>JADWQK010000721.1:0-1363891 GCA_017933935.1 Sesamia nonagrioides
GTTTTTTATTTTATTTGTGTAAACCCAAGTTTGGCATCCGTACGTTAGGCTTGGCAAGAGACACGTGTCCATTATTATCTTTGTCCATTATTATCTTTTTTTGGTCCAAGCTGTAATGTCCTTTAAGTATTTCCTTTTGTGCCCAAAATTTTTTCCATGTGATGATGACTCTTCTGTCCACTTCTTCTTCATTGCTGTTTGTTTTAAAGGAAACTAGTTTACCAAGATAAATATAATCATTTACATATTCTATTAGTTTCCCGTCTGCATGTATTGGTTTTCTGTGGGAGTTGGTCATGGCTTTAGTTTTGTCTGGGTTCATGTCCAGACCAACCTTTTTGCTCTCTCCGCTTAAGGTTTGTAACATATTCTCAAGCTCATTTGCTGTTTTAGCAAAAAGCACAATGTCGTCTGCAAACCTTAAATGTGTTAAGTGTTGGTCTTTTATCATGAGCCCTTTATTTTTCCAGTCTATGTTTTGGAATATATCCTCTAACACAGCTATGAATAGTTTAGGGGATATCGGATCACCTTGTCTGACGCCTCTGCCTATTATAATGTTGTCTCCCCTTCTTTCTAGCTTGACTTGACTTATACTTTTGGAATATATGTTTTTTAGGATATTTATGTATGTGTTGTTTATATTGCATGCTTTAAGTGCTTTCCATATAGAGTTGTGCGTTATACTGTCAAAGGCTTTAGAGTAGTCCACAAATGCAACATATAAAGGAAAATTGTATTCTTTGTATTTCTCTAGAAGTTGTTCTACTACATGTATATGGTCATGTGTGGAAAATCCTGATCGGAAGCCTGCCTGTTCAATCGGCTGTTTTTTATCTATTTGTTCAGTGATTCGACTAAGCAGAATGGATGCAAATAATTTATATATACTTGATAATAGGCTGATTGGCCTGTAATTTCCAATTTCAAGTGGGTTGCCTTTTTTGTAGATGAGTATTATGTCCGATTTGCACCATTGATGTGGTACTGTTTCCGCTTCGAGCACCAAAGTGAAAAGTCGTGCCAGATGTGAGATGAGAACAGGAGCACCGATCTTTAAAGATTCATTACTGATGCTATCAGGTCCAGGGCTTTTGTCGTCTTTCAGTTTCTCTATGTGTGCAAGTATTTCTATTTCAGTTATGTTTTCTACTTTTTCATTTGGTTCATCCAATGTTATATTATCCTCGCCTTGTTTTTGGTTTAGGTGTTCTGGTGGTTCTTCGTATAATTTTTTGTAGTAGTCTGTGGCACAGTTCAACACGTCTTGTCTGTTTCTTGTCTCGTTTTTTCCTTCTAGTTTATGGATCCAATTTCTGTGAGTATGTAATTCTTTGTAGGCTCGTTTTGAGCTTCTGTAAGTATTTAGGTTTTTTCCTATTATTCTTTTTCTATAGTTAGCATAGTCTTTCTTAATGGCTTTATTCGTAATTTTGAATATGTCTCTAAGTTTATCTTTTATTTCTTTAGTTTTATCTTTGATAGTTAACAACTTAGTTCGTTCATTTATTAAATCTGTAGTAGTTTCTGATAGTATTTTTCTGCGTTTGCTTTTACTTATATCTGCTGTTGGTTTTGACTTTAGGCTATCTCTTATTGTTTCTTCAATTTTGTTATAGTAAGTTTGTATGTCTTGCGTTTGATGAAAAGTATTAAGCTGATTAATATTAGATTTTAGGTTATGTATATAACTTTCACAATCTTGATCGCTCTTTAGAATGTTGGGCGTAGATTTGAAGGTTTTCCTACTTTTTTTTGGTGTGTTCAATGTGAGAGAAGCTCTCAATACTCTATGGTCGGAATGGAATTTTATTTGATTTAATACTTCTACATTTGTTATTCTGCCAGGTGTATTGCTCATAATAAAGTCAATTTCGTTTTTAGTTTTTTGATCTGGAGAGATCCAGGTCCACTTTCGATTTTCTTTTTTTCTAAAGTATGTGTTCATAATTGACAATTTATTTTCATATGCATATTGGATCATTCTCTTTCCTCTTTCGTTTCTGATACCATAACCATATTTTCCCATAATTAGCGTCTCGGAGCTTTTAGGTTTTCCAACCTTTGAATTGAAATCTCCAATCACTAGAACTATTCTGTCTGCTAGATTGTGAGCTTTACTTAGGTCTTCATAAAACTTATTTAATTCCTCTTCACTTGAGCTCTCTGTTGGTGCATACGCTTGAATTATAGACACAGCAGCATCATCAAATTCTAGCTGTAGTAAAGCCACTCGCTCTGATATTCCAGTAAAATTTTTGATATGCGATTTTATATATTTTTTCATTATGAATCCAACTCCGTACTGTCCCGGAGTTTCTCCTATATAACAGAATATATGGTCGAGATGTTCTTCGATTTTGCATCCTTTTCTTCTTACCTCTGAGAGTCCAATTATGTCATAGTTTATTTTTTCTAGGGCGTTGCATAGTTCTATATATCGTTCGGGAGATGATAAGGATCTCACATTATAAGTACATACTTTTAATAACCTTGGTTGTTTAATAGTTGTGTTCGGAGGGTGGTGGTCATTTTCCCCCACGATGACCAATCGGCTTGGGGGAAGTTGTTTCGTTGTTGTTATATTGTTATTTATTTGTTGTTTCCGGTGGTCAGTGTGTGATTGCTATTGTTCTTTTGTGCTTGGACAAGTTGAAAGAGAGTGCGACCTAGCCCTCATCATATCAAATGCATTTATTCTGTTAGTTTTTGATGTGGTCATAGTTTGTTTTCTTGGTTGTTGCTCTGTTTGGGGGGAGGTAGATATTTCTCTCTTTCTTTTTTCATTGACATTCTTGTTTTCTTTTACAATAAGTTTATCATATTTTATATAGGCCAAATGTCCCTTTTTCCTTTCTTCGTTTAATTTTGGTTGTAGTGACCTCCTTTTTTCCAATACTTCTTTTGGGTAGTCCTCCGTTATGTAGCATTCCTTGAGTTTCTTTTTGTTTTTCATAATTTCGTTCTTCTTCCATCCACACGTTAATGAGAGGAGAGTAGGTTTTGGTTTCTCATCTTTATTTGTGTTCCCTATGCGATAAATTTTATTTACTTCGTACTCTTCTAAAGTGATGTTAAGTTCTTCAGAAAAACATTGTTTCACCATTTTAAGTAGATCTGGTGTAGATTTTTCTTCTTCTTTCATTCCGTGTATTATTAGATTGTTGTTTTTCTTGTCTCTCTCCAAGTATTCCACCTTTTTTTCTAAGTTTTCCACTTTTAATTTCAAAATTTTGTTTTCTTCTAGAATTTCAAATTACGTAGTCCGAACTTTTTGACAATTCTCAAGAATTGATCGCTCAAGTGATTAAGTATTTATCAATTAAGTTACTTGGGAACTTGCTTAGACAGCACTGAGCATTATAAAGTCTATTATTTAATTGTTGAACACGCCCATTAACTTTGAGAAATAGTGACGGTTAATTAAGATTCAGAACTTTGAACTTCGTTTATAGACCAAAAGTTTGAAAAGCTTAGACAAACTGATGGAAAATTCAATGCTATTGGCTTGCCTAAATCTCACAGAGCTACGGCCAATATGGCAAAGACAATTAATTCATTTTGTTAGTACTTTAATTTCAATAGGGCCATGGTCTTCTCTTACTTATTGAAGGTATTGATATTATCAATTATAAATATTATATTATACTAGTTTTACGCCCGCGGCTTCGCACGCATGGAATTCGGTTATAATTAAAAAAAAAATAATTATAAACTTGCGCTTGACCGCAATCCCGCCTGATGGTAAGCAGTGACGCAGGCGTTGATGGTATAGCGCACTAGTTTATTAAGAGCCTATACACTCTAGCCTTGAAGACACTCAAATTGTAGTCCGACGGAAACACCGCCGCTGGCAAACTATTCCAGTCCCTCGATGTACGTGGTATAAAGGAGGAGGCGAAACGCTTCGTCCGGATCGTAGTGGTATTAACAACATAAGGTTGGAAACTTTCCGCACGACGGGTCGTCCGATGGTGGAACGGAGATGGGGGAATTAAATCATGCAATTCCCTCGCACACTCCCCAAAATGCATCCTATCCCGGTTAAAAAGTACCCTATTATTTAATCCGGACATCTCACTTTACGTCTGCAAAATTCCAAAGCAATCGATTTTGTAGTTACGGCCTCAAAGCGGAACAAACAAAGTCACTTTCAGGGCAGCAGCGCTTCTACTGTGGAATTAGAAATTACTGCGATCCCCAGCCCGCCTGCCAAGCGTGGGGATTATGGCAATGTCCTCCAAGGGAATAAGAGCCTTGCTTTTGTTCAGCAGTGGACCTCTACGGGCTGAGAAGAAGAAGAAGAAGATATACCTATGATATGAAGGGCAGGCGTTTTAATTTAATTACTTTAATTTATAATTTATTTAATGACAACAATGGTCCAACGGATAGTAACTTATCTACTAAGGGTTAGAAACACTTAAAACTAATCATGACTGTTTTGCAGGATGGTCTTTTGTAATTTTAATTATGATGATTGTTTTTTGGTAGTGTTAATGATCAGCCTAATTTGAATAAATTACTTTGAATATAATTTAATATTACTATTATTGAATATTATCATTATGCACAACGCTATAAACAGACGTTTTATGTGGAAAATTTCCAGTTCTGTTATAATAACATATCAAAACATATCTGTTTTCCAAAGAGTTTGGTTGAGGTATTGCTAGAGTATATTCACATTTTGCCAGTAAAATTATTCCCTATTGTCATAAATCCAGGATTCGGGCTGTTATTGACAAATTCCTAATGGAAAACATAATAACACTTTGCCTGGCTTGGAAATCGAGCCCTGGATACTCGATTAATGTTATAAGAACGGGTACAAAATTAAAGGGCGGCACATTATGTTGAGTTATAATTGTTTTGGTTTTAGTGATATTTATTTTAAAAGTGTGGTATGTTAATGTATTCTGATAATGTTTATTTTTATTTTTGAGAATTGTTTTGATTTTATACTTATTTTATGGTTTCTGTCCTTTACTGTTTACACGTTATCTACATTTCTGTATTTATTGTCATGTTGCAGATATGTTGAGAGAGATTTTGTTATGGAATACGCACCATCTTTTACCTTTTTTCTATTTTGTTTTTATTGTCTGTTTATATAGGTTCATCATCATCATCATCATCATCATCAACCTTTCATCGTCCCACTGCTGGGCACAGGTCTCCACTCATATAGAGAAGGTTTGAGCATAATCACCACGCTTGCTCAATGGTTGTTGTTGGTTGGTTCAATTCTGTTTATATAGGTTATTTATTATTATTTATTTATTTTTACATTTTATGGAAACTAACAGTTAGCATATATACAGATAGAAGATAATTAGTGAAAGAAAGCCAATTAAAAGTTTCCACAGATAACATTAGGTTAGCACAAAAGACAGTAATAGTTACAGCACAGAACAGGAAAGCTAAATTAAGAACAAGTAAGCACTCGGAGAGTATTTAGTAAAGACTGAAATTTTTTTGGTGATTATCAAAGAAGTTATCACAAAGTATTTTTTTAGTTTAGGAACACTGGAGAATAAATCGAGATCATTAACCCTCTGACACAACAAATTATATGCGCTGCTAGCTCTTATGATATAAGAGTTTTGTCGGTATACGCATCGCACAGAGGGAACATACAGAGGCTGATGATTCCTTAAAGTGAAGGATGAAACACACAGCCCAATTTTGCTCAACAATTCAGAACAGTCGATTGAGCCATTAGCCATATTGAACAGAAATACCATGTCAGCAATTTTTCTCCGCTCAATTAGTGGAAGAATATAATATATATGTATACAACGTGTAACAAAAAGGGTATATACATATCAAGGGCATGGCATCTTTAGATGATATCAAACGACATCGGAAGGGTTTCAACGCAAAATAAAATACTCAAAAAATTGGCACCTAACTTTCGGTTTCGTGTTTTTCTTAAAATCAAATCATAACAAACGTGGCAGCACACTACATCCGTTAATAACTACTCGTTACCCGTCACGTTACTTGCCAAAATCCGATAAATGTCTTCAATATCTCTGTGCGACTAGTATGATAGTAGCCTATCACAGGTGGTGTTTTTCCTCATAACTTCCTTACATAAAGGGATAGGATTAAAAAACCCTTCCAATATCGTTTGATATCATGTAAAGATGCCATGCCTTTGTTATGTATATAGCCTTTATGTTACACGTTGTATATAGTTTGTATCATCATCATTATTTCAGCCGAAAGACGTCCACTGCTGGACATAGGCCTGCCCCAAGGTTCTCCACGACGACCAGTCCTGCGCCTCCCGCATCCAGCGGTTTCCCGCGACCTTCACCAGGTCGTCGGTCCACCTTGCCGGGGGCCTACCCATGCTACGTCTTCCAGTGCGTGGTCGCCACTCGAGAACCCGTCGGCCCCATCGGGCATCGGTCCTACGGGCAATGTGTCCAGTCCACTGCCACTTTAGTGTTGCAATTCTTCGGGCTATGTCGGTTACTCTCGAGATCGAATCAGGAATGAGGAGATCCGCAGAAGAACGAGAGTAACCGACATAGTTTGTATATACAATATGTAAAAAAAACCCTGTCCGACCCATAAGGATAATAAAGGTTAGGTAAACACTTGACCAAATATAATATAAAAGTTTACATAATCATCATAGTAACAATACTAATGAATTTTGAAATAATCTTTTTTTTCCGGGAATTAATTCCAATTTCCCCGAAATTTGGTATTTTAAAAAAAAAGTGACAACACTCGTATTATTATGAGCGAATAGCGACGCGACCACGTCACACATGCCGCGTGCCCTGCCCCCCGCCGCCCGCGGAAGGGGTTGCTTACCGCACATGTATTAAGTTACCTCGTTTTGCGAAATAATATTTATTTTTTTTGGGGGATTTTTATTTTTAAGTTTAGCCCGGCTTTGTATCTATTAGTAGAATCAGTTATCGATACCTAACAATACCTTCATGGATCGGACAGGGTTTTCTTTACATATTGTACATGGTAAAATAAATAAAATAAGTGCACCAATGTAGGTTCTATGTTGGTTGTAACTTTACATATTTATTTTTCTTTTGCGATATTTCTTGACAATAGAAATCTGGATCAGTTTGAGTCTAGATTTATTCTGCTGCAATTGATTGAATTACTATTAAATACGGCGTTGAGATGGAGAATTCCCGGTGGATCGTGTTTTTGTTGTCTCTTTTAAAGTGCAGGAACTACTTTAAAATAGAGAAAGAATTTCCCTACAAAATCTTGCTTATACAGTTTTTTCTTTGTGTAGACTTCGCAGTTTAATAATAATCATTAAAAGCGAGAGCAGCGGTCACTGCGACTTACAAGTTGTCGGTGGTGGGTTCGAACACCATCAGGCGCTTTACTTTGTGTAAATTATTTCATCACCACTGCTCTCAAAACGGTGATGGAAAACATCGTGAGGAAACCGGCATGTCCTAGAACCACCAAAAAGTATCTAAGACATGGGACATCTATCAACCCGCACGTGGCCGGCACGCTTTCTCTCACCGAGAGGAGTCCTATGTCACAACAGTGCGAATATTATAGGCTGATTACGATGATGATGACATGCGTTATTAAAATACACTGATATATATACATATATACTAGCGGCCGCCAGCGACTTCGTTCGCGTGGAGTTAGTTATGCTCCGCTCCTATTGGTCGCAGCGTGATGTTATATAGCCTAAAGCCTTCCTGGATTAATAGGCTATCCAACGCAACAAGAATTTTTCAAATCGGACCAGTAGTTCCTGAGATTAGCGCGCATAAACAAACAAACTCTTCAGCTTTATATATTACTAGCTTTCCGCCCGCGGCTTCGCCCGCGTAGAGTTCGGTTATATCGCGCTTTTTGGATTTCCCTCGGGAATATCATTTTTTTCCGGGATAAAAGGTAGTCTAAACCTTCCTTAAGAATCACTCTATCTATTAAAAAAACCGCGTCAAAATCCGTTGCGTAGTTTTAAAGATCTAAGCATACATACGGACATACAGCGAAAGCGACTTTGTTTTATACTATGTATTGATTATAGATATACAATATGTAAGGAAAACCCCGTCCGACCCAAAATAATATAAAGGTAAAAAAACTAAAACCCAACTACGACAAAAAACGACGCTGAAAAAGTATATAACAAGATTTTCAGAATACTGAACTGAACAAAGTTGCTAATGTAGTAAATGGACACAATACACTCTACCAAGATGCCTTCGTTGTAAATTGACAATAATGTCATACAATACTATTCTGAAGTATGCAATATTCACTAGTAGAGATTAATTTTCATGTTTAGAAAACCGTAGTCACACGTTGTTATAGTACTACGGTAGGTAGGTATATGTAACGTGTGACTACGCCTTTCCAAACATGAAAATTTATCTCTACATAGTAATGTAATTATGTACAAGCATAAAGTACTCGTGAAGCTCTTTCACGTGATACCAAACACGGTATATTTATTTTAATTTTATATTAACATAGAACTTTTTGTCCGCTAGAGGGCGCAATACTAAATTTGGTGACAAGCTTTATAGCTTATAACTAACAGAATATCAAGGCCCTTCTAATGGTACTGCAGTGGTCTTATTCTGATAAGTAGTAAAAAAGCTATGAACGAAAAGATGTGAATTATATGCAACCAGCCCATGAATACAGGTAAAGTCACACGCAAATGCTAGCAATATATATATATTCAAAATGTACAAGTAAAGCGCTTTCAAATGATACCAAACACGGCATATTTATCTTAACTTTATTTTTTTACTTTGTATGTTTTGTCCGCTAGAGGGCGCCACATTAGATTTTGTGAAACTCCATATAGACTATAACTAGCGGACAATTAAGACGCTTCTAATGATATGTCGTTTATCGAATTCTGATAAGTAGTTTAGAAGTTACGAGGGAACAGATGAACATACATACATACATAGCCTGTCAAAATCATAACCCTTGTTTTGCTTTGCCGTAGTCGGGTAAAAAGGATAATAAAGGTAAGGTAAACACATGACTTAATAAAATATCAAATTTAACATAATCATTATAGTAACAACACTAATGAATTTTGAAATAGTCTATTTTTTCCGGGAATTAATTCTAACTTCCCGAATATTTGGTATTTTTTTAAAAAGTGTCAACACGATGCCGCGGGCAGCAACTAGTCGTTGTTAATAAATTTCAACGTTAAATAGAATTCTGCTCACCCACGAATGAATAACAAATAAGGGGGTCTTATCTACCTAAATTTACTTTACAATTTATGTTGATTGTTGTGGCTAAATTTCTAAATGGCCGACTTAGATGTTTCATGAAATATGTGCCACCATAAAAACATGAAAATAAGATTTTTGTGAGTAAAATTTTTACCCAGAGACCCTTTTTCAAAGCCCTCTCTCGGCGAAATTAAGCTGTATTATATTTCTGGGCTTGAATTGTGACTTTAAAAATGCGTAGCTTTGCCCCCTGCGACGAATCATGCGACCTTGGAAAGGTCTTTAGATTTATAAAGCACAGTACATCTAACAGCGTGTGTGAAAATGACGTACAAATGAGGAAAACGTTGCGAACTTGTTATTGCTATAATAAAAAAAACACGTGAATATGAAAATTGGAGTAGGTGCTTGTTATCATAACTTCTGAATTCATATTTTCTCCTTCAGCCGTTTTTCTAATGATGTGTTACATAACAAAAACTTTGTATTGTGGCGGCATCTACATCACCAAATGTGAACCACGCGTCATACTGGCGTTACACAAAATCTTGCATCGCGCAAGCAGAATTCACTGCGCTACTAATACATTATAGAACGTCTTGACATTCATCATTGGCTATCTACCAGATCGGGCGAAATCCTCCCTTTTCTACGGATGATAAAATAAAGATAAAGATCAATTAATTAATTATATAATTCAAAAGTAGATAGAGAAGTGAAAACGGAAATCTTTCAACATAAAATATGTTGAAAGATTTCCGTTTTCACTTCTCTACCGTTATATGGGTACAAAAACAGCCATTTGAAATAAAATACAATAAAATTTAAATATATGCAATATGAAAATTAAAAAGTATCATTTAAAAAGGCTTTAACGCTGTAGTAGAACTTGTTAGTAATAGAAATGAGTGAACTGCAATTCCCGTTGCTTATACCTTTTTTTTTTAATTTTTATTAAAAAAGCTTTGTCAAATATTGCTCATACCTATTTAAGTAGGTGATACAAATAGGTATGTAAGTATAATGTGTAATCCGCAATATGTATTTCCACACACCACAACCAATTATAAAGGACTTTGGGGACAAAAAGAAAAGTTGTTCACTACAAGCTGGGAAGCCGCTTATCTTCGTGAAATAAATTTTAACTTTATTTAGATGCAAAGAAAGTTTTATGTTGTTAAAACGGTTGATAAACGAGAGTCAAGGATCTTAGAGAAACCACCTATTAGAGAATTTTATTGGTTATCAATTAAAAGTACGACCATTGTAGACCGAATAAATAAAAATTAAAAAAAGAAGAAAAAGGAAGGAGGGATTAAAATTATTAGGTACATTTCCTATTTGTGAGTAATGTAATTTAAGTAAGAACTCATATATAACATATTCCCAAGAATTTTTATCTGTTAATATCACAATGTTGGAAAAAGGCAATGTTCATTTAATACCACATCGAAATCCACCTTTTTTATAGTAGACTAGCTCTTGCCCGCGACTTCGTCCGCGTAGACTTCAGTTACAGCGCGCGGTGGTTCCCCTTTCCGGGGAATGCCAAGATAAATGCCTACATTACTGCAAGGTTTCAAGCATCCTCACACATTTTTCGCGTTAATATTATTAGTAGGATTATAAAGATATATAAGATCTATAGCAACGTTAATTTTACCGGGTTAAAAGGTTCAGCAAAGGAAAGAAACATCAAATATCATACTTGCAATTATTTTGCGTTGCTTGGTGTTTTTGGATATGCTTAGGATATTATGAAATAAGGGTTAAAATTATTACGCTTCATAAAATATGAGCACATTTAAGTAAGTACGGTTTTGTAAACAACTTTTTTGTTTTGCTGTCTTTTGCCAAAACATAAAGGTTTTCTGGATTTGATACACGTGAGCATGCCAAATAGAGTTGCTCATGAGAAAAACATGTTGTTTCTAAATGAACTCCGGCAACTTTGAGCGTCTGTCGGCTTTGTTATTGTTATAGCAAATGCTGCCTTCAGAAGGAACTGTACTCTTTTAAATTGAAATGGCAAATCAGTCGGGCTGATTGGAATACGGGCAATCAAGTCCTTTTGCCATTCCGGCCATGATTGTAGCCTTTACAATGTTGTGACCCAAATGTGTTATTTGTAACCAAGTAGGTACCATTACACAGCTTTGGAGCGTCAAGATTCCTCATTAATAGGACTGGAACACCAACTTTTAGTACCAACTTATGGGGTGGCACTCCTGATAATTCTAAAGAGTTGAACAATTCTACAGGGTATGATGTAACTTGTTCAGTGTCCGTAATATTGTCTACTCAGGGGTATTCGATAACATTTCCCTGAACGTTTAACATGATTTGTTCATTAGTCGGCGCCAAAATTGCCCTTTCGCATAGCCATTCTCGGTTGGCCATATTTGTTTGAAGATCTGGATAGAATTATGTAATAGGTCATCTGAGCTATCCATAACTTGACAGAACTCACGACTTATTCTAATCATGCCGTTACTGTCAGTTGGCATGCGATCTACTCCGATTTTTAAAAGAGTAGCTGCATATTGCATATACCCGGCTTGAGAATTGTGATGAAGTTGACCTCGCATATTCGTGGTGAGACAATACTTTTTCACGCGAACCCATAATGCAGATGCTTTCAAAGAGGCATTTATTTCATCTGTCGGCGGCGTACCCCTAGTAATCACCGGAAGGGTCTGCCTAAAGTCAGCAGCTAAAGGTACCACCGTCCCTCCCATGATATCTTGGTTGCCTTTGATGTCCCCCATTGTGCGATCTAGTGCTTCAATTGCCCTTTTGTGGAACATCATCACATTCATCCCAAACTAACAACTTACACTGCTGTAACATTCTTCCGCGCTTACTGCTTTTACTAATATTGCATTTCCTCATGAGCTAAGTTCAGTGGTAACTGAGTGCGCTGTTCGTCCCGTTCCAAAAAAAATGAAAAAGAGCTCAGTTGATATAAAATAAGCGCCTGTTAAAATAATGGAAGCAATATGTACGTCTGCATTAGCTCCCGTTTTCGCAATATTTTTTGTTATTGCTCTGCACCTATTAGTCATATCGGGATGTTATATAGCCTAAAGCCTTCCTGGATTAATAGGCTATACAACGCAAAAAGAATTTTTCAAATCGGACCAGTAGTTCCTGAGATTAGCGTGCACAAACAAAAACAAACAAACAAACAAACAAATAAACAAACTCTTCAGCTTTATATATTAAGTATAGATATTTAAATTTAATAATTTAACCGTCGATGCAAAATATCAGCATAGGCGCATACAAACAAGCTCCAAATCCCTACTAATATTATAAATGCGAAAGTAACTCTGTCTGTCTGTCTGTTACGGTATTACGTCTAAACCACTGAACTGATTTTATTGAAATTTTGGTACAAAGATCCTTCTCCAGACCTTGAGAAATAACATAGGATAGTTTTGATTCCGGACTTTTGAAGAGTTCTCTTGGAAACGCGATATAACCGAACTCCACGCGGGCGAAGCCGCGGGTGGAAAGCTAGTAAATAAATAAAAGATAAACGCATCGAGTATTCAGCGCTAATGCGGTATACTACCAGTCACAAGAATTCCTCTCGGGAGCTACAAAGATCCCTGGTTTCAGTGCGTTGTCCACGACTCGAAACTTTATACATTAAGAAAAAAAAAAAAAACACGCCACGCTTGTATTCCCCGACGGGTAAGACAGACTAGAGTTACATTATTATACCTATTATATCCAGATTTGGCCAGCACCCTATTTGCGTTACACATTATTACTCTCAATTTGAATCATATTGCTAATCCATTGCTGCATAATTCTATTCGAAAATACGTCTACTCAACAACGTAAATAACGCAATGAATGTTCTTGAACTGTCAATTCACTTTGACAGTTCAACAACATTCGTTGCGTTATTTTACTGATAATAATGTATTACGTAATTGCCCAGATATTTCGTTTATGTTTCATGTAACAAGGAGGCAAGCCTATTGCTATCAATCAGTTACAAATCTAATTCATGAACTTCCACTGCTTAGCACAATGCTATAACAGATGTTTGTGTGTAAATATTTACACACAAACATCTGTTATATATCCTGTTATAATGACACAGTAAAACATGGCACCGACAGCCTCCGTCTCCGTGGCGTAGCGGTAGCGGACGCGGCCGCTGCGCAAGGTGGCGCGGGTTCAATCCCCGCACAGTGCAAGTATTTGTATGCATGAATATGAATATTTGCACTGGTCTGGTCGTGCCTCGGAAAGCACGTTAAGCCTTTGGTCCCGGTTGCCATACGAACATCTAGTGGCAGTCGTTACGGGTTGTTGGAGCCCTCAAAAGTCCAACAATTGGTCTAACTGCAATGCTTCGATGTCGCCTTCGGGTTGCGGAGGTCAGACGGCAGTCGCTTCACGGAAAATGTCGAAGTTTAGCCATATCAGCAGTTGGACTGGTAAAGCGGACCCCAGACTCCAAAGCTGAAAAGGCTTCGGATGCGACTGGGATTAACGCTGTGATGATGATGATGATGAGTAAAACATGGTACCATGTCTGTTCTTCCGAAGGGTTTAGCAGAGATAAGAGCAGCGGTTGCTTAATGGTGGCTTAATGGCCGCAACTTACAAGTTGTACGTCGTGGATTTGAACCCCATCAAGTGTTTTTTTTATTTTTTATTATCAACTAGCGCTTGATCGCAATTCGGCATGATAAGCAGTGATGCGATCGTTGATGGTAAAGCGCGCTAGTTTATTAAGAGCCTATTCACTCTAGCCTTGAAGACACTCAAATTGTAGTGTGACGGAAACACCGCCGCTGGCAAATTGTTCCAGACCCTCGATGTACGCGGTATAAAACAAGAAGCGAAGCGCTTCGTCCGGATCGTAGTGGTTAGCTTTACTTTGTGTAAATTATTTCATCACTGCTGCTCTTAAAACGGGGAAAAAAAAAAAACATAGTGAGCAAATCAGCATGTCCTAGAGTCAAAACTTCGAAGACATTTGACGTCTGTCAAAGAGTACTGGACCCGCGTGGTAGATTACGGCCCACTCCCTCTCACCGAGACTCTTCTCGGCGAAATAGGCTTCTGCCTATTTCCCAGGAGTGGGAGAATTATTTAATATAGGCTGATTATGATGGCGATTAAGGTGTTGGTATAGTACATTCACGTTTTGTCAGTTAGGTTTAAATTTCCTATTGCCATCAACAAGGCATAAATCTAGGCCACCTGAGAAAATCCTAAAGCAAAAATCTAAATGAAAAATATCCGGCGGAAAACCGGCACATATTTCTCTGCAGTTTTCAACAGGTAACACGCCTATACGCCTATATTATATGGAGTAATACTTTCCAGAACAGGGGCAGAGAGCAGGGCTTTGCCGACAAATCCTTACATATTCACTACTCTCTCACGTTCATGATAATAAATACGCTTCTACTGAACATGTCTACAAATCCAATATGCCTCCAGATGCGACTTCAATAGTTACTATTTTGTTTCCAAGATTTTGTAAGTCTCGTAAAAAGTACATGAAAAACTTGTTATGTTCATAAACAACTCGTAGGAAGAGTAGTTTTTTTGAAAACTAAATAGTTTTAATATTTTTTGTCTATTCTGGAGTAATTTATTCTATGCTACCTTTACACGTGTTGCTTGTGTGAAGCTCGGAACTTATCTTAAGAAAGGTTTCTATGTTCTGACTCTAGTTTTGATCTTCTTGTGTTTTAAATTTTATCGAAATCAGTACAGTCGTTAAGTTGTGTAAAGCTAAAAGACAGATAGACTGATTTACTAGTCACACCTGAGGAGGTGGGAAATTATCTCACGAAAGCGTACTACTGAGATAAAAATTGGATACGCTATGTCCTCATACAGATCATGGTATAACAGATAACTGTATGCCAAATATATTCAAAATATATTTATGGAAAGGTAACGGGCAGACCACAGTTAAGCAAACTTTGGTATTTATAAATTTACGAGCTACGCCCCGTGGTTTAACGCAAACTTTCGATCTCAGGAGAATATCCAGATTAAAACTAATCTATATTCTAATCCAGATTATTAGCAATCTGTGTGCTAAATTTCATATAAATCCGTTCAGGTTTTTTTTCTAGAAAGAATTAACAATCATCGGTACAAAATTATACAGTCATATTTAATAGTAGGAAATATGATAGTATAGATAATTTAGATAGAAAGATAAGAAATTTTGATCATTATCATCATCATCAACCTTTTTATCGTCCCCCTACTGGGCACAGGTCTCCTCTCATACAGAGAAAGATTGACCGTAATCACCACGCTTGCTCAATGCGGGTGGGCGATTTCAGACTTAAATTCCAGGTTTCCTCAAGATGTTTTCCTTCACCTTATAAGCAGTCATTGCTGTCCAAGTATACTTAGAAAAGTTACATTGGTACTTGGCTGACCTAGAATCGAACCCGCACACTCATACATGAGAGGCTGGTGTTTTAACTACTAGGCCATCATGACTTCACCACGACTTGGGAAATTTCGATAATAGTATGTATTATGATATAGGAAATTCGATCTTACCCTCTAAAAACAAATAACCTGACAATGGCCGCGATTCTCTTGTTTACAAACTAAACTAAATTAAGTTCAGTACATCTTTTTCTTTATATTTCAGTAAGAAAAGGACAGAAGATAATGTGTTAGTTCAGAACTGTCAAATTAGTCCGCGCCTGACTTTATTTGATGTATTTTTGATCGCCATGTATACAATATGTAAAGAAAACCCTGTCCGACCCATAAGGATAATAAAGGTTAGGTAAACACTTGACCAAATATAATATAAAATTTTATATAATCATCATAGTAATAATACTAATGAATTTTAAAATAATCCTTTTTTCCCGGGAATTAATTCTAATTTCCCCGAAATTTGGTAATTTTTAAAAAAGTAACAGCACCGGAATAGCGACGCCACCACGTCACAGGTGCCCTGCTCCCCGCCGCCCGCGGAAGGGGTTGCTTACCGCACATGTATTATGTTACCTCTTTTTGCGAAATAATATTTATTTTTTTAGGGGGATTTTTTTTTAAGTTTAGGTTGTCTTTGTGGGCATTAGTAGAATCAGTTATCGATACCTAACAATACCTTCACGGATCGGACAGGGTTTTCTTTACATATTGAATAATGGCGTCTAGGCTGTTTATGGAATATCTTAATTTGACAAGATTAAACTAAAATGTTATCTTCTATCCTTTTCTTAATGAAATAGAAAGAAAAAGATGCACTTAACCTTAAATTAGTTTAGTTTGTGAACAAGAGAATCGGCGCCAATATGTACAGACGACAGCAGGTCAAGCTGCCCAAAACTGCTAGATATTCCCAATCAACTTTGAGCCTTAGTGGTTTAGAGATAAAGTTGAAAATCTAAAAAAGAAAGCTGACAGATTGTAGTAGCTTGATGTGCTGTCGTCTGTACGTTACTATACTTCATCGATTTAGGTAAAGAAAAACCAAGTAATTTATTTAACCGACTAAACGTAATACGACTTCTTTTCAGTTGTCATTCTACGTCACAATTGCACTCTTCAATTTAGCAACGTTATTACTCTGTAGTAGGCCATAACATCGGCTGCCGGCAGAAGTTACGACCCACCAGATAATTTAAAAAACAAAAAAGATTTACATTGCATAACCTCGCTCAACTGCCGTCTGCCTTCCTAATCACTCAGTTTTTTGAGTGAGGCTTTTAACAAACTAACACGCTTTACCATCATCGATTGCATCACTGCTTGCCATCAGGTGGGATTGCGATCAAGCACTAGTTTATAATTATTTATCAATGGATTATAATGGCAATGCTATACTTTCATTAAAAATTAATAAGATAAACTAAGCAATGCTTCTGAAGCGGCAGTCTCTTGAATATTCGTAGATCGAAAAGGGAGAAAGCTATTAAAACATTCAGAGATATTTCATCTCACTGTTTTATTTTGGTAGCCTTAGACGTTCTTTAATATTTGTCTTGTAGATTAGAGAACTCCGTAGTAAATTTAAAATATTTAATTTAATTCAAACATAATAAATAAAGAGTAAAGATAATGTAACGGAAGTATCTAAAATTACAACTAGGTAACTTTATTTATATGGGACATTTTAGATTTTAGCCAACATATTTTGTTGGAATCTGTGTAATTTCTAGTATTGTGGAATAATGTTGAAAATAATGAAACAGTAAAACAGGATACGATGGTTGCTGTAATCAAGTAAGGAATTGTTTCTTTTTTCATTGACATTACATCAAAAATCAAAGAGTACTTAGTACCAAATAGTCGAAGTTGTACCAAGTAGTTTTACGACATCCAACAGCTAAACACAATAGAAAATAAAACATTACTACCAGACTAAATAGGTACAAAATATAAACCGACCAAAGACAAATAGAAAATTATTCTACCTATTTATCAAACCCGTATTAACAACGCACCTAAGATCTATTACGGCGCCTTAAGGGCTTAGTTAGAACGTCGGCTGTCATTTTATCCGGAGGTATAAATGTTATGTCTATAAGACCCTCCGTAACCTTTTCAAGAATAAAATGATATCTTGTATCAATATGTTTGGTTCTATTGTAGTGGACTGGATTGAGCACAAGTTTCTGTGCACTTTAACTATCGTTGTATAGCAACACCCTATCAACAACACCAGTAATGTCCCACACTAACCGTTTGAGGAAAATAGCCTCCTTTGCAGCACTGGTCAAGGACATATACTCAGCTTTTGTAGAAAATAATGCTACCGTCGGCTGCTTCTTACACTCCCAGCTAATAAGTTCACCTGCTAGAGTAAAGTAGTAACTGGTGTAAGACCGGCGTTCATGCACACAGATTGCCCAGTCAGCATCCATGTATCCACACAGATGTCCACCAACTTTCCTGTAAGTAATACAATAATCCACAGTACCTTTTAAATACTGTAACACCCTTTTAGCGGCCAAACAATGCCTCTTATGAGAAACAGTTATTAAACTGACTTAAATAGCTTGTGGCATCCATACTAATATTATAAATGCGAAAGTAGCTCTGTCTGTCTGTCTGTTACGCTTTCCCGCTTAAACCTCTCAACCGATTTTGATGAAATCTGGCACAGACAATCTTTAGACCCTGAGAAAGGACATAGGCTACCTTTTATCTCGGAAAAATTTTATATTCCCGAGGGAAATCTAAAAAGCGCGATATAACCGAACACCAGGCGGGAGAAGCCGCGGGCGGAAAGCTAGTAAGCTATAATCGGGTGTCGTATTTACAGCTAGGTACATGAGAAATCCTATCAAGTTTTGTTAGAGCCTTTCGTGCTGATAACGTATGTTGGAATCTGTGTAATTTCAACAGTAAAACAGGATAGGTACCTACGATGGTTGCTATAATCAAGTAAGAAATTGTTTCTTTTTCATTGAAAAAAAAAAAAAAATTAAAAAGTACTTAGTACCAAGTAGTGCAAGTAATACCAAGTAGTTTTACAACAACATTTTGACAAACAACTCTACCCTGTTCGCAATAACATTAGACAGAACTATGTAATGAACCTACAATAATTGTGCTAAATTGATTGTAATCATACTTCGTACTAATATTATAAATGGGAAAGTGAGTTTGTTTGTTTGTTTGTTCCGCTTTCACGCCGTAACTACTGAACCGATTGCATTGAAATTTTGCAGATGTAAAGTTAGAAGTCCACATTAAATAATAGGGTACTTTTTATCCCGGACAAAATTTGTATTCCCGAGGGAATACTAAAAAGCGCGATATAACCGAACTCCACGTGGGCGAAGCCGCGGGCGGAAAGCTAGTCAACTTATATACCAGAAGTTAATTAAGTTCGGAATTTACAAGGTTTTTAATTATTTAGTTCCTACGTTATCTAATGTCCATATTAAAATAGTAATAGAACCAGGGGTGGTCAGTACCAAGAACGCTTTACATTTTACTATCAGTATGCCAAATGTAAAACATTTCCTAATCCATTACTAAATGCTGTGGGAGCAGGGTTTTTCTTTTTTATTTTACCGGGCTAAAACGGCTTCTGCCAAAATATGTAGCTGTATTTGTCATTCAGTTATCGATATTAATAGACATTATTACTAATTGACATACATAGAAATAGAAATAATAATACTCCATTCGGAAAGGGTTAGACAATTTTTTTACGAATGGTGTAAATAATATTATTTCTATTTCTATGGATGTCAATTAGCTTGATAAGTATTGCCTTGTGTGTATACTTGTGTGTGACCTAGCTCAGAAGGTAGGTATTGCGACAAAAAGTTTTATGTTTCAGAAACTGGCCAGTTATAATTTATTTAAAACTAGTTGCGCCACGCGATTTCACCCGCGTAGGTTTCGATACGTTTTTTTTATTATATGCACCGCTCGTATTGGTCGCAGCGTGATGTTATATATAGCCTAAAGCCTTCCTTCGCAAAAACAATTTTTCAAATCGGACCATTAGTTCCTGAGATTAGCGCGTTCAAACAAACAAACAAGCTCTTCAGATTTATATATTAATACAGATGCATGATTATTTATAACTAACTAGCTGTCGCCATCGACTTCGTTCGCGTGGAGTTAGTCATTTGAAAAGTTATGCTCGGCTCCTATTGGTCACAGCGTGATGTTGTATAGCCTAAAACCTTCATCATTAATGGGCTATCCAACGTAAAAATATTTTTTCAAATCGGTTCAGTACTTAGTTCCTGAGATTAGCGCGTTCAAACAAACAAACAATCTCTTCAGCTTTATATATAAGTATATATAATAGGTACGTTCCAAATTCAAATTTATCAATACGATCCAGAAACGAAGCGCCAGTCGATGGTTAGGGTGTTTCAAAACGAATCAACTCCTATCAAAGTGAAGCGATCTAGAAGCGGGGGTAAGATTGCGATCGCGAGCTTTTTCAGTTTGACTGGCTACTTGGTGTCTATTCCTTTACAAAAACAAAGAAGCATTAACGCTGAATGGCATAGTACCAAATGCTTGGCAGAATTTTTCTCTGTTGTGAGCAACAAGCGACCTAACTAGGGTTGCCAGATAGGAAGTTACAAATCCGGGACAGTCGTGGACAGAGACTCTCTCTGAAAAAGAATGGCTAAAAAAAAAAAAAGCTCATTATCACATCCGGGAGAGTCATTCGTAAATTGTTACTATCATCTTTCTTAATATGTTCTATACAAGATTGATAACTTTTTAAAATCCGGGACAATTACCGCTCATTCCGGGACAAGAGGCAAGATTCCGGGACAATCCCGGATTTCCCGGCGGTCTGGCAACCCTAGACCTAACCCAGTTCTCCGCGGGTTACTGCTTCACCACGACCATGTACCCGCCCACACCGCAAACAAAACGAGGGACTTCCTTGATATTACACCGGTTTAACTCCTGGGTCACCCTCCTTACAGCCCTGACCTAGCACCGTGTGACTTCTTCTTATTCCCAAAAATAAAAGATCAGCTCAAAGGGATACAGTATTTTCGTCGCCGGTTGATGCGCTATCAGTGTTCGAGCACGCTGTAAACGAGGTGTCTGCGGCAGACTGGAAAAAGTGTTTCAAAACTGGTTCAGACGCAATTAAACTTTGTATACAGGCTAGTGGAGAGTACTTTGAAGGATGTAGTAAAATATGTGTACCTATAGAACATTTCTTTTTTATTATCACAAAAATTTTTCTGATATCACGTGTTATGTAAATAGAAAACTTGTTGATATGCCATTATAATATATTTTTTAATCCATTTCATTTACCTAAACGTTTATTAATTAATTTACAATAATATGAATTGAGGTAGGTAGGTAAGCAAGTGTAGTTTTAAATTTTATATGGAAATCATCATCACATCATCATCAACCTTTTATCATCCCACTGCTGGGCACAGGTCTCCTCTCATATAGAGAAGGATTGAGCGTATTCACCACGCTTGCTTAATGCGGATTGGCGATTTCAGACTTATAAAGTCCAGGTTTCCTCAAGATGTTTTCCTTCACATTCAGTCACTGGTGTCCGAGATATACTTAGAAAGTACATAATAACTTTAGAAAAGTTACATTGGTACTTGCCTGAACTGGTATCGAACGGTATGATACGGTATGGTATCATCATCATCCCAGCGTTAATCCCAGTTGCATCCGAAGCCTTTTCAGCTTTGGAGGCCACCACGACTAAATCATATCAAATCATAATTCGTCTCAAAAATTAAAAGTTATACATCTCTGCTTGACTTAACTATATTTCAAACGTTTTTATATAAAACTACTAGCTTTCCGCCCGCGGCTTCGCCCGCGTGGAGTTCGGTTTTATCGCGCTTTTTAGATTTCTCAGTGTTTCTCTACTATATTATGCATTTATTATACATACAAACCTTCCTTAAGAATCACTCTATCTATTAAAAAAAACCGCGTCAAAATCCGTTGCGTAGCTTTAAAGATCTAAGCATACATACGGACATACAGCGAAAGCGACTTTGTTTTATACTATGTATTGATAATACGTATATGACTTTAGAATCATAGGAAATATTTTTTATGGAACTTGAAATTTTATATGAAATTCCCCAATTTATTGGAAAATACTTAACTAATACTATAAAAACATTACACATTAATTACACTTCCTTAAATGCATGAACTTCGAAAAACCATTTAAAGTTCCACATGATATACACTAAACGCATTTGTATATTAGTGTTCAACAATATTCTTGGGAAAGTAAAATGGAAATTATTTGAGGTTCAATAAAGCTCAACAACTCAACCCAAGAAAGAAATCTGCATAAATTGACAAATGAGCTCAAAACAGCAGTTGTTCGATTCTGTAAAAATTTCACCTTGAAAATTTAGTTGAAGTGAGCTATCAATATATACAGTATGTTAAAATAACAGAGGGCGTTCCCTTAAACTCGTTAATATATATCAGTAATAGATTAAAATAAAAATATCAGCATAGAAAAATAAGCATAAAAAAATCCGAATAAAAAAAAATTCTAAGTAATTGGAAATAAATTTGAAACCTCCTGTTTTAAATCAAAATAGTAACGTAGTATCATAAACAAATTGCGACCTTGCCGTCTTTCAAGTTCGCGTGTACAGTGTGTTTCTTTTACATGTCAATTTAAAATTTTTATTGAATTTTTTCTTATTGGAAAAATTTAAAAAAAAAATTGTTTTCGAATGGAAATATTTTTTTTAGCATGTATGTATGCTATACTATTTCAGGTTAACGGGAACGCCCTCTGTTAGTTAACATACTGTATATTACTAGCTGCGACACACGGTTTCACACGCGTTTTTTTTTATATGCCCCGCTCCTATTGGTCGCAGCGTGATGTTAAATAGCCTAAAGCCTTCCTGGATTAATGCGCTATCCCATGCAAAAAGAATTTTTCAAATCGGACCAGTAGTTTCTGAGATTAGCGCGCACAAACAAGCAAACAAACAACCTCTTCAGCTTTATATATTAGTATAGAGTATAGATATAGATTTTAAACGTTGCCCTAAATTAAAACATATACACAAACAGCTAGACTAGGAACAACTACCTGTATGCAACATCAATATTTGCTATGTCAATCCCTAGCATTGAATGAGAGCTTACTCCATTTTCACTTCACCTACGTTCACGACTTTAAGTCTGAAATCGCCAACCCGTATTGAGCAAGCGTGGTGATCACGCTCAATCCTTCTCTGTATCAGAGGAAACCTGTGCCCAGCAGTGGGACGATAAAAAGTTGAAGATGATAATGTAGAAGTTCTCAGTAAGATATTACAGAATGGCACTGCAGATAGCAACAGTTATTCTATTTTTAATGTTGAAGAACTAGACTCCGATATAAAACTTTATAACCCCCAATGATATATTATGCTGTGTTGTAAAGCTGACCGTGAAACTGTTATAGTTGTTACATTCACGAACGCCCGTCTGTCATTGCAATTTATACCTTATAACAATGACATAAGACATGGGAATCACATAACGTTTGGGAGATGCAAGAACTCCACTGCTATCAAATATTTCGAATGTTTACTTTTATTTTATTGAGTTGCCCTTCATTGTACATAGATCAGGCCTTGATTGTTGGTTTTAGTTACTTTACTAGGTCATGAAATACATGCCTTGTGGTTGTAATGGACCCAACGGAGTATGTGGAACTTGATGCGAAGATTATATAAACATGTAAACAAATCATCCATATCTCATCCAAATTGTATTATCTAGTAGTGTTTAAAATATTGCGGACATACATTCATGCGCGTTGAATATAGAAATCGGTTAAAAGTAGGGAAGGAATTAAGTAGAAGCCACAAAACTTTTGTCCGCATCGATATGAAACAGGAAGAGTAATAAATTTGAAAATAAAAATAAATACAACTTGAAAAAAAAAAAAAACAGAATACAAATAATTTATCTTACCAATGTCTTCTTTACTAAAGCTTCATTTGTCTGCCACGAGAATTATTTCTAATAATGAGACTCTACTAAAGTGAACTTTCCTTGACCTTGACCTTTCTTCGACACCACTTACTTTATTACACATTACCTACCCCAACAAAAATAATATAAAAACAACTTTCTTAAAAAATCAGCTGAACCAGGAAAATTAAATACAAACTTTAATAACGTGATTAACTGATAAGAGACTTGTTCAGGTCACCACTTAAATCCGGCTGAGCAACAACGAATGTATCAAATCTGGGCCCCTACCTTGCTCGACAATCCCCGGGTTTTTTTTTTACCTCAGGTACGGGTAGGTACTGAGTGGCCCCAGGCTGATACCGCAATGTAGAGAGGCACAGAAGGTCAGTTTCACACAACGAATGGGAACTTATGTACACATGAACGCATACGGAGATTTCTTCGCCTAAAACTAATGGTAGCCGTGAGTGCATTTGCACTAGATATACACGACGTGTGTCTACGTGTGCGTTTATTTTCGCTCATTGCAGGAACTGAACTTTTGTACCTGAATCATTTTGTGTTACGGCCGTCTATAAATAATTCTCGACCAATTCCCGATGGGAAAAATCGAAACGTTCGACCGAGTCGAGAATCCCCGAAGATTCGCACTATCGTTCATAATTTAGCCATCAAGGAGATTAACGGTGAGTTGTATTGTTATTGTGTCCTGAATATCAATAATGGTAGGAAATAGGTTGATTTGTTTCTTCGGAAAAATATCGTTGTTTCATTTATTTAATACACGAAGTTTTAGAATCAAATCCTGATGAGGAATTCAGAAAAGGATCTCATTTTCTCTGAGAGTCGTTAGGGCGAATGATGTCTAAACGATGAGCTTGAATATTGAATTCATTTTCTAAGTATGCTGATTTTGTGCAAATTACACGGCCTTTAAACCATTTAGTTCTTGAACTTGAAGGGATTTGTGGCTTAGTAACAGCTGCACAGTACGATCAATCAGATTATACTTAGCTTGGTTGGTTTGTGGAAAGATATATTTAGTTACTCCCCCATCCCCCGGAAGCCAAAAGCAATAGGCAATTGCTTCATATAAAAACATATTATTAAAATGCAACCAGTTCAACTGAAAACCAGCCGCGAAATAGTAGCATAAGTTTAAACAGAATATGAATTCTTGCACATCTTCTCCAACCTAAGAGTTGCTTTCCATCTCTGTCTGTTAAGTCAGTTTTGGCTAACCAGCAACAGCTCATTACAAAATAAAGCGTATTGTATGAAGTAAACCTCTAGCTGTCTCTAATAGATAATTTGTACTTCCCAGAGCCGAACAAAGTTCTATTGCATACATTCAATAAAATCAAATTATAGTTATGAAGTCTTTGTGTCCCTGCCAAATGTACAACTCATTGTTCGCAAGTTTTTACAACACGAAATTATTCAAAAGTTTTTCCTTAAGACTTCTTCGTGAAATAAACTTTTCTTTTATTTGGACAAGACCTTAAATAAAAGAAAACGAAGATCTTGGGAGCTGTAATGGTAGTTAGAGTAGAGGTAGCGATGGAGCTGAAAATAAAGAGAGATGAAGCTAAGAACTCTTTCTCTCTCTGGTCAACAATCAGTTGGTAAAAGCGATCCCGGGAAAGATTTGCATTGAATCAAAAGCAATGACGAAGAGCTTAAGGGTTACTACTTTAGGTAAATTAGTTCTCGGTAGGCCATAATATCGGCTGCCGGCAGAAGTTACCAGCCACCAGACAAAGTTTTGCCGCCAAGAAATTCGTCGTCTTCCGACATGATGTCTGGTGATGCCGTACGGAGGACGGGTTTGAGCAGATGTGTTGCGATGTGTCCCGGGTATCACTCCGGACGCCATTGGTTTGATCTTGGAGGGTCTCCAGATCAATCTCCCTCTGGCGCAACATCCATGGTCGTATTGCTGGGTTTAACATTGCATCGCCTCGCTCAACTGCCGTCTTCCTTCCTATTCACCCAGATTTTTTAAGTGAATAGGCTCTTAATCTAGCGCGCTGCAGCTTCAACGATGGTATGTCGCTTACCATCCAGGCAGAGTTGCGGTCAGAAAAGCACTAGTTTCCTTCCTTCCTTCCTCAGCCTATAGATGTCCACTGCTGGACAAAGGCCTCCCCCAAGGCTTTCCACGATGACCGGTCTTGTGCTGCCCGCATCCATCGGCTTCCCGCGACCTTCACCAGGTCATCGGTCCACCTTGTTGGGGGTAAGCCCTAGTTTATAATTATATAAAAAAATATTGATTTTTATAAGTTTTCTTTCATAATACTGTAAATAACAGACTGTAAACATTGGAACTGCGTGGCTGATGTTTGTTTTGTAGATAAATATAGGCTTACAGGTAGGCAAAACTATAGGCTAGGTTAATGAATAATTTAACGACAACTAGAGTTTACCTATAATGTGGATTTCATAATTGGAGATGTTCAGTAGGCACCACCCACCTTTAACTTTAAAATTGCTTGGACTTAATTTTGTGTTCACATATGTATTTTTTATATTTTTTTTTTTTGCTATATTATAAACTAGCGCTTGACCGCAATCCTGCCTGATGGTAAGCAGTGACGCAATCGTTGATGGTAAAGCGCACTAGTTTATTAAAGAGCCTATTCACTCTAGCCTTGAAGATACTCAAATTGTAGTCCGACGGAAACACCGCCGCTGGCAAATTATTCCAGTCCCTCGATGTACGCGGTATAAAGGAGGAGGCGAAACGCTTCGTCCGGATCGTAGTGGTGTTAACAACGTAAGGGTGGAAACCAGCCGTACGACGGGTCGTCCGCTGGTGGAACGGAGATGGGGGAATTAAATAATGCAATTCCCTCGCACACTCCCCGAAATGCATCCTATAGAACACCGAAAGGCTGGCTACTCTACGCCTGTGCTCTAGGCTTTGGAGACCGTCTCCAGTTAAATCAGGGTCACCAATCAGCCTCTTCGCCAGCTTCTCCACTGAACCCAAAGTGGCCAGGTGATACTTAGCAGCACCAGCCAAATGTGGCTGCATATTATTTCTTTTTAAAATTGGTTTTCCCAAGGTATAGGTACTTTTACTGACTAAAACCACCCGGCAAGTGAAGAAACACGGGTGGGTTTTATTCAGTAAAGTCTGACACCCTCCGCTCAGAGCGGGAGAGTGTTGATGATTTCCCATCCGAACAAAAAAAAAAGGTATAGGTACTTTGTTAGTCATCATCATCATCAAACTTTTTATCGTCCCACTGCTGGGCACAGGTCTCCTCTCATACAGAGAAGGATTGGGCGTAATCACCATAAGTCCAGGTTTCCTAAAGATGTTTTCCTTAGCCTTGTACTTAATCAGTCACAGGTGTCCAAGATATACTTGGAAAGTACATATAAGTTCGAATAATTACATTGTTTTTATTTTTGTTGTGATAGAAATCATCAAATAACTTCTCCGCTCTGGAATCAAATCCGCACATTCGTACTTGAGAGACATTGTTTTAACCACTAAGAGCCACCACGAGCTATCGCATTTACCATGAAATTTGTAAGATTTAACATAAACACTTATAAGTCTTTCTTTCTTTTATAAATAAAATTACATAAAAAATTATTTTCATGAAAATGGAACATCTTCGTGAAGGCAAAAGGAGTACGTAAGTATCAGAGACACTCTGTTGCCAGACAGTTTTTTAGTTTCTGCCTGCCTCCATGGGATAAAGGCATAAAGTATGTATGTATTTTGGTTATTATCCATACTAATCCATACTAATATTATAAATGCGATAGTAACTCCGTCTGTCTATCTGTCTGTTACGATTTCCCGCTTAAACCTCTCGACCGATTTTGATGAAATTTGGCACAAACAATCTTTAGACCCCGAAAAGGACATGTAGCTGAAAAAAATATGATATTTGAAAATGTAAAAAGCGCGATATAACCGATGGCGCTGTCTCGCTTGACACCTAAGTAAATAAGCTCCGTGTTTACATTTAATTTAAAAATATTTACTATCGTGTTTTATTGCTAAAAACAATCAGAATATGTATGTGAAGACCTAAGTTATCTGTGTAAACGTTATCAAAGTGATTAGCTCAACAGTGACCTCAATAGCAAGTGTTAAAGTAACAACCATAATTATTAAAAATAAACCCCAAAAGCTGTGCCAAAAGTGTCAATTAAAACAACAATCGTAATACTTATTATAAAAACAATCAACCTAATTGTAGTCAATGCGATCATATTTAAAATAAAAAGCGTTTACATGAGTGACTCAAACATACTATAGGTATACCTACCTTAAGTGGAAAAAAAAAAAAAAAAACTTAAAACACGTTAGTCATACCAACCGCTTCGCTAATTTCAAATGTGTCGTCCTTTAACATACGCTACTTAACTTCAACGTTACAAGCTAATCACATTACCTACATAGTGTATATAATATTCTTTGACAATACTGAGATGTAAGAAAAAAGTACTCTTAACATCGTTTGTTTTGATTTGGCTTCTTAAAATTTGAATCAGTTGACAGCACGAAATAAGTGTTGCAAGACGAATAAATAAAAAGGTTACCACAATAATAAAAATAAGGCCCTCAGTTAAAATATACAAAAGCGCCATCTACTGAGCCAAAATTGAATTACAGATACAAAAATAACTCCAGACATGAATTTTTTCGATAGTTTAAATGTAACATTTAGGCGCCCCCGGCCCCGTACACAATCGGAATCGTCAATTATAAACGGCAGTGGCAATGTAATTCCGAATACACTGGAATGCACCACAAATATTATGCCAGAAATGTCTGATGACGACGAAGGCGATCAAGTCAAGTTGTTAAGAGAGGAGATACAAAATCTTACAAAACAGTTAGAGAGTGCTCATAAAGAGATAGAACTTTTATCGGTAGAAAATAGTACACTAAAGAGTGACAATGACAAGTTGATAAGAAAAAACAACATGTATAAAAAAGTAGCCACTAATAGTCCTAGCAAATCATATCAAAATACACCAAGAAAAACAACCCACAGGAACTGGAAAACAAAACAGACACAAACAGACATTCAAGAATGTGAAAGGAGTAATAACGTAGAAAATCAATCTAAAACTACCAAAAATAAAAAGGGGACAAAACCACCTATTACGGACAACTTAGATAGAAAAGAAACAACGAATTATGTAACAACCAATACCCAAACGGAGATTCATCCTCCACGACAACTTAAAAAAAACAAATTGTGCATTTTGAGTGCTAACAAGCAAAACAAAGTCCTATCTTTAGTAGAAAAAACTTTTAAGGAATATAATTTTTGTCACTACTTAACAACAAAGGGAGCCACATGTGACATACTGCAAGGAATAAACAAAAAACTTACGGGTTACACGAAGAGTGACTACTGTGTTATTTTAATTGGTGAGCATGACTTTAACATTGCTAAAAATTATGCTGAACTCGTGTTGGTCATACGGAAAACTCTTAGTGAAATAAGACATACTAATGTTATTATTTGTCTACCCACATATAAATATAACATAAACTCAAATATGTATAACTGGCGGGTCATGAATTTTAACCATTCTTTATGTCAAGATATCTACACACACAAATATGCCTATGTATTGGATTCAAATGCGTGTGTCGACTATGATTACAATACATTCTTTAAGGGGTCTGGCCAAATAAATAATTTTGGGGTTAATTCCATTTTTGTAAATCTCTTAAATTTAATTAATGACATTCAATGTACTAAAATGTATAATAATAATAATAATACTGTAAATAATAATAATTTAATAACATTAACATCACACAACCCAACACACGTATTCAAAACAGAAAAGCAGTTTTTTCGTGACTAGTTTTTTCGACCATAACAACATAAATATTATTCACCAAAATATTGCTGGTCTTCTAAATAAGACTGACCAACTTACTGTCCACCTTGAGGAACTGTCCAGGAAGGGCAAAGACATAGACGTTGTTTGCATTACTGAGCATTTCATTAGGGAAGGGTATCAAAATTTATTATTTTTATCAAACTATAATTTGGCCGCACATTATTCTAGAATGAATCAAAAAAGGGGGGGTACTTGTATTCTGGTTAAAAAGGGGCTACAATGGAAAGAATTGCCAAAAGTGGCAAAGATATCAACTTCAGGCTTATTTGAATGCTGTGGTGTGGAATTGACTAGTTATAAGATAATAATTGTGTGTATATATAGAATTCCGAACCCCTATAATTTAAGTGACTGTTTCGACAAACTTGAAATGATCTTGCAGATTGTTTTACGTTCAGGTTGTAAGAAAATTGTTATCTGTGGAGATTTTAACATTGATGTACTCAAGCGAAATAGTGCAACTAATAGCCTTGAATGTCTTTTATTGAGTTATAACCTCAAACTTGCTTTGAAACAACCAACTCGTATGGCTAGTTTATCGTGTATTGACAACTTTGCGCATAACTTTAACGCATGTAAGACTGAAGTATTGGATTGGGCTTTATCAGATCATACAGCACAACTGCTTCAGTGTCCAGTTAAAAAAATGTGTCGTATTAAGTATTGGCACGCTACGAGAAGGGACTACAATGCTGAAAATATAGTTAAATTTAAAAATTATCTAACGAATCTTACCTTTTCAGAAATATATTATACGGAGGAGCCAAATGTAGCTTATAATCATTTCATTGAAATTTTCAAGCTATTATATGATCTGTGTTTTCCATTAAAAGTGGTTAAAATAAATACATTAAGAAAAAATAAGTGGTTGTCGAAAGGGATCAAACTGTGCAGTAAAAAGAAAAGGAAACTCCTATGGCAGTTTAGACTAAATCGTAGCAAAATTAATAAAACCATATTATGTAATTACTCTAAAACGTACAAAAAAATTATTCACTTAACACAAAAAGCACAAAACAACTACAATATAAAAACCTCTAAAAACAAATCGAAAACTGCGTGGCAAATAATCAACCGTGCAAAGTATAACGTACCTAAGTATAACATAAATAAAATTAAAATAGGTAGCTGCGTTATATCTCATCCCAAGACCATTGCAGAAGCGTTTAATGATTTTTTTATTGACACAATACAACCAAAACTAAATGACGAGTGCAGATCTGGAGTGTGTGCATTAGATTTTAATAACAAGACTATGTTTATGGCCCCTAGTATACCCGCCGATATTAAAAAAATAATAATGTCCTTGAATAATACGAGCAGTGTGGGATATGATGGTATTGCTACTTATATACTAAAACAGGTTGCGAATGAAATCTGTGGACACTTGAGTCATCTCATCAATCTCGCCATTAGCGCCGGCGTTTACCCTGATGCTCTAAAGGTGTCTATTGTTAAGCCACTATTTAAGAAGGAGGACAGGGAGTTATTGCAGCACTATCGGCCTATATCACTGATTCCTATAATTTCTAAAATATTTGAGAAGTACATTTATAAGGAATTAAATTCATTTATAGAAAGACATAATATTATATGCGAGGAACAGAAGGGATTTAGAATAGGCAAAACTATTAATATGGCCATTTATGATTTTTTGTACAATATAACATTTAACGTAGATAAAAGGAAACCGATCTGTGGCGTATTTTGTGACATGACGCAAGCTTTTGACTGTGTGCATTATGGTACACTCTTAAAAAAACTTGAAGCGTATGGAATTAGAGGAAATGTCAACAATCTAATTAAATCTTACTTACATAACAGAACTCAGATAACAAATATAAATAAAATTAATATAACTAGTAAAAATGAAATTGTATTTCAATCCTCAGAACGTACAGTTTCGTTTGGTGTGCCGCAAGGCAGTGTTCTAGGGCCTCTTTTATTTATATTATATATCAATGATTTACCGAAAGGCATCGCCCAACCTCTGACACTATTTGCTGATGATAGCACTATAACGATACCTTGTAAAAGTGTTGATACTTATGAAAGTGACATAAATAGTTCCATAAATCAAATGGTAAACTGGCTAGATAACAATAATTTAAAAATTAACCTGACTAAAACTAAATTAATACATTTTAGCCAACGGATTAATAGTAAGAGTCATTTGAATATACATTACGATGACCAGCCTATAGAAGAAGTCGAAACAACAAAATTTCTAGGGCTCCACATTGACAAAAAATTGAATTGGAAAACCCATACCGAAATCTTATGTAAAAAACTCAGTCAATCCGCCTATGCCCTGCACACATTGTCGTCTATAATAGGTGTGGAGGCATTACTTACAGCCTACTACGGCTTAACAGAGTCACATTTACGCTATGGTGTCATTTTTTGGGGTAATTCAACTGAAAAAGATACGGTGTTCAAGGCTCAAAAGAGATGCGTGCGCTCAATATTCAAAATTAAACCTACTGATAGTTGTGGGCCCTACTTTAAAAAATATAAAATACTTACTTTGCCATGTCTGTACATTTTAGAGGTAGCTATTTTTGTTAAAACAAATTCACACCTATTTAAACGGTTAGATGAAATAGTACTACGCAATAGGCGCGACAATAGTAGGATATGCTCTCTTCCTTCGAGAACAGCCCTTATGCGCAAAAGTGTTTTTTGTATGGCTCCATCCATATTTAATAAAATACCTAAAAGTTGGAGAGAACTGCCCTTGGTTCGTTTCAAAAATAAGCTGAGATTTTTTTAAATTAGTAAAACATATTACAATCTGCAAGATTTTTTGAATGAAAAAGACTTTTCTGTTCCGACGACTAATATACATGTATAATAATAACAATGAATAATGTGAACTTTAATTAACTTTAATAATATAACTTTTATTTAATTACCTACCTATTTGACATAATTGAATATACTGTGATGTAATTTACTTTTGACTTTAGCTTTTTTCTTGACTGTATATCTGTATTATAATGTTATCTTGACATCAATATTATTATTCGTTTGCTTTGTATTTTGTTGTGAGACTTAAAACGACTATTATACCAATTATGTAAAATGTAACCCTTATACCTAGAACATTTGTACGCCGTGATTGGCAAAACATGGACGCTCTCAGTATATATTTTCAATACCTTGCATGTCTGTCAAATCAGTTAATGTAAACGCATGTTTGACAAATAAATGATCTTTATCTTTATCTTTATCTTTATCCCTCCAGCAAGGTCAGAAAAATCAACTAAAATAATAAAACATCCACAACAAACTATCAAGATTGGAACATTCAACGTAAGATCACTAGCAACAACAAAAAGATTTATAGAACTAATATATATGCTACAAAAAATAAAAATTGACATACTTGGCTTGTCAGAAGTTAGAAGAGTGGGTTATGCAATCGAAGAACATGAAGAATATATATTCTGTTACAAAGGTGAAACACTCGGCCTATATGGCGTTGGATTTTTAATAAAAAAAGAACACAAATCTAACATTGTCAGTTTTACAGCGTTCTCTGATCGTGTTGCTCTACTAAAAATGAAATACAATACCCAACTGCTTGCAATAATACAAGTATATGCGCCTACTGAAAAAGCTACAGAGGAAGAAATCAACTCATTTTATGAAATTCTGCAGGTAGCTCAAAGCCAGGCAGGAGACAATGTATTAGTTATCGGGGATTTTAATGCAAAAGTGGGCCAAAACAAAACAGAAGACAGTGAAACTTTTGTCCTGGGAAAATTTGGATACGGAAACAGAAATAGAAGAGGAGAGAAATTAATTCAACACGCATTGGAATATAAACTGACAATTATGAACACCTTTTTTAAAGCTCGAGAAAATCGGAAATGGACCTGGCTCTCCCCCTGTGGTAAGATAAAAAAATGAAATTGATTTTATATTGTCAAACCATCCACCGAGAATTAAAAATGTAGAAGTACTACATGGCTTTGGATTCAGATCTGACCATCGATTAGTTCGAGCTACGTACATACTCAAACAAGAAAAAAAGAGCAGATCATCATTCAAACCACAACCTAAAACACTAAGGACCGATGAGGATATATCAGAATACCTGAAAAATCTTGAGATCAACATAAACCAACTAGAAACCAGACAGGAAGAAGATATTGAAATCTTTTACAACAAACTAGTTAACATCATCAACACCAGCATTGTATGTAGATCAAACAAAACCGAACCGAAAACTATTAACAAAATACTTACTGAGTCTACTAAATCTCTCCTCACAAGACGAACGGAACTTCTGAAAACCAAACAAAAAACTAAAGAAATGAAGGAAGAGCTGAGCACATTATTTAAAACTACTAATAAGGCAATAGATAAAGACTACAAAGACTACAGATATAGAATAATTGAGAATAATTTAAATACTTACAGAAGCACGAAAAAGGCCTATAAGAAATTGATCACACACAAAAATTGGATTCAAAACTTAAAATCGAAATCAGAAGAAACAAAAACCAGAAGAGATATCATGAACTGCGCTACAGATTTTTATAAGGAATTATATACCAAACAAATCTTTTGTGCCACTAAAAATGATATAGTAAAAACAAGTCCTCAAAAGACAAATGATTTGCCAAAAATACATGAGAATGAAGTTTTCAATTACATCAGAAAATTAAAAGCAAACAAAAGCCCTGGTCCATATGGCATACAAAATGAAGCATTAAAAGCTGGTGCTCTCCTGCTATCTTGCCCACTTACATATTTGTTCAACAAGGTTCTGAACACAGGTCAGGTACCGGAGCAATGGAAAAAGTCTGATATTATCCTGCTTTACAAGAAAGGAGACCCTCAAGACATCTCTAACTACCGCCCGATTAGTCTTCTTTCTAGTGTTTACAAATTGTTCACTTCAATTCTGCAAGGCCAGCTAAGCAAAATGATTGACAACTATCAGCCAGTTGAACAAGCAGGGTTTCGCTCCGGATTTTCTACAACGGACCACTTACAAGTACTGCAACAGGTAATTGAGAAATACATGGAGTACAACAGGCCACTATACATTGCTTTCATCGATTACGCCAAAGCGTTTGACACGATCTCTCATGGTGCTATTTGGGAAGCGCTGAACAAATGCCACATAAATGAAAGCTATACAAGAGTACTCAAAAACATCTACGAAGGCAGCGTAAGCCAAGTCAAACTGGAGACACGAGGTCCTGATATACCGATTCTCAGGGGAGTGAGACAAGGAGACCCCCTTTCACCCAAGCTATTTATAATGGTGCTACAACACATTTTTGACAAACTTAACTGGCAGTCAGAAGGGATTAGAGTTAATCTAGATCGACTTACACACCTCAGATTCGCGGACGATATTGTCTTATTTGCTGAAACGAGCAAAGGCTTAGAAAAAATGATATACGCTTTAAATGAAGAAAGTGATAAAGTGGGCCTCAAAATGAATGAGAACAAAACCAAAATAATGACAAACAGCCAAACAAATGCTATTACCCTAAACGGGAAGCCCCTTGAGTATGTGAGCAATTATATATATTTTGAAAGCAACTGTCATTCGAAGACAAAAGTGAAGAAATAGAGGTAGAGCGGCGTATCAACATGAGCTGGAAAAAATTTTGGTCCCTGAAGGAAATTTTAAAAGGGAAATTTCCTCTCCACCTAAAGAGAACTGTTTTGGACACGTGTATTCTACCTACTTTAACATATGGATGTCAAACGTGGGCATACAACACCAAAATAAAAACTAAATTAGTAGTGTGCCAGAAGGCAATGGAAAGAAGCGTACTGAAATTAAGAAGAATACAAAAAGTAAAAAGCGTACAAATAAGAAAAAAAACGAAGGTCATAGACGTCTTACAATATGTCCTACAACAGAAGTGGCACTGGGCGGGACATATAGCAAGATATACAGACAAGAGATGGACCCTAGAGGCAACTACATGGAAGGGACCAACAGGAAAAAGGAAAAGAGGGCGCCCTCGAAAGAGGTGGATAGATGATATAAAAAGGATAGCAGGAAGTGAATGGAGAGAGAAGGCTATGGATACAGAGAATTGGAAGAAGCTGGAGGAGGCCTTTACCCGAGAAGGGGTTCCGATCAATGGTACTGAAGTAAGCAATGACAGCGAGTAAAAGGAAAAAAGAAAAAAAAAATATATAATTATAATTATTATTATTATATATATATATATTTATATATATACTCGTACATAGGCTTATAATAAAAACTTAGCACATGTGTTTACATTTTATAATTGTAATAAATAAAAAAAAAAGCATGTAAATAATTGTAGATTGGAAATAAACGGGCTTTATTATTATTATTATTATTAATCCTTATCTAAATAAATTACGTCATATCAAAGGTAATTTCAGTAGCAGCAGCAGATCTCATTTTAAATTACTGGAATTGGTTATTTCATTAAACACCAGAAAAAATCCGCGTGCCGCCCGCGCCCGTGCTGGCCGCCTGCTACTTGAGTGTTTCTCTACCTAATCCGCGGAGGGAGTGGGCCGGAGTGGGGGACTATTATTTCGAAAAAACTTGCTACCCCAGTAGGCTTTCCTTCTGTTTGAAGGTGGTGGAACTGGCTATCCATGGACAATAAGGTCGATCTTCGTATCTTGCAGAGTCAGATATTGGCTGATGGGCGGCAAAGCAGACATTATTTTTATTGAAGGGCCACCGTTTCCTGTCCTCGTGCGAACCTGGGGCGGATCGCTAGTATTTTATATTTCTGTATGTTAATATTTGTAAATACAGTATGTTAACTAACAGAGGGCGTTCCCGTTAATCCGAAATAGTATAGCATACATACATGCTAAAAAAAATATTTCCATTCGAAAACAAAATGTTTTGAATTTTTTTCCAATAAGAAAATATTCTATAAAAATTTTAAATTAACATGTAAAAGAAACACACTGTACACGCGAACATGAAAGATGGCAACGTCGCAATTTATTTATACATGACGACTACTATTTTGATTTAAAACAGGAGGTTTCAAATTTATTTCCAATTAGAATTTTTTTTATTCGGATTTTTTTATGCTTATTTTTCTAGGCTGATAATTTTATTTTAATCTATTAATGATACATATTAACGAGTTTAAGGGAACGCCCTCTGTTATTTAACATACTGTATAATTCTGGCAACAAAAACAAGCTTTAAAAAACAAAAATTTTAGTGAGTTTCAATTCTAAAATAATTCGTTTCCAAACACCGCTACATCATTTTCTAATCCGCCAACTTTTATATTAGGCTAAGTTTCGAACTATTTGATCAAATTTCATTCATTTATCACTCCATAGTTGAGGTAACATTAGCCTGTAGTTTATCATGCGAGTTACAAGGCCACAGGAGTTTGACATACTAAGGGCGGGTTTCAAAGCGTCGGTAATCAAAAGTTACGGTCGTTAAAATGAATCTTTAGTTGCCGTCAATTTAAACCCACACACCTTTCATATGAAAATAAGTTTGTAAGTACTTAACTTGCATCCCATTACGGTATTCACCAATCAAAAGTTATTACGGCACACGGTCAGAAGTGGTTAGTGCAAGTTACATGCATGTGTTTTCCAAGCTTTGTAAGCATTGCTTTATGTTATTTTTTTTATACCTATGCGAAATCCGAAACACGTGTCCTGTTTTTTAAAGTAAAGAATCTATGTATAAAGTTGCTTAACGCACGAGCTTGTTATCTTAACTCTAATATAACTTAACTCTAATCCCAACAAAAATATGGTCAACGCAGTGCACGCGGGCGGCTGCAGTAGCTGCAGTGCGCGGCGGGTCTCTGTTTCGCGCGCATAGTACTGATCAAATGTCAGCTGAGTTGTGAGCTCGGTAACCACACTTCATAAATTTCTAAATGTACCTATTTGGGAAAAAATATAATATGCTTTAAAAATGATGGGAAACGATTCAGTTGCTTATTCTGAACAAACTACATATATTCAGGTTTCATATAAAGAAAAATTAACACGGACACAACCAAATCGTAAAATGGGATATAATGTAGGTAATATAATATTAGTATTTTTACAGTAGTCCGTATAAGGACCCTGGACCCTGGTGACCCTGATCTCACTCTAGTTGGTCTCCAAAGCCTAGAGCACAGGCGTAGAGTAGCCAGCCTTTGGGTGTTCTATAGGATGCATTTCGGGGAGTGTGCGAGGGAATTGCATGATTTAATTCCCCCATCTCCGTTCCACCAGCGGACGACCCGTCGTACGGCTGGTTTCCACCCTTACGTTGTTAACACCACTACGATCCGGACGAAGCGTTTCGCCTCCTCCTTTATACCGCGTACATCGAGGGACTGGAACAATTTGCCAGCGGCGGTGTTTCCGTCGGACTACAATTTGAGTGTCTTCAAGGCTAGAGTGAATAGGCTCTTAATAAACTAGTGCGCTTTACCATCAACGATTGCGTCACTGCTTACCATCAGGCAGGATTGCGGTCAAGCGCTAGTTTATAACATGTAAAAAAAAAAAAAAACTGCCTACCACCGCGTTCCGTCTGACATAACAAATTACAAATAATAATAATAATAATAATAATAATAATAATATAAAAAAATGTCAACATCTCTTTTGATAGCTCTTCTTAATTAAATATATATAAAATTATTTCAAGCAATTTACATATTTATACTATACACGTGGCATTCAAAACGAAATTCTTAAAACATATTATTTATAAATATCAAGACGATAAAATGAAAAGAAAGCATGCAACAAGGAAAAGAAAATCAGTGACATCTGTCATGTCACCTGCACAGTCCAATATACAATAAAGATGAGAAAATTATCAAGATGTTGACAAGAGCAGCCACACGAAGAGCACGCCCACCACCTCCGGACTCGTCGCTCAGCACCGCCTCGCCGCCGCCGGTCTCCAGCGCCACTGTGAACGCTGTGAGGACACCGGCCGTGGTAGTTGCGTCGAGCTCGAGCGACGAGTATTTCTCTCCGCCGACGTCGCCAACACCTGTACGTCGGCAGGCGAGAGGCCGGCCACCGAAGAGCTTGGGACTTAGGGGCCATCCGGCCCCGAGCCGGGTCCCCGCTGCCGGTGGTTGTGTGCAGCGCATGAGATGGACTCAAACAATGAATGAGAACGTCATGCGCGTATATTACGGGGCTACAGAGGGGGGAACTAACCTCACTGCGTACCGTGAAAGGATGCTGTCTCTGTTTCAGGCACTGGAACCAACTGTCAACGTCTCGGCCCAACGACTGTCGGATCAGGTGCGGGTCATCCAACGCAATCACAGGTTGGACGACATCGCACTTGATAGGCTGCGCTCAGAGGTACTGAGCAACCAAATCGCCCCGACTCTGACACAGACTGCGGCTCAAGCGTCAATTATTGATGCTGTTCCGCCGCGGTCCAATCGCGTTGAAGAAGAGGTCGATAGGGTTGAAACAGTAAGTAGCCAGTATAACGACCGACTGAGGAGCGCACTGGAGGATGCGTTCCGCGACTACAGATCCACTCCAACCAACCTTAGACCCCGGTTACCACGGCTACCTATGCACAAAAAAAATAGGGCGCTGGTGTGTGCTTTGGACTCGCAGCTCAAGAATTTCTTCGAGAGCAGCGAGGATCTCATTGATACACACTCGATCCTGTATTGCGCGGCTGTAGCGGCATGTCAATTAGCCAAAGTCAAGTTCCCAAATTGTGAAGAAGCTACTCGACCAAAACTAGCCGTACCAGCCTGGCAACGCAGAATCGAGCGTCGTATCGATGGGACCAGGGTACTCATCGGCAAACTATACTGCTTCAGGGAGGGCAATACTAGACCACGAGTGATGCGCTTTGTGAGACAGGCATTCTCGGGGACTGGTATTAGCCCTCGAGAATACATAAATAATGTCACAGAGCGCATCGACTTCCTGAAGCAGAAAGTTTGTGCATGGGCGAGCCGTATTCGGCGGTATAAGAAGCGAGTGGATCGATATACGCAGAATCGCATGTTCCAGAGCGATGAGAGGTGGGTATATAGAGCTTGGGAGCGACCTGAACAAAACGAGGCTGACGAGTGCCGCCCGGATGATGCCACCACAAGTGCATTCTGGCGCGGCATTTGGTCGGTATCCGTTTGTCACACTGAGGGTGACTGGACACAGGATGTCGAACAAGTGTGTGAAGCTATACCAGAAATGGATAACATCCTAATAACACCATTAGATGTAGCCACAGCAGTCCGTTCGTTACCGAACTGGAAATCTCCGGGACCGGACGGGCTGCATAACTTTTGGTTAAAATGGCTAAGTAGTTCACACACTTGTTTGGCATCTCAATTCCAGTCATCCTTAGAGTCTGGTTCGCTACCCCAGTTCTTAACAACTGGAATTACCCACCTGCTCCACAAATCAGGTAGCACCGCGGAACCCAAAAATTATAGACCGATCACTTGTTTACCAACGGTCTATAAAGTTCTTACATCCATTTTGAAAGCTAAAATAAACAATCATCTTGACAGCAACTCCATCATGTCTGTCTCTCAAAATGGATGTAGGAGCGGGTCCCGTGGTACTAAGGAGCTACTCCTCATAGACATGGCCATCAGCCAACAGGTTCGTCGATCCCGCAAGGATCTCTCCACCTGCTGGATAGATTATAAGAAGGCCTACGATTCGGTGCCACATACATGGCTTATGAGGGTGCTGGAGTTGTACAAGATAAATGCAACTCTACGCACTTTCCTTAGGTCGTGTATGGGGCAATGGAAGACAGTCCTTCGCTATCCAGGGAGTCGACAGATCCAGGGGAACGATGAACCTGTATGGATTAAGCGGGGAATATTCCAGGGCGACAGTCTGAGTCCACTTTGGTTCTGCTTAGCTCTGAATCCTCTAAGCACACTGCTGGAAGATTCAGGGCTGGGTTATCAATTGAAGAGAGGTGGTCAGGTCATATCTCACCTCCTCTACATGGATGATTTGAAACTTTTTGCCCCCAATAAATTGCATCTGATGAAGCTACTGAATGTAACAGAAACTTTTAGTAGTGGCATTAAAATGGAATTTGGTGTGGATAAATGTGCAGTCATGCATGTAAAGCGAGGGCAGATTATGGAATCCGAGGGAATTACCCTCCCGGATTCCATACACCTTAGATCCCTCTCTTCAATCGAGAGCTATAAATATTTGGGTATGTCGGAAGCGTTAGGTATCAACGATGCTGACATGAAGCAATCGTTGAAGGAGCGCTTCTTTGGTCGCCTGAAGAAGGTATTAAATAGTCTTCTTTCAGGCGGAAATAAGGTGCGCGCCTTCAACGGGTGGGTCATGCCGGTTTTGATGTACTCTTTCGGCATACTTAAATGGACTCAGACCGAACTTGACGCCCTGGATAGAAGGGTCCGTACACTGCTGACAGCAAACAGGATGCATCACCCACGATCATCGGTGATGAGGCTGTATATTCCGCGGAAGTGCGGGGGTCGAGGCTTTTTAAATGCGAAGACCCTCCACAACCGAGAGGTATTCAGTCTCAGAGAATATTTTTTTAAAACCGTAGTGGGTATGCATCATGATGTAGTCACAGTAGACAAGGGGCTTACTCCGCTATCCATGGCGAAAGAGAACTGGCACAAGCCTATAATACTTACCACAGATGACCGCAAGATGGTATGGCAAAGCAAGGAACTTCACGGGCGATTTTATCGGGCTCTTCATGGGCCCGATGTTGACTTTTTAGCTTCCGTATCCTGGCTACGATTCGGTGACCTTTTCGGGGAAACTGAAGGTTTTGTCTGTGCGATTATGGACGAAGTTATCTTGACGAATAACTATCGGAGATATATTATGAAGGACGGGACGATTGACGTGTGTCGGGCATGTCACCATCCGGGTGAGTCCATCAGACATATTATCTCTGGTTGCTCTCGTCTGGCTAACAGCGAGTATTTGCACAGGCACAACCAAGTAGCTAGGATTATCCACCAGCAACTTGCTTTGAAATATAAACTTGTGGATTCTGAGGTACCATATTATAAGTATGTGCCCGACCCAGTTCTTGAAAATGACCATGTCACGTTATACTGGGATCGGTCTATCATTACTGACAGGACTATTGTTGCAAATAAGCCTGATATAGTAGTGATAGATCGATTAGCGCGCCTCGCAATGATTGTCGATGTTACCATTCCACATGACGGGAATCTCGTGAAAGCTGAGAAAGAGAAACAAATGAAATATCTCGACTTGGCGCACGAGGTTGTTGACATGTGGAATGTGAACTCGGCTGTCATTGTACCGATTGTCGTATCGGCCAATGGTTTGATAGCCAAGAGCCTCGACCAACATCTATTGAGGCTCTCGTTAGGCAGTTGGATCAAAGGCCTGATTCAAAAGGCAGTACTCCTCGATACGGCCCGCATCGTGAGGAGGTTCCTGTCTCTGGAGCCCTAACCACCGGTAGCTTGGACCCTGCTCCCGCCATCGGTGGAACACTATTTTTTATATTTTTAAATGTTTTTATGTTTTTTATAAATATTTAAAAATGTAAACGAATATGTATATGTAAAAAATAAACGGAATAATAATAATAATTTATTTCGGACAGTATCCATATTTGGTTAGTACTACAAAGATCTTAAGCCTATGTTAGTAATAATAAAAAAGTAAAAAAGTAGAAAGTATAATACCTACATGCTAGGTAATTCGTAACTAATTAATAGCGGCATGAGACTTATTTACAAAACAGCACTTTTTCACACAGAGGTATGAGGAATATGGTGTAATGTTCACTCATCGTCCATAGAAAAGGGAAGACCAACCAGATGGGAGTCGTCTCTGGTCGGCGCTTGCCCAACGGTTGATGTTGGGAAGTTGTATGTATGCTAGTTGTACGGTAAACTTTACTTGTGAGTTGTAGAATCTGTGTGACGTCACTATGATGTGTTGTTTGTAGATACCGCTACAGCACTAACTCCGGATGCGTGACAGGCTAAACGTTCGTGATGACGTCTTTGATCTGTTACTTAGCTGTCAAACATCGGTAAACTTATTGACACTTCCCGATTAAAATAGAGCTGCAGGTAATTTGACACCATCATTAGTAAAGACAAAAATCTTTAACCAATGTGATCAGAAATGTGGTCCCTCACTATGGGCCTTATAAGAAATCTCAAGGTCGCACAGAAAGTTATGCTAGGTGTTTCTCAACGTGATCGAATCAGGAATGAGGAGATTCGTAGAAGACCTAAAGTCGCCAAAATAGCCCAGTGGATTAGCTCTCTGAAAGTGGTAGTGAGCGGAACACATAGCTCATATAGCCGATGGCCGATGGGGCAGAAAGGCTCTTGAATGGCGACCACGCAAGCGCAGCGTCGGATGCCCACCGACTAGGTGGTTGGATGATCTGGCCAAAATGTCAGGGAAGCGCTGGAAGCAAGCCGTGTCCAACCGTTATGTTTGGAAATCCTTAGGGGAGGCCTATGTCCAGCAGTGGACTTCATGTGGCTGAGATGATGATGATGATTAGCGAATCAACTGTATATTAGTAAGGTAGATTCATTAAATAATTCTATCTTGACAATTAGACAACCTGAAGTTATCGTACACTTATACATAATACATTCATAGCCCATTCTCGCCATTTTGAACGCCTCCGTAAACGTGAGATGGGGAAACTGGCCTTTAGTATGCGATATGCATAAACTATTCTAAACTTCGTTGCGTGTATGCTTTTGTGTATTAGAATGTAGTAAACAATGTATTGTTTCAAAGTGGTAACTGCGAAAGGAAGGTATGTAGACGAATTTATATATATTAAAGTCTTGCTAATGTTGAACGGTTTCTTTTTTTAATGTATTATGATTTCAGTTTGAAAACCTGCTTTTATCCATTTGGTGTCTTTATGTATTGGGTTTATCCATTATGCTACTGGAAAATAACGGTGTCACGGGCACAAGCTAGTAGATGACTGACTAAATTTGAAAGTTATGTATACTCAAATTGGAATTTTTCATCCCTTAAAGGGGAATGGGCTTAAAGTCGTCTCCTGTTGTAATGTATAGACGATAGCATATCAAGCTACTGCAATCTGTCAGATTTATTTATTAAATTTTCAACTTTATCCTTAAAGCATTAAGGCTCAAAATTGATTGGGAATATTTCGCAGTTTCGGGTAGTTTGACCTGCTGTCGTCGGTACATTCTAATCTATACTAATATATAAAGCTGAAGAGTTTGTTTGTTTGTTTGTGCGCGCTAATCTCAGGAACTACTGGTCTGATTTGAAAAATTCTTTTTGCGTTGGATAGCCCATTAATCCAGGAAGGCTTTAGGCTATATAACATCACGCTGCGACCAATGGGAGTGGAGCATAACTAAACCACGCGAACGAAGTCGCTGGCGGCCGCTAGTAAGATTATAAATATAAAAGTTTGTAACAACGGACTTATGGATGAATAAAAGAGAAGAAAGAAAGAAACTGGTTGCTGTTCGTTACTCTTTCACGCGAAAACTAGTGAACAGATTAGGATGAAATTTGGATTACAGTTTATAAAGTGGATTAACGCATACAATACTTTTTAACCCTTTTATGTATGGCATATTTTTTAAAGTTGGCATGTTTTTTTAAAAGTTGGTATTTTTTTTTTAAAGATGGCATTTTTTTTCATATTTTTACAGACAAAGCTATGTTATGTTCAGTACATAGGTATTATTATCTTATGAACAACATAATACTGGCTCTTGCCAGCAGCTAGTATTAAGTAAAATGGACCGTATAACCTTTTGTAGGCAATCATAAGTTAGTTAATAAGATTAATACCTATGTAACTATGTATTGAACATAACATAGTTTCCACGACAAGTTCGAGGCATACACGGCAAAGCCCTTAGATCGTATAAAAGCGTTATTTAATAGGGTTTATTATGAGGCCCTCGCTTAATTAACAGTAGTGTATGTAATTCTGGTCGCAGGCTTATTTTCAGCTTAGGTATATTTAGTCAAGTAAAGTGTGAAGTTGTAGTTGTGCTGACAAATTTGCGCTTCCACTAATAAATTGACGAATAATAATTATAATTAATTGACTACCTACATTATATGTCTCTACTTTCCCTTTATATTCCATTCAAACGTTGTCTGTAAATGATCTCTCTTAGCGATAAGACCGGCCATTGTGTCACCTTTGTGAAATCTTGATATTAATGTTCTGTAATTTGTTTGGTTAGGTATACCATCGTCATCATCATCATTTCAGTCAAAAGACGTCCATTGCTGAATATGGGCGTCCCCCAGAGATCTCCACGACGACCGGTCCTGCGCTTCCCGTATCCAGCGGTTTCCGGTGTGTGGTCGGCTCTCGAGAACCCGTTGGCCATAATAAAAATAAGGACGAAATTATATATTTATGCTAAATAGAATGCAAATCCTGGTCCCACATTCCAGTAGCTATGTGTGTTACATCGTTAGATAGGTATTTCTGAGCTGAATAAAAGTTACTATGGCGCCAAGTTCCAATCTTAGTCCGAGAGCTAATCTTTATTAAACATTGTAATTTTACCAGTAGCAGTATCATCCTTTATTTTATCTTTTTTCGAGAACTAACAGCCGCATGAGTCAACCGATTAGTTTAAACTACAATTGCTGCGGTTAATAACTCCTTTCATATACCAAATTCCCCCCATGCCTTGACCATCACGTGAAGCAATTGATCCCAGCTTTCTTTGTGGATCTTCAACAGTTATTACTGCTCGTCTAAAGCCCGCTAGTTCGACACAGTCTTACCAAGTGATAATATAAAACCAACAAATCACACTATCAAAACAGTCTTACCAAGTGATGATATCAAACCAACAAATCACACTATCAAAACAATCTTACCAATTGATATTATCAAACCAACAAATCACACTATCAAAACAGTCTTACCAAGTGATGATATTAAACCAACAAATCACACTATCCAAAATAACAAATCACACTATCCAAACCAACAAATCATACTATCAAAACAGTCTTACCAAGTGATAATATCAAACCAACAAATCACACTATCAAAACAGTCTTACCAAGTGATAATACCAAACCACCAAATCACACTATCAACAGTATTACCAAGTCATGATCATTTCAGTGTTTATCCTAGTCGCATACGAAGCTTTTTCAGCTTTGGAGTCTGAGGTCCGCATTTACCAGTCTATCTGCTGATATGGCTAAACTTCGACATTTTCCGTGAAGCGACTGCCGTCTGATCTCCATAACCCGAAGGCGACATCGAAGCATTGCAGCTGGCCTGTTGGACTTTTTTTTTTGAGGGCTACAACAACCCTTTTAACGACTGCCACTAGATGTTCGTATGGCAACCGGGACCAAGGGCTTAACGTGCTTCCCGAGGCACGACCAGACCAGTGCAAATATTCATATTCATGCATACAAATATTTGCACTGTGCGGGGATCGAACACGCGCCACCCTGCGCAGCGGCCGCGTCCGCTACCGCTACGCCACGGAGGCTGTCGAAAACAGTCTTACCAAGTAATAATATCAAACCAACAAATCACACTATCAAAACAGTCTTACCAAGGGATAATATCAAATCAACAAATCACACTATCAAAACAGTCTTACCAAGTGATAATATCATACCAACAAATCACACTATCAAAATAGTCTTACCAAGTAATAATATCACACTATCAAAACAGTCTTACCAAGTGATGATATCAAACTAACAAATCAAACTATCAAAACAGTCTTACCAATTGATATTATCAAACCAACAAATCACAGTATCAAAACAGTCTTACCAAGTGATAATATCAAAGCAAACAAATCACACTATCAAAACAGTCTTACCAAGTAATAATATCAAACCAACAAATCACACTATCAAAACAGTCTTATGATGATATCAAACCAACAAATCACACTATCAAAACAGTCTTACCAAGTGATGATATCAAACCAACAAATCACACTATCAAAACAGTCTTACCAAGTGATAAAATCAAACCAACAAATCACACTATCCAAACAGTCTTACCAAGTGATGATATCAAACCAACAAATCACACTATCAAAACAGTCTTACCAAGTGATAAAATCAAACCAACAAATCACACTATCAAAACAGTCTTACCAATTGATATTATCAAACCAACAATTTACGATACGAACGATTAACGCGTTCAAACAAGCAAACAAACAAATACTTCAGCTTTATATATTATATAAGATAGATATATTAGTATAGACAAACACATATTAATAGTTATAGAAAGAAAAGAATATGCAACCCAAATTACTTAGGTATGAGTTTTTGCCCCATACAGATTACAGCCAGGAAAATAAACTACGTGCAGAATGAAGCATGCTACTGTATATATTTTTGTCGGCCCAATTGGTTGCAATCCGTATCAGTTCAGTTAAAAAGTTGGCTTTTTCAGTTAAATCGCGTTTAATGGGCCGCTCAAATATTTCAACGGCGATATGGGTGCTGGGATTGCATATGCTTGGTACGATAAATGGAGAGTATTTTTTTAAATGGCAATTTTATGGAGGCCTCCATTGAAATGTAGTTTTTAATTGAGATAATTCTACCTATTACTTAGATTGGGTTCAAAAATAGCGATGGAAATTTTGGATCAGATCATTATTCAGTTGTATACATTTTTTCCCACAAGATTTTATGTAAGATGAGTTGCGCCCCGCGGTTTCAGCCGCATAAGTTTCGAGGGCAAACTCCCTATAAAAACTACAGTATACAGGGTGTATCTGACATCATAACGCAAACTTCACGAAAAGCCTACACCACATGCCATTAATAAAATTATGATAGTCATTTATATAATTAATGAGCGATTACAGAAATCACAGTGTTTTAAAAAATGAGTCGGCTCGGCCTTTGAACGTTGCAAGCGTGCCGTCGCGCGTGTTTGTAGATATGACGTTGACCCCTGATGTGAACTTTATTAAATGATAGGATAGTTTTTTGAGTTTTGTTCACATTGCGCTTTTTAATTAATTAATTTTTCCTTTAAAATGTAAATGTAAAAGTATAGCAATTATGAACGGTCCAAAGTGAAAAAAAAACTACATATTATAATTTTTTTATCAGGAAAAAACCGACGAAAATTTCCACCACTAGGGGATTCAGAATCATGTACTGGATCCATGGTACTCGTTTGTGCGGCGATGTCAGAGAAAACCTTTATATGTTGGTCCTGCACTTTAATTGCGTAATACACTATTACTATCAATTGAAATTATTTTGAAGCATATTTGCAGTCCAAAGTGCGAAACAGACATGCAGGACCATTTAATAGACGAATGCGGTTGCTCTCTGCACGTTTTGATGCACACTCTGTTGCTGGCTTGGTGGAAATAAGTGAGACTCCTTAGTGTTGAATTACTTGTTTTCCACTTATCGGGCTCGAAGGACCATTTGCTTCACAAGTTAGAAAAATTTGTTTGGTTAACAACGAAAACAATGCAATGAATGTTGTTGAACTGTCAAAATAATACCCATTGCTATTGATAGTTTGTTACGCAACTACTCCGCTGGTAATAAATCGTCTGTGTGGTTGTCCTATCGGAATAAAGGCTTTACGTTTAAACTTAATTAGGAAAAGTGCACTCCAAATATCCACATATCATTGAAAACCGTTGATCCAGCTTCTAGCTACCAGCTTCGGTTTCCAGTCCCCGATCGCTTGACGAAAACAGAAGATGAAACTCGGAGACAGTTCTTCAAAACGCAATACATTACCCTCAGAGTCGGTGCTACAAACTTGCAAAGTATCTCTTTACTTCAGCAACATAAACATCTTCCGCACTAACTTTAATCACTGCCAGCTATTAAGTTTTCCACAAGGAAATAATGCTTCATTAAAATTTTAACACAGCGGTTTAATTTTCTATACGAGAAGGGATTTTAATGAACCGTGCTACGAGACAAGAGTTTTAATCTACCGGTCTTTGCTTCGCGGGTGAAATATAGAACGGCTTGCTAACAGGTACTGCTGGACTTTTTTTTTAAGTTTAATGTAGAAGTTTTGTGTTTAGGTCTTAGAAGTATAGGAGTTGGTCATATATTGTTATATACTATATTGATGTTGTTTCTAAAATTTCATATCAAGTTTTGAGTAACAGTTACGTTTTTGAATCATGATAAACTGTAGCGTGACCTCTCTTGTTTTTTTTTTTCTAATTTATATTACAGGCCATTAATTTTGAGTTAAAACTTTTGAAACTTTGATGTGAACAAAATTTTCTTTTCATTATTGAAAGAAATCGAAAACCAATTCCTTAAATTTGGGCCAAACCGAGTCGGGCCCTATAAATTTTCAAAATAATAAATTGTACGATGCATATACATTGAAACGCCTTTGCGATTGTGGCAACCCCGCATGTGATTGCTTCAGCCGTCGTTAAACCTTCATTTTGCCATGACCAGCGTGTCCCTAGCGTAACAAACTACGCTGACGCTGCTAGGGAAGTCGGTACACAGCTTCCAGTCGTACTTGATGTCTCAGGATCAATGTCAGACGAGTTCACAGGTCGGATGACAGATGCGGTACCAGGATCAGCCCCTATGGGACACGACATGTCTAGCCGATTTCAATCTCCTCGGTGGCCGGGGTATATGATGGGTTTGCCCGTCAGGTAGGCCTAACTACGCGACAGAGTTAGGTCGGCATCCGGTGCTACCAGAATGCATCCCTGATGTAACAATAGGGCAGGGTGTTGAAGGCATTTGTGATGTTTACAGATACCGCCAATACATACTTACATTATTATTACCTAAGGGCGCACACACATACATTATTATTTTACATAACTATTATTTTTTATCTATCAGGGATTGTTTAGAAATAAATTATCAAAAATTATTTATTCGAATAAGTCTGAGAATCAGCACTTTTTGAACGTCGATATTACAACAACAGTCCCGCAAAACGACCGCCGTTCGTAAAATGTTTCTTCATAGGATGATTGTCATTGATTCAATAGTTTGCGTATTTCTGTAATCACGAGTAAAAACGGTTACAATCGGTTCTCGGGTCCGGAATAACATATACCTATGTAAAATTACCGTTTTTTCATATCATTTTTTCATTAAGCTTTTATTTTATTGCGAGTTTTAAAAATATAAATTAATTATTTATTATACATGTTAATAATGTTTTAATTTTTTTTATATCGTTACAATACGTATCAATAGATGTCTTCAGTGTGAACATAAATAATATTTAGGACGTATAACAACGATTGGAAAAATAATAGTATAAAGCGAATCTATAGCAATAATTATGTTCGAATACTACAATTAAAAATAAAACATTTAAAAAAATGCCCTTCTCAAATTATTGACTATCAAATTTAAAAATACACTGAACAAAACTAACTAAACAACAAAACATGATCAAAATTAACTAACTACTATAAGATTACCCAAGGGGACTTAATGCGCTCGCTATAAAACTGGAAGAGCTGGGGCATGTTAACCTTATCTCTCGAGGATTGTTTATCATTAAAGTAAGGATCAACCCGGTTGCAACGTTGTAAACAACGAATTAAGTCGAGATAAAAATAATACTTAATTACATCCACATTTAAACCTTTGTTTACAAAGAAAATATTGTTGGAAAAAACATTTCACATTATAATGCTTTATTCAAGCTAATTTCATCTAAAATTGGCTTATGCTTGCGTGGAAGTCGTAAATTATCTCACAGGAATGGGGATTAGAAGTAATCTTTGTGTTAATCCATGATACTAACTCTTGTGTGCCAATGCTAGCAAATCCAAAACGCCAGTTTAGGACATACATCCGGATAAACAGACGACCGGATAGAAATTCTAAAAGATATGGGTATTTGTAGAAACAAACTCATTCCTACACCTACTAGGAATTTCTTTTTTTATATATATTCAATGTTCAGTGTTGCTTTATTACTATTTTATTATATAAATATTTCTAAACTCCCGCATCCCATCTTTGTGCGGCCAGTATCAAGAGCACAAGCCGAAGTATGCGACATGCTTCTATTTAACTACTCTATGTGTTCCTAATTTGTGTTCTTATTAGCCTACTCTGCGTCCCAGTGCTGGGCAAAGGTCTCCCTTAACCAAATCTCCCTATCTTGTATAATCTCTGGTCATGTTAGCCCTGCAAACGATACCAGATCGTCACGCCATCGACATTAGTTACTAAATTAAATTGTACTTTTCTTGTTCAAATGCACTTCCAATGCAAAATGTATCATGCAGTTGCCATCATAATCAGTATTAAAATACACACCAAAGCAAAGCAGATAATAGATTCAAATTCCACACACCAATTACTTACTCTTCCTTCCTAGCTCCCCAAAAATATTTCTTTATATCCCAATAGGCACAAATACTGAAAAATCCCCGTAGCCCATTTCTCAGGTACGCTACTACATAAAAGCATAAATTTACCCCCGTACGCCCAGACTCACCCATTTTCATATGCCTCCAGAATATGGGGTATTCTCAGACCGTTGCCTGATAGATTCTGAGGTTTACGCAAATCCTATCTCTTTGTGACAGTAATTTGTCTCCCCGGGACCCTTTGTTTTGTCCTTTTGCTACGGTATGAATTCAATATATTCCGTTCTGGTTTTATGCATTTGACAGATGGAATTGATGAGTCAGTGAATATCAGATTTTGAGGAATAAATAAAATCCAGTGATTCGTTTTATAATCTAATCATTTTAAGTTGCTCGGTCGATAGAAATATAGAAGCATTAAATATGTCCGTAAGATTGGCCGAGCAGTAAGAAAATAGTCTATTAAGAAAGCATGTGTAAATAATATGATATTTTTTTTCTTTGCTGCTTGATTGATATATACCATATAATACTTTGTCGAAACGAGATCCTGGGACAGAGATTATATTATTCCAAATGTCTTATTCCAAAAATACCATTTCCATCTCGCTGATAACAAAAATTGAATAACACAGCCTTGAAACGTAAATATAACAGAATTTTTCTTACATAATGCCCAAAGCGAAAATTGAATCATATTATATACTACTGGTCACGGGCTGCCGTCGACTTTTGAATAAGAATATTTTCTTACGCCGTGTCGACGTTGCATCAGTTATGTGCCATAAGTCAGAAGAGGAGCCAGATGTAAATTGATATAACTGAAATCAAAATGAAGGTCTTACCAAAAGATAAAAACATGTCTAAATAAACAAAGGAACAAGTTTTATCACCTCGAACAATGGTAGAGCAGAATCAATGGTTTTGATTAAAAACTTTTAAAAGAAAGATATGCACATATAAAGTATTTATAGATGCATGAATCTATTATTCTAAACAGCGGAATAGAATCCAAAGACTTCTAAACTAAAGATGGAATACCTGAATGAACACTCATGGAGGTTTTAATACAAACCATTGGCAGCGCTCCAGATGAAAGAACTAAGGAAAATGTTGTCAACACAGTCACTTCCAGTCGTTAACTTTGGAACGCCTGAATGGAATACTTTCTTGTCTTTCACCGCTGCAGTTCCCCACATGCATCACAACATTAGCATAACGTGAACAGGTGCGGGCGAATAACTGAGCCGTCGCAATGCGGTATAGGGGATCTTATATTCATATTATTGTAGCGACTGAGCCGTTGGCCGGGTGGTGACGATTTTGAATTCAGAAATCAAAAATGTTTTAATATACGCGTCTCTTATATGCCATGCGCGCCTGGTAGCATCCAATAGGTTGCGATGGATTTATTTTTTTATAATCATGATCAGCTCTATTGCTAGCTATTGAAAATAAAAATATGACAAAATCAAAATTGTGTGATGAAAAGTTTTTATTGTTTCTTCTATGTAAAGTGACCCCAGCAATTACAAATGTTATCTCTACTTGCTCTTACAGTACTTTTAATGGTGTTATAGTTATATTAACCGTCTTTGGTAAAACAATCATTTACTCGATGTTGTTCCAAAATCCACGATCCATTAAAACTATTCATAGGGTCTAACTACATATCTTATCTCATCGATATCCTAAATGTCCCACTGCTGACAGGGCCTCCACCCCGTCTTTATACGGCTCCCGATTTACTGGATCTAATTAATAGGGTTAGGAACACGGCGCAGCGCTCCACGACATAAATTACTGTTGCAGCCGCTAAACTCAAAAAGGAGTTGTTGGCCTGGATTCTACATTTCTAATAAATATAGGCCCCCTTGTTTCTAGAAACTAAAAGTTCCGGTAGTGTAAAATAGTGACAATTTTTTCATAGTGACAAATACTTCAACCAATATAAAATTTCAATGTTTTATTTATAAATACTGCATTGTTTTTGTTTCGCGTACAACGGTAAATATCAATTTGTTGTAACACTAAAACAGAATATGTTCGGGCGGTTTATCCCAAACAAGCACATTTTACATTTCAAATGTTTTTTTTTTTATAATTTGTGCTGAAAATAAATACCACAACTTCAAAAGCGAAGCAGTATACAAACAACTCATTTCAAATGCTAAACGGGACTTTGAACAAAAAAAAAATATGTCCTCAATATCAATACTTTGGAGTACCTACATTTAAAATATGAACACAACGTAAACGTCAGCCCGACTAACAAGTACAGGGTAGCTGGAATAAAATATGACCTTCTGGCGCAGAACCACTGAAACTGTTACTTCAACCTGTCTTGTTGAATATTTATGGGTTCTGAAACGTCGCTGTGCAGTGTATGTGGATGATTTCACCACTTTTGGATGGTGATTAATTTTTATGATATTTATTTCGTTTTGTTTAACAGATTGAAGTTAAGTTTTTTGCTTGAATTGGTAGGTTGCTAAGCAGAGTTAAGTATTAAATTAAAAATTATTTTGATGACAAAAAGGCTTAGGAATAACTACTTTAACGGTACAAGCAAGAAACTATAACGATTACATGCTTAGTGTTTAACCAAAAGATATCATTACGTGGACGCGGTCAAAAATAAAAATATTTGGGAAAACCAACTATTTACATTTTTTGTATTTTTTTTTTATGACATAGTTGTTTCAGGAAGTTCCTGCTCTAAATAAGACAGGAGGAAACGTTAGGGTATCACCGCAATATGGACGGCTCTAGGGATATGATGGAGCATACGGTGGATGTCTGTCTGGCTTGGCCGGAGCTCCGCCGCGTCCATGTAGCGGTGATCGGCGGTGGCGATCTCTCGCATCCGGCACTCGTTCAGTCTTCTGCTCGCAAAGGAGGAGACGGAGAGAGAGACAAATGCTCTCACGCCTCTAGTATACGAATACGCCCTGATCGCCGGCAGACATCATCTAACTCCGGGCAACTGTAGGCTCACGTGAACGGTTAGCAGTGGATAGCTTACCGGCCGGTTTGCACCAGGACCGGGTCGACGGCGAATTGTGTTCCACGAGCGTCTTAAAGATATGTCAGAACTTCAACGGGGAGGTTCGAAGATTACCCATACAAAAAATGCAAAAACTTATAACCTCCGGGTTTGTTTTCAAATTTCTTCTCAGGAACCAGTCAACTTGTAAATTACCAAAAAGTATTGACGTGTAAAGTGTCTTAAAATATCTACATATACAATATGTAAATAAAACCTTGTCCGATCCGTGAAGGTATTGTCAGGTATCGACAACTGATCCTACTAATGTATATAAAACAGGGCTAAAGTAAAAAAAAAATCCCCCCCAAAAAAAATATTGCTTCACAAAAGGAGGTGTATTAATGCGGTAGACAATATATGCGCGGGCGAAAGGGGGCAAGGCACGCCGCATATGGTCGCATCGCTATTCGCTCATAATATTAATAATACCGTCAAATATGGTGTTGTCACTTATTAAAAAATATTATCTTTAAGGGTCGGACGGGGTTTTCTTTACATATTGTATAAATTTCATTTCCAGTTTCTATAACAAACGTTGATTTATAATCTATACTAATATTATAAATGCGAAAGTAACTCTGTCTGTCTGTTACGCTTTCCCGTTTAAACCTCTCAACCGATTTTGAAATTTGGCACAGACAATCTTTAGACCCTGAGAAAGGACATAGGCTCCCTTTTATTGAAAAATTTTATATTCCCGAGGGAAATCTTAATAGCGCGATATAACCGAATTCCACGCGGGCGAAGCCGCGGGCGGGAAGCTAGTATATTATAATGATGAACATCGTATTAACGTATTATATTCCTCACACCTTAAATCTTTAATCTGTATGAAAACAGCAAGCACAAGCAATACCCTTAATTACCACAAATATGCTGAACAACGAAACTATTCCAAAAATCCAGAAGCTACAGAGTAATAAATAATGCTCAACATTATCCTCGGCATACTTTGCGTACATTAATTAAACAACTGTTCCGTAATTATCATGCTATTGAGCAAATTTTAAATTAATTTACGCTGGAGTTTCAACTAATGAAACTATTCACGGCGTTTGGAGAAAATTGTTTTCCACTGTACCGTTGAAGACCATAAATAAGGGTGACAATTCGCTGTCTTGCCTGAATAGTTTTCTTCATCCATCAATTTTCATTGTTTAGTAGAATATAAACCATTACCAACTTGTTTCACGTTCTCTAGAGCTAGTTTTAGATGCTGTGTTCTTTATTTTTTACGACTTTTGTTGGTGCCTGCTTGAGCTGAAATCTTGATAGCATCCTTTGGGATTCCGGTTTCTTGAAATCTTGGAACAAGTTCAACAATCGTTTTTATGTTTAACTTTTTTTTTTTTTACTATAGAATTAGTTAAAGGTTGGTATTGAAATGAATACGTGCTTGTCCTGGTTGAAATTCTAAGTGTTATATTATAATAAAACTTAATCGATAATTTTTCAATCATATTATCTCTGGGTTTTTGTTCTGCTTTATAAAATTGTTTAATTATTATTTGTGGAAAATCAAGAATAAATTTAACCCAGATGTTATTAAAACCATTTTTTTCATCATCACTGTTTTGGGCCTTATATAAAACCCGTTATAATATCTGGGTTAAAACGTGGCCATGTTTAGGCCTGCCTGACGATACTTCTTTCCTATCTTCTTCTTCAGCATATAGAGGTCCATTGCTGGACAAAGGCCTCCCCCAAGGCTTTCCACAAGGACCTTCCGTGACCTTCACCACTTCACCAGCACCCTAATTGTGTAACTGACTTACTATCAATTGTAATCATTTTGAAGCAGATGGCTAATTCGTTGCTCCATATTTTCGAAAAATAAGTATGCTCAACAACGCAATGAATGTTGTTGAACTGTCAAAATGAAACCCCTTGCTAATAATAGTGTGTTACACAATTACCCTACAGGTCACAAGTCTCCTAACTATAGGCTAAAAGAACACACTTTACTACTCGCGCGAATTGACTGTGCACCTCGCTGGAATGCGACCCCTTTCCCGCTGTAAGCGCTGAGTAGCGTCAGCATCTCTATTACAATTGTCTATATACAGTTTAAATCCCGTGTTGTTATTGTAGTTTCTGTGGAGTTTTGGCTTTGTTAAGTTTTTTTTTATTAAGTTTATTTTGTTTTTTACATTTTTCACGCCTTAGTGAAGACTGTTGGTTGCTGACCGAAATATAATGGTGGTCATTATATTTCAGTCTATTTGTATCAATTTGATTGCAAAACATCACGAGTAAAATGATCTGGTATTATGACGCATTATTATCAAAACAGCATTTTATTAACATTAAAAAAAATTGTAATTTGTGTTTTTTAACATTATTCTAATTTTTTACAAACAGTCCGAATGATGTCACAGAGCAAGGTGCACATAACTCGCGCGAATTATACTGACCTGCTTCGTCCATTATCCTGGCTACGTAACAGAGACTGGCTTACTGCCACTTGAGCTGAAAATAGTTTTAATATTTTAAAGCAGAGTTGAAAGGAAATGCGGCTTTCCTCAACCGAACAATACTCCAAGCAGGACCGTGCGGAATTTTTATCAGTGCCAAAAAACTTTTATACTTTACTGCGTACATTTCCATCGGTTCGTTAGTCGAATTGAGCTGGGTATTTAAGTAATTGAGTCAGATTGCGGGATCCGAAGTGCTCTTTTGAACTAGCTCTTTTGTTTGCCTGGTAAATTATCTGGCAGCACTCGATTGAATATTGTAATATTAGCGAGGCGATTTCTGAGTTGTATATAGGTAATGTTTTTCAAAAGGTTACTGTTATTTGTCGGAAGTGTACTTCTTATATATTTTGTTTCTTGCACGTTCTTCTCCATAGAGATCTACGCTTTGGAACGTACAATTTAGCTTCACTTTTCTTGAACTGACCGACATTGACTGTTCAAAAGTACCAAGTGATGGTTGATTTGAAACTAACGATTTTGATTTGATTTGATTTCTTTATAAATTGGCTTTAACCTCTATAATGTTTAGTTGGTATATTGGTACCTAGAACATAAATTAGTTTAATAACATACATATTCATAGTCGAGATTCTAAAGTATTTAACTAAGAGTCATAAAGGCTACGTATTTTGGTATCTATATCATCATCAACCTTTTATCGTCCCACTGCTGGGCACAGGTCTCCTCCCATACGGAGAAGGTTTGAGCGTAATCACCACGATCGCTCAATGCGGGTTGGCGATTTTAGACTTAAAGTCCACGGTTCCTCAAGATGTTATCCTTCACCTTTTAATTAGTCATTGGTGTCCAAGGTATACTTAGAAAGTACATATAACTTATTAAAGTTACATTGGTACTTGCCTGACCTCGAATCAAACCCGCACAGTCATACTTAAGAGGCTACCAGTACCACCACGACTATCTATATACTAAATTTTTATAATGAACAGAAATGGAATAAGTAGTTAGTAATAACAAAAATCTCATCATTCAGTTTACGGGAATGAACTAATTCTATATTGAGAACTTTTCCTGTTTCGCGGTAAATAAATCGAACCGAACCATTTTAGGAAGATTTCTACTTTGGGGTCCGGCCAAACAAGGGGTATCCGAAAATTAGTTGAAATCCAATTCGATAATTGTTTTTCTTTGCAAACATTTCAAAAGTTTCCAAAAAGTCTGGTAACTCTTTTCTAAATGTTGCTAAAGTTTCTTGGGTAACAAACGCCAGTCGCAGAAAATTAATGGCGATTTTTTCCGCCGGTAACTTCTATTTTTTAAACGTTGAGTTTTCATTATTTTAGTTAAGCTTCGGATATTTGGAACAATTCTTTTTTGTGTAAGTTTTACAAAGTTTTGTTGTCCCATTTGGGGACAGGTCTATTTTTTTTTTTTGTTTATATTTCAATTGAAACACGCATTCAGCATTTACTCGTACATTTTGATTCTACTATCTCAACAGAAATCTACAGAATCAGTTTTTCTCAAAAAAAAAAATATAGAGATTTTCCTTGGAAATCTTAATTTCAATCACTTTTTTTAAAGCTCTAAACTATTGCTTGACCGCGAATCCCAAGTGATGGTAAGCAGTGATGAAATCATTGATGATAAAGTACGCTACTTTATTTTGAGCCTATTCATTCTACCCTTGAAGACACTTGTAAACATACGGTATAACCGCCGCGGGCAAATTGTTTCAAATGGAACAAATAAAACATAGAAAACACATAAAGCATAAAAATATATGTAGTATTAAAACTTTCTAAGACAAACACATTCTTTTATTCTGTCTGAAATCATTCTAGGAGTAAATATATCAGGAATTAATGATGTGGAAATGAGATATAACATTTGCCGTGTGCCCATGTACTTTTAGTTTATTTGCTAGTTGATACGTTGAGATCTGCGGATTTATTTTTATTTCTTCAGGAATATGGATAATCGCTGCCTCCTTTTAATGTAGGAAAGAGGAGGTATAATTAAATTCAACTACACGATGCTTTTATTAGGGCTCCTTACCTAAATATTTAAATTAATTCGCGAAAAAAAAAGATTGTTTCAAAATTCATTAGTATCTCCTTTATTCCACTTATAAATTATATTTTTAAATATTTCTACATAAAAAAATATATATATAAAAAACATTTAAAAATATAAAAAATAGTAGCCCACCGGTATCGGCAACAGGGTCCAAGCTACCGGCGGTCAGGGCTCCAGAGAGAGGAACTTCCTGACGATGCAAGCCGTGTCCAGCAGTACCGCTTTCTGAATCAAGCCCTTGATCCAGCTGCCAAACGAGAGCCTCCTGAGGTGTTGGTCGAGGCTCTTGGCTATTAAGCCATTGGCTGTCACAACTATCGGTACAATGATTGCTGAATCCACTTCCCACATGTCGACAACCTCATGAGCCAAATCAAGATACTTGATTTGTTTATCTTTCTCAGCTTTCACGAGGTTCTCATCATGTGGGATGGTTATGTCAGCAATCATTGCACGCCGCTCTGATCGATCCACCAGCACTATATCAGGCTTATTGGCAACAATAGTCCTGTCAGTGATGATGGATCGATCCCAGTACAATGTGATATAGCCATTTTCGAGAACTGGGTCGGGCATATACCTGTAGTACGGCACCTCCGATTCCACAAGGTTGTTGTTGTTGTTCATTAGTATCGTTACTATGATGATTATGTAAAATTTCATACTTTATTTGGTCATGTGTTTACCTACCCTTTATTATTCTTATGGGTTGGCCGGGTTTTCTTTACATATTGCATGTATTATGAAACGAAAACCTCAGTTGTTGTTGTATAGAAAAATTTTGTTGCTATAAAACTTGTTACAAATCGCTTTAGCAAACACAACTTACTAATATACTTAAGTACAATTTACTAGTATTTAGTAATAGAGAAACCACAGTAAAGCAATTATTTCAAATAGTCTTTTTTTAAGTCTGAAATAGTTCCCTTAAACACGCCGTTAATTTTATTTCTTTTTGTTTTTAGGATACGTTGCTCTACACTAGGAACTTCTCCTGTGTCGTGGGTGTGTTTACAAACTTGTTATGTTACTTGGTTGTCCTAACAAAAATATGGTCAATGCAGCGCTCGCGGCGTCGTCTTGCGTTTCATCATCATCATCATCATTTCAGCCGAAAGACGTCTACTGCTGGACATAGGCCTACCCCAAGGTTCTCCACGACGATCGGTCCTGCGCCTCCCGCATCCAGCGGTTTCCCGCGACCTTCACCAGGTCGTCGGTTCACCTTGTCGGGGCCTACCCACGCTACGTCTTCAGGTGCGTGGTCGACACTTGAGAACCCGTCGGCTCCATCGGGCATCGGTCCTACGGGCAATGTGTCCAGCCCACTGCCACTTTTGTGTTGCTATTCATCGGGCTATGTTGGGCGTTTATTAATAACAATTTCTGTTTGTTTGTAATTACCTACAGATAACATTTACCATCACATATACAGGCTTTATGATCGTAACGGTTGAGTGTAGATAGATAATTTGTTTAGGATTAAAAGAATAGAGTCCGGAACCACAAATTATATACTCCACGTCACTATTAAAAACAAAAACGTCAATGTCTTTGACGAATGACTCGAAAAGAAAAATCGATACGGTCGAGATCGTATGTAATAAGAATTTATTACTTGGAATAATTATATATAAGTGATTCCATATATCCATCCATATTCCAGATATCCAGCGGAGTCTCGAAACTAGATCAGAGGTTTTCGAGGACAGAGAACGCACGCTACCGGGACGCGGCGTTATTTGGTGAATTTACACACGATCCAAGTATTTAATTATATCTATTAGTGTATTATATAGCCTCCGTGGCGTAGCGGTAGCGAACGCGGCCATTGCACAAGGAGGCGCGGGTTCGTTCCCCGCACAGTGCAAATATTTGTATGCATGAATGTGAATATTTGCACCGGTCTGGTCGTGCCTCGAAAAGCACGTTAAGCCGTTGGTCCCGGTTGCCATACGAACATCTAGTGGCAGACGTTACGGGTTGTTGGAGCCCTCAAAAGTCTAACAATTGGTCTAACTGCAATGCTTAGATATCGCCTTCGGGTTGTGGAGATCAGACGGCAGTCGCTTCACGGAAAATATCTAAGTTTAGCCAAAATCAGCAGTTGGACTGGTAAAGCGGACCCCAGACTCCAAAAGCTGAAAGGCTACGGATGCGACTGGGATTAACGCTGAGATGATGATGAGTGTATTATACTACGTGTAGTGTGACTGTCGTGTACTGTGTGCGTGTGTCGTGACAATACAACATGGAGCGAGCAGCAACGGGTAAGTTCATTTGCTATTATCAAAACCCTTGTAGGTAATCGGCTGTTGGCATATTTTATAAGGTACAGACTTGTGAAGCATTTGGGCGTTGCAAGGCTCATACCGGTAGCTCATTATTATACATAATTATTATGTACTTTACTCTTAAATTCAGCCGTAAGTGATAAAATGTACACTAATTTACTTAAAATATGTCAATTTTACTTAGAACGTATTGCACCCTCGCACAGTGGAGCGGGGGGGGGGGGGGCTGTCCCGCACGCGCTTAGTACCACTATATTCTGCCGTAAACTATGTCGTGCGGCGGTAACCACACTGCTACAATTTCTAAATGTATTTGGGAAAAATATGGCATGGTGAAAAATTATTGGAATCGATTCAGTTGTTTATTCTGAACAAACTATATTCAAGTTGCGTATAAAGAAAAAAATAACATTGTATATATGGTATACTTTTCGTTGCACTTCATAGAATGAACATAGTGCAAAGCGCTGCGCCCATTATGTCTGTACCTAAAATATTTGCACGCCATGAGAAATGGCAGACATGTCGTGAGCCACTCTTTCTCAAGATCCTACATGCATGAGTTTTTTATTCTGTATGTATACACATGTTTGGGCAAATAAAATTTCATAGTCTTATTCATAAAAAATAGGCGTTAAGATGCGCGAATTCGAAGTTAATACACAAGCATTTTTTTATTCAAACATAATCAATAATAAAATATACATAATCAGCATATATTATACACACTATTGGGACAAAAACGTCATGAGGAAAACAGCTTGGCCTAGTTAAAAAAAATCGAAGATATTTGACATCTACCGCGGGTCGGTACTGGGCCCGCTTGATGAATTTGCCGTAATTTTTAACAGGCGCTTATTTTATATCAACACGCGGACGGAGTCGCGGGCAAGAGCTAGTTTATAATATTTCGAAAAGTACTTAAATACATCATCATCGTCTCAGCGTTAATCCCAGTTGCATCCGAAGCTTTTTCAGCTTTGGACTCTGGGGTCCGCTTTACCACTCTTACTACTGATTTTGGCTAAACTTCGATATTTTCCGTGAAGCGACTGCCGTCTGACCTCCACAACCCGAAGGCGATATCAAAGCATTGCAGTTAAACCAATTGTTGAGCTTGTGAGAGCTCCAACTACTCGTGACGACTGCCATTAGATGTTCGTATGGCAACTGGGACCAACAGCTTAACGTGCCTTCAGAGGCACGACTTAACCAGTGCAAATATTCATATTCATGCATACAAATATTTGCACTGTGTAGGGATTGTACCCGCGCCTCCTTGCGCAGCGGCCGCGCTCGCTACCGCTACGCCACGGAAGCTATCTCAAAGAGTATTAAAATTAATAGTCCATAATGTCAGATCCAAAACGCCTATTACCAATAGACCAAATACGAACACCTTTGCATTCAACTGACAATATAGTCACAGTGTCGTAAAACGGAATAATATCGTTCCATTTAAAGCCATCAGGTGGGGTTGCATTGCATCCTATAAGTTTAATGGCCATCGATTTACCACAGGCTGAGCATATATCCGTATCTCGACCGGGATCTGGGAATCGATATTGGGTATATTCGATATAATTTATTCATTTGATATGTTCGGCAACTTAGGTATGTTTTTTCCGGTTATTTGTATCGATTTTGAGGTATTGGATATGGCAATGAATGAAATAGCTATTATCGTTTCTTTTTGGCTATAAAATAGCACTTTTCTATTAAGCTGTCAAGCATTCTCCGGGGACACCTAAGTGTGTATCGAAAATGTGTTTTCCACGCTTTAGAACGAAGCGCGTAAACTGACTCTAGTTGCAGATGTCATAGGATCTAATACCTCACAATGTTTGTCTTTTTTTTAAGAAACGTGGCCCACACTAGGAATATCTCCTGTATCGTGGGTACGTTGACAAACATACAAACTCACAAACACAAACGTCGAGACCCGGAATATCTACTTATAAGTCATACTGTCGAAGCGTGAGGAACAGGGTTTAAAGTTCACTCATCCTCCATAGAAAATGGAGGATTCTCAGACCAGACAGATGTTATGTCCGGCGTGCACTTGCCCAATGCTTGAAATTGGAAAGTTGTATGTATGCTAATTGCACGGTAAACTCTGATTGCGAGATGTAGAATTCGTATGACGTCACTATGACGCATTGTCCTATGTGGCGTTTGTAGGTACCGCTACACATACAAATTTGTTTCGTACGGGATCAAACCTGGGACACGTAGTGCAGTAATCAATAGCTTAACCACTGCGCTGACCGTGCAGTCAAACGTATTACAGGCTCTTTAGTCTGTTATTTTTATAAATTTATCACTCCAACGCGATTCCATTGTCATTATGCTTAAAAGTTCGTCAAGTCTGCTAAATTCATAATGATCGATCAATTACCTCAGTCGTCTCGTAATGGAATGGTGATAGAATGCCATTGCCGTATTGTCATTATTATAAAACCTGTTAGTAGAAATGATTTTCTAAAAACTACTACCCAATTTGAACATTTATCAATATGGAGTGGAGTGTCAGTGATTGACTACTGAAAAGTCACAATATCGCCATTTTGTTAGTAGAATACGAAAATTGTCAAAATAATCTGCTAATAAATTTGCATAAATTTTCATAAACTCTTATTCATCTAAATACCATCTAAATATCATTTTTCAAAGTAGAAACTTTTATTTCATTACAGCTACCGAAAATAAACATGTTTTACAAACAAAAAATAATATGCCTTTCTTTTTGTTAATATCTCGAAATGTAATCATGTTCATTCAGTCGACTCAAATACGAGTAACTCGATTGGAATTCAGTGAAATGAAGCTCGATATCAGTATTTAAACAATAACATCAAAGAGCTTTTGTACCTTCAATATTTTAAGAGTATCGTACCGACTCAAAGAATAAGCATATGTAGAAAAGAAACTTATTACATAATAATTCCGGCTTGGGTTTGGTACCTATTGAATACCTTTAAACACAGGTCCATTCGTGTGTGGAGTACTTCAGCCACATTTGGTCTGGTGCTGCGATATGTCACCTGGCCACTTTGGATTCGGTGGAGAGGAAGCGTGCGAAGAGGCTGATTGGCGACCCAGATTTAATTCAAAATAGCCTCCAAAGCCTAGAGCACAGGCGTAGAGTAGCCAGCCTTTCGGTATTCTATAGGATTAATTTTGGTGAGTGTGCGAAGGAATTGCATGATTTAGTTCCCCCATCTCCGTTCCACCATCGGACGACCCGTCGCACGGCGAGTTTCCACCCTTACGTCGTTAACACCACTACGATTCGAACGAAGCGTTTCGCCTCCTCTTTCATACCGCGTACATGGTGGGACTGGAACAATTTGCCAGCGGCGGTGTTTCCGTCGGACTACAATTTGAGTGTCTTCAAGGCTAGAGTGAATAGGCTCTTAATAAACAAGTGCGCTTTACCATCATCGATTGCGTCACTGCTTACCATTAGGCGGGATTACAGTCAAGTGCTAGTTTATAATTTATAAAAAAAAAACTACGTTCTCAAAGAATGCTGTAAGTAGTGGGATGATAAAAGGCAGTGGATGATTATTTCATTGAGATCACGTCAATCACACGCTCAAAAGAACAATACCGATCAATTTGATTCGGTTTCATGTACGATAGGCTTCGTAGAGGCCTCTATAACTCCTGAACCAACAAATTTATCTAGGCTTATCTAAGCCATTATAGTTTTCCTTCAAAATAGTTTCATGATTTTTGGCTCGAGTTATTTATGAGCTTACGTAATGTAAAGATTACGTAAAGACGCAGCGTGGGTAGGCCTCCGGCAAGGTGAACCGATGACGACCTGGTGAAGGTCGCGGAAAACCGCTGGATGCGGGGGACGAAGGACCGATCATCGTGCAGATCCTTGACGGAGGCCTATGTCCAGCAGTGGACGTCTTTCAGATGAAATGATGATGATGGTTATATGTAATGTAGGAGAGGTACCCAAATAATTTTTTCATAACTTTATTTTAATACTTCATGCAAAATTGCATCTTTCTAGCACTAACCGTTTAGAAGGTAAGTTGAGGATGGATAGGGGGACAGAGATGACAAAACTACGAGGGTACCGGTAAAAAGGTATAGTGTGTTTCAAAGTTATTTGATGGAAAATAAACAAATGCATCAGAAAACATAACCACAGTAGAGACAGAACAGTAGATTATCTAAGGCCGCCCGCAGAGTTATTTGCCTACTCTCGCGTTGAACCACAGCCCGTACTGCCCCTATGTTATTCCAAGCTATATTATGCCAGCGTGTGCGTGAAATCGCGTACCGACACGGCGCACGGCGCGCACGCAATCATTCAAACCGAGAGCGGCTCGTTTCTATGAAGATGTTTTACTGTCTGTCTACTGTGACATAACTGCGGATTCACAAATTTTAGTGCCACTTTCAAGATATTTTCCATTCGATAATAAGTTGAAGTATTCAAATTCCAATAATTGAGGTAACTTTATAATTAACGCTATTACTTGAACAATAACTTTTGTAAAATTTGGTAAATTATAAAGTTGAAGCACACCTAATATATCGAATACGATATAATTCCCTTAATTTGTTAATTTCCTTGAGTAGGAGATTACGTAAGAGACTTTAACAGGGTTTGTGTACATACCTATTCGTCTGATATTTTGTGAACTTTTCATTTCCATACTGTTTCTAAATCTAAAATGGACGCCAAAGTGAGAGGTATAAATCGAACGATAGCCGTATGGTAAGTGTTTGTCACTCGATACGTTGAACGTACGACGGTAGTACACGTTCTATGTGGCAGGTTATTCCTAACGGCTTTGGTCAGCCTTTGTGTACTTCCAAAATTTATGTCTATAGAATTTCCTGTGGTGTTCGAGCAAATATTTATATGGTTCACCTTTATGACATAAAATGGTTTACCGACTTCATTATTTTGTTAGGTCAAGGTTTTTAGGAGTTTACACATGTATTCAGGCAAATCACATAAAATCATTAGTTTTTGAATAAATTTACATGTACAGAAGATAAAATAAAGAGATTTAATCTTATGATTTAATCTTCTTCTTTCTTTTTCTGATTTATTCATTACTAGCTTTCCGCCCGCGGCTTCGCCCGCGTGGAGTTCGGTTTTATCGCGCTTTTTAGATTTCTCAGTGTTTCTCTACTATATTATGCATTTATTATACATACAAACCTTCCTTAAGAATCACTCTATCTATTAAAAAAAAACCGCGTCAAAATCCGTTGCGTAGTTTTAAAGATCTAGGCATACATACGGACATACAGCGAAAGCGACTTTGTTTTATACTATGTATTGATTATGGATAATAATAATAGTGTAACTTTATATTAGGTACATACAAAATAACGCTATATGGTGCTTACTGCATTTTGTTTATGTAAGTTTATAAAATGATACTATTTCGATTTGTTACAAAAAGTCCTTAGTGTAGGATTTATCCCACTACCATCCATATCATTATACATATAATAACTTAGCTGGAAGCCAAGTTTGAACGTTTTGAGTTATCTAGAAGTGAGTTAGGTTTCTGATCTATAATTAGGTCAGTTAGAAAAATTACGATTTTTAGATGATATAAATAACCGTTAGAGCATGTATGTAATTTAAAATACTAGGTTATCTGGGGCACCTCAAAATATATAAACACAAAATCCATCACTTCCATTCCATTTCTCTTGCATGTCTTTTGCAGCTTATAAAAAGCTATTCAGTTAATTCTTCAAACTTGCTTTAATCCATACTAATATTATAAATGCGAAAGTAACTCTGTCTGTCTGTCTGTCTGTTACGCTTTCCCGCTTAAACCTCTCAACCGATTTTGATGAAATTTGGCACAGACAATCTTTAGACCCTGAGAAAGAACATAGGCTACCTTTTATCTGAAAAGCGCGATATAACCGAACTCCACGCGGGCGAAGCCGCGGGCGGAAAGCTAGTATAACATAACACACCAACTCCTAACACGAATAGCAAACCTTAGGCACAATAATAAAGTATTAACACAAAACACATTGAAACCCGCCTGTTGTATAAAATTTAAGTGCAATTGAGTGGACAATCGCATCAGCGGAAACCGGAATTCGTTTTGTTGAGCACATCGACCTGGACTCAGAAACGGTGCAAAAATGCAATAGCGTGGCATTTTGCACTCGGAGTGTGTTGTACGTACCTTGTGAGTTTTTGTTTTGTACAAAAGAAATCTTCATAATGTTGATATTTTATAATAATACCTAAATATATATTTCTAATGCCTTTTCCCTTGAGCTAGGCACATTAAGGTGACACGCATCAGCGGAAACCGGGATCCGGTTTGTGGAGTAAATCGACTCAGGAACCGCGCAAAAATGCAATGATGTGGCAGTTTGCACTCGAATTTTTGTGAATCTATAAGTTTGGGGTGTTCTTTGTGAATGTTGGTTTGTAGTCAAATAGCTTCTTATAATATGGAGTTTATTGTAACTAACATCGTTTGTCATGTCTTTTCCCAATGAAGGAGGTAGTCATAAAAGTAACACGCATCAGCAGAAATCAGGATTCGTTTTTTTGAGCACATACTTAAGAACGGTTCTAATATGCAAGAGCTTATGCGTCTTTGTAAATAATTCTACTTATAGCAATCGGAGGCTTTTTAGAGGTGAAATAAAATTAGGCACATTTTTTTTTTTTTATAATTGTAAACTAGTGCTTGACCGCAAACCCTCTATGGTAAGCAGTGAGCCAGGGTTTCGGGTTGGTTAAAAAACAAACCCTGACTCTGGTGCACAGGCAAGTGTCGGAACACGGGTGAGTAGTAAAAGTCTGACACGCCCTTCCGCTCCGCCCAGAGCGGGGGTCATTTGATGATTTCCCATCCAAAACAAAAAAAAATGGTAAGCATTGATGCAGTCGTTGATGTTAAACCGCGCTAGTTTATTAAGGGCCTATTCACTCAAAAAAAAAGTGAGTGAATGGAAAGGAAGACAGCAATTGAGCGTGGTGATGCAATGTTAAACCAAACAACACGACCAATGAATAAACAAAACTAAATCTTTATCCATTGTAAGGTTGCCTGGAAGATATTGGTCTAGCGATAAGGCCGCCAATCATATATTTTTAGTACTGAAACTATTTTAGGTGTACATACAACAAAATATAAATAAATATTGCAGCCCTTCTCCAATGAGGCGGATAGACACCGACAGTCTTATTCTAACCATACCACCGTGAATATTAACGTGAAGTGACGGTGGAATTAGCTTTGATTCCAACTAAGCTAGGGATTGACAATATTGAAAACTCACTCTACTCTTACTTCAGGGAATTTTCCACGGAGACATACAGAATCGATCGGTAGCTACATTTGTACATGTGGTGTCTTGAAGAAACTTTCCCTCTGAGTAAGGCAATGACCATTTTGGGCATGGATTTTGGTATTTATCCTGCCCAAAATTTAATATATATGGTGAAATTTTTAATTTGAGTCAGTTAAATGACAAGTGCAACTGTCACTGATACAAAAAAGGGTGACCCGCTACAAGAGGGATGTTCGGCAATCAATAGACTTAGATATTTAGTCATGCTTTATTTTACTAGTTAAAAAAGCGCTTTCTACAATAATAAGTAATATAATTTTAGAAATGTGGACCTTAACAGCATATTAAAATTGCTCATCATGATCATCATCTCAGCCACATGAAGTCTCTGTTGGATATAGGCCTCCCCACGGATTTCCAAAAAGAATGGTTAGACGCGGCCTGCATCCAGCGCTTCCCTGCAATTTTGGTCAGATCATTCAACCACCTAATTGGTGGGCATCCGACGCTGTGCTTGCCGGTACGTGGTCGGCAATCAAGAGCCTTTCTGCCCCATCGGCCATCGGCTGTACGAGATATGTGCCCCGCCCACTGCAACTTCAGAGAGCTAATCCGCTGCGCTATGTCAGCGACATTAGTTCTTCTATGAATCTCCTCATTCCTAATTTGATCACGTAGAGAAACACCTAACATAGCCTTCTCCATCGCTCTCTGCGCGAGCTTGAGCTTTTTTATGAGGCACATAGTGAGGAACCACGTTTCTCATCTATATGTCATCACCGGTAACACACATCGGTTAAAGACTTTTGTCTCTCAATACCTCAGTGCCTAACAATGAGGTATTTTGGACGAGAAGACACTACGGAGCTTCCCGAACGCTGCCCAGCCGAGCCGGATGCATCGAAACACCTCGTCCTTGAAGCCGGAATTATCAATCTGGATCAACTGTCCCAGATATATACACTGATCTACAGGAGCTCCCAACATAAACCGGTGATGGCACAACATGGACATTCGAGATGACCTTCGTTTTCTGCATGTTAATTTTAAGGCCCCCCTGTTGGGAAACCCCATTGAGTTCGTTGAGAATGATACTGAAGCCCTCCAGCCACTCCGCCATAATGACAACATCGTCGGCAAATCGAAGGTGAGTGATATACTCGCCATTGATATTGATGCCCATCCCTTTCCATTCCAGGAGCATGACGGCCTCTTCCATTACAGCGGTAAACAGTTTCGGAGATATAACGTCTTCCTGCCTCACCCCTCTCTGTAGTGGAATAGCCCTCGTACTCTGCTCCTGTACGGACTCGGCTCGGACTGTCATAGTGGCGTTGCTGTATAAGCACAAGTACCGATACCGTTGGTCAATGCGGCATCGCTAGAGAGATTGGAGTACAGCCCAAGTTTCGAAGCAATCAAAGTCCTTCTCATAGTCCACAAACGCCAAGCATAGTGGCCGATTATACTCATTGGTCTTCTGTATAATCTGCCGCTTTCTATGATACTATAGCCTTTACGGAACCCGGCTTGTTCGGGAGGCTGGAAGGCATCGAGCTTGTTTGCAAGACGATTCGTGATCACTCTCGAAAACAGCTTAAAGACGTGACTCAAGAGCGTGATCCGCCTGTATTTCTTCAAAAGGGTATTGTCACCTTTTTTAAAGAACTGGACCACCACGCCCCCGTTCCACGCCTCAGTCGTCACGCCCTCGAGCAAGACGGAATTAAAGATCCTCTGAAGGACTTTTAGTACCGTCGTTCCGCCCGCTTTCTTTCTGCGAAGCTATGCTGTGATTCCGTCCTCATCCGGCGCCTTCTTGTTTTTCAGCTGTTTGAGGGCAAACCTAATCTCATACAAGCTGATGTCCAGGATGTCCTCCGTATGATGTCCGGTAAGCTTAGCTCTAGGGTCTTTATCCGAGCTAGCAGTGGGTTTGGCGACTGATGTATATAATTGTCCATAAGACCTCTTGATCTCTCCCAGTACCTCGGCCTTTGTCAACTCCACCCTGCCGTCCTCCGTCTTCAGCTTAACCAAACGGTTTGCCCAATAGACTCCGCTCTTGCGAAAACTGCTCACTACAGTTAACAACTTGTTAATTATCAACAGTTAACAACAACAAACAATAAGAACACACAACATTATTGTTTGTTGTTGTTAACTGTTGTTAATTAACAAGTTGTTAACTTGTTATTGTTTGTTGAGTTTTGTTACGTTTGTTGTTTTTCTTAAGGTTACGTTAGTGTTTGAGATGGATCCCCTACCGTCCACCTATAAAAGGGATTTCTTTCTCTTAAAAGAAAGCGTCGATCATTTGTTGTGGGTGAGAAACAAATCGTTCTCAATGCATATATATTATTTAACAAGTTGTTAACTTGTTATTGTTTGTTGTGTTTTTGTAATTTCTTGTTTATACAAGAAATTACAAAAAAAGCACTAAATACTTCTGACACCGATGGAATTCGGAAGCAGAATGAAAAACAAAATGGCGTCCATAGTGTTAAGATCTTTCAAATAAAAACAATAATAATAGTACAATTATTAAAATATTTAAATGTTTGTTCAGTATATGCTGAAGATTATATAATTCATTCTATTATTGTAATAAGTAACTAAACGATGATTTGAAAAAGAAGCGGCCATGATTGAACGGCTGTCAAGTGTCAATGGAAGTGACAGACGACAAGAAGTAAAGGTTGCAAGTCAAGACGTATGGAAAAAAAAAGTATTTGTTTGAATTTCGTAAGTGAGATATTGTAAGCACCTGAATGGAAATACAGTGATTATAAAGTAAATAAGTCAAGTGTTATTTATCAACAAGTTCCCGTAAGTTAATATAATAGAAGTGGTAAGAAACCTGCTAGGTATGTACACTTATTGTTAATCACACATAACTACATATTACCTGAGAACATTACTAGCACTAATAATAGCCAATAAACAATAGTCGATAATAGTCAATGGTGATGAGAAATAGTGCCGATTACCGATGACTCCTCTCGTCCGCCATTCCGGCGTCTGCGCCGTCGTCGTTGTAAGTTGTAACGACTCTGAAACGAAGTAGGTACCTACTTTGTTGTTCTTTTATTATAATAATTATAGGTATAAGCATGTAGATATTTTGTCAACTAACAGAAACGTAGGTATGTGATTAACTTTTCAATATATATATATTTATATATACTTAACTAATTGTATCTCAGGCATGATTAGAAATATTCTGAACAGATAGAATACCTGATTAAATTATAAATCATTAGTGCCTAACTTACTTTATTATTACATTTTATAAAAACAATCTAAAGATTAATATTTAATGCTATCTATTGGATAATTATATACAAAATCCATTTTATTACTTATTGTACATCCCTTTAAGACTACATTAGTATCATACATAGATAATAAGTACCTACCTACTTATGAATTTTGGCACAGAAACATATACCTACATATAACTGAGCTGTTAAAGTAACTAAGAAAAATATCTCAGTAGGGAATAACTTTCTCATGTTGTCAAAACTCAAGTACCTGTAGATAACAATTATAATACTTAGATAATAATTATAACAGTTAATAAATTGTAAAACTTTAATATTTATTCTTATTCCACTGATTGACCCAATATTACTACCTTGAGTAACTAACGTTGCTGAGGTCTTACTATGTGAGAAAGCCTAACACCCATTACACAAGTTTACTCTTACCTTGGGTGTCAGTGGATTGATTGTGAGGCAAACTCCAATACTTAAGGTTTACTCTAATTGTTTAAGTAATAGTTGGGGAGCGCTGTTTTGGCAAATAAACTCTAGTATTATTAATGAGTATTTCAGAATCTCACGGGTGTGTACCAGGGTGAGATTCTAGTCATTGTATTGTGAAGATAAATTACTTTTTACTGCTGTGGAATTATTATCTAAGACAAAAAAAAAAAAAAAAATACTTTGAAACCTTATTATACAGCAAGTGTTTAATATGGCAGCTTTTTGTGTTATGTACATGTATTTGGAGAGATTTAGTGCACCAAAACTATTGAATATTTGTTTTGAAATAACACCTGTTGTAGATATCACTATTGGGACTATAGTGACTTTATTCATTTTCCCACTCTCTGGTAATTTCCTCTTGTAATCCTGTATACTTAATATTAATATTCTCTGTGATAGTATTTTTTTCTTCTGTTTTAATTTTATTTGTATTAAAGACTGCTATAATTATCTAATTATAAATGTGTGGTTGCCTACTTGTTTATATCAGGTCTATTGTTATATATGGTGTGGTCTGTAATTATAGTGCGGTCATAATAAATTTTGTAAAATGTTATTATTTTTTTATACAAAATAATAATTTACAACAAAATTATCATTATAATATTTCATTTTAAATTATTATGTACTTATTATGAGGGTATTAAATTACACTTAGTGTTCTTAGTCTGGAAATATTATTATGGTTGCACGCTTACCTAATGCAGTGAATAATTACACTTACCTAATGCAGTGAATAATTACACTTACCTACTTATTTGCACATTATAATAATAATAAACCAATATAATTATATAAACTGTTTAGACTGACTCTAGTTATACTATAGCAGATATATACTTCATAAAATTAATTGGATGCATTTCAAATACCTGCTTATTTAGCCAAAAGATTTGATAATCTAATCTGCCTTTCCCTTTCTTTTGCCTCTTCCTACTTAAACACTCCCCTATAACTAATAACACTTATCACTTACTTACCTAACATCACACTACACCTACACATACCTGAATAACTAGTTTCCACGCATAAACCACCTGAATCATGTCGGAAGGCTCCGCCTATACCCCGCCTCATCTTTGTGGAAAGTTAAGAGATTCTCGCAGTAAGACCCACGATGAGCAGCCTTCACGAAAGAGACACTCTGTTAGTAGGCCCCGTGATAGACGTCGGCGCCGTAAAAGAGAGACTTACCGCGGTAAATCGCGTCAACGATCTCCATCAGTATCAAGTAGCACTGACACCACTTCAAGTGTAACATCACAAAACCAAAGCCCTTGGCGACGTACTAAATCAAACAGTAGTGATGATAGTACTGACAACTCTAATAGTAACTGGAAACGTGGCAGAAACTCAAGTATAAGAAAACGGTATCGCCCTCGATCTATAACGTCGTCGATTTCAAACCCATCAACTAATTCACAAACATCGCGAGCTAAATCGCGTGTACGGGGACGCAAACCAAATAAAAAGAAAAGAAATTCACACTCTGCTTCTTGTGAAGACTCAGGCGTACTAAAGAAGCTAGCGCGAATATTTGGTAAGACGGACCATCATTTTGAAGGTGCCCAGAATGTCATTCCGGAGTTCAATCCTGATGCTAATGTACAATTAGCTGCTAGTTGGATCAGAAAAGTTAATGAAACGGCAAAGATATACAAATGGAGTGAGAGGCAGATTATCTTCTATGCCCTCCCAAAACTCGCTGGTCAAGCAAAGAAATGGTATCAAGGAAGGACTACTGTCAACTTAACCTGGTATGAATGGCAAAAGAAGATAATTAAAACTTTCCCCGATGATCGCAACTACGCCGATCGATTGCAAGAAATGTTGGATAGAAGGAGCCGAAGAGAAGAATCCTTAGAAGATTACTTCCATGATAAGGCAAGATTAGTCAAAATGTGTGGTATAACCGGCCGAAATTCCGTTGACTGCGTTATCAACGGAATTTACGATAGCAATATACGACTGAATGCACAAGGATCAAGCTTCAAGAGACTCTCTCAACTTCTTAGATACCTGCGTCGTATTTCAAAGAAGAATATGGCAATACCCAGACTGAACCAAAATAATAATCGCGATGTTACGCCGCACTTAAAATCGCAAAAGCCATACAATAGGCCTAGAGACCCTAATAAATCCATACAATGTTTTAATTGTTTAGAAATTGGGCATACATCTCGTGCATGTTCGAAGCCTATCAAACGATGTGAGAAATGTTCAAGGGTAGGTCATGATAGTACAAAGTGTGAAACAATTAGCACTTTCCGTGGACGCAATAACGTGAAGCATCCAGACGATAGAATAACTAATGCAACTGAGGCTGACAATACACAAAGTGTTTAAAAAAAAAATAAAAAAATAAATAAAAAAAAAAAAAATCATCAAAGAATCTTGCATACAAATTATAAGACTTGAATAAATAAAATAAAATAATTAACTGTAGCTGATTTCTCTAGAACATTAATGTTGAAGTCTCCATAGACAACAACTGCTTTGTTACTGTGACAAGTCTTTAATAAAAATTCCTCCATATATTTTTGAAAAATATCATAGGAAAAACTTGGGGGCCTGTAGACACTTATTACAATGAACTGCTCAAGCTGGATGCAAGCAATTTCAATAACTCGCTCAACAGAGAGGCTTACAATATCAACCCGTTCTTTAAATTTGATATTGTTACGAATAATTATTAGGGAGCCATCCCTTATCATATTCACTCTGCTGAATGAGCTAGCAATCTGATGGTTATTGAAGCTGAACATGAACTGATGGGCTTTTAACCAATGTTCAGTAAGACAAACAATATCAACATAACTACAGTTCATGAACAACTCCAATTCTAATTGTTTATTTATCACACCCTGTACATTTTGATGAACAATTTTAAGGTTATTATTACTGATTTTATTTTGAATATTCAAATTTAATGGGTGATGATATTAATGGATCTAGGTTTACATTTCTGCTAGAGTTATAACTCTATTGTATCAATGTTCCTTGATAATGGGTACAAGTCTAATTTATTATTTAAAATAGTGCTAGAGATTGACTCTACTGTTTCAAGTTGTAATTTAAATAACTTGCAACAAATTTCAAGCTCTGCTAATTACCACTTATAACTTTTATCTATATTTTGACCATAAGATGCTTCAGGCATACAATAATTGACTACTTGGTCATTCAAATGGTGTTGTAGTGTATGACTCATATTTTTACCCATTTCATCGCAGTACATCAATATTTTGTTTTTATTGTTTAACATTTTATTTGTTATTATTAATTCTTCTGTGTTTGGTATGGCGAGGGAAATACTGCTGAGCCTGTCAAACAACTCAACAGTATGAGTCACTGATGGTGCAGACTCATTAGAGACAGCTGACCGTGAACAGCCTGATGGATCATGATTACAATCCGGTGTTAGATTGGTTGTTAAAGAGTTGAACATTCTCTCATTCTCACTACACAGGCCCACCAGACTGTTCATTGCTAGAATATTCTCTCCCATTTCCTTTTGAGAAATCTCAAAAGGAAAGGGGGTATAAACCAGGACATTTCTCGGTAGAGAAAACATTGGGAACAATAGCTTCGGATTATTGGTTTCCTGAAATGAATGTACGTCAAGGCTTGCACTAATTGCGCCTATAATAAGGAACAAGCCGGCAAAAAGAATGGGTCATTACATCCCATTCCTAAGATTAGCGCTGTTTTCCACGCTATTAATATAGACCATCTCGGCCCTTTCATTAAAAGCAAACGAGGAAATACTTATATTCTCGGTATAATAGACGCATTTAGCAAATTCATATTTATTAAAGGGGTACGTGATACTAAATCTAAATCAACTGTTAAAGTAAAATTATCATATCTGGACAGGGTTCCAGTTTCACATCCGGCGAGTTTTAAAACTTTGTTGGTCTTATTGGTACCAAACACATATGCAATGCAGTGGCGACAGCTCGAGCAAATGGGCAAATCGAGCGGTATAACCGCGCCATTTTGAACTCACTGGCAGCAATTAATCACGGACGTGACGAAAAAGAATGGGATGGTCATTTAGGTAAACTTTCGTGGAACTTAAAATAATAATACAGTGAATAAGGGCACGGGCAAGTCACCAACAGATATTGTGTTTGGACAAAGGACTATAGGACCAGCAGAGGAAGTCATAAAAGGTGCTTTAGATCAAACGGAACAATTAACAATTACAAAGAGGGAAGAACTAAGGTCAGAAGTACAGCAGAATATTGAAGATAATCAGTCTAAAATGAAGAAAGCATATGATAAGAATAAGGCACCAACGAGAATATTTCAGTTAGGTGATCTCGTGATAATACCAAACCACAATCCGGAAAAGGGCAAAAGTAAAAAGTTGACTCCAAAATTTCGAGGGCCTTTTTAAGATTACTCAAGTTCTTGACAATGATAGGTATGAGGTGTCTAGTGTTCTGGGTAATGTAAATCGGAAGTATCAGAATATATATCCAGCCGATCACCTAAAATCGTGGATTACTTTAACGGAGCCTTCCACTAACGATGCCAGTTCTAGCAGGGACGGTGCAGTTTCAGATTAAAACAACTACATGGTACCTACTTAATTATAATTATCAATAAACACATACATAAACCTACATGTCTATCCCTACATTTACAGCTTAGATGCCGCCAGTTTAAGCTGAAGAGATACTCATTGCAAACTATTGCGGATATTCCCCTAGCGAGGACAGTATGCAACAATCTTATAACAATGATAACTTCAGCTTCGGCGTGCAGTGAGTAATAGTATCAAGACATCAAACCCCAAGTGTGGTTTGAACACAATAAGCCCCAAGTGTGGTTTGAACACAATAAGCCCCAAGTGTGGTTTGAACATAATAAGTGTTATATAGGAGCGCAAGGAGTGAGTGAAACGACAGAGGTTAGCACACTGATCTGTTTATTGGAGGCAGGCCTGTTATATCGTGTGGGCGCAGCCACTATACATAGATGTAGGTACGCACATATACAACATATCCTCCCCTTAAATTTACAATTTAAAACTAGGTAGTAAAACAACAAAAACAAAAAAAAAATATTACATATAAGGTTTATAATTTACTCTAGGTATGGCGCGCAACACCCTACCACCTACTCTACGACCTTCAACAGCTGTGTCGGGTTCTGACTCAGAGTCGATAGCTTCCTGAAACTCCTCATCATCATCAGATCTGAGATTACTATCAGCTACTACAGAATGGGTCTCCGGCGGAGTTCCCGACGCGCTCTGCGTCTCGCCAGTGACAGATGAAGAAGTACACTCCGTTGCCGGCGGCGGGGGCTCCCTGGCCGGCTCCAATGTTGCCGACTGAGGAGTTACAATATCCTCAATCTCTATTGTAGGCATTCCAGTTTGCGAGTCACAGCTGTTATCAGTACCATTATACATTAACAATTGGTTCTTATGCTTTTTTAATGTAACTGAAGTAACAAGGTCTTTAATAAGATAAATCACGTTTCCAATTCTTTTAATAACTACGGCTTTAATCCACCTGTGTTGCTTATTTGCGATTGGTTTTTTATATAACACTATTTGCCCTTCACCATAAGTTTGTTCGTTATGACCGTTATACGATTCACTCTGCAAACACTGTTGTTTCCGAACATGATCAGAGAGGGCGCTCGGTTGTGACGATGACGTCACGGGGGGCGCGGGGGGCGCGATCAGGTCAAGGCGTGAGCGGAGCTTTCTACCAAAAACTAACTCCGCGGGTGACAGTCCCGTGGTTGTATGTATGGAGTTTCTGTAGTCAAACAAATACTTCATTATTTTTAAGTTAATTGGTTTTGAATCATTACTTAAAATGCTAGATTTAATTCCCTTTTTAATAATTTTCACGAAGCTCTCGGCTTGTCCATTACTTGCCGGATGGTATGTTGGTGACGTCAGATGGCTGATGCCGTTAGCTGCACAAAACGCTTCGAATTCCTGTGACACGAATGTCATAGCATTATCGCTAACCAATGTGTGGCATACACCAAAAGTCGACATAAATTGTTGCAATTTTAATATTACCGCGGCGGTGGACACGGTCGACATTCGGATAGCTTCAACCCACTTAGAATACGCATCTACGATAACTAAATATGTTTCATTATTTATAGGGCCTAGGAAATCTATGTGAATCCTGTAGAATGGGTGCGGCGGGTAGGTCCACACGGCGAGCGGCGCGCGGGCCGGGGTCGCTCTTAGCTGTAAACATACGTCACAGCTGGCTATCATTTTATCAATGGCCTTATCTATCCCAGGAAACCAAAATCTACTTCGCGCTTCAGCCTTACATTTAACTATTCCTAAATGTGATTTATGTAGTTCTGCTAAAACCGAGTCCTGTAAACTGTTAGGTATAACCACTTTGTGGCCGCGCATGATACACCCGCTTTCATATGACAACTCCGTTCTAAAACAAAAATATTGCTTTAACTCAGGTTCAGTTATTTTAGGCGGCCAACCATTAAGAATGTAATGAATCACTCGCGTTAGGACGTTATCTTGACCGGTTTCCTTTTGTAATATTGAGCGCGTCACGGGTAAACTCGAGTCAATAACAAAGTTCACATAAGCGGCGTCATCGTTGATGACGACACTGCGAGCCGCGGCGGCGGCGCCTGCGCATGCAGTTTGTCTCGCTCCCTCGTGTGACTCCGTCTCTGTCTCGGGTAAACTCGCTCGAGATAGGTAGTCCGCACTGTTATCAGCACTTTTAATGTATTCTATTGAATAATTGTATGCGGATAAAAATAACGCATACCTTTGTAGACGATTTGCCGATATTTCTGGGATTCCTTTGTAAGGACCAAAAATAGATATGAGCGGTTTGTGGTCGGTACGAGGGACAAACGGTACTGACCTACCATATAAATATTGGTGGAATCTACGCACCCCAAAAATTATTGCCGTCGCCTCTTTTTGTATTTGTGCGTAGCGTTGTTCCGCCTTATTTAAGGTGCGGGAGGCGAACGATATGGGCCGTTCCTCCCCACTGTCATCTATCTGGGACAATATCGCGCCTAGCCCGTTGCTGGATGCGTCTACCGTCAAGATTAACGTTGCCTGTGGATTAAAGTGTGCTAGAACCTTATCCGATGCCAGTAGCTGTTTAATTTTATTAAACGCATTGTCATGCTCGGTAGTCCAACACCATTTGCTATCTTTATGCAATAAATTATACAATGGACTAAGCAGATACGACGCCCCGGGTACAAAATTGCGATAATAGTTGATTAACCCCAGGAATGATTGCAATTTTGTCACATTCGTGGGCACGGGAGCACTTAATATTGCCTCAACTTTTTTTGGTGATTTTCTTAACCCGTTTTTATCAATTATGTAACCGAGATACTCCACTTCGTCCTTAAAGAATTCGCATTTTTCCTTTTGCAAAGTTAAACCTACGTCTTGTAACCTTGAAAGTACTGTATTTAGCCGTTGGAGGTGCTGTTCCTTCGTGCTGCCGGTGACCAGCACGTCGTCCAGCAGACACAGCACGCCGTCCAGGCCGGCCAGCAGGCAGTCCATCACGCGCTGGAACACGGCGGGCGCGCTGGCCAGCCCGTACACCAGCCGCGTGTAGGCGAACAGGCCGCGGTGCGTGTTGATGCAGGTGTACTGCTGGGACTCCGAGTCCAGTTCCACCTGTGCGTATGCTTGTTTCAAATCTATTTTACTAAATTGAATCCCGCCATGCAACTTAGTAAAAAGGTCCTGTGCTGTCGGTAACGGGTATTGATCTATTTTTAGATGTTTGTTTATCGAAACTGAATAATCAGCACAGAGTCTTATCTGACCTTTACTTTTTAAAACCGGCACTACGGGGGACGCGTATTCGGAATAGTCCACTTGTTTCAGTATACCTACTCTTAACAACCTGTCTATTTCGTCGTTAATTTTATCTTTTAAAGCAAACGCGATAGGGCGGGCTTTGAAAAAAATTGGTTTAGTGTTTTCTTTTAACTGTATTGATACTTTGTATTTGTTAAATTTTCCTAACTCGTCAGAAAACACTGACGCATACTTGTCCTGTAACTCGTTAATGATTGGGTCGTTTTGTTCACAATAATTAACCGGTATCAATTCTAGTTTGCACAGCGATATGAAGTCGCGGCCTAGCAGCGGCGGCCCGCCGTTACGAATAACGTACACGTTTAAAGTGTGCGTTGACTCCCTATAAACAAATTGTAATCGTGTAATGCCTATACAACTTATACTATCACCTGTATATGACAATAGCCGCTTTGCCGTTAGGGTTAGCGGTACATTGGAAAAATATTGTTTATAGGTGAGTTCTGAAATAGCCGTAACAGCTGATCCGCTATCTATTTGAAACTCCAGCATCACGCCCTGAACTGACACCTGTTCCGTCATGGGTTTTCCATTTACTGAACGTATATTAAATAACTTGCCATCATCATCATTACCGTCGAGCGTCCCTTCATTTTCTATGTAATTAATTTTGGTGCACATACGACGTAAATGCCCTTTTACATTGCACTTTTTACACCTAAATTTAGAATAACGGCATTGCTCCGTTTCGTGGTTTTTTAACCCACACACTTTACATTGCACTTTTTGAACACTAGCACTTTTGGAACTACTTGCGATTTTGAACAGCTGGTTATCCTGCTGCTGGGGCTGCGGCCCCGGCGCGGCTGCTGCCACCGCGCGGGCACACCTCACGGTGTCCGCCAGTTCCACCGCCTTTGCCAGCGTCAAGTCCGCGAGGCCCTGCGTGAACACCTTGTCCCGCTCGGGGCCCGGCAGCATCCCCATCAGGAAGCGGTCGCGTAGCGCCTCCTCCACGTTGCTGAAGCTGCAGTTCGCCGTGAGTCCACGTAGCCTCGCTGCCCATTGTGGGTAGGTTTCTCCCAAGTTCTGAACCGCGGAGTAGAAGTTGTACCTCTCGCCGAATCCAGTTTTCTTGGGGATGAAGTGATCATCCAATAATTTGATGATATCTTCGTACGGAACGTTCTGGATCTCCTTCGGCAGCGCCAGGTCCGCCGCCAGCTTGTAGGTGCCGTCGCTGAGTGTGCTCAATAGAATTGCCCTCTTCTTGGTGTCGTTCTTTTCCACATCGTTTGCAATAAACCATTGGTTGATTCTCCCTTTGAAGGTTTGCCAGCATTGTGAATTATGGTCGAAACTATTTAAAATTCCAAGTTGCGACATTTTTATTCACAACTCGCGGGTAGTTCGTCGCCACTGTTATATAGGAGCGCAAGGAGTGAGTGAAACGACAGAGGTTAGCACACTGATCTGTTTATTGGAGGCAGGCCTGTTATATCGTGTGGGCGCAGCCACTATACATAGATGTAGGTACGCACATATACAACAATAAGCCCCAAGTGTGGTTTGAACATAATAAACCCCCAAGTGTGGTTTAAACATAATAAGCCCCAAGTGTGGTTTAAACATAATAAGCCCCAAGTGTGGTTTGAACATAATAAGCCCCAAGTGTGGTTTGAACATAATAAGCCCCAACTGTGGTTTGAACATAATAAGCCCCAAGTGTGGTTTGAACATAATAAGCCCCAAGTGTGGTTTGAACATAATAAGCCCCAAGTGTGGTTTGAACATAATAAGCCCCAAGTGTGGTTTGAACATAATAAGCTCCAAGTGTGGCTTGTACATAATAAGCCCCTAGTGTGGTTTAAACATAATAAGCCCCAAGTGTGGTTTGAACATAATAAGCCCCAAGTGTGGTTTGAACATAATAAGCCCCAAGTGTGGTTTGAACATAATAAGCTCCAAGTGTGGTTTGTACATAATAAGCCCCAAGTGTGGTTTAAACATAATAAGCCCCAAGTGTGGTTTAAACATAATAAGCCCCAAGTGTGGTTTAAACATAATAAGCCCCAAGTGTGGTTTAAACATAATAAGCCCCAAGTGTGGTGAACCAAAATCGAGTCTCCTAGAGTGGACAGTTAAGTATAATTATTATACTCAACATGCTGCTAATCCCCTAGTGTGGATATGCATAATAACTCACTGATAGTGCGGTCGTGTGATAATTTATTAATAACATTAATATTTCTTACAGCTAATAAATAATAATATTTATTCAACCCCAAGTGTGGTTTGAACATAAAAAGCCCCTAGTGTGGCTGAGTAAGAAAGATAATTATTCACCCCTAGTGTGGCTGAGGAAGAAAGTTAATTATTTGCCCCTAGTGTGGCTGAGCAAGATAATTATTCGCCCCTAGTGTGGCTGAGGAAAAAGGATAATTATTTGCCCGTAGTGTGGCTGAGTAAGAAACATAATTATTTGCCCCTAGTGTGGTAGTGTATTCTATTCACAAGTGATTATTCTATCAGTATTGAAACACTTACCTAGTTTATTTGAATTAAATATTGTATATACCTGAATTTAAGTAATTGAACTAATAAACAATTTCAATCTAACTTTGATAATGTATCTTTAAATTCAGTAAAATAGGTTACACTGTTACAGAACCAAATGTACTTTGCTTCAAATTAAACTGTGATATTAATTAACTTTGAGTGCTAGTACTTATCTAGTGAAAAGTTCAGTATTAAGTCCTTGAATTATTCATTGTACTAGAAGCTATACTTTTATGGTATTTTTATGTTAGTAGGTTTTGCTATCATATTGTCACTTGTATGAGGACATACAGCAAGAACGAATGGCCGATCGGTGTTGGGGATGAGGACATCCCCAGGGCAGAATGGCCGTCTTTCAAATAAAAACAATAATAATAGTACAATTATTAAAATATTTAAATGTTTGTTCAGTATATGCTGAAGATTATATAATTCATTCTATTATTGTAATAAGTAACTAAACGATGATTTGAAAAAGAAGCGGCCATGATTGAACGGCTGTCAAGTGTCAATGGAAGTGACAGACGACAAGAAGTAAAGGTTGCAAGTCAAGACGTATGGAAAAAAAAAGTATTTGTTTGAATTTCGTAAGTGAGATATTGTAAGCACCTGAATGGAAATACAGTGATTATAAAGTAAATAAGTCAAGTGTTATTTATCAACAAGTTCCCGTAAGTTAATAATAGCATGACAAGGGATGACCATAATCAGAATTTCACCGAGGCAACACAATAAGATATTCACCTTAATATAACAGTGTTATATTTAACATTTAATTACTTACCGTGTTAGTGTACTGTTTATTTAAAATTATATATGTCGCAGTCAGCGACGGCAGAGCGGTAGGGTCATCCACATCATGGTGTAGTGGTAAAGGTGGTCCATTTCGTAGGTGAGTTTTGAATTAAAACACAACGTGTAGCTAAACCCTCCAATCTTGACAATCACAATTTAAATAGGCAAACCTACAGTTTCGGTTCGGAGAAGTGTCTTGGTCCACGTCTCGATGCAAAGTGACCATTTGACGAGCCCCACTTTCCAAAGCGACTCTGTCCATATGCCGCCATCACAAAATAACGTCACAAGCGTTTGCCCCTCTACTACGTAAATCAAATGAGCAACTTTTCTTCAAATAATTTCGACGATCCATGACAGTATTTTTATTTCTATAAACGCATTTTAATATTGAATAAAAAAATGCAATCTCGACTAACTTTTAATTGTGAAAACTCGATTTTACCACTTGACTATTTATTTAGGACAAAAAACCTGCAACACTGGAAATCTAATTTTACTTACTGGAAATAATAATTACATTTTAGCACCAACCTCCTATGAATTAGGGCTTGTCATGACATCGGTTGTAAATTCGAGTGTAAGTTGACGTTTACGGTCTGATATTTTATGAGGACTACGAATCATTTAATAGCTTGAACTTCACACCGCGAGTGGCTGAGTGTATTTAAAGCAGAGCAAATGCGTAGGTATCGTAGTTCATAAGTGTTATGTATACCTATTGTTGCTTTTACGAACCTAGAATTATAAGTGCACTGACTATACCGGTCCACCCCTAAACCCCTGTATTCATGAACGTCTAGTGATTAACGAATGTTTAAGCATGCATTTTTGACATTTGCATGTCAGTTAAATTTAATTATGGTTTAGGAATTAACCCTTTAGACACTATAGTGTTTATACACAAAAGTTAAGTGACGTGCAAACTTCAAAATACACGGTTAAACATTTGTTAATCACTATTTAACTCTAAGCAATGTTTATGAATAAAGGAGACTGTGTAGTTCTTTTTTTAAAAGACCATTTCGGACACGTATTTACATGCTCTTCACATGATCGTACCACGTATGAACTTTAAAACAGACTGTGATTTTTAATTTTTGTCCTGGCATTTTTAATCGTAGATTTCGATCGCCGACCTCATATAGTTTTAAAAATAGAATTTGTGTTTGTACAAACATACTCATCATCTCAGCGTTAATCCCAGTCGCATCCGCAGCTTTTTCAGCTTTGGAGTCTGGGGTCCGCTTTACCAGTCTAACTACAGATTTTGGCTAAACTTCGATATTTTCCGTGGAGCGACTGCCGTCTGACCTCCACAACCCGAAGGCGATATCTAAGCATTGCAGTTAGACCAATTGTTAGACTTTTGAGGGCTCCAACAACCCGTAACGACTGCCACTAGATGTTCGTATGGCAACCGGGACCAACGGCTTAACGTGCTTTCCGAGGCACGACCAGACCAGGTCAAATATTCATATTCATGCATACAAACATTTGCACTGTGCGGGGATCGAACCCACGCCTCCTTGCGCAACGGCCGCGTTCGCTACCGCTACGCCACGGAGGCTGTCAAACATACTAACTGTTTGTACAAACATACTAACAGAAATAAAAACATTGGCCTTATTGCCATAAACAAAGCGTAGAGTAGCCAGCCTGATAGTATTCTATAGGATCAATTTTGGATAGTGTGCCCAGGAATTGCATGATTTAAATCCGCCATCTCCGTTCCATGATCGGACGACCGCCGTATGCGTCAAATCATCAGATGATCTCTCCCGCACTGGGCGGAGCGTAAGGGCATGTCAGACTTTGACTGATTAAAACCCATCCGTGTTCCTTCACTTGCCTGTGCGCCAGGGACACAGTTTCTCTTCTAACCAACCCGCAGCTCAGGCCCAGGCATCGGTCTTCATGCTGACATATCTTTGAGGCCCATGTGAAACTAAATGCACCGTTGGCCCGGACTTGATCCTTACCGCAAGTCCGCGCCTGCCGTGGCCGGGAGTTCGATGTTATCTCCCGACCAGGGTGTCTCCTCCCGCGACTAGAGGTGTGAGGGTACTGAGATTCCCACTCCCTGATGTGCTCCGCCTTCCCCTTTGCCAGCATCACTGCTTCGCAGAGCCGGAGCTCTGTCCGCCGTACCGCGAGTTCTCGCAGCAGCGGCATGAGTCCGCTGCCACATTTTGCCTCCTCTCGTCACCCATATGTGGGCAAGGAATTTGGCCTGCAGATCCCAAAGCGGCAATCCAAGGAGGCTCGCCGCCTCAACGGAGACCATGCGGTCTAGCTGAACGGCCATGACCCTCTGGGCCGAGTATCCACCCTTACGTTCTTGATACCACTTCGATCCGGACGAAGCGTTTCGCCTCGTCTTTTATACCACGTACATCGTAGGACTGGAACAATTTGCCTGCAATTTAAGTGTCTTCAAGGCTAGCATAAATGCGCTTCAATAAAGTAGTGCGTTTTACCATCAACAATTGCTTTACTGCTTACCAACAGGCGGGATCGCGGTCAAGCAGAAGTTTATAAATTAAAAAAAAAGTGTTTAGCAAAGGTTTAGGCGAAACACCTTTTAAACACGATATTATTATATGGCCTTTGACGTAATACTGACACGCACAGGTTGAACAAGTCAAGCTCTTGTAGTAAGACCCTTATCATTTAACCGGTTGATTCAAACTGGCATAAGAACCATCAATCTCATCTTAAACTGACGTTACCACCTAATTCTACAAATAACAAAAAACTACCTTCTTTTCCTTATACCTGGCCAAAATTTCCCCGTAATAGTAACTGATCTCCACTGTTGGGAATCTCTTACACAAATTGGATCTGTGAACAGATACTATCTGATTGAATTAGTTGGTCTATCGACGCTGTGCTATCCTCCTGAGACAGTACGTATTAAACCGTATAAAGGCTGTTATAATAATTGAAATTGGGAATTTCTTGATAAGTATTTGTCTGAATCAGTTTTTGATAAAAAAAAAAAACAAACTTATTTTCTTTTCTTTATTTAATCAGAAAGTGAAATTGGGAAACTAAAATGGGTGAAGCTACTTATTTTAAAAGTAAGTTATACAGAAGCTGATAAAATGCTTTTCCTTAATATTTTCAATGCTATTAATAGGTACAGCTTAGGACGTAGCGTAGGGAAGGCTCCAACAAGGTGGACCGATGATCTGGGGAAGCTCACGGTAAACTGATGCATGCGGGCAGTACAAGATCGGTCATTGTTGAAAGCCTTGGGGGAGGCCTTTGTTCAGCAGTGGACTTATATAGGCTGAAGAAGAAAGAATGAGAGAAAGAAGTCTATATTCGCAATAGAACAAAAAGGCAAAGTGGTAATGTATCTTGTGTGTAAAACGTGTTATAGATTAATAATATAATTTGTGTGTGCTTGTCTTTTGCCAACTATGTTGGGGTTGGTAACCGAACAATTACCCGGACCGTATTATGAGTTTTTTTTCTTCGAGCCTATCTGATCTTCACTATCTACTAGGTACCTACCCTCGGTAAGAGTGATTGTCAAAAATTTCATGCTGTTGACGACCCGTAAAGACTGACAATGAAAGAACAGCTTTCACGAGGCACGGAAGGGTTTTTGTATGTGAAATTGGCCACCCATCCACGAAATAACCGCGCCAGGCGTTGCTTTTCCTGGTCGATTGACCTGTGCAGCTGTTATTACAGTGTGTGGTTGTGAGATAAATATGCACAGCTTGTAATGAAACAAGCAACATTGTATAAAGCAACAACATACAACGTGGCGCGATAATGGCGACATTAACTAAAAACACATATAATTTGTTACATTTTGGCGTCATGAAGAGATTTTATTTTCATAAAATGTTATTATTAACGAAGTTACTTAAATTTTTAGAAACTACCATTTAGAGCAACCTGTATTTAGAGAGCGTCAGCTGTCGCGCAGCGGTCATTTGCCGAGGTCATGGATCATAGGTTACAGGTACATTCGTGCGGAAGAGAGATGCAAAACATTATCTTTGTCGACGGCGCTCGCGCAAGCGACATGCGGCCCACCTCCCCTCGACCCACCCTACCGCGCCTCCGCAAATTATTAAATATTTATTTTTTGTTCCTTACTTCCTTAGTATGCTAGACGAACGCGTGTCTGCGTGTCCTTGACACGCATAATACCGGCTGTGCATAATTTCGTTAAATACAAGTTCTGTGAACGTTTTTGTGGAAAAGACGCTTAGTCTATTGTTTTATTAATTATTTTTGTGTAATTAGAATAGTAATTAGATTATGGTACCGCGATAAAGACGCTTTGTTTTATTTTAGTTCGGTCGTTTTATTTCTCGTGTTACGAACGTTATTTGTGTTATCTTATTTATTAGTACTTGTGTAAACTTGTGTCTAGGATGGCGAGTACACATCCCAACTATACAGCAGCTGAATATGCGGACATGATTCTAATTTACGGAGAATGTCATCAAAATGCAGCCCTTGCAATAAGGACATATCGCGAGAGATATGGCAATTCCAGACAATGCCCTACTAATCCTCGCACTATTGTAGGAGCTCTTCAGCGCATCCGTGAAAACCGGCCAGTGGATCCTAGGTCTCAACGCCCTGATCGGCCGCCTACACGTCAAACCCCGATTCGACTAACTGAAAATGTGCTACAACATTTTGAAAACCAACCAAAAACTAGCCTTCGCCAGAGCGCTAGGCATTTTCAGGTTCATCACAGAACCATACACCGGGTTTTAAAGCGGGAAAAGTGGCACCCGTTTAAATTTCGAAAAGTGCATTCTCTATTATCAAGTGATAAATTAATTAGAGTGGAATATTGTCAGTGGTTACTGCGTAAAGTTGAAGAGGACAGTGACTTTCTTTCCCAAATTTGTTGGACTGACGAAAGCACGTTTACGAGAAACGGCATGTGGAACCAGCACAATCTGCACCATTGGGCACCCAAAAGCCAAAACCCACGCGTTTGGCGGGAGACAGCCCATCAGTACAGATTTTCAGTAAATGTTTGGGCAGCTATTCACGGTGATAACATCATCGGACCCGTGTTCATTGATGGGACTTTAAACGGCGAAAGGTTTGTTAATTTATTAAATGATACGGTGTCAGAATACACCAACAACTTAAGCGTCCGTCAATACCAACGAATGTGGTATCAATTAGATGGCGCGCCAGCCCACTCCGTAACAGCAGCCAGGCAGTGGCTAAATAACACGTTTGGCGCCCAATGGATCGGCAGATTCGGACCTCGTAGGTGGCCAGCAAGATCGCCAGACCTCACGCCACTCGATTTTTTTTTTGTGGGGGTGCATCAAAGACCATGTTTACGCGGAGAACGTGGATTCGGTCGAACAATTACGCCATCGAATAACAATCGCGTTTGAAAAAGTGAGGGAAATGGCTTTACACGATAATTTATTATCAAACTTGCGGGAAAACATGAAACGTCGTTTAGCTCTCTGTGTCCGCCAACAAGGTGAACTCATTGAACATAAGAAAATTTAAAATAAAAGCAGTGACTAGTGATGAACTGATGATAGTTACTTATAAGTAATAATAACAGTTAAGTGGGATGTGATTAGTGTTTGACTATAACTAGTTCCGCTGTAGGTACCATTAGAGCAAACAGCGCGCGCGCCGCCGGATTCATTGATAAAAGCCGACAAAGAATCTTATTACCGATTACGAATACGTAGGTACGGACGACAGCAGGTCAAGCCGCCCGAAACCGTCAGATATTATCAATCAACCTTGAGCCTTAATGCTTTAGTGATAAAGTTGAAAATCGGATAAAGACATCTGACTGATTGTAACCTTAGCTTGATGTGCTGTCGTCCGTACGATTTACGCTTGTGTGCTAGCCCGCTAACTAGGTCTGTACGCGAAGCGACGCGTTCTAGCTCCGAGCACCTCCGAGGTAAGTAATTGCATGAATGAATTTTTGCAAGGGTGATCCCAATTTTGGTTACTTTTATATTATTTATTTTGTTTGAAAAATTTTTTTTTTTCTTTTTTCGAGTTATTTTAAAATATCAAATGTCATATGATTAATGGGCACTAGCACTACTCGTGTGTTAATTTAATGTCACCATTATGGCGCCACGCTGTATACAAGCAGCAAGATCGGCTTTGGGGTAAGAACGTACAAATCTAATATTCCATTTATTTGGCTTTATTTTTTAATGCTGGTTAATTTTTTTTTAATTTATGTATTTATTTATTTAATTCAAGCCGCTAGGGCCCATAGAAAATACAATACAAACTATAACATAAAAATACATGTAAACTAATATAAAACAATATATATCACAAAAAATACAATACTATACTAATAAAACTTAAAAATACTATAAATACATATAACATAACAACTAAAACTACTCTACACGGATCATCGGCGTCGTGTTTCGCTGACTGGGGTCACGTAGCCGGCCACGAAACCGGCGGTACACAACACCCTTCGGCCATAGCTCTTCATTCAGGAACTTAATCTCCTCCATCTCACAAACAGAATCTCCTCAGCCTTCGTAGAGTGATGCAGTCTGGACACGTATAACATCGTCATCGGTACTGCTGGACGCAGCAGCATGTTAGGTCCTGCCAGCGCAGTATCGCACTGGTTCCGACAAGGAGGCTTGGTGCGATTGTCGCAACCCACTGCTGGGCACGCCGCAATAGCAGCAGTAAGTCCCCTCTTTGAGGAGTGGCTAGAGAGGCGCCACGGAGCCCTCACCTTCCGCCTGACGCAGGTCCTCACCGGACGCTGTTGTTTCAGGAGATTCCTGTTCCGTATTAGGCGGGAGGAAACGCCAGGGTGTCACCATTGTGTGACACGGTGGAGCATACGGCGGAGATCTGCCCGGCTTGGGTAGAGCACCGCCGTGTCCTCGTATCATTTGATGAATTCCCATAAAAAATGTTTATTAAGAGCCTATTTACTCTTACCTTGAAGACACTCAAATTGTAGTCCGACGGGAACACCGCCGCAGGCAAATTGTTGCAGTCTCTCGATGTACGCGTTATAAAAGATGAGGCGTAACGCTTAGTTCAGACCGTTGTGGTGTCTGCTGTGTGGCACCATTGATTTATAATAAAATACCAAGTTGTTGGAAGAACTGTACTTTTTCTTTGTTTAAGAAAAGTCTTCGTAACTTTTTAGTATACAAGGCTTATTAGTTAGTATTACAAACTTTTAATTGGAGAAAGACTTTGATTAATTGTTTTATAGAATATGTAAAGAAAACCCTGCCCGATCCGTGAAGGTATTGTTAGGTAGCGATAACTGATTCTACTAATGCCTACAAAGCCGATCTAAACTTAAAAAAAAAAATCCCCCTAAAAAAATAAATATTATTTCGCAAAAAGAGGTAACTTAAAACATGTGCGGTAGGTCATACAGGCACGGGCGAAGAGGGGCAGGGCACGCGGCATGTGGCCGCATCGCTATTCGCTCAGAATTATACCATCAAAAATAATGTCGTCACTTCTTAAAAATTACCAAATTTTGGGGAAGTTGGAATTAATTCGCGGGATAAAAAGATTATTTCAAAATTCACTAGTATTGTTACTACGATGATTATGTAAAATGTCATATTTTATTTGGTCCTGTGTTTACCTAACTTTTATTATCCTTACGGGTCGGACAGGGTTTTCTTAACATATTGTATAATGTATTTAAACAAAAATATTAGAAACTGTGACATTAATTATATTATTGCTGGATGAAATTGAAATAGAATTATTGTATTTATTGATAAATTTATGTCGTTTATATTATTAAATAGACGAAGAACCACAACTAGATTATTTAATGTAAATATTTATTTTTTAAATTGTGAACATTTTAATTTTGCATGCCTTATAATTAGCGAACTATGGCTGCTCCGTATGAATACTAGGTATGTACCACCATGACTTGTACCTTTATTTGCAAAATAAAATTTCTTTATCTTTGTTAACAAGATAATCGGGGTCATTGAACTGGTATCTAAATAATATATCGGCAGTGAGAAGTCAGTCACGCCAGAAAAATAACAATACACGCAAACATGCAAGCTAAACTCATTAGTTGGCAAATTTAATTCAATAAAAAGTCTGAGAAACACGTACCCCCTCATAATTCTTGTTGAGTAGATACTTAAAGTAACTTCAGAAAGCAAGTACTTGTTATGTACGGTGTACTTACTTTTATCGCGAACGTGGACTTTCTAGGAACTCCGCCTTTTTTAGTTACGAAGTTTCGAAGTCGTAATTATGTTTACTGTTCGCCTTGTGAAAACTGTAATTGCTAGTGTGATACTGGTTTTTATTGCTGAAGTATTTTTTTTGTTTTAGTAAGTTTGTATATACCTTACCTTGTTGTGCATTGTATGTATTAGGTATACAAATAATTTTCCACCGTTTTACAAAAGATGTTCTCACTGAGACGTTACGTTAAAATTGTCAGATGTAAAATGTGATATTTTAAGATCGGACATCTGCCGATCAGTGATGCGATTCACCTCCACAACGATTCACATCCTGGAGCTCGTTTTTAACACCACGGCCACCCCATTTCTCCCACTAGGTGCACCCGTGCAGATCAGCTTGTAGCCATTCCCGATAAGCCGGGATCTGCTGCCTTTCTACCGAGTCTACTGCAGGAACGCCACGGCCACCCTCCGTCTGTGGAGAGTTTCGAGCAGTTCTCTTGCGCGTCCAGTTAGCGTGCCAACGTTCCACGAAGCGAAATGGAGTTTCCTGGTTTGGGCTCGCTTCTCCAGCCATGTCCGCTCCTGACACGGTAGCCCTAGCCCACAGTCACAGGAGTCGGGCGAGGCTCCTACGTGCCGTTTGTTTGGCATGTTTAGCTTTTACGAGTGCGACGGGCGCCTGACCACTCAATCCCGAAGGGAAAGCCGGCGTCAGCGCCCCGTTCGTAAGTCAGCAGGTGCACCGTCTGGCAGGTGGGGTTGACTTGGGTTCCATAGATGGAGGTGAGACCCCAAAGCACCCGTCACTACTCCAGAGATAACAAAATTATTCTCTTACTTGATAATGCTCGTCCGCGTGATCAAAACACGACAGAAACTTATTTGTATATCTATTTATTACCTTATTATTATCTGAGATATTTGTTATTTTAAATTAAAGAGAATCTTTCTGCCAGGGCCGCGGGTCAAAAGAAATGCCGATTAAATATTCAGTAAATAGCTAAATAGGCTTAATAAACTAGCACGCTTTACGATCAACGATTGCATCATGGTATAGCGCGGACTTTACTAACAAAAGACGTAAAAAATCTAGTCTGTCCTCAAAATCATACCAAACATGCTTTCACATCAAAATTTTACCTATTTCTTGGTCCTCTCCTCTACAATAGATTTAACGCGATATCAAACATTTATACTTAGTTTAAATCAAGACAATCTTACATAACTGTAAGAGAATTGTTAAGCAAACTCTGCAAAAAATGTCCTACAGAGAATTTATGAATTGTGCTAAAGTGATTTTGTTTATATTTCGTATTTTTACAATTTTTGATTATCATAATTATATTTTGAGTTTTTATACAATTTTTAGAATAACTATCTTGTAAATTAAGAAAATAGAAGTTAAGCTTTGGTAATATTAGAATAGTATAAGATAACTTGCCCACGTTTACAGATCGTTTACACATTTGTATTGTTAAGAATGCTTTTGATTATTTGTTAATTTTAAATTGTTTTTAGCTCTTTTCGCCTGAAACACAGGATCCTAGTTCAGGCACGTTCCGACTATCATCCGCCCCATATGATACCTACAATTACAATACCTACAATCCGCCTTTCGAGCGATCATCATTGTCTGATTAATCAAGAAACAAAATCCAGTATTTTTTTGGCGACCCACCTGATGGGTAACGCTGTTCTAGGACATGCCCCATGACATTACCCATGATGTTTTCCTTATAGCATTTTGAGAGCAGTGGTGATGAAATTATTTACAAAGAGCGTTTAATTGTGTTCGAACCCACGACCCTAGAACTGGTAATTTCGGACCCTGACCCCTAGGTCATCACTGCTATGAGAAGGAGTTAATAGACAGCTATTTAATTAAACATTGAGGTTCTTAGTTTCGCTTCGGCATCCCAAATAACTTTAACCCTTCCGAATATCTGTTTTAATGATATAACATTTATATCGCTACAGAATACGTTAGTGTCATGGCGGTCAACGTTGAGCCTCTATAAAATATTACGACTCACGGGCTTAAAGGACGTAGAGTTAGTCTACAAGCCTCGTGTGTTATCACAGCAAGATTCTATAATAAAACCAGCACAACATATGTTTTTATTACTTTATTGTCATTTTAAAAATTTCATCAAAATGAGGTTTTTTATCCATACTAATATTATAAATGCGAAAGTAACTCTGTCTGTCTGTCTGTCTGTCTGTCTGTTACGCTTTCCCGCTTAAACCTCTCAACCGATTTTGATGAAATTTGGCACAGACAATCTTTAGACCCTGAGAAAGAACACAGGCTACTTTTTATCCCGGAAAAATTTGATTTTCCCGAGGTAAATCTAAAAAGCGCGATATAACCGAACTCCACGCGGGCGGAGCCGCGGGCGGAAAGCTAGTTATAAATAAATGTTAATTTTATTTCGAACTTAACCATTATTCAACCAATTAACACTTAGTTTTTATAATTATAAACAAGTGCTTGACCGCAATCCCGTCTGATGGTAAGTACTAAGCAGTGATGCAATCGTTAATGGTAAAACGTGCTAGTTTATTAAGGGCCTATTCACTCAAAAAAACTGAGTGGATAGGAAGAAAGACGGCAGTTGAGCGAGGTGATGCAATGTTAAACCCAACGATACGACCAACTCTGCTGCGCCAGAGGGAGGTTGATCTGGAGACCCTCCACGACCAAACTCCCACCACAACAACATTTGGCGCATCGTACCCGGCACACATCGCAACATAACTGCTGAAACCCGTCCTCCGTCCATTGTACAGACACATCGTACATTATATACGTACAAGTATTTGTTATAGAGCACAAGCATGGGCGAAAACGTGAGTGCACCTTCAGTTCCTTTACACTCATATTCCGTTGGGACGGCAATCCAATACGAATGGAGATCGATAAGGCGCAATCCAGCTCCATTTCCCAAAAGGTCAGGCAGATCTAATAATATAATTCCATAAAATAAAATAGAAACAAAAACAAACATCAATCATTCATACCTTTCATCTTCTTTTAATTTTGCATCTTCCAACAAAATTCAACCAAGAAAACGAAACAATGAAATCAATTTACCTGCCAACGAAACTCATTGTCACCCTTATCCCGGGTGAAACATTGGTGAATTTTCCGGCACGTAACTCTCAGATTTAATGTAATTTATCTGCACTCATGAAGCACTCATTTGAAACGATTTACGCTCGTGTACTCAACACTCATTCCACCTTTATATTACGTGAAACACTCGTATGAGTCTGGGAGTCCAGACCAAGGTTCTGAAGAATTTTTAACGGAGAAGAAGAATTAAAAAAAATCTTTTAAACTGGTACTTGACAGCAATCCCGCCTGATGGTAAGTAATAATGCAATCGATGGTAAACGGTAAATCACGGTAGAGTCTATACACTCTAACCTTGAAGACACTTAAATTATAATGTAACGGAAAGGACGCCGCTGGAAATATGCGCACATCGGTATGCGGTTTAAAAGACGAGGCGAAATCCTTCGTCCAGATCATAGTGGTATCAATAACTTAAGGGTGGATACTCGCCATACGATTGGTCGTCTGAAGATGGAACGAAGATGGAGGAATTAAGTCATGCAATTCCCGTGCACACTTTCCCAAATGTATCCTATAGAACACTTAAAGGCTGGCTACTCTACGCCTGTGCTCCAGGCTTTGGAGATCGTTTTGAACCAAGTCCGTACAGCTCTTCATTCTCTGTGCAACTGAACTCCGTTCAACTAAGAGAGACCAAGAGACACCCTGAAATTTATTATGTCACGCGTGCCCTGCGGTTTTACCCCCATAAGTGTCTATTGTGTAGGAATATCGGAATAATACCTATCCTATACAACACTGTTTTTCTACGCCAAATGTCAGGCAGCTAAGTACCAATGTTCAACTGAATGGAGTAGAGTTGATCCCTGTCGAGTCGACAGTTTTTCTTGGATTAACTATTGACGCCAAGTTACAATGGGGTCGTCACATTGAGAAGCTGTCGGGTAGACTCAGTTCTGCCGCCTTTGCTGTTAAGAAAATTAGACAGATAACTGATGTGGATACAGCCAGAATTGTTTATTTTAGTTATTTTCATAGTCTTATGACTTATGGGATTCTTCTCTGGGGAACTTGTGCGGACATCAATACCATCTTTGTTTTACAGAAGAGGGCTGTTCGAGCCATTTATAACCTTGGTCCTAGAGAATCTCTTAGAGAAAAGTTCAGAGAGGTGAACATTCTGACTGTAGCTTCACAATATATATATTTGAAAATCTTATGTATGTTCATAAAAATATCTCGAATTTTAAGAAAATAAGCGATATTCATAATGTAAATACCAGGAACAAACACAATCTTGCTTTACATCACACTCGTCTCCACAGAGTAGGCAACTCGTTCATGGGTCAATGTATACACTTTTACAACAAGCTTCCCATGGACGTTCGAAACTTACCCATTAAACGATTTAAGAACCATATAAAGGCCAAACTTTGCAAAAAGGGGTATTATAAAATCACAGATTATTTAGAAGACAAAAAGCTTGGGATTGAGCTGCTCGCTCTGTTAAGCATTGTTAATTTTTATTAAGCAATATGCGTAATTATAAGGTAAATTATTGTAAACATTTTCATTTTTAATGTCTGGACTTGAAAAAGACGATGATCCCTGAGTTTGTTTCGGCCATTTCTTCTCAGAGGTAGTCAGTTAGGAAATGCCGGCTTCATCTAGTTAAAAAAATAAAATAAAAAATAAACATGACGTGTAAAAGTGATCAGTGATCCTACTTGCTTAATAAACGATTTCATTTCATTTCATTTCATTTCATTTCACTGTTTTTTGTTTCATGTGTCCAGTATTTTTCAGTAAAAAATCTATGTATAAAATTTCAAAAAAATGTCATGAAAAACCACAAAGTTATGAACTTGATTTATCCTACTTGGCTGTCCCAACAAAAATATGCGGGCGAGCGGTGCATTTACCTCTGGTGTTAGCTGTTGCGCGGGTGATGATCTAACGTAAGCTGCGTGTCGCGCTCGGTAAACACACTGATACAATTTCTAAAAGTATTTGGGAAAAATATATAATGGTGTAAAAATGATTGCAATCGATTCAGTTGCTTATTCTGAACATTGTATATTAATTATGGTTTTAAACCATTTGTATGCCAAATTTCATCCAAATCCATTTAGTGGTTTTTGCATGAAAGAGTAACAAATATACATCCATATTAGAATTAGCCAGTTTATAAGCCTGAGTAAGGAAATTTTAGGGTTTCCGTCTCTCGCGAGAATTCTTAGCCGTTTTTTCAACTACATATATACATAAACTCACACTTTGTTTCTAAGGGCAGCAAATACAGAAAGTCACCTACGGTAATTCCTACTCATCGTCATCATCATCCACCTATATCAGTCCACTGCTTGCCACAGACCTCTCCTATTGCACGCCATTAAATTTTAGATATAACGCAACTCCCATGCAACTGCTGCCAGACACTTTGCGAAGATCGTCGCTCCACCTTTCTTTTTTGTTCTGGGGTGGAAATCCTCAATGGATGTCCGCCGCCCTGGGGTGGGCGACGGGGTCTGTTAGACTTTTACTGACTAAAACCACCCCGGTGTCTCTTATATCACGAGCGCGCGTGGGGCCGCGGGAGTCTAAATTCTTCCACGGCTCCAGACCCTCGTGCTGGCCCGGTCTGTCCAGGCCTCGTCTCCTGCACGGGGTAGTAGGGTGTTAAACTACCCCGTGCATCGCCTCGTGAGGCATGCGCCGACGCTCGCTCGCGCCTCCGCCTCGGGGTCCATCAGATAGGGGGCGGGGACTTCCCCATGTTCCTCGCCCCTGGACCCATTCATGGGGGCCGAAAAAGGGCGTTGTCCGCCCTTCATCGGCGCCCGGTGCGTCTTCTGCGGCCCAGAAAGGGAGTTGAGATCTCCCTCTCCCGTTCCACAGCTTCCTTCTGCGACATCACGTCCTCACAGAAGGACACCACCGCGTCCCACGACTCTGCGCTACGGACCATCCTCTGCACTACTGCCGATAGCGTCAGGTCACCTCCTACTTAATTTGTGAGGACACGGCGCTGCTCCTCCCAAGCTACACACTCGGAGAGCGTGTGCTGCGCCGTGTCCTCCCCGCGTTGGACGCAGTGGTGGCACCGAGCGTCCAGTTCCCTGTCTATGCGACGCAGGTACTTGCCGAAGCAGCCGTGCCCCGACAGTACCTGCGTCACCCTGAACGACAGGGAGCCGTGCCTACGATAGCCTGAGGACAATTCACACCCAACTCATATATTACCGATTCGGTCTCCACTCAAGAACACATCTACGCTAGTGGTCATTGATTCACGGCTTCTGTGGCTGACCCTTGTGAAGATCGCGGGAAGCCGATGGATGCGGGCAGCACAAGACCGGTCATTATGGAAAGCCTTGGGGGAGGTCTTTGTCCAGCTGTGGACCTCTATAGGCTGAAGGAGAAGAAGAAGAAGAAGATGGCAGGCCCATTGCCACTTCAGCTTGCTTACTAATTTAAACTATCTTCTTCGTTCATCATCATCATCATCTCAGGGTCAATCCCAGTCCCATCCGAAGCTTTTTCAGCTTTGGAGTCTGGGGTCCGCTTTACTAGTCCAACTGCTGAGTTTAGCTAAACTTTGACATTTTCCGTGAAGCGACTGCCGTCTGACCTCTTCGTTCGTTCTTCGTTATAATAGGAATTATTATTTAATTATACCTATGGTTTCGCTTAAAACAGTCAAAATAGGTACAATGACGACCACTGTCAGGTGTAGCATTTTTTTTTTGTAAATTATAAACTAGTGCCTGGTAAAGTACGTTAGTTTATTAAGAACCTATTCACTCTAGCCTTGAAGACACTCAAATTGTAGTCCGACGGAAACACCGCCGCTGGCAAATTGTTCCAGTACCTCCGATACGTCCGGATCGTAGTGGTGTTACGAAACTTAGTTGCTTAAAGCAGCCCAGTAATGGTTATAACCAATGTATAAGTTATTTAATAATCATTGCCGCATGTCGGTTTGATATTAATCGTCAATCGTGTTCACTATAGAACTTCGGGTTTAAATGGACTCTGTTTTACATTGTACAATTAGTTTTACTCATTGTTCAATGTTGACAAAGCGGTCTCGGTGGCATTTAACATTATATTTTACTATTGTATTAATTTAGCTTTAGTGTAGTTGGTGTATTCGGCGTAGTTTGACAGCCTCCGTGGCGTAGCGGTAGCGGACGCGGCCGCTGCGCAGGGTGGCGTGGGTTCGATCCCCGCACAGTGCAAGTATTTGTATGCATGAATATGAATATTTGCACTGGTCTGGTCGTGCCTCGGAAAGCACGTTAAGCCGTTGGTCCCGGTTGTCATACGAACATCTAGTGGCAGTCGTTACGGGTTGTTGGAGCCCTCAAAAGTCCAACAATTAGTCTAACTGCAATGCTGCGATGTCGCCTTCGGGTTGTGGAGGTCAGACGGCAGTCGCTTCACGGAAAATGTCGAAGTTTAGCTAAATTCAGCAGTTAGATTGGTAAAGCGGACCCCAGACTCCAAAGCTGAAAAAGCTGCGGATGCGACTGGGATTAACGCTGAGATGATGATGATGATGTATTCGGCGTAGTAGAGCAGTGGCCTGTGTTATTTGTTCTTCTATACGGTGCTGATTCCCTTGTGCACGAAGTAAATTAAATTTTAATTCAGTCCATCTTTTTCTTTTTATTTATTTATTTATTTGGACTTCTAACAGAGAAAACACCTTAAATGCTAGAAAATTTAAATAACAGGATATGACCTTGTGCTTCTCTACTTATAAGAACTCACAGCATGCAATTAATAATATAACAGCATGAATACAAATTGTTAACAAATTAAATTTTACAACAATGTTTTATGAAATTATATTTTAAAGCAATGTCATATTAATTAAATTTTAAAACAATGTTATATTAAATTAAATTTTAAGACAATGGCGCCGATTCTGTTGTTCACAAACTAAACTAATTTTAAGTTATGTGCATCTTTTTCTTTCCATTTCGTCAAGAAAAGGACAGAAGATAAATGTCAGTTTAGACCTGTCAAATTAGTGCGCTCCTGACGTAAACTGGCGTATTTTAGACGTCATGTTTATAATCACGTCTAAACTGTCTATGGAGTATCTCAATTTGTCAGGATTAAATTAAAATGTTATCTTCTATCCTTCTTCTAATGAAATGGAAAGAAAAAGATGGACATAACTTAAAATTACTTTAGTTTGTGAACAACAGAATCGGCGCCAATGACAACAAAATTATATTAAACAAAAAAAAACCATCAAGACACAATAATAAAATTTGTTAAAAAAAAGAAACAGTAACAAGCATTTTCTTAATTATGTCATTAACAATGGTAATGAAATAAAGTTAACATAATTAATTTTGTATTATTGTAATTCCATTGTCTATTGTAATTTTATTTGATTAATTAATTAATTTAGATAAATTGAGAAGAAAGTAAAACAATAAAATAAAATTACTAATTTATTAATTATTAATTGTAATTAGACTTTATTTATAATTAATAATTATTTTTTATTTGATTGTTTTACTTTAAATAAAATTACAATAGACAATGGAATTACAATAATACAAAATTATATTAAATTAAAATTAATTGTTTGGCAATGAATTACATAAAATATTTATAGTTCATACAAATCTTACTACGAGTCTTGCGCATGTCGACATAGTATGTCATTGAATTTTCAAAAATTAAAGATTTGTATGTACTCAGAGTATTTGAGAAGATCATCATCATCATCACAGCGTTAATCCCAGTCGCATCCGAAGCCTTTTCAACTTTGGAGTCTGGGGTCCGCTTTACCAGTCCAACTGCTGATATGGCTAAACTTCGACATTTTCCGTGAAGCGACTGCCGTCTGACCTCCACAACCCGAAGGCGACATCGAAGCATTGCAGTTAGACCAATTGTTGGACTTTTGAGGGCTCCAACAACCCGTAACAACTGCCACTAGATGTTCGTATGGCAACCGGGACCAACGGCTTAACGTGCTTTCCGAGGCACGACCAGTATTCATATTCACAAATACTTGCACTGTGCGGGGATCGAACTCGCGCCACCTTGCGCAGCGGCCGCGTCCGCTACCGCTACGCCACGGAGGCTGTCACAGAGCCTGGAGCACAGACGTAGGGTAGCCCGCCTTTCGGTGTTTTATAGGATGCATTTTGGGGAGTGTGCGTGGAAATTACATTTCAGTTCCACCATCGGACGACCCGTCGTACAGCGAGTTTCCACCCTTACGTTGTAAACACCACTACGATCTGGACGAAGCGTTTCGCCTCCTCCTTTGTACCGCGTACATCGAGGGACTGGAACAATTTGCCCGCGGCGTTTCCGTCGGACTACAATTTGAGTGTCTTCAATACGAGAATGAATAGGCTTTTACTAAACTAGTGCGCTTTACTATCAACGATTGCGTGACTGCTTACCATCAGGCGGGGTTGCGGTCAAGCGATAGTTTATAATTTATAAAAAAAAACTGTCTTTCTGATTTCTGGTCCAACTGCTGGAACATAGGCTTCCTTTCAGTGAGATGAGTGGGCCGTAATATACAATTCAGGCCCAGTACGGGTTAGTAAAGTTACAACTCAATAAACTATCAACACATGTCAACAAATCACATGGTTATGTAATCATCATTTCAGCCGAAAGACGTTCATTGCTGATCATAGGCCTCCCCCAAGGATCTCCACCACGACTGGTACTGCGCCTCCCGCAATCAGCGGTTTTCCGCGACCTTCACCAGGTCGTCGGTCCACATTGTCGCGGGTCTACCCACGCTGCGTCTTCGAGTGCGTGGTCGTCACTCGAGAACCCGTCGGCCCCATCAGGCATTGGTCCAACTGGAAATATGCCCGGCCCACTGCCACTTACGTGTTGCAATTCTTCGTTCTTCTGCAGATCTCCTCATTCCTGATTTGATCACGCAGTGAAACCACAAGCATAGCTTATGTTTATGTAAATCAAAGCACAAATGAGGGTAGAAAGCCCTAAAATTCGTGAATATATGAATGACAGACGACTGCACATCAAGCTAATCCAATCTGTCAAATAACTTTATTATATTTTCAACTTAAATTATAAAGCATTTATGCTTAAGGTTGATTGGGAATATTTAGCAGTTTATGGTGGATTGCAGCTGTATACAGAAAAAAAAATGCATTTTACAATAAGAAACAGAAGTATGGTTCTAATGACTCAACAATGTTCTGCTGAACTCAAGTATGCCATATAACAGGGCTGTCTCACACAGACAAGTTTATTTCAACCATTATCTACAGAAAACACAGAAAATTTAATTTCGTGCACAATTAGGTAGTTTCATCTAGAAGTTAGTATATATTTTGAACAACAATTTCAAGCTTAATTGTCAGCAAACGATGTTGAGAGAAACGATATTGAGAGGAAAGCCGATGGATACGGGCAGCACAAGACGGGTCAGTGGACCTCTATAGGCTGAAGAAAAAGAAGAATATCTTGAAATACGCAATCGCCAAAACCTTCTATTTTAGTATGAGATCAGAATTCATGACTCAAACACACTAATGTTTCATTTTGACAGTTCTACAACATTAATTGAGTTATTTACGTTGTTCAGTTGCTTTTTTCCGAAATACCGCAGTGTCTCAAGACAATTCTTCGACTAGTGTGTGTTTCCAGTGATGACATATGGGACTGACACGTGGTCGCTAACAATGGGCCTTATAAGATAGCTCATCATCATCATCATCATCAGCCCCTACTCGTCCACTGCTGGACATAGGCCTTCTTCATAGCACGCCAACAAGCTCGATCCTAAGCAGTTCTCCGCCAGCCACAATCAGCCACCTTTTTAATGTCATCGCTCCATCTCGCCCAAGGGCGTCCTACGCTACGTTTGTCGAGACGCGGTCTCCACTCGAGGACTCGTTTACCCCAACGGTTGTAAGATAGCTCAAGGTTACTCAACGCAATGGAGAGGGCTATGCTTGGGGTTTCACTGCGTCATCAAATCAGAAATGAGGGGATCCGCAGAAGAACGAGGTTAATCGATATAGCCCGAAGAATTGCAGTACCAGTGGGCCGGGCACATTGCCTGTAGAACGGATGCCCGATGAAGCCGACAGGTTCTCGATTCGCGACCATGCACCGAAAGACGCAGCAAGGGTGGGCCCCCGACAAGGTGGACCGACAACCTGGTGAAGGTCGCGGGAACCCACTGAATGCGGGAGGCACAGGACTGGTCGTCGTGGAGATCCTTCGGGGAGGCCTATGTCCAGCAGTGAATGTGTTTCGGCCGAAATGATGATGATGATGATGCTAATGTAGTTGATGCTGTCAATCTGACACAATACAAACCTACCTAAACTACACAATTCTTCATTGTGAACATATTCACATTTTCGAATACAGGACGTTTAAAACACGCAGCCTATGTGAGCAAGGCGCCAGTAAGCGTACAATTATAATTTCGTATTTGGAACGCCGTAACGCAATAATTTAAGCTTACGAATACAATTTGTACGTCAAGGGGAACGAATGAACGAATGAAGTGAATGAAGTGAGCGGAGTGAATAATTTTGTATACAAGTGTTGCGTTGACAGGGTTTTGTTGCGTACTCTGTCACCTGTGCAAGTAAATTACTTACATTTTAGGAGCGTAAATTTAAATATTTAGTGACATTCGTGGTAATGTGGCATGGGCTTTAGAATTATCGTGTTGTTTCGTTTTTTTTTCATGTAAATGTTTTTTTAACACCCTTGCTCGTAAAGCTGATGTAATTCCACCTGTTTTAAATATGTAAAGCGGGCCATAACAAACGCGTGTGTTATCAAAGCAAATAGTTAAGTTATAGTCCATACAAATTCCATAACAGCATTATTTTCCATTTCAAGTAAATATGGAACTGATCGCCGCCGCACGACTCGCGCTGCGCGCTGTTCCATATTTGAAATGGCAAATAATAACACTAATGGCGGGAAAGCAACAGTGTGCATTCACAGATTGAGTTTATTTAAAATGAACAAAATATAAAATACTTTCTTTCTGTTTCCTCGCAAGTGTGTTAAAAAACGTCGTACGATATACGTGCGTATTGGTTATAACATGCTCGGCTCAATTACACCCTCGCCTTCGGCTCGGGCTGAAATTCCGCCTCGCATCGTTATAACCATCATTACGCACTAATATCGTAATGTACTATTACAGTTTTCGATTTTCAAATTACAAATTGGTATTCTGTCACATAAATTAAGACTGTATTGTTTTAACTTTAGGTTTTGGATTTATATGTGTTGGGGTATGGGTAAAATGGAAGCCTTAGTAATTTCACTTCAACTGATATTAATTTGAAACTCGCAGAATAATTTCATTTACAACTTGCTGGAATGATCTTGCGGTACTGTGTTTAGTTAAGTATCTGTAACAAATAGCTAACTAACCTTTTTAGATCCCGAACACTGAAGAATAGTAGGTGAACCCTGAACAAATTGGTCACGTCGCAGCAGATCCGCTACTCAGGATGAGTACCACTTACACTTCAAATCACCCTAATGGCTTGAGCTTGATAGTATAATTTGCGCTTGACCACTATCTCGCCTTATGGTAAGCAGTGGTGCAATCATTGATGGTAAAGCGTACTAGTATATTAAGAGCCTGTTCACTCTAGCCTTGATGACACTAAAATTGTGGTCAGACGGAAACACCACCGCTGACAAATCGTTCCAGTCCCTCGATGTAAGCGGTATAAAAGACGAGGCGAAATGCTTCGTTAATTTCGGCAAAATCTTTTTGTAACCGTTCCCACCCGGCCACAGAGTGTGAGTCGTAGCTGTTAGAACATTCTAGAAGCTTCCTTTAAAAAAGTATGACGCGTGCTCTTTGTTTTCGACGTGGAGTCGTCTGAGGTCCGTCAACGGAGTTGCAGAACAATGTATTAAAATATATTTACCTTTATCTTCGCCCATAACCCTAATTGTATAACGTGCATGAATGAACGTGTGTGAATGTTAAAAGTTTTGTAATATCTACCGCGGAATAGTATAAAATGTCAATGCGCATAAAATAAAAAAAATATAAAGGACAAAGAAATGATATCATCATCATTATCATTTCAGTTAAAAGACGTCCATTGCTGGACATAGGCCTCCCCCAAGGATCTCCACGATGACCGATCCTCCCGCATCCAGCGGTTTCCCGCGACCTTCACCAGGCCGTCGGTCTACCTTGTCGGGGGCTTACCCACACTGCAACTTCCGGTAGAAATAATATGTCATCAAAATATTTCCTTAAAATATACTTTGAAAAGTCGTGGTGGCCTAGTGGTCAAAACACCAGCCTCTCAAGTATGAGTGTGTGGATTCTATTCCAGGTCAGGAAAGTACCAATGTAACGTTTCTAAGTTATATACTTTTTAAGTATATCTTGAACACCAATGACTGATTACAAGGTGAAGGAAAACATCTTGAGCAAACCTGGACTTTAAGTCTGAAATCGCCAACCCGCATTGAGCAAGCGAAGTAATTACACTCAATCCTCATCTGTAAGAGAGGAGACCTGTGCCCAGCAGTGGGATGATAAAAAGGCGGATGATGATATTTTGCAAAAGCTATCAACATTTCTACATGATCTTTCACGTGTAGGAAATTCCATTAAAAAACACTTTCATCTTCAAAATCGTCTAATACAAAACAAGTAAAAGCGAGAACAAATATGAAAGAACACTAAAGTTACGAACTATAGCGTCGAGGATCAAAGAAGTTTACACAGGTCGTTGGCTACGAGCATTTCGTCGCTTTGAAAGTATCAAGAGTTCAATTCAATTCAATTCAATTATATTTATTTGCACAGAAAGTAGGTATACAAAATAGTGATGTTTACATAGTGTCAGACCCTTATACTATCTACCTTAAATTAGGCATGCAAATTTTGAATAGTTACATTAAATGAATCATTAAATTATTACATTGTCTATTATTTTTAACATTTTATATTTATTTGGGAAGAGAGGAGTCATTTAAAAAATCATTTACAGAGTAATAACATTTTTCTAATAAAAGAGCTGTAAGCTTCTTTTTAATTGTTATCATTGGGTAATTTTTAAATTCATTGGGAATCTTATTAAAAACAATTGGAGCCATGCCAAAAATACTTTTTTTAAACAATGCAGTATTACAACCGTCAATTCTTAATAAATTCTTATATTGGCTTCTTATAGGTCCTTTTCTAGTTTCTGACACTGTTACAAACTCATGCTTGTTCAGTTTTACAAAAACAGCTAATTCCAAAATGTATAGTGATGGAAAAGTTAAAATTTTCAGAGACTTAAACCTAGGCATACAACTGTCTGTCATTTTAAGACTACACATAGCTCTTATGCAGCGTTTCTGAGCCTTAAATACCTGTTCTCTCATACAACAATTACCCCAGAATATAACTCCAAATCGTAAGATTGATGCTACTATACCATGATATGCCATAACTGTTGTTTTCATATTCACTTTTTTGGATATGTTGAACAAAATATATGCAGATGTACTTAATTTTTTACACACCTCTTCTGCATGAGGTTTCCATGTCAATTGGCTATCTATTAATATTCCTAAAAATTTTGCAACCGTTACTTGTTCCAGTTTTTGTCTATTATATTCTATGGTCAAATTATGTACAGATAATCTTTGGTAGAAGTGCATTATATATGTCTTTGATAAATTAATTAATAAATTGTTCATGTCAAGCCATCGTATTATGTCTTTAAGGGTATCATTTATATTGTCTTCATAATTTACGTCATCACGTTTTATTAAAGCTGTGCTGTCGTCAGCAAATAAAACCATTGGGTGCTGAATATGACGGGGTAGGTCATTTATATATAGCAGAAATAGGAGTGGGCCCAGTACACTGCCCTGTGGTACACCGTATCTAATAACCCTGGCCTGAGATAAATACTTCCTTTCGCATTTAGTTTTAATACAAATTCTACTGATTTCCGTGTATTGTATTCGATTACAGATGTACGATTTTATGAGATTTAGGGCATTTCCTCTAATACCGTATGCGTCAAGCTTATAGATAAGTGTTTCATAATGGACACAATCGAATGCTTTAGTCATATCGGTGTAGATTGCACATATTGGATTTCTTATATCGACGTTCTCTATTACAGTTTTAAGTAACTTAAAAATAGCTGTATTTATGCCCTCATTTTTTCTGAATCCTTTCTGCTCATCACATAAAATGTTGTATTTCGTTAGAAACTTGTCAAATAATTCATAGATTATCTTTTCTATAACCTTGGAAAAGATTGGGATTAAGGCGATTGGTCTATAATTGCTTAATTCTTCCTTGGTACCTTTTTTGTAAAGTGGTTTAACAATAGTTGTCTTAAGAGCTGTTGGAAACACACCAGAACAGAAACATAAGTTGATTATGTGACTTAGGTGACCTGCAATATTGTTTGAAGCGAACTTTACCACTTTAGTAGCTATTTCATCATACCCGATGCTATTTTTATTTTTTAATGATTTTATTGATTTTAAAACGTCTTGCGATACTACTGGAGATATAAAAATTGAATTAAAATTCTTGGTTAGATTAAAAGTTTTATTAATTCCTGTACTATTATCTTTGATCTGGTCTACAAAAAAATTATTGAAAGTATTCGCTATTTGGTTTGGGTCATTAATAATGCTGTCTCTGACTTTAATCTGTGATATGGGTTCGGAATAACGTAATTTGTTGTCAATAATCTGCCAAGAAGCTTTTGATTTGTTACTAGAGGAACTGATAAAATAACTATTTTGAGCCCTTTGTGTTAACGTTACCACTTTTCGAAAACGTTGAGAGTAGTTTTTAAAAATTGCTTTATTTTCTTTTGTTCGGCTTTGTCTGTATTGCCATAATAATTGTCTTTGCCTTTTGCTGCATACTCGTATACCACGCGAAACCCATTTAATCTTCTTATTTGCTTTTAAAGTAATCATCTTATAGGGAAAACAAAGATCATATAGCAATCGGAATTGCTCGAGAAAATAATCATACGCTTTGTTGGCATCGTCTGTATCATATATGTCCGAAAATGAAATACATCGAAGGTAATTGTTAAATTTTTCTAAATTGTCCTTCGATAAGTCGCGCTTCCTAATACGCCACGAACCTATCCTACAAGTTTTGTTCACCTTTACTTCCAAAATTTGAGCAGTATGATCAGACAACGCCAAGTCAATTATTTCACATTTACATTTTAACTGAAAACTACATCCAAAATTATCTAGGCAACTATTACTGCACAGTCTTGTTGGTTGTTGTAGTTGTAGTTTGAGATTATAGGCTAAAAGGAAGTGTTCAAAGTCAAGGGAAATGTTATTATGTTTTAATATGTCTATGTTGAAGTCTCCGCATATAACCATTTTCTTATTTGACTTTAGGCATAGTGTTTTTAAAATGTTATCTAGGTTTTCATAAAATGAACTTAAATTACTTAAGTTAGGTGGTCTATAAATACATAAAATAATCAATTGATGGTTGAGTAATTCTATTGCACAACATTCGATAATGTTCGTTACTGAATAGCGAGAAATGTCCAGTTCTTTATATTCTAAGTATTTTTTTACAATTATGCAGGCGCCTCCGCGTTTTTTTTGCTTTTCTTGAATAACAGGCGGCCAGTTTGTAGTTGGATATATTAACAAGTTTTTCTTGCCCAAATATTATAAAATGTTCCGTTATGCAGATTATGTCTATATGTTTTTGTTTCTTACATAGTTCTTGCAGATGAACCGTTAATAGATCCGACTTGTTCAAAAGGCCAGCAATATTTTGATGCAAGATAAATATATTATTATGAACGAAAAAAGTCATTTGAGTTATTAAGACGGCCAGTACGCTTATTGAACATAGTACAATCATAAGTCAAATCCAGATTTGAGTCCAAGATCTCAGCGTAAGCGTTCAGATTCGTGTTGCAATACAATTTTAGATCAACCAGAATGTTATCCATAATATTAATATTAAATCATATATCTTTCTCATTCCATATTTATTGACTCTGCCAGTAGTGTAGGAGAACATCTCAAGTGTTAGGTCACGATTGCTGTCGAAGATGTATGCGTACTTATGGCTCTGATTGTCCAAATGAAGTAGGTTATTGAACAATTCAGCTTTGAAGTTGTATATTGGTGAACCTGTCTTATAAGTTGGGAGACAGATCACTATATTGGTGTAAGTTATTCTTCTGAACATTTCATTTAACATCTTTATTACATCCATATAGTTGTTATAATATGCATTAATATCATTTTCTCCTATGAAGAGTAAGCAGTAGTCATTTAAGGTAAATTCCTTTAATTTTTGTTCAATACCATTTATGAGCTGCATTACGTTGGAGTTTGGCATAATATAATGACAGTAGTGAAAGTACTTCGAGAAGACATCCTCAACTAAAGAAGTAGTATCTTTAGTTTTACTGCCGCTCAAAATGCACAGTTTATTCTTTTGCACAGACTTCAATTTTACATTTACAATTGGTTCTTTAAGGGTAGGGCTAGGGACGTTTCGTTGCGTTTTGTTTGTCGTCTGACTGCGGCAAGGCGTGCTAATAGTTTGTGTTGCTTTATTTTGCTTATTGATAATAGCACACTCATGACGACGATGGTGTTGTTCGCGTTTCTGGATCGGGGTTTTTGGAGAACTTATACTATGCAAGGTTTTCTTGTTGCGTGTCGGAGTGGATAATTTTTTATCAGGCGTCAAGCATATCTTCTTACATGTATTAACAGTTTTAATCATTTTTTCTAAGTCAGTTTTGAGACGAGAATTCTCAGAGTTTAAATCTTCGATTTCTTTATGTGCGCTTAGTAATTGATTTTTAAGCATTTTTATTTCCTCAGTTAATTCGCGAACTTCGTCAATTGTATTGTGGAAGCTGTCAGGAATACTCAACATTGTTGTGTCGAGTATAGTTTTGTCGCTGTTGATGCTCATATTTTTGTCAAGGTCTGTTAGTGAGCTCGATCTACATGGTTTACGGTAGGTGATGTTATTGTTGCTGGAATCCATATTTACTGTTTTATCGTGGCACCCTCGGTTATGAATTTATCGAAGGAATGTCTTCAATTTGATCGATGAACTTAAAACATAAATTAGAAATTCACAAAAAGTCGAACTTCTTAACCGTGGTTTGAACTTGCGACCAGTTGTGTACCAGTGAAGTGTCTGCGTTTCTTACGCCACCGGACTAACTTCAACTTGATTATCTTGGTTCAAAGTACCCATCGATTGCCGTACCTTTACGTTTTTATTTGACTAAGTCGGTAATGCAAGCGGAATACTCTTTATACAGTATGTTAACTAACAGAGGGCGTTCCCGTTAACCCGAAATAGCATACATACATGCTAAAAAAAATATTTCCATTCGAAAACAAAATGTTTTAAAAATTTTTCCAATATGAAAATATTCAATAAAAATTTTAAATTGACATGTAAAAGAAACACACTGTACACGCGAACATGAAAGACGGCAACGTCGCAATTTATTTATACATGACGACTACTATTTTGATTTAAAACAGGAGGTTTCAAATTTATTTCCAATTAGAATTTTTTTATTCGGATTTTTTTATGCTTATTTTTCTATGCTGATAATTTTATTTTAATCTATTAATGATATATACGCCCTCTGTTATTTAAGATACTGTATTATCCTTTTTTAATATCTTTGCTTTTTATATCCGGGTTCTTGTTTGTGAAATAATAATTTTATTTGACCCAGGTTAGGTAATCATAGAGCGGTTGATTTATAAACGATGGCTAAAGTTAAACGAGGTTGAAACGTTAAAAATATATGGTTAAACAGCCACTAATCACTTGGTAACTTTAAGTAAGCTCTATGAATAAAGGGGAGAGTAGTATAAAATAACTTTCGCATCTTTGAGTAACTTAAGTATGGAACAGCTTTCGGTATTCAGTGTCTAAAAATAAATCCTTTGAATAAAATAGGTACTAGTGTCTACTTCTGGGAACGGTCAATACCATCCTCGCTTTCATACCAAATGTCTTTCTACCTACTTTTTATGTCGTGTGTATCTAGGTAGTTCTATAAAAACTACTTAGGTACTACGCGTTTGGCTAAGTGGCTAAGTGATCGACTCCTACGCTGCGTGTCGCGGAACAAATATTCGTATGGCTTACAGGGAGTTGTTCAGGGTCTGGCTGTTGTTGTATGTGAGTTTAAGTCCTTGTAAACACACCAACGGTCCAGGAGGAAATACCTAGCTTTTTTTTAACTATATACCTCAAGTATACACTCAAGATTATACCTCGACAGCCTCCGTGGCGTAGCGGTAGCGAAAGCAGCCGTTGCGAAAGGAGGCGCGGATTCGATCCCCGCACAGGGCAAATATTTGTATGCATGAATATGAGTATTTGCACTGGTCTAGTCGTGCCTCGGAAAGCACGTTAAGCCGTTGGTCCCGGTTGCCATAAGAACATCTAGTGGCAGTCGTTACGGGTTGTTGGAGCCCTCAAAACTCTAACCATTGGTCTAACTGTAATGCTTAGATATCGCCTTCGGGTTGTGGAAGTTTAGCCAAAAAATCAGTAGTTAGACTGGTAAAGCGGACCCCAGACTCCAAAGCTGAAAAGCTACGAATGCGACTGGGATTAACGCTGAGATGATGATTTTGACCTCAAGTAATTTCTTCTGTATCGTAGGGAATTAAAAAAAAAAACAACAGTTTGGCAAGTTATTTTTTTTTATAATAATTATAAACCTACTGTAGGTACCTATGGTAAACAGTGTATGCAATCGTCAATGGTAAAACAGGCTAGTTTGTTAAAAGCATCACTATGTGCTGACATCTCTTTGAGGCGCGCGTGAAACACAACGCGCGGTCCACTCGGGCCTGCTCCTTACCGGGCGGCGAGTTGCCCACTGCTCACCGCCCGCATCGTATCCGGCACACATCGTAACACAACTTCTCAAACCCGTGCTCTATAAGGCTTCACTAGACATCATTAAAAAATATAATGTTTGTATTACTTACACAAGCAATGGCTTCCTCAATTTGAAATCCATACTAATATTATAAATGCGAAAGTAACTCTGTCTGTCTGTCTGTCTGTCTGTCTGTCTGTCTGTCTGTCTGTTACGCTTTCCCGCTTAAACCTCTCATCCGATTTTGATGAAATTTGGCACAGGCAATCTTTGGACCCTGAGAAAGAACATAGGCTACCTTTTATCCCGGAAAAATATGATGTTCCCGAGGGAAATCTAAAAAGCGCGATATAACCGAACTCCACGCGGGCGAAGCCGCGGGCGGAAAGCTAGTACTAAAATAATAAGTAAAATGACTTTCTAAAAAGCTCGTACACATAATACATGAGCTATTTTAACCAGCTCCCCTTACTGGATTCCTGAATAAATTACGTCTAACTAATTTGTGTAATAGTAGCTTTTATTTTGAATAACGTTTCCTCCAGAAAATACGTGGGCAGATCCCCTCTTGATCGAAACACGACGCAGCAATACAATATAGGTACAATTTTAATGCTTACCAAAATATTTATTAGACGCTATGGCTTCTTCTTCTACTTCAGCCTATAGAAGCCCACCGCTGAACAAAGGCCTCATGCAAGGTTTTCTATTACATTTTTTGGGGTTCGCCATAATTCCCACCCTGGGCAGACGGGTTGCAGATTGCAGTAATTTGATGTTCCATAGGAGAAGCGCTGCCGGCCGCTTCCCTGGCGAGAGTTCCCTTATTGGGCTTTTACAACACCCAGGAGAGGATATGGGATGATACTATTCTAAGCCCAGTACCACACGGAGCAAAATACATACACTCACTCTATACCAATGTGCGACAGCCTCCGTGGCGTAGCGGTAGCGGACGCGGCCGCTGCGCAAGGTGGCGCGGGTTCGATCCCCGCACAGTGCAAGTGTTTGTATGCATGAATATGAATATTTGCACTGGTCTGGTTGTGCCTCGGAAATCACGTTAAGCCGTTGGTCCCGGTTGCCATACGAACATCTAATGGCAGTCGTTACGGGTTGTTGGAGCTCTCAAAAATCCGACAATTGGTCTAACTGCAATGCTTCGATGTCGCATTCGGGTTGTGGAGGTCAGACGGCAGTCGCTTCACGGAAAATGTCGAAGTTTAGCCATATCAGCAGTTGGACTGGTAAAGCGGACCCCAGACTCCAAAGCTGAAAAGGCTTCGGATGCGACTGGGATTAGCGCTGGGATGATGATGACTCTATATCAATGTGCCTAAAAATAACACTTTCAGTTCTAAAATAAATGTACATAGACTCGTCAAAATAGTTGTACATGTTGTATTTATATTCTTTCCCCTACCAGAATGTATGAATGCTCACCAAACCCTGTTTCCCTGAAATATTAACATATTAATAGGTACGTTTTATTACGTACCTTACCTACCTAGATTACCTAAATTTAAAAGAGCAGAATAGGTGAAAGAAGTTGCTGACGCTGCGTCCAAGTTGCTAAGCAATCTCATTGTATAATTTATTAAAGCATCTATTTTTAGCCACCAAATTAACTTTAAAGGCTTTTATAAATCTTTATGTTATAGAATAAAAAAATATGTTCATTATTACAGTACTTTATAAAACACAACTATTTGGTGATCATGGATCCATTTTGGCAGGTGTTTAAAATTGTTTGTTAGTGAAATATGTAGTTACTTTTCCTCTAGGCGTTTAAACACAAGCCAAAAAATATCAACTTGCTCACCAACAAGTAATATCATCATCATCATCAACCTTTTTATCGTCCCACTGTTGGGCACAGGTCTCCTTTCATACAGAGAAGGATTGAGCGTCATTACCACGCTTGCTCAAATGCGGATTGGCGATTTCAGACTTAAAGACCAGGTTTCCTCAAGATGTTTTCCTTCACAAGTAATATAATATTCTAAAATTATCTTGTTATTATACAACGCTGTCAGAAATTTTGCGAAAGATTGAATAAATATCGAAGCAATTTACGTATTCCACCAAAGTATAATCCCATCAATTTGCTTGTCTTAATCCGTCATTATCGTCATTGACATTCTTGTCTCACTCGCTGCTGGGTACAGTGCCTACTTCCTTTGTACCATTCTTCCCTGGTCTGTGTAATTTGCTTGTCATAAATAAGGACTTGCTACATAAATTTGCTCCCTATTCACAGCGACCTTTCAAAAGGGGTTAGTGATGTCAGGGTGCTAATCCAACTGTGTCACTGCAAATGTCAGGAGAACCACCTATTATTGAGTGTTTTCGTTTTAAGCTCATAGGTTTACATTGTGAACTTCAACTGGAGTTACACATAAACATTTGCTAAGTATGTGTTAGTGAATATACAACGTTATAACACGGGCGTACATACAGAAATAGGATTCACTCCATATTAATTAGTTTATGGTAAGAAATGTTCTCTTTCTAGCAATCTGACAACACATTTAGATCCATTCTATAATTACGACAGCTATCCTCATGAATTGAAATACCTTTTGCAACTTTCACAAAAAGAGGCAAGAGAAAATTTATTTAAAAGTAGGTTGAATAGAAAAATAGTATACGATAAAAATGATAATCTTATACAGTATGAAGAAAATGATTTAATTTTAGTAAAAAATCATACATCATGTAAGAAATTAGGCAGCTTATATTCAGGACCTTTTAAAGTTATAAAGGATGTACCACCAAACGTAGCAATAATCAATCAATTTGGAAAAAAGGACATTGTTCATAAATCGAACAAAATCATACTATAAGAAGAGTGATTTGAGGGTTGTAATAAGTACCTACTTTAAGATCTATCTTATTATAATCTATGGACCTTTGTAACCATTTATATGTACTACTGTACGAAATATATCACAGTCTTATTTGACTAGTGATAAACTTCATTAGTAACTCGTTGGATGCGCGAAGCACAGAACTCGTCAAATAGGAGGTGCTTTGGGGGTTCAGGAAAGGAAGTTTATCGGCAGAAATGATGATGTTGATTATGAGTCAGTAAATATAATTGTCAAACAAATTGGCGTTCTTCATCATTTCTCCGTCTTGCAGCCATTTCAAGTAACTCTCACAAATGTTATAAGAAAAGATTTGAATAAACAAATTTAGTAGTTATTTAATATAGATCAACACTGCATTTCCTTGACTCTACATGGACCATACCTTACATTTACTGAATGTGTTTCGCTTGCAAATATATGTCATTTGTATAATAAATTAGTGCCTCAGGTAGCTCTGGGTCTTAGTAATTATTTATATCCACGAAGGCTAATTAAATGAAGCTCAGTCTGAAATCCCTGACCAGAACTGTGACCACTTCAAAGAGTACTAATTATTGTCATTTTAGACTCCCAACGGAACTCGCATTTGAATAACGTTATTAGAGATGTGAAAAGTCAACTGACATAGATTTACAATTCAGGTTTCAAAGGTATCCTGTGTAAGAAGCGTACTGTGTCATTTGATTATGCCAGTAGGACAGAATTAAAAATAAACACTTGGGTACTTCTTTTTTTAAACATTGTCCCCATACTAGGAATTACTCCTGTATTGTGGATACTTTTACAAACACTTAAAGGCATTGATATAATATTAAACTAAGGTAGATACGTCACTAGCGCACTGAAAATGAAGCGTACAAAAGGAGGTAAGTCCAGCAAGTCGCTTTAGTTTTCGTCGATTCTATTTAAGCGCAAACACTAGCCATCTTTTTCTTCTCTATGCTTTAGATTGCGCCCCATCTCACTCACACTATACCAACGTGTGAAATGTACGCAGAATAAAAAAATTGCATGTGAGTGCTGCTGCTCCGATCGGCACATTTATTTCGGTTAATTTGTTAGAGCATATCATATCTGTTTAATATTATACCAATGCTTAAAGGGATATTTATACAAACAGGCACACCCGGAACAACAATCTGTAGGCCATAGGTACAAATATTTGCTCGATGCGGGGATCAAACTAGTACAATGTAGCAGCCAAACGCTCGGCCTCTGCACCAACCATGTCGTATTTTGTAATTAAAATCTGATTACTGAAATGTTACTTCATCGTCCAGATCGATTTCTTAGTTCAGTTCAGCAATTTTATTCTGGTCCAGCTACCTGAAACTGTCGAAATTTGCCAAACAATCAATCGTTTAAGCGATAAAGTTAAAAATTTATTAGAAAGAAAGAAAGAAACAATTTTTATTCCGCACAAACAAAACGTACTTTACAACTAAATGCCATGAAATTATAATAACAAACAAAATACAGGAAAAAAAAAAACATGCAAAACTGCCAAACTATAAACAAGTTGATTTGATGTCAAAGCCATAGCCCATAGACCATGGAAATAATAAGTACTACTTACAACGTCGTACTTATTACCTCCATGCCATATACAGAGAGCTCACATTATTTGACAATTCAATCCGCCTGATCTTATATGGACACCATCTCATATGGGAGTTTCGGGAAATGAAAACGCTGACAAGCTTGCAAATCAGATAATAGACAGTGACAATGACAGTACTTTAATAAAACTTGCCATACCCTTCTCTGGCTTGTATAATGAAATTAAATTGTTGAATCGACAAGATTGGACATTACATTAGACTGAGACATTAAAAACAAAAAGCTCGTGGTACGCTAAGATAAATGATGTTATTAGCTCAACTCCATGGTTCATGAAATCTTCAACATACTGAAGCAGATTTTTTTATACACTTTTATTCCGCCTAAGAATGGGTTACTGTAGATTTAATGAACACCTGCATAGAATGAAAATTATATCAACACCATCATGTACCGACTGCAATAGTAACTATGATCAGACCCTGCATCACATATTCTTTGACTGTTCATCATTTAACTTACAACGTATGTGTTTTATTGAGAATCTTTTAGCAATATATAAGAAGCCCGTTGCTATCCCGCGCGACGTGCAACATCTATTGAAACATTTTGAAACGTATTTACCGATTTATGACTATATTATTTCATGTGTTGGAAAAATTGTAATAATTGGAATTGGAAATAAATCGGAATTACACAATACCTGATGAAGACTTGGCTTTGGCCTTACTATTTTATAATTTAAGAAGATATTAATTCAAGACTTGGCTTCGGCCTTACCATTTTATAATATAAGAAGTATTAATTCAAGACTTGGTTCTGGCTAATGGCTTCGTCCGGCCTTACCATTTTTTTTATGAAAAATATAATTTAAGACGAGGCTATCATAGTCCGAGATACCTTTGCCTGTTCAGTGTAATGCACTGGCAAATTGAATAAACAACAAAATCAATCCACCTGTCATTCTTAATGCGCCCGCGACACTAGCTAATGACAACAAACCTTTCCCACAAAGGCCATTAATCAAGAATTGAATTGACAACAAACCAAACATTAAACAACAACATATAAATACAAAAAGGTAATTGCAGAGAGGAGTAAATAATTAAGTGTGTTACAAAACAAAGAACAGTTTAACTGTGCGTTGCATCTGTGCAAGAAAAGGTCGTTGCTCAGCAAAATGCTGTGACTTCAGACGAACCTATTGTCAACAGCGCTGATTTTCAGCAACCACCTCTCGGATGACGTAATGACGTCCCAGCAGCGTGAGACAATATTCGGGTAAGTGTAATTTTTTCGCAGGATTAATCTATATCTATACTAATATATAAAGCTGAAGAGTTTGTTTGTTTGTATGTTTGTTTGTTTGTGCGCGCTAATCTCAGGAACTACTGGTCCGATTTGAAAAATTCTTTTTGCATTGGATAGCGCATTAATCCGGGAAGGATTTAGGCTGTTTAACATCACGCTGCGACAAATAGGAGCGGGGCATATAAAAAACAAATGCGGGTGAAACCGTGTGGCGCAGCTAGTAATGTAGTGTAAACTTTTTTACCAGCTACCTTGTGTTTGTGCTTGAATAATTTTTATTGACAAGAACCTTACACCTAGATGGGTGGTGACTGTCATTAGGGAGCTGATGACGATGACAAAGGTCAGTTCAGGGAACTCCTAAACGATTTACAGTAGCTACCTTGTATTTGGACTCAATTCATTTATAATGATGAGAACTTTGCACCCATTGGGTTAAAATAATGGTCTGCAGTAAATTTGATGATGAAGACCATAGGCATTTGAGGGAATAAAATTAAAATAAACAAAATTACGTTGTTTCCCAACTATATTTGCGTCAGCTTCCAGTCTGACCGGATGCAACTGAATACATAGTAGGTACTTTTAACAACTAAAAAGTGTAAAATAAAAACTTTTTTACAAAAAGACAACCGACTTCCAAAAACCACTACAAAGTGAAAAATAACTAATTTCGGAAGTCGGTGTCAAAAATGAATATACAAAACCAAAGACACCGACTTCCGAAATTAGTTATTTTTCACTTTGTAGTGGTTCGAGAATTTGAATTAATAAACTAGGTGAGGATAGTATGTAAATATTAATAAAACATAAAAAAACATTGTGGTGTATTGTGGTGGTGTGGTGTGGTAATTAGGCGGATTTTTGTACCTTGATGCTGGCGCCTGTATATCGCTGTACCAACCACTATATCTATCACACACTCCATTCTTGGAATTTTTCATCTTCCTCCAAAAGAAAAAGCATTATCAATTTATAGGTATCTCATAACACGAGTCCTTATAAAAATGTCTTCGTAAATGATATCCCACTTCCTCAATAACTGCCATGGATGACACCTCAAGGTCACCAGTTCTCAAACATCTCCGAGTGTTCCGGCGCCGACGATTCACTCCAAATAAATTCTCCCTTACAGTTTAAGCTTCCACATCACGCGTCGCTGTCAAAATTCTCATACGTTTTGATCGCGTTATTACGTGCGTCGTACAAAACAAATGAGACGGCTCACTTAGACCTACTTTTCTGGATGGGATGTATATTTTAAGAAAATATTTTAAATAGCGTAGCTTTCAACTCGGCTGGGCTGCTTATATGCTTGGGTTTCACTGCGTGATCAAATGAAGAAGATCCGTAGAAGAGTAACCGACATATCCTGAAGAATCGCAACACTTAAGTGGCAGTGGGCCGGACACATTGCCCATCGAACCGATGCCCGAAGGGGCCGACAGGTTCACGCACCGGAAGACGCAGCGTGTGTGGGCTCCCGACAAGGTGGACCGACGACCTGGTGAAGGTCGCGGTAAACCACTGGATGCGGAAGGCGCAGGACCGGTAGTCGTGGAGATCCTTGGTGGAGACCTATGTCCAGCAGTATACGTCTTTCGGCTGAAATAATGATGATGAGCGTAGCTTTTGTTCATGTTCTTATTGATACTGAATGTATGTATGTTTGTGATACATTCACCAAAAATGTAGACAAGTAGAAGTTTATAGACAAATAAAGTCCTTATTCCAGATATGTGTGTGAAGTACCGCACATTTGGTGCTACAACATGCCACCTGGCCACTTTGGATTCGGTAGAAAGGCGTGAAGAGGCTAATTGGCGAGCTATCATCATCATCATCATCAACCTTTTTACCGTCCCACTGCTGGGCACAAGTCTCCTTTCATACATAGAAGGATTGAGCGTAATCACCACGCTTGCTCAATGCGGGTTGGCGATTTCAGACTTAAAGTCCAGGTTTCCTCAAGATGTTTTCCTTCACCTTCAGTCATTGGTGTCCAAGATATACTTAGAAAGTACATATAACTTTAGAAAAGTTACATTGGTACTTGCCTGACCTGGAATCGAACCTGCGCACTTATACTTGAGAGGCCGGTGTTTTAACCACTAGGCCACCACGACTATTGGCGAGCTATATTTAGCTCAAAAGGTCACTAAAGCCTGAAAAACAGTCGAAGTGTAGCCAGTTGTCGGGTACTATAGAATGCAATTTAGAGAGTTTGCGAGGGAATTGACATGTCGTACGGCGAGTATCCACCCTTAAGTTATTGACACTACTATGATCCGGATGAAGCGTTTCGCCTCGTCTTTTACACCGTATATATCGGGGGACTAAAACGACAGCCTCCGTGGCGTAGCGGTAGCGGCCGCGGCCGCTGCGCAAGATGGCGCGGGTTCGATCCCCGCACAGTGCAAATATTTGTATGCATGAATATGAATATTTACACTGGTCTGGTCGTGCCTCGGAAAGCACGTTAAGCCGTTGGTCCCGGTTGCCATACGAACATCTAGTGGCAGTCGTTACGGGTTGTTGGAGCCCTCAAAAGTCCAACAATTGGTCTAACTGCAATGCTTCGATGTCGCCTTCGGGTTGTGGAGGTCAGACGGCAGTCGCTTCACGGAAAATGTCGAAGTTTAGCCATATCAGCAGTTTGACTGGTAAAGCGGACCCCAGACTCCAAAGCTGAAAAGGCTTCGGATGCGACTGGGATTAACGCTGGGATGATGATGATGATGATGATATCGGGGGACTAAAACAATTTGCCAGAGGTAGTGTTTCCGTCTGACTACAATTTCAAGTGTCTTCTAGGCTAAAGTGCTCTTGATAAACTAGCGCGCTTTACCATCAACGAATGCGTCACTGCTTACTATAGGCGGGATTGCAGTCAAGTAGTTTAGACCGGTCAAATTAGTCCACGCCTGGCGTAAATTCACGTATTTTTGGTCGCCATATCTATGACTATCTATTTAGTATCTTAAGAGTGGACTCTAGTGCCGAGGAATTTGACAAATAGGTATTTGAAAAAACTATTGCCGTCGCGCCACTTTCAACCTTTCCCAGGGAGGACAGAGGCAGTTGCAACTCAGGCTAATTTTACCTACAAAAACGTTGACCAAAAGATGTTTCGTATTCCGTTATTTTCTTTTTCAAAACACGACAAATCTTAATTATTTTTGTATCAAAATTTAGAAGATGAGTGACAAACTTATAACATTTGTGTAATAGTCGTCTGAACATCGTGGTAAAAATGGGTTATTTTTCGGGATTTTGAAACATCATATTTCTTTTATTAATTAAGTTTTAAATAAAAAAATAAATAATAGGGGGGCGTATAATCAAGGTGTGAAATTGTAGAAAAAATCATTGTTCTAAAAGCGTTATCCACGAAGAAAACAGCGGAATACGTTTGTATGGAGACATTTGACACACAATTGACAGGATTAAACTAATCCATACTTCCATACTAATATTATAAATGCGAAAGTATCTCTGTCTGTCTGTCTGTCTGTCCGGCTTTCACACCAAAACTACTGAACCGATTTTGATGAAATTTGGCACAGACAATCTTTAGACCCTGAGAAAGGACATAGGCTACCTATTATCCCGGAATGATATGGTGTTCCCGAGGGAAATCTAAAAAGCGCAATATAACCGAACTCCACGCGGGCGAAGCCGCGGGCAGAAAGCTAGTATGTCATATTCTTTACTTTTCTTAATGAAATAGAATAAAGATGATGGACTTAACTTAAAATTAGTTTAGTTTTTGTCATCGGCGCCATTGTATAGAAAAACAGTAATGTTCAATACACACTATACTAATTACTTACAATACTCTAAATACACGAACATAGATCCACATACCATTATCATTGAGGGCATATACCAAACAAATTCAATCCAGTCAAATTCAGGTCAATAGCCACTACGCTCGAAAGCTAAGCCGTTCCAGTTCTTCTATATGAATGGTACAGGTGAGTGCGTAAGCCCCGGTCACGTAGAACCGACTGACTCTGAATCACAAGTGCGAGGAGTATTGCACTTAGATATGAAATATTTTTCATTCATAAACTACTTTGTTATCGGATATGGAAACGATGAAGATGTAGGGAGTATAGAGGGTGCGGAAATTTGATTGGCTTTTGAATATGTTACCTTTTCTTTTGATTTTAAATATTGTGGGGAAGTTGAAAGAAGGAAATAGTTGAAAGGAGGTGATTGATTAACAGAAACAGCAAGGAAGAGGTTGTTGCAATTTTTAAAGTATTAATTCGATGTACAAACGACAGCAGGTCAAGCCACCCGAAACTGTCAAGCTTTTCCTTCCAACCTTGATATTTTAGCGATTAAGTTTAAAATCGAATAAATAATATTTGACACAATATTATAGTGGCTCGATGTGCTGTCGCCAGTACCACAGAAAAGCATAAGAAGATACTAGCGAAATACAATTTTATCCTATAAAATATGTATGCATAAATAGCCATAGACTACTGAAAAAAAAAAGTTTTTTGTATATCCATTACCTGAAATAAATGTGTAAATAAGAAATTCACCGGTCATAGTGTTTGGAGGTTTGAACGTTTTCCAGCTGAAAGCTTGCTGCCTGTGAGAATGCGTAGATAGCGGTGAGACTCTTTGTACAGGGTGTATCTGACATCGTTACGCAAACTTCGCGAAAAGGCTAGACCTCATGTCACTAATAAAACTATGACAGTCATTTATATCGTTAATGAGCGGTTACGTAGATCACAGTGTTAAAAAAAAAGTATCGGCTCGGTCTTTGAAAGTTGCAAGCGTGCCGCCGCGTGTGTTTGTATGTAGTATGACGTTCACCCCTGACCTGAACTCTATTAAATCAGCAATTAGAGAAACTTATTTACAGACATAAATAGAAAATAATTATTAAAATAATATAAAACTTCTATTTCAGACAGAAGTCCATAAGGTTAGTAACAAAATTAATTATTTTCCAGTCCCAGAATTGCATGATTTAGTTCCTCCATCTCCGTTCCACCATCGGACGACCCGTCGCACGGCGAGTTTCCACCCTTACGTTGTTAACACCACTACGATTCGGACGAAGCGTTTCGCCTCCTCTTTCATACCGCGTACATCGAGGATGTGGAATAATTTGCCAGCGGCAGTGTTTCCGTCGGACTACAATTTGAGTGTCTTCAAGGCGAGAGTCAATAGGATCTTAATAAACTAGTGCGGTTTACCATCATCGATTGCGTTACTGCTTATCATCAGGCGGGACTGCGGTCAATCGCTAGTTTATAATTTATAAAAAAAAAAAAACTAAATAGGTCACAGACTTGAGTCTATTTAGTTTTTTTTTTTTTTTTTTACTGCTCTTCCTCCCGCACATTAACAAATAGCTTCCATATCAACTTATACAACTCCTCCCCGCCGTATTTGATCAGCTCTCCCGGTATAAGGTCAATGCCAGCCGTCTTTTGGTTTTGCTGCTGTCTGATGGCAGCAACAACCTCATCAAGCAATAGTGGCTCGTCCGTTATATTTGAATATAAGACAAAATTAGTAAATACATACATAAAATAATACTTGGTTTAAAGTTCCATCCACCTCCACAACATGGGGGAATCCCACCGATCCGCGAACACATTGAGAATACTGTTGGTGCTACCAGGAACACGCATGTTACCCAGTTAATATAGTCATCATAATCATCTCAGCGTTAATCCCAGTCGCATCCGAAGCTCTCATCAGCTTTGGAGTCTGGGGTCCGCTTTACCAATTTAACTGCTGATTTTGGCTAAACTTCGATATTTTCCATGAAGCGACTGCCGTCTGTCCTCCACAACCCGAAGGCGATATCGAAGCATTGTAGTTAGACCAATGGTTGGACTTTTGAAGGCTTCAACAAGCTGTAACGACTGCCATTCGACGTTCGTATGGCAACCGGGACCACTAGCTTAACGTGCTTTCCGAGGCACGACCAGACTAGTGCATGTTGGAATCTGTGTAATTTCTGGTATTGTGGAATAATGTTGAAAAGAATAAAGAACAGTAAAATCAGTATACGATGGTTGCTATAATCAAAGTCAGTCATTTTTGTTTCTTTTTACATTGACATTAGAACAAAATATTAAAAAGTACTTAGTACCAAATAGACCAAGTAGTTTTACAACAGTGCGAATATTCATATTCATGCATACAAATATTCGCAATGCGCGGGGATTGAACCCGCGCCTCTTTGCGCAGCGGCCGCATTCGCTACCGCTACGCCACGGAGGCCGCCCCCAGTTAACATAGTAAACAGGTTAAATTTAACTACAAATTGAGGCATGTCATCTCAACTCGATCATACAAACATAATCAGCGTATACTGTTCCCACTTCTTCCCTTTTGTTCACTTCTTTACCTAGGCCTGCGCTGAGAGCATCTGAGGGGTCGTAATCTACCACGCTGGCCCAGTGCGGATTGATAGATGTCACAAGTTTTCGAAGTTTTTTGCCTCTAGGACATGCCGGTTACCTCACGAAGTTTTCCTTCACCGTTTTTAAGAGCAGTGTTGATGAAATACGTTAGACAAAGTAAAGCGCCTGACGGGGTTCGAACCTACGACCTACGACAAAAACTTGTATGTCGGTGCCGATACCACTAGGCCACCGCTGCACTCAACCAGTTTAAATATTGCTAAAACTACGTATCATCATCATCATCAACCTTTTTATCGTCCCACTGCTGGGCACAGGTCTCCTCTCATACAGAGAAGGATTGAGCGTAATCACCACGCTTGCTCGATGCGGGTTGGCGATTTCAGACTTTCCTCAAGATGTTTTCCTTCACCTTGTAATCAATCATTGGTATTCAAGATATACTTAGAAAGTACATATACTAAGAAAAGTGACATTGGTACTTGCCTGACCTGGACTCGAACTCGCACTCTCATACTTAAGAGGCTGGTGTTTTAATCACTAAGCCACCACGACTTCACTAGCTATACATTCAATAACAATTCATATTCACTAAATAATAGAACAAAATCGCAATATTATGCGGACTTTGCTTTAATCACAGTTCGTAACACATCCGAGCGATTTATGAACCTAATGTATTTGCTTGATCCCATACATCACGCACAAATGATTCATTGTAAATAATGTCTACACGCATTGGTTGTTGGCTAATGAAATACGTCCATCGTTGCATTTGTAATTAGAATATCCATCAATGTATCAGGTAAATTAAGCAATGGATATTGTATAGGTTCTAGTATGTGTGTTATTGGGCCCACTTTTGGGTATATTAGTAAATTAATGCTGTCGTGGTGGCCTAGTGGTTAAAACACCAGCCTTTCAAGTATGAGTGTGCGGGTTCGATTCCAGGTCAGGCAAGTACCAATGTAACTTTTCTAAGTTATATGTACTTTGACTGATTAAAAGGTGAAGGAAAACATCTTGAGGAAACCTGGATTTTAAGGTCCGTATTCCAGAAAGAAACTCAAGCATTGATCTCTGCATAAGCGTTACTTAAAACTAGTTTCAACCAATCAAATGGCTTGAAACGAGACTTAAGTAGAGCTTGAGTCTTGAGTGACGTCCTGTAATAGGGACCTAAGTCTGAAATCGCCAACCCGCATTGAGGAAGCGTGGTGATTGCGCTCAATCTTTCTCTGTATGAGAGGAGACCTTTGCCCAGCAGTGGGACGATAAAAAGTTTGATGATGATGATGATGAATGCCGTATTAATGCTATATCAAATAGCGTGACATTAACTGTTGTTGCCGTAGAAGTGAGGTACCTACATAAACTTTGTTCTCATTTTAGTAATTCAAATATTCATTATAATTTTAATGGAACGGTAGAGTGAGTTGGCAGCTACCGTATATAATATTAAAATTACAGGGTAGTTTATTTTGAATTATAATGATGAACTTGTTGTTTTCGCAGAAAACATGACACAGAAGGAGTTGTGAACGAAAAACAAATTAATTTAATAATACGGTCTTTTATTAAAAACAAGCCGCCTCCAATGTCCGATAGCATTTGCTCTAAAAAATCTTTCATTATTTAACTGCTTAAGGGGACAAGTTTTGGCCGCGGGTTATTCGAGAAAGATACCGTGGCTCCTGGCGTACAGGCAAAAGAAGGAATACCCCTCACGCCACTAGTCGCCGCAGGAGATGCCCTGGCTGGGGGACAACATCGAACTCCCGGCCACCGTAGGCGCGGGCTTGCGGACGGCGAGCAGTGGGCAGCTCGCCGCACAGTAAGGACCAGGCCCAAAGAGATGTCAGCACATCCTGACGGCGTTAACAAAGACCGATGCCTGGATCAGGGTTGTGGGTGGGTCAAAAGAGAAACCGTGGCCCTGGCGCAGAAGTAAGTGAAGGAATACGGGTGGGTTTCAGTCAGTAAAAGTCTGATAGGCCCTTACACTCTGCCCGCGGTAGAGCTCATTTGATGATATCCCATCCAAAAAAGCTATAAAATAAGTAGGTATTGACCGAAAAAGAATATTCAGTTTATGAGGCACTTAACAAGCATTCTAAAAATTGCGTACTACATTAAATTCGCTCGGCTTAAATTCGGCTTCCAGTTCCAGGTACCTCAAGACCTTTCCATCACATGGAAGGGTCTTGGTATATATATTAACAAACCGAACCATATTAATGCAACCAGTATATTAATGTAACCGATTCATATTAATGTAAACTATTAAAATGATTACCCATCTACGGGCCAACTACGGCAAGAGTAGCTTCACCTGATCTATCTATCCATTATCTCAGCGTTAATCCCAGTTGCATCCGAAGCTTTTTCAGCTTTGGAGTCTGGGGTCCGCTTTACCAGCCTAATTACTGATTTTAGCTATTTTCGATATTTTCCATGAAGCGACTGCCGTCTGCCCTCCAAAACCCGAAGGCGATATCGAAGCATTGCAGTTAGACCAATTTTTGGATTTTTAAGGCTCTAAAGTCTAACAACTCGTAACGACTACCACTAGATGTTCGTACGACAACCGGGGTCAACGGCTTAACGTGCACTCCGAGGCACGACCAGACCAGAGCAAATATTCATGCATACAAATATTTTCACTGCGCCGAGATCGAACCCGCCCCTTCGAATATTCAAAATCAACAAAAACAACATGATTGAGGACCTACGTATTAAGTAATTATATGAAGAAATAAGCTCAATAGTCCAGTTATTAATAATATAAGTATAAATAGCCTTGTAGCATTAAAGTTGATAAGTAAGGTATAACAAGAAATGAAATCTTCGTCGTTTTTTTCTTCAGCCAACAGAAATCCACTGCTGAACAAAGGCCTACCCCAAGGCTTTCCAGAATGACCGGTCTTGTGCTGCCCGCATCCATCCGCTTCCCGCGACCTTCAGTAGGTCATCGGTCCAACTTGTTGGGGGCCTCCCTACGCTGCGAATAAAATATTTGCGAAATGGAATATTTTACACAAAATATAATTTATCCCAAAATAGCACAGAATAAACTTTTGATCAAGATTATTCGGAAACGTTTTCCCCTTAGAAATCAAACGACACATCAATCTTTTAACACGTCCAAACAACGTTTCAATCAGAGATTTTTCGTAGAAAATTAATTCATAACAAAATTCGTATGAACGATCCATCAAACTGTAACTGGGTCAGGAATAGAAAACATTTTCGGATGCATTAGACCATTCCCGCGAGTTTCGGACTTTCCATTGAATAATAGATACGTTTGCCTCCTCCCGAATGAATTATCCAGCTAAATTATTGAGCGAGCCACCTCTGAACGAGGCCGAATAAATCGACTTCGTTACCTATCTGGCCTATAGCTAATGTGGAGTCAAAATGGAGGTTTCCTCAGCACAGTTTGACGCCTGGAAGTAATTTGTGCTTGAATGATTGATCGTACAGTCAATGTGGGGGTAAACAGATAGTCTTTTATGCTCGACTGAATTAAATATAAGCTCGGTTTATATGCTGCTAACATATTTTTCGTGTTCAATGTTACAGAAAATTCGGTGCTCATTTGCTCCATATAATATTTAGAATATATTCAAAGAGTTATAAATTTGAAGATGTGGAATCTGAAGTATATATAGAATTTACGACCGTTAAAGTCTTTTGTAGGTAATGGTATTTATTGTAAGGTGTTAGGTGGTAGAGAAAGAATTAGAGGAACTTGTCGCCAAGTAATAACAGCCGTATCTATCTATCGGATAGATCAGGTGACAGCCTCCGTGGCGTAACGGTAGCGAGCGCAGCCACTGCGCAAGAAGGGGCGGGTTCGATATCGGCGCAGTGAAAATATTTGTATGCATGAATATTTGCTCTGGTCTGGTCGTGCCTCGGAGTGCACGTTAAGCCGTTGACCCCGGTTGTCGTACGAACATCTAGTGGTAGTCGTTACGAGTTGTTAGACTTTAGAGCCTTAAAAGTCCAAAAATTGATCTAACTGCAATGCTTCGATATCGCCTTCGGGTTTTGGAGGGCAGACGGCAGTCGCTTCATGGAAAATAACGAAAATAGCTAAAATCAGTAATTAGGCTGGTAAAGCGGACCCCAGACTCCAAAGCTGAAAAAGCTTCGGATGCAACTGGGATTAACGCTGAGATAATGGATAGATAGATCAGGTGAAGCTACTCTTGCCGTAGTTGGCCCGTAGATGGGTAATCATTTTAATATACCCTTCCATGTGATGGAAAGGTCTTGAGGTACCTGGAACTGGAAGCCGAATTTAAGCCGAGCCAATTTAATTTAGTATTCAATTTTGAGAATGCTTGTTAAGTGCCTCATAAACTGAATATTCTTTTTCGGTCAATACCTACTTATTTTATAGCTTTTTTGGATGGGATATTATCAAATGAGCTCTACCGCGGGCGGAGTGTAAGGGTGAAGATTCCATTTCTTGTTATACCTTACTTATCAACTTTAATGCTACAAGGCTATTTATACTTATATTATTAATAACTGGACTATTGAGCTTATTTCTTCATATAATTACTTATTACGTACCTTTTTTGTTGGGATGGGAAATCATCAAATGACTTCTCTCGCTCTGGGCAGAGCGGAAGGGCGTGTCAGACTTTTACTGACTAAAACCCACCCGTGTTTCTTTACTTGCCTGTGCAACGGCCAGGGCCACTACTTATTACGTACCTCAATCATGTTGTTTTTGTTGATTTTGAATTTTCAAAATCGAAATCAAAATCAAAGCATTTATTTCAAATAAACCAGTTACAGGCACTTTTGAATTGTCAGAAGGTCGGTCAGTCAATAAGATGAAGCTAGTCGCCCATTCCAAAGAGTAGGTACCTATGGAGAAGAACGGGCAAGAAACTCCATGGACACTCTTTTAAATTTTCCAGCTATTGTTACCAATATTTGATTACATCATTCATGTTGAAATCAACCGTGTGAGAATGATGCAGAAATATAATGTACGCTGAGAGCGTCCATTATGGAAAACACACAAAAATCAATTCAGAATTTAAAATACGCCTTGGCACTCTTAGCTGCCAAGGCGTATTTTAAGTTCTGAATTGATTCGGCGTCTGTTCACAAACATGACGTATGGATCATTCAGCGCAACCATATTGAAGGGAACCTAATGACCTAACACACACGCCACCATCAGCGAGACATTTGAGTGAGCATGACATATTCTCAACAGCCAGAGCACAATCAAGTCAACAAAAAAGACTAACCCAACAAATAAATGCCTTACAGTACTTTCGTACATTGTGCTCACACATTTGCCATGCAATTATACAATACTAAGAAATTGAATCTACACAATGCTAAAAAATAAAAGTTTTGTCCAAGGTTCAGCAGCTCCAACAGTGTTCCCGAATACTAAGTTAAGCTCCTGTGTAGCTGTACAAGTGCCGAACATCTCTGTCAGCGATACAATTCCGCAACGTACAATATACTTGGTGGTGTGTGTAATACAGGCTTTGAATTAATAACATAAACAATTACATATTAAAACTACAAGAGGAAAAATCAAAGAACAATCAGTGTATAGAAATCGGACGCAGCTGAAGCCCAAGCCTATAATATATATAATATAATCCTTCACACTATAAAATGTTTTCTGGCACAACTTACGTTTAATAAAGGATTTGAATTTATTCAGGCTCAAATCTTGAACCACCTCTGGAAGTCCATTGTAAAGATGTATACATTGGCATCTGAAACAGCCACCTATTTTCTTGAGCCTTGTTGTAGGTACAATGAATTTGTGCCATCTCATCATCATATTTAGGGACAGCGCTAGACTGTTTGTTGACTCTTCACGTGACCAGAGGGCTGGCCTATTTTTATCTTTAATGGCCAATTTCTATATTTAAATATATTTCATCACCTTCACATCACATCCACTTCTCTCAAAATAGTGAAGGAAAACATCGTGAAGAAAACTGCATGTCTTAGAGGCTAAAACTTCGAAGACATGTGACATCTACCAGCACGTACTGGGCGCGCGTGGTAGATTACGGCCCTCTCCCTCTCACCGAAAGGACCTTTGTTCCAGCACGTTAAACATTATAGGCTGATATTCGATCCAGCCGTCCCTTGCTGTCCTCTCTAGCGACGCCCTAAGCCGAGGTTCGTACCCCACAGGGGGTGCCCTTAGTGCGTAGTCGCCTAATTTTAATTTAGTTTTAAGTGCCCCTGGCTGGAGGCTTTAATTTTAATTAAGGCATCCACAGGAAAGTCCGATTAAGTAGTTACGGTCTCCTAGTAGCCACCTACGAGATGCCATATAAAAAAAAAAAAAACTGATGTTTCTGTCGTTTAACTGTGAGCGTACTGTACGCATTGAGCAAACGTGGTGATTACGCTCAATCCTTCTCTGTATGAGAGGAGACCTGCGCCCAGCAGTGAGACGATAAAAAGGTTGATGATGATGATAGCATTCATTGCATTATTTACCATCTTGAGCAGACATATTTTTGGAATACATGGAGCAATGGATTAGCAATTCACTTCAAAGTGATTCCAATTGATAGTTGATAGTGTGTTACGCATTTAGGATGTAGGTCTTAGTTTTGCACAAGCACTCAGATATGTAAACAATTATGTTAATGCATCACAAGTATGATACGTCTCCTCTGATTAAAACCGGAAAGTCTCTCTTAGTTTTGGCCTGTCAAAGGCAGTGAGGTGCGAAGTACTCTTAAGATCTGGGGCAGGTGAATCTGTAAATCTCCTGTACTAATAACGGACTTTGGAATACGGCCAAGTAAGCCGATGTAGTTTAGATATGTCGTCGGGTTAAAGAAAACGGAATGTTTTACAAGATTGTTTTGATGTCTTTGTTGAGTTATGCAAAAAATAAGGTTTAGACTTTGAAGTATTTATTATTGGTAAGGTTGTAGGTATAGGTACGCGTGACAGCAGGTCAAACTACCCGAAAATGTCAAATATTTCCAATCAGCCTTCAGTCTTAACCCTTTAGTCGTAAAATTAAAAATCTAATCAAGAAATCTGACTGATTTGTAGTAACCTGATGTGCTGTCGTATGTACTATTCCTTTTTTTGTTTTGAATGAGAATTGATCAAATGAACTCGGCCACTCTGAGCGGAGCGGGAGGGCGTGTCAGACTTTTATTTACTAAAACCCACCCGGGTTCCTTCACTTGCCTTTGCGCCAGGAGGCACCGGTCCTGGTAGACCCCGTCACGATGTGCTGACGAGGCGAGCGTGAAACACTATGCGCCGTCGACCCGGGCCTGGTCCTTACCGGGCGGCGAGCGATGGGCAGCTCGCCGCCCGGCTTAGAGACTAAAACTTCGAAGACATGTGACATCTACCAGCACGTACTGGGCGCGCGTGGTAGATTACGGCCCACTCCCTCTCACCGAAAGGACCTTTGTCCCAACACTGTAAACATTATAGGCTGATGTTTCTGTCGTTTTACTGTGACCGTACTGTATGCATTGAGCAAACGTGGTGATTACGCTCAATCCTTCTCTGTATGAGAGGAGACCTGCGCCCAGCAGTGAGACGATAAAAAGGTTGATGATGATGATGATGATGCTGCGGTCTGTCCGTGGGTGGATGTTCATCTACTCACACCAAGAACTCTCCGTGCCTTTAAAAACACTTAAAGTCGTTGGTCTCTGCTGACGTCCATAGCCCTTTAGTTGTCATTATGGTTTGTCAAACGCCCGAAAGTCTGACAACCAGTTTTAAGAAGGTGGCATCGTGCTAACCAATAACTGAATTGTGGGGTTCAGCTAGGCAGCCCTTCAATGTAAAATACTGGTATTCTGGCATCCGGTTAGAATTCCACTGAATCCAACATAGTTATAACATCGGCTGCCGGCAGAAGTTACCACCCACCAGACAAAGTCTTGCGGTCTCTCGCCAAACGATTTGTCGTGTTCCGGCATGATGTCTAGTGAAGCCGTACGGAGGATGGGTCTATGCAACTGCATAGACCCATCCTCCGTACAATTTTTGCCGCATCGTAACCGGCACACAACGCAACATAACTATGTTGCGTTGTGTGCCGGTTACGATGCGGCAAAAATTGTTGTGTCGGGAGTTTGGTCGTGTTGTTGGGTTTAACATTGCATCACCTCGCTCAACTGCCGTCAAAGTTAACAGTTTTGTAGTTTCTTTATGGTCAAGTACATAACGTACCGTACGAATATTTAGTGACTACTTACATTAATTTCCCAATGAACCTAATACGAGTAGTTGCACCAATAACTGTCAAGGAATAAGCCAGAAAATATTACAAGCGACCTACCGAGTTTATGTTTCAATGTGTATCTTTAGAATATTCTTATCAGTCTATGGAGGTCCACAGCTGGAAAAAGGCCTCCCCCATGCTTTCCACTATGACCAGTCTTGTGCTGCCCGCATCCATCGGTTTCCCGCGACCTTCACCCGGTCATCGGTCTACCTTGTTGGAGGCCCCCCTACACTGCGTCTTCCAGTATGTGGCCGCCCTTCAGAACCTTACTGCCACTATTATTGAAGCATAAATCCAATGTAGTATACCCGCATGAAGAATCAAGATAGTCGTTATTGTGGTATTACATCATCTAGAGCAATAATATGAGTAGCATAATTAGCTCATGATGTTCGCAGTGCTGGCACATAGTTCTTCTCCCTGAACAGGAGTGGTATAGTCTACTACATTGGCCCAGTACAGTCGAATATTAATATAACACAGATTTAGCTATCCCGAAGGTAAGTTGGAGACCTGTGTTATGGTCAAAAAAAAAATCGGATACTAACTCAACGATACTATATTTTATAATAGATACACATAAAGATAAATATCCAAGACCCAGGTCAATCAGGAAAAGATCAATTTCCATGATGACCTGGCCGGGGATCGAACCCGGGGCCTCCACGTCACAGGTAGGCGTGTGGATCGCTGCGCCACGCAGGCCGACCAAGAGTGAGTTGTCAATAGTGTTAAACCCAAGCATTAGTATCAGAACCACACAGCGAGATGACAGTTGTCACATGTTCTGGAATTACATTTTTTTTTTTAATAGTTATAAACTAGTGCTTGACTGCAATCCCGCCTGATGGTAAGTAGTGATGCAATCGTTGATGGTAAAGCGCACTAGCTTATTAAGCCTATTCACTCAAAAAAACTGAGTGAATAGGAAGGAAGACGGCAGTTGAGCGAGGTGATGCAATGTTTAACCCAACAACACGACCAACGATGCTGCGCAAGAGGATGATCTGGACACGCTCCACGACCAAACTCCCGACACCACAACATTAGGCACATCGTACCCAGCACAAATCGCAGCACAACTGCTCAGACCCGTCCACCGTACGGCTTCACCAGACATCATGCCGGAACACGACGAATCGCTTGGCGGCAACACTTTGTCTGGTGGGTGGTAACTTGTGCCGGCGGCTGATCTTGTTGCCTACCACCGAGAACATGTTTAGTAGGTACCTACATGTTGGTTTCCTCACTCCAAACCCACCATACTCCTCCCCTGCCCTTCCCTCAGAGGTGTAGCCAGAGGTATGGAAGGTTAGCGGTGGGTTACCACACTATATTTTCCTGCAACATGCAGTGCCACTGCTTTATACCACGACCAGGATTTGATTCGTACGTAGCTACTCACTTTCGCATAAAGTCGACAAACAAATAGGGATGAAATAAAAACGGAATACACAACGATCCTTTTTATTTTAGGAAATTTCACAATAAAAGTCTTGATTGGATCTTATCCATAAACGGCAATATGCACAGCAAATTTTACGCTAAAACCTTACCCTAAATAAACCAAAGAAACTTATGATTTTAAATACATACAATTTATTTCTTTATTTACAACAGCCCTTATTCATGAACGAATTTTCATTGTCACTATAACTTAACCTACTGAGTACTTCATACTGTAACTATTTATTACATTTTAATTAAAAAAAGAACATCAGTTTTGTGCTTTGTCAATTTAAGATAGAACAGATTGGTATTGAAGCAGAAAAAATAAGTTAACGAATAAGGGCGAAATTTTATACAATATTGTCCAAAATTCATACCGAATCGTGGCTAAACATGAAAATCAAAGTGAACTAAATTCGATACCCTGTTTACGAAAGGACATTTGCATCCCTTCTTGAAACATGAAGTAAGCATAAGATGAAAAAATATTTTCAGAATATGACACTCAATTTTTACTATGACGAATTTTTTCTTGATTATTTAAAATTATGTTATTTTTTATTTAGAGTATTCCATTTCGATGTTTGTACTTTTAATGATAACTTAATGAAAAAAAGGGATAATTTGCTTAGTCTATGTCAATGCTTTTAAATATTCTGAGTGTCTTATCTTTTTTATTTCAAATATATACTTTATTTGAATAAAAACTTTTTGACTTTGTACAGATTATACGTATATCGTCTTTGGAAATAATTGCATCTAAACAAAATATTGCATCTTGACTAACTTAAACCAAGTATTAAAATTAAACTAAATTAAAAGAGCATATTATATTTTAGCTAAAATTTTTCATCCACACAATATATTTTAATGTGTAGAAGCAAATGACATATCTTTTTTTTTATTATTCAAACATCGAACGAGGCGTTTTCTTGTAATTTAAAACCATATTTCCAGCAAGCAACGAATTTTATCAACAATAATTTTACTTTTACAGAGTAAAAGTTTAAAAAAAAAAAATACTTGCTGAATTCCATACATTAAGAAGTTTCCTTTTTCTTTTCTAAACATTGAATTCATCTGTCTCAAGTATTACAATAACTTGAAGCAAGTTCAGTTAATCTTATACAATAAAAATACAGCTTAAAGTCCAACATTGAGTATTAAAACATTTATTTATTGGAATCAAACTAAACTTAACTAAAAAATGTATCTATACAGACTCAAACACACATTCAACGATTACCACTCACGATTTTTTTTTCAAATGTCCTTTTTTAGGCCCATGACCACACCGCTAACTACCAACATAGTCTGTACATTTTCTTTCAAAGAAAAAATTATTTACATCTTAAAAACTTTGGTTTACATGAAATATATTTTAAATTACCCAATTCATACACCAAGATTTATTATCTATTTTTTTTACTTTCAATTATTATCTATTATTTTTTTTGTTGCTTTCAAACACGCACGTTACTTAGTGTATTACACATAAAGCTATGTTTCATGCATGACAATGCAAAAATGTGTACAGACGACAGCACATCAAGCTATCACAAACTGTCAGATTTCTTCATTAAATTTTCAACTTTATTCTAAAGCATTAAGGCTCAAGGTTGATTGCGAATATTTGACGGTTTAGGGTAACTTGACTTACTGTCGTCAGTACCTAAAGCTGTTCTTTCATTAATCTTATTTGGTTTGGTTTCGGTTACTCTGTGACTAGAACTATACGAAATGTGTCAATAACAATAAGCCCTACTCTATTTCAGAAAATTAATCTGAGAATGTCAATTTCCATTGATATTGAGAAGAAAGTGAATGACTGTCAAACGTCGTATTAAAGTTGACAATTAGACTGGCTATGTCTGTTTATGATACATACTTGAATGATAAGTAAAAAACGGTTTTATTATGTACCTATGTATATAAGATTGTTTTATCTGTACGAAATATTTTAGCTGACGTGTTTATGAGCCGAGAAATCGCGCTAGCACTAATAAACAAACCATCGAAACTGCCATAAAGAAGTTTGCCTCTGAAAGAGAAAAAACAAAATAGATTAAAGCACTTTATTCGTGTTCAGAGCAAAACGATAAAACTTTGTGTAAGAATTATTGCTTTTCGAAATAAGATATAAAGGATTGTTGTAAAGGGTTTGGTAATAAAACATACAGTATGTTAACTAACAGAGGGCGTTCCCGTTAACCCGAAATAGTATAGCATACATACAAGCTAAAAAAAATATTTCCATTCGAAAACAAAATGTTTTAAAATTTTTTCCAATATGAAAATATTCAATAAAAATTTTAAATTGACATGTAAAAGAAACACACTGTACACGCGAACATGAAAGACGGCAACGTCGCAATTTATTTATACATGACGACTACTATTTTGATTTAAAACAGGAGGTTTCAAATTTATTTCCAATTAAATTTTTTTTTATTCGGATTTTTTTATGCTTATTTTTCTATGCTGATATTTTTATTTTAATCTATTAATGATATATATTAACGAGTTTAAGGGAACGCCCTCTGTTATTTAACATACTGTATATTCATGCCGATTATCTTTTTCACAAACTAAACAAATCTTAGTACGAGTGCATCTTTTTCTTTGTATTTCATTTAAAAAAGGATAGAAGAAAAGGTAGACATTATTAGTTTAGTTCTGTCAAATTAAGATACTCCATTGATAGTTTAGACGCAATTAAAAACATGGCGACTGAAACATACGTCAATTTACGTCAGGCGCAGACTAATCTAAACTAAAATAATATTAATAGATTGTGAACAAGGAAATCGGGACAATAATTTAAAAAATAGTGGTTGATTGTTTTACGAAATTTACAGAATTCTATTGTTTTATTTGGCAAATGTAGATATTGATATAGTAGTAGATATTATATGACTTTAATTGTAAATATTTACATATACAATATGTAAAGAAAACCCTATCGGATCCGTGAAGGTATTGTTAAGAATCGATAACTGATTCTAGTAATGCCGACAAAGCCGGATCAAAGTTTAAAAAAAAAATCCCCCTAAAAAAAAAAATATTATTTTGCAAAAAGAGGTAACATAATACATGTGCGGTAGGACACCCTTCCGCGGGCGACGGGGGGCAGGGCACGCGACGCGTGGTCGAATCGCATAAGCGTACCGTCAATATGGTGTTGTCACTTTTTTTTAAATTACCAAGTTTCGGGGAAGTTGGAATTAATTCGCGGGAAAAAAAGATTATTTTAAAATTCATTAGTATTGTTACTATGATGATTACGTCAAATTTTATATTATATTTGGTCATGTGTTTACCTAACCATTATTATCCTTATCGGTCGGACAGGGTTTTCTTTACATATTGTATATTCGTAATATTTTTATTAGAAATAAGTACAGTAGGTATTAATTAAAATAAATTTACTTTTTGATACTGTTCACTTTAGTAGTCAAAAGTGAAAAGGGGGAGTAAAAAAGTGGTAGAAAATAATGGTAATAAACTACCTCTAGAACTAACTGCTGCTGCAAGCTGCATGTCTGCCGCAGTGGGCATCTCAGGAGTGGTGCTTATGGGTCCTGAGGAAAAAGAATTCAGTTTAGTAAAATCATCTACATCATCTTCTGATAGGTCTATTTGCAACTATGTTAAGGTAGGCTGAATACCAGTATTTAACATGGAGTAACTATCCATCCGATCTCTACAACCTGAAAAAGATTTAGGGTCATTTTTGTTTTCATAATTATTAACTAGTGCTTGACCGCGATCTTGCCTGACGGTAAACAGTGATGCAATCGTTGATGGCAAAGCGCGCTAGTTTATTCAGAACCTATTAATACAAAAAAAAAATGAATAGGAAGGAAGACGGTAGTTGAGTGAGGTGATGTAATGTTAAACCCAATAACACGACCAACGAAGTTGCGCCAGAGAGAGATTGATCTGGAGACGCTCCACGGCCAATCTTCGGAAACAACAACATTTGGCGCATCGTACCCGGCACACATCGCAACACATCTGCTCAGACCCGTCCTCCGTACTGCTTCACTAGACATCATGCCGGAACACGACGAATCGCTGAGCGGCAAGACTTTGTCTGGCGGGTGGCAACTTCTGCTGGCAGCCATTGTAAGCCTACTTTTCAGACATTCTACTCTAAAATAATAAAAAGACATAAAATACAATATAATCGAAAGCCTCGTTCTCAAGCTTAAATAATGTTGACAATTGATGGTATACTTTCTGCCAGGAGAACTGGTTATTTGAAAGAGATACCGTGACCCGTGACGCACAGTTAAGTGGAAGAACATTGGTGGGTTTTAGTCAGTAAAAGTCTGACACCTCGTTCTCGTTCCGTTCCGTCCAGAGCGGGAGAGGAAAAAAAATAGTATACTTTTGACAATTATTCCAAAATTAAGTCTCTCTTGCATTATGCCATTTTTCTTTGTTCTGCATCTTGCATCCTTAAATGTCATCATCATCATCATCGTCATCTCAGCGTTAATCCCAGTCGCATCCGAAGCTTTTTTAGCTTTGGAGTCTGGGGTCCGCTTTACCAGTCTACATAACTGCTGATTTTGGCTAAACTTCGATATTTTCCGTGAAGCGACTGCCGTCTCATCTCCACAACCCAAAGGCGATATCGAAGCATTGCAGTGAGACCAATGGTTGGACTTTTGAGTGCCATTAGATGGTCTTATGGCAACCGAGACCAACGGCTTAACGTGCTTTCTGAGGCACGATCAGACCAGTGCAAATATTCATATTCATGCATACAAATATTTGCACTGCGCGGAGATCGAACCCACGCCTCCTTGCGCAGCGGCCGCATTCGCTACCGCTACGCCGCGGAGCCTGTCATGTGTTCTGTGTCATGTGAGTATACTTAAAAAAGGGGAATACCAATATAATTATTATTATGGGATTGCACTATTCACTTTTATCTCATAGCTTCAGTGCATCGTTAAATGTATGCAAGTGAAATTTAATTTTATCGTTAGCCTATCTCGCTTCTGCACGCGAGTCGACTTCATAGTAACATTTTTCGTAATTAAATCACCCGTCTGGAGCACGAATAATATTTCATAAGTTAGTTTAGTTTTTGGGACACGAGTGAAATTCGCTGCAAAAATTTGTTCGTTATATTATCCTGGTTTATTCTTGGTTTTATTTGTGCATGCAGTTTTTATTTAGTGGGATAAATGAAAGTGGAAACGTCGCCTAACGCGAGGTCCCGCAATTTTTAAATCTGTAATATCTTCGAAAATATTCATTTAAATCATATGCTGTAAAGGGCAATATAGATCTATATTACATCAGCAATGTATTTAGGGTATTAAATTGGATAAGGATTAATGCTATATTGGTTAAAATCGCTTCGAAAATTAGCCGGTATTTGTCGTAAAAAGTAAATGACAAAAAAAAATATTATGGGATATCCATAAGAGATAGACATATACCATCGTGGAGTTTTTATCGCCTTTTTTAATGTGTATAATATTTAGTACATCATTTTGATAAATCTCGTAGGGCTGCTCTCCTGCGTTGCACTGCAAACGTGGAAAAAATGTATTTTTTTACGACATCACATTAGAAATCTCAAAAATAATGGTATTTCTCCAAAATTTTATGGATGTTATTATATGTATAAACCTATCTCTTTAATCACTCTATCTATTAAAGAACCGCATCAAAATCCGCTGCGTGGTTTTAAAGATTAAATCATACAAAGGGACATAGGGAAAAAGAAACTGACTTTGTTTTATAATATTCCGTGAAGAACTAAATTAAAGTTTCTGTTAATCTGCTTAAATGAAAATTAAATAAAAATAAATTTTAATATTTTGATTTTTAGTAGCTAGAGGTAAAATAAATAAAAATGTGAATTGTTTATAGTGTCTTTTGTACACTATTTCCCTTGCTTGCTTCTTAGTAGAATTTAGAGTCGTCTGAAGATATATTTCCTGACCAGTCATCCAGTGTCTAATTTTCGTGTTCCCTGCCTCATAACCTTCAGTTTCATTGCCATCTTTCTAGTTTTAGAACCATTTGCAGCCATAAATTTCCTTCAGCCAAACACTGCCTTATTGTATTTTTACTTTGATTGTATCCTCCAGGTCGGAAATGATGATGTATTAAACACTTTCATAACTTCCGAACATACCTATATAGATAGGATTAAAAACCCTTCCAATATCGTTTGATATCGTCCAAAGACGTCGTGCCCTTGATAAGTATTTACCTACACTTTCCAGTACAGTTTGTATATTGACCATCTTCTGGCAACCACTTTGAAGGCGTGAAATTTCTGGCCCCGTGACCTATCGTGGATGCGTTGCATCGCATCGCATGTCCGCATACTGCTTAGCATTCTGTCAGCCATTTTTTTCTTTTGCTGGGTTGTTAAGGATCCTAGTTTGATATTTCGTAGCCTTTCTCGAAAATTGAGCTCTATAATACAGAAATACTAGAGGACCCGTGCGAAGTATTCACATTTCCTCGATATTCAATGGTAAATTTTCGAAAAACCGCTGAAATGTGAGTAGTGTACATATTTCCGGTGCGGCGGTCCAGAAAAGCGTAAAAATGATGCTTTATATATGTATATTGATAAATAACGAAGGAAGTTATGACGTACCGACCAAAAAAGTCCCTTGAGAAATAATGTAGGTACGTATATGATTGATTCTAATCACACTGGTAATTCCAGAGATTAGCGAGTCCAAACTAATGTAAAATCAAAACCCTTCATACTTATGACACCATATATTCATAACTCAAAGCTGTGAATATAACTTTGAGTTATGAATAAATATTAAGCTTCGTTGTAATACCAACAAAATAAAAACCAAACGGGAAAATAGTCCCAAACGGCAAGCAATAGTTTGTCAACAGTAAATTGGTCGCGTACCCTCGAGACGTCAGTATTGATGTAACTAAAAAAACACTATCAATCATTATCGTCCATCCTTAAATATAAGAAGATTTTTCCGTAGTAAAACTTCCAGCGTTTGTTGACTTTTCATTAGGACCATGAAGCACAAACGCTAAGAAAAAAATGTTTGAGCGCCCACCAATATTCTATTAGGCGCATTTACCCTCCACAATGGATTTAACGAAGCATAAAATTATTCTCGAGGACTGTAGGAAACGTTCGTCTCATGTACTTTAGATAGCTGTGTATACAAAATGTCTACTGATAAAAAGCTAAGAACGGCCGTCTTGAAAATTATTCCGCAAAATTGTTATTTTCATGGTTCCCGTTAAAAAATATAGGTACCATTCCTTATTCTTTGCGCTCCTAGAGGGGGTACAATAATGACGTTGGTAAACTCACAAAGCGGTTAAATTTCTTTTTATTTATAAATAAATAGCTTTTATGCCGTTCTGTACATTTTTTGTGTTTTTAAATATTTTTGACGGCTAGTTTTAAATATTAATAAGAATATTGTAGATGTAATTTTTTTTTTCTGCTATGCAAATAGTTTAATCAAACCAGTTGTACCCCCAATTTTGTGCGTGTGTGTACGTGTTAAATATTTAACCGAACTTCATGATGTTTTTGCGTGTACACTTATTTCTTTTTTTAAACAATATAGCTCAATTTGTTTTTAAAACATGCTAGTAAAAGTCTTATCTAAATTGCTCAAGCCGGTTCGATTTCAACTAATAGAGGGACAAATAAAAAAATAAATGTTTTGTTATAAGTACAACAAACTAGTAAATAAACATAAAAATAAAAAGTAAAATTTTATTGTTATGCAACATTATTTTTTGTTTATGCGGAACTCAAAATTCGTGTCCAGTATTTTCCAGTAAAGAATCTATGTACAAAATTTTAAAAAGATATCCTGTAAAACCACAAAGTTATGAGCAGGTCATCCTAGTTGGCTGTCTCAACAAAAATATGGTCTACGCTCCGCTCGGGCGGGCGAGTGGTGCGTTGACCTCGGGCGTCAGCTGTTGCGCGGGCGGGCGCAGTACTATGATCTATCGTAAGCTGCGAGGCAAGCTCGGTAACCACACTGCAAAAATTTCTAAATATATTTAGGAAAAAATATAACATAGTTTAATAATTATTGGAATCGATTCAGTTGCTTATTCTGAACAAACTGAATTCGGGATTCACATAAACAAAAAATGACGTGGTATATAGCCACTTAAAATTGAACTAATTTGTATGTGTGCGTTAATGATGACAGCTGAGAACCGAGCGAAGTGGAAGAACATCCTGCATAAAGCCTCGGAGGCCTTTGACTGACACGACCTTCGGTAATGAATTACGTAACGAAGAAGGAGTATAAAGACGTGTAGTCCTCTGAATTTCCTTTGAATTGCGGATTAATAAGACTCCCTGAAGGCCGAATTTTGTAATTTAAAACGTACAAAATTTAGTCACTGTCATCTTGACAGTAAATAAATGTCAAAAACTCTTTCTTTCTTTTCTTTAGAGTGAATACTACTTCAACTCTTCAATGACCTCTGTGGTTAGATACCACAATTTAGCCAATACCACGTGTAACCAATTATAGAAATTTAAAAAAGAAATGTTTCACAATAATGGCGGATATCGCCAATGACAGTTGAAAAAACGGCTGCGTGTGCCGACTGCTAGGAGATTTGATGTAAACCCATGATGCTGCGATATTTCAATCTTCTTTATGAATTATTCACTGAATGCACTTTTTACTACATAAATCACGCGCTTTTATTAAGTAAACGACACTATAAATAATTTAAAAGTCCAATGAAAAATGAGCGTGACAATCATCTTAGCCTTCCCATCAAAAAACCCATCTAAATGTAAGGAAATGACAGGTTATTTTTGAGAAATACGCTGAATAACGGTGGTAGGCCATAACATCGGCTGCCGGCAGAAGTTACCAGCCACCAGACAAAGTCTTGCCCCCAAGCGTTTCGACGTGTTCCGGTATGACGTCTGGTGAAGCCGTACGAAAGACGGGTCTGAGCAGTTGTATTGCGATGTGAGCCGGTTACGACGCGCCAAATGTTGTTGTGTCGGGAGTTTGGTCGTGGAGGGTCTCCAGATCAAACTCCCTCTGGCGCAGCCTCGTTATTAATTTTGTTTGGTTTAACATTGTATCACCTCGCTCAACTGCCGTCGTCCTTCCTATTCATTAAGTTTTTTTGAGTGAACATGAACAGCCCCTTAATAAACTAGCGCGCTTTACCAGCAATGATTGCGTCATTGCTTACCATCAGGCGGGATTGCAGTTAAGCACTTGTTTATAATTTTATAAAAAAAGAAATATTGTGAGAAGCACCCTCAGGTATATTTTGTGCGAACCTAAAGCAAATTCTACCGCGGGCACTCTATTCAGCTGACAGGTATATTCTAAAACTGTATTATATCGTATTAAGAGCACGTAGGGGCTATGAGTGTGGACGACTTGAATAGAGAATCAATTTATTTATTTTGTCACAGCATAAAAGCTTATACGTAGTAAAGCGAAACTATTTGGTAGCAGAGCGGAGAATCAAAGGGAACAGAGCTATTTGAAAGAAGTTTTCCACTGGATTTTTTTTATTCGAATCTTGATTATTCCATTAAGGCACTATTATGCAAATTAAAAACATTTAGAATTCACTCGCTCACTGTTCAGTGGTAAAACATTTCGCGTGTATATTTTAAAATCGAGTGATGCCGGGTGATTTTTTGTTTTGAGCGTGCAAAACGTTTTCGTTGATAAATTACATTTGGATTTTTATGCAAGTTTTGATATTTCTATATTATTTTCTGCTTTTCATTGTTCAAACTGTTAGATATTAGTTTGTTAGATATGACATACGCTATCATGATTGTTATTATGTTCCTACATAAAAAGTATAGTAGATTATAATGCCTACTTATACTAGGTTGGAGATTTACTTTCCAATCATGTAAACAAATAATTTAATTGTTTTTGGAAATATAACCGCCACTTCTTCATGTCCACGCCAGTTGTCACTAAAACCAGTACTGAGGTTCAGTCTCGCATGACCTCGTAGCATTATGCTTAGCATAGAATAGCATTATGCTCCCCAAATTGTATTATTATGATTATAATTTTTTCCTTAAATATTTTAATTTCTAATACTCCCACAATTTTTTTCACAATTTAAAACTTTGAACATTTTTATGACTTTTTTAATATTATTCTAGTAACACTTTATCAACTTAATTGACAATAGCATAAAGTTGTTAATTCTTTATATGGAAACTTCATCAATTAGACAACAGAGTATTTGAAGAGCAGGGTAATTGCGTAACACACTATCAGTATCAAATCCATTGATACTGATAGTGTGTTACGCAATTACCCTGCTCTTCATCATTCATGATCATTCATCATCATTTTGACAATTCAAAAGCATTTAATGCGCTATTTACCTTGTTGAGCAGACATATTTTTCAAACATATGGAGCAATGGATTAGCAATATGCTCCAAAATGATTCCACTTAATAGTAATAGTTTTCCGCAATTAGGCGCGGGTTCGATCCCTGCACAGTGCAAGTATTTGAATGCATGAATATGAATATTTGTACTGGTCTGGTCGTGCCTCGGAAAGCACGTTAAGCCGTTGGTCCCGGTTGCCATACGAACATCTAGTGGCAGTCGTTACGGGTTGTTGGAGCCCTCAAAAGTCCTACAAATGGTCTAGCTGCAGTACTTCGATGTCGCCTTCGGGTTGTGGAGGTCAGACGGCAGTCGCTTCATGGAAAATGTCGAAGTTTAGCCATATCAGCAGTTGGACTGGTAAAGCGAACCTCAGACTCCAAAGCTGAAAAGGCTTCGGATGCGACTGGGATTAACACTGGGATAATGATGATGAGTATTCCGCAATAAGAATGTAGACCTTAGGTTCGAAATTAAAACAATTATAATATAAAGACTGTTACCTGGATAATAAATGGCTTCTTTTCTCACGGCATATTTTGCCTGTGGTATTCTTAGCGTGCAAATGAATTCCGCCGGTGAAGGCAGGTCCACATCGTTCAGAGTCACGGACGAGACTGCTGAGTACCTTCCGTTGACTAAATGTACTCTGTGGTCCACTCCTTGTAAGTGTCTGCGTAAAAGAAAGAAGGTAATATGTTAAAATTAAAGGTAAGTGATGAAAGTAACGCAATTTATAAGTATTATACGTGTAACTAAAACACATGCCTTTTTTAAACGATTAGAAGATGTATTAAAAAGTAGGTTATTCCTTTTATCCAACCCAAAAAATTTACCCCAAATTGTAGGTATACGAAGAGGGCAACCTGCCCGACCTGGGAGAAGCACCGCCGTGGCGTCGTGGCGGCATTCTCTCACGTCCAATCCTGGTCGAGGCCATGGCTAAATGCGAGAGTGCATGGCAGGCCATCCCCTTCTGATGCTGGCAAAGAGATGAGGCAATTACAGCTTCTTCATAGCTTTGCCCGACCCTCGCAGGAGACGCCTTGGTCGGGAGACAACGTTAAACTCCCGGTGGCCGTAAGCGCGGCCTTCCGCCCAGTATAAACCAGGCCCAGGTCTACGGTGCCTTGTGCGTACTTCAAAGTGTTGTCAGCACAGAGTGACTGTGTCAGGACCACGGGTTGTTCGAAGGACAGATAAAATTGAAGGAACACAAGTAGGTTATAGTTAGTAAAAGTCTAAGACGGCCTTTCGCTCCGTCTAGAGCGGGGGCGGTAATTTACAACCTACGCCTTTTGGCCTAGTTGGATAAACGGAATAACTGGAAAGAGTCAAGCAAGATTTTGTGTAACTTTTCTTTTTTAGGATCATAATTATATCTATATCAGCACCATACTGAAAATAATATAATGTCTTTAGCATTTGCTCGCAAATTTGTTCATCAACCTTTTTTTTGGTATCACGATGGAAATCCTCATGGACTTCCTCCATCGTGGGGTTGACAGAGGAAATCTTACCAGCTAAAACCACCGCGGTGTTTCACCACCACCTATGTTCGGGGGTGCGGGATTCGCATAAGCATTCACCATACCTGCTGACAGGCGTCGTCGCCTCGCTGTTTCTCAGCAGGCCCCATCTCCCCGTCCCCTCACCATTCAAGAAAGTTTGCACTCACTTTTCGTCCCTTGACCATCGTTCGCCCTCTCATCGCCTACACATTACACATGCCGTCATTTCATTATAGCCTAGCGATCTTCCTGACTTTTATATTTTTTTCTCAGATCCTCAGGGTTATAGCGTGATGTGAACCAAATAAATAATCTTCATCAGTAATCGGGCTAAGCATGCTAGGTCTGCCAGCTCCTGAGATGCGCATGTTCAAATAAGCTGGTGTTATAAACTGCCGCTTGACCGCGATCCCGCCTCATGGTAAGCAGTGATGCATTTTTGATATTGTGGAAGCATGAGGAAGGCGTGCATACCACGTACACTTCACTCACTTATCCTCTATAGAAAAGGGAGGATCCTTCGACCAGACTGGGATTGTGTGGCGGGCCACTGGTTGATGTGGCGAACTTGTATGCATGCTAGTTGCACAGAAAACTCTGCTTGCGAGATGTAGGATTCTCGTGACGTCAATACGACGCGATGCTGGCATGTAGTGATGTAGGTACCGCTATAATAGTAAAGTGCACTAGTTTATTGAGAGCCTATTCATTTTAGCCTATTTATATTAGATAACTTGAAATTTTGATTTCCCCAGCTCAATATATATGAATTATATTCGAAGTGAAGTTACATCATCAATAGATATTATTTTTATAGTATGGCTAAAGAAAAATCGCTGTCCGAAAGTGTTTCGAAGGTTTTTCACAGCGCCCCATCACGGTTACTTAAATAGCCCTATTGCGTTAATATAATGGTCCTTTTATATTTAATCCTGATATATTATTATCCATACTTTACTCGGCCGCCACTATAAATTTCGGGTTAATACCGCCAAACTCCAGTGGGACTAATATTTAAGTGTATCAGCGTCATTTGAAGCCATTTCGATCTTATACTGTATAGAAACTATTTGTGTGTAGGCGGACATTTTGTTTTTATGATTTGTTTCCTTCATATAGAATAATTTATTTACTGGGCTTTTTTTGTGAATGGGAAATCAAAAAATGACCTCTCCCGCTCTGTGCGAAGCGGAAGAGCGTGTCAGACTTTTACTGTCTAAAAACCCACCCGTGTTTTTTCACTTGCTTCTTGCCTGCCTACCGTTTTCCCAAATAATTTAGAGTCAGTTACCAGTCTAACCGGGTGCATCTAAATATCGGTATTTTACTTGGAAAACTACTTATCTGACCTCCACGACCCAGTAACTGAGTCACATGAAAGCCCTAGGCAAATTTGGTTGCCAGACTTCTGACGACCTCGTCACGACTTCCAAAGGTCTACGAGTAAGAGAAACGGCTTAAACTTGCTTTCCGGGGCACGAAGTGGTCTTCATATACAACGATATTTTTTCTTTATATGGAACCTGAATATAGTTTGTTCAGAATAGGCAAGTATTTCATGATTTAATTCCCCCATCTCCGTTCCACCAGCGGACGACCCGTCGTACGGCTGGTTTCCACCCTTACGTTGTTAACACCACTACGATCCGGACGAAGCGCTTCGCCTCCTCCTTTATACCGCGTACATCGAGGGACTGGAACAATTTGCCCGCGGCGGTGTTTCCGTCGGACTACAATTTGAGTGTCTTCAAGGCTAGAGTGAATAGGCTCTTAATAAACTAGTGCGCTTTACCATCAACGATTGCGTCACTGCTTACCATCAGGCGGGATTGCGGTCAAGCGCTGGTTTATAATTTGTAAAAAAAAAAAAAAAAAGAATTGATTACAATTATTTTTACACCATGTTGTATTTTTTCCCAAATACATTTAGAAATTCATCGGCTGCTGGCAGAAGTTACCACCCACCAGACGAAGTCTTGCCGCCAAGCGATTCGTCGTGTTCCGGCATGATGTCTGGTGAAGCCGTACGGTGGATGGGTCTGAGCAGTAGTGTTGCGATGTGTGTCGGGTACGATGCGTCAAATGTTGTTGTGCCGGGAGTTTGGTCGTGGCGGGTCTCCACATCAATCTCCCTCTGGCGCAGCATCGTTGGTCGTGTTATTGGGTATAACATTGCACCACCTCGCTCAACTGCCCTCTTCCTTCCTATTCACTAAGGTTTTTTTAAGTGAATGGCCTTAATAAACTAGCGCGCTTTACCATCAACGATTGCATCACTGCTTACCATCAGGCGGGATTGCAGTCGAACGCTAGTTTATAATTATTAAAAAAAAATTGTAGCAGTGTGGTTACAGAGCGCGAAGCGCAGCTTACGGTAGGTAAAATAATTGCGCGCGCGCAAGAGCGCGACGCCAGAGGTCAACGCACTGCTCGCCCGTCCGAGCGGAGCGTTAACCATATTTTTGTTGGAACAACCAAGTAGGATAGCAAGCTCATCACTTTGTATACATAGATTCTTTACATAAAATACTGGACACGTGTTTCGGGTTTTGCATCAATAAAAATAATGTCGTCTAATGGATGATCAACCAACAGTGGCAAGCGTACCTTCGAAATACCCCAGTTCCGCTTTTATTATTTACCCACTAGCCACGAGAGATTAGGTTTCTGTGCGTGATATTCTTATTTTTCACTTTTTAATATAGCATTAAAAAGTGAAAAATAAGAATATCACGCACAGAAACCTAATCTCTCGTGTATACAGTCAGAAGCAAAAATATGTATACATTGCCAAGGCTCCAAAAATATGTAAACATCTTCGACTTTAAGACGAAGTGTTCAACTTGAAGAGCATAAAATTGTAGCCACCGGTTCACATCATAAATATGTATACGCTCATTGCTTCATTAATTTATGAACCAACGCGTGAATATATGACGGTCTCCGTGGCGCAGCGGTCAACCCGCCTGCCTGCGACGTGGAGGCCTCGGGTTCGATCCCCGGCCAGGTCATGATGGGAAACGATCTTTTCCTAATTGTCCTGGGTCTTGGATGTATATCTATATATGTATCTATTATAAAATATAGTATCGTTGAGTTAGTATCCCATAACACAAGTCTCGAACTTACTTTGGGGCTAGCTCAATCTGTGTGATTTGTCTGTATATATTTATTTATTTATTTATTTATATGCTATTGATGGAAGCGTGCATACATAGTATTGTTCCTTTCGTGGTGGGCATAATTTAATGAAGCAATGAGCGTATACATATTTATGATGTGAACCGGTGGCTACAATTCTATGCTCTTCAAGTTGAACACTTCGTCTTAAAGTCGAAGATGTTTACATATTTTTGGAGTCTTGGCAATGTATACATATTTTTGCTTCTGACTGTACAATATATGAATATTGAAATAATCCTTTTTTCCCGGGAATTAATTCTAACTTCCCCGAAATTTGGTAACTTTTAAAAAAGTGACAACACCGGTATTATTATAAGCGAATAGCGACGCGACCACGTCACAGGTGCCGCGTGCCCTGCCCCCCGCCGCCCGCGGAAGAGGTTGCGTACCGCACATGTATTAAGTTAACTCTTTTTGCGAAATAATATTTATTTTTTTTAGGGGGATTTTTTTTTTAATTTTAGCCTGTCTTTGTGGGCACTAGTAGAATCAGTTATCGATACCTAACAATACCTTCACGGATCGGACAGGGTTTTCTTTACTTAATGTATAGCTACCTAAATTAATGATCATTGTACATTGTTTACCAGAGGTGTGATTCATGTAATTTTAAGACAGTTCACAATCTGATCTTAATACCAATCTGCCATAAATACTTGTTATTTCCTTATATTTTGATAAGTTTTTGACATTTTTTTTGTCACCAAGACTACGACTAGACTTCGAACGTTTCAAAGTTCGAGAATTGACCATTTGCTCTTGTAACGCTATCGAGTTTAATGTTTTTTATAATAATTATAAACTAGTGCTTGACTGCAATCCTGCCTGATAGTAAACAGTGATGCAATCGTTGATGGTAAAGCGCGCTAGTTCATTAAACCTATTCACTCAAAAAATCTGAGTAAATAGGAAGGAAGACGACAGTTGAGCGAGGTGGTGTAATGTTAAACCCAGTAACACTGATGCCCGGTATCTATGGGTATGCAGATGACAGTTGTGGGGAGATACCTGCCGGATGCTCGGGCTAGTAAGGAATCAATCTGGTCCGAAAGAGAGGCTATTGTAGAACGAACGAGTGTGGCACTACAGGCAGTCTCCGAATGGGGCAATGCCAATCTTGTAGCATTCAATGCCGCCAAAACACAGGCGTGTCTTTTACCCGCCACACATCGCAACACAACTTGCTCAAACCCGTCCTCCGTACGGCTGCACTAGACATCATGCCGGAACACGAAAATTCACTTGTCTGGTGGGTGGTAACTTCTGCCGGCAGCCGATGTTATGCCCTTACCCTTAGAGATTATTTTTGAGCAAGGACGTATCGATTTTCTGAATATAGGTACACGATCAGCCCTATCGACTAAAGTGGGACAATTAATGCCCATGAATGAACAACGTAAGTAAAATAATATAATTAGGGTTAGGATTGAACATTTTGTCATCATACTGTGGATCACTGTGGATCGAGCTTAAGTGTTTTTAGTGACAATACGGCCCATTGTATCACCCCTCATATGTTCTTTATATTTATATCTGAACTTTATGTTGATAATAATAAGGACTATTCTATCTGTCTATCGATTATGTGATACGTTTTTTTTTATTTTTATACAATTTAGTTGAAAATCAACTCTCCATGCATGAACACGAATCTACCACTTTCACGCTTATCTTATTTCGAATGAACGAAAGTAGTTTCGGAAATGTAGTTTTATCTGGCACAGTGGAAATCCAATTTATAACAAATTTAACCACTTCGATTCTGGATAATCTCACTTGGAAATAAACACTCGGTTTTATCGACACATTTATGTATAAAATTTTGCTCCATTTTACAAGCTGAACCCCGTATTCAGCCACATAAGCCTCACTCTGGTGAAAATATCGAGATGAAAAGTACCGTATGTCTTAATTCAGGGCATAGTCTAAACGTATCCCAAATCCTTTTAGTCCTTTAGCGTGGGGCTACACAAACAAACATACCTACATAAAATCTAATACTTTCCCTTTTAAATTTTAGTTCAGATAAAGTCCGTAAATATTCAAAACCACACTGCTAAGAATTAAAAAAAAAAAACGAAATATTGTACAATAATGAAAGCATATTTTCACCAGCGGCCACAATGGTGGTGAAAATAAAAAAAAAACGGAACAAAAACAGCTGACATTTAATTTAATTTAATTTCCAAAATTAACATCGCTCAAGGCTCTAAATGCAGATAGCTATAATTAAATTTCCTTGCACAAATATTTTTCCCTACTCCTCGTTCATTACGTCAAGGATAACAAAAAGGGAAATGCATTTTCTGACTTTTTATTTAAGGAACGCGATGTTTTGCTTAAAAGATAGGGAGCACGCAGTAAAATATCACCACAAATAATTCAAACCCTCACCGAGTCTATGGTCGTAGTTTTTAAAACATTCTCCTTTGATTAAATTTTGTTGCTAGTTTCAAGACATATTTCCCCGAGGAGAGAAAACTTCATTGTTCCCAGCAAATATGTGGTCGCTGCTTGTAATGTTGGTTACACAAAGTTAAATTAGAAAGTTGGGATCGTTTTAGTTTGTACATTCATTATAAAAATATTCGTCTGTTGTTCCCTCACACTTTCTTGGTATGGAGTAAGTTTATGTACGACTTTAGCTGAACAGACGCTACTGGAGACCACCTGTGTGAAACATTTTCTCTATAAAATTAATTTATAGGTGTAGACGAGAAGTCATGGTTTTGTGTTTCAGTCACAGTTGAAGTAATTCTGCAATCAAACTTAGAATAGAATACTCCTTGTTCTGTATATCATAAAATTATAGACACAAGTTATAGAAATTGACAAAGGATGCTATATTGGGATGTTTTACAGCTAAGAGCGACCTTTTCTTTCTTTTATTTTTTTCCTTGTCAAATACCTGGCATCTAACAAGGAGAGTACCAAACTTAGGGATCACAGTTTTGATTTTTTTATGCATATTGTAGAGTAGTCTCCTCTCAATTACTAGGTAACATGGTAAGACGCACTTCATTTTCATTTCCGAGAAAAATAAATTTAAAGTTTAAACTTTACAGTCTTTGATCAACGTTTTTGTAGGTAAAATTAGCCTGAGCTGGAATTATCCCTTTCGCACTTTACGGGGAGAGGTTGGAAGCAGCGTGACGGCATTAGTTTCCTTCAAACACCTATTTTTCAAATTCCTCGGCACTAGGGTCCTCTCTGAAGGTTTTCAACATAAATCATATGTATAGTACTCACGTCCGGCGAAAATGGAGTACCTAACAGAGGGGTATTTCTCGTAATTTTTAGAATATTCACAGACATCAGTCTATGATTGAGATAGATCTCAATCTGACGAAAATACTGTTGTCGCTGAGATGGGATTGCGACAAGATTCAAAAATCAGATGAACAGTACACACGTCCGGCGAAAATGGGGTACCAGAGAGGTATATCTCGTAATTTTTAGAATCTTCACAAACATCAGTCTATGATTGAGATATATCACTATCTCAATCTGACGAAAATACCGTTGTCGCTGAGATGGGATTGCGACAAGATTTCGAACGTATTTCTCTACGGGAATTGGCCTTCAGACATATGAACGTAATCGAAGCAAAAGTGTACTGTAGTTTTATACTTTCAATAAGCAGGATTTTTCACTTGCATTAATATGAGGTACATGAGGTATATTAGGTGTACAAATAAGTTTGCGCCGTTCCTTAAACATGCAGACGAGCATTATCATGTCATCATCATCCCAGCGTTAATCCCAGTCGCATCCGAAGCCTTTTCAGCTTTGGAGTATAGGGTCCGCTTTACCAGTCCAACTGCTGATATGGCTAAACTTCGACATTTTCCGTGAAGCGACTGCCGTCTGACCTCCACAAACCGAAGGCGACATCGATGCATTACAGTTAGACCAATTGTTGGACTTTTGAGGGCTCCAAAAACCCGTAACGACTGCCACTAGATGTTCGTATGGCAACCGGGACCAACGGCTTAACGTGCTTTCCGAGGCACGGCCAGACAAGTACAAATATTCATATTCATGCATACAAATATTTGCACTGTGCGGGGATCGAACCCGCGCCACCTTGCGCAGCGGCCGCTTCCGCTATCGCTACGCCACGGAGGCTGTCAGGAGCATTATCATGTATTAGAATAATTTTGTCATATCTAATGGGCGCATTTTTCCTCTTCTGTCTATCTTCCTCCAATAATGCTTCCAACTCCGTGTCTTTGTACGATGTCGGTCTTCCACTACGTTCTTTGTCTTCCACATCAAAGTCACAGTTTCTAAACTTTTGAAACCACTTACGACAACTTCTCTCGCTTAAAGCAACTTCACTATAAGCTTCTACAAACAATCGATGGGCCTCACCTGCAGATTTATTCAAAAGTTCCCGTGAATGACGTTTATTCGGCACAAAACTTGACGTTTTTGCACAAAAATATATATGAGATACTGATACAGAGTCACTAATACTCTAAGTGTATATTTTTACCAGTTGTCCGAACTTACGATATCATATTTTACATCTGACAATTTCAACATAACTTCTTGCTGAGGACATCTTTTGTTATACGGCGAAAACTTAGGTACGTAGAAGCGTACGGAGGACGGGTCTGAGCAGTTGTGTTGCGATGTGTGCCGGGTACGATGCGTCAAATGTTGTTGTGTCGGGAGTTTGGTCGTGGAGGATCTCCACATCTATCTCCCTCTGACGCAGCATCGTTGGTCGTGTTGTTGGGTTTAACGTTGCACCACCTCGCTCAACTGCCGTCTTCCTTCCTATTCACTAAGTTTTTTTAAGTGATTGGGCTTAATAAACTAGCGCGCTTTACCATCAAAGATTGCATCACTGCTTACCATCAGGCGGGATTGCAGTCAAGCGCTAGTTTATAATTATTTAAAAAAAAAAACTTACTTGTACCTACATCTAACACATTAACTCATACTTCCATACATCTTTCTTCTGTCCCGATTCCAAATTATTTTGGGTCGGAGTAACATGACTTTTCCTACCATACTTCTCTATTAGTGGCCGTTGTTTATGTGAGTTACCTATCAGCTGACCTTTTGGGTTACAACCTCCTTTTTTCATTCCTCGTTCCTTTTTCACCAACTGAAAAAAGTTCTCAATTCGAATGTATTTTTTTTTTATATTTGACAGTTCAGAACTTTCGACTGGCTGGACGGATTTTGAAGATTCTTTTTTTTTTTAATTTGAAAGTTGATGCTTTCCGTATAGTCCCATTGGTTTCGTTCTGGGAAAGGCTTCTTCATATGAATACCGTACAAGTCTCAAATTTGCATTCAGTTTATGCGCTACAAATGAACGAATATTATATCAAACGATATCGATATTTTTTTTTGTGTGAAAAGAAATAAATGTACTTTCATTTTGTTTTTTTTTTTTTTTTGTTTTATTGAATTGTGACATTTTAATTGCTTTAGCTTGCGGGTAAAAGTTTCAAGTAAACGTATTTCCTTCGGTTGCTTGCCAGCCTTTTATACTATGATGCGGCCAGCGTCCAGTCTGGCTGGAGGCAGTACTTTTCACAACTTGAAATTGTAAAATAATAAGTATGTTACAAAAAAGAATTAATCGACCTTCAAAGACACACAACAAGGTGAAAAATAATTAATTTCGATGTCGATGACAAGAAAGGAAAATACCAAAAACACTACTTTTTTATTGTATCTATGATTTATCAATTCACACTAGTTATTTATGATTGATGTTCTATATTGATAATATTCCTTATCCTTAATTGTCTATAGAGTTTCTATTGTTACAACATAAATCTAATAGTTCATGTTATCGCAACCGAATTTCTCATGTCACTTTGCCACCTTAAAAAATGAGCATAATATTCAAATAAAAATACTCCGTGACCAAAATGAAATTTTTCCCAAAGCATATTTTATGGCCAGCTACTTGGCAGGTGAACCAGGTGGTAGGCATGCCGACCAAGTTTAATCTTGGCCTCAAACGTTGCCAAGTCATATTATTCCCCTATAATCAATTGTTCGAAATGTGATATTTTTTCAACTATAGCCTGTGGTTTTTTTAAAAATTGAAAAGAAAACTTTTGTGAAGCAGTGAAGCGTTAAAATGTTACAAATTGCCTTTTGAAAGTTCAATTGAATCTTCTGAGTTTTTTAGTTATTTGACTGAAAATCGGTACCTATGTTTTTAAACCAAAAATTCGATATTATGTGACATCCACCAACCCACGCTGGACTGCGTGGTGGATTATGGCCCATTTACTTACATAGATGTTCGAAGCCTGATGATTATGATGACTCTTAGAAATAACTACAGACTACCTTTAGATAAGGGCTATCAGCTAAATAATGTAGCTGGTTTACGATTTTCTTAAAACTAAATACATTACAGTAGTTATCTATAGAGCTTTGTTCGGAATTTTCTGCACGATCGAATCGGAAATGAGGAGATCCGCAGCAGAACCAAAGTTATCGCCATAGCTATTCGAGTCGCTAAAATTAAGTGGCGGCGGTGGATGGAGTACAACGCTCGTAGAACCGATGGCCGATGGGGCAGTAAGGTTCTGGAGAGGCGGCCACGTACCGGAAGACGCAGCGTAAGGAGGCCACAAACAAAGTGGATTGATGACCTAGTTAAGGTCGCGGAAAGCCTATGGATGCTAGCAGCACAAGATCGGTCATTGTGGGAAGCCTTGGGGGGAGGCCTTTGTCCAGCAGTGGACCTCTATAGGCTGAAGAAGAACAAGTAATCTCTCAAATATTCGTGAAGGTTTTAACTCATTCTGGTACAGGTGGCGGACGTTGATACGATAGCAAACTAATATTCGTGTGAGTATTATAATATACTTAGTATGCATATGTTACGGCTAAAAGCCCAAGTGTGTCAACACCTAGTTTTATCTGGATACAACTAGATTCAGCTGGTCACAAGCGGTTAAACTTATATGCATACTAGTTATCTTCGGTTACAATTAATTAATTATCGGCTAGAACTAGGTGCAGCTGCACACCGGTGGCTAAACTTAGGTTTTCAGTTTGATGAAGCATTTTGGTATTGTTTTGAGATTATTCCGATTTCTCTTTGTGTTTCCTAATGGATTAAATATGTCAATGGCTTTTTTTAAATTTATTGTCGTATTATTGTATCTACTACTACTGTCTAAAACCGCTTTAGATTTCAATAAATCTAATTAAAAATTGAATTTAAGGCTCGATGACAACACAGTAACTATATAAGTATTTATAAACTCAATTAAAAATTACTAATTTCAGTAATAAATCTGAGCGTGAGCAACTGAGCAATTTGTTTCACATCGCTTGATTTTATTACTGCTTTCATATCATAAATAATGAACATAAGTTTACTCTTTTTACGACTAAAACTTTATACTCAAACGTTAGATATTTTACACTTTTAGTAACACTAAAGTTTACTATTTTCTTAGACGCAAAAGCATTGGAAACTTTGTTACTGTACAGAATTTGGTAATAATGTCAAGAATGCATAGAGGATAAATTCAGTGGTATATATTTGCCCAATAACAATACAACGTTGTGTACGACGAAGTAGAGAATAACAGAGAATTGATCGAACAATAGAATAAGGAAACAATACAAAACTAAGCACCGTGAACCGTGAAACACCTCAAATCCCAACCAAATGTTTCGGGACATTCCATATCAAATTACGCCCAGCACATTACATGGACACTTCCCGCAATGCGGTTGCTATGTGCTACGGGTAACTTCATACATCTATGTCTGACTGTATAACATAGACACCTAATACTACCCTTACCATCCCTTGTGGCGTCACCAATCGTGGTAACAAAGGAAGGTGAGGAAGGTCTATTTATAATGGCCGCCTCACTTCCTTATCATGAAATTGGAAATGTGGACATTCGAGGGAAATCAGAGGAGTGTTCTATAATTCCTCATCTTGTAAACTATTGTGGCTAGCTTGAAACTTCGAACCGACCTTAGTAGAGAACAATTACGTTGTACCAAGAAATTGTAGAAAATTATCGATCGTTGCTGCAGCCCTTTAAAGCGCTTTGATTAAATGAACACTTTTCCAAGATAAAAATGAAGCGAGATTTAATTTAGGAGTTATTTTCATGTTTTAATTATGTAATATAAAACTTTTTATGCTCAGATTGCCTTAAGGAAAACCTGCTTAATTTTTCTTTTGGAAATGAATCAGTACCTTTATTGTAAGTAAGGAACTTAATTACCTACGTTGAGATTATTTATAAAATTGAACAAGAAATACATAACAATGAGTCGGAATTACGTGGTATGTAAATTATGTTATTTCAGTATATTAATTTGTGTGTACAAGACAAAACATAAATAATTTGATTTGATTTATACACCACAAAGAATTCACAACTTCCTGGTGAAAACATGCTAACTGTATAATATAATATCATATCACAAATGCGAATATATGTATATATGTGATTTATCCAATCACGCAAAAACGACTAAGCGAAATTGGATGTAAATTGGCATACACCTGCATTTGTGCTTAGTGGCAGCCCATAACATCGGCCCCGGCAGAAGTTACCACCCAACAGACAACCATGATGTCTGGTGAAGCCGTATGGAGGACGGGTCTGTGCAGTTGTATTGCAATGCGTGCCGGGTACGATGCGGGCAAGTTTATTAAGAGCCTATGCACGCCACCCTTGAAAACACTTAAATTGTAATCAGACGCAAAAATTTCCACTGGTGAAACGCTTCGTCCGGATCATAGTGGAGTCAAAAACGTAAGGCGGTCTCTTCCATAATTTTTAGTTTTGTATGTACATATTATAAGTATATATTTTGGTAATAGTATTGATATGTATATAGCTTATTTAAGTATTTATTTAAATAGTGTTAAGAGTTTTTTTTTCTTTACAATGTTCACTTAAGCACCTGCCACTAACCTCTTCACCACCTATGGTTGACTGGTAGAGAATGCCATTAAGTCCGCCTCTGTACAATTTATGTACGAAAGAATAAATAAATAAATACCTAATTGGCGGAGATCGCACGATGGCACGATGCGTTCTCGTCGTGCAATGAGTTCAAACATACAGATTTCATCAGAGTGTCCTAATTTGAACCTCGCAACTGAAACGACCACATGAAATGCTTAATAACGATCGTACGCATAGGACACTCTGATAAAATTTGCCATCTGATGATGGAGAAATTAAGTCATGCAATTCCCTCGCAGGCTCTCCAAAAATGCATCCTGTCAGGCCTGTGCTCCAGGCTTTGGAGATCGATGATTCTAAAAACTAAATAAATCGAGCCTCTGTTCTGGCTCGGTTTATGCACGATTATTGGTCCCTGCTTATTAAGCCCTGTTACACAATGGGATTAACAACGTAATTGGCTCATACACCTTGAACCCTCCGGGAAATCCAGTCATAATGTTAATATGTTGGTTAAATTACTATGCCGCAATTGTTAAGAAATAAGTCAAAATAAGCAATAACATCGCCAGCATAAGTCATGGTGGCCTAGTAGTTAAAACACCAGCCTCTCAAGTATGAGTATGCGGGTTCGATTCCAGGTCAGTATAAATGTAACTTTTCAAAGTTATATGTACTTTCTAAGTATATCTAGGACACCAATGACCGCAGGTGAAAGAAAACAACTTGAGGAAACCTGGACTTTACAAGTCTGAAATCGCCAACCCGCATTGAGCAAGCGTGGTGGTTACGTTCAATCCTTCTCTGTCTAAGAGGAGACCTGTGCCCAGCAGTGGGATAATAAAAGGTTGATGCTGATGATGATTAAGCAATAACATCATCATCAACTTAGCCTATTCGCAACTATGTCAGGGTCGGCCTTGATTGAGTGACGCACTATTGCATCAAATGGAATCATTGTGAAGCATATTGCTTGTCCATTGCTGCATAAGTTCGAAAAATTTGTTCGCTCAACAACGTAAGGAACGCAATGACTGTTGTTGAACTGTCAAAATCAAAGACATTAAAATTTTATCTTAAATCTCTTTGGTCAAAATCAATCCCATTTGCTATTGATAGTTTGCTACAGAATTACCCTGCTGGTAATGGTAGGTTATTAAATTTAATAATAATTTTTCTACTTCGTTATGATAAATATTATTTTCATCATCCACCTTTTTATCGTCCCACTGCTGGGCACAGTCTCATACAGAGAAGGATTAAGCGTATACACTACGCTTGCTCAATACAGGTTGACGATTTTAGACTTTCCTTCATCTTGTAATTAGTCATTAGTGTCCAAGATATACTTAGAAAGTACAGCTCATTGACAGCCTCCGTGGCGAAGCGGTAGCGGACGCGGCCGCTGCGCAAGGTGGCGCCGGGTTCGATCCCCGCACAGTGCAAATATTTGTATGCATGAATATGAATATTTGCACTGGTCTGGTCGTGCCTCGGACAGCACGTTAAGCCGTTGGTCCCGGTTGCCATACGAACATCTAGCAGCAGTCGTTACGGGTAGTTGGAGCCCTCAAAAGTCCAACAATTGGTCTAACTGCAATGCTTCGATGTCGCCTTCGGGTTGTGGAGGTCAGACGGCAGTCGCTTCACGGAAAATGTCGAAGTTTAGCCATATCAGCAGTTGAACTGGTAAAGCGGACCCCAGACTCTAAAGCTGACAAGGCTTCGAATGCGACTGGGATTAACGCTGGTATGATGATGATGATATACTTAGAAAGTACATATAACTTTAGAAAAGTTAGATTGGTACGTGCCTGACCTGGAATCGAACCCGCATACTCATGCTTGAGAGGCTGGTGTTTCAACCACTAGGCCACCATGACTTAAATTTGCTGTTTTAGTTTGATCGTGTTAAATTGGTTCGTGCCTGACATAAATTGACGTACTTATGTCCGCCAGTTCTAAACTGCCTATGTTATAATTTGACAGGACTTATTTAATACTAGCGGCCGCCAGCGAGTTCGTTTGCGTGGAGTTAGTTATGCTTCGCTCCTATTGGTCGCAGCGTGATGTTATATAGCCTAAAGCCTTCCTGCATTAATGGGCTATGCAACGCAAAAAGAATTTTTCAAATCGGACCAGTAGTTCCTGAGATTAGCGCGTTCAAACAAACATACAAACGAACAAACTCTTCAGCTTTATATATTAGTATAGATATAGATTTTATCTTCTGTTCTTTTCTTAATAGAATAGAAAGAAAAATATGCACTGAACTTAAATTTTGTTTATTTATTTATTTAAACTTTCGCACAAAGAAAATGTACAGAGGCGGACTTAATGCCTTAGGCATTCTCTACCAGTCAACCTCGGGTGGTGAAGAGACTAGATGGCAGGTGCTTTAGTTACGGTACAATGGACAGGAAAAGAAAAACTCATAACACTATCTAAACAAATACTTAAATAAGCTATATACATATACAAACTATTACTATATATATACTTAAAATATATACAAAAATAAAACTTGTAAGAGAGGTGTTGAGATGACCCTACCCTAACCATTCGCAAAATAACTCTGCAATTTCCGCTTAAATGCAAACCGACTAGTCGCCATCCTGATATCAAGAGGAAGCGCATTCCACAAAAGAATTGACTGAATATGAAATGAAGAGTGAACAAAGTCAGAGGTATGAGAAGGACAGAGTAAGAGAAGATTATTAGAAGAACGCAGATTCTTGCTGTGTGAAGAACACAAATATTGGAAGTGATTCGTAAGATAAGAAGGAGGAGTGGGCGAATTAAGAAGGGAGAAAAGCGTGGTTAAGGCTCGCAAATTTCTTCTTTGGCGAATGGGCATCCATTTCAGTTCAGACCTGTAGCTGGATACATGGTCATATTTCCTCAGATTGAATATAAACTGGATACCACTATTGAGCAATCTGTCAAGCTTATCCAGCAAAACCGAATTCAGGTCAAAGTAGCACACGTCACCATAATCGATTATGGGGAAAATCAAAGTCTGCACAAGCATGGTTTTCGTTTTAGCGGGTAAGAAATTCCTCAAGCGATATAGGGAACGCAGGGTACCGTTGACCCGTTGACTAACATATGACACCTGACGTTGCCAGCTAAGCGTCGAGTCAACATACAAACCAAGATCTTTCACTGTGGAGGTAATAGGTATAACGGTACCGTTGAAGATAAGAGAAGGGAGAGAGCTAAGTGTTAACCTACTCATCATGCGTGAGCTTCCAATAATAATGGCCTGACACTTTATGGGGTTTACTGTCACCCCAAATCTATCAGACCAGTTTTTGATAGCCTCTAAGTCTCGGTTTACCTCCGCTATAGCATTCGACATACCTTCCACTCGCTCAGCTGTATATAATTGGAGATCATCAGCGTATAGATGATACGAACACCGAAGACAGTGAGTTATAAAATTAATGAAAATGGAGAATAATAATGGAGAAAGAATACCGCCCTGAGGAACACCAGCATACAGGTTACGCCAACTCGATGAGCTCTCATCAACGCGAATCGACTGCTGACGTCCCCGAAGATAAGAAGAGAACCACTCCAGAGCCTCGGACGAAACCATAAGGTGAGAGAGAACAGCAAGGAGAATATCATGGCTGACGGCGTTAAAGGCATTGGAGAAATCAATTAATACCAAGACAGTAACTTTGGTATCCTCCATAGCCTCTCTTATGTCACCAGTCACTTTAAGGAGAGCGGAGGCTGTACTGTGCCCAGGTCTGAAACCAGACTGTAAGGGACTGATAAGGCTGTTCCGATAAATAAATCCAGAAAACTGCCTATGTACGCAGGCCTCAAGCACTTTAGACATGAATGGGAGAATGGAAATGGGACGAAAGTGACTAGGTTGGGAAGGGTTTGAAATTTTAGGGAGTGGGCGGACATAGGCCATGCGCCACAGGGATGGGAATTGTCTGGAATCGAGAGAATAGTTAATGATGTGGGTGTGGTTTGTGAACAAGGGAATCCGGGATAATAGATTAGTTTTGGCTACTAAAAATTTGTTCAATACTCAAGCATATGACTACTGTGGGTACGCCATAATAGCGGCGGTAAGTCCCCTCTTTGAGGAGTGGCTAAAGAGGCGCCCTCGCCATCCGTTTAACGCAATTCCTCACCGGACATGGTTGTTTCGGGAGATCCTATTCCGGATAAGGCGGGAGGAAACGCCAGGATGGAGGTCTGCCCGGCTTGGATAGAACACCGCCGTGTCCTCATGGCGGCGATCGACGGCGATCTCTCGCGTCCATCTCTGGTGCATAGGCAAGTGAAGAAACACGGGTGGGTTTTAATCAGTAAAAATCTTACACGCCCTTCCGCTCCGCCCAGAGCGGGAGAGGTCATTTTATGATTTCCCACTTCAAACAAAAAATCATATGACATATGAAAAGAAAGAGCCTGGATTGCAACAGTGAAAAGTAAAAAAAGAATACATTTTCAAATAAAAAGTTATAAGAAACCAATGAAGAAAACTCCTTACACAGTTGCATATAATTTCTTTACCGTTTTCTTCATAGGTGTTTACCACGATTTGGAATGGGCAACTACTGCTTCATCTTTCTAACTGACCGATTTCTTAACAACTCAAAGAGCCTTTGGAAATAAGTTTAAGTAATAGTGGAAACGCTTTGTTGGAAAAGGGAGAGTTATTCCTCTCTTCACTGTTTGTTGGATAAAAATGGAGTATAGATACTTTTTACTGAACATCTTATCAACGTCTGTTAAGGATTGAGTGGCTAACAAATCAAATGAAAATAAGCCTTTGAAGTATTATAATAAGGACTACTTACTTTTCTGGCGTTGCTATGGTGAGGTTCGGCGAAGGAAAAGCTCCGTCCGCCGCACAGATGACGTTCACCGTGTCGTCATCCGTCTTGTTCTGGATCAACCGGAAACTCGTCTCCGGCACTGAAATTTGATAGTTTTGTACAAGAGGTTAAAGGTTTGTTTGTGGAGTTCGTATATGGGTTGAGTTGGAGGCAAAGTCACTAGGCAGAACGGCGCAACATGGCGTGGAACAGGAAGTTGGTATGATTTTGAATCTTATTTCAAAGCTCTTTGCTTTTGTACTTCTCAGATGTCGTTTCAAGGGGACTTGAGTTTTGGCGTATCAACATGTCATATAAATGACGTCGCTTTGCCGCGCCATGCCACTGCGTGTCGCGTAGTAAGCTCGCCAGCCTTTTTTGATGTAGCCTATTAAAGAATAAATGTGTCGAGGACTTTGTAAGAATGGTGACAGAGTAAAGAGAAGTGTTTGTTACAGTAATGACACTCAGGTGTGAGTTTATTAAAACCACGTGACAGAAATTTAACAGCCTAGTGTACATAAACACAGTTCTAAACGTCGCCGTTAAGGCTCATGCCTGCCGTACATTATGATTAAGGATCACTAAGGTTACATAAATACTGTAAAGTACATCTAAAACTTAAGTATCCCTGGTGTATTCACGGTTAGGAGGCCTTGACATATAATTAGTGGGATGATTGCATCAAACATAGGTACTTATAAAATGACAAGTGATCGCAGTGCGTTTCATTTTGACAGTTCAACCACGTTCATTGCATTATTTACGTGGTTTAACAGACAATTTTTATTATATTAAACAATGGGTTAGCAAACTATTAGATTATTATTGAACCTTTATCTTTAAAAAATAAAGCAATGTTTTTAGGAGGCTTCCGTCGACTGGGACCGCAATTAACTCGGACCGCGGTCCCAGTCGCTGGATTCAAAAAATTAAATCATTTTCTTCCGGCGACTGGGACCACTCATAGGTAACTTAAAAAAAGTCTACTATACAAGCCGAAATCGGTACAGTCAAACGAATAAACATCTAAATTATTGATATGAATATGAATATCATTGACTCGTTCTCGATGATGTTCATTATTTTATCCTATGCGCTTATAAATTGACCTAGCCCGTTTTTATATAATTCACACATGCAGGTAAACACACACAAAGGCAATAGCATTGTATGATAGTATATTACCATTTCTTTCTAACTCGTAAAATTATTTGTACAAAATATTTACGTAGTTCGTATCGAGTATCGACGAATACTATTGCTTTAGGGCTATATTTGACCGGACACTTTAAAAAAAAAAAGAAGGATGTTACAAAATTATAACATTATTTTTAAATTTTAACACAGTTAATACTGATTTTGTGTGAAGCCATAACGGCCATTTTTAGGGTTCCGTAGCCAAATGGCAAAAAACGGAACCATTATAGATTCGTCGTGTCTGTCTGTCCGTCTGTCCGTCCGTATGTCACAGCCATTTTTTCCGACTTATAAGAGCTATAGGTACTGTTGTAACTTAGTAGGTAGATGTATTCTGTGAACCGCTTTAAGATGTTGATGCAAAAATAATAATAAATAGTGAGGACTAGATTATTATTTTTTTTTTTCGTCAAACACATACGTGTGGAGTATCTATGGATAGGTCTTCAAAAATGATATCGACTGTTTTAAAATATTTTTTTCTAAGCCGAATAGTTTGCGTGACAGACGCTTTCAAAGTGAAAAAAGGTGCCTCCCCCCCCCCCTCCTCTAACTTTTAAAATAAGAAAATGAAAAATCTAAAAAAGCATAATATGATGTACATTACTATAAAAACTACCAACGAAAATTGTTTTGAAAGTGATCTAGCAAGTATGTTTTTTTTAATACCCCATAAATCGTAAACCGCTTATTACCGCGTCATCTTTCATACAAATAACTTAAATCCTTTAATTTCATAATCAATGGTACAGAATGTACTAGTCGCCTCTGCGATTTTTGAAAGCTCCCCTTGATTTCCCTGGTCTTCCATCATCAGATCCTGACCTGGTGACTATGGGACCACCTGGAAAGTATACACTTTCGAAAAAAAAGAAAATTCTGCACATCGGTCTTAGACTGATCGGTGAACATATGTAAAAAAAAAGATTACGGAGAATTGAGAATCGAGGGACTGGAACAATTTGCCAGCGACGGCGTTTCCGTCACATTACAATTTGAGTGTCTTCAAGGCTAGAGTGAATAGGCTCTTAATAAACTAGCGCGCTTTACCATCAATGATCGCATCACTGCTCACCATCAGGCGGGATTGCGGTCAAGCGCTAGTTTATAACTTATAAAAAAAAAAAGAGAACCTCCTCCTTTTTTTGGAGTCGGTTAAAAAAAGATTTTTACTCAATTATTACTTTGTCGGTTGACTGTACATTATTTGATTTCAGTTATCATTTATGAGTGGTCCCAGTCGCCGGAAGAAAATTATTTAGTTTTTATGAATCCGGTGACTGGGACCGCGGTCCGAGTTAATTGCGGTCCCAGTCGACGGAAGCCTCGTTTTTAGCAGTTTTTGTTATAGAAGCAACAGAATTACATAATCTGTGGAAATGTCAACTGTCTAGCAATAGTGGTTCATGAGATACAGGCTCGTAACAGGTTGGATACCAATAACTGATTACAAGGTGAAGGAAAACATCTTGAGGAAACCTAGACTTTAAGTCTGAAATCGCCAAACCGCATTAATCAAGCGTGGTGATCTGTGTCCAACAGTGGGACGACTAAAAGATTGATGATGATGAGGCTGCTAACAGACAGCGAAATCGTAATAATAGGAATCCGATTTTACCCTTTGGCTAAAAAACCTAAAAAAAAAAATATGACGAACTCTAGCATGCCTATATATTTCCCATTCACAATAAAAACAAAATAAAGAAGTTGCTGAAAACTAACTGCTTGTTAACCGACTGTTAACGATCTCCATTAAATTATTCTTCCCTCAGTTACTCGTAACTTATATAACTTACTTTGAACACGCAGCTGATACGTTCACTTTCTTTATTTCCTGCTTTTAATAAATGAATCGGCCAAGTGCATGTCAATTCGGAATTAGTTTGGGAATTGGGCCAAGTTCCGCCAATTGTGGTTACAAAGGTTGGTTGTTTAAAGAGAATGACACAAATAAATGGGCAGCTCTGGAAAAATATTCGACGACAATTCAACGGATGAATATGAACCAGGGAATTAAGTTTAGGTTTTGAAACCTACTGTATATTTTTCAAGTATATACAGCATTAATGTTTAAGTTTTTAAGTTTCTATTTAGCCCCGACTGACGAGTCTAGTCGAGTCCCACCGTTCGAACCCACACAGGGACTTTACTTTGGGTGTTTCATTTCATCACCACTGCTTTAAAAACGGTGAAGGAAAATATTATGAGGAATGTTCTAGGATTAAGAAATCGAAGGCATATGATATCTACCAACCCGTACTAGGCCGCTTGGGGATTGTGGGTCACTACCTCTTATAGATAAAAGCCTTGAGTCCCAAAGCTGGGAACTTTATAGCCTGGTTTTTAAATGAAGAAAATAGGTTTGTTAGCTAGAATAACCAGAGTATAGTTAGAAAAGAATACTCTTAAGAGCGTTTAGAACGCACAACTGGTAACATCGCATTTTAGTGTCATATTTCATGGTTTTAAATTTTGTTCTACTAACTATTTAGAATTATCTGAATCACTACATATTATAAAACAAAGTCACTTTTACTTTCCCTATGTCGCTTTTTATGATTCAATCTTTAAAACTTCGCAACGGATTTTGATAGGGTTTTTTTTAACAGATGGAGTGATTCAAGTGGTTTTATGTATTTAACATGAATAATATATAAGAAGAATACTGATAGTTTTTGAGGTTTCTAACACATGTCGCAAAATAACCCCATTTTTTGAGCTTACATCGCAAACGCTGGCTGAATCCTATGAGATAGATCAAGATAATGTACTACAGTATTGTAGACCTTAAAAACGCCTACAAAAATGTCCACGACATTATGTGTCTACCTACTATGGTTTCTTCATTATGACTATTATTTATGTTTGAAAAGTTAATTAAAATGCCAGTCAATCAGAGCCCAGCCTAAACCACGAACTGAGTGGGCCGGAGTGGACCATTATTTCGAACAAACTTGCTACCCCAGTAGGCTTTCATTCTGTTTGAAGGTGGTAGAACTGGCCATCCATGATCAATAAGGACGATGTATCTTGCAGAGTCAGATATTGGCTGATGGGCGTTTCTTGAGGAAGGCTTAGGTACCTATACTGCCTATATAATTTGTCCACGTGCGAAGCCGGGGCGGGTCGCTAGTTTTAATATGAAAATTACGCCTTGCAAGATTCCAATGCATTATTTCCATGTAAATAGAACTATAAACACAACGATTTCCTACCTTTTACACACTTTTCACCTAATTCTAAATAGCACACATTATTAAAATATAGCTCCGATTAAATAACAAAAATTGAAAATCACGAAAATAATATGACACTAAATTGCGTCGATGCCATGAGTGGATTTTAGTGTCGAGAAATTTGAAAAATAGGTATTAGAAGAAACTATTGCCGTCGCGCCGCTTTCAGCCTTTCCCCGTAAAGTGCGAAAGGGACAGTTGTAGCTCAGGCTGATTTTACCTACAAAAACGTTGACTAAAATACCGTTTCGTATAACGCTGTTTTCTTTTTCAAAATACAATAAATATCAATTATTGTTACCTATATCGAAATTTAGACTACTGTTTTCTTTTCTGTCAAAAACTTATCACATTTGTTTTTCGGGATTTTGAAATATCATATTTCTTTTATTAATTAAGTTTTGGAAAAATCAAATGAAAGAGGCACATATTATAAAAAAAGTTGTTGCTCTAAAAACCTTATCTACGAAGAAAACAGCTGAATACGTTTGCATAAAGAAAGCGCCTCTAGAGTCCCCTCTTAATTATGTACACCATATAAATATATCTTACACTACACTACACTTTTATATTAATAATCTTTATATGCAAAAGGAAAGGCAATTCGTTTTGACGGTATAAATAGAACTGTCCTTGACCTTATGCTTTTCTGCAGTACCGCTCTGTTGTCGGTTGTTTTTCTTTTCAGGTAAGTATTTCGTCATCTGCCTAGTCTTTTCTCACCTATACTGGGGTCAGCTTACGGTCTAACCGGATTCTGCTAATCACCAGTATTTTACTAGAAACGTCTACCTGTCTGACCTCCACAATCCAGATAGGGGTAATACGATTCCCTTGGTGACACTGGTGGCGCAACTTTTGAAATGCTGATGACCAATAACGTCTACTGAAGATCTACGAATGACTGTTGGATTATGGTTTAACGTGATATGCGAGGCACGAAAATCATTGTTCTTTTGATACATATTTTTTTAATTTAACTACATTGCCCCACACTACTTCTCCTGAACCGTGGGTGCGGTTACAAACATATAAACTGACATATACCGCCAGACCCGGTACAACTACTTGTAGGTCATACAAATATTTGTTCGGAGCGGGAATTGAACCTGTGACACGCAGCGCAGCAGTCAGTAGCTTAACCACTGCGCTAACCGTGCATCCAAGCATGTATCTAATCCATAATACAAAAAGCAGCACCGTTTTACCATATCAGCAGTTTACGTAACCCGATTGAATAAAGTCGAATGGGAAGAGAGCAATTCGGTATAGTTTTATTTGGCCGGAAGGCTTACAAGTGTCATTGACACAAAAAAGAGCGGGCTGCGGATAGCAGATGTTGAATGTATAAAAGTAGCTTGGCTAAACAAAAAGGATATTCGATTTAAGGGAAAAGCTGTAACGAGTACGTAAGGCCAAATGGAAGACTTTGAAGAGAATATGGGTGGAAAAATTTTATCGACGCTTGTAAAGCAAAATCGATAAAGCGTCATTGGGCGAACTTTTTGAATTCTTTTAACATCACACAGGTAGAATTCCTACTGCTTTGTTATCTTTTTTTCTCAGTGGTAGGCCATAACATCGGCTGCCGGTAGAAGTTACCATCCACAAAATAATGTCTTGCCGCCAAACGATTCGTCGTGTTCCGGCATGATGTCTGCCGTCAAACCATTGACCAAGAAGACGTTGTTATGACGATTGAAGAGCGAGTTTCGCTATGGATTAAACAGGATCGATACCAAGTGTTAGTTAAACTTGGTTTAGTAATAATTGTTTTAACTTCGACAAGGAGTTCATGTTATCGAAAGATCAAGCATAGCTGAATAGCTTCAAAATACAAGATGATTCAGAAACAGAAAGATACTATATCAAGAATCTCAAAAACATGAGAAATACCCAGATTATATGAGATAATTAACGTGTTCGCTAACAATGGGCAATATAAGAAATCTCAAGGTCACTTAAGGGGCAATGGAGAGGGCTATGCTTGGGGTTTTACTGCGGAAATGAGGAGATCTGCAGAAGAACGAGAGTATCCGACATAGGCCGAAGAACCGCAACACTTAAGTGGCAGTGGGCCAGGCACATTCCCCTAGGACCGATGCCCGATGGGGCTGACGGGTTCTCGAGTGGCAACCACGCACCGGAAGACGCAGCGTGGGTAGGCCCCCGACAAGGAGGAGCGACGTCCTGGTGAAGGTTGCGGGAAGACGCTGGATACGGGAGGCGCAGGACCGGTCATCGTGGAGATCCTTGGGGGAGGCTTGTGTCCAGCAGTGGACGTCTTTCGGCTGAAATGATGATGAGTGATGATGAGGTAATTGAGAATTAACTTGAAAAAACTTATATTAATGTACAATGAAGGGTTCCACAGTTTTATCGCAAAAACAAACTCAACATTGTAGTAGCTACAGCCACATTGAACACAACAAGTTAACAAACAGCTCGTATATATAACAGTTATCGATCTATTACTTAGTTTCAATTATGTGATAACCTATTATTTGTCAGGTTAATAAACCAATTAACATCAAACGAAGCCAAATACAACCGGAATTGGTTAACCACGGGAGGGTTAAAGGGGGTTAGACATAATGAACGTTCCAATAGCCAATGACACTTTTGAAGTAAAGTAATTGTAAATTTGTAACATATACATCGATAGTAGTAGTTTTCAAATAAATAAAAATAAAAAGTCATTTACATATTCAATTTAGGCTAAGAATCAGCGCTTTTTTAACGTGAATATTACATAAGACAGTACCCCAAAACGTCCATCTTTCACCAATTCTTAGTGCTCTCGCTGAAAAGAAGAAGTGACGGAACAAACACCCCAGCAGTACAGCTGTCTGTTCAGTTAAAAAAAACACCAAAATAATACACGTACAATCAATTTTAAATTCAAAATGTATCAACCTTCGAGAGTGACACCCTGGAGATAAACGATATGGAACAGGATGTGACAACAGAGAATAACATTGTCCTAATTCTCATTATTTTAAGCTATTAAAAGCTGAAATATATCTTAAATGGCTAAAATTGTAACATACATATGTACATAGAGAAGTGACATGATAAAAAATAGAATTAAAGCTTGCCGTTACTCCAATTTATTTGTGGACGATCGCAATTTGTCTTTTTTCTATACTTCTCTATTAGACATCATCCCCTACTTAAGCATATTATCATTTACACATCCCAACTATCGTTTCTTTGGTCTTCCCCTACTTTTATAGCCAAAACTCTCCTCACGATATTTTCCTCATTTCTCCATAAAATAAGTATATATCATGGCAACCGATTTCTACATATCTTCGCTGATGACGATACAATAATATCGGTTTAAGTTTCGGTGGATGTAGTTGTTTTTTTTTTTACATAGAGATCTATTTCTTCTTTACCAATGTGTACAAAGAATATCATCTCTCAAATGATAAATAAAAAATATGACATATATTCCCAAATTCATACATTCCTTTCACCGCTTATAACTGTGTCAGAGGGACGCACTACGTGTTATGCGGGAAAGTAAACGGTTTACGAGGAAAGAACCTACAAATATGAAATTCAATGTTTTCTTAGTATGGATTGGATGTCTTGCCTTCGAACTTTATGTAAGCTTAACACGAATTTTCGAGTGTACAGTCGCGGCACGTGTTAGTGGAGGAGTATGTATGGAAATGAAAATATATGAGTGAAGTGGGTCTCGCTCAAAGGTCGATATACTATCAATAGTTAGTGTACCGTACTTTGGTATGGATTTAAATAATGGATATACTTTGGGAATAGTTATTTCATGCCACTCAAATCTTTTTTTTTTTTAAACTATACATATTCAACTTAAATAAACCTTCTTGAAAGTTTATATTCATCCACAAAAAACGGAATTCTAAAAAATCGTACTCACCAAAAACTGTCATATGTTTACTCTTGACATCCTCATCAATAAACGTTGATACTACACAAATATATTCACCGGAGATGTCCGTATCTAATTTGACTATTCGAAGAGCTCTATACATTTTTAAGGGATCCTCAGACGCTCTATAATTTAAGTCCACCCGACCCCTCAAAATGCCTATATCCTGGGGTTGTTGTGACACTATCCACTGATACACTGGTTTCGTTTTGCTTCTGAAGAACCATTTCACCATAAGGCCTGGAGTTCTGTTCCCATACGTGTAATCACAGTCTAATATAACTGAATCATGAACACCATACTGAATTATCTCTGGCACTACGAACTTCACTATTTTTATTGCATGTAAACCTGAAACAAAGAAAAAGTTTGGTTAGAATATTCCGTCATAGCAACGAACCATAATTCTAATAATTTGATGGTAATGCGATGTTCAAACATTAATAAGGCAGCTATTAATATTCAGGAATCTGCCTACATTCTCACGCTAGACCCAAGTTAAATGTAAATGGAACGAAATACAAACGGCTTCTCATTAAAGACAAGCTTCGTACCGACGAAGCATTAGAAGTCGAGTTTACAGATTTATTTGTACTAAAACAGTAAATACAAGAGTCGCAAAGATAATAAACTTAACTTGAACAGCAAATGCTTTAACTGACAACGCCGCATTAGCGTCGACAGGAACAATAATAAATCGGATCGCAATATTGACGGAAAGAGGGCATCCAAGCGTTTTCTTGGTAATGTAAATGATTAATATTCATTGGCCAGCAACAAACAATTTGCTGAAGACACGTTGTCCCCTCAAATTGCTTAAAGAAAACTCCCTCCGGCTAATCCATATCCATCAGTCTTGTAGTCCGCGAACCATTAATATTTATGCAATTCTAAGTCAACGCTGTAGAGAGCTCATTTAAATTCATCCTTGGTTCTACTTAAAAGCGAGAGTAAGCACGACCTAAAAATTTGATTCGGTAGCACTTAAAGTTTTATTAGTGGGTGCTTTTGGACCAAATATAGCCAAGTGCTAAATAACAAATTCACAAAGGCAAGCAAGCTTGTTTATATAGAACTTTGTTATTTTGAAATGGTGTAGGTACTGTACAAATTTTGTTGAAGCGTGAAGTGAAGTCTAAAAGTTTGTATAAGGCAGGTGGGTCTTAGAGGGTAACATAATGGTCTCTTAACTACTGACAAGTTGGCCCACAGATTTCAACGGCATCGAATTTCGTGACGTACAAAATTGTTGACTTATTTATATGCCCCAGTTCCAAAGGTAGGTAATATCAAACGGTATAATTTAAACATAGTTCTATTTGAACATCTTTCCTTTCAACAAGTAAGTTATTTAGTAAAGTTTTTGATGCTACTTCTGAGCAGAACTTGAATTTAATCATCCGTATTTATTTTGACAGTTTGGGAATTTGATGTAACATTAATTAAAATCTGGAAAAGTACACAATGTTTTTAAATAACAAAACTTTGCTAAGGTTTATGATGCTGACTTTTAGATTAACTATTCGGGAAATTTATTACACTTACATAAAATACAACGCAAAAGAATGAAACACACAAGGAAAAATTCAAAACATGAGCGATTTCTTACAAAATGTGACGTCGTTATTCGCATTCGTCTGCTTGTCCAAGAGCACTTGCGGTTGCCACAGGACTTCAAAATTCACACTAACGAGGTGACTATCCTAGTTGTCACATTTGAATGAAAGTAACATGAGGTCAGCTGAACTTTAGTTTGGGTAGCGGTGTTGCGGTCAGTAGGATTTCTAGTGACCATTGTTGCGAGGCGATAACGTCGGCAACTCCGCATGAAAGTAACTAACTCCTAACTATATAGGTACTCGTAGCTACTTTTAAAAAATAAAAATATTTTTCAGCCATTTCAGTTTTAATAAAATAAAAATATTTTGAAATAATCTGGATTTGGGACTTAGCTTAGGATTAAAATGTTTCTTGATACTTATTTTGAAGAAAACTTTCGTATTTAAGATTTGATATTTCTATTACGCGAATATTATTGTGTACATTTTCGTGGCTTGATCTAAAAGGTCTCAGACACAAGTTCGGGTCAACATTATTATACAGCTAGTCGTATCTCCAAGTTTTCAACGTTTTTGTGGCGAAGTTCTCACTGTCATGACATAAAGCCTCCGTTATCACGTGACAACAGCCGGGACCGGCACTTTTTCTTTGTGGTATTCATAATTTACACCGACTGTATAAGAATAATAAAAAGTTGTGTTATTTTGAATTAAACTTTCCGTTATTTTTTTAATTCGTTTGACTAAAATGGATAAGTTACTAGGTATGTTAGCGTAGTTTCATGGATGTACACATCTAAATTTGTTAAGCTTAGTAAAATACCTACATTACGGTAAAGTAAGCGACGGTGTCTGAAATTTCCTTGAGCTATCGATTTTATCTCCAATTTCAAGACTGTTTAACTTGACTAACTTCTTCGGCAACAAACTTTTTTGTACGTATGTTTTGCAAAACAACATCCCCATAGGAAATCAAAATTTGAAACCAACAAAGTTGTGAACACATGAACAGAAATTTTGAACAACTGGGACAAGAGCAAACCAAACTGTTTCTTGTATCTGGTAACATGGATTGTCTAATTAAACTTGGTTAACTCATTTGGCAGGGTTTTGTCTTTGTGCAAAACACGTCCGTGAAAATGAATGTTAACTATTGAAGGCTGTGTTCAATTTGTATTGGCAAACTTTGACAACGATATTCTGGATTAAACCTATTATTATTTAGTGCTATTATCTTGATTATAGTTTCTCCAATAGTTACCAATAATAGAAATTGGTTTAATATAATTGGATTCGTTGCCAATGGTCTATTTTGTGAATACTTTGATTGCCTATCTGTACACAAACAGTCACTCGCCTTTGTAATCCATCAAAGGGCACTATATTTGGGCCAATATTGGCTATCGCGTACACAACGGCGGACGTTATTTCACGGTATTGTCGAAATCTCATATATCGAGGATGGACTCTTTACAAAACCATTGGCTGACCAATAGATGATGCGGCGAAAAGGTTCTAAGGTTAGGTTATCTGTGCGTTAGTTAATATTCAGAAGAAGAAAAAAAAGAGAAGCGGCTGTTGACCGATAAAAAGAAATCACCAAATTAACACCTAATATCATGAAATACACAACTTATTAATACAGAAGTACATAGAAAAATATGGACCAAGTATAATTTACTAAAACGACTTCATTTACTCCAAACATCCTTTAAAATCACACTGAGACATCCGAACGTTTCTTTTACAAAAGTGCTAAAACCGACGAACTTTCCAAACGCCTTATCGATAGAATAACATTGGCAGTATTGAAAGGCGTTATTATTTTTTAATTCGATTTTGAATCCCTAGTCGACCCTCCGATCTTATTTATATTTAATTTCGTCCGGTGAACACTGTAGGCTTCGTATTTGTATCTGGAATCGAATTGGGGCTTCGAACAGCAGTAAGAACGTTAAACTTTATCAAATTTCAACACTATAGCAGGAAATTAATTGGAATTTTATTAATTTGCTGATGGTGCACTAGAAGTGTCCACTTTTTAATTTTCAATTCGAAGATGTACGGACGACAGCAGGTCAAGCTACTCCAAACTGTCAATATTCCTAATCAATCTTCTTGAGCCTTAATGCTTTAGAGATAAAGTTGAAAATCTAATAAGATATCTGACAGTTTGTAGCTTGATATGCTGTCATCTGTACCTACATAATATTATTGAATATGACGAAGTTATCTTGACGAATAACTAACGGAGATATATTATGAAGGACGGGACGATTGACGTGTGTCGGGCATGTCACCATCCGGGTGAATCCATCAGACATACTATCTCTGGTTGTTCTCGTTTAGCTAATGGCGAGTATTTACACAGGCATAACCAAGTAGCTAGGATTATCCACCAGCAACTTGCTTTGAAATATAAACTTTTGGATTTTGAGGTACCGTATTATAAGTATGTGCCCGACCCAGTTCTTAAAAATGAACATGCCACGTTATACTGGGATCGGTTTATCATTACTGACAGGACGCAATGATTGTTGATGTTACTATTCCACATGACGGGAATCTCGTGAAAGCTGAGAAAGAGAAACAAATTAAATATCTCGACTTGGCGTACGAAGTTGTTGAAATGTGGAATGTGAACTCGGCTGTCATTGTACCGATTGTCGTATCGGCCAATGGTTTGATAGCCAAGAGCCTCGACCAACATCTATTGAGGCTCTCGTTAGGCAGTTGGATCAAAGGCCTGATTCAAAAGGCAGTACTCCTCGGTACGGCCCGCATCGTGAGGAGGTTCCTGTCTCTGGAGCCCTAACCACCGGTAGCTTGGACCCTGCTCTCGTCATCGGTGGAACACTATTTTCACAAAGAGCTTACTCTTTTGTAAATTTTTATGTATGGGAGAATTCACATGAAATTGCTGAGGTATAATTTTTTAATTTTTGAGTTTGAAAACTTTATATGCATTGAATGCTAATTTTACTATTTTTGTCATCAACTAGCAGATTACCACATACTCTGTCTAATTTGTCCTGTAGCCAAATTGAGCAGTGCTGCACACACCATCCTATTTCAAGTTATATAAATATCAACTTTATATCAATGGTCACTAAGTTAATATCAGATTGACTAGCACTATTGAAAAAATTAAATGAATGTTTGAAGTTATTTTTTCCAATCATTCACATTTTTTTGTACACTTTTGGCAAATAAATCGTTAACGCCGAATAGATATGGATATACACCATTTTGTAACATAGCTGTAATATGTTTACTGATTACTGAGGGATATTATTCGTCTGCAGTAAAATATTTGGAGCATTAGATATAATAAGGATGGTAAATAAAAAAGGTTGTTCTTATCTATTTTTGCTCAAAAACATGCACACTTATTTCCAAAAAAACTACGAAAAAAATTACACAAAACAAAACTTACAACAACGTAAACACAAACATCTAAGATCACAAGAAATCTCCAGAAATATTAACCTTAATACATTTAGAATCACACTAAACTGAGCAGAGTTACATTAGGACAATATTTTCGAGTCCAAACCGGCATCAAAAAGTCACAATATATTATTTCCCAGCGACAACCTTTGGGCAAGTCTGTAGCTATTAATAATGGGTTTCCTTTGCCTACGGTATATGTATGTGACAGTAACGACAATGCTTTTACTGAGTCATTTGTCGTGTTGAGGATTTTTTTTTATATTTAATTCACTTTTTTGTTGTTTGTTTTGGTTTATCAGTAATATAATAAAGGGAGCCAACTGCTAAGGACCGCCGTTGGATAAAGAACCCCAAGTATAAAATTTATCACAGTTCTTCTTAGAGAAGTAATGATTAGAAAAAGAAAATAGTAAAAATAATAAGAAAAATGTAGTAGTTGCAGTTCTAGAAAATACATAGGCCCATAATAAACAAGTGTGCTTAACCAATAACGATTGCATCACTGCTTACCATCAGACAGGATCGCGGTCAAGCACTTATTTGTCATGATTGGAAAGAAATACTTTTCGAAAAAGAGATCGCGATAAACCGTTGTTTAAATAACTTAGAACCACTTAATGAAATTACACTGAAAGCGAAGAAGACGTTTATCGATTTTCGGTAGAAGAGCCATTTGGGCAACGCTCCTTTGTAGCCTTAAGTAGTTATAGGTTTAAGTAGATACAATTAGAACCTACTCATTGCGCAGACGACTACTTATATATTCTTCGTTGGCACCAGAGTGTCGTTAAGACAAATTATTCATTCCATTATCATATTGCGTCTTGGCGTAAACAGTTTTAAAGCAATTTTTTTTCAAAGCTCCTCTTACACGAACAAAATTGTCATTTTATATTGTGATGTCATTTAATGCAGTTTTTTTCGTTGCTCAGCAGACAAATATTTCTAATAACAATAAATCAGGAATATTCTTCATGTCGTGGTGGCCTAGTGGTTAAAACACCAGTCTCTCAAGTATGAGTGCGCGGGTTCGATTCCAGGTCAGGCAAGTACCAATGTAACTTTTCTAAAGTTATATGTACTTTCTAAGTATATCTTGGACACCAACGACTGAATGTGAAGGAAAACATCTTGAGGAAACCTGGACTTTAAGTCTGAAATCGCCAACCCGCATTGAGCAAGCGTGGTGATTACGCTCAATCCTTCTCTGTATGAGAGGAGACCTGTGCCCAGCAGTGAGACGATTAAAAGGTTGATGATGATGATGATGATTCTTCAAAATGAAACCTATTGCTACTTATAGTGTGTCACGCAATAAAGGAGCTGATTGTGAAGCGTGGTGCTTATAACAGTCTTGTTATGACCCCAAATTCTAATGCATGTATTATGTTATATATGGAGGCATTTATTTGATAAACATCACTTTAACACACTATGTTAAGTTCATGTGTTATAATATAGCCATTTATTTAATATTTCAAGCACATAAATGTGTCCAATGGGTTCTAATCCGAATTTGGCGATGCAGGGAAAACCAGTGGTAGATGCTACTGTGAAAATTAAAGTGAGTATGTCTATACTAATATATAAAGCTGAAGAGTTTATTTGTTCGTTTGTTTGAACGCACTAATCTCGGGAACTACTTTGAAAAATTATTTTTGCGTTGGATAGCCCATTAATCCAGGAAGGCTGTAGGCTATATAACACGCTACGACTAATAGGAGCGGAGCATAACTAACTCCACGCGAACGAAGTCGCTGGCGGCCGCTAGTTTTAAATATAAGAGGGCGTATCAAACTTCACTCATTTTCTTTTAGTTGCCTATGCCAGGGGCCACGGTAACTCTTTCCGCAAAACTCCGCAGCCCCTGGCAGGCATCGGCAGGCCCCCCGTCACTGTATGCTGACATCGCTTTGGGGCACGCTTAGAACACAACCCGCCGTGTCTACCCGAGCCTGGACCTTACCGGGTGGTGAGCAATTGTGTGCTATTATGAAATGTCCACAAAAGGGACGCAAATACATTACACATATTTTTGTAATTGAAGTTTGATAATGGCGCCGATTTTGTTGTTCACAACCTAATTTTAAGTTAATGCATCTTTTTCTTACCATGGCATTAAGAAAAGGATAGAAGATAACATTTAAGTTTAAAGCTGTCAAATTAGAATACTCCATAGACAGTTGGGTATAGGCGATTTAAAATATCATCATCATCATCAACCTTTTTATTGTCCCACTGCTGGGCACAGGTTTCCTCTCATATAGAGAAGGATTGAGCGTAATCACCACGCTTGCTCCATGCGGGTTGGCGATTTCAGACTTAAAGTCCAGGTTTCCTCAAGATGTTTTCCTTCACCTTGAGTCATTGGTGTCCAAGATATACTTAGAAAGTACATATAACTTTAGAAAAGTTACATTGGTACTTGCCTGACCTGGAATCGAACCCGCGCACTCATACTTGAGAGGCTGGTGTTTTAACCACTAGGCCACCACGATTTAAAATATGGCGGCTAAAAATACGCCAGTTTACATCAGGAGCGCACTTATTTGACAGGTCTGAACTTTCAGACATTTTATCTTCTGTCTTTTTCTTAATTATTTAGAAAGAAAAAGATGCAGTGTACTTAAATTTAATTTAGTTTGTGAACAAAGGAATCGAGGCCATTGTATTATTCACAGAAGAGATAATAATATTGACTATTCTGTGGTATTATTAGTAAAATTTTATTTTATTTTCTTCTCCGTGCAATTTTATACTATATCTTTTCATATTTGGAAAATGAAAAACGGGTAAAATTTAATATAGTATACTTGTAACTTAGCTTACACAAGTTAAAAAATTAAATTCTAAATTATCATCTACCATCTCTGAAACTGGCTCATATATCTACTACATATTTCATTAATATACATATTTAGGACTTAATAATTCCGTATATTGACTATTCCGTGGCATTATTAGTAATATTTTATTTTATTTTCTTCTCCGTGCGATTTTATACTATCTCTTTTCATATTTGGAAAATGAAAAACGGGTAAAATTTAATATAGTATACTTGTAACTTAGCTTACAGAAGTTAAAAGATTAAATTCTAAATTACCATCAACCATCTCTGAAACTGGCTCATATATCTACTACATATTTTATTAATATACATATTTAGGACTAAATAATTCCGTATATTGACTATTCCGTGGTATTATTAGTAAAATTTTATTTTATTTTCTTCTCCGTGCGATTTTATACTATCTCTTTTCATATTTGGAAAATGAAAAACGGGTAAAATTTAATATAGTATACTTGTAACTTAGCTTACACAAGTTAAAAGATTAAATTCTAAATTACCATCTGCCATCTCTGAAACTGGCTCATATATCTACTACATATTTTATTAATATACATATTTAGGACTAAATAATTCCGTATATTGACTATTCAGTGGTATTATTAGTAAAATTTTATTTTATTTTCTTCTCCGTGCGATTTTATACTATCTCTTTTCATATTTGGAAAATGAAAAACGGGTAAAATTTAATATAGTATACTTGTAACTTAGCTTACACAAGTTAAAAGATTAAATTCTAAATTACCATCTGCCATCTCTGAAACTGGCTCATATATCTACTACATATTTTATTAATATACATATTTAGGACTAAATAATTCCGTATATTGACTATTCCGTGGCATTATTAGTAAAATTTTATTTTATTTTCTTCTCCGTGCGATTTTATACTATCTCTTTTCATATTTGGAAAATGAAAAAACGGGTAAAATTTAATATAGTATACTTGTAACTTAGCTTACCTACACAAGTTAAAAGATTAAATTCTAAATTACCATCTACCATCTCTGAAACTGGCTCATATATCTACTACATATTTTATTAATATACATATTTAGGACTTAATAATTCCGTATATTGACTATTCCGTGGTATTATTAGTAAAGTTTTATTTTATTTTCGTCTCAGTGCGATTGTAAACTATTTCTTTTCATATTTGGAAAATGAAAAACGGTTTAAATTTAATATGGTATACTTTTAACTTAGTTTACACAAGCTAAAAGATTAAATTCTAAATTACCATCTACCATCTCTGAAACTGGCTCATATATCCATTTTATTAATTTATATATTTAGGACTAAATAATTTCGTAATTATTCTATTTGTACAGTGAACAAATCAAAATTATTGTTTAAATAATTTATTGCTTTTCGAAATCGTAATGTTAGCTGTTGGCATTTGTAATTAGGATTCAATAGATTTTTGTTCACGAATATTGAGTTAGTAGTTTTTTTTTTTTTTACTAATTATAAACCAGCGCTTGACCGCAATCCTGCCTGATGGTAAGCAGTGACGCAATCGTTGATGGTAAAGCGCACTAGTTTATTAAGAGCCTATTCACTCTAGCCTTGAAGACACTCAAATTATTGTAGTCCGACGGAAACACCGCCGCGGGCAAATTGTTCCAGTCCCTCGATGTACGCGGTACAAAGGAGGAGGCGAAGCGCTTCGTCCGGATCGTAGTGGTGTTAACAACGTAAGGGTGGAAACCAGCCGTACGACGGGTCGTCCGCTGGTGGAACGGAGATGGGGGAATTAAATCATGCAATTCCCAGTTACTTATTTATCTATCTATCTACATCTCTCCCAAAAGGCTTAAAGGCACCTAAAAGGTAATGGAGAGGCCTATTCCTGGAGTTTCCCAGCTTGATCGAATCAGAAATGAAAAGATCTGAAAGAGAATCAGGTGAGCTTTGCCCGAAGAAATCATGCCCAATGCATAGCATTATCAGCCTTTAAGATTCCCATTCACACACACAGGACACAGGCTTCCTCTCTGTGAAAGTAACGTAATTCACCTCGTTTACCTAGTGCGGAAAGGTCATGTTTTAGATATCTCGGACACTGATCGCCTGCGACATTACAGGGAGCGTAGGGCGTTGTCGGTAAGAAGGTATATGATAGCCCGCAGGTTTAAACGTAATTCTCGAGCGAATAGAACACTGTTCAAAGCATCCTGTTGATCACTATATTCGTGATGCTCTAGGGTACATTATATTCAGAGATCATTCAGTGCCTTGCGCGTCCAGGAATACGTATACGTATTAATAAAGGACACTGCGTAGGACATGTATTCTGGGTGTTGTTGCGGACAAGATAGACACGGGTTTTGTCTAGTACTGGATAAATAAAGTATAACGTAAGTATAATATGTACGTATTTATAATTTTATTTTTATTTCAGTTTATATTTCCTATTTATTTTTTTACTACTGACACTAGTTTCGTATTCGGTTGACTACTATAACATTATGAATTTAAAAGTCTAAATTATAATAATTTTCCTTCCTCAGCCTATAGACGTCCACTGCTGGACAAAGGCCTCCCCCAAGGCTTTCCACGATGACCGGTCTTGTGCTGCCCGCATCCATCGGCTTCCCGCGACCTTCACCAGGTCATCGGTCCACCTTGTTGGGGGTCTCCCTACGCTGCGTCTTCCAGTACGTGGCCGCCACTCCAGAACCTTGCTGCCCCATCGGCCATCGGTTCTACGAGCAATGTGCCCTGCCCACTGCCACTTAAGTTTAGCGACTCGCAGAGCTATGTCGGTGACTTTGGTTCTTCTGCGGATCTCCTCATTTCTGATTCGATCACGCAGAGAAACTCCTAGCATAGCTCTTTCCATTGCCCTTTGTGTGACTCTGAGCCTTCGTATGAGGCCCATTGTGAGCGACCACGTTTCAGTTCCGTAAGTCATCACTGGCAACACACACTGGTCAAAGACTTTAGTCTTGAGACACTGTGGTATCTTGGACGACGAGAAGATGTAGCGTAGCTTCCCGAACGCCGCCCAACCGAGCTGGATTCGCCGAGACACCTCTTTCTCGAAGTTGGACCTACCTAGTTGGACTTTCTGTCCCAGGTATATATACTCGTCAACAACTTCGAGTGCAGAGCAACCAACTACAATTGGAGTGGGTGCGACATGAGAGTTCGACATGATCTTCGTCTTATCCATGTTCATTTTTAGACCCACTTGTTGGGAAGCTCTGCTGAGGTCATTGAGCATTTTGCCCAAGTCTTCCAGGGTCTCAGCCATGACCACGATATCATCTGCGAAACGGAGATTAGTGATGTACTCGTGTAATAATTTTACTCTGTTTTAAAATTACATCAAAAAAGCACAATATATTCAAATAAATTGTATTTGTTGCTTTCTTTCCTAAATGTAAAACCAAATTCCTATTCATTTTTAGATAAGAAAACCGAATCATCAACATCTTTGAAGCTACTCAAAGCGTTGATTACTTCACAAAGGTATGGTATAGAATATAAGTGGGTCTCTCAAGGGCGATTAACTACAATTTGCCCAGCCATTCAGCTTTGACAATAGTTATTGAAATGAATGAATCAGATGAATGAAGAATTTTAGATTAAGATTGAGTGTGGAAATAAAATCGACGCGAATAAAGCGGGCTCGAAACGTAGCGGCCTGTCTTTTCCAGGATTATTTGAAATGATCAGCGTATTTTCACTGGTAAAATCAAAATGGAAAATCTATATTCGAGTTTTTTTGTGTGAATCTTATATTTGACGAAGATACGTAAATCAGTGGACGTACCTACGTAATTATATCGTCTTTACATCTTCACGATGACCTGCGTCACATATTGTCATCCATTTTGGAATTGTTTTTTCATTTTTGTTTACACATTGTCATCCATTTTGGAATTGTTTTTTTTTTTATTTTTGTTTACTCAATGTTGTCCACTTTAAAATTGTTTTTTTTTTGTTGGATTAGTTTCTAAAACACTAACCTTAAAATTGTTTACGATAACAGTAATGCCTTTTATAAGTAGAGACTAATGTAAGTCAATGGTAAATCTACTATGCTGTTGGTGTTTCTTAAAAAGCCAGGCTACCACTATCTGTGTGATTTATAAACAGATTTATTTATTAAAGTCAACAGTAATATGGAATAAACTCATCTCACTTACATTCAACACAACAAGCCCCTCGTTCCAAAGAGGAATCAACATAAGTGACCATTAGTACTCAACTCACACAAAGGCTATTCAAACAATTACTAGATACGACGGTCCTTGCACCTTCGCGTAGTGCCTAACAATCTAGAGTCATATTGTCTGAACTGGGTTGTTGTGTTAAAATGTTGGTGTGTTCTTTTTTGCTATCCCATAGCTCTAGGAACACGTTCTATATGTAATAATAATAGGTCCAAAGTGCGTAATTTTGAAGGTATAAGACATATGATATGTATATGGGTGTATATGACATCGACGCACAAACGAGTACCATGGAACCACTAAAAATTCCACCACTGAACCCCCAGTGGTGGAATTTTTCGTCGGATTTTGCTTCATTTATAAAAAAATATATGTAGTTTTTTTCACTTTAGACCGTTCATAATTTATTGCTATAAGAATTGAACGAAACTCGAAACTTTCTATCAGCTGATTTAATAGAGTTCACATCGGGTGTTAACGTCATACCTACAAACACGCGCGGCGGCACGCTTGCAACGTTCAAAGGCCGAGCTGACACTTTTTTTTAAATACTTTGATTTCTTTAACCGGTCATTAACGACATAAATGACTATTATAATTTTATTACTGGCATGCGGTCTAACCTTTTCGCGAAGTTTACGTTACGATGTCAGATACACCCTGTATGTGTTGGTATATAATTATAATTGATAAATAATATTAAATAATTTTTATACAAACTAATAAAATGCGAAGTTGTCATATTGTACGGAAGGGACGATTGACACAGTGGTTGAGCGATCGACTGCTGCGCTGCATGTCGCGGGTTCGATTCCCGCACGGAACAAATATTTGTATGGCCTACATTATTATGTAGTTGTTTCGGGTCTGGCTGTTTGCGTATGTGACTTTATATGTTTGCAAACGAAAGCATATTACAGGAGAAATTCCTAGTGAGAGGCAAAGTAAAAAAAAACAACTTAATGTTTGATTTGAAAACTTGTATTTTTTTAGTGTGCATGTATTTTGATAATCGAAGTGGCCTTTTTATAACGAGTTAAGACTGCGTCATTTTTAAACCGTAGACAATTAGCTTAACCATCAAATTTAGAACTATTTATATTATATATAATACTAGCGACCCGCCCGGCTTCGCACGGGTGCAATGCTGATACTAAATACATTACAAAAAAACTGTTAACGTTGTATAAAAAACATAGCGGCCCGCCGCCCAACCGGCTGGTACCGCCGCAAATGCGACGCCCCACAATTTTTTAAATTGTAATATCTTCGAAACTATTTATTTAAATCATATGCTGTAAAGGGCGATATAGATCATTATTTAAAAAAAAAAATAGAAGTAGATTACCCTTAACATTTAGGGGGATCAAAAATAGATGTCCGATTCCCAATATGCACATAAAATTTCATGAGAATCGGGAAAGCCGTTTCGGAGGTGTTTAACCACAAACACCGCGACACGAGAACTTTAAATATTAGATTTTAAAATAAAATTGCACTATGCACAGTTACTTTGCGCAATTTTGTTTTAAAAGAAGATAAAATGTTCAAAGTCTGATGATGACTCTAAATGAGGGTGGTTCCAATGAGTAAAAAGTCAAAGCAATTAAAAGTTTTTGTAAATGTCTGATATTGCACGAAATCTATACAACGTGTAACGTAAAGGGTACCTATATACATACAAAGGGCATGGCATCTTTCCATAATATCAAACGATACTGGAAGGGTTTTTTAATATTATCTCTTTGTGTTAGGAAGTTATGAGAAAAAACACCGCCTGTGATAGGCTACTACCGTACTAGGCGCCCAGTATTATTGAAGACATTTATCGCGATTTTGGCAAGAAACATGATATGTAACGAGTAGTTATTGACGTATGTTGTGTGGTGCCACGTTTGTTATGATTTGAATTAAAAACACACGAAACCGAAAATTTGGTATCAAATTTTTGAGTATTTTATTTTGAGTTGAAACCCTTCTGATATCGTTTGACGAGGTCGCAAACTTTTTTTTTTATGTGAACTAAAAAATAAAATTACGCTGTTATCATGTTAAGATGCCATGCGCTTGGTATGTATAAACCCTTTATGTTACACCTTGTATAATTATATTTTGATATTTGAAGTCAGTGAAGAGGTTAATATTTCAAATTTTTATTAAAACGAAACAATCAAAAGAGTGGGCAAAAGAGTGTATCCTAAACAAAGTAACATTCTATGAGAGATAACGAGGATGGAAAAATAGAAAGAGATATTGGATTGTTTGTCAATCCAATATTATATCTTTGAGAAACCCTTGAAGATACAAAAGGTCTTGAAAATGAACATCACTTTATGTAGACCCTCTGATCCCACTCTGATAATCAATTGATCGCCATGTATGCGGCTGCTTTAGCACCCTCGAAAACCAACAACAGACATTATAAAGTTCTGAAGTGAAGTTTTTTTCAGTCGATGTGGTCTTTTGGAAAGAAAATAAATACGTTTAGAAAATAAATAAGAACGCACACAATATGTATTTTGTTCTTCAAGGCTTAGAATGAACACGCTAGTAATAAACTAGTGCGCTTTACTATCAACGATTGCATCAATGCTTGCCATCAGGCGGGATTGCATTCAATGACCACTTTACATCATTATAAAAAACATTACGAGTTGGGAGAAAATATGCATTATTTTTTTTAATAATTATAAACTAGTGCTAAACTGCAATCCCGCCTGATGGTAAGTAGTGATGCAATCGTTGATGGTAAAGCGCACTGGTTTATTAAGCCTATTCACTTAAAAAACTTAGGAATAGGAAGGATGTCGGCAGTTGAGCGAGGTGATACAATGTTAAACCCAAGACCAACACGACCAAATGATGCTGCGCTAGAGGGAGGTTGATCTGGAGACTCTCCGCGACCAAATTCCCGACACAACAACATTTGGCGCATCGTACCCGCCACACATCGCAACACAACTGCTCAGACTCGTCCTCCGTATGCAGCCTTTTGGCTTCAACTGCCTGGAAAACCATGAAAATTTAATATCTTTCACACGAAAAAAGCTATAAATATACATGCTTACTTTTTACGTCATATTATAATGACTTCTGAAAATACGACTTCGTACACAGCCCATCAGTAATATGCATAACAAGCGAACTACCGGAAACATTATAACGAAACATATTATAAGAATATTTTATTCGAAATAAGCAGAATACAGCATATACATAATATTATCAAAGGTAAATTTAAGGAATATTCCTTTAGTACTAGCTGCGCCTCGCGGTTTTACCTGCGTAAATTTAGATCCCGTGGCAATATTACGATAAAAAGTATCTAATATTTTATTCCTAGTTATAAACTATATGTGGGCCAAATTTAATTCAAATCCGTCAAGAAGTTTTTTTTTATTATAATTAATAAACTAGTGCTTGACTGCAATCCCGCCTGATGGTAAGCAGTGATGTAATCGTTGATGTTAAAGCGCTCTAGTTTATTAAGAGCCTGTTCACTCCAAAAAAACTGAGTGAATAGGAAGGAAGATGACAGTTGAGTGAAGTGAAAAAGTAACAAATATTCACTCATCCATTCTATAACAGTTTTAGTATTACGTACGGAGGACGGGTCTGAGCAGTTGTGTTGCGATGTGTACCATGTACAATAAAAAATATATACTACTAGCAATATCATCCACTTTTTAATTTGGTGAGTGTTAATACTACGTAAGATAAAAAAAATGAAAAATAAGTGCATGACTGAAAAATTAAATAATTGATTATTTGAAGAAATAATTTCTAATCATGTGATAAAATTTATGGAATGGATAAAGGAAAGAAATCGTTATCAAAAGACCTCATTAATATTATAAATGTGAGATTTTTTAAGAATAAGTGGATGTTTGTTACTGTTTCAAGCAAAAACTACTAAACGGCTTTAGATGAAATTTGGTACGCAGGTGGTCTTAACCGATAGAAAAAGATAATGAAGGTGGCTATTGTGGATTGGTAAATGGTGAATGTATTCGAATTTTTGAATTCGTGAATGTGTCCAAGGATACCTACTTCTTTCCTCTTGACGATTTTCTTTTTAACCATTATGAGAGCAATAGTGATGAAACTGTTCAAACGAAATAAATCCTCTAACTGGATTGGAACCCATGACCTACAACTCGAAGATCGGAGCCCTATAAACATACATAGCCTTTACACCGTAAATGCAAGCTTTTAGATTTAAAAAAAGAATCCCTCCAAAAGTGACACCTTCCGTTTCTTCACACACTAATAGCGAATTTAAAAAAAGAATCCATTCAAAAGTGACGTAATATTTTCTTTGTCTGTCGAACACACCCAAGTGCCATTAAATTCAAAAAAAGGAAACATTAAGATCTTAAATTGCCACCTCAAAAATTGCTCACACAAAGATGGAACACGGTAGACTTTTAATTAATTAAGGCCTAAACGGCGGATGCAGAACAATGTAGCTTTTGCCACACAAAAATATCGTTGTTTCTGTGAGATGGAAACGAGCACAAAATGTAGGTCAGACCGTCGTGAAGTAACTTACAAAGATGTTAAACTGTGCGCTAAGTTATAAGAGATAAGAGGAAAAAATTGCAAAAACTCTTTCTTTTTTTTTTTTGAGAAAACACTTCTGATAACCAAGCGTGACATTGGTTATCACTGTTACTTTTCCAAAAAAACAACATGGCTCGAATTCCCTTGTTCACAAACTAAACTAATATTAAGTTCGGTGCACTAAACTAATATTTTAACTTTTGTCCTTTTCTTAATGAAATAGAAAGAAAAGGACAAAAGATAAAATATTAGTTTAGTCCTGTCAAAATAAGATATTAGATATACATACAGGGTGTATCTGACACCGTAACGCAGACTTCGCGAAAAGGCTAGACCGCATTTTTTTTTTATTTTTTTTTTTTACATATTATAAACCAGCGCTTGACCGCAATCCTGCCTGATGGTAAGCAGTGACGCAATCGTTGATGGTAAAGCGCACTAGTTTATTAAGAGCCTATTCACTCTAGCCTTGAAGACACTCAAATTGTAGTCCGACGGAAACACCGCCGCTGGCAAATTGTTCCAGTCCCTCGCATGCCACTAATAAAATTATGATAGTCATTTATGTCGTTAATAAGAGGTTACAGAGATAACAGCTTTTAAATAAAAAATGTCGACTCGGCCTTTGAACGTTGCAAATGTGCCGCCGAGCGTGTTTGTAGGTATGACGTTGACCCTGATGTGAACTCTATGAAATCAGCTGATAGGATAGTTTTTCAAGTTTTGTTCACATTGCGCTTTTTTGTGTAATTAGCGAATTAATTATTTTTTACTTTAAAATCTTATTGGGTTATAAAAGTATAGCAATCATGAACGACGTAAGTGAAAAAAAAACTGCATATTTTTTATCAGTAAAAAGCCGACGAGAATTTCCACACCTGGGGAGTTCAGAATCATGTACTGGATCCATGGTATTCGTTTGTGAGTCGTTGTAAGATATACCCTTTAGATAGTTTAAACGAGATTATAACTAAGGCGTCTAAAAGTACGCGTCAATTTAAGTCACGCGCGAACTGATTTGACAGGACTATACTAATATTTTTCTTCTGTCCTTTGCCTGTCACACAAGGGGATCAACATCAATATTTAAACTTGTGTACAAAAGATAGGCGTGTTTAAAAAAATATATACACAAAAGAGAATTTAACCTTTCTTCAAAGACAGTAAAAGCCGCGTTGAAACGCGTTGCGTAGATTTAAAGAACGACATCACAAAGACAAATACGAAAGTCAACTTTTTTTTTTTTTTAATAGTTATAATCTAGCGCCTGACTGCCATCCCGCCTGATGGTAAGCAGTGATGCAATCGTTGATGGTAAAGCGCACTAGCTTATTAAGCCTATTCACTCAAAAAAACTAAGTGAATAGGAAGGAAGACAGCAGTTGAGCGAGGTGATGCTATGTTTAACCCAACAACACGACCAACGATGCTGCGCCAGAGGATGATCTGGAGACCCTCCACGACCAAACTCCCGACACAACAACATTAGGCATATCGTACTCGGCACACATCGCAACACAACTGCTCAGACCCGTCCACCGTACGGCTTCACCAGACATCATGCCGGAACACGACGAATCGCTTGACGGCAAGACTTTGTCTGGTGGGTGGTAACTTATGCCGGCGGCTGATGTTGTTGTGTTGTTGTTGGATACTATAAGTAGGTGTAAATTGGTTTGAAGCACAGTTTAGTTTAACCAAAAACCTTACTACCACACAGTAATATTTAGCAATCGTCAATTTACGTCTGATCAATGATATTGACTTAGACGTAACAATGAAACCAAACAAACAATGAACACGTGTTTTTGCGGTACAACCAAAAGTATTAACTGAATTTTTTGCTGATTGGATAAGAGATTTAAGTATGCTTATGCAATTATTTTCATCAATCCCGCCTGATCATAAGCATCACTGCTTACTATCAGGAGGGATTGCAGTCAAGCACTAGGTTATGATTATTAAAAAAAGTTAAAATACTTTCAGAAATTTTCTTTAGACTTACACCAAACTTAAAAGCTGCAAGGCGTGTAATTTTACGTGATCTCCAAACGTTGGGCTGGCCGTGCCATTCCGTTTGTCTCTTATTTTGTTAATATTATGTGTTCCCGGTTTTCATGTAAACTTACCTACATTTATATAAGAGTAAATGTATTAAAGAAAACTACAATAGAAACGTGGATTCTACCACTAGAATATTAAATGGAACATTTTGGGTTAAAGAAGCATGATATAATTATTTCGAAGAAGAAAAAATGCTGACAAAATATAACCACTATTTTATATATAATTATGTGTATATATATAATTATAAAGTAGTGATTGACTGCAATCCCTCCTCATGGTCAGCAGTGATGTAATCGATGATGGTAAAGCGCGCTAGTTTATGAAGAGCCTATGATGCTAATTGATCTGGCGCATCGTACCCGACACACACCCCACACAACTACTCAGACCCGTCCTCCGTACGGCTTCACCAGACATCATGCCAGAACCCGACTAATCGCTTAGCGGCAAGACTTTGTCTGGTGGGTGGTAACTTCTGCCAGCAGCCGATGTTATTGCCTACCGCCGTTCATCTATGGCCACTGCCTTAGATGAACGGAGGTAGGCCATAACAGCCGATGCCTGACGTTTTTAAAAAAAGAACACATTCTTTTTTAAAAAAACGTCAGGCATCGGCTTCGATTTCCTTGTTCACAAAGTAAATTTAAGTAGGGTCATTGTGTCAACAGTGAGTCAAAAGGGCACACTGAGTCAACGCGGTATTAGACAGAAGGAGTACGGCGATAGTTCCGTCTCTTTCACATTAGAATCCACCTCGGCTAGAGGCCCTACCACGCCAGTGAGTGCGTCGCTCTGGAGTATAGTGTACGTGACGGCGAAGTATTTGCGATTTTAAAGTGAAAAAGTAAAAAAAAAAGTAAGTTTTGTTCTTTTCTTTATCCGTATCTTTCAATCTTTGTCCCTAAGTTATAATTTTAATGCAATGAGTAGTTATTAAGGTCTCATTTGACAATGCATTAAGGATTGTCATCACAGTAAAAATTCTGTAATTACGTCATAAATTTAAAATGGCGGTAGTGGTATACTGTGGGTCATTTCTAAAGTGGGTACAGTGGGTCGACTAACTGTGCCCACACTGCCGAATGGTTAACTTTATTTATGTTCTTTTTTACAGAATGCCAAAGAAACGCCCGTTGTGTCGGAAAATAGGTAACCACACCAAAGAAAATATGAAAGAAGCTCTTCTAGAAATAGCATCGGGAAAAAAGATACGTGTTGTAGCAAAGGAAAAGAATATCCCATTTTCAACATTACAGCGTTATGCAGCTAAAGCAAAAGCATCCACATGTATCGAAAGTTTGCAACTTGTGCCGCATTATGACATTAATAAAGTTTTTACGGATGAGCAAGAACAAGCACTTACTGAATACTTCAACAATTGTGCTCTTATGTTTTACGGCTTAACAACAAAAGATTGTCGTAAAGTTGCATATGAAATGGCTGTTATAAATAAACTTAAAATGCCACCTTCATGGATTTTAAACCAGATGGCAGGTATAGATTGGTTAAAATCTTTTCGCAAGCGTCATAAGGACCTCTCTTTACGCAAACCAGAATCTTGTAGTCTTGCTAGAGCAACTGCGTTTAACAAGGATACTGTTAACGCCTTCTTCAACAATCTACAAGAAGTTTACCAAAGACAATCTTCATTTTCTGATGGTACTAGGGTCTACAATTTAGATGAAACGGCAACAACCACGGTGCAGAAACCGCAAAAAGTAATTGGTCCTAAAGGTAAAAATATCGGAAAAGTGACAAGCGGTGAAAAAGGCACCTTAGTAACAACTTGCTGCTTTATTAGTGCAAGTGGCCAAGTCTTGCCCCCGGTACTGATTTTTCCCAGAAAAAACTATAAGGACCACATGCTTAAAGGTGCTCCCCCTGGATCATTAGGGTTAGCTACATCATCTGGTTGGATGAACAGTGAGCTATTTGTTACTACAATGAAACATTTTATTAAACATACCTCGAGCTCTAAAGAAAATCCTTCTCTATTGATTATGGACAACCATGAATCGCATTTATCAATAGAATCTCTAGATTTAGCAAAAGAAAACGGTGTTACAATATTGACACTACATCCTCACACGTCAGCAAAACTGCAGCCCTTGGATGTGGGTATTTATTCTCCATTTAAAAGTTATTACAACGCCGCGATGGAATCATGGCTGTTAAAAAATCCTGGGAAACCTGTGACGATCTATGATTTAGCCGAGCTGATAGGAATCGCATTCACTAAAGCCATGACTCCAACAAATATTATTAATTCTTTTAAGAAGACCGGAATCTATCCCTTTGACAGAGATATTTTTACCGAAGAAGACTTTTTACCTAGCACTGTTACTGATCGACCCGATCCTAATATCATCCAAAATCCACTAGATGTGTCTTTGCAAGAAACCAGAGAAAACGAACAAAACAGTTCAATATTGGAAACTGAAACATGCCCTCGGCCATTAATGATATCCCCAACTTTTCGGCAAGAGCTTTCACTCGAGACTAGGCAAGCCTATTTAGGACCTGAGTGTGATTCTCAACATGAAATTTTGAAGCCACAGCCCCAGTGCTCAACGTCGAAAGATGCACCAGGATCATCTGGTGCTTTTGTTAGCCCTAGTCAATTTAGACAGCCCCTTAAAGCACTGCCAAGAGCATATAAAAGAAAAAGGAAACCTGGCCGCAGCTTAATCGCGACGGATACACCCGAAAAAGAAAATATTAGGATGCAAAGATCGGAAGTCAAGAAAAAGAAATTGCCAAAGAAGAACAAAATAAATGAACCAAAGAAAAGAGCTGTTAGGAAAGTCTTGCAGAGTGATTCAGAAGATGAAACTGAAAATATTTCTATTCATGACGAAGATTCCGATTGGTGTGAGGAAGATGAAAACAATGATTGGTGCGAGGAGGACAAAGTTGGAAATAGAATCGAAATACTAACTGATGACAAGTTACTGCGCAATGTCTTGCCTCGTCTTCCAAAGGAAGGAGATTACGTTCTTGTTCGTTTTTCAACTAAAAGGAAAAGTGTTTATTTTGTAGGAAAAGTTTTGCATGAGCGTAATGATAAATTAGAATATTATGTAAGCTTCCTTCGTGCAAATCGCAAATATCAGTTTAACATGCCTAGCAATCCTGATATATCATATGTTAAGGAGTGCGATTTAAAACTTATATTGCCTAAACCTTGTCTAGGAGGAAGCACCTTACGGCAACAGTCTTATTACTATTTTAATGTTGATTTTTCCCAAATCGACATCCGCTAGTTGGTTATGTCGAACCTTTAAAAGAGATGATTTTTAATGTTTTATGAAAAATAATGCTAGATAATTAAAATCCAAAAATCAAGAAAGAATACAAAGATCTCAATATGTGATTTAGTGATTTAAGACATAAAGGGTTAAATAGTTTAAGTTTAAAAGCAAATAGTGTTTTTCTTTAAGAGTTGTTTATTATTAAACCACATTTTTTTATATTTAAAGCTAGGAATGCTAAAATGTTTAAAAATCATTTGTTTTTTGTTATTAAATTAAAGTCTAGTCTATTAGGTGCAACCTAAGAAACGGATTTGATAAATAAATATATAAATACCAGTAATTATCTATGTTTTTATGTTCCAATATCATCCTGATTCACTGTGCCCTCAAGGTTGACCCAATGTGTACTCGCCTAAGGACACAGTGGGTCAAAAATCATTTTTAAAAAAATATATTATTATTCAAAAACCATTAAATGTATTTCATTTTTTTTTAAATTGAAACGTAACCAAGATGCCTATCTTTAATTCATTAGAATATAACGACTGTAACTCATATGGTTAAAGAGCTATATGATTTTAAAAAAAGTGTGACCCACTGTTGGCACAATGACCCTACATTGCATCTTTTTCTTTCTATTTCGTTAAGAAAAGGACAGAAGATAAATGTCAGTTTAGTCCGACAAGAAAAGTGTTTATACAAACCTTCTTATTAATCTACAGACTTGATAATAATTAATTTCTCTGTGGTGGAAGACATCGAATATTAGGCGTACCTTCATATCGAAGTGTGCTCCTAGCTGCCTCTCCCGGCCCGCTAGTGTTTATCATCATCATCATCAATCTTTTCATCGTCCCACTGACACTGGTCTCCTCTCATACAGGGAAGGATTGAGCGTAATCACCACGCTTGCTCAATGCGGGTTGGCGATTTTAGACTTAAAGTCCAGGTTTCCTCAAGATGTTTTCCTTCACCTTGTAATCAGCCATTGGTGTCCAAGATATACTTAGAAAGTACGTATAACTTAGAAAAGTTACATGGGTACTTACGGAGGCTGGTGTTTTACCATTGACCACCACGACTGTCTAGGCCACCACGACTGTACTGTTGACCCCACTAAATAAGTCTGTCTAAACCAAAGAGATTTAAGATATAATTTTAATGCCTTTGGTCTAAACCAACCCGGACCGCAGTTGGCAGTGGTTATTAGCGAGGTGATCGTAATCTGTTCGCTAATAAATTCGCCCATTTAATGATAGTGTACATTTTTGTGTGAATAACTATTAGTATTTAATTGTTGTATTTAGTTTAATATGTTGGTACTTGTTATAATTATTAATGGGTATACTTTTAATTCTGCATGTTCTAGTATCTACGAGACTTTTGGCCATATTATTTTTTCATGTCTTTTTTTATTATTTTAAGGCATTTAATTGTAATGTGCATTTTGTTTGTACGGAATAAAACATATTTCTTACTTTCTTTTTTTCTTTCTATATTATAAATGAAAAAAATATATTTGTTTTCCCAGTAAGTACTTGTTTAAGTTCCTATTATGCTTTGTTATGTTAAATGATTAATCTAGTTTTGTTATTAAGCGTACTTCAAATTACGTGAAAATAATTATTATTTTTTCACCTTTATTGGCCAGTCCAAGTTCTTCAAGCCGCGTCACAAATATTTATTTATTTATACTTTCGCATAAAGGTATGTACCTAATCTTACTTAAGGATTTCTCTACCAGTCACCCATGGGTGGTGAAGAGATTAGATGCTGTGGATGAAATGAAAACAATGGTAAAAAAACTCGTTAAATAACCACATAAATAGACCATATATACAGCTATACATACTATTCTCATAATAATTTAATCTAATTTCACTTTCTTTCAAAAAAAGAACAGCATTTTTCCTTTACTGTCTTCCTTTGCCTCTTTGCTATCTAACTATACCTACCCGAATCACTTTAGCTTGATAATGGGGGTCATTACTCTTTCCCTCATATCTCTCCGTAGGAACCCATACACTAAACTACATATGTGTCGGTTTAATTATTAGAACATATATAAAATTATTGTCTAATATTTTCTAAAAAAAAGGTTAATATCTAAGGAACACAATTAAAATATCGTAAATAAAAAAAAAAGAAACAGCCAAGAGCGTGTTGAGCCAAGCTCAATATAGGCTATGTGGGGTTGCGTAGTTTCCCGTCCGCAACAATTAGTGACATCACTCAAAAGTTAAATAAGAGAAACCAACGCCTGGGATACAGGCGAAGACTAGCCAGCTTGTCAATATTCTATAGGATGCAGTTTGGAGAGTATCCACGGGAATTGCACGACTTAATTCCGCAATATCCGTTTCACCATCGGATGACCCGTCGTATGGCCGTACGTACGTACGTACGTACCCTTACGTTGTTGATACCACTACGATCCGAACAAAGCGTTTTGCCTTGTCTTTTTTGCTGCGTACATTGTGGGACTGGAACCTTAGCCAGCTGCGATGTTTCCGTCTGACTTCAATTTAAGTGATTTTAAGGCTAGAAAATAAATATACAGTATGTTAACTAACAGAGGGCGTTCCCGTTAACCCGAAATAGTATAGCATACATACATGCTAAAAAAAATATTTCCATTCGAAAACAAAATGTTTTAAATTTTTTTCAATATGAAAATATTCAATAAAAACTTTTAAATTGACATGTAAAAGAAACACACTGTACACGCGAACTTGAAAGACGGCAACGTCGCAATTTATTTATACATGACGACTACTATTTTGATTTAAAACAGGAGGTTTCAAATTTATTTTCAATTATAATTTTTTTTTATTCGGATTATTTTATGCTTATTTTTCTATGCTGATATTTTTATTTTAATCTATTATTGATATATATTAACGAGTTTAAGGGAACGCCCTCTGTTATTTAACATACTGTATATATGATGAAATAAAAATTGCGTAACACATTTCACTCACTATCCGAATCTTTTGAAGTATATTATATAGTCATTAGTTCATATGTTCCAAAAATTCGTCTGTTAAAGTACGTAAATAACACAATGCATGCCGTTGAACTGTCAAAACTGAAGCCAATACGGTAAGTTCATGTGTTATAATTCCACTGGTTTCAAGTTGAAATGATTTGCACTAAACGTTTCAGCGACCTATGAAATACTGTGGTTGGGATCGGTAAGACGGATAGAATCGGAAACGAGGTGATTCGGCAAAGAACTAAAGTTATCGATTTAGCCCTCAGAATATACAGGTAGGGTAGGGTAGGGCCGATGACCCGAATGGGTAAGGATTTCCGATGTATTGTGTTTGGTAACCGCAAATCGAAAAACATAAGATAGATGAAGTGGCGATCTTTGCAGGGTATTAGTTATGATAACTGAATGAAAGTTGCCGACAATTGAGCCAAATGAAGTGTAATTGCAGAGCTCTGCCCAATATTAGACTAATTACAGCGTGAAGATAATCATATGCGGACGGTGAGCAGTGGGCAGCTCGCCATCCGGTAAGGACCAGGCACGAGTCGACGGCGCGTTGTGTTTCACGCGCGCCTCAAACAGCACATCGGTCAGCACATCGTGACGGAGTCCATGAAGTCCAGTATTTTTAAGTAAAGAATCATATATAAAATTTCAAAAAGATATCATGAAAACTAACAAAGTTATGAGCTTGTTATCTTACTTGGTTTTCCCAACAAAAATATGGCCAACCCAGCGCTCGCCCGCCCGCGCCTGAAGTTGCTCGTTGCGGGGGGCGCTCGGTAACCATACTGCAACATTTTTTAAATGTATTTGGGAAAAAATATAACATGGTTTAAAAATTATTGGAATCGATACAGTTGCTTATTCTGGACAAACTATATTCAGGTTTTGTATATAGTAAAAATAACGTTGTACGTATATTTACCGTATATTTTATCTGTGCTTGTCATATCACATGAATAAGTTAAAATGATAAAGTAAATGTTGGCCTTATTCTATCTATGAGTCCACATCCCAAATATCAAAAACAATTAATTTTATCGTACCTAATTATAATTTGTATGAACCATGACTATCATAAAATCACTGGTTGAGGCGATAAGCGCAATTCATAGATAGAATAAGGGCAACATTTACTTTAACATTTTAACCTTTTCATATGATATGACAGGCACAGATAAAATATATTTTTATTTCTAGACCCACTTCCGTGAACAGACATATCGTGACTAAGGTCATGACTGCAACTGAACTCATTACGTCTTCCAAAGATAGTTCAACTAACTATGATAAATTGCCTTTTTGTTTACGTGTTCAAAATAATGGTTGAACTCGTATAAATTGATATAAAAGGTTAAAAGGAATCTATTTTTAATGTTATTATTTGATGAAAGCTAAGTATTTTATACATAGTTGTTATGATTAATTTATATTTAATTATTTTGTAATTTATCACAGAGTAAAAAACATAGGGATATGACAAAATAAAAATCTGGGTCAAGTCAGGGTTGAGGATTGGTAAAAAAGAAACCGTGGTCCTGGCACACAGGCAAGTGAAGGTACACCGGTGGGTTTTAGTCAGTAAAAGTCTGACACGCCCTTCCGCTTCGCCCAGAGCGGGAGAGGTCATTTGATGATTTCCCATCCAGATAAAAAAGGGGTTCAGAGTTTATAGTTCTATTAATTTAAATGTTATAAACTAGTGATTGACTGCGATACATAATGGCAAAGCGCACGATTTTATATGAGCCTATTTAATCTATCCTTAAAGACACTTAAAATGGGACTCTAGTGGCGTTTTCTCCATACAAACGTATTCCGCTGTTTTCTTCGTGAATAACGCTTTTAGAGTAAGAATTTTTTTTTACAATTTCACACCTTGATTATACGTGCCCCTATTATTTGATTTTTTCGAAAACTTAACTAATAAAAGAATTGTGATGTTTCTAAATCCCGAAAATAACCTATTTTTACCGTGATGTTCATACGACTATTACACAATCGTGAGTTTTTGACAAAAAAGAAAATAATAGAGGCATAGGTATACTCATTACTCATCCTCTAAATTTTGATATAAAAATAATTGAGATGTGTCGTGTTTTGAAAAGAAAACAGCGGAATACGAAACATCTTTTGGTCAACATTTTTGTAGGTAAAATCTAGCTGAGTTGCAACTGTCTCTTTCGCACTTTACGGGGAAAGGTTGAAAGCGGCGCGACGGCAATCGTTTCTTCAAATACCTATTACTCAAATTCCTCGGCACTAGAGTCTACTCTTAAATATAATCGGACAAGGCAGCAGGCAGGCAAATTGTTCCATTCCTTCGAGAAACGTGGAATAAAAGGCGAAACCATTGTCCGGGTCGTAGCAAAATCATGGATACTCGCCGTACGACGGGTCGTCCAATGATGGAATGCTTAGCGGAATTATGTCATGTAATTCCTGCGCACGTTTTCCAAAATTCATCCTATAGATTACCCAAAGTTCCAAACAGGCGACCTCACTAACTAAAAACTTTTATAAAACCGTTGGGGTATGTGTGAGAATAACCTGTACCTACTGTCCCACTCCAGGGTAAATAAAGGTCACCCTGTTATCGTGTTACCTTTTCAAGTCAACCTTTTTCTTGTTGTGTCTAAAATATTGTGTCAATATCCACCCTAGTCATCACCCACGGTTTAAGATAAAAATAGAAACAGTCCAAGATCGAGTCGGTCCGTAGCATTTTCTATGAAATCATGTCTCCTGTATAGTGGCAACAGAAATACGTCATCTGTAAACTTTCAATTGGCAAGCTACTACGTTCCATAAGTCGCGCTGTTGATTTTAGTAATCACTTGACACTTGCACACTTGCTACTTAACATCGTGTAAATGATTGAATTACAGCCTGCAGGGAAATTGCGTAACACACGTATCAGTGGCAATGGCATTCATTTTGACAGTTCAACAACATTCATTGCGCTATTTACGTTGTTGAGCAGACACATTTTCGAACATGTGGAGCAATGGATTAGTAATATGCTTCGAAATGATTCCAATTGATAGTAATAGTGTGTTACGGTGACAGCGGGTTCGATCCCCGCACAGTGCAAGTATTTGTATGCATGAATATGAATACTTGCACTGGTCTGGTCGTGCCTCGGAAAGCACGTTAAGTCGTTGGTCCCGGTTGCCACACAAACATCTAATGGCAGTCGTTACGGGTTGTTGGAGCCCTCAAAAGTCCAACAATTGGTCTAACTGCAATGCTTCGATGTCGCCTTCGGGTTGTGGAGGTCAGACGGCAGCCGCTTCACGGAAAATGTCGAAGTTTAGCCATTTCAGAAGTTGGACTGGTAAAGCGGACCCCAGACTCCAAAGCTGAAAAGGCTGTGATGATGAAGGATGCGACTGGGATTAACGCTGTGATGATGATGATGAGTGTGTTACACTGGCCCAGTGGTTTCAGCAGCGACTTACAAGTTGTAGGATATAATAGGTTTGAATCCAATCAGGCGCTTTACTTTGTGTAAATTATTTCTTCACCTCTGTTCTCAAAACGGTGAAGGAAAACGTCATCGTGAGGAAACCGGCATGTCCTGGAGGCAAAAAACTTCGAAGACATGTGACGTCTACCAACCCGCACTGGGCTCGCGTGATTGAAAAGAGTACTGCTTGGCGCTATGGTGACCTAGCACACTCTTCTACTAGTATTAAGATACGGCGAAAGTTAAAGTCTTGGATTATAAACGAAATAGCTATATTAAATCACTATCTCGGTGGTAGGCCATAACATCGGCTGCCGGCAGAAGTTACCACCCACCAGACAAAGCCTTGCAGCCAAGCGATTCGCCGTGTTCCGGCGTGGTGTCTGGTGAAGCCGTACGGAGGACGGGTCTGAGCAGTTGTGTTGCGATGTGTGCCGGGTACGAAGCGTCAAATGTTGTTGTGTCGGAAGTTTAGTCGTGGAGGGTCTCCACATCTATCTCCCTCTGGCGCAGCATCGTTGGTCGTGTTGTTGGGTTTAACATTGCACCACCTCGCTCAACTGCCGACTTCCTTCCTATTCACTAAGTTTTTTTTTTTAGTGAATGTGCTTAATAAACTAGCGCACTTTCCCATCAACGATTGCTTACCATCAGGCGGGATTGCAGTCAAGCGCTAGTTTATAATTATTAAAAAAAAATATCGTACGTGGTGTCTCTGACGAGATCTTAACGCGAACTGTCCCACATTTTGGTAAAAGAGTGAACGTGCATATTTGCCTTCTATGCAATTATGCATTTCGCTGAGTGTTCGATTAAAACTAGAACATGGTTGATTACGGCCCACTCCCTCTCACCGAGAGGAGGCCTGTGTCCCAATAGTGGGTACATTTTAGACTGAATATGTAGTGTGTTACGCAATGGAGGTGCTGGTGACACATATATGGGTACGGAATCATAAAAATCAAGATACACTAAGTTACTAACACTTGACCCTCGCGACTTACAGTATCAAATGACAAAGTCTACTAAAAAAAGTTATGAAACCCCACTTCATACATATTGTATCTCGTCACATCAACAAAAGATACATCATTTCACATTACACGCGGGTTGCCGTATAAAAATAGCGTACGTCTACAGCCTTGCCAATTTTCTTGAAAGCGCGACGTATCTTGCCTGACATTTGATACAAACGAGCCAAATGAGGTCACTCTACTATACTTTGATAAGTATTGACCGGGTTAAATAGTTCTTGTGTGGAAGACCACTTTGAAGGCAAGCGGAATAGCGGTGGAATACCGAAATTTTGTCAAAAGCGACTTTAGGAGTTTTCTCTTAATGAAATCAGTTCAATGAAACGAAAATAAACGATTGTTCTTAAATGCAAATTTAAAATTTTATTAGCTTCACTTTTGTGTTTGCTTGCTTGTTTGTTTGTTTGTTCGTCTCTAACTCTTTGGACTACGAGTGAGCGGCTTATTATTGTAAACTGTCTCACCGTTTTCAATACGTTCGTTCGTTTTTTTTTTTTTTTAAAGAATATCGATCTAAAAAGTTGAAAACAAATATAGTTTAAAAAACTAAAAAACCGTGCTTTTAAAAAATATCAAACTAAAAAGTTTAAAATAATTTATAAAAAAGCGTGAGGGTTTAATATACAAAAATTATGGCACAAAGCGCCTCACGCTTTTTTTTTTAATTATTTTAACTTTTTAGTTTGATATTCTTTAAAAGCATGTTTTTTTTTTGTTTTTTTAAACTATATTTTTGTTAATAGGCTTTTCCACATTAAATTAGCTTTCATAAGAAACATTCTCAATTCACGATGCAGTGAACTTTTAATACTAAATTCTTTTTCTAGTGTCATTATGTCATCTACAAAGATTTAGCTAAAAATAATAAGCAAAAGCTTTTTGTTAACGTTAATAAAACGCACAGAGCAGTTTAGGTCTTTTTAGTTTTAGATAGTAAGTCCCTTTTTTAGTTGAGCTTTATTTTTAAGGAAAAGAGCTAAATCTAAATTTATGTACTAATTGTATACAAGGGAATATGCCTATAAAACCACGCTTAGCTATGCATCAATACTGCACCATTAATGAATTGCTAAGCATGGCTTTAACACTATATTCCCTTGTGTTAGTGTATTCAGAGACCAATCTCCGGCAAAGCATCCATTTATGAGCAGATATGACAAAGTATTCTGCAAATGACATTTGTGCCATTAACACAAAGTGTTCACTCGATTGACTCGCTAAGATTCAGCGGAGAGAAATAGGTCGTTATAGTGCACGAAGTGGATTGGGAATCGATTTTTACTTGCAATGTAGCTCCGACTTTTACTGAGAAAAAGCATGTTTGGAATACAATGTTACAAGTCTAAGATAGACTATAGTAATAATTTTGGACTTAACGGTATATTTGGTGGTTGTAGTTTTTTAAGTTCGTGAGCCACATATCCAGGTAAAAGAAAGGTGAAGTCGTCGTGGCGTAGTGGTTAAAATACCAGTCTCCCAAGTACGAGTGTGCGGGTTCGATCCCAAGTCAGGCAAGTACCAATGTGAGTTTTCTAAGTTATGTGTACTTTCTAAGTATATCTTGGACAACAATGACTGATTATAAGATGAAGGAAAACATCTTGAGGAAACCTGAACTCTTAAGTCAGAAATCGCCAACCCGCATTGAGCAAGCGTGGTAATTACGCTCAATCCTTCTCTGTATGAGAGGAGACCTGTGGGACGATAAAAAAGGTTCATGATGATGATGTCCAGGTATGCACACCACCGGAATATTATATTACGATCGTAATGCTTACACTGATTGTTAAATACCGAACACCGCGAAGGTACCCACTACCCAGTACTTAAAAGTTGACCTTTATTGGTATACAAGTAGGTTTGACGTAATGAAAATAAAACAACTACTGTATACTGTTCTATAGATGCGCTTATATTTCTTAAAATTCCAAAGGACCCAACCAAATCGTTGTCATGCAACGTTTGCGACTTCTAATTTGACGCCAACGCCATCTAGTTGCACTTAGAGTAAACTTATCAGAAATATTTTTTATGATGTTAAACTTGATGAACGGCTTTGATCAAGCATGATCATTAACACTGATTTTATTACTATCATGTTTAAAACCTTGTTTAGATATTAAATTAGTTGTACTGATTATGAGAGAATATTGAAGCCACATCACAAATATGCTCACGCACTCGGTTGCATCCATCCATACTAATATTACTAATGCGAAAGTAACTCTGTCTGTTACGATTTCCCGCTTAAACCTCTCGACCGATTTTGATGAAATTTGGCACAGACAATCTTTAGACCCTGAGAAAGAACATAGCCTACCTTGTATTGAAAAAAATGATATTCCCGAGGGAATAGTAATCTATAAGAGTCTAGCATAGTCTAGCAAGTTACTTCATCCTTTTTAGTTTGGTTTAACTGTACTGCGACAGTGTAAATTTATGTAGTTTTTGGGGAAAAAATTATCTATTAATATTACTGTTGTTTATTTCAGTTCTTTAAAGGTATATTGAATTCTTGTACAGCTCCGTTTTTGTATGCATGCGGAGCTCACATAAAAGTGATTGTTACACTACTCTGTCGCCTTTTAAAATTACATGTTACCTTATGTACGGACGACAGCAGATTAAGCTACCCGAAACTGTCAAATATTCCCAATCAATCTTAAGCCTTAATGCTTTAGAGATAAAGTTAAAAATCTAATAAAGAAATCTGGCAGATTGTAGTAGCTTGATATGCTGTCGTCTGTACAACACCCAGGGTAAACAAGGACCAAAATAAATATTTTAATTACTTAAGTTCAGGGTATATTTTTAATATGTTTGAAAATTTGGTGGTATATTTTGTAATAATATTTATAAATAATATTTTTTTAATGATGTATTCTTTCTTAGAGGGAGGCCTTTTTCCATTCCTTCAACATTCATGAACCTATGCTTCCTCAAATAAAAGCCTCACTATTTTCATTATGTTTTAATTGAAGGTAATATTTCGAAAGCAATTCTTGAAACCATGCTCTAAGGGTGATTTGGCATACAACGCTAGTTCTTCATAGAAATTAATTCCCCCATCTCCATTCCACCAGCGGACGACCCGTCGTACGGCTGGTTTCCACCCTTACGTTGTTAACACCACTACGATCCGGACGAAGCGCTTCGCCTCCTCCTTTATACCGCGAACATCGGGGGACTGGAACAATTTGCCCGCGGCGGTGTTTCCGTCGGACTACAATTTGAGTGTCTTCAAGGCTAGAGTGAATAGGCTCTTAATAAACTAGTGCGCTTTACCATCAACGATTGCGTCACTGCTTACCATCAGGCAGGATTGCGGTCAAGCGCTTTTTTATAATTTGTAAAAAAAAAAAAAAAATAGAAATCCAATTAATATTACATACCAAAACTAACATTATTCAACTTAATAAAAAAATCAATACCCACTCCCCTCATGAGCGTAGTTCCCAGGAACTGCGAGGGCTGATAAGTTCATATATTATAGACTACCCAAAAATAACTTTGGCGAGAAATCAGCGTTAGGAGCAGCCCCAATCCCTTTTACCCGCAGTGACTAAATTATTAACATCAGATAGCCAACATTAGGGAGATAGGACTCTCTCAGGAAATGAAAAGCTAATTCATTTTTCATGTCTTCATTTTCAAAGTTTTAATAGGTCTGTGACGTAAAATGAGTTCTAAATTTTTTTATGATAACTATTAATGAATATTTTGGGTCCTAAGAGGCAAGAATGGAATAGAAGGCGTTTATTTTCCAGAACTAACAACTTAGTAATAATTTACTAAGTTGTTAGTTATGTATGTATTTCAATCTCAACATTCTGCCGTTTTCATGGAAAAAAATATTTGTCTGTTATTGTTTTTAATATAAATGAGTCATCATCATCATCATCATCAGACGTCCACTGCTGGACATGGGCCTGCCCCAAGGATCTGTTCGACGAGCGGTCCTACGCCTCCATCATCCACCATCATCTCCGCTCGGAAAGGTAAGCGGTGCGTTGAGCTCTGGCGTCGCGTTGATCCGCGCGCCAAGTACTATGATCTACCATAAGCTGAATTGCACGCTCGGTAACCACACTGCAACAATTTCTAAATGTATTTGGCAAAAAAATATAACATGGTGTAAAAATGATTGGAATCGATTCAGTTGCTTATTCTGAACAAACTATATTCAGATTTATGATAAACTAGCTTTCCGCCCGCGGCTTCGCCCGCGTGGAGTTCGGTTATATCGCGCTTTTTAGATTTCCCTCGGGAACATCAAATTTTTCCGGGATAAAAGGTAGGCTATGTTCTTCCTCAGGGTCTAAAGATTGTCTGTGCCAAATTTCATCAAAATCGGTTGAGAGGTTTAAGCGGGAAAGCGTAACAGACAGACAGACAGACAGACAGACAGACAGACAGACAGCCAGACAGACAGACAGACAGACAGACAGACAGACAGACAGACAGACAGACAGACAGACAGACAGACAGAGTTACTTTCGCATTTATAATATTAGTATGGATAAAAAGTAACAATGTATATGTACTCGTGATCATACGGCCTAATGAAAATGCTATAAAAATGTAGAACCTCTCAATTTTACTTCTAATAATGAAAACCTCACAAATGAATTCAAATTAAATGCGTAGAATTGAAAGGAACTGCTTTCAAGGTCTTACACAAGTATTATTTGCTTTCTTTTGCGTTTTGACAAAATTAAAAGAATATTCATGAATGTGCCTGAGGAGAAGAGGAGAGGGGGGGGTCGGCTAAATAATATCAGCGGTACAACAGGGTGATTTCGTAACACACTCTCAGTAGCAATGGGTTTCATTTTGACAGTTGAACGACATTCATTGCTTGATTTACATTGTAGAACTGTGGTTCCTAACGTGGTGGTAATTACCCTCGCAGGGGTAAAACGGAGATTCTAGGGAGGTAACACGGGATGGCACAAAATAGTATTAAAATAGCAATAAACAAAATAATAGATTAATAATGAGATGCGCGTTGAGTGAAACCTAACCTAATTTTTTCAAACTTGCGAATACAAAGCAAATTCAACCTTCATACTAGTTAACTCCGAGATTTATATAATTATTACTTTACCAATTACCTAAACGTGCAATTTCATACATAATAAACATATATTCGTTTGAATTTGTGTGGTTTTAAATATTTTAAATTAGCTAGGGGTAAACTCAATACCCACATTTGTTCACAGGGGTAGACACATTGAAAAGGTTAGGAACCACTGTTGTAGAGCAACCACATTTTTCAAATGTACGGAGCAATGGATTAGCAATAAACAAAAAATTATAGCAATAGTGTGTTACGCAATTAGGGTGCGCGTCGATCGATCTGGGTGAGCTATGCTTGCCGCGGTTAGTTTGTAGATGGGTGCCCATATTTACATACTGACACCCCTTCGTGTCTTAGAAAGCACGTAGATCTCTGACAGTCGTTACGTGGTGATCGTGAGCCTAATTTGAATATAATGACTTCTGATTTTTGATTGACTTTGCACGTATACAATTAATATACTTTTAATGTTACCTTTTGTTCTTATTATGTTAAAACTATTAATAAGTTTATTTATTTAAATATACAATTACATTTTTAAATAAATCATTATAAAAAAATGCGTATAAAAAACATAAAAATATTTTAAAAAATATTGATCAAATAATGTCGGAAGTAGGATCCAAATTATTATTATTATATTGCAGTGACTTAAACGAGTTTCATGTTGGAACAACCTATACTATAAAAACCAAGGTCCGTATTACACAACGTCACTCAAAACTCTTTCAAGCCATTTAATTGGTAGAAACTAGTTTTAAGTAATGTTTAAACAGAGATCAATGCTTGAGTTTCCTTCTGGAATACGGACCTTAATATACACATGAGCGTAATTAGGAAATTTCATTTGATTTCATACAAAAAAAAAAAATATTATTTTTCTATTTAACGACTGGTAATGTTTAAAATACTGATTGTAAGGTGTCGCCTCTAATAAAACTGCACAAAAATACAACTGTTTTGTTTATATGAAACCTGAATAGAGTTTGTTCAGAATAAGCAATCGATTTCAATCATTTTTATACCATGTTATGTATAAAAATGATGGTTATTGGATAGTGTGGTTATCGAGCCTACCACGCAGCTTACGTTAGATCATATTACAGCACACGCCCGCGCAACAGCTGACGCCACAGGTCAATGCATCGCTCGCTCACCCCAGCGGAGCGTTGACCATATTTTTGTCGGAACAGTCAAGTAAGAAATAAGCTCATAACTTCGTGGTTTTTAATGATTTTTGTACATAGATTATTTACTTAAAAATACTGGGTACGTGTTTTGGGTTTACAAAAAATAAACAAAAAATAATGTTGAATAATATTGGAAATTGTTGACCAGATCCAAAGCCGTAAGACAACTTGCACATCTACCACCACCGGGCTCTTCTTGCATTTAACACTCTAATAATTTAAAAAGAAGGTAAAAACTGTTGCCCCATTGTTAAATTTACCGTAACACAAATCCGATTGTCTGAATTCTTGAAAGTAAAACCTTCCGTGCAATAGTTTCCTATGGCAGCTTGTATAAAAGAGGTTTCGTTTTGTCGCTTCCGCGGCGCTTACGTAACGTGACCTGAATTTATTTAGCTAAACGTTTCAGGAACTTTGCAATTTATACGTGTTCTTATTGAATCATAATTCTGAAATGTGTTGTGAAATAAGCAGGTGCGTGGTCATAGTTCTTAGACTTATGAATACAAATATTATTCAATGTTGTAATTACTTGAGCTTTATTGAGAGGGAAGCTTTTTTTAAAAGAATTTTGTCATCTAAAACACAGCCCATTTTAATTGTGCAATTAATAATAAACATTAGCAACAAAAAATACTTTTAAACAAGATAAAAATGAATATATCATGCATTATTATGACCCATAGTTTGAAATCACAATCGCCAACCCGCATTGAGCAAGCCTTGTGAATACGCTCAATCCTTCTCTATATGAGAGAGGCCTGTGCCCAGCAGTGGGACGATAAAAAGGTTGATGATGATGATGGTAATTTATGACACCCTAGATGCAAGCGCAGTACGAGTTTTGCATTCCAAAGACGTGGAGTGGCAACATCTTTACCAAGGACATTTACTCTAGCTCAAAAATTAATAATAGTTTTTTGAAGAGAACCGTTCCTGGATTATTATGGCCCATTAATCCAGGAAGGCTTTAGGTTATATAACATCACGCTGCGACCAATAGGAGCGGGGCATATAAAAAAAAAACGCGGGTGAAACCGCGAGGCGCAGCTAGTGTATTTATTAACTCTGAACTTTAAAAAAATCACGTTCAATCTTCCAAAAACTCAAACGATTTTAGTTTTCCATCGCAGCAATGAATTCAAAACTGCTTTGAGAAATTTATTTCAACCAGATAACCATCCAACACTAAGAGAATTCCGGAACACTCCAACCATAATCCCTTGCCACTTCATTTCATACAACCATAAATGTGAACAGAAAACCTCGCGGGCAGTACTGTAAGCACGTCAGCTTGTACAAGACGCAAGCCTCGCTTGCCTCAGGGCAGTTCAAGTAAAGCCGAGCCGTTCTTGCTCAAAGGCTAAAAGGCTGAGCGTTTCATACTATCGGATGACCGCGGCACATTCAGGTAAACGCTATGATAAAATAAAAACAATGGTTGAACATGGCACACACAGAATAGACTGATTACAGATGTATTACTTTTAGTTTAGTTTAAATTTTTTGGTTATATTTTTTAGTTAAGGTTATATTATGTATTTTAAATAGATATATTATTTTTAGTTTACGAGTTGTTGGAGCCCTCAAAAGTCCAACAATTGGTCTAACTGCAATGCTTAGATATCGCCTTCGGGTTGTGGAGGTCAGACGGCAGTCGCTTCACGGAAAATATCGAAGTTTAGCCAAAATCAGCATTTGGACAGGTAAATCGGACCCCAGACTCCAAAGCTGAAAAAGCTACGGATGCGACTGGGATTAACGCTGAGATGATGACGATGATCCTTTAGAGTTAAGGCTATTCTTTTAGAAACGTTTTATTATGGGTCAATGGTCATTATTTATATTGATACCAGCTTTCCGCCCGCGGCTTCGCCCGCGTGGTATTTGGTTCGCGCTTTTCAGATTTCCCTCGGGAGCATCATATTTTTCCGGGATAAAAAGTACCTTATTAGTAGAATTATTTAATTCTGGCTTCTAACTTTATGTCTGCAAAATTTCAAAGCAATCGGTTCAGTAGTTACGGCGTCAAAGCGGAACAAACAAACAAACAAAGTCACTTTCCGATTTATTATATTAGTAAGGATTATAAGGAGGCAAAATTTTTGAGTTTATATCATGGAGACTGCTTGGGCACAATTGAGTTGGTTACGATTCTCCAATTTACGATAATTTCACTAATTGAAGCTACAGTATTTCCGAGTGGCATAGTAATAAGAAATTTTGCATGAAACAAAGTTTCTTGCATAAGTTAGTATTATATCAATTGACTATCTAGTCTTACCTAAATCACATTATAGAAAATAATGAAAGGAAGTGAGAGAAATATTTAACTTGGGACACACCCAGTAAAAAGGAAATAAGAAATAAATAAACCAAAAAAGGCCTGTGGGAGGCCAAAAAGGCTCATATCTCAGCATAATTCAGCAATATTTTAAAAATAAATACCTTAGCGCTGGTATTTTGATAGGCACGCCCTGATAGCACAAGCATACCGTCGGACATAAAACCGACAAGGAACACTTCTTTATTCAGACTTCAACTAGATGATGTATAAAAAGAAAATTAAAGTAGGTCATTGAAATAGCTCTACAGTGTAGAATTAGGTAATGCATTAATAATATTCCTGTTAACTCCTCTAGCAAAGCTGAATAGACGCTGGATGTTCAAATAGACTGAATTTTAATGTAAGTGGAATATTATGGATCTTTAGACAGTGGTAAGTAAACGGCGATTTTCTTTTTATTACGGATTCCGCGTTTTTTCCACTAATTTATTCTATGAAACGTGGCTCTGCTAACTTTTTATAATCCTTGTCGTTACACAATTATATGTACTAATTATAACATTAAGCCAAACCTCTTTATTACGAAAGAAATCGAACTTTAGATCCAGACTTAACCTTTGAGTCAGTATTTGTATTTCGAATTTTTTTGAGGTTAAGTCAAAGTTCGTAATACAAAAGTGACAACTAACTACCGAACTAAGCTATCAATTTTATACATAGAACTGTATTTCTTTAATGGTTAGATGCATAATAATTAATTCAATAACCATTTAGGTGGCCTAAACCCGAACTAAATAAAATCCATGTTTTTTTACTAGAGGGTAAGAGTTTGTCGCGTTTTTTTAATTTGTTTGAACACGCTTATTTCTGAAAAAAAACAGCGAGCAGAAAGCACAGAATAAATAAAAATGTAGGTACCGCCATTAAAGCAGAATAAAAGTAGCCGCCGGGAAACTAGAACAAATTCAATTCTGCTCAAAAGCCAAACTACACAAAAAAAATCTAACACGTACACAATAACTGCGACCACAATATGCGAGCATATTTTAAGGACATAAAATTAAAATAGCACAAAAACCACTTTAGCGTATCAGTATTCAACACTCATAATACAAACGACTCCACTTTTCCCCGGCTTGGGCGAGCTAAAATGACAAGGCATGACTCTGCTCCAACTCGCTAAGTAATTACATACACGTCATGTGAGCGGAGCATATTCAGCGTTAGTGTAGGGTCGCCATGTTGAATCGTTTTCGGGGACTTATTCCGAAGGATTAATTTTGTGCAGGTGTGTCAAATGTAAGAATGTATGTCAAATTTGACCGCTCTGTACAGAGAGAGATGGAAAAAGGGTAGAGAAAAGGCTTTTGTGCAACAGTGGAATTAAAAAGGGGTCAAATTTGAGATTTTTTTTTATTTTTTGTGTATAAATTACAAACTAGCGCGTGACTGCAAGCCCGCCTGATGGTAAGCAGTGATGCAATCGTTGATGGTAAAGCGCGCTAGTTTATTACGCCTACTCACTCAAAAGAACTGAGTAAATAGGAAGGAAGACGGCAGTTGCGGTGATGCAATGTTAAACCCAACAACACGACCAACGATGCTGCGCCAGAGGGATATTGATCTGGAGGCCCTCCACAACCAAACTCCCGACACAACAACATTTCGCGCATTGTACCCGGCACGTACATCGCAACACAACTGCTCAGACCCGTCCTCCGGTGGAATGGTGTTTGTTTGACCTGTCTTAGCATAATCAGCCTTTAATGTTTCCTTTGCTGGGCTGTGCTTTTCGAAATAGAGTGGTCTGTAATCTACCACGCAGGCCTATGGCGGATTGACCATTTCCTTGCAATGTGTTGTACATAAATAAAACTTTAAAGTTAGAAGTTATTTACTTAAAGTTAATCTATATTAATATATAAATCTGAAGAGTTTGTTTGTTTGTGCCCGCTAATCTCAGGAACTACTGATCCGATTTGAAAAATTCTTTTTGTATTGGATAGCGCATTAATCCGGGAAGGCTTTAGGCTATTAACATCACGCTGCGACCAATAGAAACGGAGCATAACTAACGCCACGCGAAAGAAGTCGCTGGCGGCTGCTAGTGTGTTATAATCAAAATCAAAAAATCAAAGCGTTATTTCAAATAAACCAGTTACAGGCACTTTTGAATTGTCAGAAGGTCGTTCAGTCAATAAGATGAAGCTAGTCGCCCATTCCAAAGAGTAGGTACCTATGGAGAAGAACGGGCAAGAAAGTCCATGGACACTCTTTAAAATTTTCAAGCTAATTTTACAAATATTTGATTACATCATTCATGTTGAAATCAACCGTGTGAGAACGATGCAGAAATGAATTGTACGCCGAGAGCGTCCATTATGGAAAACACACAAAAATCAATTCAGAAATTAAAATACGCCGTGGCAGCTAAGAGATGACCAGTCCCCTCCGACGGCGTCCGTTCACGAACATGACGAATGGATCAGCATCATTCAGTTCAACCATATTGAAGGGAACCTAATGACCCAACACACACGCCACCATCAGCGAGACATTTGAGTGAGCATGACATACTCTCAACAGCCAGAGCACTATCAAGTCAATAAAAAAGACTAACCCAACAAAAAAATGCCTTACAGCACATTCGTACATTGTGCTCACACGTTTGCCATGCAATTATACAATACTAAGAAATTGAATCTACACAATGCTAAGATAGCTAAGTTTAGCTCCTGTGCAGCTGTACAAGTGCCGAACACCTCTGTCAGCGATACAATTCCGTAACGTACAATATGCTTGGCTACATAGTGTGTAATACAGGCTTTGAATTAATAATATAAACAATTACATGTTAAAACTACAAGAGGAAAAATCAGAGAACAATCAGTGTATATAATCGGACGCAGCTCAAGCCCAAGCCTTTTTGTCCTCAATATATGTATTCTAGTTACTGTATGGGTACTTTAAGGTTCCCAGAAATAAATGCTTTGTGTTTATTTTATTTGATCTGACGATTTTTCCGAATATTCCAAAGCAACATACAGCTGATCGCGTTTAGTATTCTAATAGGTTAAGCTATTGATGTAAATAACGCTAAAACAGAAAACCGGTTTTCAAATTCAACTGCAAAGAAGGGTTAATGTGTTTAGCGGAGGAGGACATATAAAAAAGGAGCGGGGCATATAAAAAAAACGCGGGTGAAACCGTGTGGCGCAGCTAGTAATAAATATTTTTCCTCAATCAGAGTTTTTTTTTTACTATCCCATTACAACTTTCTTTTAAGGCAAATGTTGGTTGGTAGGTTGTTGGCCCTCGGGGCATTAAGCGCGGTGGGTTTATTGTGCATAAAAGTATAAATAAATAAATAAAAGAAAGAGCCGACAGATGTGCGATGAATTCAGGATGGTGTAGGCTCCATTTAGGTTTTACTAAGCAATAAAGTTCCTGTAAATTGAATTCTCTCTTTATGACTACCTTAAAGGTAAAAATAAACGTTAACATAAAACACTACATACCTTAACATAAATCTGGATTAAATTATACAAGGCCAGTGTTCGTTTTTGATTAAAAATCCTCCAAAGTTTCGGATTATTGCGAAATTTGGGCGTCAAACTTGTTTTTATTACATAATCATACATAGATGATGGTTTTATTTTATTTATAAACTAGTGCTTGGCCGCTTCAGGTAAGCAGTGAAGCGATCGTTGATGGTAAAGCGCGCTAGTTTATTAAGAGCCTACCTATACACTCAACCCTTGAAGACACTTAAATTGCAGTCAGACGGAAACACCGCCGTAGGCAAATTTTTCCAGTCCCTCGATGTACGCGGTATAAAAGACGAGGCGAAACGCTTCGTCCGGATCGTAGTGGTATCAATAACGTTATGGTTTATACTCGCCGTACGACGGGTCTTTTCAGGAGGAATTCTAGTAAATTTGAGAACGTTCTCGAACTCATTTTGGACAGAATGAGACCTTTAATTCCCCTACATTTTTGATAAAGGTTTAATATTGAATGACGCTCATTTGAAATTGCGATTAGTTTTTGAGATGACTAGATTTGACTTCCTAGATATATTCCATACTATCTGTTGCCCGCGACTCCGACCGCGTGGACTTCAGAAAGAGCTCAGTTGATATGAAATAAGCGCCTGTTAAAATAGTAGGAGCAATATGTACGTCCGCGTTTTCTCCCGTTTTCGCAACATTTTTTGTTACTGCTCTGCTCCCATTGGTCATAGCGGGATGTTGTATAACCTATGTCCTTTCTCAAGCTCTAGACGATTACAATTTAACGACGATTGCAATTAAATTTGGTACAGAAATATCTGTACCAAAGTTACAAACGTTTCAGTAGTTGGCGTGAAAAATCAAAATCAAAGCATTTATTTCAAATAAACCAGTTACAGGCACTTTTAAATTGTCAGAAGGTCGGTCAGTCAATACTATATAATGAAGCTAGTCGCCCATTCCAAAGAGTAGGTACCTATGGAGAAGAACGGGCAAGAAATTCCATGGATACTCTTTTAAATTTTCAAGCTGTTAAAAATATTTGATTACATCATTCATGTTGAAATCAACCGTGTGAGAACGATGCAGAAATATACTGTACGCTGAGAGCGTCCATTATGGAAAACACACAAAAATCAATTCAGATATTAAAATACGCCGTGGCAGTTAAGAGATGACCAGTCCCCTCCGACGGCGTCCGTTCACGAACATGATGTATGGTATATGGAATTATGGAAAAAATTGTTAAATGTAACTTTTCTCAGAATACAACTTTATTAATTTTTGTGGGTAGTAGGGGAAATTTGGGCAAAAGAGAACTGCTTAAGTGTTGTGAAACGTTAAGCAATCTGAATATTGGAAAGGTTGTCCTGTTTACATTCCCTTACAGTGACCAGTTGCCACAGGAAGAAAATAGGATTAGATTTGACCTTAATATGACAATGTCCAACTTGACATTTAATAACAAAATATTACATGTAATTGACATTAATAATTATTTTAAGAATAATTTGTATTTGACAAGAGATAGACATAACAATGTTATGTATTATCTTTCTAATTATTATAAAAGACAAATAGCTGTGTCGCTATCATATTTTTTTTCTATTACAGCCAAGAATTTGGCTAAACAACTTGCTTCTTTTGAGCAATGCAATGACATTTCTGCCAATAATTTGGTTTCAGTTGACATTATTAATAATTTAAATTAGAAATTAAGACAATAGAGCCAACCTCTAGCTATAATATACACAACCTCAAAAGCAACTCGGGAGGAAATTTAAGGTCAATAGATAATATCAATCTGGTGCATCAAAATATTCAAGGATTTATGAACAAAGATTTAGAGGTAGATTTATTTATAAACCATTATGGTATTGATATTATCTGTATAACCGAACATTGGCTAAAAAGTCACCAGTTCTTGTTCAATTTTAAGAATCACCAGGTTGGTAGTTCGTTTAGCAGAATAAATGCTATACATGGTGGCTCATTAATTTTAGTTAGTAACGTGCTCAAATTTAAAAATCGTAAAGACATTGTGAGCCTGTCTGTTGAACGAACAGCTGAAATTGCCTGTATAGAGTTGGAGGGCTTCATTGTGTTAAGTGTGTACAGACCCCCTTCAGGATTGTATGACTGCTTTGAAAAGGTAATGGATGAAGTTTTACATAAGATTTGTGTTTCAAGCAAAGCCATTATCGTTTGCGGTGATTTTAATGTTAATTTATTAGAGAACTCTGGTTATTCTAATAAAATTATAAGTCTATTTCAGTCCTACAATCTTGTAAACCTATTTTTGGAGCCCACGAGAATAACACCTACTTGTGCCACGTGCCTAGATAATATTTTTACAAACCTAATACCAAGCCACAAAGAAGTTGTAAATTTACTTGATTCTGATCACTGCGGACAAAGGATTACTATTCCAAACCATAGTAAAAAAGTGACCAAAAAGGATATCACTGTTAACCCCAAAACTGAAAGCCGCTTGGAGGTTTTTAGATTTAATCTCATTAATAAATTGCCAGTCTTATCCAGTGCTGTTAATGCTGATCCTAATCATCTCTATGACAATTTTTTTAATATATACTGTAAGCTATTTGATTCCACCTTTGTTCCCAAGACTATCTCTGTTAATGGTAACGCATCTTTCTCTGATTGGGCTACCATCGGTATTTATAAAAGTAGAACTCGGCTTTATGAACTGTATAATGAGAGAATTTATATTAACACTGTTGAATTCAATTTGTATGTTAGAAAATATTCAAAATTATTTAAACAAGTTTGTTATATGGCCAAGTCACGTTACTTGAGTTCAAAGATAAAAAAGAGTGGCAATGTAATTAAAACGACTTGGAAAATTATTAATAGTGAAACGGGAAGGTCCAGTGATAGAAATACTGACTATAGCCTGTCTATTAATAACAACATAATTAAATCAGACTCGCAAGTCTCTGAGGCATTTGAAAATTTCTTTTCGGATATTCCTGTTTCAACTACTAAATCCCTAAACTCATCACCTTCTGTTGCCGAGTCTTTGCTTAAAGAAAATGTTAATGTTTGTGATTCGGAGTTTCATTTTGAATATGTTATCAGTAGAGATATAATTAAAATCTTTCACACTCTAAATGTAAAAAAGACTGCTGACCTATGGGGCCATTCGGTGGAAGTTGCTAAGTCTATTATTGATATTGTGGCACCCACTCTAGCTGATATCTTTAATGCTTGTATTGACTGTGGAGAGTTTCCTGATCTCATGAAAAATAGTAAAATAATACCTTTGTTTAAATCAGGTAGTACATCAGACCCCACAAATTATAGACCTATTTCTGTACTACCTACCTTTAGTAAAATTTTTGAGAAATTAATTTTAAACCAAATGCAAATTTTTTTAATAAACATAAATTATTACATAGCAAACAGTTCGGTTTTACAAGGGGTCGTTCAACTACTGATGCCGGTGTTGAACTTCTAGGACATATTTATAATGCATGGGAGGATAAATGCGATGCCTTGGGCATCTTTTGTGATTTGTCTAAGGCATTCGATTGCGTTCTTCACGATACGTTAATCAGGAAACTCCGCCACTACGGGATCCGGAATTCTGCACTGGATCTTATTACATCTTACTTGAGTGGTAGGATTCAAAGCGTTGACGTTAATGGAACAAGATCTTCCGGGTCTTTGGTAACAATGGGAGTCCCACAGGGGTCAATTCTTGGTCCTTTTTTGTTTCTTATTTACATCAATGACCTGCCGTACCTAATAAAGGATAACCACGATATAGTGTTGTTTGCAGATGACACTTCACTTTTATTTAAACTGAAACGTCAGCAGCAGGTTACTGATGATGTAAATAGCGCGATCTCCAAAGTAGTCCATTGGTTTAATGTTAATAATTTACTCTTAAACGAGAAAAAAACTAAATGCATTAAGTTTACTCTACCTCACGTTAGGCAGGTGGAAACTAAAGTGTTGATAAAGGGCGAAGAATTGAAATCTGAAGACAGCACAGTATTCTTGGGTATAACTCTGGATGCTAAGCTTCAATGGGGTCCACATATAGAAAAATTGTCAAAAAAACTAAGTTCTGCTGCATACGCAGTTAGAACAATTCGTAATTTGACTGATGTTGAGACGGCCCGTTTAGTGTACTTTGGCTATTTCCATAGCGTAATGTCGTACGGCATTCTGTTGTGGGGAAATGCCGCCGATATTCAAACAATATTTGTTTTGCAGAAACGAGCTGTTCGTGCAATTTATAAATTAAGTCCGAGACACTCTCTCAGAGAAAAATTTAAAGAGATTAATGTACTGACCGTGCCGTCTCAATATATTTATGAAAATCTTTTGTATGCTCATAAAAATATAAAATTGTTTAAAAAATACAGTGATGTCCATAATATAAATACTAGGAACAGGCACAAATTTATTGTACCTACAACAAGGCTCAAGAAAATAGGTGGCTCCTTCAGATGCCAATGTATACATTTTTACAATGGACTTCCAGAGGTGGTTCAAGATCTGAGCCTGAATAAATTCAAATCCTTCATTAAACGTAAGTTGTGTCAGAAAGCATTTTATAGTGTGAAGGATTATATTGAGGACAAAAAGGCTTGGGCTTGAGCTGCGTCCGATTTCTATACACTGATTGTTCTCTGATTTTTCCTCTTGTAGTTTTAATATGTAACTGTTAATGTTACTAATTCAAAGCCTGTATTACACACTATGTAGCCAAGCATATTGTACGTTACGGAATTGTATCGCTGACAGAGGTGTTCGGCACTTCTACAGCTACACAGGAGCTAAACTTTCCACAGATTCGGGAACACTGTTGGAGCTGCTGAACCTTGGACAAAACTATCTTAGCATTGTGTAGATTCAATTTCTTAGTATTGTATAATTGCATGGCAAACGTGTGAGCACAATGTACGAATGTGCTGTAAGGCATTTTTTTGTTGGGTTAGTCTTTTTTATTGACTTGATAGTGCTCTGGCTGTTGAGAGTATGTCATGCTCACTCAAATGTCTCGCTGATGGTGGCGTGTGTGTTGGGTCATTGGGTTCCCTTGAATATGGTTGAGCTGAATGATGCTGATCCATTCGTCATGTTCGTGAACGGACGCCGTCGGAGGGGACTGGTCATCTCTTAGCTGCCACGGCGTATTTTAATTTCTGAATTGATTTTTGTGTGTTTTCATAATGGACGCTCTCGGCGTACAATTTATTTCTGCATCGTTCTCACACGGTTGATTTCAACATGAATGATGTAATCAAATATTTGTAACAATAGCTTGAAACTTTAAAAGAGTGTCCATGGAGTTTCTTGCCCGTTCTTCTCCATAGGTACCTACTCTTTGGAATGGGCGACTAGCTTCATCTTATTGACTGACCGACCTTCTGACAATTCAAAAGTGCCTGTAACTGGTTTATTTGAAATAAATGCTTTGATTTTGATTTTGATTTTGATTTTTTTGATGGATCAGCATCATTCAGCTCAACCATATTGAAGGGAACCTAAAGCCGGACAGACAGACAGACAGATAGAGATACTTTCGCCATCTTAATATTAGTTTGGATTACCTTAGAGGTCAAGGTCCCACAACATAATTAGTTATCATGTTCATGATAAATGTTGACTATATACGCTAGTATATATTATAAGTGTGTGTAAGATTTCTTATTTCCCTGAACCATTGCACCACCCACCCGCACATTCATTTTCACGATACTTTCAGTCTGATTATTTCTCTTATTCTTCTGCTTCTAAGAGCCATACTTAGGAAACGAGCGTGATATTAAGTAGCCAATAACCTCACTCAATTGGGCTATCAAATGCAAAAGACTTTTCCAAATCCAATTGGCTCTTCTAAAGATTAACGTGTTTAAACAAAGTATTCAGATTTATTTAAAGTTTCATATTACATATCTTTTATAGGTTCTCTGGGTACCCAGATCTCCTTTAGTCATCATCATCATCATCTCAGCGTTAATCCCAGTCGCATCCTAAGCTTTTCAGCTTTGGAGTCTGGGGTCCGCTTTTACCAGTCTAACTGCTGATTTTGTCCTAAAAATTTAGCCTTTTGGTCATTAAACACGTGTACAAATCAAGTACACACAGTAGTATTTGATTTGTAACCTTGCCTGCCAAAATAAAAACTGGAAAACTAAAAATAACTAGCACAGTTTCTTGCCATTCAAGAAGAAAAGGGACGGCAACGCCAAAAAAAATACTTTGCCTGACATCATCATTTACCGTCATGTCTGACGACTCATGATGCCTGTTGAAGATCCACGAATGACAGCCGGGATCCATGACTTAACGTGCTTTCCGAGACATTTAGGGCTGGTCATCGTACCAAAGATGGTAACCCATCCACGGGCTAATGGCGAGATTGTCTCTGGTCGATCGACCAGTGCGACTGCTATAACTTGCCGCAAGCCCGTCCTTTTTCTTGTAACCTTGTTCAACATATCCCTCTTACAGTAATAGCCCCCTGTATTTCGGTGGTAAGCCATAACATCGGCTGCCAGCCGAAGTTACCACCCACCAGACAAAGTCTTGGCGCCAAGCGATTCATCGCGTTCCGGCATGATGTCTGGTGAAGCCGTACGGAGGACGGGTCTGATCAGTTCTGTTGTGATGAGTACCGGGTACGACGCGCCAAATATTGTTGTATCGGGGGTATTGCCGTGGAGGGTCCCCACGTCAAGCTCTCTCTGGCGCAGCATCGTTGGTCGTGTTGTTAGGTTTAACATTAGATCACCTCGCTCAACTGCCGTCTTCTTCTACTTCCTTCCTATTCACTCAGGTTTTTGAGTGAATAAGCTCTTAATAAACCAGCACGCTTTATCATCAATGATAGCGACACTGCTTACTATCAAGCGGAATTGCGGTCAAGGACAAGTTGACAATTACAATATAAAAAAAAACCAGAAAATTTATATACAGGGTGTAATTGTTTTGTCTAGAGACATACAATTACGCATAAGTAAGTACTATTCCTGAAATGTCTCTAATTCCTCAAAATCATGGCCACCATAATTCACACATAATTCATTGGTTGTGAAAGCAAGAAGCTGACTTCTAAATAAATAACGTAATGAAAAGCGTTCATTTCGTACCATACTGATTATGTAATATAGTAATTCATTTTTACAGAAAATGAAACTTGAATCTCGTGGAGAATTTCGTGTCTCGTCTCAATTTTATTACAGCTGAACTTAATAATGATTATGAGATGGCTGTGTAAGGTGTTTGCAGGAGAATTATATGAGCAAAAGCTTCTAAAACTTATAAATTATTTAGTTTATGTACTGACTACTACATTAACTAGATATACCTACAGTTTGTTTGTAAGTACGTAAGATGCTGGTATCTACATGAGGCAGCATATTAATACTCATCCTATAATATTCCCACTGCTGGGCACCTTTCAGAGAGAGAGAGTTTGGGCCATATTCCACAACACACACACAGTGTGGTTTGCTAGATGTCACAAACATATCTTATACTAGCGGCCGCCAGCGACTTCGTCAACAAGTTAGTTATGGTCCGCTTCTATTGGTCACAGCGTGATGTTAAAGCCTAAAGCCTTCCTCAATTAATACGCTAACGCAAAAAATATTTTTGGAATCGGACAAGTACTTCCTGAGATTAGCGCGTTCAAACAAACAAACAAACAACGTCTTCGGCTTTATACAACGTGTAACATAAAGGGTAGGTATATACATAACAAAGGCATGGCATCTTTACATGATATCAAACGATATTGGAAGGATTTTTTAATTCTATCTCTTTATGTTAGGAAGTTATGAGGAAAAACACCGCCTGTGATAGGCTACTATCATACTAGTCCCACAGAGATATTGAAGACATTTATCGGATTTTGGCAAGTAACGTGACGGGTAACGAGTAGTTATTAACGTATGTAGTGTGCTGCCACGTTTATTATGATTTGATTTTAAGACACAGACGAAACCGAAAATTTGGTACCAATTTTTTGAGTATTTTATTTTGAGTTGAAACCCTTCCGATATCGTTTGATATCATCTAAAGATGCCATGCCCTTGGTATGTATATACCCTTTTTGTTACACGTTGTATATTAGTATAGATTATATAGTTCCAGGCCATGCCGGTTTCATCACGATATTTTAATTACACATTGTAATTATATTATTAATACAGAGTAAAACTCTTGAGTTCAAACCCTTGTAATTTGCTGCCGTAACCACTCTACTGGTGCCATTGCCAAGGTAAACAATGGTCCCAGTACTCTTGTTGACAACCAAAACTAAATTTCAGTTGAGTGCGTCTTTTTATTTTTATTTTGTTGTATTGTAAAAAGGACATGCCTCGGAAAGCACGTTAAGCCGTTGGTCTCGGTTGCCATACGAACATCTAATGGCAGCCCTTAAGGGTTGTTTGAGCCCTCAAAAGTCCAACAATTGGTCTAACTGCAAAACTAACTAACTTTTTGGCTAACTGCAATGTTTCGATATCGCCTTCTAGTTGTGGAGGTCAGACGGCAACCGCTTTACGGAAAATATCGAAGTTTAGCCAAAATCAGCAGTTAGTTTGGGTAATCGGACCCCGGACTCCAAAGCTGAAAAAGCTTCGGATGCGACTGGGATTAACGCTGTGATGATAATGATGATGATGTAATTATAGTTATGCAAACTTATTGAAGGGGCATTTAGCTTATGTAGACAAATTGTTTATACTGTAAATAGAAATCGGAAACTGTTTTACACGTGATGCTGTTAAAAACATGAATTAAATGAGCTGCTGATTTTGGAAAACCAAAATCAGCAGTTAGACTGGGAAAGCGGACCCCAGACTACAAAGCTGAAAAAAGCTTGGATGCGACTGGGATTAACGATGAGATGATGATGATGGAAAAAGGAGAGAAGATAAAGAGAAAGAAGAAGAAAAATAGAGACTATTATGTATCACAAACCAAAAACAAAAATGAAAAACCGACAAACCGTGAAAACGGTTTTGCGGGGCATACCATTTATCCCAATGTATTGTACCTACACTAGATTAAGAAAATAAATAATAATAAAACTTGACTGGACTATACTAATACTTATCTTATGTCATTTTTCCAACGTTTATAGTTTATATTGAGAACAAGGGAATCTTTTCGGGGCTACTAAAATATTATAAGAGTCCTGTCGAACGAAAATTCTATAGACAGTTTAAACGTGTTAAAAAAAAACCTCCAATTACGTCAGACGCTGACTAATTTGTCAGGACTAAAGTAACTATTATTTTATTTTCTGTCCTTTTCATAATGAATACAAAAGAGAAAGATGCACTGAACTAAATTCTGTTTAGTTTGTGAGCAATGAACTTGTCTTCTCTAGTCTTGTCTTTTGCCTTTTACAGGTTCGATTAATACTTTCTGTAAAAGTAAACTCCAAAATTACTTCAACAAAATATTTTATAGCCATGCTTGTACCTTGTCAAAAACATTTTCATTTCTAACCCACCGGAATATTTTGGCTACATTTTCGCCTGAACTTTTAATTAAAATGTCCTATTCTATTCTGAATCATTTCGGAGAAGAGCTGAACTCAAATCAAATTAGAACTTTTTTTCCAATTTCACCATATAATTCACTTTCGGTGGTTTGTACATTTCGTAATTAAATCAAGTGCGAACTCAAGTTAGTCAAAACATAAATAGGTAGATATAATTTATTAGTTAACGTTAAACTATGATCTTTTCTTTTCCATTTCCAGAGGAGACCTGTGCCCAGCAGTGGGACGATAAAAGGTTGATGATGATGATGATGAAGCTATGATCTTAACGCCTGTTTTAGAGGTAAGTGGAACAGGGAGTAAAGTTCACTTATCCTCCATAGAAAATAGGGGATCCTCCGACCGACGGGTGTTATGTCTGGCGGGCACTTGCCCAGCGGTTGATTTTGGGAAGTTGTATGTATGCTCATGAGATGTAGAATTTGTATGACGCTAATATGACGCGTTGTTCGCATATGGCGGTTGAAGATACAGCTACACGTGTTATAATTTTATTGATCAATCAAGAGTTTTGTTAGTCAGGTAAATCTACTTCGTCCATGGTTGGGTTTGACGTCGTCCTCTACGAGCCTCGGAATGCATGTTATGCCGTCGCAACAGCATAACATGTTCTAGATGTTCCTAGCGCTGCCAGCGACTTTTTTCGCATGGAGTTAGTTATGATCCACTCCTATTAGCTACATAGCCTAAAGCCTTCCTGGATTAATGGGTTATCCAACGCAAAAAGATTTTTTTAAATCGGCCTGAGATTAGCACGTTCAAACAAACAAACTCTTCAGCTATCTTAATATAGATTTGTGGATGACCGTCATCTTTGGTAGCCCAGAAGTCTGACAACCAGGTCTATTAAGGGGCATTGAGTTTTTTTTTTATAAACATAAACTAGGGCTTAACCGCAATCCCTACCTGATAAGTAAGCAGGTAAGCAGTGATGCAATCGTTGATAGTAAAGCGCGTAACAGTCTTATTCATTCAAAAAAACTGAGTGAATAGGAAGAAAGACGGCAATTAAGCGAGGTGATGTAATGTTAAACCTAACAACACAACCAACGATGCTGCGCCAGAGGAAGATTGATCTGGAGACTCTCTCGATGCCTGACACACATCGCAACACAACTGCTCAGACCCGTCCTCAGTACAGCTTAGTTACCCAATAAGTGCGTTGTAGAGGTTAGATAGACTATGCTCCATATAAAATACGTTCTTATATGCTGCTGCGTTCTTATATGCGGTTAAGCTGGAAGCGAACTCCATAAGAATTGCAGAGGGCGGAGTTTATTGCACCACTTTTTCTCCCCAGCGAAGGAAAGTGGGTAAGGGCCGGGCGTTTTGGGGGACTGTCTTATCTAATTTTGACTTTCGAAAAGTGCTGATTCTCAGCCTTATTTGAATAAATGACTTTTGATTTTGTTGGGAAAAACGTGGCAGATAAATACTTGAATCTGAAGAACTTACTTTCTTATTAAGTGAAAATGTTTATCGTCCTCTGTATTAATATTTTTTTTTATTATTAATTATATTTGTTAATTTTATAAAGAGGTCAAATAGGGATGTTTCCCGGGTAAATGGTGGCCATGGTAAAAAAAATTGATTCTATTTAGTCCGTCATTCAGATTATAGAAAAATATTGGATATGTATATTTTGTTTTATAATATCAATAAAAAAAAAAAACAAATAAAAAAGGCATCATCATCATCATCAAGAGTGGAAGCTGGTGACATCACTCGTGGTTAAAAAGTGTAGAAAGGAGTGACGTCACACGAGTTTTTAACGCACTGTAACTTCTTCATTATTCGTTTATATGAAAAAAGAAAAAATACGTGTCTAGTTTTTTTTAGGAAATGTGACTGACGGACTAATTATTTTTTTTTAATCAACTACCCTATTCGTTTCTTTATCTATACTAATCTATATTAATATATAAAGCCGAAGAGTTTGTTTGTATGTTTGTTTGTTCGGAAACTACTGGTCCGATTTCAAAAATTATAATTATTTTTGCGTTGGATAGCCCGTTAATCTAGGAAGGCTTTAGGTTATATAACATCATGCTGCGACCAATAGGAGCGGAGCATAATTAATTCCACGCGAACGAAGTCGCTGGCGGCTGCTAGTAAGTTTATAAACTACAGATCACTAGCAGTAGTCGAAAAATACTTTTTGCATTTAATAACTCCATTCTTTCAAAGTTTATAAGGTACACGACCTTTAAAAACCGACCAAAAATAGAATTCGCTAAGCGAAAACGAAGTTATACCGCTCATAAGGCGGCGATGCAATGCAATGCGGTGAACCGGAACCCGACAATTTTATACGCAAAAAGTCACGGGTAAAGTTAGTACAACATAATTTTAAATTGACCAAAATTTAAGTCATGGTAGCCTAGTGGTTAAAACAACCAGCCTCTCAAGTATGAGTGTGCGGGTCTGATTCCAGGTCACGCAAGTACCAATGTAACTTTTCTAAAGTTATATGTACTTTCTAAGTATATCTTGGACGAAAATGATTGATTACAAGGTGAAGGAAAACATCTTGAGGAAACCTGGACTTTAAGTCTGAAATGGCCAACCCGCATTGAGCAAGCGTGGTGATTACGCTTAACCCTTCTCTGTATGAGAGGAGACCTGTGCCCAGCAGTGGAGCGATAAAAAGGATGATGATGCTGACCAAACTTTTGATAGAATTTAGGCTAAGTCAAGCCTACTGTAATGAATTGAATTTGCATGAGTACTTATCGCTGAAAATCACAATCCACGTGTTTGATACTCCACCTACTCAAAATAAAGTTTTGCAATAGAATCCTGAAATCAATACTTTAGAACCGCAAATCTCTCAAGAATCTCCAACTAAGACTAAATACTTGACAGTCTAAATGCGAGGATAAGGAACTTATACACCTGGAATCTTGCAAACTATCATAATGTTCCATTATGCTGTGAACATTCCGTTAGCATATTGCTCACAGCTGGAGTTCAATTTCTCGGGAAAGGCAACATTCATAGTAGGTAAGCTTGGATACATTATTAATATCTAGTACCGTCTCGAACGAAGCTCGGCGTTCGTACTACAACAAATCGGTTGACCACGAGAATTCAACAGTTCTAAATTCCAATTTTCGGGAATATTCGGGAGTCTTCATCCTCAATTGTTTCGTATCATCAGTCAGTATTTGTACACCACTTGGTATGCTAGATATTGGATTGATGGATTTGATATAAACTACAAAATATTTTTGAGTGTTTAAATTTAGAAAGCTTTGATTTGTGACTTTATTTTAATAATTATAAACTAGTGCTTGACTGCAATCCCGCCTGGTGGTAAGCAGTGATGCAATCGTTGATGGTAAAGCGCGCAAGTTTATTAAGCTTATTCACTTAAAAATCTTAGTGAGTAAGAAGGAAGACGGCAGTTGAGCGAGGTGATGCAGTGTTAAACCCAACAACACGACCAAACTCCCGACACAACAACATTTGGCAATTTAACATCAAAATTTTGTGTATATCGTACCCACCTCATAGCTAGTGTACCAAATTCTCACCTCATCATCATCAACCTTTTTATCGTCCCACTGCTGGGCACAAGTCTCCTCTCATACATAGAAGGATTGAGCGTAATCACCACGCTTGCTCAATGCGGGTTGGCGATTTCAGACTTAAAGTCCAGGTTTCCTCGAGATGTTTTCTTTACCTTCAGTCATTGGTGTCCAAGATATACTTAGAAAGTACATATAACTTTAGAAAAGTTACATTGGTCTCACCTTATTCACGCCTAAACCTAACACGATCAACGATGCTGCGCCAGAGGGAGATTAATATGGAGACCCTCCATGATCAAACTCCCAACACAATAACATTTGGCTCTTCTTACCCGGCATACATCGCAACACAATTGCTCAGACCCGTCCTCCGTACGGCTTCACCAGACATCATGCCGGAACACGACGAATCGCTTGGCGGCAAAACTTTGTCTGGTGGGTGGTAACTTCTGCCGGCTGCCGATATTTTATGGCCTGAGTTTTTGAATTTGTGTTTTAAATTAAAGCTCTAGATTACAATTTCCTGTGTATGAATCAGAGCCGTCCCCTAAAATGATGAATAGGAACAGTTAATTTGAACACATGAATACTATCGACCCGTGGGAATGTAAAAAATGGTCTATAAAAATGTCGCAAAAGTAATTTTTCATGTTCACACCACAAAGAGCTGTCCATGTTTGCATACCAATGTCATAAAAGTGTAAACAAATTGTAATGAACAGGAGTTACAAATCATTATGCCCTGTGACGTCATCCGTTCATGTCACCCCACGTACACTGCGGTGCAAAAAAACGACTCCAACAAATGATAACAGAAGGAACAATGGAAAACAAACATCCATAACTGGAAGCCACTCTGTAACTCTGTTTAAACTGTAATAGCTTTTGATACTCAATTATTTTCGGATTATTTGTACATCACATGTAGATTTGTAATAGGATTATACTTGAGGATTTAGCGCGTAATCCGGGTATGTGAAAACAACAGTTTTGGTTTTTGCACCTCTTTTTATGAAAAAAATATTGTGTGGGCTGTCATTTTTGAATTTGACAGTACTTTTTCACTTTTGTGAAATATGATTTACGCGCTGAATGTGAGAAATTAGAGCAAAGTACTCAAAGGTGAAAAAGGTTCCTTTACAATCTTTCATTTACACTGTTTCAACCAAAAAAGCCTGGCGTAGTTGGGAAAAGGCTGGGTAGATTCCAGTCATTGCTTTTTTTTTAAATGGGAAGCCACATATGACCTCTCCTGCTCTGGGTGGAGCAGAAGAGCGTGTCAGACTTTTATTGACAAAAACCCAACTGTGTTCCTTCACTTGACTGTACGCCAGGGCCCGTTGCCCTTTCGAATAATCCGCAGCTCTGGAAGAACTATACTAGATGAAGTGACTATTTTAGATGAAGGGATATTCATTCTTCTTTTATAAACAATCTCTAACTATCGCAATTTTATATTCTAATTCTAACAAAACACAAAACTATTGGTTATAACTATGGCTTCTACATCAATATCTACTAGCTATAATTTAAAGAAACAAAACACTTGTCATATGATTTCTCTTTGCATAAATATACCAAAAGTCATACACGTACCTATAGTTTCTGTGGTGACCACTCACGGTCACGGTATGGCTTCTTAATAAAGTGTAGATTGCCAATGATCTGTAGTATTTCTATGCTTGGAATGTCACAGGGAGATAGAATTTGGAAAGAGTCCGACTAGATTGGGATTCTCTGGCGGGCCCACTTTGAACTTGTATGCGTCCTAGTTGCACAGAAAACTCTGATTGCGAGATGAAGAACTCGTGTGACGTCAGTATGACGCGTTTTCCGCATGTTGCGTTGTAGGCACCGCTACATACGCTACAAGAAAGCCATCTGATGATGTAGACCCTGACATCCAGTCTCATTTTTATCTAAAACGTTGCCAATCTAGCCTATTTTGTAAAATTTAATCATAAAATGAAGCAGCCAGAAAAGGGAGCCGTTTCATAAATCTTCCAAGACCAATTTTGGCCCGTATCTCACAAACAAGAGGCACAAATTAGTAAAATTAAAAGTTCATCAAAGAAAATGTGTAATTGTATTAATATCATGAAAGTTCAAAATTAAATACTTTGACTATGTCCTTTACAAAATAACTTTTAATTGATCAAATAAAGTTTCGGACGATTTCACTGAAATATTCAATATGCTAACGACGTTTATTGATATAATTAATTTCACAAATTCTGTTTACAAGTTGCCGACGGAAATTACATGATTTTAATAGCTTTCATTACTGGAAGAATTTGTTTTGTTTGATATCAAGGTGTAATAAATTTGTCAGAAGTAACTCTCACAAAAGAGAAAACTTCCAGCTTCATTATTTATGTAATCTACGTTCGCGATTAATTCGCCAAACATATAAACAGATATGAGTTATTGGAAAAATATCTTTAATTCCAACAGAAAAAAATCAGTTTACGATGCAACTTCAAACATTTTGAATACTATTTAAATGATGCTTGTCGCGCTGATATAAACTTAATCTAAGTATACTAATATATAAAGCTGAAGAGTATTTTGTTTGAAGGCGCTAATCTCAGGAACGACTGGTCCGATTTGAGAAATTATTTTTGAGTTTGATAGCCCATTAAGCCAGGAAGACTTTAGGTTATATAACATCGCTCTCTGACCAATAGGAGCGGAGTATGTAAAAAAAAACGTATCGAAACCTACGCGAGTGAGACCGCGTGGCGCAGCTAGTTGCAAATAAAATTGATAGCCATTTAATTTGAAATAAAATAAAATGGAATCGTTAATTTGAATAGACCTTAGTTATGGCATTATTTCAAATGCTACACGTCATTCTAGTTTAGCTAAACTCATCGGATTCATCTGACTAGCTTTTTTCCAACTCTAACTAACCTTTTACCGAATACCTATATGCCCTCTAAATCCCAGTTACTGGATGACGTATCCTTTTTTGCATATGGAAAATCATCAAATGTCCTCTTCAGCCCTCGGCGGAACGGAATAGCGTGTCAGACTTTTACTGACTAAAACCCACCCGTGTTCCTCCATTTATCTGCGTGAGCCACGGTATTTGATTGTTAATTGTCCTTTTGGAGCAAATTATTGTGTAAATGTCCTTATGTGCGCAACAAGTATAGTCGCAGAGACCGGTGATTATTTATGCTTTTCATTTTATAATTTTGACTAGCTTTCCGCCCGCGGCTTCGCCCGCGTGGAGTTCGGTTATATCGCGCTTTTTAGATTTCCCTCGGGAACATCAATTTTTTCCGGGATAAAAGGTAGCCTATGTTCTTTCTCAGGGTCTAAAGATTGTCTGTGCCAAATTTCATCAAAATTGGGAGAGGTTTAAGCGGGAAAGCGTAACAGACAGACAGACAGAGTTACTGTCGCATTTATAATATTAGTATGGATAGTATGGATTATTAAGTGTGTTGATTTAATGTTGTTGCCTTATGAAAAGTGTGTTACAACGGATGTTGCTACTCCCACACAAATCAAAGGCAACTTTGATATATTGTATGTCGCTTACTACATATGATACATGTCACGTTAGTTAAACAATTTGTCACTATTTGAACCAATTTAATATCTGAAACGTCTCGAAGCAAGTGATGCAGAGCTTGCGGTGTGCGGTATTGGGTTCCATTTCCGCATGAGACTAATGTTTGAGGAGTATTACTGTTATGGGGTTAGAATTTATATTACGCTTTGAATGGCAAAGCGTTTCTATTAATATTATAAACGTGAAAGTTATCATATATGGAAGTATTACTCCATAGAGATAATACAAGATACTAAAAATTCGTTAATTTACGTCGCCCTGACTAATTTGATATGAATAAACAATATTTTTGAAATCAAATCATTTATTAGTTTGCAAACGGCAAGGTAATTAATTGTGTAACACATTATCAGTAGCAATGCCTTTAGTTTTGATAGTTTAACAGCATTCATTGCGTTATTTACGTTGTTGAGCAGATACCACCACTACTAGCCACCCCAACAGCCAGGACAAATTTACTTGCCAGGACGCCTCTTGTCAGAGCGATGGTCACCATAAACCTCCATACGAGGCTTGATATATGGACATGGCACTTGAGTGAGTTCGCAAGAGTTCTTTTAATGACACTGTGCTATCCAGCATCCTAGTGGCGTTGCGCTCTTTTGCGGTCAGTTGGAATCATTTTGAAAATATTGCTAATCTATTCCTACAAATGTTCAGAAATGTGTTTGCTCAACAAACTTTGTATCGAATATAAAGTTGAAATGTTGTTTAAAATTTTAATATTATTTTTAAGTTTTTTATTTTATTGTTTAAATTTTATTAGATTTGTTTTAATTAAATTTTATTTATTATATGTGTAAGTTTCCAAAAGGTAGATGGGGAAATGTATCCTTGCTGCCGCATTACGTTAAGCAACCTGTAATGGTAGTAAGTGTAAGATTAAATAAATAAATAAAAGTACAATGATATAATATTAACAGATATGATATTATGTTCTAACAAACTAACCAAAATAAATGTGCCGTTCGGAGCAGCAGCACACACATGCAATTTTTTTATTCTGCGTACATTTCACACGTTGATAGAGTGTGAGTGAGATGGGGCGCAATCTAAAGCATAGAGAAGAAAAAGATGGCTAGTGTTTGTCATTTGCGCTGTTAGTGTTTGTCGTTTGTTTTTACGAGTGTATCGAGAGTGACTAAAGCGAGATACTGGACTTACCTCCTTTTGTACGCTTCATTTTCAGTGCGCTAGTGACATATCTACCTTAGTTTAATATTATATCAATGTAAAAGTATACATTTTCGAATATAGGGAGCAATGCAATAACAATAAGCTTCAAAATAATTCCAACTAATAGCAATGGCAAGTCTTCAATCTCTTAATAGGCGCAGATTCTCTTGTTCACAAACTAAACAAATTTTAAGCTACTTTCATCTTTTTCTTTCTGTTCCATTAAGAAAAGGATAGAAGATATTATTAACATTTTAGTATAATCCTGTCAAATTAAGATATTCCATAGACAGTTTAGACGCAATTATAAACATGACGACCAAGAATATATAATTACGTCAGGCGCGGACTATTTTGACAGGTTTAAATTTAAATATTCTTTCTTTCTCTTATGGCTTTGCACGGTTTGTGCATTTAGCCAATGTCACGTAATGAATTATTCATGTCGAAAAAGACGGCCGCGCGAACCGAACACGGAGGAAGTTTTGATGCAAAGCCATGATGTGGCCACTATGCTACAATATTTCACTGTTCTTTATGAATTATTCACTTAATGCACTTTTTACTACATAAATCACGCGTTTTTATTTAGTAAACGACACTATAAATAATTTAAAAGTCGAATGAAAAATGAGCGTGGCACTCATCTTAGCTTCCCGGCAAAATCTCCAATTTAAATATTATCTTTTATCCTTTTCTTAATTCTTACTACATAATATTATAAATCACAAAGTGTGTTTGTTTGTTCCGCTTTCACGTCGTAACTACTGAACCGATTGCTTTGAAATTTTGCAGACGTAAAATTACAAGTCCGGATTAAATAATGGGGTATGTTGGAATTAAAATTAGGGCCGGTAGGTATTTAGTACATAGATGATTTGTTTGAAAATGGAGTCGGTGCTAGTGTTATTGATAACCCTATACATAAACAAGTGGCTTATTACCTACTAAACCTTGAAATGTTATGCTTTTAACTCTAAGTAATAGGTGGCTTTCAAGACTCTTATATTTGCAGAACATTTTAATATATATTTAACATATTAAACACGGAAATGGGTAGATTTTTTATGACCCTATAAACTCTTTCTAATGTTAAACGATCAATTTGTTTAACAAAAGGCGAGTATAAACGAGGCAACCTTCGAAGAAAAGTGGAAATTAATGACCTAAGACCAAATAACCGACCTTTTCATTTTGAAATATTTAAGTACATTGACAACACGGCAGTCGCAATAAACGTGTCACTTTGTAATCGATAATCGATAAATACCGGTTACATTTTGTGTAATTTATCAAAGTGTGACGTGCTCGGCTATGTTTGGTGATTAGCGATGCTAATGGCGCCCAATATGTGTTCACTTTATTGTTCACCGATCTGTATTTTTCATACGAGTTTTCGTTATCATGTTGGCTGTCACATTGATGGGTGTTTGTAATTTGTTTAAAGTGTATTTTTGGATATTGTGTGATAAATTGAACAATACAGTCGTTTTAATGATAAATTCACTTCTGACAGTACCAATATAACAGAAGCCTTAACATAATGACATAAAGCCTTTTAATAATTAAAGGTTGTTAAACGTTGACACTAGTTTAAATGTATATGACAAATGGTACAGTTGTTACAGTAATTTTACTTCTACTAATAGTAACCTAAACGCTTTACACACCAAAGCCATATGTCGGCAACATTTTGCCGGCGGGCTAGGTTGGCGGCTTCAGTCATTCTTCCTCAGCTTATAGATGTCAACTGCTGGACAAAGGCCTCCCCCAAGGCTTTCCACGCTGACCGGTCTTGTGCTGCCCGCATCCATCGGTTTCCCGCGATCTTCACCAGGTCACCGGTCTACCTTGTTGGGGGCCTCCCTACGCAGCGTCTTCCAGTACGTGGCCGCCACTCCACTTCAGTCGCGGCTCGACATTATAAACTTATTTGGCAGTTAAAATACTAGTTTTAACTGTCAAATAAGTTTCTGATGTCAAGCCGCCGACATGCCGCCAGCAAAGTTTTACAACTTGCAATGACTGAAGCCGCCAACCTAGCCCGCTGGCAAAATGTTGCCGACATATGCCGCCGGGCTTTAGTGTGTCACGGTCACTACAGCTGAAATGTCGCTGGGCAACTGAGCGCTTGCGTACGCTAGCCGCTGGCAAGCCGTGGACATGTCGGCGAGCAACACGCGCGGGCGAAGGTTGCCGACATTCTTCTTTCAACATAAGCCTAAGATACTGTCGGCGGGCTGTGTCGCCGGCTTTGGTGTGTAGTACGCTTAACATCAACTTTATCATTACGACATAAACCATGTTATTAAATAAATATTGTTTAAAATAAAGACATAATTATTCTCCATTGCAATAATCGTGTCTACAACTTGACTAATTATAAATATGAAGACTAATAATAAAAAGTAAAAAAACTAAAACCCAACTACGACAAAAAACGACGCTGAAAAAGTATAAAACAAGATTTTCAGAATACTGAACGGAACAAAGTTGCTAATGTAGTTGCAACTAAATGGACAAAGTAGACTCTACCAAGATGCCTTCGTTGTAAATTGACAATAATGTCATACAATACTATTCTGAAGTATGCAATATTCACCAAGTAGAGATAAATTTTCATGTTTGGAAAGGCGTAGTCACACGTTCTCAAGGTGCTACGGTAGGTAGGTATATGTGACTACTTTGTCCATTTACTTGCAACTACATTAGCAACTTTTGTCCCGTTCAGTATTCTGAAAATCTTGTTTTATACTTTTTCAGCGTCGTTTTTTGTCGTAGTTGGGTTTTAGTTTTTTTACTTTTTATTATTTGTACTATTTTGGTGTTATAGTGTATTTGTGGCGCATAATATTAACAGTCTAAAAATCATACAGTCGTCCGACGAAGACGTCTAGACAGAGCAATCGTGCGGGGTGTGAGGGACGAGACGCGGGTAAGCGGCACCCGAGCTGCAAACAAAACGATGTTCGTAGCTCGGTATCTATCATTAAGGACTAACACGTGTTCGTTTTTTTATTTGTTTGTTTTATAATTTGATATGAGTGTCAATTTTGAGTATAATTGGGTTACTTGTCACGAAAAAGTCATACTTTTTGACATCCAAAATCGCGGACGTAATTTTTTTTATAATTTGATATGAGTGTCAATTTTGAGTATAATTGGGGTGCTTGTTACGAAAAAGGCCCTTTTTGAAATCCAAGATGGCAGGCGCCAATTTAAATGTATATTAATATGATATGGGTCATATGGGTGAGTGATATGGGTTGTATTCCGAGGTGGATTGGGGTGCTGCTTACGAATATGCCATCTAAATAACTTAAATCTGTCTCGAGTTGTTTCCGTAGTAAAAATAGCAAATTAATTAAATATAATACAGCTATCGATGTTGATCTGCAATAATTTCATAAATTTTGTTTATTTGTGACAACCCTGGCCGATGCGTTACTGTTTAGACGATGTGGGCATTTTACACGAGATCAAAGGCGTCGACCTACTGTATGTATTTTATACTGTGATATTAACAAAAGTTAAAATGACGAACTAAAAACTAGGTAGTTAACATACGACATCTCTTTTGACTTATGTATCGGCGCATAGTAATATGTAGAGATGTCCTATTTTACTATTTCGTAGCACGTGGATCGTAGCGCGTATAGCAATGGTTTCCCCGTATGAAGCTTCCAGTATTTCGTAGTAGCGACGCACATTTGCGTCGATGGCAGCGAATGGGTCATGAATTAGTGGATGAGGTCGTTAGTAAGTATAAATAAATTGGATGTTTCATACATATATTGAGAGGACCTGGGAAGATTTCTTAATCTATGTAATTCCGGTAAAGATCGACTGTCATGTGGATTTTTAAGTAATTTATTATGATCCAAGGCAGTTATAAACAATCACTCTATGGTTTTCATTCTACTGAGAGCGACATAGGCCTGTCCTTTAGCAAACAATGACTTTCCTAGATCGATAACTGCTTTATCTAGAGTACAACCTTGTAATTTATGTACAGTACAACCCCAAGAAAGAATCAGCGGGGGCATTTTACGCTGAATTATCCCAGACCCCCTCAAGCCGTCAAATTCAGTGAGGCAAGGCTCGATTCTGATAAGTCCGTTAATATCTGATTTTATGGATGCGTCGTCAAATTGTATGACAGCGCTAGGCTGTTCTCCCTGTTCCAACTGATCGCGCAGAAGAGCAGGCCATTCGAAGGTCTTCACCACTCCCATCGCTCCGTTTACCAAATCCTGGTTTACATTCAAATTTCTACGAAGCATTACTCGGGATTATGTACCTACAAGCATAAAGTACTCGTGAAGCTCTTTCAAGTGATACCAAATACAGTATATTTATTTTAATTTTATATTATCATAGAACTTTTTGTCCGCTAGAGGGCGCAATACTAAATTTGGTGACAAGCTTTATAGCTCACTAGCAGCCGCCAGCGACTTCGTTCGCGTAGAATTAATTATGCTCCGCTCCTATTGGTCACAGCGTGATGTTATATAGCCTAAAGCCTTCCTGGATTAATGAGCTATCCAACGCAAAAAGAATTTTTCAAATCAGACCAGTAGTTCCTGAGATTAGCGCGCACAAACAAACAAACAAACAAAATCATCAGCTTTATATATTAGTATAGATAACCAACAGAATATCAAGGCCCTTCTAATGGTACTGCAGTGGTCTTATTGTGATAAGTAGTAAAGAAGCTATGAACGAAAACATGTGAATTATATGCAATCAGCCCCTGAATACAGCTAAAGTCACAAGCAAATGCTAGTAATATATATATATTCAAAATGTACAAGTAAAGCGCTTTCAAATGATACCAAACACGGCATATTTATCTTAACTTAATTTTTGTACTCTGTATGTTTTGTCCGCTAGAGGGCGCCACATTAGATTTTGTGAAACTCCATATAGCCTATAACCAGCGGACAATTAAGACGCTTCTAATGATATGTCATTTGTCGAATTCGATAAGTAGTTTAGAAGTTACGAGGGAACAGATGAACATACATACATACATACATACATACATACATACATACATACATACATACATACATACATACATACATACATACATACATAGCCTGTCAAAATCATAACCCTCCTTTTGCTTTGCCGTAGTCGGGTAAAAATAGGTCAATTTTAAGGCAGGCGCTGACTAATTTGACAGGATTGAACTACCTAATATTAATGTTCTGTCTGTTATTCAATTAAATTGAAATAAAAAGAAATAGTACACATATAATAGAAAAAGAGACATTTGTAATTCTGGAGTGATAAATAAACTTTTATTATTATTAACTAACGGCCGCCAGCGCCTTCGTTCGCGTGGAGTTAGTTATGCTCCGATCCTATTGATCGCAGCGTGATGTTATAAGCCTAAAGCCTTCCTGGATTAATGGGCTCTCCAACGCAAAAAGAATTTTTCAAATCAGACCAGCAGTTCCTGAGATTAGCGCGTTCAAACAAACAAACTTATCAGCTTTATATATTGGTATAAATAACAAATGACTTCAAATGGCAGAATTCTGCAGATCCAATAAACGTCCAGTTCTGTCAGTTGGCATCCCAAAGTATGTCACTGACGGTTTGGGAGCCCTGCAAGTTACGTTTGACTTATTTTTAGCGGCGGGAACCAGTTGGCCGGAATGTCATGTGCGTTGTCGTACGTTCTGTTTTTATCCACAAAAAACACATTAACCCTTAATTGCAGTTGAATTTGAAAACCGGTTTTCTGTTTTAGCGTTATTTACATAAATAGCTTAAGCTATTAGAATACTAAACGCGATCAGCTGTATGTGGCTTTGGAATATTTGGAAAAATCGTCAGATCAAATAAAATAAACACAAAGCATTTATTTCTGGGAACTTAAAAGTACCCATACAGTAACTAGAATACATAACAAAAAGTTACCGCACAGTTGGCAATATGCATGCTATTACCAATGTCCGATATACGGGCAATAAAACCTTCCGGCAATCATCGCCAGAACTGTATTGGAGAAAAGGCCCTATTATCCTAATTTAAAACGTCAAATTTAATTTTAACGAAATCTCATCTAGGCAACTGACGATATTGTCATAGCATATTTTAAGAATCCTTTTTAGCTATAAATATTATGTGTTTTTGTGACATTGATAGGTACTTAGGTCAGACTATGAACAGTCATAAATTTACGAGAATTAACCATCAAGTCCTATTGCCAAGGAATCAGAAGGGGCGCCGTTTTGGCACTATAGATATGAACCCTGATAACTTGTTCTAGATTGATGACCCAGTGGTTCCTGGTCATCGTTTGCTGTCATCCAAAAAATATAACAAGAGCCAGAACACCCGATCACACAATCCAACCATTCGATACTAAAAAAGTACTTTCGGCGCGAAATAAAATGTAAAAAGAAAGGAAACAAAGCGAGCACATAAAACTTTTACCGGGCAACGGCCGGAACAGAGTCGGACCCGGGTCCATCGAGGCGTTAACGCCGGCACAACATGCCGGATGCTGGTGTCCGGTACGACATTAAAAACGGCGGTCACGTTATCTCTAGCGATTTTTTTCGACAGATCCAATAACCCATTTTTACGTTTGTAGGTACTCTGTGTGGGTTTTAAAGGATTAAAATGTATGTGTGTATAATTTTTTTTAGTTTGCATGTGGTCATGTCATGACTACCAAGTATTGTTAAAGAATAGCAAAAAAAGTCAGAAATTCATGTTTTTAATATTAGATTCAGCCTATAATGAACATAAAAGCCCTTGCTTCTATATCTTCGGTGTATATCTAATACTAGCGGCCGCCAGCGACTTCGTTCGCGTGAAGTTAGTTATGCTCCGCTCTTATATAACCTAAAGCCTTCCTGGATAATTTTTCAAATCGGGCCCGTAGTTCCTGAGATTAGCGCGTTCAAACAAACAAACTCTTCAGCTTTATATAGTTTAGTATAGAGTATAGATTTCCACTTTTAAGACTTCAAGACTTCTACTGGGCTTCTTGTAAGGAATTATTATTATTTATTGATTATTATTTACCACGCAGAACCAGTGCGGATTGGAAGACAAATTAAACTCCTGGTTCAAATATATGATCTACAAGTCGTGTGACCGTTTCCACTTAGCCACCATTGCTCTTATGAAGTCCTTAATAAAAGCTAAAATGTTCAGTCGTCATACTGACTAAAGTGACGATCTTTTCCTACTTTTTTTTTTCCACATATAAAACCAAGCAAAGACAATGCTTAGTTTCGTCAGCAGATATTTCTTGCTCTGAACTCGCTTTTATTGCTGACACGAGATGATACGCAGCTGGTGCATACACTGCGGTTTTGTTACAATGCCAATTTACATGGAAACTGCCTGTATCAGCCCGTAAACGGCGGTGACCCTTTATATAAAATACTGCATGAGGCGTTACGTACAAGGCTTTGCGTTATCGTATCTGGCTCCAAAAACGTTCAGTCTTTAATTAAACAAACTTAGTTGGGATGGTATATTACAAAAACTATTATGCCCCAAAATCTTCATTCAACAGACTTTTGGTCGTGTCCATAAAAAATACAACAAATTTCATTAGAAAAATAAATATTACAAGTACCAAAATTCATTCCAGAAATCGTTTCAACTAAAGAAGTTATCAAATACCTACTTGCTAGTGTTTCTCTACGTGATCGAATCAGGAATGAGGAGATTCTTACAAGAACTAAAGTCGCCAACATAGCCCAGTGAATTACCTCTTTGAAGTGGCAGTGGGCGGGGCACATAGCTCGTAGAGCCGATGGCCGATGCAGCAAGCGCAGCGTCGGACACCCACCGACTAGGTGGTCGGACGCAACCATTATTTTCGGAAATCCTTGGGGGAGGCCTATGACCCGCAGTGGACTTCATGTGGCTGAGATGATGATAATGAAATAACAAATCGATTCGTAAAGGTTCTTAAAGGAATTTTGATAACAAATCGTTTTGCAAAATAAAATCCTACTTCCTGTTAAAATAATAAACGTGAAAATTTTATTATGTGTTTACTACTCTCACTTAAAAACTACTGAATAAATTGGTATAGTAAATTTGGTAAAGAGATGACGGGGTTCAGCTAGTACGATATTTAGAACAGAAGTGTTAGATGTCTTGTTGATTCAAGATGCATTCGATGCAACCAAACCATGGCGAGGAAGCCAGCATGATCTAGAATCTGAAATTCTAAGGTATGTGGGCTGCTAACACGCATTAGCCACTGCCTCTCACAGAGTAGAGCCCATAGTTCCAACCGTGGGAAAATTATTACATAGACCATCGCTGCCCATTCTTTTCATGTTATACCCAAGTAACCATTTGGACACGTATAAGTGTAAAGTGGCCTACCCTTTGTAATAAGCCATACAAAACAGAAACAATACACACATACATAATTACTCAAACATACATTATACATGTCATGTCCCTGAATATGACTCAGCGGATATCAGAAGGAGCATTCTATAATTCAACAGAGGCTGTTTGTCACAGATGTGGGAGACAAATAAAAATTCACGTGTCATTGCAATATATGCTCTATTCCAAATGCGACACCTTTCGAGATGGTTATTCTGGATATCTGGATGAAGGATGCAACTGCAGTTATTTGGAACGGCTTGGAGTTAGTCGTGCATAGCGATCTGGAAAATGTAGTGGTAGGAGGGTTAAAAACGGTGCAGTGATCATTTTGAAGGCGCCATCCATCTCCTAAAATATTGAAAAGAATTACTTATAGAACTCCACGCGAACGAAGTCATGGACAGAAACCAGATTAGGAATTCGTTCAGGGAATTTCAGCTGAGCTGTCCTTAAGATATTTTCATAAAATGGAAAATAGCAAGTATTTCTCAAGAATCGGTTTATCAAATGCAAATACATACATTTTTCAAATCCGATGGAGTTTATATTTCCGTCCACTTTAACGTGTGCAATATGTATTCCATTTAATAAATTATAAAATAATACTATATGCATTATGTTTCTCTCTTTTTGAAGTGATAACTTACACATTTAGCGCCGTTGTGCACATTTTTTGGGATGGTTAGATAATGTTAAACTTCCCCTCACCTCCTATCACCCAGAGGAAGAATACGAATAATATCCGCTTCTTTTTCTACCGCGCGGCGAAAATGTATACGTGCTCTGCTGTTTCGTTTAACCGGCGAAGAGCTTTGCATAAGTGTGGGTGTGTGTTTGTACTACAGCCTGCTACACACATCCACGTACGGTAACTACTGATGGGCCGACCGTCTGTATAGTTCTATAATTTGTGAATATAAAGTAATATATATTATTTATAATTAGAGACTAGTCCTTGACTGTAATCCCGCCTGATGGTAAACAGTGATGCAATCGTTGATGGTAAAGCGCGCTAGTTTATTAAGAGCCTATTCACTCAAAAAAATTGAGTAAATAGGAAGAAAGACGCCAGTTGAGCGAGGTGACAACACAACCAACGATGCTGCGCCAGAGGGAGATTGATCTGGAAACCCTTCACGACCAAACTTCCGACACAACAAATTTTGGCGCATCGTACCTGGCACACATCGCAAAACAACTGCTCAGACCCGTCCTCCATACGGCTTCACCATACATTATACTGGAACAAGACGAACTGGTGGCGACTGGTGAGAGGTAACTTCTGCAGGTAGCCGTAAAGTGCGATATTAATCCCTTCTTCTTCTTCTTCTTCAGCCTATAGATGTCCATTGCTGGACAAAGGCCTCCCCAAGGCTTTCCACGTTGACCGGTCTTGTGCTGCCCGCATCCATCGGCTTCCCGCGACCTTCACCAGGTCATCGGTCCACCTTGTTGGAGTATTAATCCCTAACCATTCCAAAATAATTAAAAAAATGTACAATGATAATGTTCATGTTCCGTGTTCGAGTGTCCGGCACACCCGGAGAGCAAACCGTTTTTTTATATTTATCTATTCATTGTTATTAAGTATGAGACATGTCACATCTACCAACTCGCACTGGACCCGGGTGGTGGATTACGGCCCACTTCCTTTCTCAAAGAGAAGACCAGTCTCGCAACAGTGGGAATATTGTAGTTTGATTATGTTATGTCATGTTGTTTGTTTGTTTTCTCGGTGGTAGGCCATAACATCGGCTGCCGGCAGAAGTTATCACCCACCAGACAAAGTCTTGCCGCCAAGCGATTCGTCGTGTTCCGGCATGATGTCTGGTGAAGCCGTACGAAGGACGGGTCTGAGCAGTTGTGTTGCGATGTGTGGCGGGTACGATGCGCCAAATGTTGTTGTGTCAGGAGTTTGGTCGTGGAGAGTCTCCAGATCAATGTCCCTCTAGCGCAGCATCGTTTGGTCGTGTTGGTCTTGAGTTTAACGTTGCATCACCTCACTCAACTGCCGTCATCCTTCCTATTCCTAAGTTTCTTAAGTGAATAGGCTTAATAAACTAGTGCGCTTTACCATCAACGATTGCTTCACTGCTTACCATCAGGCGGGATTGCAGTCAAGCACTAGTTTATAATTATAAAAAAAAAACTTTTAATTTATACCATACTAGCTGCGGCCTGAGGTCTCACACGCATAGGTTAATATTCCGTGGGAATATAGGGTTAAAAAGTATCCTATGTGTTATTACTGACAATAAACCATCTGTCTGCCAAACTTCATTTTTTTTTTTTTGATATGTCATCTCGTAGGTGGCTATTAGAGGCCGTAACTACTTAACCGGACTTTCCTGTGGATGCCTTAATTAAAATTAAAGCCTCCAGCCAGGGGCACTTAAAACTAAATTAAAATTGGGCGACTACGCACTAAGGGCACCTCCTGTGGGGTACGAACCTCGGCTTAGGGCGTCGCTAGAGAGGACAGCAAGGGACGGCTGGATCGAATGTATTCTTAATGGTTTGATGACCACGACGTTTCCTAGTACTAGCTCTGAGAAGAAACGCCGAAACAAACTCAGAGGTCATTGTTGGGACATTATGATATTACTGGCTCAGCTGCGGCGCGGGCTGGCCTTCATCGGACCAGCCAAACTTCATTCAAATCCGTTCAGTAGTATTTGCGTGAAAGAGTAACAAACATCCACCCATCCATACGAACAAACTTTCGCATTTACAACATCATTTTTAAATATTTTTTTATTAGCTTCACTTGTATCTTTGCTTGCTTGCTTGTTGTTTATGCGAAAACCGAAATACGTGCCCAGTATTTTGAAGTGAAGAATTTTTAAAAGAGTGTCCATGGAGTTTCTTGCCCGTTCTTCTCCATAGGTACCTACTCTTTGGAATGGGTGACTAGCTTCACCTTACTGACTGACCGACCTTCTGACAATTCAAAAGTGCCTGTAACTGGTTTATTTGAAATAAATGCTTTGATTTGATTTGATTTTGTACAAAATTTCAAAAAGATATCATGAAAGCCACATAGTTATGAGCTTGTTATCCTACTTGGTTGTCCCAACAAAAATATGGTCAACGCATTGTTGGCCGGTCCTAAGCCCCGAACAGAGCGTTGGCCTCTGGCGTCAGCTGTTGCGCGGGCGTGCGCAATACTATGATCTATCGTAAACTGCGTGGAGCGCTCGATAACCACACTGCAATAATTTCTAAATGTATTGGGGAAAAATTTAACATGGTGTAAAAATGATTGGAATAGATTCAGTCGCATATTCTAAACAAACTATATTCAGGGTTCGCATAAATAAAAAATATTGTTGTATAATATAAGTAGGATTAATAATTTCTCAAATACTATGAGGAGGAGTCTTACGCAGCAAATCTCTACAAAATATGTAGTGATTTGCTGCATAAGGTCCCTTCCTGGTTCCAGGTTCCCGGACAACATTACCGTCTCATTTGCTATAACTAAACTTAAAATACCCTGCGATATGTAAAGTGACCGTACTTGGTATAAGTGAGCCCTGTACGGCATTATAATAACATATTTTATGGACCGGCCATCTTGCTTCTGACATTAATGACTGTTGCCGTAAAATATGAGGCTTTTCAACCCTGACAGAATTTTTGAAAGGTTAATTTGGAATGCATTATTTTAAAGAGGTTATATGCAAATTAGTTAATGTTTATGTGAAACTATACAGGGTGTATTTGACATCGTAAAGCAAACTTCGCGAATAGGCTACACCGCATGCCACTAATAAAATTATGATAGTCATGTCGTTAATGAACGGTTACAGAATTAACAGTGGTTAAAAAGAAGTGTCGGCTCGGCATTTGAACGTTGCAAGCGTGCCGCCGTGCGGGTTTGTAGGTATGACGTTGATCCCTGATGTGAACTCTATCAAATTAGCTGATAAGATAGTTTTTCGAGTTTTGTTTTCATTGCGCTTTTTTGTGTAATTAGCGAATTAATTAATTTATACTTTAAAATCTTATTGGGTTATAAAAATATTTTTTTTTAAATCATGAAAAAGCCGACGAAAAATTCCACCACTGGGGGGTTCAGAATCATGTACTGGATCCATGGTACTCGTTTGTGCGTCGATGTCAGATACACCCTTTATTTATGCATATGGTCTAGTTTATATGTAGACCATGGTGTGTATGGTAGAAGGCTTTTTTTCCTTTTTTATAAATCATCATCTGGCTGATTGAGTAATTTGAACGGTCAACCTACATGTTCTTTATTTTTATACTAGCTTTCCGCCCGCGGCTCCGCCCGCGTGGAGTTCGGTTATATCGCGCTTTTTAGATTTCTCTCGGGAATATCATTTTTTTTCCGGGATAAAAGGTAGCCTATGTTCTTTCTCAGGGTCTAAAGATTGTCTGTGCCAAATTTCATCAAAATCGGTTGAGAGGTTTAAGCGGGAAAGCGTAACAGAACGACAGACAGACAGAGTTACTTTCGCATTTATAATATTAGTATGGATTGTACATTGAATAGTTGAGCTTCTTAAGTTTTGAGTTAAGATTTTTTTTATACGGACAAATCAAGACACATAATATATAGAAACACATACAAGATCCAGGCCAATCAGGAAAATATCGTTTTTCCATCATGACCTGGCCGGGGATCGAACCCGGGACCTCCACGTCGCAGGCTCCATGTCCAGCTCTGTGTGATTCTTAATTGAAGCGGTCTATCCAAATGTCATTTTTTTATATTGTTTGTCGAATTGTTTAGCTACTCAATTTCTGAGTTGAGTTACACGATTTTAGACTCCAGTGGGCACTGACTGGACATGTCCTGTGTGGTTCCTCAAAATAACACTTCAGACAAGAATAATGTCACATGACATAACGTATGGTCATTATGTCATGTGACATTATTATTAAAGATTATCTCTGGAGTGAGTTTATTTCGGCATTTCTTCTGTGAAAGGGTTTTTGCGGCTAGCAACAAAATTCGATTAACACGAAATTATTAGCTAATGTGCTTTTTGACGTTTTTATTAGAAGTTAAGAGTTAAAGAAGACAGAGAGAGAGAGAGAATCAGAGTACTGTTCTTTTTTTGAAATCTTGCCTAAATTAAATAAAATATTTTGCTCAGTAACTAAGAATACGAAAACTAAAGTGTCAATTAACTTTTGTTGCCGACTATGCAAACCTACTTACAGAACATTTGAACTGGTAGCTACAATCTAAAATGATTGTTATTACTATGTAAGTTTAAGTAATATAATCCGAGTTTGCAATTATTCAACGGGGAAGGCCGGGTAAAGTCTCTTTCCTTTTACAATGTAAAACTGAATTAGACACACACATGCACACACTGTGAAAGCATATGATTCAAACTCGTTCAATGCATCGATTTCTGTCAATTGGTTATATTTTATAACAGAACTATATTTTTTTTAATTATTATAACCTAGTGCTTGACTGCAATCCCGCCTGATAGTAAGCAGTGATGCAATCGTTGATGGTAAAGCGCACTAGTATATTAAACCAATTCACTTAAAAAACTAAGGAATAGGAAGGATGATGGCAGTTGAGCGAGGTGCTGCACTGTTAAACCCAAGACCAACACGACCAAATAGAACCTACAATTAGTAAGTATGTAATTTATTCAGTGGTATAATGATATTCGAAAATTACCCATTAAACGATTAAAAAACTATTTAGAGGTCAAACTTTGCGAAAAGGGGTGTTATAAAATCACAGATTACTTGGAAGACTATAAAGCTTGGGACTGAGCTGCTCGCTCTGCTAAGCATTGTTATTAAGGAATATGCGTAATTATAACGTAAATTATTGTAAACATTTTCATTTTTAGGGTTCCGTACCTCAAAAGGAAAAAACGGAACCCTTATAGGATCACTTTGTTGTCCGTCTGTCTGTCTGTCTGTCTGTCTGTCAAGACCCTTTATCTCAAGAACGCGTGGACGTATCAAGCTGAAATTCACAAGAAATACTCGGGTCTATTGTCCTTTTAAGCTGTGAAAATATCAAAGTTCTAAGCCAAGCCATTTAAAAGATACAGCCGATTATGTCGATATTTTCAACAAATTTTCGACACTCGCAAAGGAATCAAAACCTACAGGATACTTCCCGTAAACTCAGAATCTTGAAAATTGGCATGAAGCATTGTCATATAATACAAATATAGGAAAAATTGCGAAAATCACATTTTTTTAGTTATATAATATAATAAACATATTTTAATAAAATGGAACTTACTACCTTATTTCTCACGAACGAATAAAGTTATCAAATTGAAATTTATACCAAATACCTAGGTCTATTGTCCCTTTAAGCTGTGAAAATATCAAACTTCTAAGCCAAGCCAATCAAAAGATACAGCCGATATGTCGATATTTTCAACAAATTTTCGACACTCGCAAAGGAATCAAAACCTACAGGATACTTCCCGTAAACTCAGAATCTTGAAATTTGGCATGAAGGATTGTCATATAATGCAAATATAGGAAAAATTGCGAAAATCACATTTTTTTAGTTATTTAATATAATAAACATATTTTAATAAAATGGAACTTACTACCTTATTTCTCACGAACGAATAAAGTTATCAAATTGAAATTTATACCAAATACCTAGGTCTATTGTCCCTTTAAGCTGTGAAAATATCAAACTTCTAAGCCAAGCCAATCAAAAGATTAAGCCGATATGTCGATATTTTCAACAAATTTTCGACACTCGCAAAGGAATCAAAACCTACAGGATACTTCCCGTAAACTCAGAATCTTGAAATTTGGCATGAAGGATTGTCATATAATGCAAATATAGGGAAAAATTGCGAAAGTCACATTTTTTTAGTTATATAATATAATAAACATATTTTAATAAAATGAAACTTACTACCTTATTTCTCACGAAATAATAAAGGTATCAAATTGAAATTTATACCAAATACCTAGGTCTATTGTCCCTTTAAGCAGTGAAAAAATCAAACTTCTTAGTTAAAGCGATCAAAAGATACAGCAGTTTATACCGACACCTTAGACGAATTTCCGTCAGACACTAGGGAATCAAAACCTACAAGGTAGTTCCCGTAAACTCAGAATCTTGAAATTCGGCACGAAGCAACGTTATATTATAGTACAGACAGATAAAGGAAAAATTGTGAAAATGACAAATTTGAAGTTACATAAAATATTAAAATATTATTTTTGCTTACATGACATAAAATATTTTTTTAATAATTATAAACTTACTACCTACCCTTTTTCACATGAACGCGTAGAGATATAAAAGATGAAATTCATGCCTCTAAACTGTGAAAAATTCTAAATCAATGCTAGTATTATAAATGCGAAAGTAACTCTGTCTGTCTGTTACGCTTTCCTGCCTAAACCTCTCAACCGATTTTGATGAAGTTTGGCACAGACAATCTTTAGACCCTGAAAAAGAACATAGGCTACCTTTTATCCCGGAAAAATTTGATGTTCTCGAGGGGAATTTAAACAGCGCGATATAACCGAACTCCACGCGGGCGAAGCCGTGGGCGGAAATCTAATACATCATAAATTGTAAACCGCTACGTTTGTACAGCGGAACCCTCGGTGTGCGAGTCCGACTCGCATTTGGCCGGTTTTTAATGTCTGGACTTGAAAAAAGACGATGATCCCTGATTTTGTTTCGGATTTTTCTTCTCAGAGGTAGTCACTTAGGAAATGCCGGCTCCATCTAATTTAAAAAATATGACGTGTAAAAGTGATCAGTGATCCTACTTGCTTAATAAACGATTTCATTTCATATTTAATAGGTTCAATATGGCCGCGTCTACCCACAACATTCATACAGTTTTACGTCCATTTACCAGCTAATGGCAAAGAAAGCCTCCCGAGTTTTGAATAACAAAGTTTGTGTAAAATAACAGTTATCAAGACCTGGCTATTTGAAAATAAATGGTTCGCTACAAATTAATAGGTAACGTGGGTGACTGACATACAAATACTTGATTATTCAAGGTTGGTTTTCAAGGAAAATATACAGGATTCCGCTGTGAGAAGGCCTTGAACCAAAAGAAATATTATTTAGATTTTAGTAAGTCTCATACGTTAGTACCTAGACTTTTGAACAGTATGCTGCAAATTGTTTTTTTTTTTTTTGTCTTGTCTACATAAATAAAACATGTTTTCAATCATAAATTTTTGAACATAAATGTTATGAATTCTTGATTTATAGATTAAACTTGAATTCAAAATTCGTCATCTTCTAATCTTCAAGTTCTATATTGGTGTCGGTTTTCTGTCTAACTGAGTAGCCGATATTTAGCTGGATCCGATTTTCAATACTAATTTTACGTGGAGAGACTCACCGACCAACCCGCATTAAGCAAGCGTGGTAATTAAGCTCAATCCTTCTCTATATGAGAGGAGACCTGCGCCCAGCAGTGGGATGATTAAAAGGTTGATGATGATAATGATGATGGAGAGTTTGCCTTTTTTTTCCAAAGGTGGAAAAGTCCTCATGGACTATCCTCCGTTCGGGGACGCGGAGGCGTTTGCTGCACTCTTACGGGCAAAAAAAAACACATATGCGTTCGTCATTTGCCTTTCCGGGGTACTGGGTCCTCCCAATTCTACCGTAACGGAGAGACAGTCTACCGACCTCAGTAACTCGGTTATTAGGTTATAAGATACCCCTTGGTGGGACGCACTGTCAGGTTTTCGGGCATTTGACGACCCGTAACGATTGTCAAAAGATCCAATCCCCGAATTACATACAGCCGGGAACAACGACGTTACCAATTTTCCAAGATACAGAGACACGTGTACAGATGTCCACCCACCCATGAACCAACCGCGGCGGGTATAGTTTATCCTGATCGATCGTTCTTGTTCGGATAAAGTCTGTCTGTCTGTTACGCTTTCCCGCTTAAGCCTCTGAACCGATTTTGATGGAATTTGGTACAGACAATCGTTGGACCCTGAGAAAGGACATAGGCTACGTTTTATTGAAAAATTTGATATTCCCGAAGGAAATCTACAAAGCGCGATTTATGCGAATTCCACGCAGGCGAAGCCGCGGGCGATAAGCTAGTTAGTCATAAACTCCCATTTCCTATTAAAAAATATACTCACATCTAATTTCAGTTGTAATTAGAAAGAAGAAAGTTAAGTTATTAATTAGAAGTCGTGGTGGCCTAGTGGCTAAAACACCAGTCTCTCAAGTATGAGTGCGCGGGTTCGATTCCATGTCAGACAATTACCAATGTAACTTTTCTAAGTTATATGAACTTTCTAAGTATACCTGGACACAAATGACTGATTAAAAGGTGAAGGAAAACATTTTGAGGAAACCTGGACTTTAGGTCTGAAATCGCCAACCCGCATTCCTTCTCAATCCTTCTCTGTATGAGAAGAGACCTGTTCCCAGCAGTGGGACGATAAAAAGGTTGATGGTGATGATTATGATGATGACTAATTAAGGTACTTTTAGGATACAAATAGGGTTCATAAAAATTATGTATTTATTTCCTAAAGCTTGTTACGCATCTTTGTTTTTGTTCGACCACTATTACCATAGGTTATATGGAAATTGGTTCAATTACTTCGAACTCAATCAATTCTACCGAAATCAGAGAACCGGAGCATATATTTAAAGGAGTGACCTCAGACGTAGAGGTCATCAGTTAGGGGCTCTAATGCCGCGTCATGACGTGGCTACTGTTAGAAGTAATTGTATGTGGGGAAGTGTAAACGTTTATCAGGTATTCGTTAAATTAGCTTTCAGAATAAAAATTGTGTGTATTATAATTTTATGGGTCATTGAAATGAAATGAACTTATTATTATCATATAATTGCATGATTAAGGTCCGTATTCCAGAAGGAAACTCAAGAATTGATCTGTTTAAACAATACTTAAAACTAGTTTCAACCAATCAACTGGCTTGAAACGAGACTTAAGTAGAGCTTGAGTTTTGAGTGACGTTCTGTAATACGGACCTCAGTTCCCCCATCTCCATTCCACCATCGGACGACCAGTCGCAAGGCGAGTTTCCACCCATACGTCTTTAACACCACTACGATTCGGACGAAGCGTTTCGCTTCCTCTTTCATACCGCGTACATTGAGGGACTGAAACAATTTGCCAGTGTAGCGGTGTTTCCGTCTGACTACAATTTGAGTGTACTCTTACAATTTGTGTGTGTGCTCTTCAAGGCTTTACCATCATCGTTTGCGTCACTGCTTACCATCAGGGGGATTGCGGTCAAGTGCTAGTTTATCTACACTAATATATAAAGCTGAAGAGTTTGTTTGTTTGTTTGTGCGCGCTAATCTCAGGAACTACTAGTCCGATTTGAAAAATTCTTTTTGTGATGGATAGCCTATTAATCCAGGAAGGCTTTAAGCTATATAACATCCCGCTATGACCAATAGGAGCAGAGCAGTAACAAAAAATGTTGCGGAAACGGGAGCTAACGCAGCCGTACATATTGCCAATAGGAGCTGAGCATGACTAATTCCACGCGAACGAAGTCACTGGCGGCCGCTAGTCTTTATATAAAAAAAAGAACTCACTGAAAATTTGATGAAAATTAAGCTTTATGCTGAGTGCCCTTTATAGATACTATTGCTTTTTTTTTGTCTACAGGTCATTGACCAGCCTTTAAATATGATGTTATGTTATTTTGATTCATAATTGAGTATATTCTGATATTTTTTTGTGAACGAATAGTTAATGTAACTACATATGTAGGTACATGTACCTACTTAAATAATGTACCTCCATAGATTTGACTAAGCAAATAGCCCCTCTATTCATAAACATTGCTTAGAGTTAACTGGTGATTAGCGATTGTTTAACTATACATTTACGACTTTTTAACGTGGCTTTGAAATGAAATCGTTTATTAAGCAAGTAGGATCACTGACCATTTTTTTTTTTTAACGTCATATTTTTTTAAACTAAATGGAGCCGGCAATTCCTAACTGACTACCTCGGAGAAGAAAAAGCCGAAACAAACTCAGGGAACAATCGTCTTTTTTATGTCATAATTGTAGCATAATTACGCATATTGCTTAAGCTTTAGCAGAGCGAGCAGCTCAGTCCCAAGTTCAATCATTGTTTATGAATAAACACCATAGTGTTTAATGGGTTTATTCATAAACGATGAATAAAGTTAATTGACGTGCAAACGGCAAAAATGTATGGTTGAACAATTACTAATCACTAGTTAACTTTAAGCAACATTTATGAAGAGAGGGTTATATATTCGTTGTATTAAATTATAACTTGAAAACATTATTACGTAATTTGAATTTCAATTCCAAATGAAATATAAATAAACATTGTGCAAAGTCACTGAACCAAGCAAGATCAATAACGATTTAATTTGAATTTTCAGTAATGAGTTTTATAACAACAATAAATTAGAATAGAATATTTATTTACAATTCATAATTGTGTGTATGTCTGATAAATAAGGATTAACGGTTTAATTAGCACGTATTTTAATAAATAAATTTAATTTGAATTTATTTTCAGTAGGTGAGTTTTATAACAACAATAAATTAGAATGGAATATTTATTTACAATTCATAATTGTGTGTATGTCTGATAAATAAGGATTAACGGTTTAATTAGCACGTATTTTAATAAATAAACTTTATAAATATAAAAGTCATAATCCCGAATTTATTATTACTGATACGACCATAACATACTCACATAACAGCAGTGTATAAAGAATCCACCTTATCAAAATCCACTTTTCATATGCAAATTACTTGGCTATGTTAATTCCGTACATATTTAACGCGACCATTACACTGATTATAAAGTTGTAATATTCTGTATAAGACTGCTTCATGGCGTGTGAATGCCATATTAGATTATAATGTATAGTGGCATTGAATTTATTACTATAAATACAGTGACATTAGCCGAAATGCTGACGCCGGCAGATCAGAAAAAGTGGAAACATACGGTAAGCGTACGAGCGGAGGTGTTTTTGCCTTAGCACTTGTAAGGTTCTGTGCTGTGCCTTTTTAGTTCCCGTACATCACTAGATATTATAAAACAAAGTTACTTTCTTTATCCTTATGTCCACTTGAATTATTAAATCTTTAAAACTACGCAAGGGATTTTGATAGATATATTTTTAATAGATGGAGTGGTTCAAGAGAAAGGTTGATAAGTATAATAATATCCATTAAATTGTAGAGAAAATTGAGTTTTCTAATGTGATGTCGTAAATAATTACATCTTTTCCGCGTTTGCAGTGAAACGCTGGCTTAACCCTACTATATTTATCAAAAGATTGTACTAAATATTGTACACATTGAAAAGGTCTACAGAAAAGTCCGCAATGGTATATGTTTCTCTCTTATGGATATCCCACAACAACATTTTTTTGTCATTTACTTTTTACGACAAATACCGGCTAATATAAAAAGCGATTTTGACCAATACAGCATTAATCCTTATCCAATTAAACACCTTAAATAAATCTTTGATTTAATACAGATCTATATCGCCCTTTACAGCATATGATTTAAATGAATATTTTCAATGATATTACAGATTTAAATATTGCGGGGCGTCGCGTTCCGTCCGGAGTAGCGGGAGCGGCGGGCTGCTTTTTTTATACAACGTTAAGTTTTCTGTAGTGTATGTAGTAACAGCATTGTACCCGTGCGAAGCCGGGGCGGGTCGCTAGTAGTTTACATAGAATAATAATGGCAAGAACTTTATTTAATTAAAATAATAATAGCAAGAACTTTATTTAATTAAAATAATAATGGCAAGAACTGTATTTTGTTGTTTTGACTTACTTCCTTATTTCTTCATAGCTTCTTTACACTTCAAAGCTGTCGATAGTTATTTATGGGGTGTTTCAACCGAAATGGTTCAATCGGCCTTCAAATCAAAATTTTGTTACTTTGTCCCTTCCGGATTTCTCAGTACCAAATCAAATCAAAATTGTTTATTTCAAATTAACCAACAGTTGGTACTTTTGAATAGTCAATGTGGTCAGTCCAAGAAAAGTGAAGCTAAATTGCACGTTCCAAAGCGTAGATCTCTATGGAGAAGAACGCGCAAGAAACTCCATGGACACTCTTTTAAAATCATAATCTGGATTACATGTCTTCGTTACATATTTCTGTTGCCTCGATCATGTGAGCACAATGTATAATTATAAAAAATAACGAAAAGATAGAAAATTAATTAAGCTCACCGGCAGCTAAGAGATGACTAGTCTCCACTGACGGCCCCCGTACACGAGCACTTAGGTCAACCATTTTGAAGGGAACCAAATGACCCAACAACACGCGCCACCATCAGCAAGACATGTGAGTGAGCATGACAAACTCCCAACTGCCATGCTCGTAATGTCAAACAAGTTATATATATATATATATATTATATATATAAATAAAAACAAACCATAGTCCATGGTGCCTTACATTCACAAACTTGAAAAGTGCTTTTACATTATACAATACTAAACCATTTGCAAAATCATGGTAGCAAAATCTTGTGCACAATTGAAATAAACAAATAAAAATAAAAAAGGAATATTTGGAAAACAACAAAAAGGGGGAATGATATCTCTTCCAAACCTACAAAATTGTCTGTGGCTGTGGAGCAGGACTGGAGTTTAGCCAAGCATTTTTATCAAGAATATAATCTTCCAGTTTATAATATGCTTGTTTACACAGCGTGCGTTTAATGCATGTTTTAAATTTATACTCATTGAGTTGTTGAATCGCTAGCGGTATTTTATTATAAAATTTTAGACAGTACCCCATAAAAGAACTATTTACTTTAGCCAGTCTGAACCGAGGTTGATCTAAGTTGTCTGTATTCCTAGTATTAAAATTTTGCCTGTCACTTATCTTAATAAAAAGATCAATATTTTTCCGAACATACATAATGTTTTCGTAAATGTATTGACAAGGGTGTATTATTGTATTATTATTGTAGGGTGTAAATGTATTTCTTTAAATAGTTCCCTAAGAGAATCGCCTCTGCGGAGATTATATATGGCTCTTATAGCTCTTTTCTGCAGAACAAAAATAGACTCTATGTCTGCAGCCCGGCCCCAAAGAAAAATACCGTATGACATGATACTATAAAAGTAGCTAAAATAGACTAGTCTCGCAGTATCCACATCAGTAAATTGACCAGTCAGAAGATAAGAGATATCGATTTAAAATCGAACAAATTAGGCTATATGTAGTACCTGGCATAATTAATTAAATAATAATTCCTTGACAAATATTCAAGGTCCACTAGATCTGTATCTTCTTCTTCTTCTTCAGCCCATAGATGTCCACTGCTGGACATAGGCCTGCCCCAAGACTTTCCATGATGACGGGTCTTGTGCTGCCCGCATCCATCGGCTTCCCGCGACCTTCTTCAGGTCATCGGTCCACCTTGTTGGGGGCCTCCCTACGCTGCGTCTTCCGGTATGTGGCCGCCACTCCAGAATCTTACTGCCCCATTGGCCATCAGTTCTACGAGCAATGTACCCTGCGCACTGCCACTTAAGTTTAGCAACTCGAAGTCGGTGACTTTGGTTCTTCTGCAGATCTCCTCATTTCTGATTCCATCACGCAGAGAAACTCCGAGCATAGCTCTTTCCATTGCCCTTTGTGTGACTCCGAGCCTTCGCATGAGGCCCATTGTGAGCGACCACGTTTCAGTTCCGTAAGTCATCACTGGCAACACACACTGGTCAAAGACTTTAGTCTTGAGACACTGTGGTATCTTGGACGACGAGAAGATGTAGCGAAGCTTCACGAACGCTGACCAGCCGAGCTGGATTCGACGAGATACCTCTTTCTCGAAGTTGGACCTACCTAGTTTGACTGTTTGTCCGAGGTATATGTATATACTCGCCTACGTATAAGGCCCATTATGAGCGACCACGTTTCAGTTCCGTAAGTCATCACTGGCAACACGCACTGGTTAAAGACTTGGTCTGTATCTAGTGGGCTTAAAACTTAGTAACTTGTTTACTAATCTCAAGTTACCATGCTCCATGCCTAAAATCAAAAACGATTCTATCCTATCCGTATGTTTCCACAATGATTTAACTGTTACGCGGTACTCTGCGGTACATTATAGATGAGATGTGATTTCTTTGATCGATGGGACCCGATTTGGACGACGCTCGTTTAGAACCCTGGTCGACTAATATTTTATTCACAAAATGGTGCTGTATATACCCACCGACTGATAGATACTTAACCTTCCAATTTGATGGGATTTTCGATTATTCATGTTACGTTTTTTTGCCGTTATTGACATTTTTTACGGATGCATTACGGTTTTAGGCAAAATTATATGACTAATATGAGCGGAGGTGCTAGATCAAGATGGAACTTCAGCATAATTGTGTAACATACTATCAGTATTAATGGTTTTCAATTAAACAGTTCAGCGTTCGGGAAGCTACGCTACATCTTCTCGTCGTCCAAGATACCACAGTGTCTCAATACTAAAGTCTTTGACCAGTGTGTGTTGCCAGTGATGACTTACGGAACTGAAACGTGGTCGCTCACAAAGGGCCTCATACGAAGGCTCAGAGTCACACAAAGGGCAATGGAAAGAGCTATGCTAGGAGTTTCTCTGCGTGATCGAATCAGAAATGAGGAGATCCGCAGAAGAACCAAAGTCACCGACATAGCTCTGCGAGTCGCTAAACTTAAGTGGCAGTGGGCAGGGCACATTGCTCGTAGAACCGATGGCCGATGGGGCAGTAAGGTTCTGGAGTGGCAGCCACGTACTGGAAGACGCAACGTAGGGAGGCCCCCAACAAGGTGGACCGATGACCTGGTGAAGGTCGCGGGAAGCCGATGGATGCGGGCAGCACAAGACCAGTCAGCGTGGAAAGCCTTGGGGCAGGCCTTTGTCCAGCAGTGGACATCTATAGGCTGAAGAAGAAGAAGAAGAATTAAACAGTTCAACAACATTCATTGCATTGTTAACGTTGTTGATCAAAAACATATTTATTTTTTTATACATTTAGGACAAAGAATTGTACAGACGACAGCTGCACATCAAGCTACAACAATCTGTCAGGTATCTTTATTAGATTTTCAGCTTTATCTCTAAAGCATTAAGGCTCAGGGTTGATTGGGATTATTTGACAGTTTTGGGTAGCTTGACCTGCTATGTTCTGTACATAGGCGGACTCAAAGCCTTAGGCATTCTCTGCCAGTCAACCATGGGTTGTAAAGATATAAGATGTCAGCTGCTTCGGTTGAAAAAAAAAAGTGTGATAAAAAAAAAACTCGTAACTGAAATTAACTGAATACTTAAATAAGCTATATACATAAACATACTATTACCAAACTATATGCTGTAAGGGATTTCCCGATATTTTCTTTAGCTACCCTGCGATATTCGTATAAATGGACAGCCCTTACAAGAACCGGGGCACTTGAAGTGTACGGACGTTTTGTAATAATGAGTGCCGGTGATTATTGAGGTCACGTTAGCCATTTTGCTTTTCCTTTCGTTAATTAACTATTGAAGTTCGTTGTAATTGTTTTAATAAAAGGCATGTCATGTCGATATAATTTGTAGTATGATCATTTTGTATTATTTTAAATGAATTTCCACTTCTGAACCTTAAAATTATGTATCCTAAAATATTTTTCGAACTTTTTTTTATCGAGCAATGGATAAGCAGTACGCTTTAAATCGAGAGTCGTCATCAACCTTTTTATTCGTCCCACTGCTGGGCACAGGTCTCCTCTCAAACAGAGAAGGATTGAGCGTAATCACCACGCTTGCTCAATGCGGGTTGGCGATTTCAGACTTAAAGTCCAGGTTTCCTCAAGATGTTTTCCTTCACCTTCAGTCATTGGTGTCCAAAATATACTTAGAAAGTACATATAACATTAGAAAAGTTACATTGGTACTTGTCTGACCTGGAATCGAACCCGCGCACTCATACTTGAGAGGCCGGTGTTGTTCAATTGCCTTGCAGATCTCTTAACAGTATACTCTATGAAAAACTTTTAAGAAACTCCGTAGTTGCTAATACACTAAGCGTCGTAAAAATAAAGCTATAATTCAAAATAACAACCTTTTTACGATTACTTGAGTTAACTAAGGCAAGTTAAAAGTGTTCTTAACTGCTTTTAAATGGTTTAATAGAACTATTTTACTCGAAAAATATGAAGTAGCTTTTAAATATTAATTAGGATATGTTTATGGCAGAAATATCAAAATATTTTGATTGTATCAAACGCATTTTATTGTACGAACAAAATTAACGTAAAACGGTGTTATTGGACTTAAAAATCCATTTATATGATCATTTTGCAGGTTAATAGTGCTTTTTAAGTAAACATTTAGTCTGGTGATTATTGTAAAAATATTTTAGAGTATTTTGTGCAGAATTTACTGTTTGTTTCAATAGGTAATTCAAAACATCTAATAGGTATATTTAAATGTGCAGAAATACTGTCTATTTATTCAAAATTAGCCTTATTTATTATTATTTTTTTATAATTATAAACTAGTGCTTGGAAGCAATCCCGCCTGATGATAAGCAGTGATGCAAACTTTGATGGTAAAGCGCGTCGCTTTATTAAGAACATATTCACTCTAGCCTTGAATACACTTAAATTGTAGTCAGAATGAAACACTACAGCTGACAAAATGTTCCAGTCCCTCTGTATAAAAATGTCAGTATAAAAGTCGAGGCGAAACGCTTCGTCCGAATCGTAGTGGTGTCAACAACGTAAGATGTACGGAGATGGGGAATTAAGTCATACAATTTCCGCGCACTCTCTCCCAAATGCATCTTAATTCTATGACCATTCTCGGTGAGGGGGACTGGCCTGTGGATCCACCATGCGGGCATCAGCGGTTTAGAACATTTCATATGACTGTGATTTTTTGGTTGTATGAGATTCCGGTATCCTTACAATGATTTCCTTAACAGTCTTATACTGAAGGCATTCTTCTTCTGCTTCATCAGCCTACAGAGGTCCACTGCTAGACAAAGGCCACCGCGGCCACTACAGGCGAAGGCATTAGTGGTTGACATAAGGGGTTGTGTTTATATTAATTCTCTTGCCCTTATACCAATTTAATATGGGATCTGCGCAATATGTTCTTTTCCTACATACTTCTGTATTAAACGTCATCTCCTTAGCCACTCCCTCCTTAACCATACCATCATTCACGAATTCTATTCATCGTTTCTTCGGTCTTCCCCTACTTTCACAGTCAAAACTTGCCTTACAACATTTTCCTCATCTCCGTAACACATGCCCATACCAAGTCAACTTATTTATATTATGTTAAATATAACACACTCGTATTTTTCGGTCACGTATCACGACGCAATAATAACTCCATAGAACGTTTAGTCGTCTAGGGCAGAGTAGAGGGGAACAGACCTCGTGGTAGGTCACCGATGAGGTGGACCGACCAAATCAAGTTGGCAGTGGGGAGACCTGTTAATGAATGCTCCAGATTGTCGTCCAACAGGGATAGATGGAGAGAGATCGTGCGGCGTGTGACATCAAGGTCTCAAATTCAGTCATAGGGACCACGAACGTTCTGTCAAAGGCAAAACGAAGCAGAAGAAGAAATATAACAAATATTCTTGAATCAAGTTCATTTTAAAAACTATAATTTATATAATATTATAATAAACTCAAAAATATTAAGTAACTACCTATCGATAGCAAATGAAACTTCAAACATTAATATAATAAAAAGTTACAGCAAGAAGCAGCCAAGTTATTTTATTAGCCGTAAATCTCACTAAAGTAGTTTAATATCCACTGAATAAAATATTATGTATAGATTCTTTTTTACAACCCACTGAAGTGATCGACGATATCAGATAAGTAAAAAGGCCAGTCAATTTCGACATTCATCTATCTACAAAATATTCTTATAAATTCTTTCCATCGACGTATTTTTACCCGACTGCCAGGAGGGTTATCACATTACTATTCAAAATAAAATGTAAATTTCTTTTTAATAAACCTATAAAAAATAGTAAGTAGTATGGTACCACTAAAAAGTCGCAGAAGTTGACCAAATTTTTATCTAATTTTCTCCTTAGAAGGATACTAAATCAATTTGGACTAACGAGACATCATTTGATTCATCTTAATCTGGGACGCTAGCAGTTTGATAAAACGGCCGCTAAAATCTGAAAATTAAATTCACTCAATCTGTTTGACTGACTACGAAGTTAAATAATTTTCATTACTTACTCAAAAACACAGGAATATTAAATAGACGAATATTTTAATGATGTTGTCTTTTCAATTAGTCAAAACAATCATGTTTTGACCACAACGGTCTGAAACACGAACGATATAATAACATTCAAGTAGTCAACAACCACGCAATCAAAATTAATCTTTACCTCAGTTTATATTAGATAAAAAGTTTAATAAAACTTACAACCCTATTTCAGCAAAAAGTTATGGCTACACTTACTTCAATTAAGTCGGGTGTCAATGAAGTAGACTTAATCCGGGGTCTTCCAATCTTTATGACAAGACGTAAGCTGATCGTTTTATTAGCATCATGCACGTACGATACGATTAAACGGACCACGATATGTTTATTTGGGGCGAAGAGGGACGATGGCAAAGTTACGTTTGGTGCACGATACTATAAATCACTTGTTCAGACGGCGAAGTTAAAATTTAAGGATTTATTATGCCTTTTCTTTCTCGGTGGTAGGCAACAACATCAGCCGCCGGCATAATTTACCACCCACCAGACAAAGTCTTGCCGCCAAGCGATTCGTCGTGTTCCGGCATGATGTCTGGTGAAGCCGTACGGAGGACGGGTCTGAGCAGTTGTGTTGCGATGTGTACCGGGTACGATGTGCCTAATGTTGTTGTGTCGGGAGTTTGGTCGTGGAGGGTCTCCAGATCATCCTCTGGCGCTGCATCGTTGGTCGTGTTGTTGGGTTAAACATTGCATCACCTCGCTCAACTGCCGTCTTCCTTCCTATTCACTCAGTTTTTTGAGTGAATAGGCTTAATAAGCTAGTGCGTTTTACCATCAACGATTGCATCACTGCTTACCATCAGGCGGGATTGCAGTCAAGCACTAGTTTATAACTAATAAAAAAAAAATAAAAAAAATTGATGCCTAGTCTGTGAATGTATTTCTCCGTCGTTTTATGTACTTAAGGACGTAGGAATTTAAATGCTAAATAACTGCATTAAGGACAGTGTCACTGAAAACAGACATGCTTAACAATGTAAGAGAGACAGGAATAAGTAATGCGTAATTGTAGGACCAAGCAAAGTGATACTCGTAATATTAATTACTAGACACTAGAGGAAAAGAACTGCAATGCTTCGATGCCGCCTTCGGGTTGTGGAAGTCATACGGCAGTCGATTCACGTAAAATGTCGAAGTGTAGCCATATCAGCAGTTAGACTGGTAAAGCGGATCCCAGACTCTAAAGCTGAAAAAGCTTCGGATGCGACTGGGATTAACGCTGAGATGAGGAGATGACCAGTTTAAAATATGAGAATAATACTGAAATTGGACCCCAAAAAATCATTATTTGAAAAACTGACGAAGCTCTTCCAGTAGATGTAAAATTTTCTATGCCCTCTTAACTAAATATGAATTGAAAAAAAATAACGAAGTAGCAAAAAGAAATGCTTAAATCGTCAGTGATGAGCTATTAAACAATAATAAACAGAAAATATCTGTTTTAAGAACCATTTATGGATAGATTCATTCAATGAAATTGATTAAAAGACAAGATTGCCGAATGTTCCCGTTATATTTAAATATCTACAGCTCTATTCACGATATTTTCTCAAATTCAAATCGAGATCGCTTTTTTTTCCTTATAAAGATCGTATCAATTTCGCCGAAAAAAAAGTTGGCAACTAATTTCAAAGGGAACAACGAAAGAAAAGGTAATGGCCGAGCTCTTTAGAGTTTTGGAGCGCTCAATTTCAATATCCACGATCTGTTTTTTTCAAAAATATGAATATTTAAAATGGAAACCCGAGTAATATCGAAGTAAATATTTTTTAATATACATAGTTTGACTTTCACGATATTAAAAACTGCGAACATATAATATTTCGCCTTATTTTATCTATTACATATTTTTCACGAGGTATTTTTTGTAAAGGAATATTTTAATAGTAATTTTATTACCTTTAGCGAGTTTCAATTTTGTATACTGATAAATAAGTGCCTACTTAAGTAGTTATTGTATTCTATTGTTATTCTATTTTATACTATCCTGTACCATTTCATTGCTTCATTTTGTACAAAATGCCTTAGTATATAATATACTAAGGAATTCAACTACATATCTTACTTTATATATGAAAGTAGCTTTCAGTCTCAACGTATTAGTCAGTTAATGAGTTATCAAATAAAACAGACGTAAAAAAGTTTATCATATTAAGTGCCGTCACGGACAAAAAGTATGTATACACTAAGCTTTATCCAAAAGCAATTTACTTTACTGTGAATAATTTTGTTTTTATTATGAAAATAGCATTTTCGGACCCATAGGTTTTAGTAATCTACTAATATATAAAGCTGAAGAGTTTGTTAAATGTCGTGGTGGCCTAGTGGTTAAAACACCAGCCTCTCAAGTATGAGTGCGCGGGTTCGATTCCAGGTCAGGCAAGTACCAATGTAACTTTTCTAAAAGTTATATGTACTTTCTAAGTATATCTTGGACACCAATGACTGATGGTGAAGGAAAACATCTTGAGGAAACCTGGACTTTAAGTCTGAAATCGCCAACCCGCATTGAGCAAGCGTGGTGATTACGCTCAATCCTTCTCTGTATGAGAGGAGACCTGTGCCCAGCAGTGGGATGATAAAAGGTTGATGATGATGATGATGAAGAGTTTGTTCGTTTGAACGTGCTAATCTCAGGAACTATTGGTTCGATGTGAAAAAATCTTATTGCGTTGGATAGCCCATTAATCCAGGAAGGCTTTAGGCTATACATATAACATTCCGCTGCTACCAATAGGAGCGGATCATAACTAACTCCACGCGAACGATGTCGCTGGCGGCCGCTAGTGTGTTACATTTCAACATTGCATTCGTTATTTCACGCAAAAATTACAATTAAAAATTGCCAAGTCTCAACATATTGGTCATCATCATCATCAGTTGCATCCACGGCTTTCGCGTTGGAGCCCGAGGTCCGCTTAAAGTCTCAACATATATGTTGAGACTTTAATTAGGGGATTAGGGGGTTTGAATCTACTACCTACAACTTTTAAGTCGCAGCTGATACCAATAGCTAACACTGCGAGTAGGAGCCCGAGGTCCGCTTAAAGTCTCAACATATATGTTGAGACTTTAAGCGGACCTCGGGCTCCATCGCGAAAGCCGTGGATGCAACCGAGATAAACGCTAAAATGTTGATGATGACCAATATTTTGAGACTTGGCAATTTTTAATTGTAATTTTTGGCACCAATAGGTGCCAACTAAAAACTAGCTTCTACTCGCAGTATTAGCTAGTGGTATCAGCTGAGACTTAAAAGTTGTAGGTAGTAGATTCAAACCCTATCAGGTACTTTACTTTGTGTATCTCAAAAACGGTGAAGGAAAATATTGTGAGGAAACCGGCATGTCTTAGAGGCAAAACTTAAAAGACATTTTAGATCTACCAACCCGCACTGGCCCCGTGTGGTGGATTACGGCCCACGGCCTCTCAAAGAGGAAGCCTGTGTCTCAGGAGTAGGAACATTATACAATATGTAAAGAAAACCCTGTCCGACCCATAAGGATAATAAAGGTTAGGTAAACACTTGACCAAATATAATATAAAATTTTACATAATCATCATAGTAACAATAGTAATGAATTTTGAAATAATCCTTTTTTCCCGGGAATTAATTCCAATTTCCCCGAAATTTGGTAATTTTTAAAAAAGTGATAACACCGGTATTATTATAAGCGTATAGCGACGCGACCACGTCACAGGTGCCGCGTGCCCTGCCCCCGCCGCCCGCGGAATGGCGTTGCTTACCGCACATGTATTAAGTAACCTCTTTTTACGAAATAATATTTATTTTTTTAGGGGGACTTTTTTTTAAGTTTAGTCTGTCTTTGTGGGCATTCGTAGAATCAGTTATCGATACCTAACAATACCTTCACGGATCGGACAGGGTTTTCTTTACATATTATTTTGTATGTTTCTAAATAAATAAATAAATAAATATTGTATAGGCTAATTATGTTATATTATGTTTTGCTCGCATCTTCGCAGTGTTTTAGTCGGGCACGGGAACGTGCTACTTGAATGAACAGTCAGTAAAGTCTTTATCCTTTCCTAGGACATCATTAAGGCTCGGCTGAGATAGGTTTTCCCACCAAGTGACCAAAATTTTGGTCGAACCTATATATATATATATATAACAATATTATTGTTTATGATATACAACAATATATACATAACAACAATATATATACAACAATATTTTTGTTTATGCGAAACCCGAAACACGTGTTCAATATTTTTAAGTAAAGAATCTATGTAATGAAAAACCACAAAGTTATGAGCTTGTCAAAGCTCCGCTCAGGCGGCCTAGCGCGGTGTGTTGACCTCTGGCGTCAGCTGTGGCGCGCACGCAATTATTATGATCTATCGTAACCGCTCGATAACCATACTGCAACAATTTCTAAATGTATTTGGGTAAAAATATAACATGGTGTAAAACTGATTGAAATCGATTCAGTTGCTTATTCTGACCAAACTATATTCAGATTTCGCATAAACAAAAAGTAACGTTGTATATCTCTTCGATATCTCTTCACCAAATATATACCAAAATCCGTTTAGGAGATTAGGCGTTAAATTGTTTGTAATAGTCTAAATTTGTTTAGCATGGAAAATAATTGAATTTGCGCAAAACCTCCTTTTTCTGCGGGATTTTTGTAGGAATTATTGGAATTTGGATACAAAAATATCCGTTGAGTCAGCTAGTATAATATATTTTCGTAATAAATATACTTGTAGATAATTTATCAATGTATACTTCTGTTTTGTTGTATTTTTTTAGTTAAACTATCGTATTCAATTTCGTTTGAGTGCTGTTATTATTTTAGATTATAGTCACAATATAAACATTATCATTTGAGTGTTTAGGTATCATTTTCTTTATTTGTGTACAGCATTTTATTCCAATTTGACCAACGTAAACCCATTTTGTAAATTATATATTTCCAGACATTTTCTGTAATTATTTATTTTGTGTATACCTATAATAGTTTTTCTTGAAACCCTTTTGCCACCACCTATGTCGTTTATACTTTGTTTAATAAATTATTCTTCTGGAACTGAATATTTATTTAAGGTACTACAAGTCATCATCACCATCTCAGCGTTAATGCCAGTCGCATTTTTAGCTTTGGAGTCTGGGGTCCGCTTTACCAGTCTAACTGCTGATTTTGGCTAAACTTTGATATTTTCTGTGAAACGACTGCCGTCTGACCTCTACAACCCGAAGGCGATATCGATAAGCATTGCAGTTAATTTAAGGTAGGTACTATACCTAAAATGATATTTTTTATTTGTCCAGTAGAGTTTATTTTTTTATTATGTACACCATAAGTCGTTACGGGTCGTCAAAAGCCGGAAAGTTTGGCCTCCAGTCTTACCGAGGGGTATCACATTACCCAGCAAATGGGTTTTGGACGCCATGTTAAATACTTATGTCCAATTGTTTCCCATTAGATTGAAAGCCGAACCTAACGTAGATTGTTGGTAAAAGGCTATCCAGAGCATAGTCTGTCAAATACAATATGTAAAGAAAACCCCGTCCAACCTAAAAGGATAGATATATACATAATAGATAGGTATACACATGACCAAATAAAATATGAAATTTTACATAATCATCATAGTAACAATACTAATGAATTTTGAAATAATCTTTTTTTCCGCGAATACATTCTAACTTCCCCAAAATTTGGTCATTTAAAAAAAGTGATGACACCATTTTAGACAGTATTATTACGAGTGATGCGACCACGAGCCGCGTGCCCTGTCCCCCTTCGGCCGCGCATGTATGGCTACCGTGTTGCCTACGGTACATGTATTAAGTTACCTCGCTTTTTCGAAACAATATTGTTTAGGGGTATTTTTTTTTTAAGTTTAGCCCGGCTTTAAAGACATTAGTAGAATCAGTGTTGTATACACCATAAATATGACAAATATCTACAATTGCAGAAAAATACAGGAATACCTAGTTTAGGAGACAGGGTTACATGATGTTTATAAAATGGTGTAGATATTTCTTCTTATTATATTGTACATCTGCTCTTATGTATGAATCATGTGTGTTGTCATAATAAAGATTATTATTATCATTATTATTTATAATATAGTAGGGATATATTTGTCATTATATATACCTATAGGTAATGTTTTAAACGCACCCACGATACAGAAGAAATCCAAGAGAGGTGCAACGTTTAAAAAAAAAAGAAAAAAATTTCACCCAATAATATAGGTTTTTTTAGTATTTCTCTAATACTGTCAAACATATTACTAAAATACATAATAAAAGCTATACTACTATATAAAGACTATATCTTTCCACGATCCAAAAGAAGGCTTCATCATATTTTCTCTAAATTCAGTCTTATCTAAGATAAGTAAGCACCTAATAATACCTAAGCAAAACGTAGAATTTATTTCTATGTAGTGTACGATATTATTAAGTTTTTACCCGACTACGGCAAAGCAAAAGGAGGGTTATGATTTTGACAGGCTATGTATGTATGTATGTATGTATGTATGTATGTATGTATGTATGTATGTATGTATGTATGTATGTATGTATGTATGTATGTTCATCTGTTCCCTCGTAACTTCTAAACTACTTATCAGAATTCGACAAATGACATATCATTAGAAGCGCCTTAATTGTCCGCTGGTTATAGGCTATATGGAGTTTCACAAAATCTAATGTGGCGCCCTCTAGCGGACAAAACATAAAAAGTAAAAAAATAAAGTTCAGATAAATATGCCGTGTTTGGTATCATTTGAAAGCGCTTTACTTGTACATTTTGAATATATATATATTACTAGCATTTGCTTGTGACTTTAGCTGTATTCAGGGGCTGATTGCATATAATTCACATGTTTTCGTTCATAGCTTCTTTACTACTTATCACAATAAGACCACTGCAGTACCATTAGAAGGGCCTTGATATTCTGTTGGTTATCTATACTAATATATAAAGCTGATGATTTTGTTTGTTTGTTTGTTTGTGCGCGCTAATCTCAGGAACTACTGGTCCGATTTGAAAAATTCTTTTTGCGTTGGATAGCCCATTAATTCAGGAAGGCTTTAGGCTATATAACATCACGCTGCGACCAATAGGAGCGGAGCATAATTAATTCTACGCGAACGAAGTCGCTGGCGGCTGCTAGTGAGCTATAAAGCTTGTCACCAAATTTAGTATTGCGCCCTCTAGCGGACAAAAAGTTCTATGATAATATAAAATTAAAATAAATATACTGTATTTGGTATCACTTGAAAGAGCTTCACGAGTACTTTATGCTTGTAGGTACATAATCCCGAGTAATGCTTCGTAGAAATTTGAATGTAAACCAGGATTTGGTAAACGGAGCGATGGGAGTGGTGAAGACCTTCGAATGGCCTGCTCTTCTGCGCGATCAGTTGGAACAGGGAGAACAGCCTAGCGCTGTCATACAATTTGACGACGCATCCATAAAAGCAGATATTAACGGACTTATCAGAATCGAGCATTGCCTCACTGAATTTGACGGCTTGAGGGGGTCTGGGAAAATTCAGCGTAAAATGCCCCCGCTGATTCTTTCTTGGGGTTGTACTGTACATAAATTACAAGGTTGTACTCTAGATAAAGCAGTTATCGATCTAGGAAAGTCATTGTTTGCTAAAGGACAGGCCTATGTCGCTCTCAGTAGAATGAAAACCATAGAGTGATTGTTTATAACTGCCTTGGATCATAATAAATTACTTAAAAATCCACATGACAGTCGATCTTTACCGGAATTACATAGATTAAGAAATCTTCCCAGGTCCTCTCAATATATGTATGAAACATCCAATTTATTTATACTTACTAACGACCTCATCCACTAATTCATGACCCATTCGCTGCCATCGACGCAAATGTGCGTCGCTACTACGAAATACTGGAAGCTTCATACGGGGAAACCATTGCTATACGCGCTACGATCCACGTGCTACGAAATAGTAAAATAGGATATCTCTACATATTACTATGCGCCGATACATAAGTCAAAAGAGATGTCGTATGTTAACTACCCAGTTTTTAGTTCGTCATTTTAACTTTTGTTAATATCACAGTATAAAATACATACAGTAGGTCGACGCCTTTGATCTCGTGTAAAATGCCCACATCGTCTAAACAGTAACGCATCGGCCAGGGTTGTCACAAATAAACAATATTTATGAAATTATTGCAAATTATTACATCGATAGCTGTATTATATTTAATTAATTTGCTATTTTTACTACGGAAACAACTCGAGACAGATTTAAGTTATTTAGATGGCATATTCGTAAGCAGCACCCCAATCCACCTCGGAATACAACCCATATCACTCACCCATATGACCCATATCATATTAATATACATTTAAATTGGCGCCTGCCATCTTGGATTTCAAAAAGGGCCTTTTTCGTAACAAGCACCCCAATTATACTCAAAATTGACACTCATATCAAATTATAAAAAAAATTACGTCCGCGATTTTGGATGTCAAAAAGTATGACTTTTTCGTGACAAGTAACCCAATTATACTCAAAATTGACACTCATATCAAATTATAAAACAAACAAATAAAAAAACGAACACGTGTTAGTCCTTAATGATAGATACCGAGCTACGAACATCGTTTTGTTTGCAGCTCGGGTGCCGCTTACCCGCGTCTCGTCCCTCACAACCCGCACGATTGCTCTGTCTAGACGTCTTCGTCGGACGACTGTATGATTTTTAGACTGTGTTAATATTATGCGCCACAAATACACTTTAACACCAAAATAGTACAAATAATAAAAAGTAAAAAAACTAAAACCCAACTACGACAAAAAACGACGCTGAAAAAGTATAAAACAAGATTTTCAGAATACTGAACGGAACAAAGTTGTTAATGTAGTTGCAAGTAAATGGACAAAGTAGACTCTACCAAGATGCCTAGAAGAGAGATAAATTTTCATATTTGGAAAGGCGTAGTCACACGTTCTCAAGGTGCTACGGTAGGTAGGTATATGTAACGTGTGACTACGTCTTTCCAAACATGAAAATTTATCTCTACTTGGTGAATATTGCATACTTCAGAATAGTATTGTATGACATTATTGTCAATTTACAACGAAGGCATCTTGGTAGAGTCTACTTTGTCCATTTAGTTGCAACTACATTAGCAACTTTGTTCCGTTCAGTATTCTGAAAATCTTGTTTTATACTTTTTCAGCGTCGTTTTTTGTCGTAGTTGGGTTTTAGTTTTTTTACTTTTTATTATTATTCGTAATCACTATGTACCTCCTTGGTCGGATTTTGTAAAAAAAAGGTCAAAGCTCAATTTTTCACCAATTGTTACCATAAAGCTCATAATTTAGCCAACTCCTTAATCTGCAAGTTATTTCAGTGAAAATTAGCCATTTGAGACTGATGACTTTTAAATGAGTTCTTCAAAAATGGAGATGGAGGCAGTAACATCATCTAAATAGACATAAAACTGAAATTGAGATTAGAACAGGCAGTAATTTTATTTAAATTGAACCGACTGATATTGCTAATGATTCTAAAAGTTAGTTCATCGCTGCAAACTGTGGCATTTGGCTCACAATTAAAAAGTAAATTTGAAAAAATAATTTAGTGTTTTTTTAAAATAAATTAATAAATTATTTATTTCCAGTAAGTGGGTTTGTAGAAGTCGATCAGTCGATCATATTTTTTTATCTAGATGTGTTCGGTGTTATCTATCTAACTACTCTAAGAAAAAAGGCGGAAATTGATGTCTTTGGCGGAAACAAACTCAAGAACAGAACAATTTTCAGAATTTTTCATCAAGATAATTTAAGTCCATTTAAAAAAATGGTATCAGTTGTACAATCGTATTAATTATTCCATAACAACCCTCTAATGGCTGTTCATAAACATGAAATCGTTACAGCATGCGACATTCAATAAACTAAATTATATGTAGGTACACTAAATGGCCAATAAAAGACAGCCATCAAATGAAAAGCCCGTTAAACAAGTTTTCAATTACAGAGTAAACGAACATATTCCACTCATATACATAAACGGTATACTGCAAACAGAATTTAATTTTCCATTCTCTCAACACATAACTCTGAAAACATATCCAGTCCAACGATTATTCAGAAAGCCAAACGTTTTTATCAAATTAACTTCAGTACGAGTTTTGAATTCCCTCAGCGATATATCGAAAAAGCAATGAAATTACGAGACATACGTTTAAAACGACAAAATCATTCGGACTATGGAAACTTTGTTCCAAAAATAAAATTATAAGGTTAAAACTTCGTAACGGTCGAGACCACCGAACCGAATCGAATTAGCCCACAACCCCTTTTTGTACAATTTGACCCTGGGTACCAAAACTTACCGTTAAAACAGGTGACCAACCACAGTAGGGTGGTGCAGGCATGCATGATGGTCACTCGCTTCACACCTCGACAACGCACCATCGCACTTTTATAAAATCACCATCCCACAGAACCAATTGATGTATTACCCTCGGAAGGGACACTGTTATCTACGATCAGAATCACCCTCGAGCCGTACGTGTGACGTAACAGAAAGTTCGTAACGCCCGTGTTCTCAGACGAGGCAGCCGCTCTCGTCGGAGCGTCCCGTTCGACTGAACTGCACCCGCCGTTAAAGGCTCCAAGGGTGAGGGGAGGGACAATATGAAATGTTTTGTATCCTCACAGCTATTTCCCTCCAAGTGCGGGCACCACGTGCCGTGTTTAGTCAATTTTCGTCTGAATGGCCCGACGGCCGTTTGTATTTTTATTGTCGTCATTAAAAGTAACATAATTAGTGCCGGTCGTACTTTGATGATTGGCTGCTACTGTTAAAACGAGTTTAATTGAACAGTTTATTCTTGTTCATTATAAACCTTGGTGATTCATATTCTGCGCGGTTTGCTAACGGTTCGATTTTAATTGTGATTTTAGAAAAAATATAAGAACTTCGTCATCATCATCATCATCAGCCCCTACTCGTCCACTGCTGGACATAGGCCTCCTTCATGGCACGCCAACAAGCTCGATCCTGAGCAGTTCTCTGCCAGCCAATACCAGCCACCTTTTTGATGTCGTCGCTCCATCTCGCCCAAGGGCGTCCCACGCTACGTTTGCCGAGACGCGGTCTCCACTCGAGGAATCGTTTACACCCACGGTTGTCGATCATTCCATCAGCCCATTGCCAGTTCAGCTTGCTAATCCTCTCAGCTATGTCGGTGACTCTGGTCCTCTGTCGGATTACCTCATTTCTGATGCGGTCCTTCAGAGAGACGCCCAAAATAGCCCGCTCCATAGCTCGCTGAGCGACTTTAAACTTATGGACTAGTCTGACCGTTAGTATCCACGATATATGAACTTAGATATTCTTTATACATATTTGAGGTAGTTTTACTAAAAAATACTTCAGTGTGTACCTTATGTAGACATAATAAGAAAAGTTAAACACGTCTTCGATTTTATAACGATAACGTCCGAAATACGAAACTCGTATTAAAGTCGACGCAGATGGGGGAAGTTTCGTCGGTTTCGTGCTAGGCCGGCTTGATACAAGGAATCTTAACTTCAAACCCGACGGAGACTTATACACGACTTTTGGGGTTGATACTCGATTCCGGAACTTTATGAACTACGGAAAAGTGCGAAGATTTTTTATTTGTTTGCTGGTGGTCCGAATGTTCGTTTTGGGAACTGCTTGATAATAATTCTTTTTTTAGGGTTCCGTACCTCAAAAGGAAAAAACGGAACCCTTATAGGATCACTTTGTTGTCCGTCTGTCTGTCTGTCTGTCTGTCTGTCTGTCTGTCTGTCTGTCTGTCTGTCTGTCTGTCAAGACCCTTTATCTCAAGAACGCGTAAACGTAACAAGCTGAAATTCACATGAAATACTCGGGTCTATTGTCCCTTTAAGCTGTGAAAATATCAAACTTCTAAGCCAAGCCAATCAAAAGATACAGCCGATTATGTCGATATTTTCAACAAATTTTCGACACTCACAAAGGAATCAAAACCTACATGATACTTCCCGTAAACTCAGAATCTTGAAAATTGGCATGAAGCATTGTCATCTAATGCAAATATAGGAAAAATTGCGAAAATCACATTTTTTTAGTTATACAATATGTAAAGAAAACCCTGTCCGATCCGTGAAGGTATTGTTAGGTATCGTTAACTGATTCTAATAATGCCTACAAAGCTGGGCTAAACTTAAAAAAAAATCCCCAAAAAAAAATAAATATTATTTCGAAAAAGCGAGGTAACTTAATGCATGTGCGGTAGACAACCCGATAGCCCCGCCCCCCTTCACCCGCGCATGTATGCGCGGGTGAAGGGGGGCGGGGCATGCGGCACGTGGTCGCATCGCTATTCGCTCCGTCACAAATGGTGTTGTCAGTTTTTTAAAAATTACCAAATTTCGGGGAAATTGGAATTAATACCCGGGAAAAAAAGATTATTTCAAAATTCATTATTATTGTTACTGTGATGATTATGTAAAATTTTATATTATATTTGGTCAAGTGTTTACCTAACCTTTATTATCCTTATGGGTCGGACAGGGTTTTCTTTACATATTGTATAATATAATAAACATATTTTAATAAAATGGAACTTACTACCTTATTTCTCACGAACGAATAAAGTTATCAAATTGAAATTTATACCAAATACCTAGGTCTATTGTCCCTTTAAGCTGTGAAAATATCAAACTTCTAAGCCAAGCCAATCAAAAGATACAGCCGATATGTTGATATTTTCAACAAATTTTCGACACTCGCAAAGGAATCAAAACCTACAGGATACTTCCCGTAAACTCAGAATCTTGAAAATTGGCATGAAGGATTGTCATATAATGCAAATATAGGAAAAATTGCGAAAATCACATTTTTTTAGTTATATAATATAATAAACATATTTTAATAAAATGAAACTTACTACCTTATTTCTCACGAACTAATAAAGGTATCAAATTGAAATTTATACCAAATACCTAGGTCTATTGTCCCTTTAAGCAGTGAAAAAATCAAACTTCTACGTTAAAGCGATCAAAAGATACAGCAGTTTATACCGACACCTTAGACGAATTTCCGTCACACGCTAGGGAATCAAAACCTACAAGCAAAGACATTAAAATTATATTTACAATAGATAGGACATCACGAACAAAATCGTAAGCCAATACTTTTATCGACTTGGTTAAAAGGCGCTCAGTCTAGTCTGCGCGTCAGGACGTAATTTGTGTCCACCAAGAATAAACATTTTCTAAGGAAATATGCCATGTTGCGCTTTGTGTTACTGTACATCTCGTTATAGTAAAACGACTGGACCTAACTTCGGAATGTTTTTCTATGAATTACTTATATTTCGTCTGCAATTCAAATTTTAAAAAAAATCTTAAAATAGTTCTACAAAATTTTCCATTATTGTAATAAGCGCCCTCTATTGTTGAGTAGTTTTACTATTTTCTTGTAGAGATGTAGTAATGTTGTTTATCGATTTATTTATCGATAATACTTATTAAGATTTTGTTGTATTTTATTGAAATTTAAAATATAGCTAAATAAACTTAAAATATTACTATATTTCAAGTTTATTTATTATTAACTCTATTTAAACATAATCATATCATATTAATAAACAAAATTGAATGAACAATTACTATTCATTAATCTAGGTTTTTGTTATTTTTGGTTTTCGAATAAAAATAATGTTGTAGGGAAAAAGTGGATACGATTTGTCCAGATAGACCGTAGAGAAGAAAATTGGCTTCCGTCTCATTCGTCGAAATTTTGCTCAATGCATTTTAAAAGAGAAGTTATCTACTTTGGAAAGACTTGTCGATAGAATTTAAAAAAAAAAAAGAATCGTTACCTTGTATTAGAAATGAAATAGTAAGTTATTAATTTCAGTACTTTTCTGCTTAACCGTAAAAATTGGAATAAAATTTACGGTTAAGTGGATAAGTACGTAACTTATTTATAATGAAATATATTCATAAAATATGTAGGTACGTATATGTAGTACAATGATTGCGAGCTACTTTGTGATTTTGAGGACTCCGTACCTAAAAGGTAAAACGAACCCTATTCATGAGACTTCTTTGTTCGTCTGTCCGTCTGTCACCAGGATGTATCTCATAAACCGTAATAGCGAGACAGTTGTAATTTCCAGAGATTGTGTTAGTATTTCTGTTGCCGCTATAACAACAAGTACTAAGAATAAAAATAATAAAATATTTAAGGGGGCTCCCATACAAAAAACGTGAATTTTTGCCGTTTTTTGCTCAATATTAATAACGGAAACAGATAGACGCTTAAAATGTTCACAGAATATTTGGTTATATATTCCAATTACAAATAAATAATTAAAATAAAATAAATACTGAAGGCGGGCTCCCATACAATAACCGTGATTTTTTTGCCGTTTTTAAAGATAATGGCGTACGTATCTGGTAAAGGTCTTGCTCCAGGAGACTACTATTTTTGTCGTGATTTGGACAATTATCTACGTGACAAGAAGTTTTCTTCCCAGGAGGCAGTTCTGCTTTCACACAGTTTGTGCAGTCTAGATCCTCAGAGTTCTATCACAAAGGCATAAACGACCTTCCTATATATTGATTATAAATGAATTATTTAAAAATTAAAAAATAAGCAATTATTTAGATTTCCAGTACTAATCGGCAATTTTAAACTTTAACACCTATTATATTAAAAGAATTATATAAATAAGAAAGTTGTATACTTAAAATTACCCATAATTATTCTGCTTCCTAATTTTTTGTTTCAAGCTATCATAATGCGACAAAACATCGTCGTAGTAACTTCTTTGAATATTATCGATAACTTTATATCGAAATGATACAAACCCTACCACAGTTTTCTGCATTGCCATTTAAAAATATTTGCAAACAAAAGTGTAAAAAGAATAATTTTGCTAAAAACGAAATGCAAACGAAAATTGCAAAACAAAATGCGCTTTATGGGCTAAAAGGTCTGTTACACTCAAAAATCGCAATAAACTGAGCGTTAAAACAATTCGTAAGCATAAAACATCTAAAATGCCAATAGACGGTGTCACGGTAAATGAATAGTAGCGAATAAAATTCTAAAACAGTTTTTGTTTGTACAAGTTTCACTTAATTTGTTTACTTTTCAATATTTATTTACCCGATTTGAACTATACTAGGGTATTAAATCGGATGTGGCAACATAGACCACACTGGCCACCTACCGGGCAATAGCTGAATATATTTTATATAAACTTATTTCATTTTTACTATTTGATGTCTCCAATTGTCGATCTAATTTTGCTATATTGTACTAGATGGCGGAACTGAGCCATGGGATCACAGTTTTTCTAGGCCATTTTGACACATGCCCTCTCTATATAGCTTAAATCTCTTTGCCTACAAGGTACTTCCCGTGAACTCAAAATCTTGAAATTCGGCACGCAGCAACGTTATATTATAGTACAGACAGATAAAGGAAAAATTGTGAAAATGATAAATTTGAAGTTACATAAAATATTATTTTTGCTTACATGACATGAAATATTTTTTTAATAATTATAGACTTACTACCTACCCTTTTTCACATGAACGCGTAGAGATATTAAAGTTGAAATTCATATCAAACACTTCTTAAATCTAATTGCCTCTAAACTGTGAAAAATTCTAAATCAATGCTAGTATTATAAATGCGAAAATAACTCTGTCTGTCTGTTACGCTTTCCCGCCTAAACCTCTCAACCGATTTTGATGAAGTTTGGCACAGACAATCTTTAGACCCTGAGAAAGAACATAGGCTACCTTTTATCCCGGAAAAATTTGATGTTTCCGAGGGGAATTTAAACAGCGCGATATAACCGAACTCCACGCGGGCGAAGCCGCTGGCGGAAAGCTAGTACGTCATAAATTGTAAACCGCTACGTTTGTACGGCGGAACCCTCGGTGTGCGAGTCCGACTCGCATTTGGCCGGTTTTTTATTACTTAAGCCGGATGAAATTTATTTCACCTCCCTTTGGCCTTTTTTTATAATGCTTTGAAATTTAATTGATATATTAGTTTAGTTTTCCTACATGAACGCGTTCAAGTAAACTAAATGAGTTATCAAATATTTACTAATTTACTAGTACTAAAACCAGTATCCAGTGTTTTGAACTTGAAACATATAAAATGATTGTCCCTACCTACTCTACGTGAAATGTAGGTAAATTATACAATCAGGGGTTAAAAAACAATGATTATTATGTCAAAGGACAAAACGTAGGAAGTAATAATTTATCATTATGACAAGTGGAAGTCAATTTGCTACCAACCAATAATGACTCAAATTACACTCATTTGAACATTAGATACCAAGGTCTATATCAGTGTATCTACTGTAATTTAAATAATAACTTAGTAGTAAAATAAATACATGCTCCAAAGTTTAACATATTTGGCCGAAAGATTCGGAAGGGTCGACCGCGTACTGTTCGACATAGCGTTAAAAGTATGCCACATGACGTAACGATGACCGCAGGAATCTGCTGGATGAGAAAATCACGAGACCGATCAATGTGAAGGTGTTTTAGGTAAGCCTGTGACTGGGCACGCCTCAATAGCGGCGGTAAGTCGTCATTTCAATCAAAAATTACCCTCTGCTGGTCACAGGCTTACCTTTTTTTGTTCTGGGTGGGAAATCATCAAATAACCTCTCTCACTCTGGGCGGACCGGCGTGTTACCTTTACTGACGAAAATCCAACCGGTTTTTTCACTTGCCCGTGCGCCAGGGTCACGGTTTCTTTTTTAACCAACCCGCAACTCTGACCCAGGAGGCTTCGGCGCTGGCTAGAAGGCTGGATCTTTGTGGACCCCGTCACGATGTATGCGCCGTAGACCCAGGCCTGGTTCTTAAAGGGCGCCTCCTTCAGCAGCTTGAGGAGTGAGGGCGCTGGGATTCCCATTATTTGCTTTTGCTTAACCCTTGTGTCTAGGTCTACATACAATCTCTGCAGAAGACATCCTTATCCAACGAAGGTAAGCAAAGTAGGTTCTTTTTTAAATATTCCTTTTAAATAGGGCATCGAAGTTTGTATGGACACTGATTCTTTATGCAGCAGATTGTGATAAAAATAATTTGTAAGCTGTACGTATAACAAATTCCCGTTTTTATGAATTTATTGCCCCAACTTGCTTAATTAAAATGTACAAAATTAAAAGAAAATTCTTTACCTCTTTTCTAAAAGTCATAACTACAATTTCAGAAAACTTCGACAAATGAATTGACAATTATCAGCTCTTAGTCCCACTTCTAAATTAAAGTAAATTTATTTCCAATTGACACCTTCCCGTGCGGTACAATTTTCGCAATTTCTACATACGATGTCACACAATCAGTCTGCAATGCTTCCAATGCAAACTCATACGTACTGGTTCGATAACGAATATTTGAATCTATTCCAGATACATATATGTACATATGTTTTTGATTAAAAATGATTGCAAAAGATACAGAAATTGTTCCCATGTAAACTTGGGAACGAATTCTGATAATAAAAAAGCAGTACTTGAACAGGGTCGGGGGTTGGTTAAAACAGAACCCGACACGGGTGGGTTATAGTCAGCAAAAGTCTGACACGTCCATCCACTCCGCCCCGAGTGAGAGAGATCATTTGATGATTGCCCATCCATCAAAAAAAGCCTTGTCCTTGGTGTCAAATTGGCCAGCTGTACTATCTATAACAAGATATTACAGCTGGCCAATTGTTGTTGTTCTGCGAGTCGCTAAACCTAAGTGGCAGTGGGCAGGGCACATTGCTTGTAGAACTGATGACCGATGTAGCAGTAAGTTTCTGGAGTGGCGGCCACGTACTGGAAGACGCAGCGTAGGGAGGCCCCCAACAAGGTGGACCGATGACCTGGTGAAGGTCGCGGGAAGCCGATGGATGCGGGCAGCACAAGACCGGTCATCGTGAAAAGCCTTGGGGGAGGCCTTTGTCCAGCAGTGGACATCTATAGGCTGAAGAAGAATAAGAAGAATATCTTGTTAGTTGAATGTATAAAGACTGCCTCAAGTTTTTTTTTTTATGGTACTGTAGGGTAATTACGTATTACACAATAAGTAGTAATGGGTTTCATTTTGATAGATAAACAATATTCATTGCGTTATTTACGCTGTAGAGCAGATATTTTTTGAACACATGGAGCAATGGATTAACAATACGTTTCAAAATGATTCCAATTAATGATAATAGCAAGTTACGCGATTAATAGGCGCAGATTGTCTTGTTCACGAACTAAACTAATTTTAAGTTAATTGCATCTTTTTCTTTTTATTTCTTTAAGAAAAGGATAGAAGATAACATTTTATTATAATCCCGTCAAATTAAGATATTCCATAGACAGTTTAAACGCAGTTATAAAAATGGCGACCAAGAATACATAATTACGTCAGGCGCGGACTATTTTCACAGGTCTAAATTTAAATATTATCTTTTATCCTTTTCTTAATCCTTACTAATATTATAAATCGGAAAGGGAGCTTGTTTGTTTGTTTGTTCCACTTTCACGCCGTAACTGCTAAACCGATTGCTTTGAAATTTTGCAGACGTAAATTTAGAAGTCTGGATTAAATAATAGGATACTTTTTATCCCGGAAAATTTTATATTCCCGAGGGAAATCTAAAAAGCGCGATATAACCGAACTCCACGCGGGCGAAGCCGCGAGCGGAAAGCTAGTATCATATAAGTGAACTGCATTATGTTCTGTTTTGAGAAATAAAACTTCTTTAAATCTAAATTATGGAATTTAGAATTTTGGTAGGTACGTTTGATTGGCGCAAAAACCATTGAGCGGACGTGAGTGAAACTTGATACAATGACAATTTATAAACTGGTTAAACTCATCACGTACTTTTATGCTGCTTGCTCCAATATTACTTCCGCTAACAGTATTGTGGGTACCTACTGATTGTGATGTGCAATCACAGTAGGGTAGGTAGTGGGTAGGGTACCTATCTTAAAGTGAACGACTGCTGCGTCAGTCCAATATACGAGCTTGTACGTATCGGGTTGTTATTTATCCACCTATCTCCCTTCAGTTACAACACTTACATATGTATATACAAACAAAAATAATGGTGGCGCTTGGCTATTTGACTAAAAAAAACTAATTAGCCCGTAAGTCAGATTTCCAAAAAAATACTAGACACGTATTTTTTCTTTTTTTATATACCTAAACAAAAAATGAAGACGACACCAGCACGTTGAAAACTCGTGTGACGTCACTGCACGCTACACTTTTTAGCGGCCAGTGACGTCACCAGCCACCACAAAATTGACAAATATATAAAAGGCATCAAAGATCAGGCTTTGATGCCTTTTATATATTTGTTAATTTTTATTTATTTGGTAAAACAAAATATACGTATCTATAATTTTTCTCTATTCTGAATGACGGACTAAATACAATCATTTTTTTTTAGCCAGGAAACATCCCTATTAACGTATCCAATATTTTTCTCTAATCTGAATGACGGACTAAATACAATCATTTTTTTTTTTACCCAGGAAACATCCCTATAATTACTGACAGCGGTCAAAATATCTAATTTGTGTTTAAGTGGACTGTATCTTTGGCGAACAACTTGACTGCTCATGCACTAGCAAATTCAAGGAGTCTAGGGTTTTGAGTAGTCAGATTATGCACTAAACTTCGGCTCTTTGGTCCAGGATCCTCCAGCTGGATTTGCAAAACACAGGCTTCACGCCGGCCGTCTTTGGTTGAACGGGACAGTGACTAATCCCTCAATGGCGGGAACAATCTTAATTAGAACGGCCAATGATTTTACAAGTGTTCACACGAATTAGTAGAATTCACAGACACACGGCAGCCTCCGTAGGAATTTTAGTTTTCGATACCATGTTGTTTTACCGATATTTTTGTTAGTGGATAGAGTTGACAGCCTCCGTGGTGTAGCGGTAGTGAACGCGGCCGCTGTGTAAAGAGGTGCAAATTATTTGTAAGCATGAATATGAATATTTGTACTGATCTGGTCGTGCCTCGGAAAGCACGTTAAGCCTTTGGTCCCGGTTGCCATACGAACATCTAATGGCAGTCGTTACGGGTTGTTGGAGCCCTCAAAAGTCCAACAATTGGTCTAACGCAATGTTTTGATATCGGCTTCGGATTGTGGAGGTCAGACGCCGGTCGCTTCACAGAAAAATATCGAAGTTTAGCCCAAAATCTGCAGTTAGACTGATAAAGCGGGCCCAAGACTCCAAAGCTAAAAGGCTTCTGTAGCGACTGGGATTAACGCTGTGATGATGATGATGACACGAATTAGTAGAATTCACGTGGCGAGACCAGTGCCTCAAGGCGTCACAAAGAAATATCTGGTATATGGTCGCTTACAATGGGCGTCATACGAAGGCTCAGAGTCCCACAAAGGGCGATGGAAAGAGCTATGTTCGGAGTTTCTCTGCGCGATGGAATCAGAAATGAGGAGATTCGCATAAGAACCAAAGTCACCGACAGATAGATCTTCGAATCGCTAAACTTTAGTGGCAGTGGGCAGGGCACATTGCTCGTAGAACCGATAGCCAATGGGGCAGTAAGGTTCTGGAGTGGCGGCCACGTACCGGAAGACACAGCGTAGGGTGGCCCTCAACAAGGTAGACCGATGACCTGGTGAAAGTCGCGGGAAGCCGATGGATGCGGGCAGCACAACACCATTCATTGTGGAAAGCCTTGGAGGAGGCCTTTGTCCAGCAGTGGACCTCTATAGGCTGAAGAAGAAGAAGATGAATAGAACGGTGTATTCCATTAAAGCCTGATCGAGAATGTTATATTTCTTCGAGCTTTGCTGTGCGATTGTAAGTCAAGAACTAAAAGACTGACAACTAAACTAAAATAAAAATAACTAAAATAAATAAGTTCTGTAAGTTCCCGTTCATTTTTAGTTTAACTAAAGTAAAAAGTTTAATAATGTCGTGAAGATGAGCCATGGCAATTTTCTACTGCTGATTCCGTCAAAGTAATAATTCCAGATTTTTAAATTGGTTTCGATTGTAACGTGCTAAATATAATATATGTACAGTAACAAGAATTATAATAATAATAATATTTATATATTTTCTCACCGCAATATCCTTATAAAATAATAACAAAAGAAAAACAATGTTGTACAGTATGGGCTTATAGAAAAACATTGTGGGAGACGGGTGCCTAAGCTAAGCCTGTATTTCAGGCAAGCAGGTCTCCACCCCACTTACACAGTTTTATCATAGTTTCGCGTATACTATGGTTTAAGAACTTTATTATTTCTCTTATAGAATTTACACCAATTCACTTACTGTGAAACTAAATTTACGAAAAATAGTTGCGAGCATACATAAAAGATCGTCGTTAAAAGTAGTAAATTAATGCAAAATTCGAAGGTTGTTTTTAAATAAAGAATAAATGTCAACTAAACACCAACCGAGCAAATACGGATCTAAAGTGAATTATATGTTTTAGGTACTAGATGTGGCATTCATAGCAGTGTACTATAGTAAATATTGGTTGTTCTGTTACTACAACTAAACAATGATTTAAATTTTACTTATATTTGGAGGTTTCGTGGGGAGTGTGTGAATATGTGTGTGGAAGGGTGAGTGTGTGAGGTGTGTGAGTGTAGAGTGAGTGATGAAAAATCGGTTCTTGTTATACTGCGTGTTGAATATGCATGTGGTAACATATAGACAAACGATAATGTCAACACTTGGAAACTTTTTACAGCGATTTTCCCGTGAAATAACGTATACGCCAATGAAATTCAACACATAGCAAAACCTACGGGGCTGAAAGTAATAATGTACAGATAACAGCACACCAAGCTACTACAATATGTCAGATTTTCCTATTAGATTTTTAACTTTATCTCTAAAGCGTTAAGGCTCAAGGTTGATTGGGAATCTCTGATAATTTGGGGTAGCTTGACCTGCTGTCGTCCCTAAAAAACAACAGAAAATTACATTAAAAAATAAAGGAGTAAATTGCTTTTGAATAAAGCCAAGTCTACACAATTATTCATGCTCGTGACTATGTTTGTGTATATGGTATAACATGTCGTGTAACCTGTCATTACCCGACTACGGCAAAGCAAAAGGAGGGTTATGATTTTGACAGGCTATGTATGTATGTATGTATGTATGTATGTATGTATGTATGTATGTATGTATGTATGTATGTATGTATGTATGTATGTATCATCTGTTCCCTCGTAACTTCTAAACTACTTATCGAATTCGACAAATGACATATCATTAGAAGCGTCTTAATTGTCCGCTGGTTATAGGCTATATGGAGTTTCACAAAATCTAATGTGGCGCCCTCTAGCGGACAAAACATACAGAGTACAAAAATTAAGTTAAGATAAATATGCCGTGTTTGGTATCATTTGAAAGCGCTTTACTTGTACATTTTGAATATATATATATTACTAGCATTTGCTTGTGACTTTAGCTGTATTCAGGGGCTGATTGCATATAATTCACATGTTTTCGTTCATAGCTTCTTTACTACTTATCACAATAAGACCACTGCAGTACCATTAGAAGGGCCTTGATATTCTGTTGGTTATCTATACTAATATATAAAGCTGATGATTTTGTTTGTTTGTTTGTTTGTGCGCGCTAATCTCAGGAACTACTGGTCCGATTTGAAAAATTCTTTTTGCGTTGGATAGCCCATTAATTCAGGAAGGCTTTAGGCTATATAACATCACGCTGCGACCAATAGGAGCGGAGCATAATTAATTCTACGCGAACGAAGTCGCTGGCGGCTGCTAGTGAGCTATAAAGCTTGTCACCAAATTTAGTATTGCGCCCTCTAGCGGACAAAAAGTTCTATGATAATATAAAATTAAAATAAATATACTGTATTTGGTATCACTTGAAAGAGCTTCACGAGTACTTTATGCTTGTAGGTACATAATCCCGAGTAATGCTTCGTAGAAATTTGAATGTAAACCAGGATTTGGTAAACGGAGCGATGGGAGTGGTGAAGACCTTCGAATGGCCTGCTCTTCTGCGCGATCAGTTGGAACAGGGAGAACAGCCTAGCGCTGTCATACAATTTGACGACGCATCCATAAAATCAGATATTAACGGACTTATCAGAATCGAGCCTTGCCTCACTGAATTTGACGGCTTGAGGGGGTCTGGGATAATTCAGCGTAAAATGCCCCCGCTGATTCTTTCTTGGGGTTGTACTGTACATAAATTACAAGGTTGTACTCTAGATAAAGCAGTTATCGATCTAGGAAAGTCATTGTTTGCTAAAGGGCAGGCCTATGTCGCTCTCAGTAGAATGAAAACCATAGAGTGATTGTTTATAACTGCCTTGGATCATAATAAATTACTTAAAAATCCACATGACAGTCGATCTTTACCGGAATTACATAGATTAAGAAATCTTCCCAGGTCCTCTCAATATATGTATGAAACATCCAATTTATTTATACTTACTAACGACCTCATCCACTAATTCATGACCCATTCGCTGCCATCGACGCAAATGTGCGTCGCTACTACGAAATACTGGAAGCTTCATACGGGGAAACCATTGCTATACGCGCTACGATCCACGTGCTACGAAATAGTAAAATAGGACATCTCTACATATTACTATGCGCCGATACATAAGTCAAAAGAGATGTCGTATGTTAACTACCTAGTTTTTAGTTCGTCATTTTAACTTTTGTTAATATCACAGTATAAAATACATACAGTAGGTCGACGCCTTTGATCTCGTGTAAAATGCCCACATCGTCTAAACAGTAACGCATCGGCCAGGGTTGTCACAAATAAACAATATTTATGAAATTATTGCAGATCAACATCGATAGCTGTATTATATTTAATTAATTTGCTATTTTTACTACGGAAACAACTCGAGACAGATTTAAGTTATTTAGATGGCATATTCGTAAGCAGCACCCCAATCCACCTCGGAATACAACCCATATCACTCACCCATATGACCCATATCATATTAATATACATTTAAATTGGCGCCTGCCATCTTGGATTTCAAAAAGGGCCTTTTTCGTAACAAGCACCCCAATTATACTCAAAATTGACACTCATATCAAATTATAAAAAAAATTACGTCCGCGATTTTGGATGTCAAAAAGTATGACTTTTTCGTGACAAGTAACCCAATTATACTCAAAATTGACACTCATATCAAATTATAAAACAAACAAATAAAAAACGAACACGTGTTAGTCCTTAATGATAGATACCGAGCTACGAACATCGTTTTGTTTGCAGCTCGGGTGCCGCTTACCCGCGTCTCGTCCCTCACAACCCGCACGATTGCTCTGTCTAGACGTCTTCGTCGGACGACTGTATGATTTTTAGACTGTGTTAATATTATGCGCCACAAATACACTTTAACACCAAAATAGTACAAATAATAAAAAGTAAAAAAACTAAAACCCAACTACGACAAAAAACGACGCTGAAAAAGTATAAAACAAGATTTTCAGAATACTGAACGGAACAAAGTTGCTAATGTAGTTGCAAGTAAATGGACAAAGTAGACTCTACCAAGATACCTTCGTTGTAAATTGACAATAATGTCATAGAAGTATGCAGTAGAGATAAATTTTCATGTTTGGAAAGGCGTAGTCACACGTTCTCAAGGTGCTACGGTAGGTAGGTATATGTAACGTGTGACTACGTCTTTCCAAACATGAAAATTTATCTCTACTTGGTGAATATTGCATACTTCAGAATAGTATTGTATGACATTATTGTCAATTTACAACGAAGGCATCTTGGTAGAGTCTACTTTGTCCATTTAGTTGCAACTACATTAGCAACTTTGTTCCGTTCAGTATTCTGAAAATCTTGTTTTATACTTTTTCAGCGTCGTTTTTTGTCGTAGTTGGGTTTTAGTTTTTTTACTTTTTTTGTGTTATCGCCACATCGTTTTATGAGCTCATCGTAATTTTTCTGAAATGACATTTGTGTTTATGCGGATTTTGCGGTTTATTGGATGGTATATTGGTCAGTCAGGTATTGTTTTGCTTTGTTAATAGAGTTCTGTATCGTCTCTCTGTCATTAGGTTGTATCTAATGAGCCGTATAACTAGACAGTTTCAATTTTCATAGATTAAGTTTTTCTGCTACCGGTGTAACAAAAGACTTCTTCTTCTTTTTTCAAGGTGAGATTCAACCTCAACTCTTGATTAATGGCCGCTGTGGTATATATACCACAATTTTGCCAATAACACGTATAAAAAAATATACAATATTGGCAAATATAAAAAGACGGCTGTGTGCACCGTCTATGAGGTAGGTTTGAGGCAAAGTCATGTTATGGCCACTATGCTGCGATATTTCAATGTTCTTTATGAATTGTTTACTGAGTGCACTTTTTACTACATAAATCACGCGCTTTTATTTAGTAAACGACACTAGAAATAATTTTGAAAGTCTAATGAAAAATGCGCTTGACACTCAGTTTTCCCGTAAAAAAGCTTTTCAAAAAACGTAACAAAAGACATAAAAACAGATGGATATTTTGTAAATTGTCAATGTCAATTGTCAAATACCCATAATAAAACCTAGTGGGCCCATTGAATGTCTGATATGCGGCAAATATGTCCAGCCCATTTTACTAGGTTTCCAAGTGACGTCAGATATCATTATGATGATACGAACTGTCGTATTCCTAACCAGCACCCTAATTGCATAACGTATTATTACTAACAATTGGAATCATTTCGAAACCTTTGCTAAACCATTGCTCTATCATCATCATCTCAGCGTTTATTCCGGTTGCATCCGCGGCTTTCGCGTTGGAGCCCGGGGCCCGCTTTCCTGCACATTCTCCTCCATTTCGAACGATCTTTAGCATCCTGTGGTAAGAGCTTGTTGGCACGCATGTCATCTCTTACAACGTCAAGCCAGCATTTCTTTGGTTTACCTCGCTTGTTCCGGCCCGGCGGAGGCTCCATGGCAAGACCATTGCTCTATATGCTAGTAAAATGTGTTTTCTCAACAACGTAAATAACGCAATGAAAGTTGTTGAACTGTCAAAATGAAACCCATTGCTGCTAATAGTGTGTTACGCAATTGCCCTACTAATCTATTAGTTTGATACCTAGAATACTTCGTTCCATAGAACTTTAGCAAACCTCGAAGAAGTACCTCTGCTTCTATGTCAAAGATCAGCATTAATATCTACTTACAAACAAAATAGGTACATATAAACAGTACTAGGTGTAATACTCGTTCCAAAAAATACTGGTACTTCAATTTCTGGTTACAGCATCTAAGCCATAATAACTGTACTGCTTTCTGAAGCCATAACGATTTTATATTATGATGAACATTACAAGCCTCGAATATCACACGCTACCACAAATAAGGTTTTTATAGTCCAAAATCGGCTCAAACTGCCGACTGATCGTCAAGCGTGTTTACGCACGATATCACTTCAAAACGCAATCAGTTGAGAGAAAAAAAAACAAAGTGATAAAGTGCTCCCACAAGTACTAACAGCAATAACGACTGTACTGCATGGTTTTCAAACACACAAACGCTAAAAAATAGAAGTTTCCCAGCAATGAAAAACGAACTTTCGTAGTTTTTTTTTTTTATTGTGTTGGTAGATTTTGTAGTATGGACGACGGACATGGACGGTCACGACTTTTGACGTCAGTAATGACAATTTCATTTATTTATCTGTCTAGCCTTTTCTCAACCACGTTAGGGTCAGCTTCCAGTCTAACCAGATTCAGCCATACCAGTATTTTACATGGAGCGACAGCCTTTTTTTTGTCGCTGTGGAAAATGACAATTACGCCTCCCCGAGGGGTATGTGGGACTCCCCGGGAGCCTCCCGGTATACCCACTAAAAACCACAGCGGCACACCGACATCGCCTTAGTGGCGGGGTCATGGGAATCCGGCAGAGCCTGCGCTACCAATCCTCCGCCGGCGATGACCGCCTAAAAGGCGGGCCCACAGTGGTCCCTCCATAGGGAGGGCCGGGCTGGGTACGTCTTCTTGTGCGAGAAGACGCAGCAGCCACGGGTTTTTTAGCGAGATGTCCTTTCTCTTAGCTCCACTCGTTTGCCCGGAAGCAAACGGGGCCCCCAGCTCCTCTTAGTGAGGAGACCGGGTTGCCCGACGGTAACCCGGGGTTCGGGTTACGTCAGCCACCTGGAGTGGTGGCCGACCCGCCGCACGTGTGACCGCCGAAGCGGTCCCCACATCTGGTTTTGGTTCGCGGCGGCAAACCGGTAACCCCTATATCTGGGGGCCGTTCCCCTATCCGCTACCTGGGGACGCGTCCGATGGCAGGTCAGAAACTACACACGGATTGAGCGACTGCCTATCTAACCACCACAACCCAGTGACTGGGTAATACGATACCTCTTGGTAAGACTTTCTGGCTTCTGACATCCGTAATGACTGTCAAAGGTCTACGCATGACGGGCGGGATCAACGGCTTAACGTGCTTTCCGAAGCACGGAGGGGCTCTGAGAGGACCCATCATGCTGCTGCGTCTAGCCGTACCGACGATGCTGCCTTATGTGTCCAGACTGTATCACTCTACACAATTAAGGAGATCGTGGAGTATCTGCGCATCAAGATCAACTGGACTTTGAGGGTCGAAAGGTTGGAGCCGCGTCACAACACGAAATCGTTCGTGGTGCGTGTTCCGACACATCATATCGAGAAGTTCCTTAAAGAAGATTTCTGGCCGAAAGGTGTTGTGTACCGCCAGTTTCGTGGCCAGCTAAGTGACACCAGTCAGCGAAACACGATGCCGACAGTTCGTGTACATTAGGTGTAGTTAATAATATGATATGTATTTATAAGTTATTATGTTACAGTATTGTATATGTTTATATTGTCCTTGATGCCTGAAATGAATTGATAAATAAAATAAATATAGACCATGGCGGGTCGACGGCGCGTTGTGTTTCACGCGCGCCTTAAAGAGATGTCAGCACATCGTGACGGGGTCCATGAAGACCGAAGCCTGCCAGGGCTGCAGGTTGTTCGAAAGATATACCGTGGCCCTAGCAAGTGAAGGAACACGGTAAGGAACACATTTTCCATCCAGATAAAAGGTTTAATAACTACATAAATATTTAGTAGAAAGTTTGTTTTATCTATCTAATATATACTTAAATCAAGGATTGCCATTCCGCACTGGGCCGACAAGGGGGTTTACGGCTGGAGCGGTGGTTTTCTCACCAGAGAAAAGGCCTGTTTTATTAAAAATTTATACGTCGGTTATGGTGATTTGCAATATATGTGTTATAATAATCTGTATTTACCATAACTTCATCAGACTGTTAAAAACTTATATAAATGCAATAGCAACACAACAACAATGACATTGTCAGCCTATAATGTACTCATTGCTGGGATACAGGTCTCCTCTCGGTGGGAGGGTTGTGGGCCGTAATCTACCACGCGAGCCCAGTGCGGGTTAGTAGATGTCACATGTCTTCGATATTTTGGCTCTAGGACTTGCCGATTTCTTCATGATGTTTACCTTCACCGTTTTGAGAGCGGCGGTGATGACATAATTTACACAAAGTAAAGCTGACGTATATCTTAGACATTACTTTTCTCGGTGGTAGGCCACAACATCAGCCGCCGGCGTAAGTTACCACCCACGAGACAAAGTCTTGCCGCCAAGCGATTCATCGTGTTCCGCCATGATGTCTGGTGAAGCCGTACGGAGGACGGGTCTGAGCAGTTGTGTTGCGATGTACGTGCCGGGTACGATGCGCGAAATATTGTTGTGTCGGGAGTTTGGTTGTGGAGGGCCTCCAGATCAATATCCCTCTGGCGCAGCATCGTTGGTCATGTTGTTGGGTTTAATATTGCATCACCGCGCTCAACTGCCGTCTTCCTTCCTATTTACTCAGTTCTTTTGAGTGAGTAGGCTTAATAAACTGGCGCGCTTTACCATCAACGATTGCATCACTGCTTACCATCAGGCGGGATTGCAGTCAAGCGCTAGTTTGTAATTTATTTAAAACACCAATGACTGGTTATAAGATGATGGAAAACATCTTGAGGAAACCTGGACTTTCAATCTGAAGTCGCGCCCTTCTCTGTATGAGAGGAGACCTTTGCCTAGCAGTGGGATGATAAAAAAGGTCGATGATGATGATGAAAGCTCCTGATGGGATTCAAACCTACGACCGACAATTTTTTATGCGATTGAAATGGAATATAATGCTTGCCTATTAATAGTCTTTATATCTGTTATAAATAGCAAACACTCAGGTAAAAACAGGCATCACTACGACACTTCTCAATACGAATCGTATATACGCATATACAACCATTACTAACTGGCCAGCACAGACATTTATGTATTAGAATAAAATATCGTCGGACCCCATTACGTAATGCGTCCATAAAATGTTTCCGCGTAATATCACTGATATATTATCCGAAAAGATATATTTCGAATAGTGTTGTAAAAACCGGTGTACTGTCTTCGTGGAAATTAAACTGAATGGTATTTGGTTTTTATGATATGAGCTGGTAGGTTTTGTTATTGTTGCAAGTGAAATGACAAATTATATTATACCACTACTTACGTTTAGTATAAGCCTATGAAAGTGTTGCAATTAATTATGATAGAAAATTAAAGTTATTATATTGTGTAGTATTCGTTCAACAGCAATTAAAACTTCAAAATCTTCAAATGCAAATCCTACAACTTTTTTTTTTGATATGTTGTCTCGTAGTTGACCATTAGAGCCCGTGAGTACTTAACCGGACAATCCTGTGGATGCCTTTATTACAATTAAAGCCTACAGCCAGGGGCACTTAAAAACTAAACTAAAACTAAGGAGCGACTACGCACTAAGGGCACCCCTTGTGGGATTCTAACCTCGACTTAGGGCATCGCTAGAAAGGACAGCAAGGGACGGCTGGATCGAAAAGATTCTTAGGGCTTTGATGACCGCGGCGTTTCCTAGTAAGAGTTTCTCTGAGAAGAACTACCGAAACAAACTCAGAGGATAACCTCTGAGTTTGTTTCGGTAGTTCTTGAACTATAAAGTTGGGACATTATAAATACAGGCTCAGCTGCGGCGCGGGCTGGTCATCGGGCAAGAGACGGGGAGGGAAATTAAGCTGTGGGGCGCGTCGCGAGGTCGGTATTTCGATTTCTTGTATAGGGTGCTGGTGGCCTTATTGACCTCTTAGAAGAGGGTTATGGGGCCCCATAACCCTCCTCCAAGAGGCCAATAAGACCATCGGGGTCTGTGAGGGCATACCGAGGGCAGCGAAAATCATACCACTGTCTGAATGAAAGAAGCCAACACATACTTTGTCATATAAATACAGAAGAAGAAAGGAACAAAAAATGTGCACAATGGTGATAATTATTTGTAATAACATTTTTTTTTAATTCCCCATGTACTCTCACTTTATCCACACAATTTTACAACTCTATCCTTGGCTAGTGCTGGCCTGATTTTTTCACTTCCTAAAAAAGTCAGGCCGGCAAAAGTCAAGGTCAACCTGTCATCTTCGTCTTGGCTCATCGTGATGTCATCTTCCGTTTAGTGTTTTGTCTTCTGCGGCAGGCATTTCCAGCCATGATTGAAACATTCTGTTTTGGATGTAAAATCATCAAATGTCTTCTCTTGCTCTGGGCGGAGCGAAGGGGCGTATCAGACTTCTACTGACTAAACCCATCCGTGTTCCTTCATTTGCATGTTCCTGCCGGATACTCGGGCTAGTAGGGAATCAATCCGGTCCGAAAGAGAGCTATGGTAGAGCGAACGAATGTTGCACTTCAGGCAATGCTCCGAATGGGGCAATGCCAATCTTGTAGCATTCAATGCCACCAAAATACAGACGTGTCTTTTCACCGCCAAAAGGAGCCCGTTCACCTTGACTCCTACTTTTCGAAATGTATCCTTGGAGTGTACCGACCGCCTTCAGCTTTCGGGAGTTGAGATTTCCTGGAACCTAAACTTTGGGCGGTTCATTGGGTCCAAGGCCAAGGTGGCTGCTAGGAAGCTTGTACTAAACTTGTTGTAAGTACTCCACACACGAACAGTCGTGTGTGGAGTACTGCAGCCACATTTGGGCTGGTGCTGCAAAGTGTCACCTGGCCACTTTGGATTCAGTAAAGAGGCTCATTGGCGACCCTGATTCAAGACGGTCTCCAAGGCCTAGAGCACGGGTGTAGAGTAGCCTTTCGGTGTTCTATAGGATGCATTTTGGTGAATGTGCAAGGGAATTGCATGATATAATTCCTCTATCTCCGTTCCACTACCGGACGACCCGTCGTATGGCGAGTTTTCACCCTTACGTTGTTAACAGCACTACGATCTGGATGGAGCGTTTAACCTCCTCCTTTATACCGCGTAGTACATCGCGGGACAAGAACAATTATCCAGTGGCGGTATTTCCGACGGACTACAATTTAAGTATCTTCAAGGCTCGAGTGAATAGGCTCATAATAAAACTAGCGCACTTTACCATCAACGATTGGATCACTGCTTACCATTAGGCGGGGTTGCAGTCAAGCGTTAGTTTATATTCTATAAAAAAAATGTATAGAGTAGGTTCCCTTAGTTATTTCTACGCACTATCGTGCCGCTTTCCGCTTGGCTAGCGTACACCCTCGTATTGGAGTGCCCTCAATAACGTCACATATGGTGCGTCCTGTCAATAACAAATCCATAGGTTCTTATTAAATAGTCGGTCAACCGAAATACTTGTTAAGGTAGAAAATCCCCTCAAGAGATTATGTCAAGAAAACAAACTACAGAATCTTTTGAGAAGCTCTTAATAACACAAAGTTAAATCCAATTACCAAGGAAATTGATATGATTGTATTGTACTTGACCCATTTATGGCCGTTGATATTTTTTTTTGCGTGTAGGCTTTCGGCTCTCAATTTATACCATTACTAGCTGACCCGGCGAACTTCGTTCCGCCTTAAAGGCAATATCACATGACTACTTTTTAAATTAGGATAATTTTAAATAAATGAATATTATTATTCAATGATTCTTTATTTGGGCGCACAATCCTGGCGATTCTCCGGAAATCTTTAATGTGCTACAATACTCGCAAACAACATCCATTGGCCCAATGCGAACGCCATTGCGCTATATTATATGCGTATTGAAACGCTGCCCGATTCAAATCAGTATTTGATGAACTTCTTCTTGTGTTTCGTAAATTATCTAGCGCTTGATCTCTGAGGTTTGCTCGACGATTTCGCATTGCCAACCGAGCCATTTCACGGGCTGCCTTCCCTCAAGTGCAATTTCTTGCTCTTCTTCAGTTTTTTTTTTTGTTGTGGATGGGAAATCATCAAGTGACCTCTCCCGCTCTGGGCGGAGCGGAAGGGCGTGTCAGACTTTTATTGACTAAAACCCACCCGTGTTCCTTCACTTGCCTGTGCAACGGCCAGTGCCATGGTTTCTTTTTTAATCAACCCGTAACCCTGTGGACCAGTCCTCGTGGACACCGTCAAGGTGTGCTGACATCTCTTTGAGGCACGTGTGAAACACAATGGGCCGTCAACCCGGGCCTGGTTCTTACAAGGAGGCGAGCTGCCTATCCCTCGCCGCCCGCAAGCCCGCGCCTACGGCGATTGGGAGTCCGATGTTGCCTCCCGACCAGGGCGCTTCCTGCGGCGGTTTGAGCCGTGAGTGTAGTGGGATTTCCGCTCCCTCACCCGCTCCGCCTCCTCCTTTGCCAGCATCACTGCTTCACAGAAGGAGGTGAAAGCTTGCCATGCACTCTTGCTCCGGACTATGGCCCGGACCAGGGTCGGACGCGAGAGATCGCCGCCGATCGCCGCCACGAGGACACGGCTGTGCTCTACCCAAGTCGGGCAGACCTCCACCATATGCTCCACCGTGTCCTCAGGGCAATGCACACAGTGGTCACCCTGGCGTTTCCTCCCGCCTTATACGGAACAGGAACCTCCCGAAACAGCCGTGTCCGGTGAGGACCTACGTCAGTCGGAAGGTGAGGACGCCTCGGGCGTCTCTCTAGCTACTCCTCAAAGAGAGGACTTACCGCCGCTATTGTGGCGTGCTCTGTGCTGGATTGCGACAATCACATTTTGCATGTCACCATTAGATCCCGCCGGAGCTTTGTCCGCTGTACTGCGATTTTTCGCGGCAACAGAGTTATGCCTCCTCTCATAACTCCCACATGTGGGCGAGGGATAGTGTTTCTCCACAATTTAATGGATGTTATTATACTTAAAAACGTTTCTTTTTAATTACTCTATCTATTAAAAGAAACCTCATCAAAATCTGTTTCGCAGTTTTAAAGATTTAATCATACAAAGGAACATAGGGAAAGAGAAAGTAACTTTGTTTTATAGTATGTAGTGAAGTGGTAAATGGCACAGCAATACAATATTAGAAATTTTGAAGTTGAAGTTTGCTTTGGGGCTTTTATTAAAAAAATTAAACCGGCAGAGAGCATTTATATTCCTTGCTTTAAATAAATGCATCAACAATCAACCGGTAAGACTTTTTTTTTAATATGCTTAATGCTTAGTAGTGTAGGAGTGTGTTTGTACCATTTTTAACAAATGAACCGCTAACTTATATTTTGACTGAGTTGTTTTGTTATTCCATGTCAGTTGCGTTTTGTTAAACCATGTCTTATGTCACGTCACACGGGAACGACAGGAACCGAGGGAACGGGATAAAAAGTATCCTATGTGATATGTCCTTCTCCCAGTTCTTATCTACCTCCCTACCAATTTTGAGCCATACTGGTTAAGCGGTTCTTGAGTTATAAATATAGTAACTAACACGACTGTCATTTATATACATAGACTTCATTCAAATCGGACCAGCCTGGGAGGAATTCAGTGACGTACACACGTACGGCAGATTTAGGATGGAAAGAAGAAACCCATGGAAAGCATTGTCATCTACATTTGTAACAAAGATATCATACCTCTCTCTACCCCTAGAGCTCTTGTTTCTGTCTCTTTAAGTAAAATAAAAAATCTTAAATAATTATTTATTTCTATTTATTTTTTTCTCTTTTAGTTCATAAGTACAAATTTAGTTAATTAAAAAAAAAATCTTTTTTATTTTTTCGCCTTTTAGTTCTTATGTACAATTATATTTTTAAGTAACTAAAAAAATTAAAAAAAAACTATAAACTTGTCTAAAACCAAAAAAAAAACTTGTGATTGACCGGGTTTGAACCGAGGAACACCAGCCATCGCCAGTAGACCATACCAATATCGGCTGCGCTACAGCCGCTATGTCAAGCCGCGCGAAATTAGCGTCCATATTATGCGTGAATTATTGCGAAAGAGAAAACTCGAAAATATGCGCTTCCCCAGACATGAGACTGAGCTAGATCGATTTTTCGTCCCCGAAAACCACCACATATTAATTTTCAGCGAAATCGTTAGGGCCGTTTCCGAGATCACATGCTTCTTCAAGCGATTAGCGCCATCTGCCGGGTTGATTTGTGAATCTAAACGATCCAGGTCGCCACTCAAACGCATACAGAAAAATTCAATAAAATCGGTCAAGCCGTTTAGGAGGAGTTCAATGACATACACACGTACAGCAGAATTATATATATAAAGATATAAAGCTGAAGAGTTTGTTTGTTTGTTTGAACGCGCAAATCTCAGTAACTACTGATCCGATTTGAAAAATTATTTTTGCGTTGGATAGCCCATTAATTCAGGAAGGCTTTAGGCTATATAAAATCACGCTGAGACCAATAGGAGCCGAGCATAACTAACTCCACGCGACGAACGAAGTCGCTGGCGGCCGCTAGTCATTAATATTAACGTAACATAAATGTTCCGTGTAAATCAAGACTTTAGAAGGTCTTAAAGGTTATTTGGGAATAACCTCAAAAATATCTCATCCTAGCCAGCAGGGTAATTGCGTAACACAGTAGTAGCAATGGGTTTCATTTTGATACTTTAACAATATTCATTGCGTTATACAACGTGTAACAAAAAGGGTATATCCAAGGGTATGGCATCTTTAGATGATATCAAACGATATCGGAAGGGTTTCAACTCAAAATAAAATACTCAAAAAATTGGTACCAAATTTTCGGTTTCGTGTGTTTCTTTAAATCAAATCATAACAAACGTGGCAGCACACTACATACGTTAATAACTACTCGTTACCCGTCACGTTACTTGACAAAATCCAACAAATGTCTTCAATATCTCTATGCGACTATTATGATAGTAGCCTATCACAGGCGGTTTTTTTCCTCATAACTTCCTAACATAAAGAGATAGGATTAAAAAACCCTTCCTATATCGTTTGATATCATGTAAAGATGCCGTGCCTTTGCTATGTATATACCCTTTATGTTACACGTTGTATATGTTGATGAGCAGACTGTTTTTTTGAACATATGGAGCAATGGACTAGCAATATGCTTCAGAATAATTCCAATTGATAGTAATACTGTGATAAGCAATTTAGGGTACTGGGAATGTATGTATGGATGGATATTTGTTAAGCAATTGTTACGATTTGGATGAAATTTCTCACAAAGATAGCTTATATCCAGGAATAACACATAGGGTACGTTTTTTTTTTTTACATATTATAAACCAGCGCTTGACCGCAATTCTGCCTGATGGTAAGCAGTGACGCAATCGTTGATGGTAAAGCGCACTAGTTTATTAAGAGCCTATTCACTCTAGCCTTGAAGACACTCAAATTGTAGTCCGACGGAAACACCGCCGCTGGAAAATTGTTCCAGTCCCTCGATGTACGCGGTATAAAGGAGGAGGCGAAACGCTTCTTCCGGATCGTAGTGGTGTTAACAACGTAAGGGTGGAAACCAGCCGTACTACGTGTCGTCCGCTGGTGGAACGGAGATGGGGGAATTAAATCATGCAATTCCCTCGCACACTCCCCGAAATGCATCCTACGTTTTACCCCGATCTTTCCACGAGATTGAAACATACTCGGCTGATATCGCAAGACGCAGCTAATTGATGCTTTAGTAACTTAGGTACTAAATTTGATTGGATTTGGTACAATAATATGCAATTATTTATTTATTTATGGTTCATTAAAACGGAACAATACCAAATACAATAATTAACATAAATAGAAACAAACAATTACTTTAATTAACATTAAAACTAGTACTAAAACTAACACGCTAGTACCAAAACTACTACTAAAACTAACACGGCATGGTGGACTCTGTGGATGGTGTGTGTGTGTGTGTGTGTGTGTGTGTGTGTGTGTGTGTGTGTCGATGGTGGAGTGAAGTGTGGTGTGGTGTGGTGAAGTATACGACTGAAGCAAAGATTTTTAGACAGTAAATATCTCTTCATCTGCTTAGCTTTCAGCTTTAGACTGGTCAGACTTTCGTGCTTCTTATGACCGGTAATGATAGTCAAAGATCCAAGAATGAAAGCCGAAATCAGCGGCTAATAGAGTACCTGTAAAGATGGTCGCTTATCTATGAATCGACCGTGACAAGTGTAGCTTAACTTGGCCATCCCATTCCTTAGCCCCGAAGGCCTTATGAAAATAAACATCAAAGTACTGATTTTTGTTGAACATAAATTTCGCGTTTACTTAAATCAATGGTATGACCTAACCACAAGGAAAAATATCATTATCATCTTCATCATCATTTCAGCCGAAAGATGTCCACTGCCTGACATAGGCTTTCCCCAGGGATCTCCACGATGACTGGTCCTGAGCCTCCCGCATTCAGCGGTTTCACGCGACCGTCACCAGATGGTCGGTCGACCTTTTCGGTCCACCTTGTCGGTCCACATGGTCGCTACTCGAGAACCCGTCGGCCCCATCGGGCATCGGTCCTACGGGCAATGTGCCCGGCCCACTGCCACTTTAGTGTTGCAATTCTTTGGGCTATGTCAGTTACTCTAGTTCTTCTGCCGATCTCCTTATTTCTGATTTGATTGTGACTTTGAGACACTGCGGTATTTCGGTAGGAAAAATAGGGACAATTATAAATGGGTAATCCTGTATACCTAGAGGAAATCATATTCGGCTGCAGTATTGAGGTCGTGGTATATGATTGCAACAGCCTTAGTTATTATGTTTTATTAATGACAACATTTACCCTTGTTACGTGAACGAATAGAATAAGAAATGAGTTTCGTCATTCACAAGTAGAAGTCCAACTGAGTAGAAGTCTTAAATCGCCAACCCGCATTGAGCAAGCGTGGCGATTACGCTCAGTCCTTCTCTGTATGAAAGGAGACCTGTGCCCAGTAGTGGGACGATAAAAGGTTGATGATAATGATGATAAGAGTGGGTGAAGACCAAAGAAATGATGTTTGAACGATGACACGGTTAGAAAGGAGGGAACTACTGAAATGACGTCTAATAGAGGAGTAAAGAAGAAAGAAAGGAAGAGGGAGAGAGAGACAAGTATCCACCCTTACGTTATTGACACCACTACGATCTGGATGAAACGTTTCATCTCAGTTTTTCATTATCGCAGAACTGAAACAATTTGCCAGCGACGGTGATTCCGTCAGACTACAGTTTAAGTGTCTTCTAGGCCACATTGAATAGGCTCTTAATAAACTAGCGCGCTTTACCATTAACTATTGAATTACTGCTTACCTTCACGCGAGATTACAGTCAAGTGGAAATATACATATTTTGGTTAAGAGGAAAGTAAATTAAGTAAAAAGTAATTAAGTATAATCCATTTTTCATTCTATTGATTAAGGAAATGCAAACAATATAAGAATATGGATCACTACAACATATTATAAAACAAAGTCACTTTCTCTTTCCTTATGCCCCTGTGTATGATTAAATCTTTAAAACTACGCAACGGATTTTGACGCGGTTTTATTTTATATATTATAAACTAGCGCTTGACCGCAATCCTGCCTGATGGTAAGCAGTGACGCAGTCGTTGATGGTAAAGCGCACTAGTTTATTAAGAGCCTATTCACTCTAGCCTTGAAGACACTCAAATTGTAGTCCGACGGGAGAACCGCCGCTGGCAAATTGTTCCAGTCCCTCGATATACGCGGTATAAAGGAGGAGGCGAAACGCTTCGTTCGGATCGTAGTGGTGTTAACAACGTAAGGGTGGAAACTAGCCGTACGATGGGTCGTCCGATGGTGGAACGGAGATGGGGGAATTAAATCATGCAATTCCCTCGCACACTCCCCAAAATGCATCCTATAGAACACCGAAAGGTTGGCTACTCTACGCCTGTGCTCGAGGCTTTGGAGACCATCTCGACAACAACAGATAGAGTGATAAAGAGGAATGTTTATGTGTATAATAACATACGGTTTTCTCAGACAACTTAAGTGGCAGTGGGCAGGGCACATTACTCGTAAAACCAATTGGCCGATGGGGCAGTAAGGTTCTGGAGTGGCGGCCACGTACTGGAAGACGCAGCGTAGTGAGGCCCCCAACAAGGTGAACCGATGACCTGGTGAAGGTCGCGGGAAGCCGATGGATGCGGCCAGCACAAGACCGGTCATCGTGGAAAGCCTTGGGGGAGGCCTTTGTCCAGCAGTGGACATCTATAGGCTGAGGAAGAAGAAGAAGGCCATAACATCGGCTGCCAGCAGAAGTTACCACCCACCAGACAAAGTCTTGCCGCCAAGCGATTCGTCGTGTTCCGGCATGATGTCTGGTGAAGCCGTACGGAGGACGGGTCTGAGCAGTTTTGTTGCGATGTGTGGCGGGTACGATGCGCCAAATGTTGTTGTGTCGGGAGTTTGGTCCTGGAGAGTCTCCAGATCAATCTCCCTCTAGCGCAGCTTCGTTTGGTCGTGTTGGTCTTGGGTTTAAGGGTGTTAGTGTGAGTGGGAACGCAACCAAATTAGTTTTGTTTTAGGGCGCGTGTGGCGCCTCTGTAGCTTATATAGCTGTCGTCTCTTCCCGTTCCTTTTTGTCCACGTTGAATCTTAAGTAATAAAACTCTGATTATAATTAAATACAGTTTAATTATTTACCACAACCACGCAGTATATTCCTTCACATTGCATCGACTCGCTCAACTGCCGTCATCCTTCCTATTCCTTAGTTTTTTAAGTGAATAGGCTTAATAAACTAGTGCGCTTTACCATCAACGATTGCATCACTGCTTACCATCAGGCGGGATTGCAGTCAAGCACTAGTTTATAACCATTAAAAAAAACATACATTAAATTGTGGAGAAATACTATTATTTTTGAGGTTTCTAATGTGATGTCGTAAATAAGTACATTTTTTCCGCGTTTGCAGTGAAACACAGGCGAACCCTACGATATTTTAAAAAATAATGTACTATCAGCTGTAGAAGTCCATTCCCACCTTAAAGACTACTGTCGCCTGCGCTAAACCGGCCACGCACACTACCGCATTATTTTTTTATCGCAGTCTTCGTCTTTCTTTAAAGTAATGCATAATTTCGTTACTTCATTTGAAGTTAAGTTAGCGGCCGCACTTAACAATGGTGCTATCATAAGCGAGCGATTGTGGGTTCGATCCTTATTATAGGCAACTCTTTTGTTGTTTCATATAATTTAAAATTATGATAATTGATTTGTATTTTAAAGTAAAAATGTTTGCAAATAATATTTAAACAAATAGGAAAATTTATTGAATATTTATCCCAAAAAAAGGGTTTTATTATATGTTTTAGTTTACTATAGGGGTAATATAATTAAAAATATATAAAAATAAAACAATAAGCATATTATAATGCAATATATTATAAAGTTATATATTATTCGGTATAGATATACTTATACTAACAAATGAAACAAACGTTGAAACGGCAGCATTGTAATATTTTATATAAAAGTAATCCTTGACAAACTTATGACATTGTTATGGTAAAAAATACAAAAAACATTTTTGGTTGTTAGATATGAAAAATATAATATTATACATAAATCAAATCAAATCAAATCATTTATTTCAAATAAACCAGTTACAGGCACTTTTGAATTGTCAGAACGTCGGTCAGTCGAAGATGAAGCTAGTCGCCCATTCTAAAGAGTAGGTACCTATGGAGAAGAACGGGCAAGAAACTCCATGGACACTCTTTTAATTTTTTAAGCTATTGTTACAAATATTTGATTACATCATTCATGTTGAAATCAACCGCGTGAGAACGATGCAGAAATATATTGTGCGCCGAGAGCGTCCATTATGGAAAACACACAAAAATAAGTTCAGAAATTAAAATACGCCGTGGCAGCTAAGAGATGACCAGTCCCCTCAGACGGCGTCCGTTCACGAACATGACGTATGGATCAGCATCATTCAGCTCAACCATATCGAAGGGAACCCAATGACCCAAAACACACGCCACCATCAGCGAGACATTTGAGTGAGCATGACATACTCTCAACAGCCAGAGCACAATTAAGTCAATAAAAAAGACTAACCCAACAAATAAATGCCTTACAGCACATTCGTACATTGTGCTCACACGTTTGCCATGCAATTATACAATACTAAGAAATTGAATCTACACAATGCTAAGATAGTTTTGTCCAAGGTTCAGCAGCTCCAACAGTGTTCCCGAATCTGTGGAAAGTTTAGCTCCTGTGTAGCTGTACAAGTGCCGAACACCTCTGTCAGCGATACAATTCCGTAACGTACAATATGCTTGGCTACATATGTGTAATACAGGCTTTGAATAAATAACATAAACATATATTATGATTAAAGAGGTTATAGCTTAATTATTCATTTTCTTAAAGAAAAGAGGATTGAAGCTTAACCTGAATATTATTGCAATAAAATAATCTATACTTAGAACGCATAATAGTGCTTATTACATTTACAATTTTTTTGCGTGTATAGCATGGTACTAATGCTGCCATCCTGTAGTGACTTTTTTCGGAGTTTGATGGCATGAGATTATAATCTTCAAGCGCTTTCTTAGTTCAAAAGTAAACGAACTTATTTCTTATCGAATTCCGAAATTATAGTTTTTATAGTTTACCAAAAGTAATTTGTATTGAAATTGCAAAAGGCGACATCTGTTAGCCATTAAGCCAACCGAACATATTACTGTCACTTAGCTAAATTACTTTAGAGATGGTTTAGAGTCCGTTATTAAGATATTTATTGGTATATATTTAAAACACTCTGTAGGACACTTCTGCACTGTTTTTGTTATAAATAGTTTTTTTTTTGTTTAGCTCGATAAGACTCCACCAGCCTCGCCAATTTATTTTTAAACCACAAATGCAACCTATCTTCTTCGCACGATTTAAAAGTTTATTCAACGGTAAATATTGTCGTTTCGTTTCACTTGTCTCGACAGCTACCTTCGTCCTCCAACCTCTTGACCTTGACCTCCAACGGCTTACAGTATTTCTCTAAAACAATAACAATTTTATTACACACTTGCTACAAGCGATTGGTTTGCACCTTACATAAATAATAATAAAAACAACTTACACAAAAGCCGGTTTCATATGATATTTGAGATATATTGCTGCATATGCCTGCATATTGATTAAAAAGTAAAACTAATAACACAAACTGGTAACTATATGTTCACCAACCAACAACAACTAAGTAATATTATTTGAGTTATTGTAGCTAATAATAGTTATTGTAGGTAGCGGAATATTTTTTGTGAAGTAGTGCTTCAGATTCTTTTAAGTCTACCGTCATCTTTTATAATGACTCTAATATAGAAAAAATCTTAAAAGAAAGTATCATCTTTAAGTTGCAGATCGGTATTTTTAAATATTTTTGTTGTCAGCATTCATAACTCACCAATAAACATTTAAAAAATATTTTTGTAAGTTATTAGATTTGAACTCGAACCACCTTGAACGCCTATCAAGGCGAAAACCGTTAGGCCATTGAAACACTTACTGCAGACGTTGAAATTAGTAAGTAGTACCTAACAATCATAAGCGGGCAGCAAGTGCATGAGTGTGTATCAAACTTTATTATAGAAGAAGGTCGTAACTACAACTAGTATTGCTTGGCCATAGTTTTGTCAGATTGCAACTCCACTTTTGGTCTTGACTGTACTAAGTATAGTACACATTGAAAAGGTCTACAAAAAAGTCTGCGATGGTATATGTCTATCTCTTATGGATATCCTACAATAACATATTTTTGTCATTTATTTTTTACGACAAATACCGGCTAATGTTCAAAGCGATTTTTACCAATACAGAATTAATCCTTATCCAATTTAATACCTTAAGTACATTGTTAATATAATATAGATCTATATCGCGCTATACAGCGTATGATTTAAATGAATGTTTTTGAAGATATTACTGCTTTAAAAATTGCGGAGTGTCGCGTCTGCGGCAGTATACGGCGCGGCGGTCGCGGCGCGCGGCGGTTCGTTATACAACGTTCAGTGTGTATTTAGTATCAGCATTGCACCGGGCCGGTGGCTAGTTAAAAATATAGTTTAAAAAACTAAGAAAACATGCTTTTAAAAAATATCAAACTAAAAAGTTCAAAATATTTTAAAAAAAAAAGCGTGTGGCGCTTTGTGCCATAATTTTTGTATATTAAGCACCTCACGCCTTTTTTTAAATTATTTTTAACTTTTTCTTAGTTTTTTAAAGTATATTTATTTCCAACTTTTTAATTCAATAATCTTTGAAAAAAAAAAAACGAAAGAGCGAACGTATTGAAACGGTGAACGGTGGGTCATTTTACAGTAATGAGCCGCTCACTCGTAGTCCAAAGAGTAAGGTCCGTATTCCAGAAGGAAACCCAAGCATTGATCTCTGCTTAAGCATTACTTAAAACTAGTTTCAACCAATCAAATGGCTTGAAACGAGACTTAAGTAGAGCTTGAGTTTTGAGTGACGTTCTGTAAATACGCACCTTAGAGACGGACAAACAAACAAGCAAGCAAGCAAACATAGAAGTGAAGCTAATAAAAAGCATGTAAAAATAAAATGCAACTAAAACAATTTCTATATTACAACGCTATCCAATAAAGTTCCAACATAATCAGTAGCCACATAAAAATTCTCATAAAACAAATGCTTGTTCAAATCATACTTTAACAAGAATTTTTATGCGAAACTTTTCCCATAACTTTCTCCACACCCTTGGAACCGTACCCAATACTATTCAAGGCCAGTCCTCTTGTAAAACAATACCAAGGTGATATCAATAACAATAATTCAAAGATATAAATAGCCCTCAATTGCAATAAGGACCTCACATTCAACGTACAGTCACAAGCACCAATATGTCAACGCTTGACAACTTTCAAATACCCGTCGTACGGCGACTTTCCACCCTCACGTTGTTGACATCACTACGATCCGGACGAAGCGTTTCGCTTCTTCTTTTATACCGCATACGTCGAGGGACTGGAACGATTAGCCGGCGGGTGGTGTTTCCGTCATACTACAATTTGAGTGTCTTCAAGGCTAGAGTGAATAGGCTCTTAATAGCGCGCTTTACCATCAACGATCGCATCACTGCTTACCATCAGGCGAGATTGCGGTCAAGCGCCAGTTTATAATAAATAAAAGAAAAAAATGCGATATTTTCATCAAATGGAGAACGCTTCTTTAAAATACGACACATTACATAAACCAATTAATATTGAGTCGTGGTGGCCCATTGGTTAAAATGTCAGCCTCTCAAGTATGAATGTGCAGTTTCGATTCCGGGTCAGGCAAGTACCGATGTAACTTTTCTAAGTTATATATGTACTTTCTAAGTATATCTTGGACACCATTGGATTAGATTATAAGGCGAAGAAAACATCTTGAGGAAACCTGGACTTTAAGTCTGAAATCCCCAACCCGCATTGAGCAAGCGTGGTGATCACACTCAATCCTTCTCTGTATGAGAGGAGACCTGTGCCCAGCAGTGGGACGATGAAAAGGCTGATGATGATGATGATGACATAAATCAATGACTTCGCAAATGCTTTGAGTAAAGCCGAGTGTGAACTAAAGCGGTCAAACTCGAACACCAGAATTACAAAACAATCGTAAATGTAACTCGTCGCACTTGATACCTTGTTCTATTTAGGCGTTTCACACACGCATGCATAGCCGCGTTAATCTCTGCTTTAAAACATCACACACACCGAGGTAGGCTTAGATCTGGCGTGCAAACCAAAATGACCATTCCGGTGGCACAGAACTTAAGACCCGTGACTGTAAATGCTTTTGCTCATGACTGTACCCAGCGAACACTGGACCGGTCATGATATAAAAGCCATATGTGACCAACACTAGTGCGCTCCTAAAATAGGCTATATATCTTGTCCAACATATGTAGTATGGTCGTAAGTGCTAAACATTAGCACGATATTTAACAGCATTTGTGAAGATAAGTTAAGTCGCTTACGTTATACTAAATTTTGATCTGTCATCGTATATTTTATTTGTTTCAAATCCACGGATGCAAATATCAACTTTATTTTAATGGTAATGAAGCTGATTTCCGAGTGATTAACAACTATTGAATCAATATGAAAGTCTTAAGTGGTAGCGTAAACTTGACTTTATAATGTAAGACTCTGACCCCCTTATTCATAAACGCTACTTATAGTTAATTAGTGATTAGCGATTGTACATTTTAGAGCGTTTTACGTACGTCACTTAACTTTAATAGGGATGTTTCCTGGGTAACAAAAATTGATTCTATTTAGTCCGTCATTCAGATTATAGAAAAATATTGGATACGTTTATTTTGTTTTATCAAATCAATAAAAATTGACAAATATAAAAGGCATCAAAGATCAGGAGTGGTGGCTGGTGACGTCAATGATCGCTAAAAAGTATAGCGTGCAGTGACGTCACACGAGTTTTCAACGGGCTGTGTTGTCTTAATTTTTTGTTTATATGAAAAAAGAAAAAATACGTGTCTAGTATTTTTTGGAAATCTGACTGACGGACTAATTTAGTTTTTTTAGTCAAATACCCTATTATCCTTTATGAATAAACCCTTTAAAGTCGGTGATGTTTCTTTATAAAGGATAATTAAAGTTAAGTGACGTTAAAAGGTCAAAAATTTATGGTTAAAAAATCGCCAATCACTAGTTAACTTTAAGCAACGTTTTTGAATAAGGGGGTTAAAGTTAGTTTTCCATATTTCATATTTTTTACGTTTAAGGTGGACGCAGATAATACAATTTTTTTTATCACAGGAAGAAAGATTCTTATGTCTATCTTAAAGAAGCCACGCGACCACGGTATACGAATCTTTTTGTAAGTAATATCTATTATACCAAATCTCAACCCGAGCAAGTACTCCCACGGGTCAGTTATAACAGGGCCATCTTTTTTATGAGGCAGCAGAGTTTAATGTTATTAGTTCTGGACCGTCCTGTGATTTACAAGGATAATGTCCTGACCTTAATAGACTGTTCCTAATGTCCAAGTAAATTGTGGTCACATGAGTTGTTTTGTGAGATGAGGTTTTATAGTAAATGATTTTTTATACATACGTAGTTTTGGTGGAGTATTTCAAAATTGTGGTTTGAAAAAATTATATGAGGCAGACGGAGAATTGGGTTTAGTGGTGCAATTTTGGTGCCCACCACGTTTCCTTCACTACATATAGACGATCTTAGATCTTCAATCCAGGATTAATTTCCAAAGTTCTCTTTTAACATAGGTATCTTAAAAGAATTAATAAACTCTAAAGGGTACTTCCTTGGGTCTGGAACGTTTAGGCTTGCGGTAACTAAGAGCTAATTTCGAATAACTAGTTTCAATTGGAAAACTTAGTACGAATACCATTAAACCAGCCTACATAAAAGAAAATCCTTTAATATGTTATCATAGGAAAACAAACAGATTATTTCTCTGAACACGTTCAAACCAAACATCCCATGTTCAGGGCAAATGTTAGCAATGTTTATACATTACCGTAACAGATATTGTTTTGTTCCCGGCTAACATGTAAGTTAACGCTTATTAACTCTACATAATTAACATGAAGTACTTGCTAAATAAGATTTGATGAACATTCCAGTTTGGGATATCAATAAATGTGGATGGTGATTTTGGAAATGCTGAACCTGTGATGCTATATAACCTGCCATGGGTTCTGTACCCGCCCTGGCCGTGGCGATTGGGGTGAAGTGGGATATGTGAAGAAAGAAAAAACGTTTATTTGCGTTAACATGACGCAAAAGTTTACAAATATACAAAAAATAAGAAATAGTTAAGGGAAATATGCGTCGCATCCATGCAAAACAGCTGTCGCTAAACATTATGCTGCGACCCTATGCAAAACAGAGCCCAGCGCTGATTTTCAGCGACAGCCGGCGCCGACGTAAAGACGTCACCCGTTACAACAAACAATTACAAGAGACACTGAAACAATAGTACAAAAAAAAATAAAAACGTAACAATTAAAACATAAATCTAAAATATAAATAAAAACGTAAATCTAAATGTAAATGGTGAGAGTACAGTTTCAATAAACACAAACAGGAATATGAAACGGAAAAAGCAGGGTATATAAAATCTACGCGAATATCATCCTCAAAAATGACCTACGTTTAATATAGTGGCAATATTAACTTCAACTTCAACTCTTGTTTAATGGCCCCTGTGGAAGATACACTACAATTTTGCCAGTAACACGTTTAACAAATTATAGAAATTTTTCGAAAATTTTGCTTCTGAATAATGGCGAATATCACCAATGACAGACGAAAAAGTATCGTGTCAACGAGTACCTCTGTCTTGGACAATCAAAATGTTTGCGATGTTGTTCTAACTCCAAAATAATAAAATGTGTGTTCTATTTGAGCCTTATAGTTTTAATACGTTTTCCTTGGCGGCGGTGGTATCATTGTTAACAACCTCTCCCCCCCCAACCCCCTTGATCCAGAAGGGGGCAAATTCTAGAGAGTGTGTCTGATGATTCCCTTTTTTGTAGTAATATCTACTAATCGAGTAACTGAATCCTTGCCTGGATGTAAAGTAGTGATTCTGCCAAGAAGCTATTTCATTGGCGGTGTTTTATTATCCTTCATAATGACCAATTATTATTCTCCTATTTTAACTTCATTGCACGTGGTTTTCTATTTGACTCGTTGCTGAAGGTCTGACAGATATTCTTGTGTCAATCGCTTCTAAAAATGTTGTGGAAGACGCTCTTATAATTCTTAACGACTGATGCAGACTCTTTCTGTGTCAGGTGGTGATGGCAGCGAGGGTGTATGGTCTGCCAATCAGGAAGTGACCGGGAGTCAGTGGAGATAGATCAGAAGGATCTGCTGACATTACTGTCAGTGGTCACAAATTTAATGTAGCTTCGATATGTATAAAGAGTGTTGTAAGTTCCTCAAATGTGAGACTAGAATTGCCCGCGATTCTTTTGAGATAAAATTTTGCAGATTTTACACCTGCTTCCTAAATCCCACCGAATTTGGGCGAGTATGAAGGATTAAATTTAAAAGAAATGCTTTCGCCAGCAACGAACTCATCGATAGCTCGTTGACTCAATTGTAAAAGTCAGTTTAAGTCTTTGTCATGTCTAAGATGAAATTTAGCCGATTTTACACCTGCTTCCCAAATTGCACCGAAATTGGGCGAGTACGCAGGATTAAATTTAAAAGAAATGCCTTCGCCAGCAACGATCTCATCGATAGCTCGTTGACTCAATTGTAAAAGTCTGTTTAACTCTCTGTCATGTAGTTAAAAAAAATCACTTTACGACAACAATTTCAAACATTTTTAAAACTTATTCATTCTGCTAGTCACTCTGAAATCAGCCTAATTACCATTAAAAATATATTTATTTAACATGAAATAACGTCATTTTGAAACATAAAATAAATTTCGAATATGGTAGATATGTATTGTTTTTGCTAAAGCAATCTGCAAGAGGGAGAATATCTGGGAGTACTAAATAGATAAAGTGTGTTTAACAAACCATTTTTTGTAATTCCTACGGTTTATTATGAACATTATTATTGCATGATATGCTAATAGTCTCACTTCTCGCCCTCGCGCGTAGAACATAAGCAAGCAAGTTATTCATAAAAACAAAATCCAAAGGACAAAATGTCATAAAACTGCTGTGAAGTCTGAATTTTCATACCCACGATGTTAAAATATACTCGAAAAACGCAAAAAAAAGTGTAAAATCTGGAATAATCAATGGCATGAATATTATAACGGGCACGTCGACACATTTCGCAAGTCATGTGAATAAATGGGCTCACTAAAAGTGGTCATTACTGGGTAATCTAAAAATTATATCAGATCAAGTAAACGTGGGTTGAAAAAATAACTTTGAGCTCATTTTCTTATAAAAAAAAATGAACCGTCGACATTACGAATGCAGAGGTGATGAAGCTGATCACGGAAGCATTTCATTTTTGACTTTGACTTTGAGACTTTGCCTGGAGGGTGGTAACTTCGGTCGGCAGTCGATGTCCTACCACTAATTAAAATTAGAATTCTACTATAATATTATAAACGTGAATAGGTACATAGTATAGATAGTCTATACTATCTACTATCTATCTTTTAGTCTTTCATGCAAAAACTGCTGCACGAGTTTAGATGAAATACGGGTTATGAACAAGAATTAACATATAGAATACTTTTAATCCTGAAATTTCCACAGGATCAGAACTCATGCAGCCGATACCGTACAGCTTCTTCTTCTTCAGCCCATAGAATTCCACTGCTGAACAAAGACCTCCCCCAAGGCTTTTATTGTTTTGGAGGGGTTTGCCATAATCCCTACGCCCGACAGGCCGGTTGGGGATCGCAGTAGTTTGATAATCCAGAGGAGAAGCGCTGCTGCCCGCTGCCCTGGGGAGAGTTTCCTTAATCCCCTCTTACGACACCCACGGGAGGACATGGCATGGTACTATTCTCAGCTCGGTACCACACGGGTCATAACTAGTAGTGCTATAATTCACTAAACTATTCAACTCCCATCAATAAACATGATAAAATTCTAGTACGATAAAGAACAACACTAATATTTCATAGCTATCATGATCACAAACCGCCAAAATATTATACGTGCCACATGTTACGGAATATAAATGATTAAACATTAACCTTTTTGACTTAAAAACAAAGGCAAAGCGTACACGCGTTTTGTCTTAAAAATTACATGTTCTTTAAAAAATGTCGTAATATTTTTTTAAGACACTCTGTGTTAATAGAGTCTTTTAAATCTAGCTGAGGGACGAAGGAACGATGTAAAAAGTGGTATGCGATTTATACCCCGCCACAGCGGGCAGCAAAGAAAGTCGTTTAAAAGATATATTAACTGAGAAAATGCAAGAGAATATGGGACCGCGTTATGCATCACGAAAGCGCTTGATTTAGAGAAGCTCTTTATTACCAGAATAATTGAAAGACTGGAATTTAATGTTCATAGAAATGTTCTTATGGGCGATCTAAGAGATTTTAAGGGCATTTGAAATGACGGTAAATTTGGCAACAACTTTTAGTAGCAAATCAACTATCACGGAATTCACTCATGGCATAATTTTCCAAAAAAATGCGAGTTAGACTCACGCACGAAGGGTTCTGTAAAGGCATCTGTAATTTCTGAACTCGTATGAACTACACTCACGAATTTTTTCAGAAATTTCAAGGCAGTTTTTAGAAAGGGAGGACGCTCTATTTTAGCAAAAAAAAAGACTTTAATGTGGAATATCTTTCAGACAAATATGTAAATTAAAAAAAAAATTACTACCTCTCAATATTTAAAATTAGAACTCATTTTTTTTCCTTCCCTCGGGGTGGAAGATCCTCATGGATGCCCGCTGCCCTGGGGTGGTGGTGGTGGTGTGTTAGGTTTATATTAAAACCTAACCGAACATAAATAAAGCTAACCCACACTATGAAGTAGATGGAAGAATAAAAAAAAACATCCCCAATTAGCGAGTCTGGGAGGTACCCCAAAAAATATAGTTTTCTTGATTTTATTTTAGTATTTTATCGTTATGGTAAATACACATAATATTCATGCACAGTTTCATATTTCTAGCACCAATTGTTTAGAAAGTGATCCTAGGACGGACGAACGAACATTAAAAAATTAAACAGGTGTCAACACGTGAGATACTGAACCCTAAAAAGTATAGAGATTTATCTCAAAACGTCGACGATCCCAAAAAAAACCATTGGAAACAGGCCAGGTTTGTAGTATTTGGGATAAGCAATAACAGCGCCGAAGGTTGGCTTGATATTTGTCCAAATAACTCGCCACTAGCCAACCAAGTTACTCCCGCATAAACAACTTTAAACTACAATAGTATACACGTGTTAAGTTGCACTGAAATCCTCAGGAATATCCAAGCCATTACACACCCTATAACACAGTGGCCTTTACAAATTACTGATATTGTGCTACTTCCATAAGGACGATATACAGCGCTGCTTTTAAACAGATAGGTACCAGATAGTGCGTTAGAATACCAGCAAACAATTGAACAACAAATTTTTTCTTCAGGGTGACTTACAGCTGTCAGTTCTCAATCTCGGGGCGGAGACACTGGTATTAAGGTACTTTAACTATAGACTAACGGGTAAAATAAGTTAATGTTTTCGTGATGACTTTAAAAGAGTTGTTGGAATATTTTACAAGTTATATTTGAAATTGCCTTTCTAAAAAGGGAAGTTGCATGAGTATAAATGCTTTCTAAATGTTCTTTTTAAAGTGAACTGAACTGTTGAATGCTGACATTCGTTAAGAGTTTGGGTGACGTCACAGTTGGCAAAACCAAATTGCGTTCGTTAAAAGCCTTTTATCGTTTTCCATTTAAACCAATAAATTTATGTTAAAATATACCGTGACGATTATTTTCTATTGCTCTTAGCTCTGTAAAAAACTTGACTGTTCAGCGGTTAAATAATGTAGCTATACAGACGTTTTGCATGCCAAGTCACGCTCCAACTAAAATTTTGTTGAATTTATTTAAAAATCAGACGATAAAAATGCTGTTGGTTTTCGCTTTTGAATATTTGCTGTGCTGGCAATGTCTCGACAGATTAAAATCACGATTTACATTTGGTCCGTTTTGCTTCTCGTATACCGAATTTGCTAGCAGACAAGTATCTAAGCAAAGAAGTAGTGTATTAATAGAATTTATTGTTACTACACCATTGTGCCGAAATGTGTGTTGAAGCAACTGCAGGATACCGGGTATAATCATAAAATTAAATTATCTAGATGTTGGACTGGTTGCAAGTATTTATGCGATATCGTTAGGAGTTCTAGCAAATTACTTCAAGCAATTTGGTCCTGTATTTTAAGCCAAAACTCTAAGCTACAGTAGTCAGGTCAGCAATTTATGCTAGAAAGTAATAAAAAACTTCGATGAAATCCAGAAAAATACGCATGCACAGTGCATAACAAAGTGCAGTCATTACCCAAATTGAAAACTCTATACTGAACGATGCCAAATGTCCTCCATTTCAGATGAAAAGATACATTACACTACGCGAAACATATTCACAAGTTGGAGCAGTTCACGACCTCAATTCACAACCAAACAGTTTTTTTGAACTGACAAAGCGACCACAAACTCCGATGTCGTATGTTGGGTCACGGCCTTAGTAAATCCTGCGGATGTATGCAAAGGCCACGAACGGGAGTGAAATCTGATCAAATGGAATGCGGAGGATTCAAACTTTGAGGTTCGATGCCATTTTGCGGATTTTATGCCCCCGATGTGTTCCTATATATGGTCTAATCGAATCAAATAGTTTTGGACACATGCGTATCCAAGTTTTGGTGTTGGTTTAGCGTTTGGGTATAAAAGACCCTTTTGGTTATACCAGATGCCATTGATTTTGCATATGTTTTTTTTTTTGTTTCTTTATTAAAAAGAATATTTGGCTCTTATGCCTTTGGAACTCCAACATTTTAATATATTTATATAGAAATCAAAAGAAAAGTAATAAAAAAAGTTATATATAAGGCAGATGTGAGTGAAGTCGCCAAAAAGGTACGCCCGTAGTATAGGGCATCCCCAGTACCCGTCAATAATTACTTCATTTGTAATGTTCTTCAGAGAAGTCAGTACGTAATGATCCTAGCAGGTAGTGTTCTGTAGTTTCTAACAGCATCCCATGAGAAGAAGTTGTAGGTTTCCACACGTAGAAATCAAAGTCTAATCTACATTACAGTTGCACCATCTTCACATCAAAAACAAAAGTGAAAAATATACCTCATAAATAGCATAATGGTCATCATCCTGCACGTCTTACGAATCAATTGGAGGAAACAATTTTGTTATTTAATGGTTATAAATCAAAGTCGGTCCTAGGTGCCTGCCTGATTCGACAACACTTATGGCGCAGATACTTCAACGACTACGACCTACATTTCAATCAAATCAGATGCTGGATTACAGTTTGATTTTAACCAACCGAGCTATTTATAATATGTTTGAAATTTGTAAAATCGGTTTAATATCTATGCTTCTGTTATTTGAAGAACCGATACACAATAAACATTGAGTTTCCAGCCATGTTTTAGTTAACCGCATATTCTGGTATATCAATCCCGGTTCGTTGATTAACTGTCGAAATCAATTCAATTGTTTCAAATTCCTCTGCATATAGGACCTCCAGCAATGACCAACTAAACCGGTTTGTTGTATTAATCCTGAAACATATAATTTATTGGTATGTCTGTAATTCGGTTCAGTGGCTCATGTGAGCTAACCGCTGCGTATAAAATTAAATAACACGCCACTGCGGGGTGTAAAAATTGACATTTGGGATTCCAGGAATTTAAAATAAAATCGGTATAAGAAGATGATAAAATCCTGTATAAAATATTAGAATACATTGGACTTCTGTTTTTTTAATTATTTTCTATGCTAATGAAAGCAGAATCATATTCATTAATATAAAAGAAACTAGCTAATTAAATAAACCAAAGATTGAGCTAAACTGACCAGTGATATGCGAACCAATTCGTTCAACTACAACTTTGTAACTATTTACTTGGTCAATACTAAAATTACGAACAACTGTGACATTTATGATGTATATAAACCTAAAACTTGTTTGGTATTCCATACTCAGTACAAATTCCACAACACAATCACAATGGCTGTCTACCTAACGGGTGTTCGGAACACTCCAACTTTGCGGCCAGTTTGTCTCTCCTAGTCAAAAGTTCCCTCCACTTCAAGCGATTCGACTCGGACTTTGTATGATTCGGAACCAAAGTTTCCCGTCCTACGCCTTTTTATTTTATGACGGGTGTCAATTACAGGATATCTTTTGTTCTTTTCGTCGAGTTTGAGGAGTTAAACTTTCTGACTGGTGGATGTTTTTATTTCAGTTCGCTAGTGTATTTTGATATCGTAATAAGGAGGATTTTCAAGTTGTAGGAGTATTACAGTTTGTAAGTGTGTCTTTGGGACAAAGAGAATCTGGTTTTGAGAAAAGTTTGCGTTTTATTTGTATCATAGAAACTGGAAGTAGTTCAAAACGCGCTGACGCCCGGAACCTTGGGTAGATACTTCCGCCTAGCAAGCGTGGAGTCTTGTGGTGTAGCGTTGATGTGTTCCGGCTGTGTATTAAGGGCGCATCCCCCCAAATTGCTAGAAACATCCGCTGCTATAGTATGTGGCACACGATTTGGTATTCGTAGTTGGTTTCGAACAACGTATAAAGCATTCTTTATTAAGATTACATGACAATATATTCGTACATGATCGGAATGTGGGATGCGACTTTAGTCTTTGTTTTCTACAAGCGGATTTTTACGTCTATATATGTATATACAATATGTAAAGAAAACCCTGTCCGACCCATAAGGATAATAAAGGTTAGGTAAACACTTGACCAAATATAATATAAAATTTTACATAATCATCATAATAACAATACTAATGAATTTTGAAATAATCCTTTTTTCCTGGGAATTAATTCCAATTTCCCGGAAATTTGTTAATTTTTAAAAAAGTGACAACACCGGTATTATTATAGAAGCGAATAGCGACGCGACCACGTCACAGGTGCCGCGTGCCCTGCCCCCCGCCGCCCGCGAAAGGGGTTGCTTACAGCACATGTATTAAGTTACCTCTTTTTGCGAAATAATATTTATTTTTTAAGGGGATTTTTTTTTTTAAGTTTAGCCTGTCTTTGTGGGCATTAGTAGAATCAGTTATCGACACCTAACAATACCTTCACGGATCGGACAGGGTTTTCTTTACATATTGTATAGTTATTTACTAACATTATGTTATATTTAACTTTAGTAAATACCTATACCTATAATTAATTTGTCCTATTAGTAATTTGTAGGCGATCACATCGACTAAGCTGATGAAATCATATTCACTGATATGTGCAAGGCTAAACTCCATTAGTTAATCCCAAATTATGTCCGCTCACGGATTGCAAATAGCTTTGAACAATATCTAGCTTGAAACTAATATCGTAGCATGCGTTTACGGTCCACATAAACTGGAACTGAGTAAGGAGCAAATTGGTGAATAGCTTTCAGTTCGTGTAGTCGATTGTACTGCTTTACAGTTAACAGCTCGTTTCTTTTTCATGTCAGGACACGGAAGTTAATTCAGCTTATTAATAAGCCATTACAATACCGTTGGATCCATTAAGCCGCTAACTACTTGGATAGAGAGAATAAAAGCCGCGGCGACGGATAAAAACACGCCGTTCTAGGCCGCCCCTGTATAATCCTTGCAAAGCTGTAGCAGCCCCATTTTATTGTACATTTCCCTGCAAAGTGCCTAGAAAGGCTGAAAGCTGAGCGAACATTCATTTGCATAAAGTGTAACAATATAATGTTGCTTTTAACTCGCTACCGCGAGGAATGCTTCATTTTGTTCGAGCAACAATAGGTTTTTAACGAAGCTGATTGATGAAGATGAAATGGCGGGGGTCGGGTCAGCGAAAGAACGCTCGGGGTAAAATACACAAAATGGTAAAGAAGAAAAATCGGTAGCGACACGCAAATATGCTACTTTTGTTTACTCCTTCGAGAGGAAACCCAAAAATGACTACACACTTTGTGAAAGCAAACCCTTTAAGGGAAAAAGGAAAACACGGGTACAATGTTTTCTTATTGAATTTTGTATACAGTCAGCTAACGAAACCAGCAATGTTATGAAAGGAAAAACAAATTATGAGTTTTTAATCCATTTACACAAAACATTTCATTATGACCGCAAGCTTGTTTGGCATAACCTGTCCAAAAAACGTCACTTAAAATAATTATACTACCATGATTTCCCTTTCATAATAAACTCAGGGGTCCCCCACATGATTTTAATAACGAGTGACCTTCACATTTTCCTAGGAGCTAACACCTGAATAGCTAGATTTTATCTACCTACGTTGTACAGTAAATTGTAAACACAAATACACGCGCCACTGTTGTGCAAACTGTGTTACTTTGAATTAGGGGCCGGACAAACAAACAGACGGCTGAGGCAAATTGCCTCTGGCCTTATTTATTACAGGACCCTAAAACAATACGGTACAAATGCCTACTATTGTCTTGCTTTCTAAGATGGTTGTGAATTTTCATCTGAGAAGGCTGTATACTTATTCTATAATATAAAATACACAAAATCAAACACTCGACTTGTTCTCAATGAGGCTAGGCAGAAACTTCAGAACGTCTCCTTAAATGCTTCTTTTGGTTCGTTAATGTTCATACATTTTTTTTCACCTGAAACCTGATTGCGTAACTTACTATCTGAATAGTCCCAATCCGAATAATTTTGAAGAATATTGCTTTATAGATGTTGGAAAATATGTCTGTCTGACAATATAAATAACGGTATAAAATGCATGTTGTTGAATTGTATAATCAAATTTCATTGCTATGCTGGACAAAACGCATGCATGTAAAAAAATAACTAGAAAAAATAGTCTGTCCATTCGAAATATGAACGATAGAGCTACAAAGGACTACTTTGAGGATCTCAAAATAAAGCTGTAAAAGGGAAAATGCATTCGCTTACATTTTAAAAACGATTTTCTGACTGTATTTAACCAACGAAATGTTACGTTTGATTAAGAATTTATTAATACTGCTATACTGCTATATACTCCAAAAGTTAAGGCTGTTGTTACTGGAACAGAAGATCAATCAGCTTAATAATTTATTTTTTATTATAGATCACATTTCGCTCTACAACTTTTTCTTCCTCAACACTGTTTATTATTTTATATATTATAAAATATTTGTGTATTTGTTAGTATTATGTATTTATATTTACGTTAGTATTGGTAATGTTGGGTGTAAGGGCTACGTTTTGCGGTATAAGCCTCCGGTATAAGCGAAATTGGATACCCTAAAGAGGACTTATCAGCATAATAAAACTTACTAAATGCTTCCCACACAAGAAAACCTTCTGATAATATCAACAACTAAACCAAAAAACGCTAAAACGAAGAAAATAATAACACGCATCTTTCAGTTCTCTCCAACCTTAATAAAACTTACTCAAAATATTATTATGATACTGACATAGAAAATAATTTCCTGACATTATGTTACGTTACAACTTTACTTACGACATTATGATACATTTACATACATAACATTCTGTTATGTATGTAACATAACAGAACTACGAGTATATTGCAAAAACAAGAAAAAAACAACCACATGCCTTTTAGATTCGCACGCTTTGGGTCCCGTACCACCGAACAGTATTTAACTATCCATACTAATATTATAACACACGCTCGTAAAACGTCAGTATACGCATGTTTCCTGGACCTGTCCAGGGCATTCGACTTGGTTTCGTACGACCTGCTGTGGACAAAAATGAATCAAGACACTAGTCTACCCCCGGAAATTATAGATTTATTTAAGTACTGGTACAATAACCAGAATAATGCTGTTAGATGGGCGGCTAGTAAGTCCGAGGAATATAGGTTAGAATGTGGGGTGCGCCAGGGAGGGTTGACCTCCCCGAAGCTGTTCAATTTATACATGGACCGCCTGATTGGTGAGCTGAGCGGCACCGGCATCGGGTGTCACATAGATGGAATCTGCGTAAATAATATAAGCTACGCGGATGACATGGTCTTGCTCAGCCCCTCAATCGGTGCGTTGCGTAAGTTGCTCAGTATATGTGAAGAGTATGCGGAAGCCCATGGGCTCAGATACAATGTTAAAAAAAGTGAGATTATGGTATTCAAAGCACAGAAAAAAGAGGCCACAGTGGTATCTCCCGTCTCACTCTATGGTACACCTTTGAACAAAGTCACTCACTTCAAGTATCTGGGCCACTGGGTCACCGAGGACCTTAAAGATGACATGGATGTGGAGAGGGAACGCAGGGCGTTGTCTGTTCGCTGTAATATGTTGGCTCGCAGATTCGCACGGTGTACTGAGCAAGTGAAGGTCACACTGTTTAGAGCTTTCTGTCAGACCTTCTACACGTGCAGTTTGTGGACCAATTACACGCAGAGGACATACAACGCTCTGCGTGTGCAATATAACAATGCGTTCAGGGTGCTTGTGGGGCTGCCGCGGTACTGCAGCGCCAGTGGTATGTTCGCAGAGGCGCGCGTGGACGGCTTTCACGCCGTCATACGCAAGCGAAGTGCGTCTTTAATGGCGCGGGTGCGCGGCAGCCCCAACGCCATCGTGGCCGCGTGCGCAGGCCGATGGGACTCACAGCTAATAGCGCATTGTATAGGCCTACACACTAAACCCAGTGCCTAAAATATTTTCACTGTTTATTGTTTTTTTCTATTACTAACATAGGCTAAGAACATTGTTACTAACAAATTATGGAAGTACCTAATTCCGAAATAAATTTTATTATTATTATTATTATAAACGCGAAAGTATCTCTGTCTGTCTGTCTGTCAGGCTTTCACGCCAAAACTACTGAACCGATTGTAATGAAATTTGGTACACAGAAAGTCTAGAGTCTGAGAAAGGACATAGGCTATATAACATCCCGCTATGATAAATAGGAGCAGAGCAGTAACAAAAAATGTTGCGAAAATGGGAGAAAACGCGGCCGTGCATATTGCTTCCATTATTTTAACAGGCGCTTATTTTATATCAACTGAGCTCTTTCGGTTCGAACCTTACGCGGGTGAAACCGAGGGGCACAGCTAGTTCATTATAAAATTGCTTCAGGTTATATAGTGGTATTCAGACTGAAAGCTGACCCCAACATGGGGTCAGCTTGCAGTCTTACCAGAAACAGCTTTCAGTTTTAATCACTTGGAAAGATTAACTACTATTTTATCCTCCTCCTCCTCAAGTCGTTCTTCTCATTACTGATGGTCGTGTTATCCTTCTGGAGTGAAGAATCTTCTCCTTTATAATAGTTCGTCATTTGTTACGATCCCTGGCCGCGAGTATAGCATCATGCGGACCGATGTCCAGAGATGTACAGATTTGGCCAGTTCATCTTATTGGACTGCGACCTCTAGACGGCGTTCATCCACCTTCCCAGTAACCATCAGAATGGTGTTCGAGGTTGTGCCCATGTTTTTGGCAAGAAGGCCAAAATATCCCAAAATTCTCAGGCAGACAGAAGAGATCTTATTGTGACCCCCAGCTCCGTCCAAGGAATTGGAAGCATCTTTCTCCAACACCATATCTCGAAAGCCTCAATGTGGTCTCGATCGGCTTTCTTAATTATCCACGTCTCCGAACCATAGCTGAAGATTGAGAAGATAATAGACCAGGTGAGCTTCATCTAAGTCTTCCAGGAGATTTCACTATTTTATGTTTAAAACCGTCGAAAACAACATGTTGCCTACATGGGTATCCCCTTTGATTAATTTTTACTTTATTTTATTGTTGTTAACTCATATCGTCCCGTGGTTATCGTAAGAGGCGACTGAGAGAACTCACACCAGGGAAACGGGTAGCAACGCTTCTCATGTCGAATAACAAAGTACTGCGATCCCCAACCCGCCTGCCAAGCGTGGGAATTATGGCAATGCCACGTGATATAAGGAAAGCCTTGGGGGAGGTTTTTGTCCAGCAATGGACCTCTATAGGCTGTGAAGTGTCTACCTAAAACGGTTTAAAAGATACAGACCTATGACAAACGTACTGCCAGCGGAGCCTTGGTAAGTGTCCCGTTTCACCATTTGGCGGCGGAACCCTGAAACGTATGTAAGATATATTTTTTTATTATACCTATGACATTGTTATTCCATTCTGTTGTCATCGACTCACTTAATGCTTCATAAAAATTTAGTAGATGCTTATATTTCTGCTTACTACCTAGTTATGTCAGAATTGTGTATTGTTACTTTATTTTTAACTAGCGGCCGCCAGCGACTTCGTCCGCGGAAGTTAGTTATGCTCCGCTCCTATTGGTTGCAGCGTGATGTTATATAGCCTTAAGCATTCCTAGACTATTGTGCTATCCAACGCAAAAAGATATTTTCAAATCGGACTAATAGTTCTTGAGATTAGCGCGTTCAAACAAAGAAGCAAACAAACTCTTCAGCTTTATATATTAGCACAGATGAGCGGAAGCCTTTCTCAAATTTTCAGGGCCTTTTTCTCTTCCTTGTTAATGCAAAATTACCGGCTTAATGCTGCTTTATGAAAGTTATTGACACTACGCTTAAGGAATACCTACATAATCATAATCAGACTATAATGTTCCCACTCCTGGAACACGGGCCTATTCTAGGTGAGATGGAGTGGGCCGTAATCCACCACGCGGTATGTAAGATGTCACATGATATCTTTGAAGTTTTTGGCTCTAGGACATGCCGGTTTCCCGGCGATGTTTTCCTTCACCGTTTTGCAACCAGTGGTGATATAGTACATTACGATATTAGTGCGTAATGATGGTTATAACATGCGAGGCGGAATTTCAGCCCGAGCCGAAGGCGAGGGTGTAATTGAGCCGAGCATGTTATAACCAATACGCACGTATATCGTACGACATTTTTTAACACACTTGCGAGGAAACAGAAAAAAAGATATTCAGAATACAAGTACAAAGAAAAGAAAATTTGAGAAAAATGGCGCGAGGTTTATTTTCTGCCGTAGCTGCGTGAAAATGTTGGCAAAGATGCTAGAGCATGCAGTCAAGTTTTTAAATTACCGAATAAACTGTTTTTTTTTACAAATACTCATTTAAATACAAACAAATACAAATTTGTTTATTTCAAATAGGACATCAGTTATTTTAAATAAACTCAATCTGTGAATGCACACTGTTGCTTTCCCGCCATTAGTATTATTATTTGCCATTTCAAATATGGAACAGCGCGCTGCTCAATGGCTAGAGCCACGCGGCGGCGATCAGTTCCATAATTATTTGAAATGACAAATAATGCTGTTATGGAATTTGTATGGACTATAACTTAACTATTTGCTTTGATAACACACGCGTTTGTTATGGCCCGCTTTACATATTTAAAACCGGTGGGATTACATCAGCTTTACGAGCAAGGGTGTTAAAAAAATGATATACACAACGTAGAGCGCCTTGGTAAGTACCTAGTACCGCGTAGAGGCAAAACTTCGAAGACATGTCATCATCATCATCATCAGCCTTTACTCGTCCACTGCTGGACATAGGCCTCTTTCATGGCACGCCAACAAGCTCGATCCTGAGCAGTTCTCCGCCAGCCACTACCAGCCACCTTTTTGATGTCGTCGCTCCATCTCGCCCAAGGGCGTCCCACGCTACGTTTGCCGAGACGCGGTCTCCACTCAAGGACTCGTTTACCCCAACGGTTGTCGGTCCTGCGGCATATGTGACCAGCCCATTGCCACTTCAGCTTGCTAATCCTGAAGACATGTGACATCTACCAACTCACACTGGATCCGCGTGGTAGATTACGTTCCACTCCCTCTCACTGAGAGGAGGCCTGGGTCCCAGTGTGGGAACATTATAGGTTGTATGAATTGACACATATTGAATTTTAATGCAATAAAGCTCACAAAGAAGGACACGGGCGAATAGAGGTGATAAGAGTACAATATTATAAAACCTTTTTACAAAAAAACCAACCGACTTCCAAAAAAAAAAAAAATACGATAAAGTGAAAAATAACTAATTTCGGAAGTCGATGGCAGAAACGATTAAACATGTTCACGATCATGGTGTCTTTGGTTTTTGTATATTCGTTTTGGCCACCGACTTCCGAAATTAGTTTTCATTTTGTAGTGTTTTTTTTTGGAGGTCGGTTGGGTTTTTTGTAAAAAAGTTTTTATTTTAGAATTTTTAGTTGCTTATACTACTGTTCTGCTGTATCCGGTCAGACTAGACCCTGCCGCCAACAAAGTTGGGAATACGCTAGCAAGCAAAGACGCATTCCGTTTACTTGAAATTTTACCCATAAGTTTGGTTTATATACCAAACTACTGAACCGTTTTTTATAAAATTTCTCTGGGACCAGACTGAATGTATGAGCATTGCTAGAGATGACACGATTACATGACTTAAATTCAGTCTCCTGATTTTTTTTATTGTTGCATCAGCATGGCGAGCAGCAGTGGGTAGTGCTTGTCCTGCGTTATACGTCAATGCTGTAAATTGTTGAGGATTTCTCTCGACTGTCTATAGTCTTTATTATCAGATCTGCTGCAGACTTTCATTATAACCCACATGGATGTGAACTTCTCATCAATATAAATGAATTCGCGGCCAAACACAAGGTGATTACTGTAAATTCTTGAGGAGTTCCCTGAAATGACCTTTGTCTTCATCATCAGCTCTGTTATGACAGTCATAACCCATCTAGATGCTTACGTCTAGATGGGTTGTGCCCGGTATCAGTTGAGGATTTCCCTCGACTATCTATGGTCTTTATTATCAGATCTACTGCAGACTTTCATTATAACCCATATGGATGCAAACTTCTCATCAATATAAATGAATTGAGTCCAAATACAAGGTAGCTACTGTAAATCGTTTAGGAGTTCCCTGAACTGACCTTTGTCATCATCATCAGCTCCCTAATGACAGTCACCACCCATCTAGGTGTAAGGTTCTTGTCAATACAAATTATTCAAGCACAAACACAAGGTAGCTTCTATGAATCGTTGAAGAGTTCCCTCGCCTGTCTCTCGGCTCCATCATTAGATCTACTCCAGATCCTTATTAAATTGTTGTGCTTTAAAATACCTAATGAAAAAGCTTACAAATGCATTAGCCGGCCCTACAATTTTTGAAAGTTCCCCTTGATTTCTCTGGTCTTCCACCATCAAACCCTGATGTCCTTAATATGGGACCACCTTGGGAATGTCTACTTTCCAACAAAAAAAAAATATCAAAATCGGTTTATAAACAACGAAGTTATCCGCAAACAAACATAAAAAAAGCTTAAATACGGTCGAATTGAGTAACCTCGTCCTTTTTGAAGTCGGTTAAAAAATGTGTATACATTAGCACAATCAAGCACATTATACAAGTAGGGTTTTGGGCGAAAATAAAGGTAAGTAATATTTCATTTATTGTTAGTTTGCAGCGCCATTGAGGGACGTTAGACGACTTTTGTCAAAAACAAAAAAAGCGCGTCATATTATTTTAATGGAAGTTTCTAGAATATTCTAGAAGCTTCGACTCGAACTCTTTGGCTAGGCGGGAATGTTTCCAGAAAATTCGCGCTGTAACTTATAATTTTTTAAGTTGCCAATACAAAAAATAATATTATTTCACATTGACCCTTCGCACATTTCGGGTGAGTAAATTCGTGCGAATCTACGATAAGCCAAAACTCCGTAATATGAATAAATTAATCTCAGCAAAAAATCACATAAGTAGATAGATTTTCAGAAAACCGTCATCCAATTTCCGACAGCACATATCAGCCCGAAATTGTATACGAAGCTCACACAATCCAAAACCGTATCTCACGCTAACAGAGAAAAATCCGCGACCTAAACAAACACATTTTTATCATTAAGCACCCATATCCGAGCACTATGTACCGAAAAACTCATTAAACGCTAAACATTAAGAGAACTCGGAAAAATCCCATACAAATAGCCTATTAGCGTAACTTTTAATGGCTACTACGGGTTACATGAGGTTAATGGAGTTCCATATTTGGCACCCTCACTTATATCTTGAGCTTCTCGTGGCGAGGATTATACGTTCGAATCCCGCGCGAAACTTAATTAAAGTTTTAATGAGCCACGCAATATATGTATTTCGGAAAACTGGCATAGAATAAATTTGGAAGTCGCAGAGATAGGTGAGGGGATTGAAATGTGTGGTTCAAAATGGATACAGTAAAGATACCCTTTTTTGTTGTGGATAGGAAATCTTTAAATGGATTCTCCCGCTCTGGGCGGAGTGGAAGGGCGTGTCAGACTTTTACTGACTAAAACTCAACAGTGTTCTTTCACTTGCCTGTACGCCGTTCCACGGTTTCTCTTTTGACCAACCCGAAACCCTGACCCAGGAGGCATCGGTCTTCATGGATCCCGTTACGATGTGCTGACATCTCTTTGAGGCGCGCGTCCTTACTGGGCGGCGAACTGCCCACTGCTCACCGCCCGAGGTATCTTATCCTTACTATAATATTATAAATCGGAAAGAGAGTTTGTTTCGCTTTCACGCCGTGACTACTGAACCGATTGCTTGAAATTTTGCAGACGTAAAGTTAAAAGTCTGGATTAAATAATAGGATCTTCTCGGTGGTAGGCAACAACATCAGCCGCCGGCATAAGTTACCACCCACCAGACAAAGTCTTGCCGCCAAGCGATTCGTCGTGTTCCGGCATGATGTCTGGTGAAGCCGTACGGAGGACAGGTCTGAGCAGTTGTGTTGCGATGTGTACCGGGTACGATGTGCCTAATGTTGTTGTGTCAGGAGTTTGGTCGTGGAAGGTCTCCAGATCATCCTCTGGCGCAGCATCGTTGGTCGTGTTGTTGGGTTAAATATTGCATCACCTCGCTCAACTGCCGTCTTCCTTCCTATTCACTCAGTTTTTTTGAGTGAATAGGCTTAATAAACTAGTGCGTTTTACCATCAACGATTGCATCACTGCTTACCATCAGGCGGGATTGCAGTCAAGCACTAGTTTATAACTAATAAAAAAAAGGATAATTTTTATTTCGAAAAAATTGTATATTCCTAAAGGAAAACAAAAATATTGTTAGTTTCATACCAGTTCGGTGATAGACGACGCTGTGTGCCGTTTAACTGGTCGACCCAGGCATCGGTCTTCGTTTACCCCGTCGCGATATGCTGTCAAACACAACGTGCCGTCGACTCGGGCCTGGTCCTTACGAACGTGACCGGGAATACGATGTAGTCTCCCGACCAGGGAATCTCCTACGGCTGCTAGAGGCGCGAGGACGCTGAGATTCTACCTCCCTCAAGCGCTCCGCCTCCTCCATTGCCAGCATCACTGCACTCTCGCTCCGGACCATAGCCTGGATCAGGACCAGACGCGAGACATCGCCGCCGATCGCCGCCACAAGGACATGGAGGTTCTCCGCCCAAGCCGGGTAAACTTCCACCGTACAGTAATCAAATCAAATCAAATCAAATCATTTATTTCAAATAAACCAGTTACAGGCACTTTTGAATTGTCAGAAGGTCGGTCAGTCAATAAGATGAAGCTAGTCGCCCATTCCAAAGAGTAGGTACCTATGGAGAAGAACGGCCAAGAAACTCCATGGACACTCTTTTAAATTTTTAAGCTATTGTTACAAATATTAGATTACATCATTCATGTTGAAATCAACCGCGTGAGAACGATGCAGAAATATATTGTACGCTGAGAGCGTCCATTATGGAAAACATACAAAAATCAATTCAGAAATTAAAATACGCCGTGGCAGCTAAGAGATGACCAGTCCCCTCCGACGGCGTCCGTTCACGAACATGACGTATGGATCAGCATCATTCAGCTCAACCATATCGAAGGGAACCCAATGACCCAAAACACACGCCACCATCAGCGAGACATTTGAGTGAGCATGACATACTCTCAACAGCCAGAGCACAATTAAGTCAATAAAAAAGACTAACCCAACAAATAAATGCCTTACAGCACATTCGTACATTGTGCTCACACGTTTGCCATGCAATTATACAATACTAAGAAATTGAATCTACACAATGCTAAGATAGTTTTACGGTACGGGAGGTTTTACGGTTTAGTTTTTAAGGTAGATAGTAAATATACCCTATAGTTTATTTTCGTAAACTGTTAAATGACCATTGCCTTTCAATTATGAATGGATGAAATTATTTATTCTGCACAAACAACAAGAACTTTACAAAAGGTACTTGAAATACAAACTAAAGTACGGCCGTTGCGAGAATACTTTTCTGACACCTGTCAATGTGACAGTTCTTACAATCATCATCAACTAATATTCATTTTCCAAACTGGTTAGGGTCCGTCTCAAGTCTAACCCGATTCATCTCATTACCATTATTTCACATGGGGCGACACCCTATCTGATCTCCAAAACTCAATTACTGGATAATACTTCTACTAGACTTCTTTCGACGCATAACGACTATCAAGACCTACAAATAACAGCTGAGACTATTGACTTAACTTGCTTTCCGAGGCACCGAGGGGTCTTGGTAAGAAATGGTCACACAACCTCAGACCAACCGCGGCAAATGTACCTTAACCTGATCAATCGACCTGTGCTATGACCTATATGTCCAATCCTCGACCCAATTCTAGTAACTGACAAAGAACAAATTTGCAAAACACATTGTTTTAATCTGACTTTTATCAAGAACTCATTCATTCACTTGGCGGCCGAAGTATATAATAGTACATAATAACCGAAAACCAAATAGTATTCTACTTATAAATTGTATTCATCATTTGTATTTGATTTTCTCTTTTTGTCGTGTCGTGTTTACAAATTTTTACATGTGCATAATGTGGTCTTCTGCACACGTAAAAGAGCCTTCCTCTATTATAGTAATTTTGTATTGTATACCTCTAGATATATATTTATATATATATATCGGATTGGAGATCCCAATAAGTAAATATAAGTAAAAAAAATACAATTTTATCCATGTTTTACTGTCTTTTGTGATGATTACTTCTGAAATCACCAAAAAATTGTGAGCAACGTGATTGATATTCATTCCATCTCTAAATGAAAAGATATATAAGCTTTTCTCGTAAAGGGCCAATTACAGCCCGAAATATCAGATAACTTAATAAGCATCCTATTTTCTTGTTGTCGAGGCAAAGATACTTATCATGCCATATTATCATTTTACTAGCTAATAAGAGCTGTATTTGCATAAATTGCTACAATGAACGATCCTGAAGAGATACTGCCTTGATCATTATTCACTAAACTTGGCAAGCTCCTAGGATGAGTTGTAGAAAAATGCGGAGTATTGTTTTAATCTCAAATGTAGAATGAAGTTGCAGATAATGGGCAAGGAGTTCGAAACAAGATATACATACATGTATATATTTTGTTGATCTTATGTGAAGCATTTAAAATGTTTTCTGAGTGGTCTATTCTGCAAACTTATCACCGTTATGACGTAATTATAATGAGTTTCAAGTAACGTTATCATTGCATTGTACAAATTTGCATTGCTTTACCCGCTGTCGTCCTTACATAACTGGTACTGGTCGATTTACTCATCCTAGTGCTATGCAACAACAGGGCAGCACAAGACCGGTCATCGTGGAAAGCCTTAGGGGAAGCCTTTGTCCAGCAGTGGAGCTCTATAGGCTGAAGATTAAGAAGAAGAATTCTGCAATGCTGAACATAAACCTATACTAGGCTGTACTACAATATCTTGTCGCCACCTTCCTCGTCCTCCCTGTCCGAACTACTATTTTAAGCTACTGAACTAACGTTATTCAATGGGCATGATGTTAAATTGTTTCCCTTATTTTATCAGCATTTTAACCGCCAAAAGATACCACAGTAAAACAAGTTTTTTTTTCTTTTTTTTTATTATTACAAACTAGTGCTTGACTGCAATGTTGCCTGATGGTAAGCAGTGAAGCAATCGTTTATGGTAAAGCGCACTAGTTTATTAAGCCTATTCACTTAAAAAACTTATTGAATAGGAAGGAAGACGGCAGTTGAGCGAGGTGATGTAATGTTAAACCCAACAACACGACCACCGATGCTCCGCCAGAGAGAGATTGATCTGGAGACCCTCCGCGACCAAACTCCGGACACAACAACATTTGGCGCATCGTACTCGGCACACAACTGCTCAGACCCGTTCTCCATACGGCTTTACCAGACAACACACGACAGAGAACACGATGAATCGTTAGGCGGCAAGACTTTGTTTGCTGGGTGGTAACTTCTGCCGGCCTACCGCCCACTGTAATAAAGCAGCATCACCATTACTTTTAACGCCAGGTCACCTAGATCCTTAGCTTAAGGACATCCAACGACAAAGTGTTTAATACATTTTCCTACCTAAGTAATAGTAGGTACACACGGGTCGGGAGACAATATTGAACTCCCGGCCACCGCAGGCGCCAGCTTGAGGGCGACGAGCGATGGGCAGCTCGCCACCCGGTAAGGACCAGGCCCGGGTCGACGGCGCATAGTGTTTCACGCTCTCCTCAATGATATGTCAGCACATCGTGACGGGGTCTACCAGGACCGGTGCCTCCTGGCCCAAAGGCAAGTAAAGGAACCCGAGGGGGTTTTAGTAAAAAAAAATCCTCTTGATTAATTCTCATCCAAAACAAAAACAAAAGGAATAGCACATCAGGTTACTACAAATCAGTCAGATTTCTTGATTAGATTTTTAACTTTACGACTAAAGGATTAAGACTGAAGGTTGATTGGGAATATTTGACAGTTTCAGGTAGCTTGATCTGCTATTGTCCGTACCTATACAACCTTATCAATAATTATATTTCAAAGTCTAACCTTATTTTTTGCATAACTCAACAAAGACACTAAAACAATCTTGTAAAGCATCCCGTATTCTTTAACCCGACGACATATCTAAACTACATCGGCTTACTTGGCCGTATTCCAAAGTCCGTTATTAGTACAGGAGATTTGCAGATTCACCTGCCCCAGATCTTAAGAGTACTTCGCACCTCACTGCCTTTGACATGCCAAAAGTGAGAGAGACTTGCCGGCTTTAATCGGGAGAGACTTATCACAGCTGTGATGCATTAACATAATTGTTTGCATGTCTGAGTGCTTGTGCAAAACTAAGACTCACATCCTAAATGCTTAACACACTATTAACTATCAATTGGAATCACTTTGAAGCGTATTGTTAATCCATTGCTCCATGTGTTCCAAAAATATGTCTGCTCAAGACGGTAAATAATGCAATGAATGCTATCATCATCATCAACCTTTTTATCGTCCCACTGCTGGGCACAGGTCTCCTCTCATACAGAGAAGGATTGAGCGTAATCACCCCGCCTGCTCAACGCGGATTGGCCAATTCAGACTAAAGTTCAGGTTTCCTCAAGATGTTTTCCTTCACCTTATAATCAGTAATTGGTGTCCAAGATATACTTAAAAAGTAGGTACATATAACTTAGAAAAGTTACATTGGTACTTGCCTGACCTGGAATCGAACCCGCGCACTCATACTTGAGAGGCTGGTGTTTTAACCATTAGGCCACCACGACATTGACAAAATGATCCTGTCATAATGAAACCCATTGCTACTGATAGTATAGTATGTTACGCAATTGTCCTGCTAGTTTTAAACAAGCACACAGACGTCTAGTCCAGAACTTCTCCATTACATACAACTCGATTAGCTCTTGATTCACAACAAATCATGTCGTGTTAGACAGTAAAAGAGAGAGGGAAGAGGGACACAAACAATTTAATAATATAACAAATAGCAAAAGCAAAAATAAAAGTATAAAAATGATGAATGAATGGATGAGGTGAGGTGAAGATACAAGTATATAAAAGGTACACAGTAAAAGTAAAAAAAGTAAAGCTTCAGTAACGGCCTCGGCGGCGGAGGGCCGCGCAGAATTCCTGGCGGCTGAAGATGGGTGAAGAGGGCCGGCGCAGATACCCGGCGGCTGAAGACAGGCGGTTGAGGGTCAGCGAAGAGGGCCGGCGCAGAGGCTCGGCGGCTGAAGCCCAGCGGCTGAGGGCCGGTGACAGCTGTAGGCAGGCGGTTGAGTGTCGCAGAAGAGTTGTAGAGGAGCGGGGCGGCCGAGAGGGCCGACAACAGCAGCGGAGATCCAGAAACTGCAGCGAAAAGCGGCTCCCGCGGCAGAGGTCCGGCTACAGCAGCGGCGCCGCCATCAGAGGCGGTGGCGCCGCCAACAGCGACAGAACCAGGCAGCAGAAATATAGCAGGGCCGGCCCCTGCAACGGAGAGCCGGCAGCAGCGGCAGAGCGAGGGAGAGGGTAACCCTAGGAGGGCTCTGCAGGGATAAAACACTCGATAAATAAACTATTACAACGTAAGCACCAGGCCGAAACTCAAGCTGAACCCTCAACGTTCTGCGAGGGCTTCCTAAGAAACCTCGCAGAACAGCATTCCACAAAATTTTGAATATTTGAATATTTAAAAGTAATATAAAATACCGTAAAGGAGTTCGGCATAACAAATCCGATAGAAAGATAGCGGGCAGTTAAGAATTTAGAAGAAAAAAGGTTGTCATAGAGACATAATCAACAGCGTTGTCAAAAACTGTCATAACAATGAAAATGTTATTGTAAATATGTAAATATTTAAATTATAGCGTTATGTTGTGTAGGAAAAATGAATACGGTACAGCACAGGTACAACTTCTTACGCCTAGTTATCGCCAAGTCGCCGAAACTTGGCTTGAAGTTGAGGACCGTGTCTGTAAGCAGCATAATGAGTCTTGGTGTAGTATAATATTATCAGAACAGCGCCTCATAATACTAGAATGCGTATTATGACCTGCAGAAATGAATGATATATGAGTATGAAGAAGTAAGTATATGTAGGTTAATAAAATAACACTACAATCAATGTACCGATTTTTTTTAACATTCCTATGAGGCCAAACTGAAAGTAACTAAACTTATTTCAGCACAATATTACAACATTAAAAAAAATTAAAGTCACAGCGTTCATTCTCAGTCAATTTAACAAGGATCAAAGATGTCTGCAGTCTATCCCACACCTTCCTGCTTCCAGCTTAATCTTTGCAACAAAGTTTAATTCTATGCAATAGCGATATTCAAGTTAATACAGATCAAATATTACTAAACCTATTAGTCTATAATATGTTGGTTTCAAATTTATGTTATTTGTGGGCGGCCAGCTTGATTGTGTTTAACTTCAATATTGAATTCGTTTTATATTAGTTCAATATTAATGGTACCTAGTTATATTAAGGTTAAGTGCCTTAATATACCATTAATATTGAATATATTGCTCGTCTGCTCAGTGTTCCCAACAGGCGATTTCCATTACTTGAGTATTCATTAAAATTATCTACATAGTCTATCTCAGAGACTATTCTCATAATTTTAAGAACATTCTCAGTGTAATTTTCCTACATTTTTAATAATAATTGTCGCTGAGATGATGACAGCCTCCGTGGCGTAGCGGTAGCGGACGCGGCCGCTGCGCAAGGTGGCGCGGGTTCGATCCCCGCACAGTGCAAATATTTGTATGCATGAATATGAATACTTGCACTGGTCTGGTCGTGCCTCGGAAAGCACGTTAAGCCGTTGGCCCTGGTTGCCATACAAACATCTAGTGGCAGTCGTTACAAATGTGTCGTGCTGAAATGTCGAAGTTTAGCCATTTCAGCAGTTGGACTGGTAAAGCGGACCCCAGACACCAAAGCTGAAAAAGCTTCGGATGCGACTGGGATTAACGCTGTGATGATGATGATGATTGTCGCTGAGATGATTATCTACTTTATTTTGCACAATCTAATGGTAAGCAGTGGTTCAATCTGTGATGGTAAAGGGCCTATTCACTCTAGCCTTGAAGCTACTTAAATTGTAATCAGACGGAAACACCGCCGCTGGCAAACGGTTTTAGTCCCTCGATGTACGCAGTATAAAAGACGAGGCCAAATTTTCCGTCAGGATCGTAGTGGTGTCAACAACGTAAGGGTGAATATTTGCTTTACGACTTTCATCCGATGACGGAACGGAAATGGGGGTATAATGAAAGTCATGCAATTCCTATGCACACTCTCCAATATGCATCCTATAGAACACCGACAGGCTGGCTACTTCAGAGACCATTTAGAACCAAATCTGGGTCGCCAATTAGCCTCTTCGCACCCCTCTTCATCACATACAAAGTTGCCAGGTGGCATTTTTTTTTTTTTTTTTTATAAATTTTAAACCAGCGCTTGACCGCAATCCTGCCTGATGGTAAGCAGTGACGCAATCGTTGATGGTAAAGCGCACTAGTTTATTAAGAGCCTATTCACTCTAGCCTTGAAGACACTCAAATTGTAGTCCGACGGAAACACCGCCGCGGGCAAATTGTTCCTGTCCCTCGATTTTGCAGTATCAGCCCAAATGTGGCTGCAGTAAACAACACACGAACGAACCTGTGCTTTGTATAAGATTAGAAGCTGTTCTGGAACCTTTGCAATAATGCCAAGTTTCCTGGCTGCCTACCTTAGCTTTGGAATCAATGAACTGCCCAAAGTTTATGTAGGTTCGAGGAAATCTCAACTCTCAAAAGCTGAAGGTGGTCAGTGCACTCTAAGGATACATTTCGAAAAGTAGCGGTCAAGGTGAACGGGCTCCTTCTGGCGTTGAATAGACACGCTTGTGTTTTGGCGGCGTTGAATGCCACAAAATTGGCTTCACCCCATTTGGAGACTGCCTGTAGTATAACATTATTCGTACGCTCTACCACAGCTTATCTTTCAGACTGGATTGCTTCCTTACCAGCCTGGGTAGCCGGCATGGAGAGATACCTGTCGGTTACACCTGCCTGTACTGGTATAACTGTGCTGTCGTCTGTATACCCATAGATTCCGAGCATCAGCAAAACGTCGATGTGCGAGTCGACTCGGATGAGCATCCATCGACAACAACTCGACTAGATTAACTTACTTTTTTATGTTTTTATTATGACATTTTTATTTTTATTGTATTACCGTGTCGGTGTTACTTGTAATTGCTTGTTGCACCGGGTGACGTTTTTACGTCAGTGCCTGCTGTCGCTGAAAACCAGCGCTAGGCTTTGTTTTGCATAAGACCGCAGCATAACATTTTTCCTCAATTTTTTCTTAATTTTCTTTTTTTTTTAACTTCTACGTCATGTTTACCGCAAATAAACGTTTTTTTTTTTTTATTTCCTTCTTTCTTTAAAAAATGTTTGATTGAAGGACTTGGCTTTTTCATAATCTACGATATGTTTAAGATAGGACGCTAAGTAACTTGATTTCTCTTTCAGGTCTTCTCGTCGAGATTTGGATGATGCATACACGAGAACGACATCATTTGAGCGGCAACTATCATTTGCATCACAGGTAATAGATGGGCGAAAATTGCGTCCATATCCGCGGACAAGAAAGTGACTCAGCCATGTTGTTCCTATATGAATGCCTAATATATGCATATAGCAACAATATGGCCTACAAACTCTAGACTTACGTAGACTTGAAGTGGGAGGCAAATTTGTTGCGGAGACAAAAGTTCCTCGTGGACGGTTTCTAGGTAGATTGTGTCGGTCGTATTTTTGAACGTTTCGTAAATAAACCCCCTTATGTTGCTTAAAATTAAGTATTGATTAGCGACAGTATCACCATACATTTTTGAGGTTTGAATGTCACTAAATATTAATCATCATTTATAAATAAATCCAAAAGTATTAATTCGCGAAATTTACGTAGATGTTTATAATTATGAAAATGCTTGTTTATATTATATTTGCGAAATTGTGAACATGGTTTAGTTAATAATAAAAAAAATCCAGATATTTCGGTTGTCTTTATTTTATGCTACATAATAAAATATAGCAATAGTTTATTAAATATTGCAATACTAGCGCGCTTTGCCATCGTCATTATAATTTACTAGCTGCCGCCAGCGACTTCGTTCGCGTGGAGTTAGTTATGCTCCGCTCCTATTGGTCGCAGCGTGATGTTATATAGCCTAAAGCCTTCCTGGATTAATGGGCTATCCAACGCAAAAAGATTTTTTTTAAATCGAACCCGTAGTTCCCGAGATTAGCGCGAACAAACAAACAAACAAACATATAAAGAAACTCTTTAGCTTTATACAATACAAAAAGAATTTTTCAAATCGGAGCAGTAGTTCCCGAGATTAGCGTGAACAAACAAACAAACATACAAACAAACTCTTCAGCTTTATACCTATATTAGTATAGATTAGTATTAGTATAGATAAAAAAAATATATTGATGAACAAATTATATGTAAAAAAATACGTAGAATTAATTATGTAGTTTGTGTCTCAAAGTGGATAATACAAAAGTATATTTCTAATGTAAAGCGCTAGAAGCCACCAAGTTATAAGAGTTAGCTAAAGGAAGTGAATTATTATTATACCTCTGAGCTACCAACTTATTACTACCAAAACTTGGTGCAATAATGTTATATTTATACTGCACCTGTTTACTTAAAGTGTACTTGTCTTTAAGTTTATCTAGAGTTATATTATCTTATGATAAAATTGTTAGGTACTTTTTGGTACAAGTACATCCCCTATTTTTTGTTTGGGATGGGAAATCATCAATTGTCCTCTCCCGCTCTTGGCGGAGCGCAAGGGCGTGTGAGACTTTTACTGACTAAAACCCACACGTGTTTCTTCACTTGCCTATGCGACGGCCAAGGGCAAGGTTTCTTTATTACCAACCCGCAACCCTGACCCAGGAAGCATCGGTCTTCGTTGATCCCGTCACGATGTGCTGACATCCCTTTGCGGCGGCCAGTGGCGTGAGGCCGCTGGGATTCCCGCTCCCTCACGCCTCCTCCTTTGCAAGCATCACTGCTTCGCAGATAGAGGTGACGGCCTGCAATGCACTGTCGCTCCGGACCATGGCATGGACCAGGGTTGGATGCGAGAGATCATCGCCGATTGCCGTCACGAAAACACGGCGGTACTCCACCCAAGCCGGCAGACCTCCACCGTACAAGTACATCCCTTACCAGCCTGAGCAGCGGGCATGCTACGCGCATGCATGCGGCATGCGGGACTTACTATACGACAGAGGAAGATATTGACTAATGAGTTCTTCATTTAGCTTGGCAATATATTATTGTCAAATACTCAGGGTTCTACAATTCCAATTCAGGGAGCACGCCATTTAAGGATGTGACAAAAGTAAGAACTTTAGAGTGTGGAAATCTGAAATATTTTTGAATTTCATTAAGTACCTACCAGTGGCGAAGGGTGAAATTTTGACAAAGGGAAGCCGGTCCAAAAAAATAAACACTTAAACACTTACCTACTGCAGGATATCTTGGAGGAGGTCTTCAGATAAGAATAGTATTAAAAGCCCCACCTTCACCATACAAAAAAGGACTGATGATTTGATAACAGTGTCTTTCAAGTATGATAAAAGCGGCAGCAAAAGAAAAAAAAAGCCTTTTTCGACGTGCATCTCCATACCACACATGCATGCTTGTTAGTAAGTACTAAGTTAAGTACCTATTGTTAGGGAATAAGAGTCAAGAAAAAATAAAATAAAAAATTACAAAAATAATAAAGTGTTAAAAACCGAACCACACAAACACCGATCCAAAACCAACAAAAATATTAAGCAAAAATAAAGCAAATTATACACAATCACAACGTTATTTATATTGTAATGCAATGCGTCTGTTTTTTTTTAACAAAATGAGCTAAAATGATGTTATAAAAATTCGGATTACTTTTCATTTTATTAAGCAAATTTTTTTAATTGACATGATAGCCAAATCGGACAATCTCTGCTCTTTTTGGCAGTTTCGCACATATGTGTGAATGCGTTTTAAAGCAGAAAATGACCGCTCAGCTGAAGCTACTGAAATGGGGAGGGTCAGAATTAAACTGCAAAGTGTCGAAACTTGAGAAAATGCGTCTTTCAAAGACGTATTCTGGAGCTGTAAAAAAAGCTCATAGGTGTCCAATTTATTTAACGACGCTGACGTAAGACTTTAAGTTCATTCAGCAGGTAGTCAGTTGAGCAGTACTCTATATGAATTAAAGCCATAATAACAAACAAAATACACAGTATTTAACCAAATCTGCGATTAAATTACGTTACAGAATCAGTCACAGTTTAAATACCACAAATATTAAAATATAACAAACGAAAAACACGAAAAACGAACACATGTCACATACTAACAATAATTTATTTTCAACCAAACGAAATGGAACACGAAAATATGCCAAAATAAAAAGAATATGACTTGCGAAGGATTTCATTAAAACGTTTCTTTGTCTCATTCTAATAGAGGAGAGGAGAGAACTGCAAGCCGGTCGGCAGTAGCCTATCTTTTCTCAAAAATTACGGACAGTTAGCGATCATTAGAAAGAGATGTCACACGCTCTGTCTCTTTTCGCCTCATAGTAAAACGTTGGCCGAGATAAGCTGTAATTCGTCGAGTTACCTTTAATGTAATTTAGGTACGAAAAATTTAAGCGCTGATTAATTTACGACTATAAAATGAAATGTGATACTTAGGGTATTGCTAAGAATTACTATTGCTATTGTAAATCGCGCAGGCATTTGATTAATAATACTTTGTTAATGAAATAGAATGTAAATACTTTTGTATGAATATGGAACTGATTTTTGAAAGGTAACCCGGTGGGAATCGGCTTGTATGGACTCTTCGCCACTGGTACCTACATGTATACATACATAAATCAGCCTATAATGTTCCCTTTCCTGGGACACAGGAATCCTCCTCTCCGTCGAGAGGAAGTGGGCTGTAATCTACCTCGCGGGTACAGCGCGGATTACTAAATGTCATATATTATCTTCATTTCTTTTTTTGGTTTTGGGTGATGATGAAATAACTTACACAAAGTAAAGCGCCTAATGGGATCAAACTTACGACTTACAAGTTGTAAGCTGCGGCATTTGCCACTAGCCCGCCGCTGCTATCTATGGACATCTATGTTACTGGCTAATAACAGTGTACTGAATACAGCAAGCATAACTAAAACAACTTATTAAGACTTCTCAGAAACAAACAATAGAAGTTTAATCAACAGAAATCTGCCTAACCAGTTTCCAACTTCGTCGGGGTCAGCTTTCAGTCTAACCGAATTTATCTGAATACTTGACAAGGATCTCTATCCTCTACAATCCAATTGCTGTCCAACACGAAACTCATTTTTGAGACTTCTTGTCAAACTTTTGGCTTTTTGATTAATAATTTTCCAAGACTAGGTGTTTCTCTACGTGATCGAATCAGGAATGAGGATATTCGTAGAAGAACAAAAGTCGCCGACATAGCCCAGCGGATTAGCTATTTGACGTGGCACTGGGCGGGGCACATAGCATGTAGAGCCGATGGTCGATGGGGCAGAAAGGCTTTTGAATGGCGACCACATACCGGCAAGCGCAGCATCGGACACCCACCGACTAGGTGGTCGGATGACCTGACCAAAATCGCAGGGAAGCACTGTATGCAGGCCGCGTCCAACCGTTCTTTTTGGAAATCCTTGGAAGAGGCCTATGTCCAGCAGTGGACTGCATGTGGTTGAGATGATGAAGTATGGCAAGCGGAATAATTGTCTCGGCTGACTTTCGTAAATCTAGCGCGGTTGTTGTAATAATTTATAGCTCAATGCGCTCAATGTATAATGAGTACCCATCTATGTCTTGCCTCGGTGGAAGGCCACAACATCGGCCGCCGGCAGAAGTTACCACCCACCAAACAAAGTCTTGCCTCCAAGCGATTCGTCGTGTTCCGGCATGGTATCTGGTGAAGCAGTATGGACGACGGGTCTGAGCAGTTGTGTGCCGGGTATGATGCGCCAAATGTTGTTGTGTCGGAGGTTTGGTCGTGGGGGGTCTCCAGATCAATCTCCCTCTGGCGCAGCATCGCTGGTCGTGTTGTTGAGTTTAACATTATATCACGGTATCACCTCGCTCAACTGCCGTTTCCCTTCCTATTCACTAAATAAACTAGCGCGCTTTACCATCAACGATTGCATCACTACTTACCATCAGGGGGGATTGCGATCAAGCAGTAGTTTATGCTTATACAAAAAAAAAGCCTTTGTCACTCACAGCTCTTAGTTTAAGCAATTGTAGGAAGACTTCGCCAAAAATCAATAAAACATAATCAAATTAAATCAATGGAAATAAATACGTAACAGAGCGTGTGTGCTTGGCGTCATTCCAAAGTTACGCTGCCGTCTGTTGCCAACCGTTTAGACCGGTAATTACACCAATATTTTATACAATGCTTTCCTAGAATCATTCGTATTAAATTTGCTTCGTTTGGTTTACAAATTGCGAATGTTTCTTGTGATTATTTTTCATAGTAAAAATAATTCATCTCTGTGTATTTTCTCAGATTTACTTCGACCATTTCTCGTTTTGTCTGTAGACCAACGTAGGTATGGACTTTATATAAGTAACAGTTTTTTTTGTTATTATAAAAGCAGGGCACATTGCTCGTGGAACCGATGGCTGATGGGGCAGTAAGGTTCTGGAGTGGCGGCCACCTACTGGAAGACGCAGCGTAGGGAGGCCCCCAACAAGGTGGACCGATGACCTGGTGAAGGTCGCGGGAAGCCGATGGATGCGGGCAACACAAGACCGGTCAGCGTGGAAAGCCTTGAGGGAGGCCTTTGTCCAGCAGTGGACATCTATAGGCTGAAGAAAAAGAAGAAGAAGGGCATTACACTATACTACGAATAAACTTGTGAGAATAAACTGTGTCGTGCGCTCGGTAACCACACTGTATATTTTTTTAAACATATTTGGGGAAAAATATAATATGGTGTAAAAATTATTGAATCGATTCAGTTGCTTATTCTGAAAAAACTATATTCAGGTTTCGTATTGAGAAAAAATAACGTAAATTTACTAGCTGCGCCCTGCGGTTTTACCCGCGTCAGTAGTAGTAGTACGATTATACTTACGAATATAAAAAAATGATAAAAACCTATTCTCAGGCCTAACGTTTTGTAGGAGTTCAAGGACAACCACTGTGACAGGAGAATCTTATATAATAGAAAATTTGTTTTTCATCTTTACAACGATCATTACTAGCTTTTCAATGCCATAGCATTGAAAGGCTTTAATACTAATGATAGTTGCAACTCGTGCTACAATAATGTACAGAAGATGTAATAGTATTTAGTAAAATATAGTTTAAAAAACTAAAAAACATGCTTTTAAAGAATATCAAACTAAAAAGTTAAAAATAATTTTTAAAAAAGCGTGAGGCACTTAATATACAAAAATTATGGCACAAAGCGCCCCACGCTTTTTTTTTTAAATTATTTTTAACTTTTTAGTTTGATATTCTTTAACACTAGAAAGACGGGCCGGGGTCTTTTGACCCATTTTGAAGTTTATCTTTCGATAATTTCGTAACTATTAGTTTTGGTGCTACATCCTCCCGTGACTTTTAATTAAATAGTTTATATTTCAATGTACTGTTTATGTTAATATTATATTATCATCCTGAATTAAATGAACATAACATTTACCTACAAAGACGGCGCCGGGTCATTTGACCCAAGCGGTATTTATTAAGCTAAACAGTATCCATTTGAAGGTGGATGTTACATATGAAACTAATTGTATAGAATCTTACCAGCTGTTACTTTCGTGTAGCAAACAAAGGTATTTACTTATTTTACAATGTTTAAGCTGAGCGACCATCAAATAAGTATTATTATCGTTACAATCATTGCCTGAGGATCAGTCAGACGGTAAGGGTGAAGATGTGGAAAGTAAATGTGATGTGATGAAGTAAATGATTGATAAGAAGGGGTAATTCCATCCGAAACGAGTTCTTAAGCAGTGACGACTCAAATGACAACATCCCATTAATATTATTACCTCTTTACTTATTCGATAAGAATATTTGTATCTATCATTTGCTGGATTTACCAACGCCTTTGCCTTTTCAGCTACTGTATAAGATCAACGATCATTTAGGGGAAGAAGACGAAGGAGGCAAGTGCGTGGGATGGCCAGTACAAGTTTTTTTTAAATAATATTTTAGATCTTGCTGTTATAAATGCATTGATTTTATATCAAGAAGTGACTAACAACAAAGTGTGTAGAAGAGATTTTATACTCCAGCTAGCTTTAGAACTCAGCAATATGTCGGAGGACTCTTCTACAATTGGTTCAATACAACCAGCAATATCGAGGCAGTCAGCCGTAGCTACTAGAAAAAGACGCTACTATTCTACTTCTTGTAGTTATATGTGTGATATTTGCAAAAAAACATTATGTGGACAATGCAATCAATCAAAATCATGTCTTTGTCAAAATTGTAAATAAATTATTATAAAAGTTCTAGTTATTAAAAACTATATTATTACGCAACAAATTAATGTTTGAATGATAATCCCGCCTTTTCTAAAGATCACAAACATATTTGCAATCAAATGCTCATTGCACATATTAAATACATTGATATTATGACGTGGGGTCATTTGACCCCTAGCCGTCTTTCTTGGTAAGAGTATTGTGCCGTCTTTCTAGTGAAGGATGTTTTTTTAGTTTTTTAAACTATATTTATTTTCAGCTTTTTAGTTCCATATTCTTTAAAAAAAACGAACGAATGAACGTATTAAAAACGGTGGGACATTTTACAGTAACGAGCCGCTCACTCGTAGTCCAAAGAGTTAGAGACGGACAAGCAAAAAACAAGCAAGCAAGCAAACAAGTGAAGCTAGAAGCTGTAAAATTACAACTTCTCCTGATGCTCTGTTGGAACATTTCAATAACGCGCCGTTAGCGACCATCTCTAAAGGACCATTACGGGCGATCCATTTCCTAACTTTTACAGCCTGCATCAGACTGTATCCTTTATGTCCTGCCAACTAAACCCACATTATTACCCCCACACAAAATAAATTAAGCTAAAACCCGCATTGCACCCTCAATTTAGATTGTTGTCATACTTTTTTGCCTAAAGGTAGTTACTGGTTTCTAGGGTTCTGTACTACAAGGGGATTTACGAATTACTAAACCCTTGCATGTCGTGATGGCGTACGCATGTCGTGGTGGCCCAGTGGTTAAAAAACCAGCCTCTCAAGTATGAGTGTGCGTGTTCGATTCCAGGTCAGGCAAGTACCATTGTAACTTTTCTAAGTTATATGTACTTTCTAAGTATATCTTGGACACCAATGACTGATTAAAAGGTGAGGGAAAACATCTTGAGGAATCCTGGGCTTTAAGTCTGAAATCGCCAACTCGCGTTGACCAGGCGTGGTGATTGTGCTCTACCCTTCTCTGCATGAGAGGAGACCTGTGCCCAGTAGTGGGACAATTAAAAGGTTGTTGATGAAACCCTTACTGTCCGGTCAATTATCCTTTGTTATTTCCGTTAGCTGGATTATTTCGTGAACTATAATTGGAAGACTATTGAAATTTTCACGGAATATGTATTTCTGTGTTTGCAGAGCAGCGGTGGTCTAGTGGTATCAGCCGCGACTTACAAGTTGTAGATCGTAGGTTGGAACACGGTCAGACGTTTTATTTTGTGTAAATTATTTTAACACCGCTGCTTTCAAAACTGTGAAGGAAAACATCGGGAGGCCGCTACCCGCATGTCCTAGAGCCAAAAACTTCGAAGACATATGACATCTACCATCCGCACTGGTTCAGCATGGTAAATTACGACCCACTCACTCTCACGGAGAGGAAGCTTGTGTACTAACTTATCATCATCATCATCTCAGCGTATAGTCCCGGTTGCATCAGCGTCTTTCGCTTTGGAGCCCCGGCTCCGCTTTCCTGAATATACACCTCCATTTCGCACGATCTCAGGCATCCCGTGGTGTGAGATTAGGGGACTGTGGGAACATTATAGGCTAATTATGAATTTTTGTTGCTGCTATAACGGGAATTGTTAGCCTGCATCGTTCCACTGCTGGGCCAATCTTCTCGTCTTCATCTTTATGTGTCAATGGTAGGTAATCTTCTTCAATATTTTATGTCGTATGATTCCAGTGGGTAGCCAAATTGGTTGGGCCATCATTGACATTCATTAAGTCTTCCAAGCTACTGGTGAACGGGGATTTAGGGCAGTCCAGTAAATGGGGCATGGTCTGACTAGAGGCACCACACTCGAACTGGGAATCCATCAATGGGATGGTTCACTAATCCCCCATTTCGACAAGTTTTTTCTACAGCACAATACTCGGGTAGACAACCTCATGATATCCAGGTCACAAAAAACAGCGAATAAAAAAATAATTGAGGATACTTTTAAATATGGAACTCTTCCTGTGCAAGACCGATTTGCACTTAGCCAGTTTTTGTGTATAAAAGGTGGCATCGCCAATAACAATATTTTTTCCGTTATAGCCTATTAATTTGTTGTTGCAAGCGCTAACAACACGTGGACGGTTTCGGCGATCGCTTAAGGTTGGACAGAAATATTGCTAGTTGAACGTGAATTACCTTTTGTTGCCTGGCCGACAAATTACTGTGGGGTCTATTTTTTGACATGATCTTCTTTATCAGTTCGGTTGAAATCACAATGCTCTTGATAGTATCTAAGTAAACTTATACAAAAGATTCAATACTAGCATGTACCATAAACGATGGGACACTTAATATCGTGTCCTGCGTATCGGCTGGCACCAAACATGTAACCGGATTCTGGGCCGAGTCCATTTAGATTCCTATCTCCACGCTTAGAAGAATAGGAACATAAATGAAACAGTCTAATGGGCGATTTTCGTAATTTTCAGAATGTTTTCTCCAACTTAATCATCTTCTCATATAATCTGTCAAAACTACATCTATTTTCCCTACGTTTTGATAAGCTTTTTTTGGTTGCAATTATGAAGACTGAAACTATATTATAAAAGTTTCAAATTACTAAAATTGACTTTCAGATTTCCCCGAATACCTAGAGAAACCTGATGACCAATTTAGGTAATTTAAAACTTTTAAACATCTAAAACATTCAATTAACGTAATGTACATCTCTTCCTCAGCCTATAGATGTCCACTGCTGGACAAAGGCCTCCCCCAAGGCTTTCCACGATGACCGGTCTTGTGCTGCCCGCATCCATCGGCTTCCCGCGACCTTCACCAGGTCATCGATCCACCTTGTTGGGGGTCTCCCTACGCTGCGTCTTCCAGTACGTGGCCGCCACTCCAGAACCTTACTGCCCCATCGGCCATCGGTTCTACGAGCAATGTGCCCTGCCCACTGCCACTTAAGTTTAGCGACTCGCAGAGCTATGTCGGTGACTTTGGTTCTTCTGCGGATCTCCTCATTTCTGATTCGATCATGCAGAGAAACTCCGAGCATAGCTCTTTCCATTTCTTTCTTTTTTCTTTGTAATGTACATAGATACCGCCCAAATATCTATTGGGTGCTATTACCAGATATTATTTAAACTTCGAAAACAACTGTGGAGGCCTAATAGAAACAGTCCCGACTTAGTCATGAGTATGAAACAAGAAAAAGACGCATTACTTTTTGTAAATTATTTCATCGCCACTGATAATTCAACATACACACTGATCTTGCAATCAAAAATTCGAAGACATGTGATATCTATCGTCCCACGCAGTAGATTATAGCCCACTCTCTTGTCAAAAGAGAAGGCCCATCAGCATCTCAGCAGTGAGAATATTATAGGCTGACTACGTTGCTTAAACTCTAGAAGTGCCATCTTGAAGACAGAGCTGATATTAAAAAAAAATGATCAGTTTACGCAAATGCCAGAAAAGGCAGAAAAGAGGTGGTTTATTCCCAGCCTCTTGTACGCCCTGTAACAAAAAAATTACCAAAAGTGACATCTACCAATCCATAATGGGCTCGCTTAGTGGATTATATAGCCTACTTCTCTTGAAGGGAAATTGCCTTTTTTTGCGAATTTGGAAAAATCCTCATGGACAATCCTTCGCTCGGGGACGCGGAGGGGTGTACCGGACTCTTACTGGTTAAAAAACCTCTTAAGCGTTCGTTATCTGCCTTTGCGGGGTACCGGGTCCTCCCAATTCTACGGTACGGTTCTGTGGTTCATCGACACAGTCTGAATGTTCCCATTATGCTATCTTGTCAGCATCATCTGCCTAGCCTTCTCACAACATGTTGAGGTCTGATTCCAGTCTAACCGGAGACAGCTGAATACCTGTGCTTGATAGTTAGATGGTGTTAGCAAAGAAGTGGTGTTGTCTCACTCTCGAATCAAATCCATTTCAACAATAAAAATACCACGCAACCTTTTTCAATAAATCTCCACCCCCATCTATGTATAATATCACAAGTCAAAATCTCCAGCAAGTGCGAACCTAATACAAAACGTTCCGTTTAAAACGCAATAATCTGATGGACCGGATCCCAACCAGCTGGCGCGACGCCAAACATCCGCACCTTCGCAAGGATACGTACGTTTCCGGCTTCTGAACGAACACGACACGACACGTTAAAATGTGGGTCAGCTGCCTATATCATTAGGATGGATCAGGTACACTGGAAATAGACAGGTAATTTAGACAGTTGGGACTTTTTGAGATTAAATGCTGGTGGTTGGTTGGAAAAGGAAATCGTGAATAGGCGATGCATCTGTGTGAAGATTTGTGGGTATTTAAAGTTATTTTGTAAATGTTTCAAAAATTTGATTTTTTTTAAATTTACTACAAGAAAAGCCAAGGTTTATTATAATACCGTGAGCATGCTCTGTCGTTTTCTATGGACCAGTAATGAAATTTGTTGACGGATATACTCTAAGGCGCTGTTTATTAGCCGCACCGTCAACCGTTTTGTTTACGAAGGGCCGTATTGTGAGAACCTTGTACATAACTTTAACCTTCACTTTTGTACCACTTCGCAGTTACATACAAAACCAATTAAATTGAATAATTTATTTTATTCATTCTAACTCGAGTTGGTCTCCAAAGCCTAGAGCACAGGCGTAGAGTAGCCAGCCTTTCGGTGTTCTATAGGATGCATTTCGGGGAGTGTGCGATGGAATTGCATGATTTAATTCCCCCATCTCCGTTCCACCAGCGGACGACCCGTCGTACGGCTGGTTTCCACCCTTACGTTGTTAACACCACTACGATCCGGATGAAGCGTTTCGCCTCCTCCTTTATACCGCGTACATCGAGGGACTGGAACAATTTGCCAGCGGCGGTGTTTCCGTCGGACTATAATTTGAGTGTCTTCAAGGCTAGAGTGAATAGGCTCTTAATAAACTAGTGCGCTTTACCATCAACGATTGCGTCACTGCTTACCATCAGGCAGGATTGCGGTCAAGCGCTAGTTTATAATATATATAAAAAAAAAATTATTATGAATTTGAAGTCATGTCATTTGCCAATCGTTTGCTCTGGGTCTGCTTCATACGGCCACTTGTTCCCACTTCTAGTACTCTCAGTTGGAGAGGCCTGTGTTCCAAAGTATTAATCCTACTAATATAAATGCGAAATTTGTGGATGGATTTTTTTTACTCTTTCACGCAAAAACAACAGAACGGATTTAGATGAAGTTTAGTACATAAATAATATATAACTAATAATAATACATCATCATCATCGTCTCAGCCAAATGAACTCCACTGCTGGACATAGGCCTCCACCAAGGATTTCCAAAAAGATTGGTTGGACGCGGCCTGCATCCAGCGCTTCCCTGTAATTTGGTGAGATCATCCGACCACCTAGTCGGAGGTCGTCAGACGCTGCGCTTGCTGGTACGTGGTCGCCATTCATGAGCCTTTCTTTCCCATCGGCCATCGGCTCTACTAGCTATGTGCCCCGCCCACTGCCACTTCAGAGAGCTAATCCGCTGGGCTATGTCAGCGACTTTAGTTTTTGCACGGATAATAATACATAGGATATTTTTATCCCGATATTTCCACGAGATCGAAAGTTATGCGGGTAAAACCCGGGGGCGCAGCTAGTGTCAAGTATAATAAAGTAGATAATATTATCATTATCATAATTAACAATTGAAAAAAAGTAACGTTAAATATTTGAACGTTATAAGAATTAAAGTTATAATATGGCATACAAGATTCTAAAATGAACAGCTACTACCTATATCTTCTGTAGTATGTTTTCAAACACATAATCATACTGCTTCCACCATTAGGACTCTGATGCCGGTGATTATTGAAAGTATTTACATTTGGTTATCTTGACCGGTAACCTAATGCCTAGCAACTGCGTAAAGGCAAAAAAGGGTTAACAGAATTATATGATAAGGTCTGTATTTTCCCTAATTTGGGGGATAAAAGCACTTTATGTTTAGCTGAAATTTTCATGTCTTAATTATAGATCAAAAAAGGTTTTCGTTGTTTTGTAAGAACCTTTTTTAGTTAATGTACTTGCATTTTTTTTATAAATTATAAACTAGCGCTTGACCGCAATTCCGCCTGATGGTAAGCAGTGATGCAATCGTTGATGGTAAAATGCACTAGTTTATTAAGAGCCTATTCACTCTAGAGTGAATAGGCTCTTAATGGTCAGCTAGTGCGTTCAAGGCTAGCCTTGAAGACACTCAAATTGTAGTTCGACGGAAACACTTCCGCTGACAAATTGTTGCAGTCCTTCGATGTACGCGGTATAAAGGAGGAGGCGAAACGCTTCGTCCGGATCGTAGTGGTGTTGACAACATAAGGGTGGAAACTCGCCGTACGACGGATCGTCCGATGGTGGAACGGAGATGGGGGAATTAAATTCCCTCGCATACTCTCCAAAATGCATCCCCTAGAACACCGAAATACTGGCTGTTCTACCCCTGTGCTCTAGGTGACGACCTCCAAAGCCTAGGCTTTGGAGACCGTCTCAAGTTAAATCAGGGTCACCAATTAAACGAATTCATTTGTATTTCCCTCTTACAGCAGCGGTGGTCTGCTGGTATCGGACGCGACTTACAAGTTGCAGGCCATAGGTTCAAACCCCGTCCGATGCTCTACTCTATGAAGGAAATGCAGCATGCAGCCAGCATGTCCTAGAGGCAAAACTTCGAACACATATGATATCTAGCAACTCGCACTTGGCCGGCGTGGTAGATTACAGCCTACTCCCTTTCACTGAGGAGGAGGAGGCCTGTGTCACAGGAGTGGAAATTTTATGGGCTGATGTAGTTTCGTGGCTTGAATTGAGATTTTTCTGCCTGATTCTTAATAAACTAGTGCGTCATAACCTTCAACGGTTGCATCACTGCTTACCATCAGACGGAACTGCGGTCAAGCACTAGGTTCTAATTATTAAAAAGAGTGAATTGTTGTTACGTATCACATAATGCTTACACTTTTAATTTTGAAGGCTAAGCGGCGCTATGAATAATACCCTTCAATATTCTTTAGTTCGCTTGAAAAAATATTAGATTCTGCCACTCAAAAAGAGGCTCAAATGTTTATAAATGTTCATCGCTGTTGTGTGGTGGTCTTGAGGAAGGCTCGAAGATATTTTAGAATAAGAATAAAAGACAACACTTCAGTTCGTCCTAGGCGGATCACGAATGCCGCTGCAGACCAGAGGTAAAGTATATTTTATTTTTAAACCATAGACAATTACAAATAGACATTGACGATGACAGCCTCCGTGGCGTAGCGGTAGCGGACGCGGCCGCTGCGCAAGTGCAAGCTGTGAAAGCACGTTAAGCCGTTGGTCCCGGTTGCCATACGAACATCTAGTGGCAGCCGTTACGAATTGTTGGAGCCCTCATAAGTCCAACAATTGGTCTAACTGTAATGCTTCGACGTCGCCTTCGGGTTGTGGAGGTCAGACGGCAGTCGCTTCACGGAAAATGTCGAAGTTTAGCCATATCAGCAGTTGGACTGGTAAAGCGGAGCCCGGACTCCAAAACTGAAAAGGCTTCGGATGCGACTGGGATTAACGCTGTGATGATGATGATGATTGACAATGACAATGACATATATCCTATATTTAACATTCGCTGATGATGAACACCTAAAAATGTGTGGCTAAACAATAACGATAATCGGTGGATCAAGTTAAGTTACGCTTTTCGAAGTTGGGCTGTGGATGGGTAACCCTCTTTTCATACCGAGACCCCTCCCCGATTTGCGTAGCATGTTAAGCTGTTATTCCTGACTGTCATTCGTAGAAAATTGATGGTTTTATGGGTAGTCAAAAACCTGAAAGAGTGTCAACCAACATGCATCGTAGCCGTATTAAAGAGCAACTGGGTTGTGGAGGTCAGATAGAAAGCCACTCCATGTAAAAAATTGGTATTCAGCTAAGTCTGGTAAGATTTAAAGCTGACCCCAACATAGTTTATTTATTTGATTATTTATTCAGGATCTCCAACAAAGAATATACACAAATCATGAAAAAAGTAAAAATGGACGACAATATTATCACGAAGGTGTACTACTTCACTTACAGGAGACCACAGCATGCATAAAAGAAATTATAACTAAGCGAACAAAATTTAAAGTTAAAATAATAATAATGAAATGAAAATAAAACATATTCGGTAACATATCGACGCTTGAAAGGCAATCATATCTAAGCGACAAAAATTCATAAATTGAGTTATATACACCATTCGAACCGCTAGATTATTCTGCGTCGTTTGGTGTATATGTATAACTCAATTTACGAATTTTTGTCGCTTAGATATGATTGCCTTTCAAGTGTCGATATATAAAACAAACTAAATACGTACATGAACGACATCAAAACCATAATTAAGATCAAAAACTATCAACTAGTTATTTCTTTGAGACCTAATTGAGAAAAGATGAAGCAGATGATGATACATCATCAGCAGGTCAGTAATTGATTCATTCATTCATCACCATCATCAACCTTTTTATCCTCCCACTGTTGGGCACAGGTCTCCTCTCATACAGAGAAGGATTGAACGTAATCACCATGCCTGCTCAACGCGGATTCAGACTAAAGTTCAGGTTTCCTCAAGATGTTTTCATTCACCTTATAATCAGTAATTAGTGTCCAAGATATACTTAGAAAGTAGGTACATATAACTTAGAAAAATTACAATGGTACTTGCCTGACCTGGAATCGAATCCGCACACTCATACTTGAGAGGCTGGTGTTTTAACTACTAGGCCACCACGACTTGTAATATTTACAGAAAAGTGAATTTCTCCGAGTGATTTTAGATTTGCTTTCTAAACCTTCATAAAAGTATTTCTTCCTTCTTCTTCTTCTTCTCAGCCTATAGAGGTCCACTGCTGAACAAAGGCCTCCTCCAAGGTTTTCCATGATGACTGGACTTGTGCTGCCCACATCCATCGGCTTCACCACGTCATCGGTCATTCCTTCCTGTGAGCTTTTCTAAGGCACCCAAAGAGTAATACGTAGCTCGCCGCTGGGTAAGGACCAGGCCCGGGTCGAAGGCGCGTTGAGTTCCACGCGCGCCTCAAACAGATACCGAAATAAGATCGACGTATGCCAGGGTTGCACGTTGTAGGTACACAAGAGATACCTTGGCCTCTGGCGCACAGGCAAATATAGGAACACTGGTGGGTTTTAGTCAGTGGAAGGCTCACACGTCCTTTCACTTCTCCATGAGCGGGAGAGGTCACTTGATGATTTTCCAACCTATAAAACTGGTTATTTCTAATACATTGCTTCGTGTTCGAGATAACGCAAAGAATATTGCAGAACTGTTAAAATGAAGTTCTCAAAATTTATTAGAATTTATCCTCCTCCAACATCTTATCCCTCCTTATCCAACATCTACGGTAGATGTTTAACATATACAGGAAAACGTATATGTTTAAGTATAATCCTGAATGTGCCAGACACCTAATATGACGGTATCTCTTAGCTTGCATATTACATCAGCATAAAACATACTAAGTACACGTCATGGGCCCTAATAGTACATTTTGGAAAGCTGAATTGTTTATCCAATGCCGAATTTTGGCATACAGCCAACGCACGGAACAGCCAACACCTGAGCTCGTAATTGGCCCGCATTTAGGCCTGATTGTCGGAAACGGATACTAGATGATATTTCATTGCTTTGGATTGTTATTAGTATTAGTAACAGCTTGGTGTTTGGTGGACAGCATTGATTTCAAAATGGGGATCTTTTCAACCTGAACCTTATAATAGGGATGTATCCAAGGTATGAAAATCAAAAAAATAATAATTAGTCCGTCTTATAGATAATAAAAATTAAGACCCGTACTTTTTATTTTGTCGAAATAACCAATAACTACTGAGAATAGCAAAAAAAGCTTATTAAAGTTACGGAGTTGGGGCTAATTACGTCTCGCCGTGGCATATTTTGGACCACGGTGCGACGTCATGCGACAATTCAATCAATATATCTTCCTAAGAATTTGAATGAAAGAAAAAATAAAAAATACATGTTTAATATTTTTTATAAATCTAACTGATGGACATTAAATTATTTTTTAGGATACAACCCAATCTGTCTCAAAAGTCATAAAATCTTATGCTTTTGAAGATTATTCTTGTGTTGCTAACGTATTGGTAAATATTTTGATCTGTAGGTGATGTTAAACACTTTGTCGAAGTCCAAGTCTTTCCATCATAATCAGCCTATAATGTTCCCTACTACTGAGACATGGGCTCCCCTCTGTAAGAGAGAGTGGACCATAGTCCACTATGTGTGAACAGTGTTGGTTGGTGGATGTAACATGTGTCCCTCTGGCGCAGCATTGTTGGTCGTGATGTTGAGCTTAACTTTGCATCACCTCGCTCAACTGCTGACTTCCTTCCTATTCACTAACATTTTTAATTGAATATTCTTAAAAAACTAGAGCGCTTTACCATCAACGATTGTATACTGCTTACCATCAGGCAGAATTGCAGTCAAGCACTAGTTTATAATCATATAAAAAAAATAATTTCTTCATTGTTTTGAATCTAGCGATGATGTATGTAAATTATTACACGAATATAAAGTGCTTGCCCAGCCATGCCGTAGGTAGACTGTCCGAGACAACTCTTAACAAATGACCGATACCTCAAGGACATTCACTTCCACCATAAAAAAAAAACAATACCTATATAACAATTGCCTGTTAGGTCCTGCATAAAAAAAAAACACTTTAGGCTGATTTACATGGTGTGATTTAATTGATGTGGTATGCCATAAGTCAAACCATCAGTATAATTTGCATTAGCTAAATGGTGAATAGAAGCCAAATTATTGTTATTATTCTCGGTGGTAGGCCATAACATCGGCTGCCGGTAGAAGTTGCCACCCACCAGACAAAGGCTTGCCGCCAAGCGATTTATCGTGTTCCGGCATGATGTCTGGTGAAGCCGTAAGGAGGACGGGTCTGAGCAGTTGTGTTGCGATGTGTGCCGGGTACGATGCGCCAAATGTTGTCGTGTCGGGAGTATGGTCGTGGAGGGTCTCCAGATCAATCACCCTCTGGCGCAGCATCGTTGGTTGTGTTACCTCGCTCAACTGCCGTCTTCCTTCCTATACACTCAGTATTTTTTTTTGAGTGATTAGGCTCTTAATAAACTAGTGCACTTTACCGTCATTGATTGCATCACTGCTTACCATCAGGCGGGATTGCAGTCAAACACTAATTAATAATTATAAAAACAAAAAAACAGTATATAAAGAAAACCCTGTCCGATCCGTGAAGGTATTGTTAGGTATCGATAACTGATTCCACTAATGCCTACAAAGCCGGGCAAAACTGAAAAAAAAATCCCCCTAAAAAAATAATATTATTTCGCAAAAAGAGGTAATACATGTGTGGTAGCTAATACATTCGCAGGTGAAGGGGGGCAGGACATGCGGCCCGCGCTCGCGTTGCTCATAATAATACCGTCGAAAATGGTGTTTTCACTTAAAAAAAACCAAATTTTTGGGGATTTTGCAATTAATTCGCGGAAAAAAGATTATTTCAAAATTCATTAGTATTGTTACTATGATGATTATCTAGAATTTCATATTTCATTTGGTCATGTAATGTGTTTACCTAACCTTTATTATCCTTATAGGTTGGACGGGCTTTTCTTTACATAATGTTTAAATTCATATTTTGTTTGGCAATGACATCAAGCAATGGACAAAAATGAAGACATTTTATATGACGATGTACTTCTTTTTTATAATTTGCCTTTTTGTATGTACGGAATGAACTATTCTTTTATAGCACAGACAAGAAATACAAGTTTCTTGTCGGAGCAAATGAGGTTTTCCTTATTCAAAAATTATTACAATACAAATTATTCAAAAACTACTAACACATTCAATTTCATTCCAGTCAAATTGAATTCTATCGTAACGGCGATAAAACAAAATAGTCTGTTTTGGTTTTAAATAGCTCGATTAATATGTACGAGTGAAGACAGATTCGACAACATACAGACAGCCAATTAAGGCCTATCAGCACTGACATGAATTATAAATTATTTTTGAATAAATTGTTTCGTTTTACACTTGCTTCTATTCGTCTATCCGGAATATTGATCAGGGCCTATTTAAAGAGTAATTATAGAAGGGGAGTTTCTAATAGGATAGTAGATAATCAAGTGGAAAATACTTTATTGTTTATTTCAGCTTTTATGAGTTGTTTCAAATAAGTACTCATTTTGATCGCATATGCTTTTATTTAATATACCTTTAGTAGTTAATGTGTACCAGGAATTTGATCTCATAATGATCGATTGGGACAAGTTTCATAATCAATTAAAAATTGCGTCATTATGACTTTCCAGTGGTAAATCACTGACACTCCACTCCGCGTTAATAAATGTTCAAATTGAGTAGTCGTTTTTAGAAAATCATTTCTACCATCGGGTTTTATAAAAATGGCAATACGGCAATATCATTCTATCACCATTCCATTACGAGACGAGCAAGATAATTAATCGATCATTATGATTTTAGCAGATTACGAACTTTTAAGCAAAATGATAATGAAATAACAATGGGATCGTGTTGAAATGACAATAGATCTACCCATTCTTACATAACTAATAAATATAATAAATTTTTAGATACATAAGCCCTTTATAAATTGTGTCTTCATTTCAAAATATTTACATATAAATTATATTTTTAAATGTTAAAATATGTATAAGGGCACGTGACTGGTTAATGTTGAATATTGTGATCTGTTTTATTGTATCAGTATCAATTGACCGTAAAATACTCTAATATTTTTTTGAATTCGATTAATCGGTCGGTATTCGGATTAATTATAATTTTTATTAAGGGCGGGTAAGACCATGGAGCTAATAGTAACATCGACTGGAGTTGCATTTGACATAGCGAACGACCGTTTGCGCGTGTGATCATTCTTTGTTCAAGCTTCGATCGAGTGGGTTGGTCATACTCAAACCCAGTGGCTCTTATCTGTTTTAATCTGAGATTATCATTGTAATCCCTTAAAATCAAAATGATCTAAGTGTTTGTACAGTTAAAAGAATAAGAATCGAACATCACACTATAGTTATTGTTCAACGTGTTCTCGAAATACCGCCCACGATGGATCCTCAAGCGGATGAGAAGACACCTCAACTATCCGGAACTTCGACGCTTACTGACGTTTTTCCTACACATGTATTAAAAAAATATTAGCCCAGCGGTATCGGCAACAGGGTCCGAGCTAGCGGGCTCTAGTACCATCCATCCATTATATTTTTATTATTAAGTAATAATAACTTTAAAATCAATGTCATTCCTCTTGGATTGTTACAACATTCCATATCTTGGTTAAATCTATTATCCGTTTTATAAAATACATTAAAGAGAGTGCAAGATGTGAATGCATATTATGAACGGAATGAGAAACAGCTAAAGAACTCGATAAGCACACTGTCAAGATAACGGCTTTAGTAACTCGTATTCTGTGATTTAACTGGCGTGTTTACAGCCATTTACAAGTTAGCAACTTGTTCTAAAGAAGTCCTGTTAAAGACTTGTCAAATAAATTTTGTGTAGACATACAGATATTGAAGTTGTACACACACAAATTTCGAAAGATAAGTCGCTGGACTTATCTTTCGAAATTTGTGTGTGTATACAATATGTAATGAAAACCCTGTCCGATTCGTGAAGGTATCGTTAGGTATCGATAACTGATTCTACTAATGGATACAAAGCCGGCAAAAACTTAAAAAAAATCCCCCTAAAAAATAAATATTATTTTGTAAAAAGAGGTAACTTAATACATGTACGGTAGGCAACCCTTCCGCAGGCGACGGGGGGCAGGGCACGCGGCACGTGGTCGCATCGCTTATAATAATACCGTCATAATGGTGTTGACACTTTTTAAAAATTACCAAATTTCGGGGAAGTTGGAATGAATTTGTGGGAAAAACAGATTATTTCAAAATTCATTAGTATTGTTACTATGATGATTACGTAAAATTTTATATCATATTTGGTCATGTGTTTACCTAACCTTTATTATCCATAAGGCTCGGACAGGGTTTTCTTTACTTATTGCATATATAGTTATGTTTTCGGTTAGTTTTAAATGCTACGTCTTTATAGCTTGTTTTTATGAAGAGAAAAGTGTACCCCCAACATAACATAGAATACATGTTTCATACCACGGTGCACTTTGCAAGGTAACAGACATTAAAACAGATTGACCCACTGACACATAAACACAGTAGAAATAGGGTTCCGTCTGCATCCTTTGGTGCTAAAATCATTTTAGAATTATGTGATTCTAAAATGATTCTCACATAATTCTTGGCTCTTGGTTAGGTATGTCGGTTTCCGTACAAATGTGTTCGTTCGCCGTTTTGAATCTTGACCCTTTAGTACAAAGCTCTAAGAATTTCTCTTTTTCTTTGACCTCGTCGTTTCCCTTTACGCGGGGTCGGCTTTCCTGGTGCTGAAGCGCCACTTATTCCGCTGGCATGCATCATCATCTGAAAGCCCCACCTATCTTAGATCCTTGCGAACATTCGTCATCCATGTAGTTGGGGGCCCTCTCTCTTCTTTGTAGTCAAGGAAAAGCACTTTTTCACGACATGGATATCTGGCCTTCGCTGTATATGACCGTACCATCTAAGCCTGGACTCCATGATTTTTCCTGCAAATATGCAACATTAAAGGCACCTCTCACATATTCATTGCGCCCACCCAGCGCAGCAATCCCACCTCGGCTATGTGTAGCTTCTGCACATGAATTTTCTTCGCAGCCCATACCTCGCTGCCATAGAAGAGAGCCGGTCTAACAGCTTTTTTATTGACCTTGCCTTTCAAACAAATGCAACAATGTACAAAGCACAAACCACGTTCACAAAATAAACAAACAAACACTCATTAATGTTCAAAGTCGATTTTTGCCAACGCGGGACGGCGCCGGCGTCTACGTAAGCATTAATTATTCGGCCTGACCGGCGCGTGGCGTCGCATAATGTTTGGACAACCGGTGACCATTTATAACTTGAGCGCGTTTGGCTAAGAGATAAGCGTTTGAGCACTGACAGACAGTGTGCGCGTCGAAAAATGAAGGCCAGTTTACAGTGACGGTTTTAGTCGTTATTCTAATGATCCGGAACGGGATTCATGAATTAATAAAAAATGTAATTTATGTTGTACAACTGGCAACTTTGTATTTGGTGGAGAGGTGTGCGAAAATGCTGATCGGCGACTTAGATTTAGTTCAAAACAATCTCCAAAACCTGGAGCACAGGCAGAAAGTAGCCAGCCTATCGGTATTCTATAGGATTCATTTTGCAGTGTGTGCGAGGGAATTGCATGACTGAATTCCCACATCTTCGTTCAATCATCGGAGGACCCCTCGTATGGCTAACTTTAAGAACGTTAACAGTTAAATCATAATCTCAAACTGTCAAGAAACTTCTAATTTCCCTACATTTTGACAAGTTTTAGACATTTGTTTGTCGCCAAGATGGGAGATTTTTGGCATTTTAAATTACGAGAATTGAGGCCCAGGGCCGCAGGTTCTTCGAAAGATATATCATGGCCCCCGGCAAAGGCAAATGCAGGAACACGAGTGGTTTAATATCAGAGCAATCGGTAGATCGCCGCACGGTGAAGACCAGGCCCGGGTTGATGGCGGGTTGTCTTCCACACGCGCCACTACTGTATCCCCAGGCGCAAGCAAATGAAGGAATACAGTTTACTGACACGCCCTTTTGCTCTTGTTAAGGGATATAGAGAAAGTGACTTTGTTTTATAATATGTAGTGAAGAATATTTGTATTGCTTATAGGGCGGCAACGTGTCTAACTTGAATGATGCCTTCGGAGTATATCTTTCCGATTAAATTGCTATAAGTGGCAAACCAGTTACCTCCAACCTTCCACCAAACCAGATCACGATAATCACGTATGTTGACACAATTCACAAGCAGAATCCCAAAATTTATTAATTTTGAATTTTGAGGCCTAAAATCTCCCGGGGGTTACTTAAAATACTTAAAACTAATTACATTTTTGTGACCGGTAAAAGATCGTGGCCATGACTCGCTAGATTGCCAGTTCGAAAAGGAGTGCGTGTGGCGGTCAGCGGAAGAACGGTCTACTATGGTCGCGTTCCGTTTACTTTTTAAGTTTTCGGCAGCATTCACTGTCTATAAACACAAAAATCAAAGGAGATATTCAACAGCTTATATACAATGAAAAAACGTATATAAGTTTTTTTCAGCCTATCATGACGCATACAAATATAAAGGAAATTCAAACGGTCATCGCTAAGCGTGCTGCGCCTAATGTGCAAAACAAAGCTGAAGTTGAAACAGAACCAATGTTTATTTTTGCATCCAGAACTATTTTTTTTTTTATTAAATTATAAACTAGCGCTTGACCACAATCCCGCCTGATAGTAAGCAGTGACTTACTGGCAGGTTATATATGACTTTATCTAATTGTTTATTTTTCAAATTCAGTAATGCATAAATATGTAAACTGTCACACCCCTTGTGCCTGGAGGATTTTGTTTAGTAAGTTGTTACTTGCATTTTCAATTTTAATGACTTTCTTTTTTAGCTTTAGCTTCGTAGGTATATTCATGAACACAAATCTAAATCATACGTATCACGTCTTCTTGTTAACAGCTTTCCTTCTGCTGCCAAACAAAAACAGAATGAAATATTCTTTAAGACTGTAACAAAAGGCCTCTAAAATATTAACAACAGTAGCAACAGTACATTTCTCATACAAAATCTTAAAGCAACTACTTCAAACTGACGAAAATAACCTGGTAACATATCAGTATTCAAGCAAAATTGCAGAGACGTAGCTCCAGGCGCACATATTCAAGTTTAATGAACTTTCTCGTCTCGCTGGGCTAACTTCGTGGCCCCGTACAATACTAAATTTGTTGGGACTAAATATTTATTAATGTGTTGTATGAGTCGGTTGACAGTTCTGAGCTAATCTTATTATTTTTACAATGAAAAATGGTAGGACGCTATGTGTTTTTAGTCTAGTTTTATGACGTTTGGTAGAAAGAACAACTGATTATTTTTGCCCTGTTTTTTAGAACAGTATAGGATTGCAGTGTATTGATAATTTGTTGTTGGTATAGCACGAACCTCGTCATTTTCTGCTCGGCTTGAGACTCCCTGAGTCCCTAGAGTGTGACGTGTGTGTGCCAGCGCTTGACAGCACCACCAAGCGCTGGTTGTGAACCCTAGTTGCCACTGGAAGTTTTTTGATTAATCACCGCGAATCTATACCGACTACTTTCTATCGCATTAGTTGGCGCTAATTTCCCGCTTCCCAGCTCTGAACAGCATTGACAACCAGAGCTTTTCAGTTTTGACAAGCGCTGACATATTAGCTGCGGTTTCTATCTACAGCATAATAATTTATTATAGAAAAATAAATATCGTATTTTCTCTAGAAATTTTGTGCCGCAGGTAAGTAAAAAAAAAAAAAAAATCTTCAGAAGTAAATTGTAAAAAAATAACGAACATTGCCTTATTTATTTCCAAATCTCTTTCTGATTTCCAATTTTCTTTCTTCTAAAGTGACCATAAAATGTAATGACTATGCAACATTATTTTTCTTTATACGAAGCCTGGATATAGTTTGTTCAGAACAAGCAAAAGAATTGATTCCAATAATTTTTATTCCATTTTATGTGTTTTCCCAAATATATTTAAAAATTGTTGCAGTGTGGTTACCAAGCGTACAACACAGTTCACAGTGGATCATAGTGTCCTAGGGCCCCCACCACCCCGCGCCGCTGCAGGCGCGGGCGGGAGCGCCGCGATGACCATATTTTTTGGGACAATCAATAACATAACAAGTTCATAACTTTGTGATTTTTATAATAGGTTTTTGAAACTTCTGTACATAAATTCTTTACATAAAGATACTTGATATGTGTTTGGCATATACAAAAAATAACTTGTATAGGTGGTGATAATAATGACTTTATTAATAACGGAGCATTTCTAGTGACAGGTGAACGTGGTAACAACAACTTATAATGTCATACCGTCTAATACATACCTTACTACCAGACTCAATACATATGACGAAACAGAGAAGATTGTAGAAGTATAATCAGTTTAACAATGCTCCCGTACATCCACACACACTTGCATCCTACACCCTCACACACACACATCCCACACACCTACATACACACACTCCTATACACATATACACACACCTTCCCACACACACTTATATCCTCCCACATATACCTACACCTTCGCCCTACATCTGTTCAAAATACACTACTTCATGCCATTTTTTTTTAATCTTTAGTTTTTAATGTTCTCTATGTCTGAACAAAACGTTTCTTAATATTAAAACGGGCGTTGATAGCTGCAACACAGTTTTAACTTTTGCAGCTATCATCGTCTCTCCCTTCGTCTATCCATATGTTTATGTTCCAAAAATTCACCTTTTTTTTAATACTTGATCGCGGTACGATTTTGTGACAGTGACACCACCAGTACAAACTTTACAACATTATTTTTTGTTTATGCGACACGTGTCCAGTATTTTTAATTAAAGAATCTATGTATAAAATTCCAAAAAGCTATCATGGTAAATCACAAAGCCATGAGCTTATTGTCCTACTTGGTTGTCCCACCAAAAATATGGCCAACGCTCTGCTCGGGCGGGTAACCGGTACGTTGACCTGTGGCATCAGCTGTAGCGCGTACCATGATCTACCGTAAGCTACAACAATTTCTAAATGTATTTGGGGAAAAATATAACATGGTGTAAAAATGATTGAATCGATTCAGTTGCTTATTCTGAACAAACTGTATTCAGATTTCGTAAAAAAAAATACGTTGTATAACTTTACTTAAATCGTCCCTTCTGACGACTATAACACACGTCAAGGTTGCCTATTCTAAATCAAAACTCAGCGCACCTACCTCCAACACAATGAAAACTAATTAATCGATATAATACCAACCAAAATACTGGAGATAGATTAGGCACTATTGAAATGGATACGGAAGCCATATAGTGGAAGAGGCTCGGTGTGAATCGATAGGATTATCCCGTTACGATGACACCTCCACAACCTCTGCTTTCACACCGAATTGGGGATTAGGGACAGTTGGGTGAAATGAGTTTTTTTAGGTAATTCTATCCAGTTTGATACTTAGTTTACATTGAGCTATTATGAAGAAGCGTGAGAAAGTTGGACGAATTGAAGCAGTTGTGGATTGGACATGAGAATTTACTTGGATAAGTAACATGTTACATGCATGTGAATAATAATAGTCGTGGTGACCTAGTGGTTAAAACACCAGCCTCTCAAGTATGAGTGCGCGACTTCGATTCCAGGTCAGGCAAGTACCGATGTAACTTTTCTAAAGTTATATGTACTTTCTACGTATATCTTGGACACCAATGACTGAAGGTGAACGAAAACATCTTGAGAAAACCTGGACTTTAAGTCTGAAATCGCCAACCCGCATTGAGCAAGCGTGGTGATTACGCTCAATCCTTCTCTGTATGAGAGGAGGCCTGTGCCCAGCAGTGGGATGACAAAATGTTGATTATGATGATGATGATGAATAATACTGACAGGCATGTAAAGATAATGCATCTGAAGAAATCAATTTGCATAAAAAAAAATGCATGAAAGCGTCAATAAATTGAATCTCTCTAGTATTGCTACATCATTTGGTTCGGATAAATAAGTGACTTACGTATCTTATTTATATGTACATCGTACCCCGGTCCCGGTGCGAAAAAGTCACTCTTGTGAAAATGCAATTTTTCAGGAGAATCATTCAAAACTGTCATGAAACGTGATTCGCGTAAAAACAATAATGACAATCACGCCATCTTACGGTAACTATGAGTACTACCAAAGTAACGTTAAGCGCACTACACACCAAAGCCGCCAACCCGCTGACATAGCCCGCCGACACAACCCGGCAACCTTAATATGTTGAAAGCATGTCGGAAACTTTCGCCCGCGCGCGTTGTGCGTCCACACGTTGGCGGCTTGCCGGCGGCTAGCGTACGCAGGCGCTCAGTTGCCCGGCGACATTTCAGCTCTAGTGACGTGCTAGTATTTTAACTGGCAAATAAGTTTCTGATGTCGAGCCGCCGACATGCTGCCGGCAAAGTTTTACGACTTGCACTGACTAGTGCGGCGAACCTAGGCCGCCGGCAAAATGTAGCTGACATATGCTGCCGAGTCAGACTTTGGTGTGTAGAGCGCTTTATTATTATTTTAAAGGGTTGCTTAGGGCAGTCATTACGCATTTAACTCATATTTTAAATATCTGCAAAAGCGACGGTCTCGCTCCGGGGTTGCGGTAAATTTGGTTAAATGTTATGTTGTCCATATCATACAATAAGCAACAAAAATAGAACATACCTATGGGCATATCAAAACCAAAGATAGAGTACTAATCATAAGAGAAAAAACGATTTTCTTACTACATTTACTGATTCCTATATAACTATCCTGGCATATATCCAGGATACTTCAAGAAGATATACCAGGATTCTGTAATAAAACGCTAATACCAAAACCATTACTATCCATTGATATCGTCGCTACTGATGTTCCAAATCTAGAGGAAACGGACTTCGGAAATATCCTTAATGTTATAAAAAATCTGTTATCAAAAGACAGCTGACGAACCTCGTAAAAAAATTATGTTTATTGGTCTGTTTTCGTTGGCCACATAATGTCCTTTGGACCTATTTGAGGATTATATATTTGGGTAATATATTAGGATAATAAGGGTTTTGTTAGATCAGCGAAAAGGTAACGGGAAACGGAGATTTTCGAACGATTGATAAAATTGAAAATCTGTGTTAGTCAAACAGGATAATGTGCCCTCTTTGTTTTCAATGAGAAATGATCAAATGACCTCTCGCTCTGGGCAGAGCGGAAGTACGTGTCAGACTTTTACTTACTAAAACCTACCCGTATTCCTTCACTTGCCTGGCCTATTTTTTATTTTTTATAAAATATACAAAATGATAAGAAGTATAGTAAAAGCATTGAGAAAAAAATGAAAATAAATATATAGTGTTTGTAATCACACTCCTTTGCGACACGGGTTCACCAATAATCATGATTATTTTGTGTATATTCGTTAGGACTGAAAATATGTCTTAAACTTAAGATAATTTTTAATATTGTTTCTATTTCTATAAAATCGTGTATTCTTTCTTTATCTTTTTTACCTACACCAACTAAGCAAAACTACTCGCTGATATTTAACCTAAAAAAAAAACATTGCTCAAGCTCATATTCTTTCTCATACAACAATAAATCGCATTAACTTCTTCAATCTCAACATTAAACGCAATAGTACTTATGAAATAATTCCCTTCATAGTTGAAGCTATTGTGTTTCGAGTTTATTTCCTGCCTTATTTTTCGAGGAGGATCAACAGGGTCAGGCTGTGTCTCGTCTATTGTCTGTTATGTCATCGCGTGGTCTCATTGTGCCGCGGTCCTACTTGCCAAGTCCCTCGTTTGTCGTACTCCATGTCCGAATGTCCGAGACACTTAGTGCACTCAGTTTGACGGCCTCTTGAGCACTAGCTAGGATTAATCTGGGGAATCAAATTGAAAATTGATTGAGGACTTGTTTCACGAAGAATAGTGAGGTAATTCGTTTTGGGGGTTTAAGATCTATAAATACAGCATGTCAATCAATGTTGGGTTATTTTAAATTAGGTATTGCAATTAGCTCAAATCGGTAGATGTGTATCAATATATTAACACGATAAAACATAATACAATACCTAGCTTTTCCTCACGCAAAAACAGCGTTGATTGACCTGGCAAAGCAAATAATTAGCATGGATTTTTTTTCTTTGGAAATCTGTACCCGCATTCAAGAAACTTAACCAGTCAATTTAAAATGGCCCTGCGTGTGAAATATTACCTAAATTCTTATTTCGACGCTTCAAGTTTATTGTTTGTAGAAAGAAATAATCACGAAGCAGCAAATGACCTGCATTGTCTAAGCATTTTTGCTTATCATATGCCGCTGCTTATTAAATTGCACCGTGTAAATTAGGTTTTGTAATTGTTAAAACAAAACATATCACTTGCTAGTTTGAAAATGCATTTTCCGTGGAGAAATGTTCACCACTAATGATTCATTGCGAATGAACAATGCGTAAAGCCCCTTAAATAATCTTTGTAACCTAAATACCACCTTTGGAAATCTTCTAATAAATATTACTTGCATCAATTGACTGCACACATCAATATAATTACTTATACCAATACGTCAAAACAAAGAATTTGTATCATAGCTAAAAAGCGACTCAAAACAGACCGCCCACCCTAAAAATCATCAAAACAGACCCCAAATAAAAGTTAACGCTGATATCCGCTGCGGTCCGTCCGGAAAAAATCGGACGACACTTAAAACACCCGAACACGGACCGAGAAAATTAAATGGCGGCCGAATAATAATAAAAATGAGTGTTTGTAACACAATGGGTGTGCCTCTGCTACTGCAATTTGGTAACTGGAGAAGAAAGGAGGCTGGTCATTCAGAAATATTTGGATAACACTGACTTGCTCTCAGAAACTCACACTAACACAACCTGTTGGAGTCTATGCGAGAATTGTGACGCAAAGTAAATATGTACAGAAGCTCGGTTCCATACGAAAGTCGTAAATGTACGTACAGTACACATAGACTTACATGCTGTATACGACGATAGCAATGGGTTTCATTTTGACAGTTGAATGACATTCTAAGAGTTATTTACGTTGCTGAGCTTGCACATTTGCGAACATATGAAGCAATAGACAGTATGCATCGCAGTATGCTTCGAAATGATTCCAAGTAATAGTAACTTATCAACTAAGCAAGTGTGTGTATGCCAAGTTGGGTCGAAATAAGGAGCCAGCCTTTTTGTGGATAAAATGAAAATTCTTAAAAAGCATGTCAGAATTTTACTGACTAAAACCTATTCGTGTTCTCTTATCTGCCTGTGCGCCTTGGGCCAGCCTTCTGTACCCAACTTCATATTATGCGAGTCCTATTCTCTTTGTCCATGTGTGTGTAACCGCGCATATACAGCTTCTGTGTGTGAGTTTTAAGGTTCCTTGTGTTGAAGTGAGTTTTATCCACGTTGTCACCGAGATGACCCTTCCGAGTACAATGACCAGTGTCCATTATTAAAGGACGTGTATACAGCGGATGATGTTTGAGGTATTTTTCATGATGAGAAAACCCCGAAAATCTTTTGAAATCAGTTTTTTATCGAATGGGTTAAACGCTTTACTGCTTTTGCTATTTGGGTGGATTCGGTGCAAATTTTAAGCTTTGAAGCTTAAAAGCTGAACTGCGTTACAAATTCAAATTAATTAAGATTTTATGTTATTATTCTTTAGTTTTATTCCAAAAACAGAAACATTTTGAATTTGGAATTTTAAATCGTAAAACTGTGCTAGTGCACGCTAGTTGGTTGGAGAACTAGTTCACTTTTCTTTATTTATTTTCATTATGAAATAACACATTTGGTGACTTTGTTTACATTAAAATTCAGCCTATTTGATAGATAACTATAAAATTCACCACTTATCTGAAATCGGTGTAGGAAAACATCGCGAGGAATATCCTGGTACTACTCAAAAACCGAAGACATGTGACATCTACCAACGCGGGCTTAGTCCGTAAGAGTACCGAGAGGAGGCCTGAAGTCCACTAGTGGGAACATTATTAGCTAATTATGATTGTTATGTAGTCTACATAGTCAAGTAGCTAAGTTAGCTTTACTTTTGAGGAATTCCATCGCGTGACTGTTCCATAAAAGATTTTTTCAAATATTAAGCTTTAAGCCCGCGGCAGTATTTACTAATCACATTAATTAAGTTAAAATACAAACCGTACAAAACGAAATCGTTATGGAAAAAATTACCAAGCCAAGTAATGAGTTTTGGGTTCAGATATAATTAAACCGACCTTTTGCAGCTTTTATATATATTCTGAACACGTTTCGTAATAATAGCATCGGTACAATTTTGCTGCGAAAGGTACCCACTGAAAAAATTGCTTTAACACATCGGAATTAAGTTTAATTTATTATTTGTTTTTTTTTTTATTATTTTATGATTTGATTGGATCATAAGGACAAGTTGGTTTTCTCGCGATGTTTTCCTTCAAAGATATAGTAATATTAGACCTTCAGGCAGTATTTCGACCAACCTCATTAGAGACCATCTTTTTATGTTACGGTTTGATTTCTGCAATTAGTTCCCCTATGCATCCTTAGGCTATGGCAGCTGGTGGAGGTAAATTCAACTAGTCCAACTCCTTCCAGAAGTTTATTAAATTTTCTGGCTTGTTGAGAACATCTGTGTAAGATTTGGGTGCACTAGGGGTTTCTGATCTAATCTGGGTGACGACTTTTTTTTCTCTTCTTTATTTCTTACTAGCTTTCGCCCGCGGCTCCGCCCGCGTGGACTAATATTTTTCGTATCCCACGGGAACTGCATATTTTTCCGGGATAAAAAGTAGCCTATGTGTTATTCCAGACTATTATCTACCCCTGTGCCAAATTTCAACCAAATCCATTCAGTAGTTTTTACGTGAAAGAGTAACAAACATCCATACATCCATACTTACAAACTTTCGCCTTTATAATATTAGTAGGATTGCAATCTGTCTGGGAGACATGATGGTAGAAATGATGTATGGTATGTGAGGTACAGGCCCAGTGACAAGCCCTGTAAAATGGTGTTTTAAATAATTAAGTCTTGAGGAACTCTCTTATTTAGTCTCTTTGCACTTGGAAGTAAATCGTCCATAAGGTGGTGTGCTAATATGTTAGGGTGCTGCTGCAGTCTGTCTTTAAATGTTGTGATTTCCTCCTTTATTTCCTCTTTTACATTTTTGATGCCAAGCTCTCGGTGAAGTCTTTCGTTACTGACATACCATGGTGCGTCTACTATCATCCTTAGCATTTTTGATTGAAATCTTTGTAGGATTTCCAGATTGGAGTTGGTAGCCGTGCCCCGTGCTGTATTCCGTATGTTTATATTGGCTTTATTATACTCTTGTATAACAAAAGATTTTTTTTTTCCTTTAGCCTGTGCACTTAAAGACCACATGCGCGCTTTCATCAGCCTCAATGCAAGCTGCAGAGGGGGCTGTCCGTTATGTACCTTGCGTGGAAGTGTTTTTCCCTGTTACCAGTTGCAGGCCTTACCTGTTCAGGTGTAACAGTGGTTTGGATGACTTGTCATCCAGAGATAGCGTAGCTTCTTTGGACTGTCTGCAGCTCGGTGACGAGGACCACCGATTTTGTGCTGGTGTGTGAATGTGCTTTTGACCATCGGCACAGGAGATTATGTTATATCACTTGTTTTAAGCATTTTCATATAATTAAATTACGATTTTCTCTTATCTCATAATTTATGTATCTCAAAACCTATAAAAAAAAAGAAGCTCCCACGGAAGCCGTACGGAGGACGGGTCTGAGCAGTTGTGTTACGATGTGTGCAGGGTACGATACGCCACATGTTGTTGTGTCGGGAGTTTGGTCATGGAGGCTCTCCAGATCAATTTCCCTCTGGCGCAGCATAATTGGTTGTGTTGTTGGGTGTAACATTGCATCACTCGCTCAACTGCTATCTTCCTTCCTATTCACTCATTATTTTTTAAGTGAATAGGCTCTTAATAAACTAGCGCGCTTTACCATCCACGATTGCATCACTGCTTACCATCAGGCGGGATTGCAGTCAAGTACTAGTTTCTAAGTATATAAAAAAAGACAAAAAACAATAATGAATTCAAAAGTCTCTTACTCAAATATGAATGTTGACTTGATATCAAACATACTAATGGACATGCCGTACGCGTATAATCTACAGTCATTTTTAGGTTTGCAAAGAGTGAGAGAGATGGCCTATGCTTTTGGTCTAGCACTATCTCTTTCCCCATAGATGATTGAAAATTTTGATAGATATAGAGATAGACGAAACTTCGCTCTTTCTTTCGGAGTTTTTTCACAATTCTGTCATGATATCAAAGCTAGTGTCATAGACAACACACATTATTTGACAATTGACATTAGATCCATCTGTCATCCATGTCATGCGTCCATCGCCCGCAACACCAGTAGATGACAACAAACCAAACAACAACAATCAAGACAATTGCAGAGTGGAGAAAATAACTCATTTTGTTATAAAATAAATAGCAATTAATCTGTGCCCCGCATCTGTGCAAGAAAAGGTCTTTGCTCAGCAAAATGCTGTGACTTCAGACGAACCTATCGTCAATAATACCAATTTTTGCAACTACATCAAAATCAAAAATCTTTTTAATTATGTGATCTAACAAACCCATGCGCTCATGTGTATGTATTGGAGCTTTTATTCATCTCTCTAATATCTACATACATACGTAATGGCACATGGCCATCATCAGAAGAAGTTAGTGGTACAAAACCATCATCTGGGGAAGCTCCGTCTTTATCTAGCGAAGGATCAATTGTAGGCGTAGGTTATCGGGCAAGGAGATAATCAATTATTACGAAAAACTTTAAATCACACTCTAATCACTCCAATTTACAATAATTTTCCTAAGAAGTAACGTCTTCTTCTTCTTTTTTCAAGGTGAGATTCAACCTCAACTCTTGATCAATGGCCTCTGTGGAATATTATACCACAATTTTGCCAATAACACGTGTAGAAAAAATAATAGAAATTCTTTGAAAATTTTATTTTACAATAATTGCGGATATCGCCAATGACAGTTGAAAAAGACGGCCGCGTGAACCGTCTGTGAGAAAGGTTTGATGCAAAGTCATGATGTGGCCACTATGCTGCGATATTTCAATGTTCTTTATGAATTATTTACTGAATGCACTTTTTACTACATACCTAAATCACTCGCTTTTATTTAGTAAACAACACTATAAATAATTTTAAAAGTCCAATGAAAAATGCGCGTGGCACTTCTCTTAGCTTTCCCGTCAAAACTCCAAGAAATAACGTTCCACTTGACACGAATCGCACATCGAAGTTAACCGTTGACGAGCTGTCACCAGTGTCATATATCTCCTTTTTTGTACCAGTGTCGGGTGTTACGTTTAGGAATCTCTCACTACTCGATTACATTACATTTCGTTCAGAAATTAGAAAATCGATTAATCGGATAACTTAAAACTATATCAGACATCATATATTATGTATGTGTACTACCATTATTGTATGACATCTTTTCTTTCTTTCTTTTCTTTTCTTTAGAGTGAATATTACTTCAACTCTTAAATGGCCTCTGTGGTTAGATACCACAATTTTGCCAATAACACGTGTAACATATTATAGAAATTCTTTATTAAAATTATTTCACAATAATGGCGAATATCGCCAATCATTGTATGACATCGCGATGGCCGGACTGACGGACTCGACACATCTTGACATGACATAGTACGTTTTTTTTTTTTTTCTATTTGGATATGGAACTCCAAGAAGGGTTTGCAAATGAGGCCACATAACTTTACAGACTCTCGAATTTTTTACAAATCTACGTTTCTTGTTTTTTACAAATCAACTGCGGCGAAAGCAGAATAAAGATTGGTGAATAATAATTTCATTTGTGTAGTAAGTTTACCATTAACTTGTTAGCTGGTTACTTAATACGATATTAAGCGGGCGCTTCGAAGTTTACAAAGGGCGCTTTAAGCGATTTTTATGAAGGCTTTTACGCTTTGTAAAGAACACTCGAGGTAAAAATACATTTCACTTTTAATCAGAGAGCTTTACCTATTAAACCTTTTAAAGGTTTGTTTTATTAATTTTGAAATTTTCACCCAGTAAAAGTATTTTTTTATCTATATCTTCGCTATCATCCTGTTGAAGGAAAGTAGGTCATCTTTCATCGAAAGGATAGCAGCGGTGGCCTAATGGTATCGGCCGCAACTTACAAGTTTGAGGTAGTAGGTTTGAATCCCAATATACGCTTTCTTCTGCTTTAGCCTATAGATGTCCACTGCTGCACAAAGGCTTCCCCCAAGGCTTTCCACGCTGACCGGTCTTGTGCTGCTCGTATCCATCGGCGACCTTCACAAGGTCATCGGTCCACCTTGTTGGAGGCCTCCTTACGCAGCGTCTTCCACTACGTGGCCGCCACTCCAGAACCTTACTACCCCATCGGCCTTCGGTTCTACGAGCAATGTGCCCTGCCCACTGCCACTAAAGTTTAGCGACTCAAAGAGCTATGTCGGTGACTCTGGTTCTTCTGCGGATCTCCTCATTTCTGATTCGATCACGCAGAGAAACTCCGAGCATAGCTCACTATAAGCAATATACGCTTTACTTCGTATAAATTGTTCGTCACCACTGCTCTCAGCCTCAGCACTCACTCACGGTGATGGAAAATATCGTGAGGAAACTGGCCTGTCCTACAAGTAAAACTTCGAAGACATGTGACATCTACCAACCCGCACTGGGTCCGCGTATTAGAATACAGCCCGCTCCTTCCCACCGAGAGGAGGCCTGCGTCCCAGGAGTGTGAACATTATACTCTGATTATGTATGTAGGTATGTTATATATGTTATCTTTATCAGCTAAAACCCTTTCCCAACTATGTCAAGGTCAGCTTCCAGTCTGACCAGAGTCAGATGAATAACAGTAATTTACATGGAGCGACTACCTAGGGAATTGCATGATTTAATTCCCATCTCCGTTCTACCATCGGACGACCCGTCGTACGGCGAGTTTCCACCCTTACGTTGTTAACACTACTACGATCCGGACGAAGCGTTTCGCCTCCTCCTTTATACCGCGTACATCAAGGGACTGGAACAACTTACCGGCGGCGGTGTTTCCGTCGGACTACAATTTGAGTGTCTTTAAGGCTAGAGTGAATAGGCTCTTAATAAACTAGCACGCTTTACCATCAACGATCGCATCGCTGCTTACCATCAGGCGGGATTGCGGTCAAGCGCTGGTTTATAAAATTAAAAAAAAAAACCTATCTACTCTTCAATCCAGGACTGTGTAATACGATTACCCTTTGTGAAGAATGGTTGCCAGAGTTTAGAGCTTATGATAGAAAGTAAATAAAGTCAAAAAATTTAACAATGAGAATAATAATGGAATGTGGTCTCGGCTGTCATTGTACCGATTATCGTTTCGGCCAATGGTTTGATAGCCAAGAACCTCGACCAACGTCTATTGACGCTCTCGTTAGGCAGTTGGATCAAGGGCCTGATTCAAACGGCAGTACCTACTCCTCGATACGGCCCACATTGTGAGGAGGTTCCTGTCTCTGGAGCCCTAACCATCGGTAGCCGTCTCCCGTCATCGGTGGAAAATTATTTTTTTATATTTTTAAATGATTTTATATATTTTTATAACTATTTATAAATGTAAAACAATATGTATGTTTAGAAAAATAAAGGTAAAAAATAATTATTTATTTATTTTCTCTTGCAGTGGTTTCGTAGTACTTAGCAGTTTTGCAGCCTGACGTAGGTTTTACGAAAACCTGTAGTACAGGACACCAGGCTCCACTTAGTGGCATTTCGCATACAATCAGGCTGGTAGCATGTTTTTCTACTACACATTTAAACTAAAAAAAATTAAAAGATAGAGCAATGAGAATGAAGAATAAACGAGAAAAAAGAAAATAAAAAAAAGGTAACATAATCTAAATTTAAAAATAGAAGCAGTTAAAAAGTGAATGGTGTGTGTGTAGTCCAAGATATGCTTAGAAAGTACATATAACTTAGAAAGGTTACATTGGTACTTGCCTGACCTGGAATCGAACCCGCACACTCATACTTGAGAGGCTGGTGTTATAACCACTAGGTCACCACGACTCATTATTTACTCAGCCTTGTTCCAGTAGCTTTAAATACAAAGTTGTTCATGTAATTTTTTATTCTGTTTTTAACACATAAAAGGTACGATAAAGTATTATAAATGTTTACTATGACAGTTCGTTGGGAGTTAAAATACAAAAAAAATAAACACAGAAATAACCCTTATTAAAATCGTATACATAAAATATTACACAAGTCCCTAACATGATGTTCTAAAGCACACTAACCCCGTGATTACTTCCAAATCAATATGTTGTAAAAGCGTCATAATTATACCCTAATATTTTGTCCAAAATCATTATTTGAAAGTTATATCCAGGAAGACATAATAGTTATAGTTTGTTATCTATAGCAGCAATTATTTGTTAATTGGCGTACATTTATAGACCGTTTTGAGGTAACAACAGAAACTATCGAATTAGTCTAAGTGATGAATAGACAGCGATTAACGTGAAGTAGCGAACACTTGTTTCCATCAACCTATTGATTTATTTATATTAAATCGTTTGCAGACTTTATTTTTAACAACTAAATGGAGCCAGTTAAAATAAATTGACCGTAGATAAATACTTATCCAGCCAAGTAAAATAAATTTAGCTATAAGTAAATACTTATGCAGCTAAGTAAAATAAATTGACCATAAGCTATATAATATTGGCTGACATGTTTTAAAAAATAAATTCTACAAAATAAAGGCAACAAAATTGTTACATTTATCTTGAATCAACGTGAAAGGGTTCTGATAGGTTGTAAAAGATGTTTAATGTACTAAAAGTTTGGGTTTGGTACCTAAGGCGACGGTGTAGACCCAAACACCGGGCTTCAAGCTGGTTCAGCTGTCCGGATTGAGGTGAACACAATTTGATTTGTAACATGACAATATTTTTGTAACAGTAACACAATGTGATTTGTGACAATTTGTAACAGTCTAATGTGACGATACGGTTGGTGTAGTGGCTGAGCGATCGACTGCTACGCAGCGTGTCGCGGGTTCGATCCCTGGACAGAATAAATATTTGTATGACCTACAAGTAATTGTTCCGGGTCTGGCTGTTTGTGTTTGTGAGTCTAAATGTTTGTATACGCACCCACGATACAGGAGTTAATTCCTAGTGTGGGGCAAGTTAAAAAAAAAAAAACAATTTTTGACATACCCCTTAACCTACTTTATGCTGTAAAACTAGGACCTATCAGTGTGACTGAGGTGTGAGATTCGTTATTGAGATTTTGACGGGAAAGCTATTTGTGTAGCAGATTTGTGTAGTAAAAAGTGCCTTCAGTAAATAATTCCTAAAGAACATTGAAATATCGCAGCATGGTGACCATATCATGGCTTTGCATCAAATCTCCTAGTAGTTGGCTCACGCGGCCGTTTTTTCAACTGTCATTGGCGATATCCGCCATTGTTGTGAAATAAAAATTTTGAATAATTTCTATAATTTGTTACAAGTGTTATTGGCAAAAAAAGCCACAGAGGCCAGTGAAGAGTTGAAGTAGTATTCACTCTAAAGAAAAGAAAAACTGAGTATTACACACTATGTAGCCAAGCATATTGTACGTTACGGAATTGTATCGCTGACAGAGGTGTTCGGCACTTGTGCAGCTGCAACTGCACAGGAGTTAAACTTTCCACAGATTCGGGAACACTGTTGGAGCTGCTGAACCTTGGACAAAACTATCTTAGCATTGTGTAGATTCAATTTCTTAGTATTGTATAATTGCATGGCAAACGTGTGAGCACAATGTACGAATGTGCTGTAAGGCATTTATTTGTTGGGTTAGTCTTTTTTATTGACTTAATTGTGCTCTGGCTGTTGAGAGTATGTCATGCTCACTCAAATGTCTCGCTGATGGTGGCGTGTGTTTTGGGTCATTGGGTTCCCTTCGATATGGTTGAGCTGAATGATGCTGATCCATACGTCATGTTCGTGAACGGACGCCGTCGGAGGGGACTGGTCATCTCTTAGCTGCCACGGCGTATTTTAATTTCTGAATTGATTTTTGTATGTTTTCCATAATGGACGCTCTCAGCGTACAATGTATTTCTGCATCGTTCTCACACGGTTGATTTCAACATGAATGATGTAATCAAATATTTGTAACAATAGCTTAAAAATTTAAAAGAGTGTCCATGGAGTTTCTTGCCCGTTCTTCTCCATAGGTACCTACTCTTTGGAATGGGCGACTAGCTTCATCTTATTGACTGACCGACCTTCTGACAATTCAAAAGTGCCTGTAACTGGTTTATTTGAAATAAATGATTTGATTTGATTTGATTTGATTTGATTTGAGGTGTGTCAAAAAATAATGTCAAAAACTTATTCAACATCGCTCCCGCTTGTAACCAACCATCCACCGAAGCTAACCGTCACGCAACCTACCGCTTCTTTAGGCTCAGCGATTATTTAACAATAAATTATTCGTGCCACAATAAATTTACATATTCAGAATCGCCCTCCGTTGAGTAGTAAATAAATTACGTTTCGTTACCTTCTCACTTCGTCATAATTGAGTGGCTTACCTTAGTGTATTGACTCGGGCGTGCGTTCGTGACCGAATGAATAGTCGAATAGAGAAACGGTCTTTATAGTGCACTAAATTATTATGTAATAACTACTTCGTCGCCCATACCCCAATGTTTGAAGACTAAAATCGTCAACCAATGCGTCCTACCCGTCATGACTTACGGAGCCGAGACGTGGACACTAACGGTCAGACAAGTCCATAAATTAAAGCCGCTCAGCGAGCTATGGAGCAGGTTATATTGGGCATCTCTCTAAAGGACCGAATCAGAAATGAGGTGATTCGACAGAAGACCAAAGTCACCGGCATAACTGAGAGGATTAACAAGCTGAAGTGGCAATGTGTGGTCACATATGCCACAATACCGACAACCGTTGGAGTAAACGAGTCCTCGAATGGAGACCGCGTCTCGGCCTAATGTAGCGTAGGACGCCCTTGGGCGAGATGGAGCGACGACATCAAGAAGGTGGCTGGTTGTGGCTGGCGGAGAACTGCTTGGGCTCGTGCTTGTTGATTTGCCATGGAAGAGGCCTATGTCCAGCAGTAGACGAGTAGAGGCTGATGATGATAATGAACTACTCCCGCGGAGTATAATTCCCGATCCTGGGGGAGTAGGTATCAACGACAAAAGTTTCATTATCATCATCAACCTTTTTTTATCGTCCTATTGCTGGGCACAGGTCTCATCTCATACAGAGAAGGATTGAGCGTAATCACCACACTTGCTCAATTCGGGTTGGCGATTTCAGACTTAAAGTCTAGATTTCCTCAAGATGTTTTCCTTCATCTTATAATCAGTCATTGATGTCCAAAATATACTAGAAAGTACATATAACTTAGAAAAGTTACATTGGTACTTAACTGACCTGGAATCAGACATGCACATTCATACTTGAGAGGCTGGTGTTTTAACCAATAGGCCACCACGACTTGTTGTCAAAAGTTTGCTAAGTCCTAATCCAGGCTATGGTCTATAAATGTGCCAAATTTTATTGCTATCTGTTGAGCTGTCTTAACAAAAAACAGAAACAATCCAACATTACTTAATATATACAAAAATATAAATTCAGAATTTATGTTTACAGAGCATTCTGAAAGATAACATTTCTAGCAGAATTCAATTAGTTAATTCATACTAATATTATAAATGCGAAAGTAACTCCGTCTGTCTGTCTGTCTGTTAAGCTTTCCCGCTTAAACCTCTCGACCGATTTTGATGAAATTTGGCGCAGACCATCTTTGGACCCTGTGAAAGGACATAGACTACCTATTATTGAAAAAAAAAAATGGTATTCCGAGGAAAATCTAAAAAGCGCGATATAACCGAATTCTACGCGGGCGAAGCCGCGGGCGGAAAGCTAGCAGTTTATAAATTAATATAATTTGCATCATTAATTACTAGCCCCTCTAATAATCAAATTAGTCTGTACCAAAAAAAAATATTAACATTTTGTTGCCAAAGAAACCTACTTTTCCCTTAGGTTAAAAATCTTTTTCCTTAAACCCGTTTCCCTTAAACCCCTATCACAGTAGATATGTTTTAAATATCGATCGATTCGGTTAGGCTACGCTTGCCGCGGATGAACTGTGGATTGGTGGCTTTAAGAGGGGACTCTAAACTAGTGCCGAGGAATTTGGAAAATAGGTATTTGAAGAAACTATTGCCGTCGCGCTGCTTCCAACCTCTCCCGAATAAGTGCGAAGAGGACAGTTGCAGCTCAGGCTGATTATATCTACAAAAACGTTGACCAAAAGACGTTTCGTATTCCGTTGTTTCCTTTACAAAACACGACAGATCTCAATTATTTTTATATCAAACTTTAGAGGAAAAGTATATCTATGCTCCTATTATTTTCTTATTTTCCAAAAACTTATCGCGTTTGTAAAGTAGTCATCTGAACATCACGGTAAAAATGGTAATTAAGTTTCTGAAAAATTCAAATGATAGTGGCACGTATAATCACAGATTAAAATGTTAGAAAAAAAATTGCTCTAAAAGCACCATCCACGAAGAAAACAGCGGAATAGGTTTGTATAGAGAAAGCACCACTAGAGTTCCCTCTTAAATACCGACACACCTCCGCGCCTCCGACTGCACATTAAGCCGACATTCACAGATCTTTGACAGCCATTACATAAATAGTCAGCCAATAATGTTCCCATTGTTGGAACACAGGCCACCTCTCGTAAGAGGGAGTGGGCCGTAATCTACCACGCTGGCCCAGTGGGGATTGGTTGCCATTACGAGTAATCAGAAGTCCGAAAGTTAGACCACCAGTCTTACCAAGGGGTATCATTACCTACCCAGTAACTGGGTTATAAAGATCATATAGGCAGTCGCTGCATGTTCAATACTAATATTCAGCTGAATCTAGTTAGACCGGAAGCTAACCCCAATATAGCAGGGAAGAAGATAGGCAGATTATACATAACTAGCGCCCGCCAGCGACATCGTTCGCATGGAGTTGATTATGCTCTGCTCCTATTGGTCGCAACGTGATGTTATATAGCTTAAAGCCTTCCTGGATTAATTGGCTATCCACCGCGAAAAAAAAAATCAAATCGGATCAGTACTTTCTGAGATTAGCGCGTTCAAACAAACAAACAAACTCTTCAGCTTTATATATTAGTATAGATAGATTAAAATGGAAACGTTGTCAAAGCTCTTTATCTGTGACCACTATGATTAAAACGTAAATCTCTTCAAAACTTTATTGCAATACATAATATTAGCCTTTTAAAGATTGAAAATTTCCACGAAGCCTTAATATTTTATTACACAATATACCTTTACATAAGAAATTTCCTTAAACATTGAACTTACAATTTATTCATAGTATAACAGCACGCAAATGCATGATGTCGATTTTACTTTTTTAGAGTTCCCTAGGTTGCAAATAGAACCTTTATACTACAGCTCCGCTGTCAGTCAACGTCCGCCTGTCACGCGGCTATATCCCCCCCCCTGTAATGAATATTTTGGGAGGCCTTTGTCCAACAGTGGTCCTCTATAGGCTGAAGAAGATAACAACAAATATGTAATAAAAACCCGTGATGTTAAAACTTTAAGGACCTTTATTTACTCATCATCGTCATCATCTCAGCGTTAATCCCAGTCGCATCCGCTAATATTGGCTAAACTTCGCAAAGTTCTTCACAATCCAAAGGCGATATCGAAACATTTCAGTTAGACCAATTGTTGGGCTTTTAAGAGCTCAATAACAAGTAACGACTGCCATTAGATGTTCGTATGGCATCCGGGACCAACGGCTTAACGTGCTTTCCGAGGCACGACCAGACCAGTGCAAATATTCATATTCATGCATACAACAGGATCTTTTTACTAACGTATTTAAAAAAAATGTGTAGTGTCTAATATTGTTCTGTGTTACGGGACGATTTGTTTGTGAATCCGACTCGCAACTGACCGTTTTTATATACGTAGTACATTCCTTTGGTTTAGAAATATGAACCGGTGGTGTTTTTTTTTAGTTACATTATTATTCACATGACTCTTCACGTGACTAGAGACGATGGACAAGAGGCCTATTTTTCAGTCAAAAAATTGGTTGCCTGTAAAGTCGGTATACGGGCGAAAGTTTTACGTGACAACGACTTTGAGTGGTAAAATATTTTTTTTAATTAAGTAGGAAGAAGGATGAAATAATAGTAACAGTTTAAAACATTTATTTATACAAAGAATTATATTTAAAACATTAATTTATACAAAGAATCTCGCACTGAATTTCATATTAACAAAATTTTATTTGCGTAGAAGCGCAAGACATGAACCGGTGTGTATGCCTATCTCTCTCACTCTCTCTCTCTCGCTCTTAGGCGGGCTAACTGTGCTCGAGTGGAAGGGACGCGTGCCTTTCACTTTTTTTATGTCTGTCTCTCTCGCTCTTAGGCGGGCTAACCATGCCCGAGTGGAAGGGACGCGTCCCTCTCACTCGCTCTCATTGTGAGCGCATAACGTGAGCGGAGCGTAACGCAGTTTCTTGAAGTGTCACCCGGCAAACCAATTTATAAGACGTTGTCACGTCAAAATTAACATTGCAATAACATTGAATTATTAACAATAGCATAAAACGGGGAATAGGTACTACGAATGACGGAGTTTTGACGGGAAAGCTGAGTGTCACATGCATTTTTCCTTGGACTTTTAAAATTATTTATAGTGTCGTTTACTAAATAAAAGCGCGTGATTCATGTAGTAAAAGTGCATTCAATAAATAATTCATAAAGAACATTGAATTATCGCAGCATAGTGGCCACATCATGACTTTGCCTAAACCTCCCTCATAGACGGTTCACGCGGCCGTGTTTTTCAAACGTCATTGGCGATACCGACATTATTGTGAAAAAAAATTTTCAAAGAATTTCGGTAATTAGTTACACGCGTTGTTTGCAAAATTGTGGTATCTATTCCACAGAGCCCATTGATCAAGAGTTGAGGTTGCATCTCCCCTTGAAAAAAGAAGAAGGGGAATACTACCAACCTTGTAAACACTGTCCCTTTTTACTTCGATGTGGATGAACTTTCTTTATGACATTTGATTATATTTGTCCTATAAATACACCGGTACTTCCTATAATATTTCTTTAAATATATTTTTAAATTAAGTGAATATTACTTTTATTAGAATAACATGAAGATTTGCATTTAAAAAAATTGGTAATCAGTCGATAAATAACTGACTTTTGAGACACTTAATAAAAAAAAAACAATGCCTCTCTATTTTTGAATTCAGTTGAAAGAAATGTCAGTGTTAAAGATAATAACGTTAACGTTGTTAACACCACTACGAATCCGGACGAAGCGTTTCGCCTCCTCCTTTATACCGCGTACATCGAGGGACTGGAACAATTTGCCCGCGGCGGTGTTTCCGTCGGACTACAATTTGAGTGTCTTCAAGGCTAGAGTGAATAGGCTCTTAATAAACTAGTGCGCTTTACCATCAACGATTGCGTCACTGCTTACCATCAGGCAGGATTGCGGTCAAGCGCTGGTTTATAATATTAAAAAAATAATAATAATAATAATAAATAATTAACCTCAATTGGAATTATTTTTCCGCTCCATCCAAAATACAGTTAAAAATAGCATTCAATTTCGTTAACATTAATAAAACCACTTTGACTAAATTAAGTTTTTCGTGTCAATTACGTTTATTAATTTATAAAGGCCTCATTTTTAGAAATTTCGACACGAAAACTGAAAGTAATCTAAAATGATAATAGCCTTGTATCAAAACCTGTTTAATTAACACCGCTTATTTCAAGAATTTTATAGGAACGCCTACTTCAACTACCCACAACCAAAATAGTTTTTAACAAAGAAATTACCTTGATTCTTATTTTTTCTTTTTCTTTTGTTCTGGATGGAAAATCATTAAATGACCTCTCCATATCTAGGCGGGGCGGTGTCAGAATTTTACTGACTAAAACCCAACCGTGTTTCTCCACTTGCCTGTGCGCCAGGGCCACGGATTCTTCTTTGACCAACCCGCAACCCTAACCCAGGAGGCATCCGTCTTCGTGGAGCCCGTCACGACGTGCCGTTGACACGGGCCTGGTCCTTACCAGGCGGCGAGCTGCCCACTGCTCGCCGCCTGCAAGCCGGCATTACCCCGATTCCTTTGTACAAAAACTCAAATTAAGTTCAGTGCATCTATTTAATTAAGAAAAGGACTGAAGATAAATATAAGTTTCTTCTTCTTCTTCAGCCTGTAGATGTCCACTGCTGGACAAAGGCCTCCCCCAAGGCTTTCCACGTTGACCGGTCTTGTGCTGCCCGCATCCATCGGCTTCCGCGACCTTCACCAGGTCATCGGTCCACCTTGTTGGGGGCCTCCCTACGCTGCGTCTTTCAGTACGTGGCCGCCACTCCAGAACCTTACTGCCCCATCGGCCATCGGTTCTACGAGCAATGTGCCCTGCCCACTGCCACTTAAGTTTAGCGATTCGCAGAGCTAGTCCTGTCAAATTAATCCGCGCCTGACGTAAATTGACATATGTTTAGTCGCCATGTTTGTAATCGCGTCTAAGCTGCCTATATGCAGTACTTTAATTGTGGCAGGTAAATGGCAGGACTCTGTTATTATAAAGCAATTTACAGTGTTATAATTATTTTATGTGACAAACGATGCCAGTGGGGATAATTTAAATTTATCAATCAAGTAATCAATCATACATTGACACCATGTTATTCACATATAGGTAAAGACACAGGGTTTTATTATTTTACTAGCTTTCCGCCCGCGGCTTCGCCCGCGTGGAGTTCGGTTATATCGCGCTTTTTAGATTTCCCTCGGGAGTATCATTTTTTTCCGGGATAAAAGGTAGCCTATGTTCTTTCTCAGGGTCTAAAGATTGTCTGTGCCAAATTTCATCAAAATCGGTTGAGAGGTTTATGCGGTAAAGCGTAAGAGACAGACAGACAGACAGACCGACAGAGAGAGTTACTTTCACATTTGTAATATTAGTATGGATACTTTACTTCAGACTAGGAAATCCTCCTGTATCGGGGGTGGCTACACACAAACACTTATGTATATTCGTACCTATACAAAAACAACCAGGCCCAGAACAACTACTAGTAGGTCATACAAATATTGTTGTATGACCTCTTAGTTGTGTATGTTTCATGCGGGAATCAAACTCGCGATATACAGCACAGCAGTCAATCGCTTAACCACTGTGACAACCGTGTCGTTTATCAGTATCTCGTGATATGCTAACAATACATATCTACATAGCCCTGCCTTACCTGAAATACCAAACTTTCTCTTCACCTGCATGTTAATCCATACTTTAGTTAATAGGGAACTCTAGTGGTGCTTTCTCTATACAAACGTATTCCGCTGTTTTCTTCGTGGATAATGCTTTTAGAGCATTTTTTTTTTCTACAATTTTACACCGTGATTATACGTGCCCCTATCATTTGATTTTTCCGAAACTTAATAAATAAAAGAAATACGATACTTCAAAATCGCGAAAAATAACCCATTTATACCGTGACATTCAGATGACTATTAGACAGACGTGATAAATATTTGACAAAAATATATATATATATATATATAGAAGCGTAGGTATACTTTTCCTCTAAATTTTGATATAAAAATAATTGAAATCTGTCGTGTTTTAAAAAACATAACAGCGGAATACGAAACGTCTTTTGGTCAAAGTTTTTGTAGGTAAAATAAGCCTGAGGCCCGGAGTCAGATCTTCGGGCCGAGTCCGGGTCACTCTCAACGCAGGGCTCGAGGGAACCGAGTGTTTTTAGTGGGTATTCCCGGCTCCGGCCGGGCGAGTCCCACACACGCCTGTCGCCTAGCTAGCGGCGGGTAATATGGCGGGTATAAAAAAAAAAGGTAAAATAAGCCTGAGCTGCAACTGTCCTTTTCGCACTTTACCGGGAGAGGTTGGAAGCAGCGCGACGGCAATAGTTTCTTCAAATATCTATTTTCCAAGTTCCACGGCACCTAGAGTCCTCTTTTAACTGCTGCGACAAGTGTGTTGTGCATCAGTATCTCGTGATATGCTTACAATACATACATAGCCTTACTTGAATTACGAAAATTTCCATTTACCTGCATGTTAATCTATAATTTAGTTAAGGGATAAGTGCCTTTATACTATTCACACTCTCCCCTAACGTAAGCCCTCCGTAGTCAAAAAAACTCATTGACACAAGGAATAAGCCGTCGGCTCGCGTGACCACAACCGCAGGATCTAATACACTGGTCCACTTAGCCAATTATCGTGGGGTTTGACGTGTTGGTGCTGTGATGGTTCAATTAAAACCAATAATTGTCGGCTTTTTTACTGGCTTCAACGAAAAAAAATTATGTTGATATGTGTTTAAAAACTTGTACCTAATAGTCAGTAATATTTGAAGGAGTAGATGAGGTTTTTGCTGCTTTGATAGTGTGTATACTAGCTGCGCCGCGCGGTTTCACCCGCGTAGGTTTCGATATGTTTTTTTTTTATATATGCTGCTCCTATTAGTCTCAGCGTGATGTTATATAGTCTAAAGCCTTCCTGGATTAATGGGCTATCCAGCGCAAAAATAATTTTTCAGATCGTTCCTGAGATTAGCGCGTTGAAACAAACAAACTCTTCCGCTTTATAATAATAATAAAATTTATTTCGGAATAGCTTCCATAATTTGTTAATAACAATGTTTTTAACCAGTGGTCCAGATACTTGAAGTGAGTGACTTGGCTCAATGGTGTACCGTAGACGGGAGATACCACTGTGGCCTCTTTTTTCTGTGCTCTAAATACCGTAATCTCACTTTTTTTTACATTGTATATGAGTCCATGAGCTTCCACGTACTCTTCACATATACTGAGCAGCTTACGCAACGCACCGATTGAGGGGCTGAGCAAGACCATGTCATCCGCGTAGCTTATATTATATACGCAGATTCTATCTATGTGTCAATTCCGCCTGATAGCAAGCAGTGATGCAATCTTTTATGGTAAAGGTCGTTAGTTTCTTAAATATCATTTTCCAATGCGACAGTGAGGTCGTTTTATAAATCTATCTTCTTCTTCTTCATCAGCCTATAGAAGTCCATTGCTGGACAAAGGCCCTCCATGGCTTTCATTGTATTGTGGGGATTACCATAATCACCACGGAAGTGCTGCTGGCCACGTAGAAGCGCTTCCCTGGTGATAATTCCCTTAGTCGCCTCTTATGACAGCAACGGGAGAATATGGGTTGGTATTATTCTAAGCGTGGTACCACACGGGTCCATGGGTGTATAGAGAGTCAACGAGTTAATAACAAAACATTTTCTTTTATTACAGTAATAATGGTGTTACTACTAGCATTCTTAATTCGGCAGGATTAAATAACAGTATGTATTAACATTTCATGGGTCGAAATTACTAGTGCATCATTATGAACATATCCAAATATGCTTGACTATCACCTTCTGGTCAGCCAAATTAGCACCACAAAGATATGCGGCACGTTAGTAAAACTGAGCTTTTGCTGACCTAGGTTAGTACGGAGTTTAAATAGTATAAGAGGCCAGAGTATATTGGTTGTGTTGCCGCTGACGTAGAGCTTAGTGGTGTTTTTAATTAATATATTCCTATCCTTATAATTAGTTAGTTTCATCCACATTAAAGACAAACTTTTAGCACAGGAAAACAAAGCATAACAGAATTCCAAACTCCAGTTGTCGAAACTCAATATGAAAGTTTCCTCTTATTATCACAAAATCGCTAACAGTTATAACCAATGGAATGCTGCAGTCGAAAACCCGATCAAAGGGGTGGGTTTCGAAATAGTTGAAGGCTGGTTTGAACTGGTCCTAGCCGGTGGAATCCTGTTACATCGTGTAGTACAAGTTGAAGGATGATAGTTAATTACGGGATATTTTAGGAGCTAAAATTAAAATAGAGTCAGCCCATTTGAAATTAGCTAACCTACTATTTAATCCATTTTCCATATCCTGGCAACTTTTAGTATTACTGCCATTTGTAAGAGAAGTATTCAGAGGCGGTTTGGCCAAAGATATCAAATTATTTAATTCTCTTTGGGTTTGGTCAAGTGCACTTGATGGCAGTACTCTGAGTGAGAAATACCTCATAAATACTATTTAAATTTACACCCTGAGTGTTCTGACCTGATTCATTTAATCCAAATTTTCTAAAATTTTAACTCAAATATCCTTTTTCAGATAAACTTATTCAAACTCAAATTCAAACGTCATTTATTAAATTAGGGTGAAAATCAGCACGTTTTGAATGTCAATATTACAATAGATAGTCCCCCCAATAACCCCGCCCTTCGCTATTCATATAATGTTAGTAATAGCTTCGCCCAATGGTAGTATTAAGTTAACATAAGTGCGTCTGGAGTCTGGACTCTTATCCACCTACGTTAGGCGACAGAGTCCCACTGGTCTGAAAACATATTCAATATGTCATTAAAGAAGGAACGCAAGCGCGCCATCATGAAAGCGCAAGGCTTCCGTATGATCGCGGTGAACCAGTTCTCCTTCACTTCCACAAACATCCTTGAAGCGCTACCCCAAGAGCACCCTGAATATAGTAAATAGTATTGAGTACAATACTATACTAATAACTATACTAATACTATACTACCTTACGCGTAGTTCGCTGTATGACCGCTGGGTATACGTGATCCACAGGCTGCACGTGTAAAACCTCTGGCAGGCCTTAAAAAGTTTTATCTTTACAGACTTAGACTTACTGACAAACAATCCCACCACACTTTTGTCAACACGGTTGGATTAGTGGCTGTGCGATGAACTGCTGTGCTCCGTATCGCGGGTTTGATTCCCGCACGGATCAAGTACTTGTATGGACTACAGGTAGTTGTTCCGGGCCTGGCTGTTTGTGTATGTGAGTTTATATGTCTGTAAATGCACCCACGATACAGGATTGATACGCAACGTTTATTTAAAAAAAAAAAAAAAAACAAGCAAAACAAACGCTCCTGCAACAGAAACATAAATAAAACTGCTAAAATAGAAACATCTTAACTCAAGAAGGCTTTGATGTCCCATCGTCATACTCAACATGTAAAAGCATTCGTGTCAATGTTTCCGAGCAAGAACCATCCGGAGATTGAAAACGTCACTCTTGTGGTGCGACACTCCACACTCGATGAGACAATTTGTCAGTCAATATGGGATTTGGTGTGTCATATTTTTCACTTTCTGTGCCCAATTTTTTCCTGTCCCTATATTTTCAAAAAGATTATTTTACGTGTTTTTCGTTACTTGGATACTGTGTTGTAATAGCAGGAAAACGCAGTGTTTATTTTTTGTGCATTTTCCTATTGAAAAGTTAGACTATGACACACCATACCCGATAAGACCACATAATATAATAGATTTTAATCAATTTATTCTGGGATTTGATGTGTCATGTTTTTCACTTTCCGTTATTTTCCCTATATAATACACTAGCGGCCGCCAGTGACTTCGTTCGCGTGGAGTTATTTATGCTCCGCTCCTATTGGTCGTAGCGTGATGTTATATAGACTTAATAAGATTAATGGGCTATCCAACGCAATAAGAATTTTTCAAATCCGACCAGTAGTTCCTGAGATTAGCGCGTTCAAACAAACTCTTTAGCTTTATATCTTCTTATATATAAAATTCTCGTGACACAGTTTTCGTTCCCATACCGCTAGTTTATTAAGCTTATTCACTTAAAAAAACTTAGTAAATTGGAAGGAAAATGGCAGTTGAGTGAGGTGATGCAATGTTAAATCCAACAACACCACCGAAGATGCTGCGCCAGCGAGAGATTGATCTGGAGACCCTCCACGACCAAACTCCCAACACAACATCATTTGGCGCATCGTACCCGGCACACATCGCAATATAACTGCTCGGAACCATCCTCCGTACGGCTTCTCCAGACATCATGCCGGAACACGACGAAGCGATTGGCGGCAAGACTTTGTCTGGTGGGTGGTAACTTCTGCCGGCAGCCGATGTTATGGTCTACCACCGAGAAAAGTTCATAGGTTTTGCAAGCTCTTAAACTCATTTTACAGCTCCTCAGTGGCATCCAGTTGATAGGCATCGGCATAATCTATAATCGGCTGAACAAGTTTTTGTGACAAAGAAATTTTAGTCTTCAAGAAGGCACTGAAGGCATTTCAGCACTTGAAAGGAGAAAAAAATCTTTCATTACATGGTGATCACTTGTATTTTATGTCCTGTAAGGAGGTAATTAAAAGTATAGCTTTATTTCATGTCGCTATAAGTCCATCGCTTAGACTGTTAAACCACTAAAACTTTGCTTAGGAATGCTCTGAAGTGGTACCCATGTTTTTCGAATTATAACAGTAAACTTTTGTTTAATTTATATTCTATCAAAATACTAACTTTATTATTACATAGTTTTTTTTTTTCAGCTTTTGCTGGACGTGGATGCGGTTCATCCAGGTGAAAGTAGGAAAATATCGTAATGGAACGGGGTTTGGGCATTATAAGTGTTGGCTAATCCCACTATTATTGCCTTTATGTTGGCTTCCTTCCTTATAAAAATCCCCCTTAGGGGGATATCTGGATTTTAATGTAAAAAGATTCAGAATGTCGCCTTTTCTGTTCGATTTTTTTTTATTCCAATATTCCTCTGTAGGATAAGCTATCTGCAGGCCAAATTTCATCTAAATCTATTCAATCATTTATGAGTAAAGATGGGCGGGTGGGTAAGAAATGGGTAGGTAAAAATAGGTAAAAAAGGGTAGAATAGGTAAAAATGAAAAAATACCCATTTTTACCGGGTATTTATAATAAATACCGGGTATAAAATGAGTTGTTATTTAATTGGCTTCGTCATCAATACTACAATCAGGTACTGGAGTGCTTTGGGGTCCTACCACCATCTTTGGGACCCAAGTTAACCCCACCTGCCTGACGGTGCACCCGCTGACTTACGGATGGGTTGCTGACGCCAGTTTTCCCTTCGGAGCTGAGTGGTCTGACAACAGTCGCACTCGTAAAAGCAAAACAAGCCAAACTATTATGAATAGGAAAGGAAGAAATGCACGTGACACAGTTAGGGCGCCGCTGCAAACGGCGCGCAGGAGCTACGCCCGACTCCTGTGACCTTTGGGCTTGGTCTAACGTGTCAGAGGCGGATACGGCTGAAGAAGCGAGCCAAAACCAGGAAAATCCGTTGTGCTTTTCCTGGTGTGGTGACGCCTAAAGTATGTTGTTCTGGATCCAGCTCGAAGGACAGTTTCACGGGATACCGTTATCCCAGCGAGTGGTTCTGGGTGGTGATTTGAACAGTCATGTGGGTGAGAAGAGTGTCGGGCTTGAGCGTGTTCACGGCGGCTTTGGGTACGGCGGCCGCACCGCAGAAGGAAACAACATTCTCCAAACGTGTGCAGCCGCTAACCTTGCAATCGTGAACACCTACTTCAAAGAGAAGCAGGAGCACATTGTCACCTTTCGCAGCGGGCGAAGCGCTACCCGAATAGACTTTCTACCGACTAGGAGACACCACATCGGCAAAGCAGCCAACTGCAAAGTCATAGCCGGTGAGAGTCTCACTGGACAATACCGCCTCCTTGTCATAGATCTCTGCGTAACGGCCCATCGTAGACGTGTAGAGCACTGCCGGCACCAGATTTGGTGGCGGCTACTTGATGAAATAAGTCCTAGGAGTTCGCATCGGTTATTAGAGACAAGTGCGCTGGACCGATGAAGAATATGTTCAAGACCATTGGGGCAGGATCCAGGCAGCTATTATTGGTGCTCGGAGTCTCTAAGGGCGGCCGCAAACGTGAAAAGGAGACCTGGTGGTGGGACGACACAGTCCAGAGGTCCAGTTCAGAGAGAGAAGACTAGGGTGAAGAAAGCCCTCTTTAAAACGTGGCATCCAGATCGCGACGCATATAAGGTTGTCAAACGTGCCACTAAAAGAGTTGTAGCCAGAGCCAGAGCCAGACCACTTGCAAGCGCTTTACGAGAAGTAGGAATCATCTGAGGGGCAAAAGATCTTTTCCAAATTGGCATGTTCCAGGGTCAAAGCGGCATAGGATATATCCAAGTGCCGTTGTGTAAAAGACCCTACTGGCAACCTGCTATGCAAAGACCTCTCCGTGAAGGAGAGATGGCGCTTGTACTTCCACGAGCTGCTGAATAAGCAGCACCAAGAGGTGCAGACACCGAAATTCATTCCAAATCTTGAATTAGTGCCCCCGATAACCCCCGAGGAAGTCCAAACGACTTTTCGTCGCATGGCAAATCGGAAAGCTGTCGGAACTGACGGAGTCCCCATTGAGGCCTGGAAGGCGATGGGTCCTCGCGATGCGGGCATGTTAACTAACCTTCTGAACCGCGTGTTCCTGATCGGCAAAATTTCAAGCCAATGGGGACTGAGTATTATTACTCCAGTCTTCAAAGGCAAGGGCTCGGTACACACCCTGAAGAATTTTGAGAGGATTATAGACTCTCAGATTCGGCAGGAGTATGCTGTCTCGGGAGTGTCAATATGGGTTTCGTCCAGGGTACGGAACCATGGGTTCTATATTAACACTAAGGTTCACCATGGAGAGATACAGATTGAAGAACACGCCTCTACATAATGCTCTTTCTATGTAGAAAGAGCATATGCAGTCCCCATACAGGCCTCAGCATCCATGATCCACCTCCCTGGTTGCTCATGTGTGCTGAGGCGATATCCTCACTGTGACTGTCCCCTGTCCGCATCGCGCTGGCTGACCCGGACAGTTGGAGCGGCGTGTGAATTAGGCGGCTGACCTGTCCCACCGGACCGGACCCACAGTGGCGGGCCAGCATCAATGGAGGATTGCGGAAGCAGTTTTCGTTCTCGCAACCCCCCGGTGTAGGTGTGAGATGAAACACTGGGGTGGTTTTCAATCATTAAGAGTCCGACAGACCCGACGCCCGCCCCAGGGCGGCGGACATCGCATGAGGATGTTCCACCCCGGAAACAAAAAAAAAAAAGGATTTCGGGGCGGCGCCGGCAGCGGCGCGGGAGCCGGGCGGGCATCGAAGACCCGTTCTCGAAACTAGCGGGCAGATCGCGCGTCACTATAGCCGCGTAGTATTGTGTTCACGATTGTGTCGACGAGATATTTGTTTTTATTCGCGAAAGAAATGTTTGAACAATGGCGGCAACAACTTTTTGATTCAAATTTATTCCTAACGCTCGATCACCGCTTGACTTTAAGTACACCGCTCGCTGCCCGCAAGATTCGAGCGCGAGAAGTACACCGTTCGCTACCCGCCACCGCCCCGTTGTGCCGCGCCGCTGTTTTCGAGAACCGATCCGGTTGATTTAACGCATAAGATCCTGCCGCTCACTCGCCGCCGCCGCCGCCGCAACGCTGCCCGCAAGATTCGAGGCAGAGGCCTAAAAAGAAACCCTGGCCCTGGCGCACAGGCACACACAGGCACAGGCCTAGAGCGGGAGAGGTCATTTGACGATTTCTCATCCAGAACACAAAAATGGTAGTAGGCTATTTGACAGGATTCATTTTTTTGGGATTTCTTGCTTTAATTGCATAAAATGAGTGTTCTTTATGTCATTTACACGAGTTTTAATAAAAAATGCAATAAATGAGTTTGAGTTTGAAAATAATAACAATTAATACATACAAAACACAAAAATATGTTTAGCTTTTTGTTTCTCACGCCACACATTGTGAAACGATCCGGATTGGCTAATGTCGCGATGACGTCATACGCGCATCAACGCTTGTTTTCGGCAAACTTATAAACTGTTTTTTGGGGGTTTTTATCGATTTATTTGTACAACCCGGTACAGCACACCACTTGTAAACCATTTTATTAGATAACAACAACAAATAAAAACAAACACCACTGAGAACCGAAAACCGCTTGTGACGTCAATTACAAAGCTCGACGCCATATTGCTGAATAAATCGTTTTCGCGGCTTATTTGAATTTTGAATGTTTATTTGCATATTTCTTACGAAATACGTATTTAACATTAAAAAAAATACTTTCGGTGAACTTCTTAACCGCAACCAAGTAATTCGAGATATAAATTATAAATCTGTCAAATAGCCTGTTCCGTAGTGGCAGCCCGTGTAATTCAGATTTTGTCGAATTTTTTGCAATTTACTGGTCAGTGTCAGGTTGTAACTTGATCAAAATATGATCTGCGATAATAATAACGATGTAACTACGGATCTACCCTAAATTAAACTGATGATAATTTTTACCCGGTAAAAATTAAAATTGGGTGGGTAAAAATAGGTATAAATGGGTATTTACCCATAGTTCGGGTTTTTACCGGGTAAATGCCCATCTCTATTTATGAGCCACCCAATCAAGAAAACAAATAAAAAATCTAAGAACTGTAATATCGACCCAGACCTGTATCCACACCACATAGCAATCACCAATATTAAAATTTGGTACAGTTTTGACATCTTTATTATTCTATAAGGTATATGTATACCACATTTATATACCCCCATATACCCTCTCACAGGTCACGCACTCATAATAATTATAATAACATAAATAACGTTATGTAAATCTTGCAAAAATAATGTATAGGTATGCCTAGAAATCAATGTGTCATCGGATTTAACGCTGAAAGCCAATATACAGATTTTGCTTAGTTTTACTATCGCCCTCCGTGGCGCAGCGGTCAACACGCCCGCCTGCGACATGGAGGACATGGCCAGGTCATGATGGGAAACGATATTTTCGTGATTGGCCTGGGTCTTGGATGTTTATCTATTATGTATCTATTATAAAATATAGTATCGTTGAGTTAGTATCCCATAACACAAGTCTCGAACTTACTTTGGGGCTAGCTCAATCTGTGTGATTTGTCCGTATATATTTATATATTTATTTACCTATAGATGCTTAACTCTTTTTTACTCAAAACTAAGCCTATTTCTAAACTGCGAAATATGTTTCTTTTTTTTTTGTAAATAAACAAATTAGGGTTGTAACGGAGCTTCGCCTCCGCTTCCGTTACTGCGGAAGTTCCGCAAGAAATCGTATCTTCGCATCCGCCTCCGCCTCCGCACAATTTTTTGCGGAGTTATAACGGAGGTTTATTAACGTATTTATAAAATAAATAACGCATAAGCAGCGACGCTCGACAACCGTCCGGCCGCGTTTGGGAGCGAAATGGTCAAGAATCAACTAGTGCGAGGCGGGAATGCGGCAAACACAATTTGTTTCTCCTTAATTTTCATTATAAGAAGGTAATATTTTTTTTACCAAGTATACTACTATTAATGTACGTATTTAAAATAAAAATTTTGTTTTAATCCATACTAATATTATAAATGCGAAAGTAACTCTGTCTGTCGGTCTGTCTGTCTGTCTGTCTGTCTGTTACGCTTTCCCGCTTAAACCTCTTAACCAATTTTGATGAAATTTGGCACAGACAATCTTTAGACCCTGAGAAAGAACATAGGCTACTTTTTATCCCGGAAAAATTTGATGTTCCCGAGGGAAATTTAAAAAGCGCGATATAACCGAACTCCACGCGGGCGAAGCCGCGGGCGGAAAGCTAGTTAACCATAAATTTATTTTTTTTCTATATGTACTTTCACCTCCGCCTCCGCCTCCGTTAACCTCCGCATCCGCGGAGGTGAGACTGGTCGCCTCCGCATCCGCCTCCGCCTCCGCTAACAAGCCTCCGTTACAACCCTAAAACAAATATCATTATTATACTATACTAGCTTTCCGCCCGCGGCGTCGCCCGCGTGGAATTCGGTTATATCGCGTTTTCTAGATTTCCCTCGGGAATAAAACTAATTAAATGACGATTGATCAGTTTTCGACCGGAGATGAAAAATGATTAAATTACTAAAATGGCTATTAAAAAATAAGGGTTGATCGTAGAAGGGTGAAAATTTAGGATTGTATGCATTTTTGTATGTTGTATCATAAAAAAATAGAAACTAAAATTATAGCCTAAAAAATAAAAAAAATAGGGGTGGACTACCCCTAACATTTAGGGGGATAAAAAATATATGTTGGCCGATTCTCAGACCTACTCAATACGCTCACAAAATTTTATGAGAATCGGTCAAGCCGTTTCGGAGGAGTATGGGATCGAAAACTGTGACACGAGAATTTGTAGTGTTATTTTATTAACCTACATATACTTACTTCTTCATACTCATATATCATTCATTTCTGCAGGTCATAATGCGCATTCCAGTATTATGAGGCGCTGTTCTGATATTATTTTTCCTACACAACACAACGCTTTAATTTAATATCTACTTATATTTACACATTTACAATAATATTTTCATTGTTATGACAGTTTTTGACAACGCTGTTGATTATGTCTCTATGACAACCCTTTTTCTTCTAAATTCTTAGCTGCCCGCTATCTTTCTATCGGATTTGTTATGCCGAACTCCTTTACGGTATTTTATATTACTTTTAAATATTCAAATATTCAAAATTTTGTGGAATGCTGTTCTGCGAGGTTTCTTAGGAAGCCCTCGCAGAACGTGGACAGTTTTTGAGTTCAGCTTGAGTCGCGGCCTGGTGCTTACATTTGTGTTTACTAGTATATTTATAGAGTGCTTTATCTCTGCAGAGCCCTCCTAGGGTTACCCTCTCCCTCGCGGAGAGGGGACCCTCCTATCGTGCTGCTGCCGGCTCTCCGTTGCAGGGGCCGGTCCTGTATTCTGCTGCCTGGTACTGTCTCTGTGGGCGGCGCCACCGCCTCTGATGGCGGCGCCGCTGCTGTAGCCGGACCTCTGCCGCGGGAGCCGCTTTTTGCCGCAGCTTCTGACCCTCCGCCGCTGTTGTCGGCCCTCTCGGCCGCCCCGCTCCTCTACAAATCTAATACGACAGTTTGGCGCCCAATTCGCTCTTACCCACTCCCTTCTTTCTAAATTCCAAAAAAAACACTTCATCTAGTGTCTCAATTCTTTGGCTTAACATTTTGGCATCTATCTCACACTTTCTCATACTAACCTTTCTTTCTATCCTTACAGGAATTCTCTAATATTTTATTTTCTTTTCACAGCGTTGTCTCAACTGTCTAATACTCTAATCTAATTCTTCACAGCTTAACCTATACCTACATTCATTTCAGCTTCACCTATTTATGTAAATATGTATATAATTTTATTCTTCAACTATGTATATATTGTACATAACCTTGAGATGGCTCTAAACCATCTCAAGTTCTACCTTCTCTCAACTATTGGCTCTACAGCCATAGTTGATGTCTTCATGGAGCGGTTTGCTTCACCCTTTTCTTCATCCTTTAAATGTTTTTTTTTTCCATGTCTGGAGCGGCTGACAACTCCGTAAATAAGCCTTATCGTCATTTTAAAACTCACTTCTATGAGTGGCAGTCATTGATTGTGAACTCCACCCATACCTGTATGAAGAAGATTGCTTGTCAGAGATAGTATGAATGGGTGAATGGAGATATCTGAATCTGTGAAGTGTTGTTTTACGGTCCCTTTAGGAATTCTATATCAAAATTTTCTCCAGGTGAAAATTTTTCCAGGGTCGGGGGGAAAATGTAGTGTTATTTTATTAACCTACATATACTTACTTCTTCATACTCATATATCATTCATTTCTGCAGGTCATAATGCGCATTCCAGTATTATGAGGCGCTGTTCTGATATTATTTTTCCTACACAACACAACGCTTTAATTTAATATCTACTTATATTTACACATTTACAATAATATTTTCATTGTTATGACAGTTTTTGACAACGCTGTTGATTATGTCTCTATGACAACCCTTTTTCTTCTAAATTCTTAACTGCCCGCTATCTTTCTATCGGATTTGTTATGCCGAACTCCTTTACGGTATTTTATATTACTTTTAAATATTCAAATATTCAAAATTTTGTGGAATGCTGTTCTGCGAGGTTTCTTAGGAAGCCCTCGCAGAACGTGGACAGTTTTTGAGTTCAGCTTGAGTCGCGGCCTGGTGCTTACATTTGTGTTTACTAGTATATTTATAGAGTGCTTTATCTCTGCAGAGCCCTCCTAGGGTTACCCTCTCCCTCGCGGAGAGGGGACCCTCCTATCGTGCTGCTGCCGGCTCTCCGTTGCAGGGGCCGGTCCTGTATTCTGCTGCCTGGTACTGTCTCTGTGGGCGGCGCCACCGCCTCTGATGGCGGCGCCGCTGCTGTAGCCGGACCTCTGCCGCGGGAGCCGCTTTTTGCCGCAGCTTCTGACCCTCCGCCGCTGTTGTCGGCCCTCTCGGCCGCCCCGCTCCTCTACAAATCTAATACGACAAATTTTATATATAAGATAATATAATATATGCACTTCAGCCTTGAAGACACTTCAATTGTAATCAGACGTGTGTGTGTAAGTTTTTGGAACAATAAAAAACATAATTTATTATTAAGTACGTCTTTTGTACTTAGAAAGTACGTATAATTTAGAAAAGTTACATTGGTACTTGCCTGACCTGGAATCGACTGCGCACACTCATACTTGAGAAGCTGGTGTTTTAACCGCTAGGCCACCACGACTGCTTTACTAAGTTATATGTCCTTTCTAAGTATATCTTGGACAGCAATAACTGATTACAAGGTGAAGGAAAACATCTTGAGGAAAACTGGACTCTAACTCTGAAATCGCCAACCCACATTGAGCAGGCATAGTGATTACGCTCAATCCTTCTCTGTACCTGTGCCCAGCAGTGGGAAGATAAAAAGGTAGATGATGATGATGTCTTTTGTAACACGTGTTAACTATATAACTTGCCTGGTTTATCTTTTCATTTAGGTACATTGCCTTGCATTGGCCGAAGGGGCAGAAAGGCTTTTGAATGGCGACCACGTGGCAAGCGCAGCGTCGAACGCCCACCGACTAAGTAGTCGGATGATCTGACCAAAATCGCAGGAAAGCGCTGGATACAGGCCGCGTCCAACCGTCCTTTTTGGAAATCCTTGAGGGAGGCTTATATCCAGTAGTGGACTTCATGTGGCTGAGATGATGATGATGACATTGCCTTGTGTCATAATTACTTACATACATTCTTTAAATTTTAATGGCCGTACCCCGGTTTTCTTTTCATAGTGATGTCAAGAATATCCCGTTACAATTTCAAAATTCCGGCGTGAATCCGCAAAAGGATTTCGGTTTCCTTCCATTTTAATTAGTTTTATTTCGCGAATCCGACTTACAGATCTTATAAACCGTTGTGGCCGAACAATTTTAATGAAAGGATTTGCGCCATCAATTCATAAGAAACTTGTTTAATTTAAGTCAAAATTGTGTTTTAACAAAATGTAAAGCGTCAAGTAATCAATCTGGGTGAAGTAAACTTAAATTATTTTATTTGTCGTCTATAAAATCTTTTGCAGTGCTGTAAGTAGAATTATAATAAATTGGAATAGTTTTAACTCCCTACGAATTCGTTTTCTTTTTGTAGGTTTGTATTGATAGGACTTGTTTGCAGCAAAATTAATTACTCGGTGGTAGGCCATAACATCGGCGTTCGGCAGAATTTACCACCCACCAGACAAAGTCTTGCCACCAAGCGATTCGTCTTGTTCCGACATGATGTCTGGTGAAGCCGTGCGGAGGACGGGTCTGAGCAGTTGTTTTGCGATGCGTGCCGGGTACGATGCGCCAAATGTAGTTGTGTCGGGAGTTTGGTTGTGGAGGGTCTCCAGATCAATCTCCCTCTGGCGCAGCATCGTTGGTCGTGTTGTTGGGGTTAACATTGCATCACCTTTTTTTTTTTGTTTTTTTTTTGCTCAACTGCCTTTAAACGCGCTTTACCATCAACGATTGCATCACTGCTTACCATCAGGCGGGATTGCAGTCCAGCACTAGTTTATAATTATTAAAAAAAAATCTTCTAAACTGAATTGACCTGAATTGCATTTTTAGAACATATAAGATAAGTAAAAATAATGCATCAAGTCCTAACTTATTACAATATTTTTACCCATACATTATCCCCCTTATTCATAAACGCCGCTTAAAGTTAACTAGTGATTAGCGATTCTTTAACCATACATTTTTTCCTTTTAAGGTCACATAACTTTAATTGGGACAATTAAAGTTATGTGACGCGTATGAATAAACACCATAGAGTTTAAGGGGTTTATTCGTAAACGATGATTAAAGTTAAGTGACGTGCACACGTCTAAAATGTATGTTTAAACAATCGCTAATCACTAGTTAACTTTAAGCAGCGTTTATGAATAAGGAGGAATAAATCTACAGTTATGGGATATCAAACACAATGTATTATATAATCCAATAACACAAAAAGGCTCATCACAACACTTCCAACATTCCCATTTCCAAGTCCAAAGCATGATGAGAATTTGTTATTAATGCATGGTATCCTCGCGGTGTTTTCCTTCACAGTCTGAATTTTAATTATGTGGCTGACCTGTGCTATGAACGGTGTATTTCAAAATTTTGTAAAATGAACGGGATATTACGTTTTTTTGCTGAAAATTTCCTAGTGCTAAACAAAAACCTCTTGTTCTTACAGATTTTTTTTTTAGAGAAATGCTTTCATTGTCATAAAATAGCAAGCATCTGCATCACTGATAACAGAAAAAGTTGCCAGAAAGCTGGAACATTTCCACGTTAAATGGCAACACTAATTATTTGGCCAAAATAGAACAGCCCTCTGGTAACGTAAAGAGTCGACCAACCGCTTAGCAATGCTAATACAATTTCAAACCAAAAATATTAAAATATGGTAATAGTTATCACGCACCAGTTTTATCCAAAATCTGCTATCTTCAGAAATGATGATTAGATTTCGAAACCATTTAAACAAAACTGACGTTTTGGAATAGACAAGAATAAACAAACATAGGGTGTCTATGAAGGTCCCATGTCGGTCCAACTTTTCACCCACAAATTTGTCGTTCCCGAGATAAACAAAGCCTCTCCAGCGATACAACGTGGAGTTGGCGCTATGAATATAAATAGTTAAATTAGGGGCACTCCGGACGGGCCCCTAATATGATATACAACATATGCGGATAATTTAATTTCACTCGCCAAATTTAGTGCCGTCCCTCGTCGGCCATAGTTTTTTTTAACTCTGTAACTTATCTCGTTATGAGGATAATTGAGTTGGTTTATGTTAAATGTATTGCGCGGAAATTTTGGTGGCATATTATTACACTAAAACTTGGTTTTAGAAATATTATTTTTTCTTGGAGGGAATTTTTTTTTTAAGGTATTAAACTGGTGACACTGATAAGCCTGCCTGTCATTCTTAGATCTATGACAGTCGTTACTGGTTAGCAGAAGTCTCAATATCGAATCCTTAGTCCTAGCAGTTCTCATTTCGAGTTTTGACTGGAAAGATAAGACGAGTGTCACGCGCATTTTTCATTCGACTTTTAAAATTATTTATGGTGTCGTTTACTAAATAATAGCCCGTGATTTATGTAGTAATAAGTGCATTCAGTAAATAATTCATAAAGAACATTGAAATATCGCAGATAGTGGCCTCATCATGACTTTGTTTCAAACCTCCCTCATAGATGGTTCACGCGGCCGTCTTTTTCAACTAACATTGGCGATATCCGCCATTATTGTGAAATAAAATTTTCACAGAATTTCTATAATTTGTTACACGTTTTCTTCTTCTTCTTCTTCTTCAGCCTATAGATGTCCACTGCTGGACAAAGGCCTTAGGCTTTCCACGATGACCGGTCTTGTGCTACCCGCATCCATCGGCTTCCAGCGACCTTCACCAGGTCATTGGTCCACCTTGTTGGGGGCCTCCCTACGATGCGTCTTCCGGTACGTGGCCGCCACTCCAGAACCTTACTGCCCCATCAGCCATCGGTTCTATGAGCAATGTGTTCTGCCCACTTCCATTTAGTTTTAGCGACTCGATGAGCTATGTCGGTGACTTTGGTTCTTCTGCGAATCTCCTCATTTCTAATTCGATCACGCAGAGAAACTCTGAGCACAGCTCTTTCCATCGCCCTTCGTGTGCCTTCGTATGAGGCCCATTATGAGCGACCACGTTTCACGTGTTACACGTATTATTGGCAAAATTGTGGTATCTATTCCACAGAGGCCATTGATCAAGAGTTGAGGTTGAATCTCACCTTGAAAAAAGAAGAAGAAGAAGTCTTACCAAGGGGTATCGTACTACCCAGTAACTAAGTTGTGATGGTTGGATAGGTAGTCACTACTCATGTAAAATACTGGTATTGAGCTGAATCCGGTTAGATTGGAAGTCAACTCCAAGATAGTTGGAAAACGCTCATCAGATAATGTTGATGAACAAATTATCAGTATCAATGAGTTTCATTTTGACAGTTCAACAACATTTATTACATTATTTACGTTGTTGAGCAAACACATTATGTAACATAGGGAGCAATGAAGCCGTGGTGTAGCGGTACAGAAAGCGGTCGCGGCGCAAGAAGGCGCGGGTGCGAGCAGTGAAAATATTTTTATGCATGAATATAAATATTTGCACTGGTCTGGTCGTACCTTGGTAAGCACATTAAGCCGTTGGTCCCGCTTGCCATACGAACATATAATGGCAGTCGTTACGGGTTGTTGGAGCCCTCAAAAGTCCAATAGTTGGTCTAATTGCAATGCAATTAGATATCGATATCGCCTTCAGATTGTGGAGGTCAGACGGCAGTTGCTTCACGAAAAATATCGAAGTTTAGCCAAAATCAGCAGTTAGACTGTAAAACGGAGCCCAGGCCCAAAGCTGAAAAAGCTTCGGATTCGACTGGGACTACCGCTGAGATGATGATGATGAGGGAGCAATGGAATGGCAAGAAGCTTCAAAATGATCCCAACTGATAGTAATAGTGTGGTATGCAATTAGGGAGCTGATTACAATTGATGGTACCTTACGCATCTTGGATTCAATGCCAATAAAAAAGGTACATATCGTTCAATATTTGCCAAAACCCAGCAGACATTCTGTCCACACCCAACCCTATCATATCTTAATACCATAACAGTCTCCGATTCAGTAAAGGCTTCTCCACTTTTCTATGTATTGTACATTTTCCGAGACCGGATTGTAACCTTTCATATCGGCTTTACAAAATCTAGCTGTCGGCGCTTCTTACGGTTGTGACTAGGATTCACTTGGGATAACGTTTTGTTAAGGAGCACAAATCCGTCGCACCTTCATGTACAAAGTATGAACCTGTCTAAGATCTTCTTGGTAATGCAATGAAACTAAGATATACATTTTCAGCTTGCTGTGCTTTGGCTGAGCGGACAGGCCCGCTCCGCCCTGAGCATTTCAGTGGTCATTTGAGGATTCCCATTTGCAAAATAAAAAAAAAATACTGTAGCTATACCGACAGATTAAATTAGAGATTACAGCACCACAAATTGATTGATTCACGTACGGTATTATAATGTCTCTATGAAGCTATAAAATAATGATATTTGATCATCATCATCATCTCAGCGTTAATCCCAGTCGCATTCGAAGCTTTTCAGCTTTTTTCTTTGTCTGGGCTCCGCTTTACCAGTCTAACTGCTGAGTTTGCCTAATCTTCGATATTTTCCGTGAAGTGACTGTCGTCTGACCTACACAACCCGAAGGCGATATCGAAGCATTGCAATCAAACCAATTGTTGGACTTTTGAAGGCTTCAACAACCCGTAACGATTGCCATTAGATGCTTTCCGAGGCACGACCAAATCAGTGCAAATGTTCATATTCATGCATACAAATATATGCACTCCGCGGGGATCGAACCCGCGCCTCCTTGCGCAGATTGATTGATTGATTTGATGTATTTTATTAAATATTTAAATTTATTTTGTTACGTATTTTAAAGTAAATTTTTACTTAATCTGAATCAGGTACGTTCTAAGACTATTATTAGAAAACGTTTAAGGTAAAGTACTAAGCTTCTGTCAGGGTATAATTTATTAAAAATAGTCACAAGATTATAAATTGAAAAAAAAAAACTCATTATTACCTATATAAAGGGCGCGTTTGGTAGTAATGAACTTTATGTTCATATTCTAATAAGTATATTGACTATAGCATATATGTTCATATATTACGAAGAAATTCAAACCTCTGCTAATATTTCTACCACTTAACATGGCATATTAGCATTCCCGTAAGTCAATCTACTCAGCTATCTATAATGTACATTCAGAGTGAATTTCGAACCTGCGTACACTGTGCTTAAAAATTTCAACAACAATGATAAAAGAATCAGTCAGCAGTCGGTCTTAGCAATGCCTTCTTTATTACCTGCCTTTGAAAACCAAAAAGAGGCAACTCAAAGAAATAAAATCTGAGAATTACTATTTTCTTAGAAATTCTGCTTCTTTTTATGTCAAATACATTTTTTAATTAACTCGTTAATTAAAGATGTCTGTCTGAAGTAATAAAAAATCTGCTAACAATTCATGAGACGTACTAAAGTTCAATCAGGACGGATTTCTTTTTGAATTTTGTAAAATGATCCAACTCTTTTCATAAAAATCTATAATTAATTTCAATGTCTACTGGATAGTCAAGGATAGTTGACGATTAAAATAACTGTCTCTAGTACAGACGACAACAAGGTAAGAAAGAAAGTAGACAGTTGATATCTTGTTAAAACTTAGACACGAATCAATGAATTATTTGTGGTGGCTATATATTAGGCTATTTTTTTTTTGTTTGATTATAATCTAGTGCTTGACTGCAATCCCGCCTGGGTAAGCAGTGATGCAATCGTTGATAGTAAAGCGCACAAGTTTATTAAGCCTATTCACTTGAAAATCTTAGTGAGTAGGAAGGAAGACGGCAGTTGAGCGAGGTGATGCAATGTTAAACCCAACAACACGACCAACGATGCTGCGCCAGAGGGAGATTAATCTGGAGACCCTCCACGGTCAAACTCCCGACACAATAATATTTGGCGCACCACAACACAACATCAACATCGCAATACAACTGCTCAGACACGTCCTCCGTACGGCTTCACCAGACATCATGCCGGAACACGACGAATCGCTTGGCGGCAAGACTTTGTCTGGTGGGTGTGAATATGGAATGCACAAAGCACTTACATATAAACAAGTAGGTTAATATTTGTGCAGTTAATTATAGGTACTTAAGTAACTACGTTTAATTTCATAACATTAGTAGACGCTTGATAAGTTTTTAGCAAACTTTGGTTTCAGAAACGGAGGGTCGGACTACTGGGAAGCCAGCGTTCAAGAAGAGCAAAGAGAATATTTCTAAGAAAGGCAAGTTATAGTACGTTCGTAGTAGTAGTGGTCTAATTGAAATAGCCGTCTTCATTTAAAATTAATAGCTTACCGTCCGAGATTCCAGAGACTAGATTATCTTAATTATTTAACAATATCTTACTGCATTGCACAACTGCGGGATGATTACGTAACACGCTAACAGTAGCTATAGCTTTCAATTTGACAGCCCGATGACATTCATTGCATTATTTGCGTTGTTGGGCATACAGTTATCAAACATAAAAAACAATGGATTAGCAATATGTTTCTAAATTATTTTGATTGTGATTATGTATGGTATGCAGCTAAGGGTGCGGAGTCTAGTAGGCAGACAGCCCAAAAATTCGTTAACACATAGTCATATTCAGTTATCTATAAGAGTAGGAGAAGACCAATGATGTAAGTGTATGGAAGAAAAAGTCATGTTGCACTAACCCGGTGTTCTACAAGATGCATTTTGGAGAGTATGTGAGGGATTGCATGAATTAATTCCTCCATCTCCGTTCCATCATCGGACGACCCGTCGCGCGTCGTACGGCGAGTCTCCACTCTTACGTGGATGATACCACTACGATCCGGCTGAAGCGTTTCGCCTCGCCTTTTCTACCGCATACATCGAGGAACTGGAACAAATTGCCAGCGGTGGTGTTTCTGTCTGATTACAATTTAAGTGTCTTCAAGGCTAGAGTGAATAGGCTCTTAATAAATTAGCTCGCTTTGCCATCAACAATCGCTTCACTGCTTACCATTGCAGCCAAGCAGTAGTTTATAATTATAAAAAAAAAAAACAAATCGTGATTGAAAATGATTAGTCATATTCAGTTATGTTCAAAAAATATTCCTAGAAATCATTCTAAGTATTTTATATAATATTTCCTTTGGGTTTTCATTCAAATCTGACGCTTCCTTCCTTCTACAGGATATAGATGTCCACTGCTGGACAAAGGCCTCCCCCAAGGCTTTCCACGATGACCGGTCTTGTGCTGCCCGGCGTCTAGCGGCTTCCTGCGACCTTCACCAGGTCATCAGTCAACCTTGTTGGGGGCCTCCCTACGCTGCGTCTTCCGGTACGTGTCCGCCACTCCAGAACCTTACTGCCCCATCTGCCATCGGTTCTACGAGCAATGTGCCCTGCCCTCTGCTACTTAAGTTTAGCGACTCGAAGAGCTATGTCGGTGACTTTGGTTCTTCTGCGGATCTCCTCATTTCTGATTCGATCACGCAGAGAAACTCCGAGCATAGCTCTTTCCATTGCCCTTTATGTGATCTCTTCTAATCTTTATGTACGTATGTCGGTATATAAAGTTAATGTTTGTCTGAAATTTATGTCAATAACTTTTAAGCGTTTGCGAAGGTTATATGTAAACAGTAATTATCTAGTCAGTAAGTCAATTGTATCGATTGAGTATATACACGTGTCTTCAGACCTACCATAAGTTTTCACACCCAAAACTCGCTTGCGTAAAATTAGATCACTCCATTTCTTTTTCATTGCTATTTTGTTTTTATATGAATTATAAACAGGCGCTGGGACGCAATCCCGCCTAATGGTAAGCAGTGACGCAAACGTTGGTGGTAAAGCGTAGTAGTTTATTAAGAGCCTATTCACTCTATCCTTGAAGACATTCAAATTGTAGTACGACGGTAACACCGCCGCTGGCAAATTGTTCCAGTTAAAACATCAAATAAAGAATTCGTTTGTTCATTTGCAAACAAATTCAGCCATTTTTAGTGTGCCCTTGAATTAGTAACTTAGTAGAGAGTGTATTGATAAAAATATAGTACCAAGTGTAAATATGTTAAAATTCGTTTGTCTAGTTTTTTAAAGTGTGGGTATAAATAAATAAATAATATACGGACAAATCACACAGATTGAGCTAGCCCCAAAGTAAGTTCGAGACTTTTGTTATGGGATACTAACTCAACGATACTATATTTTGTAATAGATACATATATAGATAAACATCCAAGACACAGGCCAATCAGGAAAAGATTGTTTTCCATCATGACCTGTTCGGGGATCGAACCCGGGGCCTCCACATCGCAGGCAGGCGTGTTGACCGCTGCGCAACTGAAGACGACTAAATTATAACGACGACGACTAATTCATAGAATTAATAAAGGTGTCTTTTATTAATTCTTTTATATTTAATATCCTGTCGCTAGGACATCATTTAAAACTATCGTTAAATTCGTATAACTAATTTGGGTTATGTGGCTCTCTATTTCATTTCACTGTTTTTTTTTTAATTTATAATTGTTAACTAGTGCTTGACCGCAACCCGCCTGGTGGTAAGCTGTGATGCAATCGTTGATGGTAAAGCCCACTAGTTTATTAAGAGAAAATATACAATATGTAAAAAAAAAACCTTGTCCGATCATGAAGGTATTGTTAGGTATCGATAACTGATTCTACTAATGCCCACAAAGCCGGGCTAAACTTAAAATAAAATTCCCCCAAAAAAAATTAATATTATTTATAGGCTACAGGGGGCAGGGCACGCGGTACGTGGTCTCATCGCTTATAAATTATTATAAAAAAAAAAAAAAAGTGACTACAACATTTTGACGGTATTAACCGTCAAAATGTTGTAGTCCCTTTTTTTAAAAATTAGCAAATTTTGGGGAAGTTGGAATTAATTCGCGAGAAAAAAATATTATTTCAAAATTCATTAGTGTTGTTATTATGATGAATACGTAAAATTTCATTTTATATTTGGTCATGTGTTTACCTAACCTTTATTATCCTTATGGGTCGGACAGGGTGTTCTTTACATATTGTATAATATTAATACCTACCAGATCTTAATTTTTTCATATATTTTTTTATATATTTTACCTATTATATGTATATAAATAATAAAATAAATAAATAGAAACTTTTTATAAATGTATATTAATATTTATTCAAAATTTATTACAGGAAAAAATAATATCGAGTCTTAAATGTAAGTCATATTACGTGCTTGAACTAGAAAATAATATACAATATGTAAAGAAAACCCTGTCCGACCCATAAGGATAATAAAGGTTAGGTAAACACTTGACCAAATATAATATAAAATTTTACCTAATCATCACAGTAACAATAATAATGAATTTTGAAATAATCTTTTTCCCGGGTATTAATTCCAATTTCCCCGAAATTTGGTAATTTTTAAAAAACTGACAACACCATTTGTGACGGAGCGAATAGCGATGCGACCACGTGCCGCATGGCTCCGCCCCCCTTCACCCGCGCATACATGCGCGGGTGAAGGGGGGCGGGGCTATCGGGTTGCCTACCGCACATGCATTAAGTTACCTCGCTTTTTCGAAATAATATTTATTTTTTTTGGGGGATTTTTTTTAAGTTTAGCCCGGCTTTGTAGGCATTATTAGAATCAGTTAACGATACCTAACAATACCTTCACGGATCGGACAGGGTTTTCTTTACATATTGTATATACAATATTAAAGTAATTAATAAATATACAGTAAAAAAAATACAATAACAAAATTGTGAACCATAATGTGCATTACATATTGAGCATCTAATTATGCCATTCTTTCTTCCAATTACCGGGACAGAAAAAGAAATAAAACTTATGATGAGATGATGTATCGAATTTAGCTTAGCACTTTCGTAAGTCACACTCATGATACCGATTAGAATAGAAAACACTTTTACAACAGACAGGAGTCCATAAAGTTAGTAATAATTTTAGTTAACTTCCAGTATTAGTAGGATAAAGACACAAATATAAGACACATATACAGCGTTATTTTTTATATATACGAAACCCGAAACACGTGTCCAGTATTTTTAAGTAAATAATCTATATACAAAATTTCAAAAACATATCATGATAAGTTTGTTATGCTACCTGGTTCTCCCAACAAAAATATGGTGAATGCGCCGCTCCCCACCCGCGCCTGCATCGGCGCGGCGCGGCGGGTGCTCTAGGACACTATAATCCGCTGTGAACTGTGTTGTGCGCTCGGTAACCATACTGCAACATTTTTTAAATACACGGAAACTTTTTTTCGAGTGCGCAAAAACAAATGGGTGGCCCAGAATCAATAACAGAACAAATCTGCATTATTAGTTTAAAATAAAAAATCATGTTTTTGTCCGCCCTAAAATCAGCAAATGAGAGACACCAATATTATTCATATCAATATCGTAGTATTAGCATATGGCCGCGTAGTGAACATGCGGGCGGCGCGGGCGCGCGGGGGTCCTGTGATGTTCCCGCCGTCCCCACTCCGCCGACCATGAATGGGACCGCGTGGGGTGACCATAACATCGATTTCATAATAAACATCTTTCGTTATCAATAACTATTTTTTTTTGTACTAAATCATACCAAAGTAATAATATTTTTATCTATAAAACTTATTTAGCTATAAGTTGACAAAGTTTGCGCACTGGATAAAATTTTATCCTGTATATTTGGGCAATAAAATATAACACGAATTAAAAAAGGTTGAAATCGATTCAGTTGCTTGTTCCGAACAAACTTTATTCAGGTTTCGTTTGAAGAAAAAATAACGTTGTATACATACTTTAAAACAACTCTCAAGGACTCCACGAGACAGGCTCGACCTAGTGTGGAGTCCACAAGTTAAAATATAGAATTACGTTTCCCCCGAAACATTAATTTTAGAAATAGCTTGTACTTATTTATAAGGAAATGTAACTATTTGGTTAATAAACGATTTATTATTATTCCTTTATTTTATTGTATATACATATAAATTACATTTTTAAATATTTCTACATAAAAAATACATGAAAACATTTAAAAATATAAAAAATATTAGCCCACCGGTATCGGGAACAGGGTCCAAGCTACCGGCGGTCAGGGCTCCAGAGAGAGGAACTTCCTGACGATGCGAGCCGTGTCCAGCAGTACCGCTTTCTGAATCAAGCCCTTGATCCAGCTGCCTAACGAGAGCCTCCTGAGGTGTTGGTCGAGGCTTTTGGCTATTAAGCCATTGGCTGTGACGACTATCAGTACAATGATTGCTGAATCCACTTCCCACATGTCGACAACCTCGTAAGTCAAGTCAAGATACTTGATTTGTTTATCTTTCTCGGCTTTCACGAGGTTCTCCTCATGCGGGATGGTTATTTCAACAATCATTGCACACCGCTCTGATCGATCCACCATCACTATATCAGGCTTATTGGCAACAATAGTCCTGTCAGTGATGATGGATCGATCCCAGTACAATGTGATATGGCTATTTTCGAGAACTGGATCGGGCATATACCTGTAGTACGGCACCTCCGATTTCACAAGGTTGTATTTAAGAGCAAGTTGCTGATGAATTATCCTGGCTACAAGGTTGTGTCTATGCAAGTACTCTCCGTTAGCTAGACGAGAACACCCGGAGATAATATGCCTTATTGATTCCCCCGGCCGGTGACATGCCCGATAGATGTCAACTGTGCCTTCTTTCACAATAAATCTCCGGTAATTGTTCGTCATCATAACTTCGTCCATAATTGCACATACAAAACCTTCGGTTTCCCCAAAGAGGTCACCGAATCGTAGCCAGGCTACGGACGCTTGTAAATCTACACCAGGCCCGTGTAGGGCTCTGAAAAAGCGTCTGTGAAGCTTCTTGTTCTTCCATACCTCCATGCGATCATTGGTGTCAAGCACGCATGATGAGAACCTCGTGAAAGCCAAGAAAGACAAACAAATCAAGTATCTTGACTTAGCTCACGAGGTTGTCGACATATGGGAAGTGGATTCAGCAATCATTGTACCGATAGTCGTGACAGCAAATGGCTTAATAGCCAAAAACCTAAAACCAACACCTCAGGAGGCTCTCGTTAGGCAGCTGGATCAAGGGCTTGATTCAGAAAGCGGTACTGCTGGACACGGCTCGCATCGTCAGGAAGTTCCTCTCTCTGGAGCCCTGACCGCCGGTAGCCTGGATCCTGTTCCCGATACCGGTGGGCTACTATTATTATTATTAGTAATTTACCTAACGCAGAGCTGCATCCACCTCCGCAAAATCGAGAAACATTAGTGAGTTTAACGCAAGCGAGTAAGTTTTCGATAGCAACTCGTGGTAGGGATTCAGACTAATAAGAAGAAAGTAAATAATAAAACGAGGAGGGGAGAAGTCAAGAAGTCTTAACAAAAGAAGTTACTATTTTTTGTCATACTGTTTTATGATTATTGCTTGATATAACAATATTGATATCGAATAATATGGAATAGACGCTATTTCCAAGTCAGTTATTGTTTCGCTTCATTTGTTGAAGTTGGTAACCTATCGTACGTCATATATAATAGTTTATCGTGAACATGAATAACTAGGGTTAGTTATCTTCCATTAATTTAAATCACGATCTTCTCTTCAAATGCTTTTAAATTCATTATTGTTCAACAGCGGAACAGGATCATATCTGCCTTGCATTTTGTCAAATATATCGGGGTCAGATTCCAGTTTAACCAGATGCAGCTGAATACCAATAATTTACATGGAACATCTGCTTTTTTGACTACCACAACCCAGTTTTTGCGAAACTAGCTTTCCGTTTGCGGCTTCGCCCGCATGGTTATATCGCGCTTTTTAGATTCCTTATTTTCGGGGATTAAGTATCGTATAATTTGGCTTCTAAGTTTATATGTGCATATTTGTTTGCAATATATTACCTTGTTTTAAATGACATACAGCGCCGTCTATCACCGAACTGGTATGAAACTAACTAGGTAAGTATATTTTTGTTTTCCCTTTGGAATATACATTTTTTTCGAAATAAAAAGGACCCTATTATATTATATATTCTAACTTTACGTCTGCAAAATTTTTAAGCAATCGGTTCAGTAGTCACGGCGTGAAAGCGGAACAAACGTTTGTTTGTTCAGCTTTCACGCCGTAACTACTGCGGGCGGAAAGCTAGTAATATTATAAATCGAATATATGAATATATTGCAATATCTCGAATCTTCAAAAAGAGATCAAAGATCTGGAGGACCAGTTAAAAAAAGCGGGAAATGAAATCTTTAGCCTCAAGGAACGAATCCTAAATTTCCAAAAGATAATACAGGCAAAAGATAGGAAAGAAAACCACAAGGGGAAAAAAATATCACAAATTGATCTGGAGGAAGACTGCGTGAAAAAAATTTATATTTTTGGCACACAACAATGCGTTGGACTTTCATCTGCATTGATACGGTCAAGAGTCAATACACCTCACATAAGTTATGCCATTACGTCTGACACAAAACCACACGCGCTTACTAGTGACGTCCTTAAAAGCTGCCAAAATATTAAGGTATCGCCTAATGACAAGCTCATAGTTTGTGTGGGTGAAAATGACTATGATATTAAGATTTTATCCTCTCAACTTCGTCAACTCCTCAATGTATTTAGTGATAATGATGTGATAGTTCTGAGTTTATTGAGGAATATGTATTTAGATATAAATGACCTAAATCAAACGATATGCAATATTTGCAATGAATATAAAAATACAAATTTTGTTGATTCTAGTCATAAATTGTTTAATACCTGTAAATCTATTAATTGTGTTATTGACTATGACGACTATGAGAAAAAATTTTTGAATGTTAAAGCATTGAAGAAATTAATATTTCGCAAACAACCAAATCACAAAAAATCTGACAGTAAATGTGAAGCCTATCGAAAAGGAACAATCCCTTATTACTTTGCAAGAAAACAGTCTGAGTGCGATGCCACAAGTAGACCTGATATTGACAACACCTTTACAGCAAAAATGGGCACCATACCATACTATTTTAAGTTTATAGACAGGAATAAGCTTTTTCGTGAAAAACAGTCGTAGGTCACAAGCTTTTAAAGTATTTCATCAAAATATCGCCAGCATTTTATCGAAAAAAGAAATTTTAGAACTAACGTTGCTAGAATTACGGGACGCGAGTAATGAACCCGATATCTTATGTTTTTCTGAAACTTTTATGCGATCAGGAAACGAAAGGCATCTTAAAATAAATAACTTTTTTTTGGCTGCAGCGTTTAGTAGGGACCAACAGAGAGGGGGTACATGTATACTTGCAAAACTGGGCATTATTTGTAATGAGCTTGCCTGCGTTAAAAAATATTCCACCATAAAGTCTTTTGAGGCCTGTGGCATTGAAATCCCATTGCATAAATTAGTCATTGTATGTGTTTATAGAACACCAACGTCTGACCCTAACGTATTTCTGAATAAGTTAGACCTATTGATGTGGGAAATACTCAAAAAACATGGGTCAAGTCTCAAAATAGTTATTGCTGGTGACTTTAATATAAATACTATGAAACCAGGGAAAATCACTAACTATTTAATAGACCTATGTAACACATACAAGTTACAACTTCATATTGATGTCCCCACTCGTAAAGACTCATGTATAGATCATATATTGAGTAACATCAAGACTACATCTTCTAGCGTCTTGCCTCTTCACTTATCTGACCATGACACAGCACAACTATTAGAATTTCCGGTGAAAGAGCAAAATTCACAATGTAAAGCATACTTTACATATAAGAAAGATTATCACAACGAAAATATTAAAAAATTTAAAGAATGTCTCACTAATATATCATGGTCAGATGTGCACTTAGAAACTGACCTAAACAACGCTTTCAATCTATTCCATGACTGTTTATGTTTAATATATAATTTGTGCTTCCCAAGAATAAAAATAAAAATTACTAAATCTAATTCATTTAAGCAGAAATGGATAAGTAAGGGTCTTAGAAATAGTTGCAAGACTAAAAGATTTTTGCGATATCGCTATTACAAGAACAAAACATTACCTAACAAAACGCGATATATAAAATACTCAAACATATTGCAAAAGTGTATTTATAAGTCAAAAATGAATACTAATATGAATTTCATTAAACATAGCAAAAACAAATGCAGAGCCACATGGTCGATTATTAACCATGAATTTGGAAATGCGACTTCGTGTATTAATAATATTTCGGAAATACTATTAGATAAACAAGTACTGATAAATCCCACTGACATAGCGAATGCTTTTAACAATTATTTTATTGACTCGACTAACACCTTGACATTAAAAAATCAACATAATTCCACTAATTATTGTATGTCAATTTCTAACTCCATGTTTCTTAGCTGCATGACTGAAGATGAAGTTAAAAAAGAACTGATGACGTTAACTAATACTAACTCTGAAGGTTATGATGGAATAAATACAAAAATACTTAAAGCGTGCAGCACAGAGTTAATTCCTATTCTGACATATTTAATTAACTTCTCATTTTCATCAGGTACTTTTCCTGAAGCTCTAAAATTATCAGTCGTGAAGCCACTATACAAAAAACAGGATAAAAAGGATGTCAAAAACTATCGACCGATAACGCTTATTCCCGTACTCTCAAAGGTTTTCGAGAAATGTATGCTCAAGAGACTTGTTGACTTTTGTAGCAAATATAAAATTATATCCAAAGATCAGTTTGGATTCCAAAAAAACAGATCAACCACACAAGCAATATATACTCTTGTGAGCAATGTCCTGAATAACTTAAACAGTAATAAATTAACAACAGGACTATTTTTCGACTTGTCGCAAGCTTTTGACTTCGTAGCGCATGACATTTTATTGGAAAAGTTGGGAATTCTAGGAATAAGAGGAGTTGCACTGCAGTGGATTTCGTCATATATTAGTCATCGAAAACAATACGTTGTCATAGATAAATTAAATGAGAACAGACTCAGTTCCTACTCTTCAAACATTAGGGTAAATAAACGTGGTGTCCCTCAAGGAAGTGTATTAGGTCCGATATTGTTTTTATTGTATGTAAATGACATGCCACTAGTGACTAACCATAAATTTATATTATTTGCAGACGACATCTCAATTATCGTGTCATCTGATAAAAAATCAATATCTAAACATGAAATTGAAATTAATAACACTATTGACAAAATTTTACAATGGCTACAGATTAATAAATTAAAAATTAATTTAGACAAATCTAATTACATACAATTTAATAAATCAAAACATGCCAAATATAATTTTAAACTGAATATTGACAGACTAAAAGAAGTAACGGAAACCAAATTCTTGGGTGTATTCATAGATCAAGACTTAAACTGGAAGGTACACTTGGATGATTTATGCAATAGGATTAACAAATTTACTTACGCACTTAGACATGTTAAGAACATAATAAATGTAAAAACGGCAATTGTTACATATCATGCATATATCGAATCCATATTACGTTACGGACTTGTTGTATGGGGAAACAGTACAGATAAGGACAGAGCATTCATTGCACAAAAGAAGTGCATCAGGGCCATTTGCGGACTTCGTCCTGACGAATCTTGCCAGCCATTTTTTAAAAGGTTAGGTCTGTTACCACTTCCTGCACTTTACATATATGTAATCTGTAACTTTGTTTACAGTAATAAGGGATTGTTCAAAAAAGCATCCGAGGTAATCACTCGTCCAACAAGGGACAAAGACAGACTTATTGTGAAGGATAATCCGAAATCGGCTAAGTTTGCTAAAAGTTGCCTTGTGATGTGTGTGCGCATTTACAACAAAATCCCTAATGAGCTAAAATATATAAATAATGCGAATTTATTTAAAAACAAGCTGTACAAATGGCTAAATAAATATAATTTTTATGACATTAAGGATTTCTTTGACATTAATTTATAACATCACTATTTACTTAGATTGTATAATGACATTGTTAATATAATTATTATTTTGCATGCAATTGATACATATTCTGTATAGCTAAACATGTGGACATTTTATTTAATTAAGACTGTAACATCATTATACCATGTTTAAGGCAAATAAAGACTTATCTTATCTTATCTTATCTTATCATTTTTCGATTTATAATATTACTAGCTTTCCGCCCGCGGCTTCGGACGCGTGAAATTCGGTTATATCGCGCTTTTTAGATTTCCTTCGGGATTATTTTTCAATAAAAGGTAGCCTATGTCCTTTCTCAGGGTCTAAAGATTATCTATGCCAAATTTCATTAAAATCGGTTGAGAGGTTTAAGCGGGAAAGCGTAACAGACAGGCAGACAGACAGACACAGATACTTTCGCATTTATAATATTAGTATGGAGAGTAAGGATAAGATACCTCTTGGAAGTATTAGTTGTCAGCCTTTCGGGCTTGTGACTAATGAATGACATCGAGGATTAACTGCTGAATCTGCTTTTCTTGTCTTGGTAAAGACGGTCACCCATCCTCGAACTAACCGCGGCAAGCGTAGCTTAATCTGATTAATAGATCTATGCCGCTGTTATTTAGCCACTGTCAGTGTGTAAAATTAGAGGTTGCCCGGGTTTTACTCCCTGACAAAAAAAGAGAAAAGAGTAGAGGTTCGGCTAATCGGGTGTGAAAATAAAAAAAGATAGTTTGTTGGACTACTATGTTTTAATTACAAGCTTTTATATGTAACAACAGGAAACTATCTTAACTCTAATTAAATGTAAATAAACAATATAGCTTTATTGTTAACCTCAATAAGGTTGGGTCAATCCTAGCGGCTCCAAGAGTGGTCTGTTGGAGCGTCCAGGTTTCACGCGCAACAGTAGCCTAGCAGATTGCCCACTAACTCTAGCTCAGCTTACTCAGGCTGTGGATTTCATCCACTATGACTACAGAATTATACAAATCCAAAATGGGGAAAATTATATATCAGAAAAGGTCACAAAAGGTCACCACCGGTAATATTAATAGTAAATGAGTTTTCTACGGGTACAAGAATGTTATTTAAATTGAGATAAGAGGGTACTTGCGACACATCCTTGGAAGTTCCTGGCCTTCTTTGTCCTTTAAACCACGTGTCCTGCCTCTCCAAACCAACGGGGTTGAAGGTAGAAGAATATGACAAAAATAAAAATAAGACACGCCCAGGCGGCGCTCCAATAGAAAAATTCTCCGCCTGGGAGACCCAGCCACATGCACAGGATTGCTTGGGCCTCGTGCTGCTTGCTGGCTGGTCCACACGGCCGCGATTGTCCCAAAATCAGCACACCGTGTCAGAAGCCTTTATTTTCTTTAAGCCCGTCCAGGCCGTCTGCCCGACGCCCTGCCGGTCAGATCTATCGACATCGAAAAGCCTTTTTTTCCGATCGCTACGTGACTCCACAGGTATTTTCGCCTCCTTTTCTTTCTTTTGGCTGTCCAGAATCTCTCCGTGCCAAACACCCGAAACCAAATTACCCCTTTGAACGGTGGGAGATTTCCCCGCTTACAAGATTCCAATCTGCAGAAATCCAAAATATAACTTGGTCTACAAAAATCCCTTAATGAAAAAAATACGACAATTCATTTTCACAATGAAAGCAGCGACCATTACGTTGTTGATCTACCAAAAAAACCATGCAATGCCAACATTACAAAACAATCCTCCCCACAAACTTGGGAACTTGACAAAAAAACTGTCACACTGAAACGTCAAAACGACAATAAATGTCACAGATAAAGCAAAACAAATAGTAATAGACAATTAGTATCAATAACCATAGACCACAAAAAGGTGCGTTCCCCTATGCTTAGTAAAGGCAAAAAATAATAAATAAAATAAGAAATAATCACAACGTTACAATACCTCCCCTCCTAGGAAATTGACATGTGATTGTTCAACTTTCACTAAGTAAAATTATGTGAAATTTGAAAAATAATTACAACAATGTTTTTTGGGAAGAAAAGGAATGCACTTATCACTGATTAATACTGATATAAGGCTAATTCACACTTATTAAATTAAAGTAATACTTCAAAATTTAAAGTTACAAGTTTTTTAGAAGAAAAAAAAAATCTCCAGTGGTGACCTTTACCCAATCAGCCAAATTCCCCATGAAAATAAATATAAATTGGGCGCCATTTGTCAGTGTGTAAAATTAGAGGTTGCCCGGGTTTTACTCCCTGACAAAAAAAGAGAAAAGAGTAGAGGTTCGGCTAATCGGGTGTGAAAATAAAAAAAGATAGTTTGTTGGACTACTATGTTTTAATTACAAGCTTTTATATGTAACAACAGGAAACTATCTTAACTCTAATTAAATGTAAATAAACAATATAGCTTTATTGTTAACCTCAATAAGGTTGGGTCAATCCTAGCGGCTCCAAGAGTGGTCTGTTGGAGCGTCCAGGTTTCACGCGCAACAGTAGCCTAGCAGATTGCCCACTAACTCTAGCTCAGCTTACTCAGGCTGTGGATTTCATCCACTATGACTACAGAATTATACAAATCCAAAATGGGGAAAATTATATATCAGAAAAGGTCACAAAAGGTCACAAAAGGTCACAAAAGGTCACAAAAGGTCACCACCGGTAATAATAGTAAATGAGTTTTCTACGGGTACAAGAATGTTATTTAAATTGAGATAAGAGGGTACTTGCGACACATCCTTGGAAGTTCCTGGCCTTCTTTGTCCTTGAAACCATGTGTCCTGCCTCTCCAAACCAACGGGGTTGAAGGTAGAAGAATATGACAAAAATAAAAATAAGACACGCCCAGGCGGCGCTCCAATAGAAAAATTCTCCGCCTGGGAGACCCAGCCACATGCACAGGATTGCTTGGGCCTCGTGCTGCTTGCTGGCTGGTCCACACGGCCGCGATTGTCCCAAAATCAGCACACCGTGTCAGAAGCCTTTATTTTCTTTAAGCCCGTCCAGGCCGTCTGCCCGACGCCCTGCCGGTCAGATCTATCGACATCGAAAAGCCTTTTTTCCGATCGCTACGTGACTCCACAGGTATTTTCGCCTCCTTTTCTTTCTTTTGGCTGTCCAGAATCTCTCCGTGCCAAACACCCGAAACCAAATTACCCCTTTGAACGGTGGGAGATTTCCCCGCTTACAAGATTCCAATCTGCAGAAATCCAAAATATAACTTGGTCTACAAAAATCCCTTAATGAAAAAAATACGACAATTCATTTTCACAATGAAAGCAGCGACCATTACGTTGTTGATATACCAAAAAAACAATGCAATGCCAACATTACAAACAATCCTCCCCACAAACTTGGGAATTTGACAAAAAACTGTCACACTGAAACGTCAAAACGACAATAAATGTCACAGATAAAGCAAAACAAATAGTAATAGACAATTAGTATCAATAACCATAGACCACAAAAAGGTGCGTTCCCCTATGCTTAGTAAAGGCAAAAAATAATAAATAAAATAAGAAATAATCACAACGTTACACCACGGTTACACATTCTGATTCACAAAGTGAAGGCGATAAGCGTAAGTTTAAGTGTGACAGTTATTAGAGTGTTTTGTGTGAAAGAAATAAAGAAAGAAAATACATTTATTCCGCACAGGCATCTTTATATATGTGCGGAATAAATGTATTTTCTCTGATGATGATGATGTATGGATGTACTGTGTGTCTTGACACACAATACATCCAAAATAAATATACATCAGGTAGCAAATAAGCAAAAAAAAAAAAATAGAAATTAAAAACCCTGACGTAAAAAAGAAAACAGCAAAGTGCAAACACGCGAAGTGCACAAGCACGATTATATTTAATAGTACCTATAGCACAAAAGCTTCTTCTACATACCTTCGTCTGATTATAGCTTTTTCTTGGATGAGATATTATCAAATGATTTCTCTCGTTCTGGGCAGATCGGAAGGGCGTGTTAGACTTTTACTGACTAAAACCCACCCGTGTTCCTTCACTTGCCTATGCGACAAAAGCCACGATATCTCTTTCCAACAACCCTTAGCTCTGGTAGACTGATAATAGTTTACAAAATCAATTAACAGAGCTCTCAATAATAAATAAATCCAGCGTTAAAGCTAAGAATAATTGCCAACAATAGCTCCGAATTTAATACAAAAGGAGTCAATGTCGCGATTTGTCCTTTAAATGAAATCCAACCGCGAGACAAAGAAGATAGATTTACGTGGAAACGTCCAAGTAATTGTGAAAAATGCGGATCGTTTCCAAGCAAAAATAAAGGCAATGAAGCCACAGACTACTGAAATTTAAACTTTACGCAGTAGAACTTTCAATTTATTTTCGATCACCGGCTACTTCCGAGCCCTTCAAAGGATGTTTATATAGAAATCTGGATAAACCCTAAACGTTTTAGTTGGCGCGTTTGTTACTTAACCCGGCCGAATAATATCCCGCAGGAATAAATTATGAGGGCGGGCCATTCCCTCTCAACAGCACAGCTAAACTTTAATTAAGCTGCATTTCGACTGAAATGGGTTCCCCTTTCAAACATTTAGAGGCAACTTCGTACAGTCAAATGATGTCCAACTTTATATTAGACCCGGTGTTCTGAAATACTAGACATTTTGTAGTCGTGCAAAAATGCGGGGTGGTCTGGTTCACCCCCCTCCGCCCCCTCGTGAAATGACTTCATTTTTCCACGTAATGCGATGAAAGAATTCGAATAGGCTCATTAGTGTTTTCTTCCAGTTGCATGTTGAACACATAGTAAGTAAGTTTAAAAACGACAACTTTGTTAATGACGTGAGAAATACAGCCCGTGGTGTTTTATGTTCTGTTTCAACGAGAACTTTAAAGCTAGCGAAGTGCCTAATAAACAGCAATAATGGGGGAACTAAGAATATTTTCTCATAAATTTGACTTTATTATTTTCACAAATCCACAATAATTAAACAAAGGAACATTTGTGTTAATGGTCTGTAGGCTAACTGTGGTTAATTCATAATCATCAACCTTTTTATCGTCCCACTGCTGGGCACAGGTCTCCTCTCGTACGTAGAAGGATTGAGCGTAATCACCACGCTTGCTTAATGCGGGTTGGCGATTTCAGACTTTTAAGTCCAGGTTTCATCAAGATGTTTTCCTTCACCTTTTCATCAGTCATCGGTATCTAAGATATACTTGGAAAGTACATACACCTTTTGAAAAGTTACATTGGTACTTGCTTGACCTGGAATCGAACCCGCACACTCATACTCCAAAAATAACTTCGGTACTTATCTGAAACAAGACTTCCAATTGAAAGTGCTCCACTTAATTTTTATAGCGTTCCTGTATTTTGAGTTATTACCACACCTATTGAGAAACATACTGAGCGTTTAATGTTGAGAACAGAAGGGTCGAGATTTAATTGAGATAATTGGATCTCCATTAAATGTCGAACCTTATGTTTTACGTTTCTAGGAGCGTTGATATTGTAAAACTACAAACTTTAAAACGTAGCACATAAGTCACAATACTTCACTAATAAAATTAACCAACCGATTACATATTGTACGTTGCCAATAATGTTCACACTTCTAGGATACATACCTGCTCTCTATGAGAGCTAGTGGGCCGTAATTCACCACACATGACATTCACGGTTCAATAGATGTCACATGTCTTCGAATTCTTGATTATAGAACACTAGCATTCCGCCCGCGGCTTCGCACGCGCGGAATTAGGTTATAACGCGCTTTTTAGGTTTCTCTCGGGAATATTTTTTTTCAATTTAAGGTAGCCTATATCCTTTCTCAGGGTCTAAATATTGTCTGTGCTAAATTTCATTATAATCGATTGAGAGGTTTAAGCGGGAGAGCGTAACAGACAGACAAACAATAGAGTTACTTTCGCATTTATAATATAAGTATGGATGGCAGTTTCCTCAAGATGTTTTCTTTCACGGTTTTGAGAGGAATGGTGATAAAAAATTTATAGAAAGTAAAACGCTTGAATGGTTTTGAGTCTACGACCTACAACTTCTAAGTCAGGGTGGTAACCACTGTCCCACCACTGCTCCTTACCTATTGAACTTCAGAATATCTCGCTTTTATCTTCACAGAACATAAACGACATCGGAAATCTAATAAACATTTGTATTCAACTAAAAAGGATAGCAAAAAAAGCACTCAAGGAAATTTTCATTCCATTAATTAGTGACATCAGCCATCGTTGCAAAGAAGCAAAAAGCTTGTCTGGTGTGGCCGACGGGTCACTGTTTTAATTTTATGCAGGACAAGACCCGCTCTAGAGGCGTACACTGTATTACAACTTTCAATGCTTTCAAAGTCTTTGTGCACATAAAGAACTAACTAATTGCATGTAATTAGTACACCATTATCGGAGTTATAAATTTTCTTCTGTGTGAGAGAGAAAGGAATAATCACGTTGGTTTTGGCCTGATATTCTTCTGAAGTACCGCAAGGCACAAAATAATCTATACTAATATATAAAGCTGAAGAGTTTGTTTGTTTGTTTATTTGAACGCGCTAATCTCAGGAACTACTGGTCTGATTTGAAAAATTCTTTTTTTTTTCCTATTATATCAATAGAAAACAAATTAGTGTTACATTTATCTAACTGCACTTAAAACAAAATTCGCATAGTTAGTAGGGGTAGCTTTAAATGTTTTATACGACTGAAAATTTGAACTCAAATTATCTTTTAATCCCCTGTCAAAAACCTCCACTGTCCCTTACGAATTCATAAGAAATTTGCACATCAAATTCGAATACTCAAAACAACAGACCATTGACAAAGACCATCAAAACAAACATTAAGACAATAATAAAATATTATTTTCATAGAAGGATCACTGGAGGGTCGAGTGGCCTGACTGCCTCTAGTCTAGCAGCACAACGGAATTCAAGCTAGAAACTAACAAACTTGTTGCTACAGATAAAACAAAAGACAATGCACTCTATGAAGTGAAAGATAAAGGACGTTTTGACGGTGTAGATATGTTTGTATAAACTGCACATTTGGCTGGCGCCCAGCAGAGATTCGGTACGTTTTGGAGACAAATCATTGAGAGAAAACAGATTCGCGCCACCATTGCACGCGACTCCAGTGGAAATATCGTTTGTTATTGTTGTTTGCCTTCTTCCATTTGTTTCTGAATACTGGGCTTCAAGAATTTGAGCAAATCTAGTTTAGAGTGGAGACGGAATATTTCCTGAATGTAAACTACATCTGCAGTTATCTAGTTGCTATTAATTGTTTTAGTTTGAATTTTAACAATGTAAAACCTTTTTGGTGAACAGTTTTAGTTGCTGTGTGATGTCATTATGACGACTCTACTTTGGTCATTGGACTATAGCTATTTTGTTTTCAATTACTCTAAAAGTAACTAGAGAGTTGACGAGTATTCTGCCGTCATAAAGAAAAAAGACGCATCTAACATTTTTTTTTCAAATTGAGTTACATGCATATTCTAAATCAGTTAAAAAAATGGCATACACCAATATTTTTATATTTCGCATAAAAAAAATGTTAGATGCGTCTTTTTTCCTTATGACGGCAGTATTATTGAATACATTTTTGTCTATTGTGTCTATACAGATTATGCTACTTTAAATTAAACGTAGAAGGATTGCATCGCAGGCTTGAACTTCTTAAATCTATACTAATATATAAAGCTGAAGAGTTTGTTTGTTTGTTTGTTTGTCCCTCTCTAACTCTATGAAAAATAATTTTAAAGAAAGCGTGAGGCGCTTTGTGTCATATTTTTTGTAAATTAAGCGCCTCCCGCTTTTTAAAAATTATTTTTAGTTTTTAGTTTGATATTCTTTAAAAGCATGTTTTTTAGTTTTGTAAACTATATTTATTTTCAACTTTTTAGTTCTATATTCTTAAAAAAAAAAAAACGAACTAACGTATAAAAACGGTGGGACAGTTTACAGTAATGAGCCGCTCACTCGTAGTCCAAAGAGTTAGAGACGGACAAACAAACAAACAAGCAAGCAAACAAGCAAGCAATCATACAAGTGAAGCTAATAAAAAGCATGTAAAAACAACGAATTGCCTTCATAACAAAAGAAATAGTAAATATTAATCAATTAGCTGTATATCAATAAAAACTAAAAGAAAAAGAAGGAAAGAGTTATGCTAGGAGTTTCTCTGCGCGATCGATTCAGAAATGAGGAGATCTGCAGTAAAACCGATAGCCCTTCGAATCGCTAGAATTAAGGGGCAGTGGGCGGGGCACATTGTTTGTAGAACCGATGGCCGATGGGGCAGTTACATTCTGGAGTGGCGGCCACGTGATGGAAGACGCAGCGTAGGTAGACCCCCAAAACGTCGACCGATGATCTAGTGAAGGTCGCGGGAAGTCGATGGATGCAAGCAGCATAAGATCGGTCTTTGTGGAAAGCCTTGGGGAAGGCCTTTGGACCTCTATAGGCTGCAGAATAAATAAACACAATGGTATAATTGAGCTAAATGGTACTTAGCTATAAAAGTACCTATCCGTAACGCTTCATCATCCGGAAACGAACGCAGAAATTTGGTAGCACTACAAACGCTGAATGGTAATGTTAATTCCTTAGCTAAAGAAGGACCTAGCCCTCTGTCCCATTTATTCACTTAAGTTGAGGGATTGTGGGTACACACCCACAATACACACACACGTCATTTACTTACTCATAGTACACATGTACTACTGAATCAGTAAATAATTAATCCTAGAAACATCAGTTATAGTCTGCGTTCGCGATTAATTTCCCGAAAATGTTAAGAAACATGATTGGAAAAATAACTTTAATTTCTACACAGTGAAGTTCAGTTTAAGCAGCAACTTAAAATATTTTCATAACTTTTGCAATATTGATAGCCACTCTGAAATCTACTTAATCGCCATTGAAATAAAGTTGAAATTTGTATAGCTTGATGTGGTAAGCTTGACAATACCACAACAATATCTAACGTAAAGTTATGTCTATATAATTTACAACCCCGTAACACACGAGTAAACAACACAACACATGACAACCACACCACCCTTCCTTCCTGTGCGTGTCTGAAATAAAATATTTTTCTTTATTTATTTCTGTCAAATTACAACATGCCTGACTGCTACAACTTCCTCGTTCATCTAATGCTTGTTGCGTTACTGCTGAGCATAAGGTGCTGGCCTTTTTTATTGACAATGGGAAAACATGAAATGCCTTTTCCGCTCTGGACGGAGCGGAAGAGTGTGTCAGACTTTTACTGACTAAAACCCACCCGTGTTCCTTCATTTTCCTGGGGCCAGGGCCCACGGCATCTCTTTCCAACAACTCGTCACGATGTGCTGACATCCCTTTGAGGCGTGTGGAACCTGCCCCTAGATTAGTTGGGATCGTTTGGACCACCCATTAGTCCGTTCGGTCCAAACGATTCCAACTAGTCGCAATCATTTGACAAAAATGTGTTCGCCGATTAGGGGGCCGGTCTTAAAACCCGGGTCGAGTATAGTGGTAGTGTTATTGAGTTTTTCCATCTTCATTTTCAATTTTCAATAGTAACCACCGGGATACTATTATATATACGTTTTAAGACCGGCCCCCTAATCGGCGAACACATTTTTGTCAAATGATTGAGACATCCCTTTGAGGCGCGTGGAATCTGCCCCTAGACTAGTTGGGATCGTTTGGACCGAACGGACTAATGGGCGGTCCAAACGATTCCAACTTGTCTAGGGGCAGGTTCCACGCGCCTCAAAGGGATGTCAGCACATCGTGACGAGTATATACCGATCTGGACTTAAACCCGGCTGATAACAATGGACTCGCCCCTATTACATGGGACGATCAAGCGGGTTATTTTTGATTCGCTGCTAGTAGAATAAATTGAAGGATTGGTGGCTTTGGATTCGGTGGAGAGACGGGCGAAGAGGCTGATTAACGACCCAGATTTAATTCAAAACGGTCTCCAAAGCCTAGAGCACAGGCATAGAGTAGCCAGCCTTTCGGTATTCTATAGGATTCATTTTGGTGAGTGTGCGAAGTGTGTATGATTTAGTTCCCCCATCTCCATTCCACCATCGGACGACCCGTTGCACGGCAAGTTTCCACCATTGCGTCGTTAACACCACTATGATTCGGACGAAGCGTTTCGCCTCCTCTTTCATACCGTGTACAATCAGCTGTAGAAGTCCATTACCACCTTAAAGACTACTGTCGCCTGCGCTAAACCGGCCACGCACACTAACACATTATTTTTATTATCGCAGTCTTCATCTTTCTTTAAAGTAATGCAAAATTTCGTTACTTCATTTGAAGTTAAGTTAGCGGCCGCACTTAACAATGGTCTGTCCTATGCGAGCGATTGTGGGTTCGATCCTTAATAACGGCAAATCTTTTTGTTGTTTCATATAATTTAAAATTATGATAACTGATTTGTATTTTAAAATAAAAATGTTTGCAAATAATATTTAAACGAATAGGAAAATTTACTGAATATTTATACCAAAATAGGTTTTTATTATATGTTTTAGTTTACTATAGATGTAATATAATAAATAATATAATGCAATATATTATAAAGTTATATATTATTCGGTATAGATATACTTATACTAATAGATGAAATAAACGTTGAAATGGCAGCATTGTAATATTTTATATAAAAGTAATCCTTGACAAACTTATGATATTATTATGGTAAAAAATATAAAAAACATGTTTGGTTTTTAGATATGAAAGTTATAGTATTACATGTCATTAAAGAGGTTATAGCTTAATTATTCATTTTCTTAAAGAAAAGAGGATTGAAGCTTAACCTGAATATTATTACAATCATAAAATAATCTATACTTAGAACACAAAACAGTGCTTATTACATTAACAATTTTTTTGCGTGTATAGCATGCCATCCTGCAGTGCCTTTTTTCGGAGTTTGAAGGCATGAGATTATAATCTTCAAGCGCTTTCTTAGTTCAAAAGTAAACGAACTTATTTCTTATCGAATTCCGAAATTATTGTTTTTATAATTTACCAAAAGTAATTTGTATTGAAATTGCAAAAGGCGACATCTGTTAGCCATTAAGCCAACCGAACATATTACTGTCACTTAGCTAAATTACTTTACGAGTTGGTTTAGAGTCCGTTATTACGATATATAATGACATATATTTAAAACACTTTGTAGGACACTTCTGCACTGTGATTGTTATAAATTGTTTTTTTTTTTTTTTGTTTAGCTCGATAAGTCTCCACCAGTATCGCCAGTTTATTTTTAAACCACAAATGCAACCTCTCTTCTTCGCAAGATTCAAAGGTTTATTCAACGGTAAATATTGTTGTTTCGTTCCACTTGTCTCGACACATAAGCCACCTTCGTCCTCCAACCTCTTGACTTTGGCTTACAGTATTTCTCTAAAACAATAACAAATTTATTACACACTTTCAACAAGAGATTGGTTTGCACCTTACCCAAATAATAATAAAAACAACTTACACAAAAGCCGGTTTCATATTATGATATTTGAGATATATTGCTGCATATGACTGCATGTTGATTAAAAAAGTAAAACTAATAACACGAACTCGTAACTATATGTTCACCAACCAACAACAGCTAAGTAATATTATTTGAGTTATTGTAGTTAATAATAGTTATTGTAGGTAGTGGAATATTTTTTGTTCAGTTTGTTTCAAATCTACCGTCATCTTTTTATAATGACTCTAATATAGAAAATATCTTAAAATAAAGTCATCATCGTTAAGTTGCGGATCGGTATTTTTACATATTTTTGTTGTCAGCATTCATAACTCACCAATAAACATTTCAAAAATATTTTGTAAGTTATTAGATTTGAACTCGAACCACCTTGAACGCCTATCAAGACGAGAACCGCTAGGCCATTTAAACACTTACTGTGAGCGTTGAAATTAGTAAGTAGTACCTAACAATCATAAGCGGGCAGCAAGTTGTCAAAGTGTATAAGTGTGTATCAAACTTTATTATAGAAGAAGGTCGTAACTACAACTAGTATTGCTTGGCCATAGTTTTGTGAGATTGTAACTCGACTTTTGGCCTTGACTGTACATCGAGGGACTGGAACAATTTGCCAGTGGCGGTGTTTCCGTCGGACTACAATTTTAGTGTCTTCAAGGCTAGAGTGAATAGGCTCTTTATAAACTAGTACGCTGTACCGGACAGGATCGGACAAGGTTTTCTTTACATATTCTATATTAATTTTCTCTTAATAAACTAGTGCGCTTTACCATCAACGATTGCCACACAGCTTACCACCAGGTGGGATTGCGGTCAAGCGCTAGTTTATAATTTATAAAAAAATATAAAAGTACGGTATTTTCTTTGCGTTTTTTTAAAATATTTTTCTGCCATATCCTAGGATAGTATGTGTTTGAGTGATATGTTGGTACAGATCTATTTTATGTGTAACAATGACGGCGATCATGTGCCGACATATACATGGGTTGGTGATGGTGACATATCACCAACCCATGTTTGTGTTTTAGTATATGTGTGTGTATTTGTACGCAAGTGTATGTATCATTTAATTTTTTTTTTTCAAAATTACTTTTATTATACCAAGCTTTAGTGTTATTTCATTCCACCATCATCATATACAAACAGTCCACATTCATCGCTCTCAAGATTCCCTAATCACACAGAACTATGATGACTCTTTATCTGGAAAGAAAGAAAAAAAGTACTCATTAGGACTCATCAGGAATATTACAACGTAAACTAAAAACAAAATTATGGCCTCGCGTTGAAAATAGATAAGTCATCAATCAGAGTGTCATGAGACAATCATTCCTTGATATTTATTTTCGTTTCATTATTAAAACGTCAATCATTGTTGATTCAGTTGCTTAATGTATCTCTACACATAGTGTAACTGTATCAAGAATGATTAACGTTAATTAAAATATAATATAGAAGAGTTTAATTAGATTAAAACGTTAATCATTATTTATATATAGAACCCTTTCTATGTGTAATGATTAAAGTTATATTTAAATTAAATTGAGAAATGATTGGCATGTTCTGCTCCTAAACACGCTGCTCTCCAAGCTGTGCTGTCTTATACACACAATAAAATACATTATGATATGTCTAAATAAAGATCAAAGAACAAATGTGCTGCTTATTTCTTAAGAAATTTCTTTCAGCAGACCTGCGAAAGGAGAAGTAACAAACAGAAATGTAGACAATAGTGTACAAGGAGAAAAGAATGTGATAAGTATAAAAGTAATATAAAGTATAAAGCCTAGAGCACAGGCGTAGAGTAGCCAGCCTTTCGGTGTTCTATGGGATGCATTTCGGGGAGTGTGCGAGGGAATTGCATGATTTAATTCCCCCATCTCCGTTCCACCAGCGGACGACCCGTCGTACGGCTGGTTTCCACCCTTACGTTGTTAACACCACTACGATCCGGACGAAGCGCTTCGCCTCCTCCTTTATACCGCGTACATGGAGGGACTGGAACAATTTGCCCGCGGCGGTGTTTCCGTCAGACTACAATTTGAGTGTCTTCAAGGCTAGAGTGATAGGCTCTTAATAAACTAGTGCGCTTTACCATCAACGATTGCGTCACTGCTTACCATCAGGCAGGATTGCGATCAAGCGCTGGTTTATAATTTGTAAAGATAAAAGTAATAATATTAAATAAACCTAAACATATATATAACCTAAAAATATTAACACAAATAGACTTAAATAAATTCATAATACTAAAATATGTATATAACGAAGTACCATGATCATTGGAATTAGTAGAAACCATTGTCTCCAACACTAGGCTCAGATGTAGCAAAAATGAATACAACTAATTGTTTTTACGTACATTTTTATTGTTCTCGCTTAACAGCGATCACAAACACTATAAAGTAAACTTAAGCATCTTAATGAATAACAGCAATTGTACTTACAAGATATTCTAGTGAAAAACCACATGTTCGTCAAATTCTCTTTTACAATCTGTTCTGACAGCCGCTAGGCTTCCTTTTTTTTATGAAAAACGTCATGGCGTCGTACTAGTCGTTACACTGCTTTTACAACAATTTGCTGGTAACAATTATTAGAGTTACAAACTATAATTTGCTAATTCGTTTTACTATTTCTAACACTCGGTTTTACATTGAATTCATTATTCATTGCTTAACATGTTTAAACATTTTTTACATGCGCCATGCTTTTTCGTTTTTTCAAGAGTATTTCTATTTAAACCAATATTAATCCAAATCCATCCAGCGACATGCTTTACAATACGTATGCCGCTTATTAATCATGAAATGAATTAACTATAGATAACTATTATATGAGACCTCAGTTTAGATAAACCCTCAATTATGGGTTGCTATTAAAGCAACCGGAAATCCTAACCTGGATTTCTACATTGAAAAAGGAGCAAACTGACAACCACAAATAAATCTAAATCAATTTACAGCTAGCCAGTCATATTAACTGTGAAGTCTTAACTTAAACACACAAAAAATACGTAAAGGTTTAAGTTAGCCTTGCGCCGACATATATAATAAACGAATTCTCACAATATAGAAGAAAGATAATGCTCTTTTAATCGACGTTTAAATATAGAAATTGTGTTTAAAAAACGAATGTTAGGCGGGTGTGAGTTCCACAATTTTACAGCATGGCCAGGGAAGAAATAGAAATAGTACTTAAATCGTTTTATGAGGATAAGATTTAAGGATGGATCTTAGGTGCTATCTACACGAAGCAGGGTTAGAGCGCGCGTAAGAGAAACGCTCACGCAGATGGGAAGGATAAGACGGGTTGTGTAGGATGTTGAAAAGGAGACATTAGCTCCTAGTATTCCTGCGAAGACGGATTGGGAGTCACTTGAGTTCCTTGCAAAGGTGAAAAACACTTATGTGGCTGAGATGATACATTTTTCGAAAATATAAAGCAATGGATTTGCAAGAGCTTTCAAAATAATTTTATTTTCGATTAGAGTGTTAGACACAGATCAGCAGAAGAAGAATAGGGAGGGCTTTGTTTAGCGGTGAGATATGAATGGCAAATAAGTAACTTTCTGACTGGTTCTTTTCTTAACATTATAAACTAGTGCTCGACCGCAATCCCGCCTGATGGTGAGCAATCGTTGATGGCAAAGCGCACTAGTTTATTAAGCCTATTGTGCCTTGAAGACTCTTAAATTACAGTCAGACGGAAAGATCGCCGCAACCATATTGTTCCAGTCCCTCGATGTCTTCCTCAGCCTATAGATGTCCACTGCTGGACAAAGGCCTCCCCCAAGGCTTTCCACGATGACCGGTCTTGTGCTGCCCGCATCCATCGGCTTCCCGCGACCTTCACCAGCTCATCGGTCCACCTTGTTGGGGGTCTCCCTACGCTGCGTCTTCCAGTACGTGGCCGCCACTCCAGAACCTTGCTGCCCCATCGGCCATCGGTTCTACGAGCAATGTGCCCTGCCCACTGCCACTTAAGTTTAGCGACTCGCAGAGCTATGTCGGTGACTTTGGTTCTTCTGCGGACCTCCTCATTTCTGATTCGATCACGCAGAGAAACTCCTAGCATAGCTCTTTCCATTGCCATCGATTTACGAGGTATTAAAGACGAGGCGAAACGCTCCGTCCGGATTGTAGTGATGTCGACAACGGAAGGGTGGATACTCTGTACGACGTCGTGACGTCACTCCAATGAAGGAATGGTGTAGCGGAGTCATGCAATTACCAATTGAATTTCATTATTTATTAAAGGTTGAAATTGACCTTGAAGAGCCAACCTTCAAACCACTTTCACAACAAATAAGACATTATCATAAAACGGACCAGCACCTAATCCCAACTCATTTTCTGACGACTCAAAATATAACCCAATAAAACTAATTTTACAGTCGAAACCGTTGTTCTTTTCAAAATTACGGTTATTACCCGAACGAAATTGGTGTAAACTTGTCGAAAAACCGTACCCAAATACAATCACGCGAAAATAAAATAAAAAAAAACGAACTCGTTAGGACTTGTTAAATATATGGGCGTATGCACCAAGTTTCTTTGGAACACTCCAAGTTTACTATAATGGGTGCTTATCGAGGGGGCCGATCAGTTCTTTCCATCGAAATTTTCTTTTGGTTGGCACACAATTAGCTCTGATAGCTTTTTGTACCGCGTCATGCTTGCGTGGCGGTATGGGTGATCCAGCTACCGTTAGCGTATTAGACGCTTTGTATTTCTGATTCATGTGACAAAAGATTTTTTTTTACTACATAAATTAGTGCTTGATTATAATCCCACCTGACTATAAACAGTGATGCAATCGTTGATGCTAAAGCACATTAGTTTACGAGAGGCTATTCTCTTAAAAAACAGTTGAGTGAATAGAAATAAAGACGGCAGTTGAGCGAGGTGATGCAATGTTTAACCCAACAACACGACCAACGATGCTGCGATAGAGGGAGATTGATTTGGAGACCCTCCACGACCAAACTCCCAACACAACAACATCTGGTGCATCGTACCCGGCACACATCGCAACACAACTGCTCAGACTCGTCCTCCGTATGGCGTCACCAGACATCGCGGCGTTTAACCACCACCTATGGCCGGGGGTGCAGCATTCACATAAGCATTCACCGCAATCTGAAAATTTGAATTATTGTTACTGGCATAGTTGATGTGAAAGATTACGGCAGATATTTGATGATGCTACAATGCACGGGTTCACTTTTGACTTGTTTTTTTATTTTAACTAGGAATTTTGGTTCATAGTTTCATAGCAACACAGACCCGCGCCCTAATTGTAACACAGTATGAATCGCACGTATTTGAATCAATTTTATGGATATTGCTAATCCAATACTTCTTAGGTTTGAAAAATGTGTCCGCTCAAGAATTTACATAACACAATGTATTCTCAGACAGCCTACGTAGCGTAGCGGTAGCGGACGCGGCCGCTGCGCAGGATGGCGCTGTTTCGATCCCCGCACAGTGCAAGTATTTGTGTGCATGAATATGAATATTTGCACTGGTCTGGTCGTGCCTCGGAAAGCACGTTAAGCCGTTGGTCCCGGTTGCCATATGAACATCTAGTGGCAGTCGTTACGGGATATTGGAGCCCTCAAAAGTCCAACAATTGGTCTAACTGCAATGCTTCGATGTCGCCTTCGGGTTGTGGAGGTCAGACTGCAATCGCTTCACGGAAAATGTCGAAGTTTAGCCATATCAGCAGTTGGACTGGTAAAGCGGACCCCAGATTCCAAAGCTGAAAGGCTTCGGATGCGACTGGGATTAACGCTGGGATGATGATGATGAATGTATTCTCAATTCACAATGTAATTTTTCTTACCCCAAATTAAAAAGGTTGTCCACCCCTAACACTTTTTTTAATTTATTGGTATATTTTTTTAAACAATAATGTGGAGTTAAAAATACATACAACCCAAAATTTTCACCCTTCTAAATTTCTAGAAATAATATCAATTTTTTCCGGGATAAAAGGTAGCCTATGTCTATGTCTGTGCCTATTAGTATGGATGGTATGGATTTATCAATATGGATAATAACCTCACCACACATACAACACACACTCAACACACTCAACACTAGTGCACTAGTGTTGAGTGTGTTCGTATATCAAGCTATGTGGTTGTACTCTTAGTTTCATAAGGTATTATACACTTGGTACTGATTGATGAGTTATATATTTATACTAGCGACCCGCCCCGGCTTCGCACGACTGCAATGCTGATACTTTTCTCACTACAGAAAAACTGTGAACGTTGTATATAAAACACTAGCTTTCCGCCCGCGGCTTCGCCCGCGTGGAGTCCGGTTATATCGCGCTTTTTAGATTTCCCTCGGGAACATCAAATTTTTCCGGGATAAAAGGTAGCCTATGTTCTTTCTCAGGATCTAAAGATTGTCTGTGCCAAATTTCATCAAAATCGGTTGAGAGGTTTAAGCGAGAAAGCGTAACAGACAGACATACAGGCAGGCAGACAGACAGAGTTACTTTCGCATTTACAATATTATATTAGTATGGATTATAAACTACTGCTAAGAGATTATTCACTCTAGTCTTGAAGTCACTTAAAATGTAGTCAGACATAAACGCTGCCGCGTGCAAATTATCCCAGTCCCTCGATGTAGGTGTTCAAAAGTTAAAGTTCTTCAATTGGAGTAATAATACTGTCAGTAACAGGAAAACAACTTCATGGCGAGCGTTTCTAATTGGTTCAAGGGCTCTCTGTTGGTTTAGTTTGTTGAAAGGAATATAAAAAGTAAATCAATCTTGGTACGCAGTTCTATATTATGGAACTTCAACTTATTAACGCTTTGACACAAAAATGTTTTAATATAGATATGAGATATATACAATACTAGCTTTCCGCCCTCGGCTTCGCCCGCGTGGAGTTCGGTTCTATCGCGCTTTTTAGATTTCCCTCGGGAACATCAATTTTTTCCGGGATAAAAGGTAGCCTATGTTCTTTCTCAGGGTGTAAAGATTGTCTGTGCCAAATTTCATCAAAATCGGTTGAGCGGTTTAAGCGGGAAAGCGTAACAGACAGACAGACAGACAGACAGACAGAGTTACTTTCGCATTTATAATATTAGTATGGATTGTAAAGAAAACCCTGTCCGATCCGTGAAGGTATTGTTAGGTATCGATAACTGATTCTACTAATACCTACAAAGCCGGGCTAAACTTTAAAAAAACCCTTAAAAAAGTTATTGTTTCGCAATAGGTGGTAATTTAATACTTGTGCGGTAGGCAATACATGCGCGGGCGAAGGTGCGCAGGGCACGCATAATAATACCGTTGAAAATGGTGTTGTCACTTTTTCTTTCATTTGGGGCAATTGGAATTAATTCGCGGAAAAATAGATTATTTCAAAATTCATTAGTGTTGTTACTATAATGATTATGCAAAATTTCATATTTTTTCCATGTGTACACCTTATGGGTCGGACGAGGTTTTCTTTACATATTGTATATACTTTCACCACCAAACCAAAAATAAACAATACTTAAAAAATACATTCAGCACTGCAAAATATACAATGGGCGGCCTTATCGTTAATGCAATCTCTTCCAGTGTAAGTATTGTAATCATTTTCGAAATTACAATGCTGACAATTCAAGTCGATAAAAAAAAAAAACAATTGTATTTCTTTTTTATCGTGGGGAAATGGATACCCTCTGTCTGGAAATAATGGAGGGCTATGTTGGACGCCTACCGACCAGCATGAGTCGGGGGTCCGGGAGATACTAGTACATTCTCCGCAATTCAAATTGTCTTTTACTTGAACACTAAGTTTGGGTGTAGATAAATAGTGTTGTAAACTGTTCTAACTCGACATACAGTGGCCTCTAAAAGTCAGTTGTTTTTTTTATTTATTTTTTCAGTTGACTGCAACACACTACTTTATTTTACTACACATTATTTTTTAATTTATATATCCAAAAATGCTGCAAGCATTTATTCTATATAAGTTTTTATTTACTAATTGAATTATTTATAAAATAACTCTATATTAGTTAAGCTACGCAGCCTTGCCGTAATATATTTAAAATCCCTTACCTACCTGCTATTTTTTTTCATCATCATCATTTCAGCCAAAAGACGTCCACTCCTGGACATGGGCCTACCCCGAGAATCACTACGACGCGACGACCGGTCCTGTGCCTCCCGCATCGAGCGGTTACCCGCGACCTTCACCAGGTCGTCGGTCTACCTTGTCGGAGGCCTACCCCCTGCTGCACCTTCCGTTGCGTAGTCGCCATTCAAGAACCCGTCGGCCCCATCCGGCATCGGCCCTACAGGCAATGTGCCCGGCCCACTGTCACTTAAGTGTTGCAATTCTTCGGGCTATGTCGGTTACTCTCGTTCTTATGCGGATGGGTCACTCAGAAGGCAATGAGTGAAACCCCAATCATTGCCTTTTGAGTGACCTTGAGCTTTCTTAGAAGGCTAATTGTTTGAGACCACAATAATTATAACTACCTGTGCCTATACATAATTTTAATAAAATTAAAGTCTTGTTAATTAAACGTTTGAGTTAATAAATAACTGTTGCTTTAAGGTTGATTTTTGTATATAATTTATCTTATCCACATTGTTTACGAAGAGAAATTTCTGGAAAACTTTTCTGGGAACAATAAAATAAGGAACGTGACGCCGGCGCGGGAGACGAATGGTGGAGCAAAGGCGTTATTCGGAAACTTTTCACCATTTTCCCGTCAAATTGCACTTGGCGAACGAATTAAACAAAATTTGTTTTTCAGCCTTATTGCTTTCTGGCGGATGCTTGTTATAAATACTTATTATTTATGTAAGGGTATTTATCATTGACTTGAGTTTTTCTTTGTGAAGAGCTCTTTGAGATAAATACAATCCATACTAATATTATAAATGCGAAAGTGTCTCTGTCTGTCTGTCTGTCCGGCTTTCACGCCAAAACTACTGAACCGATTGTAATGAAATTTGATACACAGATAGTCTAGAGCATGAGGAAGGACATAGGCTACCTTTTATCCCGGTATAATTTGATATTCCCGAGGGAAATCTAAAAAGCGCGATATAACCGAACTCCACGCGGGCGAAGCCGCGGGCGGAAAGCTAGTAATAATATAATATAATCAGTGTATAATGGTCCTAGTTCTCCTAGAGTTGGAGCCCTCAAAAGTCCAACAATTAGTCTAACTGCAATGCTTCGACGTCGCCTTCGGGTTGTGGAGGTCAGGCGGCAGTCGCTTCACGGAAAATGTCGAAGTTTAGCCATATCAGCAGTTGGACTGGTAAAGTGGACCCCAGACTCCAAAGCTGAGAAGGCTTCGGATGCGACTGGGATTAACGCTGTGATGATGATGAGTGTATAATGGTCCTACTCCTGGGAAACAAGCCTCCTCTCGGTGAGAAAGAGTAGGCAGTAATCTACCACGTGGGTCAGTTTCGTGTTCGCAGATGTCGTATGTGTTCGAAGCCTCTACGACATGACGGTATCCTCACGATATTTTTTTTTCACCGTCTCGAGAGCTGTGGTCATGAAAATAATCAACACAAAGCCTGATGGAGTCTGTTTTTTTTTTATAATTTTTTATGGAATTCGGTTATATCGCGGTTTTTAGACTCCTCATATTCGGGGATTAATTATCGTATCATTTAGCTTCTAAGTTTACATGTGCATAATCGGTTGCAATATATTATATTGTTTTAAACGACACACAGCGCTATCACCGAATTTGTATGAAGCAATATTTTTGTTTTCCGTCGGGAATATCAATTTTTTCCGGGCTAAAAAGTACTCTATTATTAAATCCAGTCTTCTAACTTTATGTCTGCATTGAAATGTCTGTCTAAATTTCATAGCAATCGGTTCAGTAGTTACGGCGTGAAAGCAGAACAAATCAAACTCAATTTCCGATTTATAATATTAGTAAGACTAAACTAGTGCTTGTTCGCAATCCCGCCTGATGGTCAGCAGTGAAGCAATCGTTAGCGGTAAAGCGCGCTAATTTATGAAGAGCCTATTCACTCTAGCCTTGAATATACTTAAATTGTAGTCCGACGGAAACACCGCCGCTGCCAAATTGTTCCAGTCCCTCGACGTACTTCTTCTTCTCTTCTTCTTCTTCAGCCTATAGACGTCCACTGCTGGACAAAGGCCTCCCCCAAGGCTCTCCACGCTGACCGGTCTTGTGCCGCCCGCATCCATCGGCTTCCCGCGACCTTCACCAGGTCATCGGTCCACCTTGTTGGGGCCTCCCTACGCTGCGTCTCCCAGCACGCGGCCGCCACTCCAGAACCTTACTGCCCCATCGGCCATCGGTTCTACGAGCAATTTGCCCTGCCCACTGCCACTTAAGTTTAGCGACTCGCAGAGCTATGTCGGTGACTTTGGTTCTTCTGCGGATCTCCTCATTTCTGATTCGATCACGCAGAGAAACTCCTAGCATAGCTCTTTCCATTGCCCTTTGTGTGACTCTGAGCCTTCGTATGAGGCCCATTGTGAGCGATATCCTTTCTGTTCATCCCTTTACATTATTTAGTGACAGATTGACAGTAATGTCGGTAGTTTCCCGTCATCTATATTACTCAGCTAAAATATGTTGTAATGATCAAAGGTGGGAAATCCTTTGATCACTAGAACATATTTTAGTGAAGGACTGCTGTCCTATCTCGAGCCTTTTTTATTATTTATTTATTACTGTAATTGCCTGTGACATCACAGCGTGCCCTTCAGAATACTAACGCTAAGACATTTTTTTAATAAATGTCGAAGCATCATGCTGACATAGAAGCATTGTATGACATTCTGTTTCCTTTTCTTTTAGTTCCTTTTTTAAAATTTGTTATTTATTTCGCATTATATTTAGGTTAATTTTATGATCTTCTTATACGATTCGCTATTATTAAGCTTTTTTCTGTGTTCTTTTTTCAAATACGACTTTTGTTCCCAAATTAAATTATACATTTGTTATTATGCTTGTATGCCTTAACAAAGTATTATAACAGACACACAAAACTAGAAATGAACTGAAAAAACAGAGCATGATTATCTTTTTATAATTACGTATAGTATTTTTGAACGACTTCAGAAAAGGCTGAGGCTCTCAATTTGGATCTTTATTTTATTTTTATGTCACAAAGTGATGCGCCCTTTACTTGTGATTACAAAGTGTACAAACACTTTTGTATGTAAGAATTTGAATGTAAGCGAAGGAGCTTTCGGTACCAGCCCAGATAGTGGCGAAAGCTGTTATGAGCAATGATCGGAATAGGTAGAGTGATTTTTGGTAAGTACTTGTATCATAAATGTTCACTGAAAGAATAACGTGGATAAGCCATTTTCCCGGAATGTAATTCCGGATCCAAGTAAATATTGTTAACTAGCTTTCCACCATGGAGTTATATGGAACCTCATATTTTTCCGGGATAAATAATGTTCTCATCAACTATGTTCTTTCTCAAGGTTCAAAGATTGTCTGTGCCAAATTTCATCAAAATCGGTTGAGAGGTTAAAGCGGGAAAGCGTAGCAGACAGACAGAAAGACAGACAGAGTTACTTTCACATTTATAATATTAGTATGGATGTTGGTAGTGGCATTATTACTACTCAATTCATTTAAAGGAAGTTAACAAAACTAAACTAATTTATTTTTTACTTGCAGAAAAAAAAAAAACAATCAAATTCCGATCGAAGCATTACTATATTTCAATATTTTATTTCTAGCCCCTATTGAAGGGTATGGCCAAATCAAACGGTTTTATGACTTAATATAATTTATACGTTTTTTTTTTAATAATCAACCAATTTCGTAAATCCGGATGAATGTCCATATTAATATATACGTTTCCGATCAAAGACCCCAATTCAAATCAAATCAAAGCATTTATCAGTCAGTAAGGTGGAGCTAGTCTCCCATTCCAAAGAGTAGGTACCTATGGAGAAGAACGGGCAAGAAACTCCATGGACACTCTTTTCAATTATCAAGCTATTGATACAAATATTTGATTACATCATTCATGTTGAAATCAACAGTGTGTGAACGATGCAGAAATATATTGTACGCTAAGAGCGTCCATTATGGAAATCACACAAAAATATAAAACAACAATTCAGAAATTAAAATACGAAGTGGCAGCTAAGAGATGACCAGTTAACGGCGTCCATTCACGAACATGACGTATGGATCAGCATCAGTCATCTCAACCATATTGAAGGGAACCTGACCCAACACTCACGCCACCACCAGTGAGACATTTGAGTGAGCATGACATACTCTCAACAGCCAGAGCACAATCAAGTCAATAAAAGAGACTAACCCAACAAATAGATGATTTACAGCAAGTGCAGTAAGGCACACGTGTGAGCATTGTGCTCACACGTGTGCCTTCCAATTATACAATACCAAGAAATTGAATCTACACAATGCAAATATAGTTTTGTCCAAGGTTCAACAGCTCCAACAGTGTTCCCGAATACTAAGTTTAGCTCCTGTGTAGCTTCACCAATGCCGAACACCCCTGTCAGCGATGCTATTCCTGGCTTTCAGTAAAAAAAAAACATAACAATTACAAATTAAGACTACAAGAGGAAAAATCAAAGAACAATCAGTGTATAGAAATCGGACGCAGCTCAAGCCCAAGCCTTTTTGTCCTCAATATAATCCTTAACACTATAAAATGCTTTCTGACACAACTTACGTGTAATGAAGTATTTGAATTAATTCAGGCTCAGATTTTGAACTACTTCTGGAATTATAGAAATGTATATATTGGTATCTAAAAGAGTCACCTATTTTCTGGAGTCTTGTCGTAGGTACAATAAATTTGTGCCTGTTATTTATGGACATCACTGTATTTTTTAAACAAAAGATCAAAGATTCACTCTACCTATTCCGATCACTGATTATGAGCTTAAGCTACTCACACATTGTGTACTACCACCTTTTCTTAATTTTTAATAAGTAAAACTTCTTAATAAGTCTAAGTTTTATTTAAAAGTGAATAGTGTAAAGCCATAATTAGATTGGTAACAAAGGCCCCTTTTTTAACCAAACTCACATGACACAGAAATAAAGCTTGATCCAGTTACCCAAAAATAATGTGTTTTAACGCACTTGAAAACAGTGTTACTGTACAAAAGTAAGCAGTATTAATCAATCCCCAGTCATGGTGGCGAATGCTTGGCACTCCATGTTTCCACGTCGCGCGCTAATTTATGGCCCCTGATAGTGCTACGAAGTTTTATGCTTGCTTTCATAATATTTTTTTCATTTTATTAACTAGTACATTACGTGCTGTTAAAATAAGCTGTTTATTTGTAATTAAACACTATGGTACTTCACTGAGTTTTATGATCTTGGAAATGAGGTTGCATCGGAAATAAATTACCTTTTGTGTAAATATTGTGTTGGGCGCCAATTTCGCAATCGTGATATTGCTTTTTATTTTTCTGAAGAGAAAAGAGAAGAAGAGAGACGCTTTGACATAATAAGCTTATAGTTTACCCTTTGTGATATTGTGTTGGGCGCCAATTTCGCAATCGTGATATTGCTTTTTATTTTTCTGAAGAGAGAAGAGAAGAAGAGAGACGCTTTGACATAATAAGCTTATAGTTTACCCTTTGTGGAAATATTGTGTTGGGCGCCAATTTCGCAATCGTGATATTGCTTTTTATTTTTCTGAAGAGAGAAGAGAAGAAGAGAGACGCTTTGACACAATAAGCTTATAGTTTACCTTTTGTGTAAATATTGTGTTGGGCGCCAATTTCGCAATCGTGATATTGCTTTTTATTTTTCTGAAGAGAGAAAAGAAGAGAGACGCTTTAACATAATAAGCTTATAGTTTACCGTTTGTGTAAATATTGTGTTGGGCGCCAATTTCGCAATCGTGATATTGCTTTTTATTTTTCTGAAGAGAGAAAAGAAGAGAGACGCTTTGACATAATAAGCTTATAGTTTACCTTTTGTGTAAATATTGTGTTGGGCGCCAATTTCGCAATCGTGATATTGCTTTTTATTTTTCTGAAGAGAGAAGAGAAGAAGAGAGACGCTTTGACATAATAAGCTTATAGTTACACTGATTTTATATATGTTACAATAAAGATAAAAAATATTGTATATTAATATTTTAAATTAAGTTTGCTACAGTTGACGTTGCTAACAGCTTGTTTTTATTGTATAAATGTTGTATTAGTTAACTTTGAACTTAAAAGAACACTGTTTTTATTAATATAGGTACTGTTTCTTTTTTTCATAATGGAATAAATAAGTAAATAATATTTGACTACTAATATCGCAATTTCTCGTAGTTCAATTTAAATTTAAATTTACTCTTTATGCTTTGTCTTTTGTCTCAAAGTTAAAAAGTTATTTTAAAATTCGAATCCAATCAAATTGTAGGAAACCATTCTGAATTTTTAGTCTACCTTATATAAAGTCTAGGTATAAACCGAAATTTATCATTCAGTTACCGTTAAATCATTAAAATATAATCTTCAGACACAATCTAATATTAAATATACCTTATTTCCATCCTAAATTGATACTGACAAATCAAGCGAGGGGGAGCCATACTCCCCAAATTCGTTCTTACAAATCAGATTGATAAAATAGCCATATTTATCGGTTCATATGTATCGACATCACTTCACATCGATATAGCTTCAGAAATAAATAAAATTCAATAGGAAAGTCACAAGTCGGAACATATGGCCTGAAGCTAAATGTCGGACGCTGAAATTCAATCGCTTGAAAGCTTCCACCGGATGTAAGTAGTAGCGATAGTGTGAAATTTAAAGAAATCGATGTTTGAACGAATGGATTGTTAAGATGTACCTACCTTTACTTTGCTAGGTATAAATGTCAATGAAATATAGGGTCATTAGCATTCTATAGCAGTCCATTACTGGGCAGAGGCCTCCCAAATAATAATTTAACTGAGCGCACACCAATGCACGCCATTCAACTCAATACTACCAGCCATTAAGACGAGATTTTCGCTTTATCCAATAGAAGGGAGTTCTAAATTACGTTTACCAATTCACGGACTCCTTTCAAGAACACGTCATCGGACCTACGGCCATACTCCATCGGTTTAGGTAGTTAAGTCAAGGTAAACAAATAACGTCGCATGACAACTAAAATGAATGGTTTAACGGTTAGGCGGTTAATTAAGTCTAGTGGAGTTTTTGTTTACGTTTAGATAATTACCTAGACGATGAAGTATCATATAGCCAGCCCATTGCAGGTAGCGTATTCTTTGGGCTATAAATTCAACATTGATGTAATAATTGCAAACGTTGCAATTATGGAAAAACAACTTCGAGAAGGAGGCAAATAGAAGGATCCAGCTGGGATGGGCAGCGTTTGGTAAACTTCGTCGGGTATTTTCGTCGCCATACCCCAATGTTTGAAGACAAAAATCTTCAACCAGTGCGTCCTACCCGTCATGACTTACGGAGCCGAGACGTGGACACTAACGGTCAGACTAGTCCATAAGTTTAAAGTCACTCAGCGAGCTATGGAGCGGGCTATGTTGGGTACCTCTCTGAAGGACCGCATCAGAAATGAGGTGATCCGACAGAGGACCAGAGTCACCGACATAGCTGAGAGTATTAGCAAGCTGAAGTGGCAATGGGCTGGTCACATATGCCGCAGGACCGACAACCGTTGGGGTAAACGAGTCCTCGAGTGGAGACCGCGTCTCGGCAAACGTAGCGTGGAACGCCCTTGGGCTAGATGGAGCGACGACATCAAAAAGGTGGCTGGTAGTGGCTGGCAGAGAACTGCTCAGGATCGAGCTTGTTGGCGTGCCATGAAGGAGGCCTATGTCCAGCAGTGGACGAGTAGGGGCTGATGATGATGATGATAATAATGTATCATATCATAACACTACGTTTTTTATTTGTTTTCGTGCGGATACCTTTAAAAGGCATCCAACATCTAGGGAACACAAGTCGGAGAATTTACAATCAAGGGACAAAAGTGCATTACCATTTTTGAACTTTATTGCAATAACAATAGGGGTCAAAAGTGGTACTCCACTTTTGGCCCTTACTGTACCGTAATTATGTAACACACTATTACTGTCAGTTGGAATTATTTCGCAGCATATTGCTAATCCATTGCACTTTATGACCGAAAATGTGTCTTCACAACAACGTAAATAACGCAATGAATGATGTTGAACTGGCAAAATAAAACCCTTTGCTATAGATAGTCTGTTACGTCATTAGCCTGCTGGTTCCTTCATAATACCAAACCAACATTAAACTCAGATCTTTTCGGAAAATCTATACCAATATATAACGCTGAAGAGTTTGTTTGTTTGTTTGAACGCGCTAATCTCAGGAACTGCTGGTCCGATTTCAAAAATTCTTTCTGCGTTGGATAGCCCATTAATCCAGGAAGACTTAGATAACATCACGCGCGACCAATAGGAGCGGAGCATAACTAACTCCACGCGAACGAAGTCGCTGACGGCCGCTAGTATATAATATATAGATAAAACCGCTCAATATATGTAAGTTACGGAGAACACTTCAAGCAATATATCAATAAAAAATACTGCCAATAATGTTAAAGATATCCAACGTTAAGAAACCAAACAATTCCATACAAACTCATATCAATTCATAAAAATGACGAACTGCTTTCCGAGTTGGTCACATAATGCGGTCACAAAACATTTACCGAACAAGTTGTTTGGATAGAACGTCAAATTCGTCCACTCAATCCTTAGACCAGAAGCAAACAGATTGCAAGTTTCGAACTCACGAGACTTCGGCAAGGTGTTAGGACTTTGCGAAGGATTTCTGCTAACTTCATTGAATAAACTAGGTTCGTATTGGAAATGATGTATGGTTTGAGACAATCTTGATTAGACTGCAAGATGTTGAGTTGAAGTTTTCGTGGACTGGCATTGAGAAGGGGCACTCAAGCTAGCACGTTGCATCTGATTTCAGCTCTGAAGCTTTGAAGTCTTAGATGAGGGTGGTAAAAGTATTTCCTAGACAACGTTAGCGTCCAGTGTTCTACTGAAGATTTCAAAGCATATTCACATATATCCTTAGGAACCGTCCGAAGGATATAATGATGTTACCGATTGGTTACGGAACCAGATTCTTCCACTGATTGAAGAGTAAATAATTTTTTTCTACAAAAAAAAAAAAGAAACCATCTTTAAAAAACACTTATAAGGAAAAAATAATTTTACTGTTGTCATGGCTCTAGAAGTCGGTGTCTCCAGGTTTCTGTTGTTTAGCTCGCCACCGACTTCTAGAGCCATGACAAAAGTATTTTTTTCCTTTCAAGTGTTTTTTTGAAGTCGGTTTCTATTTTTTTTGTAAAAAGTTTTTATATCATGCTTTACAGTGTCTTAGTGGAAATTCGAAAATTGCTTTTTCACTCCATAATAATAGTGGCAGCCATAACCCATGTTAGAATAAGGTTCTCATCAATACGAAAAAAATCCGTATCTCAAAAACTACTTAACCTATTTTGGTGAAACTTATAGTGTTTCCTAAGTTGAACAATACATAGTACAACAAAATAAGTTTTTTTTTAAATATTATAAACTAGCGCTTGACCGCAATCCTGCCTGATGGTAAGCAGTGACGCAATCGTTGATGGTAAAGCGCACTAGTTTATTAAGAGCCTATTCACTCTAGCCTTGAAGACACTCAAATTGTAGTCCGACGGAAACACCGCCGCTGGCAAATTGTTCCAGTCCCTCGATGTACGCGGTATAAAGGAGGAGGCGAAACGCTTCGTCCGGATCGCAGTGGTGTTAACAACGTAAGGGTGGAAACCAGCCGTACGACGGGTTGTCCGCTGGTGGAACGGAGATGGGGGAATTAAATCATGCAATTCCCTCGCACACTCCCCGAAATGCATCCTATAGAACACCGAAAGGCTGGCTACTCTACGAATAATTATAATTATTAGAATAGAATTACGTAAATCGGATGTGTAGTTCCGGAAATATGCGCGTACAAACATAAAAACACATACACTTGAAATTTGGCTTACATACATACGGGTCGACTTGATAACCTCCTTTTTTTTTGAAGTCGGTTAAAAATAAGGTTCGAACCTTATTTTTAACCGACTTCAAAAAAAAACTTTTCGAAAAGGAAAAAGAGTCGTTCCTTTTAGTGATAGGTGGTTATATCAATGAGCAGTGGCGGCCCAGTGGTAAAAAAATACTTTTATCACTATGCATTCAAAATAGTGAAGAAAAAGATTATGAGGAAACCGGCACGTTTTAGCATATAAGTATACGTTATCTACTATCCCGCACTGGGCCCGCTTCATCGTCATCAACCTTTTTATCGTCCCACTGCTTGGCACAGGTTTCCTCTCATACAGAGAAGGAATGAGCGTAATCACCACGCTTGCTCAATGCGATTTCAGATTTAAGTCCAGGTTTCCTCAAAATGTTTTCCTTCACCTTGTAATTAGTCATTGGTGTCCAAAATATACTTAGAAAGTAAATATAACTTAAAAAGTCGAACCCGCACACTCATACTTGGGACCGCTTAATAGGTTATAAAGTCCTCTCTCTCTCGGGGATCATTATAGGCTAATTTTTTTGATGATGAAATGATATGAACAGCGCAAGTAGTGTGTATGTTGTATTTAAATTACTCCGTGAAGCCTTATCTTGCCACCAGCATCAGTATGAAAAGGTTTCTGTTAATGCGAGCAAATGCTAATGAATTCAATTAATGTCATAACGCACATTTATATCATGTTATTCAGCATACGAAGGTCCGTAAGCAGCTCTGGAATATTCCTTCCACGCTGATTTTACAGTAACTCTTAATTTTCACCGAATGAAAAAGGTTTTTTCTTTCATTCCGAGGAATCTAATCTGTAAAGCGTTACTCGCTTCCGCGTCTAGTTCTGTACTGAATAAAATTCACATCTCGTTAACATTGATTGAAGCTCGGGTTTTTTATCCCAATGTAAAAGCTTCAACGTACCTACGTTGATATATAAACTTTGTATTTAGATGTATTTTGTATATGCGTGAGAGAGATTTTTGGTTGGAACTTGTGATTTTAATTACGTGCAAGGATTAGTAGCACGGTGATGACTTACAGAACTGAAATGTGGTCGCTCACAATGGGCCTCATACGAAGGCTCAGAGTCACACAAAGGGCTGGAAAGAGCTTTGCTAAGAGTTTCTCTGCGTGATCGAATTAGAAATGAGGATATCCGCAGAAGAATCAAAGTCACCCAAACCAAAGTCGCTAAATTAAGTGGCAGTGGGCAGGGCACTTTGCTCGTAGAACCGATGGCCGATGGATGCGGGCAGCGCAAGACCGGTCATCGTGGAAAGCCTTGGGGGAGGCCTGTGTCCAGCAGTGGACCTCTATAGGCTGCTGAAGAAGAAGTAGCACGGGCCCCAATTCAAGGTTAAGCAACGCTTACTGAGCTTCTGAAAGAACTTTAGGTCGCTGGCGTGGTGTCGTGTGTAAATCTTTAACAGTCTTTTCTAACTGACCCCACAACATTCGCAATACTTTCAATAGCTCGCGTTAACAGCTTAGGTTTTCTAGATAAGCAGCTCCGTAATAATGTGACGGCGTTCACTAAAGCCAGTCATTTTGCACCAGTATTCGATAATAAGGTGTCAAGAAACGCTCTGTATTTGAATATCGTTGTTTGTATGAAGTTCATAATTTTCTTAGTAAGCTAAAGTTTTAATTACAAGTTAACAGTGCTTGAGAAAACTATTTACTTAGGACTGTCAAAATTATTTAATACTGCAAAGCTAATATTACAGCAAAGCAATTTTACGTAACGATTTACGTTTACGTTTTCTACTTAATTTTGAATTCCCCAGTTTGCGTGCGATACATGCACAATGGGTAATCAACATGCAAGACGTCACACAGCCAAACAACGAGCCTACCAACTACACTAACAAGTACTAATACTAACTATTAATTAAATAACCCAAAATTTTATAGCTTTCCCAGAGATCATAATCGACTTAATTTACAACTTTTACTAGTTAACGACATCGTAAATAATAAACATTTAGTTGAGTTGCAAGGGGTAACAGAACATGTAGGCATTTGTTACATTTTCATTAGTATTTTATGCTAATCTATGGTGCGAATTGACAGGTTGTCAAAAAAGTTTTGTTATGCTATAGACAATCGTTTGATTTATGTCATAGACTATAGATGGGGCTGTGGAGTTATGAGGAACAGGGAGTAAAGTTCACTCATTCTCCATAGAAAAGGGAGGATCCTCCGACCAGACGGGTGTTATGTCTGGCGGGCACTTGCCCAATGGTTCAAATTAGGAAGTTGTATATATGCTAGTTGCGCGGTAAACTCGATTGCGAGATGCAGAATTAGTGTGACGTCAGTATGACGCGATGTTCCATGTGGCGTTTGTAGGTACCGCTACAGGGGCAATTGAAGAAAGTGGTCCTACACAGTGTGTGTTGGAAATGTATTCATATTTAAGGCTGTCTTATGGCTGCCAGGGTCGAAAGTGATGACGTAACCTTTGGCGCACAAGCAAGTGAAGGTACACGGGTGGGTTTTAGTCACTAAAAATCTATCACCCTTTTACCCTTTGAGGAGAGGTCATTTGATGATGACCCATCCGAAAAAAGGGTGTCTGATGGCCGGTAAAGCAGACGATTCTTAGAATAGAGACCACATATAGGCAAGTAATATGTTGTGGGATGCCCCCGATTCGATGGACCAACGGCCTTTAAATGGTATCTAGGCTAGACTATATGCAAAAATAAATCTGGGAGCCTGGGAGAGGCATACCAATAGTGGACGACGATAGGCTGAATATTCTTATCATCATTTCAGCCGAAAGACGTCCACTGCTGGACATAGGCCTCCTCCAAGGTTCCCTATGGCGACCGGTTCTCGGTCCATCTTGACGGGGGCCTACCCACGCTGCGTCTTCTGGTGTGTATTCTTATAAATAAATAATATTTTTTAAATAACCATTAGCTAATTTAAAACTAATATTTATTTATTTGACCATTAGTAATGATAGTATATTCATTAGTAACTAAAAAATAAATCAAAAAACATATTTTGATAAAATTTAACAATCAATAACTATTTTTAACAATTGACTGAGTCACAAAATCGACCTTTAGCCTCGCCTCAAATTATATGCATTCGAAATTGGTTCACGTAAGAGGCTTTGCTACGAGATGGGTTAAATTATAAAGACTTGAACCTTAATTTTTAGTAATCTCGAATTGGTGAAAGAACGCAAGTCGTATAAAGATATCATCAGTTATCAGATTATGGTATCGATAGGCTGCTATAAGCCTTAAACCGTCCCACGCAAGAAGTTTTTTTTTTTTAGTAATTATTAACTAGTGCTTGACTGCAATCCCGCCTGATGGTAAGCAGTGATGCAATCGTTGATGGTAAAGCGCACTAGTTTATTAAGCCTCATCATTCATCATTCTCCTGCCCTTATCCCAATTTATTTGGGGTCGGCGCAACATGTCTTTTTCTTCCATACATCCCTATCAGAAGCCATCTCGGCAGCCACCCCCTTCTTAGCCATATCATCCTTCACACATTCCATCCATCGTTTCTTTGGTCTTCCCCTACTCATATAGCCATCAACATTCATAATTAAAACTCTCCTCACGACATTCTCCTCATTTCTCCGTAACACATGCCCGTACCATGACAACCGATTTCCACACAACCTCTCAGCTACCGGTGCCACTTTCAGACTTCCTCTTATGTTCTCATTTCTTATTCTATCCATTCGTGTAACACCACAGATCCCTCTTAACATTCTCATCTCGGCTGCATGCAATTGCCTTTCATTCATCCCTTTCGTAGCCCAACATTCTGATCCATACAAGACAGCAGATCGGATCATGGTTTTATATATTTTCCCCTTAAGTTTAAGGGGAATGCGGAAGTCGCAGATAGTTCAAGCGCTATGGCTCCAGAAGTGGAGAGACCGCCGAAATCGCAGAACATATATTCGGTTTTGGTTCTGCTGATTTTCACGCCAACAATCTCCAGCTTCTGTTGCCATTTCTCCAATCTGCTCTGGATCTCAGGTCCATCTTCACCGACGAGAACAATGTCATCGGCGAACAGCATGCACCAGGGTGCCTCCTCCTGGATTTCCGACGTTAGAGCGTCCATAATCAAAAGGAAGAGGTACGGACTTAAAGCCGATCCCTGGTGCAAGCCTACCGCCACACTTAACTCGTTGGTATTGCCAGCAGCCGACCGGACGTAGGTACGAGATCGACTGTACATAGCACGAATTAACTCTACATACTTCCCAGGCAAACCTTTCTCTTTCAGGGCCCACCACAGTACATCACACATAGTTTATTAAGCCTATTCACTTAAAAAACTTAGGAATAGGAAGGATGACGGCAGTTGAGGGAGGTGATGCAATGTTAAACCCAAGACCAACACGACCAAACGATACTGCGCCAAAGGGAGATTGATCTGGAAACTCTCCACGACCAAACTCCTGACACAACAGCATTTGGCGCATCGTACCCGGCACACATCACAACACAACTGCTCAGACCCGTCCTTCGTACGGCTTCACCAGACATCATGCTGAAACACGACGAATAGCTTGGCGGCAAGACTTTGTCTGGTGGGTGGTAACTTCTGCCGGCAGCCGATGTTATGGCCTACCACCGAGAAATAAAAAGAAATAATCTACTTAATGTAGGATTTACTGTTGTTAATTAGAGAAGAATGTATATGTAATATAGTTATAATAACAAGGATATTTAAGGGTGTCTTATGGACCGACGACTTGGTGAAGTTCACGGGAAACCGCTAGATACGGGAGGCGCAGGACCGGTCGTCGAGGAGATCCTTGGGGGAGGCTTATGTCCAGCAGTGGACGTTTTTCGGCTGAAATGAGGATGATGATGAAAAATGATACTGGTGCTGTTGGATTTGTGTCAGTTATTCCACCAACCTGATACCTGATCCTACCTACCTACCTGGGCTACCTGATCTTAGTTTCAATCTGTCATTATTCTTCCTATAGAAGTCCACTGCTGGACAAAGGCCTCCCAAGGCTTTGTACAATGACCGGTCTTGGGCTGCCCGCATCCATCGGCTTTCCGCGACCATCACCAAGTCATCGGTCCACCTTGTTAGGGCCTCCCTACGCTGCATCTTCCGGTACGTGGTCGCCACTCCAGAACCTCACTGCCCCATCGGCCATCGGTTCTACGAGCAATGTGCCCTGCCCACTGCCACTTAAGTCTAGCGACTCGAAGAGCTATGTCGGTGACTTTGGTTCTTCTGCGGATATCCTCATTTCTGATTCTATCACGCAAAGAAACTTCGAGCATAGCTCTTTCAATCGCCCTTAGTATGACTAAATAAAAAAAAAAAAACAAATAAAATTGTCACCGAGATGAGACGACTAGATTTTGAACGTTCTATATTACGAGAATTGGTGCCCTGTTCACATTAGAATACTGTTTTTAGAACTGTTCAAGCGCTGACGTTCAAAGATGCCTTTTGTATTAATATCTATCGAGATCTTCAACGTGTTCATAAAACAAAAAACACAAGTAGTTTCTTATTTTGATTAAGAAAGGGCAGTGACCGTTCGTGTCATGTTAAACCGGGACAGCTATATACAGAGTGGTGCTGACAATACGACAATAAATGAAAACACGAACAATGCTGGTTAAACAAACAAAATCGCATAAAATTGCAAACGGAATAGAACATCCTTTAAAAATATTGGTTCATTGACCTCCGATCGGCGACAGCGCGATCCTGTATTGATTTGTTTTTTTCGCACCATTATTTTTAAAGTTTGGTTCCGCAGGATGGGGGCGATCATTAACCTGTAAGCGCTTCCTTATCAACAATTTACATCAATACATAGTATAAAACAAAGTCGCTTTCGCTGTATGTCCGTATGTATGCTTAGATCTTTAAAACTACGCAAAGGATTTTGACGCGGTTTTTTTTAATAGATAGAGTGATTCTTAAGGAAGGTTTGTATGTATAATAAATGCATAATATAGTAGAGAAACACTGAGAAATCTAAAAAGCGCGATAAAACCGAACTCCACGCGGGCGAAGCCGCGGGCGGAAAGCTAGTCATGTATAAAATGTGAAAAATGAAAAATAGTTTTCTGTGACTAAATTAACCGACATATTTATACACACGGATGTTTAATTTATTATCGTATTGTCAGCACTACTCTGTATAATACTCGAATTTTATATACCAGAAAAATAATAAACTAATAATAAACTAATAATATTTACTAGATATTAGCGACCCAGATTTGGGTCAAAACGGTCTCCAAGGCTTGGAATATAGCCTGTTGGCCTATAGGATGCATTTTGGAGTGTGCGTGGGAATTGAAACATGAGTTGATTCCTCCATCTCCGTTCCATCATTGAACGATCCGTCGTACTGCGAGTATCTATCTACCCTTACGTTATTGACACCACGACAATCCGGACGATGCGTTTCGCATATTGATTTTTAGACTGTGATATTATAATGGGCACGGTGACATATTTCGCAAGTCATGTGAATAAATGGGCTCACTAAAAGTGGTCATTACTGGGTAATCTATAAATTATATCAGATCAAATAAACGTGGTTTGAAAAATAACTTTTAGCTCATTTTACTATAAAAAGCTCGTCGACATTGCGAATGCACAGGTGATGAAGCTGATCGCTAAAGCTAAGATAATGTAAGAAGCCCGTCGTAAGGCGAGTTTCAATCCTTATGTTGTTCACACCACAACGATCCGAACGGCCTCGCCTCGCTTTTAAACCGCATATATATCGAGGAACTGGAACAATTTTCCAGCGGCGTTGTTTCCATCTGGCTACAATTTAAGTGTCTCCAAGGCTAGAGTGAATAGGCTCTTAGTAAACTAGCCATCAACGATTGCATCACTGCTTAGCATCAGAGGGGATTGTGGTCAAACACAAGTTCAAAATAACTTGTAAAAAAGATATTATACTTGAAAGTAATATAATAAAAGGAGAAAATCTTCCACAAACATCTCCAAAAACTGACCTGTCGCTTAGCCACTTTCCCTTTATACATATTGTCGGGTGCCACTCGACCCCGTTCTTGGTGGCGTGTGAAACACACGTTAGAGTCGCCCCACGTTTTAATTTTCACATATCGCACATATGCTGCCTCTTTGCTTGTACCCTTCACACGAATATTGGCTTTATGGGAATGTTCATTTTGTAGTTTCGAGGAATTTTAATGAAATTTAAATTGCTAAATATAGTTCATTTACTTTTTATAATATAAGCTGCTAAGCGTTAAACACCCCAATTACAATTGATATTATACTGATTTGGGATCATCACGACGGCACGATTCGCGCAGTGGTTAAGTGATTGTCTGCTGCGCGGCGTTTTAGGGGTTCGATTCCCGCACGGAACAACTATTTGTATGACCTACAGGTTAAATATGTGAATTTATATGTTGTAAATACAATCCCGCTACAGGAGAAAGTCCTGCTGTGGAGCAGGATACCTATTTTTTTTTTCTTTTTATTCAGTTTGTGGCTACACTAGCCAGTCAATGCTAAACCGTTATAGCAGCTTCGCAAAGAGTAGAAAAACCCATGATGCATAATGTTTCTAATTAGTAGCAGGTAAGCGGACGGCAGCACTTCTTCTGAGGAATATCAAATTACAGCGACCCCCAACCCGCCTGCCAAGCGTGGGGTTTATGGCGTGGGGTTTAAGATCAGTACCTACATTATTTTTGTTTATATTTTCGATGAATTTTTCGCAAAAGCTAAATTCCTGTATTCAGTTCGCATTTTTTTTATAATTATTAACTAGTGCCTGAACGCAATCCCGCCTGACGGTAAGCAGTGATGCAATCGTTGATGGTAAAGAGCGCTAGTTTATTAAGAACCTGTCCACTCAAAAAATAAAACTGAGTGAACAGAAAGGCACACTTTACTTGAGCGAGGTGATGCAATGTTAAACCCAACAACACGACCTACGATGCTGTGCCAGAGGGAGATTGGTCTGGAGACCCTCCACGACCAAATAGCTGACAGAATACCATTTGCCGCATCGTACCCGGCACACATCGAAACACAACTGCTCAGACCCGTCCTCCGTACGTCTTCAGCAGACATCATGCCAGAACACGACGAATCGCTTGGCTAAGACTTTGTCTGGTAGGTGGTAACTTTTGCCGGCAGCCGATGTTATGGCCTATCACCAAGACAAAATTATTTTTGCAAAAAGCTCTGTTCTATTTCCGAAATTATGAACCTATCCTTGGATCACACGAATGAACAGTAAATTATGTCCAATGTAAATATTTCTACTGAGAAACTATAGCACAGCAAAAGTATTAAACACTTTTCAACTCTCGTCAGTATGCTAAGAAAATAATTTTCCATTAAACTTTACCGTTCCCGTTATAATCATGCCTTTTCGGGAAACTACCATCCACCTAGATTGTTCTTCAATCATATTTACTCCTACTTTGGATAACAAACTGGAGCTTTCTATAAATGAGTCTAAACTTCACCTAAGCAGCTGCATCTTGCACTAAACTACTAACAAGAAGGATTGAATTAAAATTAATTCAAGCTAACGTTGTCCGACTTCAGATAAGTATGTAGAACAATCCTGTACCTAAATGTGGAATCTAACTAGATAATTTACCTTCTGATTATATCAGATTAGAACTTCTTGTTTAATCTACATCGCTTTGTTACCGAAGAGATAGAGAAACGATTAAGAATTTGAACAGCAATGGATGTGTATAGACGGAGAGTTCGTATCTGTCGTGTTTCTTGGTAAATGTGAGAGGAAACTTACAAAATAATTTAAGAGCTTTGTATCGCGTTCTACTTTATATCATATTAAGGCTTAATTGCTTCTTACTAGACGTGTGTGTGTTTCTTAAACTATTCTCTCTTTGCTTGCGATGGCATATTTCTGCGGATTTAATTTTGAATCTTTTTTTTTTGCATTAATTTGCTTTTGTTTCTATTGAGGCGTTTCTTCTTTCACAGCCGTCAAATAACAAAGGTTTTTAAACTGGTAACCCAATACAGCCTCTGGAAATAATTAGTTTGGAGGAGCACTCTGCCTCATGGCATCGGGTGCCATTTTAAGTATATAAATCATGGAGTAATGGTGCTGGGCTTAACGGGAAATTTAACTTATTTTCGAACAAGTATTACCGAGCTCTGTCGAATAAGATGGGGCTGAGCAGATAAGTATATATAATATATATAATACCTACTTTTAAAAGGAGATGTTTCAGAAATGTATAGAGCCTGGGCCAGCACATTGTACACTTAATGCTAGGTATAGTTACGCTATAGTTAACTGTTTTTAATGTTAATTTCCTATATTTTGGCTTAGTTTTTACACAGATTCAATTTAACTCGGCCAAGGAGTGCAACACAACTACTAATAAATATGGTGATCAGCGAAATAAGATTTTGACAGTGACATTTGATTGACGTGTCATGTATCTAAGCCTATCGTATCTATATTATCTACCATATGACTGTGAAAAAAACAAAACATGAATTCCGAACATACGGCCCATTAAATAAACACAATCAACTCAAATCAACATTCGACACGAACACAACGGGAAAATAGAACTGTTAAAGTCGCCAATCAAACGTCATAAGTTATGACATTTATGTTATGACTCATAACCACTGTCATGGCTACCTTAATAAAGGGTTATCTCACTAAAAACGTTTCAAATAATTAATTATATGCACTTCTATTTTTATTAAAATTAATTTAGTAGTGTTTTTATGAAAATCTTTTATTTTTTGCCTTTTTATCTATATAATGTACATAGTGGTGACCCAAAATGGAACATCTCCTTTATTCTAACGTTGTCTTCAAGTTCAGCTTGTTTGGAATATTACATAAAAAACAAAGTATCTATGTGTCATATCAATTTGAACTTTTTTAGAGTATTTTGGTTATATGTCTTCACATAACTGCTTTTAACATTTTTTTTTTATTAGTTAAAAACTAGTGCTTGACTGCAATCCCGCCTGATGGTAAGCAGTGACGCAATCGTTGATGGTAAAACGCACTAGCTTATTAAGCCTATTCACTTAAAAAAAACCGACTAAATAGGAAGGAAGACGGCAGTTGAGTGAGATGATGCAATGTTTAATCCAACAACACAACCAACGATGCTGCGCCAGAGGATGATCTGGAGACCCTCCACGACCAAACTTCCGACACAACAACATTAGGCACATCGTACCCGGTACACATCGCAACACAACTGCTCAGACCCGTCCTCCGTACGGCTTCACCAGACATCATGCCGGAACACGACGAATCGCTTGGCGGCAAGACTTTGTCTGGTGGGTGGTAACTTATGCCGGCGGCTGATGTTGTTGCCTACCACCGAGAACATGCTCTTGCTATATCTTTTCTTAATCAGCAGCAGCCCGCGATAGTTTTGCTAATGAGCTGCAGCCGTAACAAGAACATATCTAATATTCGGGCTATTTTTTTTCTCCACCAATGCAACGACATTGGTGGAGAACCAAAAATAGCCTGTTCCAGTAAGTATTTGAATAAATATTAATTAGGGGCTAACTTGGAGGCAGACAGAAATAGCACAAGACAGGGACGGAGGGAGAGAGAGAGGTTTGAGGTCTTAAAGATAAAGTACAATTATGGACTCTATAGGCTACAACAAAAAGAATTAAATTAATTATCAAAATAAAAATAAATTTAGGACAAAAAAATTAATATCAAGCAAATTTTTTAAATAGGTTGTTGTTGTTGTTTTTGTAGTCTCATGTTGTTATTTATCGGTAAATATAACACTTATTTTCATTGAGATTGTTATAAAGATGCTTATGCATAGTAATGCTAATCGTAAAAGTAATTTTGGTATAACAGAGAACTACGATAGGTCGAGTTAAAGGACCTAAGACCCTTTTAAAAAGCACTCAATAGATGTCTAGAGAAATTCTAGAGGTATACTAATACCACTAGAGCTTCTCTAGACATCTAGACATTCTCAATGCAATGTCTAGAGAATTTCTAGTGGTATAGTCTAGTATACCATTAGAGATTCTTAGATATTATTTATTTCTTATATATTCTTTTCTTTCTTCTTTCTTATTAGAGATTCTCTAGTGGTATACATCTATGAAATATGTTTCTTTAACCAAAAATTCCAATGCATATCATGAGAGCATTCATTTTCTTTCAACATAAATTTTAAGAGGTATGAATAATATAAAATAATAAAAACTTCAGGCATTCATCCTCTTTGATACTTAATCATCTAAAGATGCCTAACATATCTTTATTTTACTACCAAAAAATGTCTTTGTATCCATAATATACGTATTTTTTCTTTCTTCTGACTTAGCTTTTACTACATGTGTATTATTTGCGTTGGTGTTTCACACCGAATGGAATAATACAATTTATTTTATAAAAGTTGTTTTTCACGGCAAACAAAATGTACTACTTGCTTGTTGCTTTTTGTTTCTTTACTTTATTAAGGGCCAGTAGATGAGCGAGTTGGTTTTCTTAGTAGCTTAAAAACCATCCAATCGATTCTGTAAACGTTGAAAATTTAAAAGTTAGGTGATGTGATCTTTGTGTGAGCTCTCAATAGTGTCAATTGCAAGTATTTTTTTATTATTAGTATAAAATAGTGCTTGACCGCAATTCCACCTGATGGCACGCAATGATTTTTTTTTTTTTTTATTATTATAATTCGCCTGTGTGTCCTCTGACATTGTCAGAGCCCTTGTTTTTCTTGCTTTTCTCTCTTTATATTATAGTATAATGCTTATAACTATGTGACAATACAACAATATGGTCCTTACATTATTTATGGAAATCTAAATCTACTTCTAATTCTCTATCTAACAATTCTTTATCCTATTTTTATTTTAATACTATATTAATAACTATGGTACTTAGCTATATATTTACTATATATTTAGTATCATAATTTTCTTACGCTTACTTATTTCTATCAATTACAATTTTTGCTATCCTAGAACAATAGTTCAAAAATGTTTCCCTTTTCTTTCCCTTTATAAGACAAGGCAGGTTTTGGGAGCTTAATGATGTGCCGAGTGTGTGTTCTATCTCGTACCGCATTTTGGCGGTGATCGGGCACTCCAGCAGTATGTGCAAGACGGTCTCCTCCACGTCAGTGTCACAGGCGCACGATGAGTTCTCTTTACACCCGAAACGTTTCAGGTATGCCGAGAACCCACCGTGCCCCGTCAGAATTTGTGTGGTTAAGCTCGTGGGAGTCATTTTGCGTACCACGCTGTACGCCTCAACTGCGTCAGGGAAGAAAAGTTTTGTGCCCGAAGCGGTGTCACCTGACCTATACCTCCTGTTCCATTCGTCAAGCGTCTCCGATCGGATTCTTCGCTTGACGAATGATACAGGACAGAGATCGTAGTCTGGCCTCTTCTTCAACCCCAGAGCGGCTTCCTTCGCGAGTTGGTCAGCTCTCTCGTTTCCCTCCAATCCCACGTGTGCCTTGATCCAGAACAAGGAGACACTCTTGTTCTGGAGCTTACAGCGACGTAAGGTGTCTCTTGTTTCCACAGCCAAGGGGTGGAGGGAACTTATATTGATCACCGACTGAAGAGCCGCCATTGAGTCGCTGAAGATGCCGAACGTTGTTTCAGAGTGCTTTAGCGCCTCTCCTGCCGCTCTCTGCAGGGCCAGGAGTTCAGCCTGGTAGACGGTGCAATAGGACGGCAAGGCAAGCTTGAGGGCTTTAGTTTCGGCGGCGCCAATCCAGAAAGATAGCGCGGCTCCGACTTTGCCCTCAATCTTGCTGCCGTCTGTGAAGATACGCACGCCAAAGTCGCTATGATTGTGATATTGTTCCTCGTCGACCAGGCTTTCAAACTTCAGGCACATCTGCTCCGCAGGGTGCGGGGCTTCCAGCGCTGGGGCCATCCGTTCCACCTCCCGGCCTCCCAGTGCCAACTGCGGCTCTCCCCTCTTGGCTCCGTGGAGTGCGGCCACTTCCCGTACACGAAGGTCGAGTGGAAGTAACCCAGCCAGAACTAGTGCCGAGTTTAGGGAAACGGTACGGTAGGCTCTGCACAACTTCAGAGCAAAACCTCTTTGGATTGTGTTGAGCTGCTTCCTAACCCCCAATTTGTTAGCAGCTGGTGCCCATGCACTTGCAGCGTACAGCACAGTTGGTTCCACTGCTGCGGTGTAAATGGCCCTTATCACCTCCGGGTGCAGACCCCAACTGAGCCGGGCCGCTCTGGCCAGCTGCTTGTACATACCTATCGCCCTTTTACAGACGCCAGCTATATGCTTGTTGAATGTGAGCTTGGCGTCTATGACCAGCCCTAAGATTTTAATATCTTGGGACATTCCAATGTCGATCCCCCCCATGCTCAAGCGTGGCGTGTCGTACTTCAGCTTCCGCGTAAGTACCATCGCACAAGTTTTGTGCGGCGCGAATTTCAGCCGATTTCTGACACCCCACGCCCGAACATGTTCGAGAGCGGCATCGGCTTGTCTCTCAATTTCCTGGGCCGTATTCCCATCAAATACCAAGAACACGTCGTCGGCAAAGGCTTGGCAGTAATCTGCCCTCCTTTCCAGCTGTTTTAGGAGCGGGTCAAGCAGCAGGTTCCAAAGAATGGGTCCTCCTATGGATCCCTGGACGCATCCTTTGCTAGTTTGCCTTCTGCTCTCCTCCCCGGCGTACCGCACCGTAACCCCCCTGTCACTGAGGTAGCTGCTGATCACCCGTCTCAGATTCACAGGACACTTTTCCTCAGCCAATCGTACTTTAATCGCGGGCCACCACGCACTGTCGAAAGCCCCCTCTATATCCAGCGAAACGAGCGTGACGATTCTTTTCTGCTCCAGTTTCGCACGGACGTACTGCACGAGGGTGACGAGGGAGTCTTCAGTGCTTTTTTGGGGCATAAAGCCGTATTGGCGAGTACTCATCCCGGGGAGAAGGTAGAATTTGAGGCGGGTGATCAGCATCTTCTCGAACACTTTCCCAAGGACAGGCAAAAGCCCAATCGGCCTGTACGACTTTGGTACGGTGTACGAGTCTTTCCCCGGTTTCCTGAGCACAACCACCGTAGCTTCCTTCCAGGCCTTCGGGAAGTAGTGGTGTGCCAGGCATTTGTTGATCAGTGCCAGGAAATATTCGGGGTCACAGTTTATGGCTTGAGAGCAGATGTCCGCCGTGAAGCCGTCGGCTCCCGGGGCCTTTCTAGGCTTAAACGACGATATTGACCTGTTTAGCTCGCTTTGGGTAAACGGTGGATCATTGCGTTCACTATGGCTCCACGCGTTTACAGTCTCTGCCAGTTCTCGGGTTTGGCGATGATCCCCATTGTCGTCTTCCTCCCGGTCCTCGGGATAGAACGTCTCGGCCAACAACTTCACTGAGCGTTTTGCGTCCAGAGTCTCCCCATTCATCTGCAGGGGCATGTCTTCCTCTCTTTTCGCTGTTCTCCCCATTACCCTGTATATACCCTCCCAGACCCCTTCTCTTTCCTGTTTCCTGCAAAAACCCTTCCAGCTCTCGATTTGGGCCCTCTTCACCCCTTCCTCGTACTCCCTCTTCGCATCTAGGTACAAAGCAACCACCATCGCTCTTCGGACCGGCGTTGCGTTCCTGACTCTCACTTTCTTGGTGGTGACCAGCCTCTTCATCTCAGCGAGTTCCTCAGACCACCACGGTATGGTGAATGTTTGTGTTGTGTTTTTGTGTGGTATCGTGTCTCTGCATGTGTCAGTTATGGCTTGTGTGTATGTGTTAACTGTTTTGTCTATTTGTTCTGTAGTGTGTGTATTTGACAAATCCACTAGGGTTAACTTTTTGTCCAGCATAAGTAGAGACAGTTTCGCATGAAACTGCCTCCAGTTAGCTTTTTTAGTGTTGTATAACCTAGTGGTCCGTTTAATTGCCATGCCCTTTGATTTTAAAAGATGAACGCTGAAAGCTATGCCGTTGTGGTCGGAACTCGTGAGACCTTCTTCGACCCGCCAGTCGTCCACCAAGTCGAGCATGTCGGCCGAACAGGCCGTAACGTCAACGTGGCTGCTGTACCTTACCCCACCTCTCACGGTGTCAAAGGTCGGAATGTCTCCCGTATTGAGGATCTGCAACCCCAATTCTCCACATGCTCCACACATCTGCTCCCCTCTGCGGTCCTCACTGCAGCTACCCCACCAAGTACTTTTGGCATTCGCGTCTCCTCCAATGATCAGCCCGTTAGAGCCCACCTCTCGCTCTATCCTCTTTAGGTGCTCCAGGTATGGCTCCATGGGCTTGTCCGGCTCGAGGTAGAAGGATACCAGCGTGATCGTCCAGGCTCTGGTTCGGACTCCCACCACAACGATATTATTTGTGGTGAGTTGTGGGTACTGTAAGACATCCAGGTCTTTTTCAAAGACGGCTATTGCCGCCTTTACAGTACCTTCTCCTCCCTCAGAGCTCTGGAAGACCCTTACGCCCCGGTAACCCTTCATCCTTCTCACCCCACCCACGTACGGCTCTTGGAGCAGCGCCACGGCGACTTTGCGTTTGTCGGCTTCGAGCAGGAGTTCATTTGTTGCGAGCTGGCTTCGCTGCAGGTTGGCCTGGATTACTTTGTACTCGGTGCGGGCCGCGGGTATCACCTTAGCAGTACGCTACAGAGGTTCGGGCCAGTGTATCCCACTTTCTTCGCACCGGACATTCGCCACTGAATGCATTGTGGTCAGAATTTGGAATTTTGGCTCTAGTGCAGTTCACGCACATCGCTGCCTCGCCGATCTTTGTATCTGGGTAGTCCGATCTGAGATGCGGGCCGCCACAGTGGCTGCACAAATCGACCGGATCCCTGCAGAAGCGCCTACCGTGCCCATACCCTAAGCAGCGGGTGCATTGTACCAATGGCGATTGGTCCTCAACGCACACTCTCTGGAGGTCGATATGAACGCGACCCGCCAAAGTTAGTCTCTGCCACACGATTGGAGACACCTGTAGGACGATGTGGCAAGTATGGGGGTTCCTGGTCTTACGACGGTACTTCACCCCCAACCTCATACTATCCGCAGGCAAGTCCCCGATCAAGTGTGTGTTTTGCCGCTGCAAAGCCTGAGTCAAATCAGCGTCGGAATGGCAGGAGAGGACATCTCTGATGATAACTAGAGGGTCTTTGTTTTGTACCTCCTCTACCACCAGGCTACCCGTCTTCCTGATTCTTTCAGAGACCCTGTCCAGCTCTTCCCGGGTCTTGAAACCGACCACCACCTTTTGGTCCCTTGCCTTCCGCAGTCGCTCCATTCTGGTGCCCTGGTTCCGAGCATCGACCGCCATCCGAAGCTTCTCAATAACCTCTTCACCAGTGTCCTGATCATTCTTAGATGATACGACCACCGAGTGAAGAGGCTCTTGGATATTTTGCTTTGGGATGGCGGCCATCTCCGCGAAAGTAGGGCCTTGGCTTTCGACGAAGCGAGGGGTCTGTTTCATTTGCTCCGATAGAGCCTGGGTAAGTTGCTGGGATTCCTCCAGCGCCTTCTTGTGGTCCTGAAGGCTTGCCATAAGGACAGCAGGCATCGCAGCGAGCGCAGGTTCGGGTACAACGGGGACCTTTCTCCTTTCCGACTCCTTGACGAGTTCATAGAGTCTATTTATAGCGTTTATAACCTCCGTTCTTATTTCGTTTTTAAGGTTGCGAGAGTTGCCCAAATGAAGCTTAGCTTTATTGAGGCAAGCTCTCGCCTCCGCCGTGATGTTGGGATAAACAGACTCAGATTTCTTCGGCGGCCTCGCCGTCGTTGCACCCGCCGACACTCGGCGCACCTCCACAAGGCCGGCAGACTCCTGCGAGGCGCCCGGGGTGATGTCTCTCTCTGGATTAACCGGCGATCTGGGCTTAGGCGCAGCTTTCCCAGCCTCCCATTCTCCAATGCTTCGCCTTACATTGGGAAGCGAGGGTCCAGCCCTTTCTATTGAGCGCGGTGAGCCCTTAGAGCTCGGCGACTTCGTGTCATTTTTGGCCGGTGTGCGAAACATATTTGTAGTGTGTGTGAAGGTCAGAGGACACTGGCTATTTTTCTGTATCCCTGTTAAAGGGGGGACAGCAGAAACAGCGCTAATATAATATTATACAAGTCTTGTAAAAGAAAACTCAGTCAAATATTTATATGTATCCCCAGAAGGGGGGGGGGGGTTAGTGTCCTAAGTCACTGTTAGTTGTACTAACCCTGTATAGGGGGGATAGTAAAACAGTCTAAGTCAGTCAGTAATAAAATATTCCTCTATCCCTTTAAAGGGGAATAGTGTCACAGTGGGGGTACGCCGTAATTCGCTCTCTGTCTGCTGTATTAACAGCCTTTTGTACTTAAAAAGGGAAAGAAGAGAGGAAAAAGTAAAAAGAGTAACCTCACTAGTGTCTATAACAAAAAGTCCCAACCTTCTAGGCCCAATAATGGCTGAGTTATGCTAGATTTAAAATTTTCAATATGGCCGACAAAATGGCCGTCGTTAGTACAACTTCTCTTGTACTTTGTCTAATCTACCCGTGTTTGGGCTCGTTGGATTGGATTCGATGAGGCAAGATCGTTGCGCTCCTCGAATTAATTTTATTTCCAACTCCCGATTTAATATTTCTTAAAAACTACAAATATTCTACTTATATAGTTATAAAAATTCCAATTTTTCAAGAAAAAATTTCGAAAAATTTAGGGAATGTAAGACAATGGTAACAAATTTTTCTGTAGAGGAATTTCCACCCTGGTGTTAATTTTAGGGGTAGCACATGTCCAACCCTAATTTTTAAAAGATTTTATTTAAGAAACGGTACGTCCGAAAATTGTGAGAATTGGAATGGGTATTCTTTACCTTTAACTATATTTTTCTATAATTTAAAAAGTATAGGTTGTCGATCTCCTTCGACCTGCAGAATTTTTTGAAAATCGGTAATTTCTTAAAAATGTTGTTACTTAAAAACTAACTGACCGACTTTCGTGTGCGATGTGTCTTCTTTCTTGGTCTCTTGTGGAGCTTCAGAAGATGTTTTCAAAAGTAGTGGGACACCTCCAGGGGCGTGGCTCGAAAACACGTGGTTATTATTTTTCAGCCTGTATTTCCGCCCACCGGGGCGTGAAAAATCCAATATTGGTGTCGGAAGATGGGGCTCGACGAGACGAACCCGAAGCACCCAAAAAAGGTGGGGGTCACGCCGACTAATCTCGCAGCGTAATTTTTTAAAGTTTTTGAAACGCACTTTTTTGCACTTTTTGCTGAATTGCGGTGCACTGCGCGGTTGGATTTTCACGAAACTTCACAGTTACCTGCGCCGCAATTTTCCGCAACTTTTAGTGTATCGCACTATAGGGGACACGTAAGTTTTACCACTTTAAAGAATTTTTTAAAACAATATTTTCAAGCCAGTGCAGGGTAACGTAGTAAGACACGTGTTACTCGCTCGGGCCTCGTCGGATCTCTCGGCATGCAATGATGCAATCGTTAGTGATAAAGCGCACTAGTTTATTAAGAGCTTATTCACTGAAACAGAAACTGAGTGAATAGAAAGGAAGACGGCAGTTGAGCTAGGTGATGCAATGTTTTCTGCGCCCTTCCGCCGGCCTCGCTACCGTCGAGGCGATCCGGCCAGCTAGACTTATTAAGAGCCTATTGACTCTAGCCCTGAAGACACATAAGGCACCTATAATTTAAAAGTATATACAAATATATGATATATCATATGATATGATTAATTGATTATGATATGATTATATTAAATGTCTATGCCTTATACTTTTTTCTTCCTCCCATTGTGTCGGGTTGCTTGCTGTCCAGACTATGAGTGTGAGGGGAGAGAGAGCTTATCTGTATCTCTATGTACGCATACTACAGTACGCTATAGCTAAATATAATCCCTGAAGAATGGGTTGGGGGATTGAAAAGGCAGTTGCAGGTTACGGTGAGATTAAAAGCCGACCTCAACATAGGTTGCACCTTGGAGAGTGCCTTTTTTGACACCACTACGATCGGAATGAAGAGTTTACTTCATCTTATATACCGCTTGCATCGAAGGGCAATCGCAAAGAAGGGAAGGGAAAATCTGACGAGAAAAGCACTATTTGCCTGCTCTGGTTTTCACGACAGATTACAATTTAAGCGTTTTCATGATTGGAGTGAATAGTATCATATAAGTTAGTGCGCTTTACCATCAACCACTGCATAACCTGCTTACCATCAGAAGGGATAGGGATCAAGCACTAGTTTTTATATTAATTTAGTATTGTCATCATCATCACAGCGTTAATCCCAATCGCATCCGAAGCCTTTCCAGCTTTGGAGTCTGGGGTCCGCTTTACCAGTCTAACTGCTGATATGGCTAAACTTCGACATTTTCCGTGAAGCGACTGCCGTCTGACCTCCACAACCCGAAGGCTACATCGAAGCATTGCAGTTAGACCAATATTAATTTAGTATTGTATATGTTTATATGAACAATGGACAGCCTCCGTGGCGTAGCGGTAGCGGACGCGGCCGCTGCGCAGGGTGGCGCGGGTTCGATCCCCGCACAGTGCAAGTATTTGTATGCATGAATATGAATATTTGCACTGGTCTGGTCGTGCCTCGGAAAGCACGTTAAGCTGTTGGTCCCGGTTGCCATACAAACTTCTAGTGGCAGTCGTTACGGGTTGTTGGAGCCCTCAAAAGTACAATAATTGGACTAACTGCAATGCTTCGATATCGCCTTCGGGTTGTGGAGGTCAGACGGCAGTCGCTTCACGGAAAATGTCGAAGTTTAGCCATATCTGCAGTTGGACTGGTAAAGCGAACCCCAGACTCCAAAGCTGAAAAGGCTTCGGATGCGACTGGGATTAACGCTGGGATGATGATGATGATGTTTATATGAACAATGACGCCTGAAATAAATGGATACCATAAATAAATAAATATATAAAAAAACATAGTTGGAAAAACTAGATTACAACATAATAAACCAAGATTCCGCCATTCTCGCGGCCGACTGCTAAGAATATAATGTACTGTGCGACGTCTCCACATTATGTGAGTCCTTGCTTTTGTTTATTTTTATATTATTCATTTTTATTTCGTTCACAGTGATGTGCAAACAACAATACTCTCTGGATATTAGGGATCGTGTTTTATATTTGGTTTTCTTATATTGTATATTATTTCATAAGAGCTTCCGTTGTGTGATTTTTGTTGGGTATAAAGTAAATAATGTCGAAATTGGTTACTTGTTTGTCTTGGTGAGTATGTCAATTTTGTCTTGTAGTATTTTGGTATGTTTTGTTCGTTTTTAAGAGATATACATATATGTCAACAGTGTTTGAGAATATATTTTGATTTTTATATTCAAAAATGTTTCATTAATTATAATGATCATGTTTTGCTTTACTTTACCACAAGGATACGGATTTGCGTTTCGTTTTATGGAAATTACATAACATCATCAGCCTCTCGGTGATAAGAAGTGGTCTGCCATGCGGGCCCGGCGGGTTGGCAGAAGTCTTCGAAGTTTTGGCTTTAGGATATGCCGATTTCCTCACGATGTATTGTTACTTTGTATAAATTAGTTCATCAACACTGTTCAAAACAGTGATGATGAACTAATTACCCCGTTCCATTTAAGGCTTGAAGTGCAAGCGAGAGCGCGGAAGCGACAAAGAGGCACAATCGGCCTCCGTGTTCAGCAGCGTTCGACATCTGTCTCTCTCCTTCTTGAATGAGCGATGCGTCCGCGTGGACAGCTGCTATCAATAATACATTTACATATTTTCGTCAAGTATGAAGTGCAGTGTAAAGTAAATGTGGTGTCAATTGTTTACAGCAACGATAACTGCGGCGATAAAGGTTTGAAAATGCAACTAGTTCATCAGTATTTTCTTATGACGTGGTCAAATTCAACTATCGTCAGTGAACACAGACTACAGTTAACACTTATTTTAAATGAAGATACAGTGATTTCAAAGCCAGGTGACTTAACTACAAATACTGAAAGTTTTCCTACTAAAAATGCTTAAAAATAATAGCCATTCGAATTCCAGTTTCCAAACTCTGTTTCCATTTAAAATTAGGACTAGATCGTAAAATTATATGAGTAGTGCAGAAGCGTCGGAGTGACCTAGTTATCTCTTGCAATCTCCGTCCATATTACAAAGGTATAATAATTACAAAAGATGCCCCGAGGTAGGTTTTCGTGTCGAAACTGTTAAGCGGTAACGGAAACTTTGAAATAAAATATGTCTGTTACCTGTTAAATGGATTACACGTGGGTTGGTACTGTTACTTTTATACTCTGGCTTTTTCCAAGGCTACATTTATGTTTTCTGTATTTCTGTGCTCTTTATGTACAGGCCCCTTGCGGTTTATTGCAGTGCTAATTTGTATAGTTTGTGCAATACCTCTGCTTGTGCATCACTGTCCAAATCACAATAAACTTTATTCTCATTCAAGTAAGGTAGCTGTTAAGTTGCGGCCACTGGTAGTTATGGCAAAATTATCTTTATTTTCGTAAGAATAAGATCGCTCTATATTTTGATGATGGTGATGATGATTATGCTGTTAAAGGTAAAATTATTATAAATGTGATTGGACCTATAGCGCATGAGGAATATTTCAGAAAATAAGGTGTCAAGTATATAATTCTTTGCATTTAACAAAGAAAATAAGTTTTGTACGTCCCACGTCAAAAATTAGCAGGATCAACATATCTACCATAATAAATCGTCTATTTCTGGTCGAGGAGACCTGTAAAAAGAGGATTCTTCAACCGGCAGTAGTCTGTTTTAGGATAAGCTGGCAGGTAGGTAATTACAAAGGCAATGCATATTTGATTGTAGCCTTCACCAAGAAGAGCTGAACCCGCCGTTATCTGAATACTGCGATAAAAATAAACTAAAATTCAGTATTTCTATGTGTAAGTATAGAAATTTGGCAAAGAATAAAAAAAAAAACTATTGCTTACAACTACTCTCGCTGTCACGAATCTTTAGTTAAAGAAACTAACATCAGTGATTTTGGTGTCCTTCGTGATTCTAAACTTCTTTGGAATCTGAATCTTGACAAAGCTCTTTCTAAAGCTTTTCAAATGTATAACTTAGCTTATTGTCTTACTAACGCGGGTGAGAGAGCGCCGCTTCGGAGATTAATATTTACTTTGTTGAACTAAAAATTAGTTTAAAAAAAAAAATGTTATGTGTCTCATGGAATTGTTTCCTAAATAAAACCTAGATTAATTATAATACCATATATCATAATTATCTTTCTAACTCTTTGTCTTAAAACCTAAGTAACTTGTGGAAACCTAGTGGATTTAATTAAAGTTCATTTGTGAATTTGTATAAAGCGAATTTAAAAAATATATAAACGATATACGACTAAATTCGTAAATTTATCATATAAAGTACAATTGTTTATTTTCCCCAATAAAATAAATATATATATTAATATTCTGCTCCGAAACTTCTTAAAGAGTGTTTTCTTATCATAAAATTCATTGACTAATACCTTTTATTCCATTTCCATTATTGGTATTGAATCTTCAAAAAACCTGTGAGAGGACATGAGCATTGATCAGACTTATATGAATTACTAGCTGAGCCCCCCATTATCACCCGCATGAATTTCGACCCTATAGAAATATTGGGAAAAAAAGTATGCTATATGTTTACCTTGGTTGTACCCTATTCATAAAATATGGTCAGGCCGTTTGAGCGTAAAGAAGTAACAAACACATGAACAACACACACACACACACACACACACACACACACACACACACACACACACACACACACACACACACACACACACACACACACACACACACACGCACACACACTTACAAACTTTAGTCTGTATAAATAGTGTGTAATCTTTTGTGGAGAATCTCATCGTGGCAACTTAATTTCAGACTTAAAGTCCAGTTTTCCTCAAGATATTTTCCTTCATCTTCAGTCATTGGTGTCCAAGATATACTAAGAAAGTACATATAACTTTAGAAAAGTTACATTGGTACTTGCCTGACCTGGAATCGAACCCGCGTACTTGAGAGACTGGTGTTTTAACCATCAAAAACTTTACTACTACTAATTTTTTTTTTTTCAATATAAAAATTTTGGGTAATTAGTGTGTGTTGTCAGTGATGGCATACAGAATTGAAACGTGGTCGTTCACAATGGGCCTCAAACAAAGGATCAAGATCTCAAAAAAGGCGATAGACGGAGCTATGCTCGGAGTTTCTCTGCTTGATAGAATCAAAAAGGAGGAGATCCGCAGAAGAACCAATGTCACCGACATAGCTCTTCAAGTCACTTAAATTAAGTGCCAATGGGCGGGGCACATTGCTCGTAGAACCGATGGCCGATGGGGCAGTAAGGTTTTGGAGTGGCGGCCACGTACCGAAAGACGCAGCATAGGGAGGGTAACAAGGTGGATCGATGACCTGGTGAAGGTCGCGGGAAGCCGATGGATGCGGGCAGCACAAGACCGGTCATTGTGAAAAGCATTGGAGGAGGCCTTTGTCCAGCAGTGGACTACTATATGCTGAAGAAGAAGAAGATGAGTAAGTTCAGAAACGATCTTAAAAATAAGTGTTTTAAGGATAAAAATTTAACAGAAAAAGCTGGTTTCAGCAGCATGTTTATTCTAAGATAAACTGGCATATTACAGAGGAATTTGAAAAGTCGTTATGGTGCTTGCTTAAACCTTAATTTCGTGCATGAGATGCGAACCACTTAAACACTGGGCCATCACGACATTCAAATTAATCTTACTTAGACTTAAACATTATCATTTACTAATTAGTATTCACGGGCTTAATCAGAACGTCAAATATAATACCAAAATAAATTGTGAAACCTCAGTTCTCGGTTTTACGCCTACAGTGCTCAAATTCTGACTTTCAAAATATTAACTCAGACAAATATGGGTTTTAAATAAGATTCACCAACAATTATAATTTATTTGAATTGGTTCAGTGAATTTTTAATAATTTGGTGTACAAATTGATGTGCATTATGTTTGCTAGGGAAGTCAATATTTTTTATAATTATTAACTGAGCTTTATCGCATTCCCCGCCTTATGGTTAGCAGTGATGCAATCATTGATGGTAAAGCGCGCTACTTTACACCGCTGCTGGCAAATTGTTGCAGTCCCTCGATGTACGTGGAACAAAATAAACCAAAGCTTAAGATGACTGAGTCTACAAGTATAGAGAAACTTTGAACTTTACAGCCTGCATTGATGATGTATTTTTTAAGTTATGTATGTTTTTGGTGATTTATAAATATTTATTACATACTAGCTGACCCGGCGAACTTTGTTCCGCCTTAAATGCAATATCACATGATCAAATTTTTTACTTTTTAAATTATGATAATCCATTCTAATATTATAAATGCGAAAGTAACTCTGTCTGTTTGTCTGTTACGCTTTCCCGCTAAAACCTCTCAACCGATTTTGATGAAATTTGGCATAGACAATATTTAGACCCTGAGAAAGGTACTAAGGTAAGGGCTACATTTTATTGGGATCATCGAGATCCTCGGAATGAGAACTTCCTCACCTTTGAATTTTTCGTTGAGTATTGTGGCGTAAATCAAATTGTTCATAAATTTACTTACCACCGTCTTCCGTTGCACAGTTATGGTTGGTTTAAGTTTCGAATGATAGGAGCAGCGCCGTGTCCTCAAAAACGAAGTAGGAAGCGACCTGACGCTGCCGGCAGTAGTGCGGAGGATGGTCGGTAGCGCAGAGTCGTGGGACGCGGTGGTGTCCTTCTGCGAGGACGTGATGTCGCGGAAGGAAGCTGCGGAACGGGAGACGGAGATCTCAACTCCCTTCCCGGGCCGCAGAAGACGCACCGGGTGCCAAGGAAGGGCGAATAACGCCCTCTTCCGGCCCCCATGAATGGGTCCAGGGGCGATGGATATGGGGAAGTCCCCGCCCCCTTATTCATTGGACCCCGAGGCGAAGGCGCGCGCGTGTGTCGGCGTGCGCCTCAGAGGCGATGCACGGGGTAGTTTAACACCTCACTACCCCGTGCAGGAGGCAAGGCCCGGACAAACCGGGCCGGCACGACAGTGTGGGGCCGCGGCAGAATCAAGGACTCCCGCGACTCCGTGCGCACGTGACTGGAGAGACACCGGGGTGGTTTTAGTCAGTAGGAGTATGACAGACCCCGTCGCCCACCCCAGGGCGGCAGACATCCTTTGAGGATTTTCCACCCAGAACAAAAAAAAAAAGTTTCGAATCATGATTACTACGGAACCAATCTTTAGTCGTAAAGTGTGCGGTGGTAAGCCAGGTACATCCAAGGAGTTTAAAAATTCCATTGGATAGTTGGTGGCATCATCTTTATTTGTTACCCAGTCAATAGATTTGAAAGAATGCGGTGTACCAATGTTCTCATTCTGAATTATGTAGTTTTAGTCATCTACATCTTTAGTTTCCGCTGCCGATATTGCTCGCTTACTCAACCATTCATTATTTTTGAGGTTAGTAATGATGTTTGGGAATACTTTGTTGATGAGTTCGTCTTTCGTTAAGACAAAGTTACAGAAATTCTGACGAAATGAAATTAGTCCGCTCGATTCGTCGACAGGTACTCGACCATTACCGATATTCCGCAATTTCTCAGAGAAATCTTCAGCAGATGTATCGTTCAGCAATTCAACTCTCATGTTTATTGTCAGCTGATGTTTCTTACCATGGCGCCGTAGATTCGATGATTTGAGGCAAGCGTTTATTGCGTTGGCAGAATTACTGGCAATGTTTGCCGTAAATCGCCACATAGTAAAATCATTGCGCCTCCTTAACATCTCGAGTCATTAACTAGATCTTGCAATGTTCGGTTAAATGCTTCCAATGCACATTTATGCGCCATTTTGCATTCGTCCCAGAAACTCTGGCCACAGCGGAGCGCTTTGTAATCTGACATGTTTGTTCTTCAAAAGATTGAAGATTTAACGGAAATTTTAATGCAGAATATGCAATGTGGCTGTTATTCCAGAAGAAGCAACTGCAATAGTATGCAAGCAGTAATCATTGCTGCAATCGTATTGAAACACTGCCTGGATCAAATCAGTATTTGATGAATTTCTTCTTGTGTTTCGTAAGTTATCTAGCTGTTAATCTATGAAGTTTACTCGATTATTTCGCATTGTTAACCAAGCCGTTCACAGGCTGCTTCCCTTTGCTCTTGTGAGTCAGAAGCACGCAGTCGAGCCATACTAAGGCGGCGCTCTTCACGTGCAATTTCTTGCTCTTCTTCAGTGCTAATCTAGTCAGGAGTGTTCTTCGGTATTACTGAGTAACTTTCGGGTCCGTTTTTGTAGAAATATTGTTTTAAGATAATATACGATTTTATTATTCATTGGTATATAATTGCATTATATTGCATTATAAATTGCTTTGAATCGGACAAATGTCGCGTTATTTCTGTGTGGTCTATGAAAATGGTAAAAAAGCTGAACGCAAATATTAGGGTCTTATAATATTTTTTAATAGAATAACGGTATGCTATATTATATAAATATAGCTGATCCGCGCACCTACACGTTGTATCCCTGGACGTATTTAAGATTTTTGAGAGTTGGTAACACTGTAAGGTTGGCACCCGTCAAACATGTCAACTCATTAATTATTATTTTTATATTTTGAAATTTGAATACGATTTTATGAGCAAAGTTGATATTATGTTGTCGATTCAAAAGTCTTGTTTTAATGCCCTCTTCAATTCGAGTGGAACTGAGATTACAAATACTGTCAAATATTTGACAGAAAGTAAGTGGTCAACTTTTATATGGGAAAATGGAATTGTCGTTTTACTCTATCTTTCTCGCAATTTTTCCTTATTTGCTCACCGTGTAGACCTACCCTGGACTACGACAAACATTTTAAAACCAAAATCAGCTCAATCGGCCCAGCCGTTCTCGAGTTTTAACCAGACTAACGAACAACAATTAATTTTTATTTATATAGATATCTCATATTAAGACATTTTTGAGTCAAACGTTAATAAGTTGAAGTTCCATAATATAGAACTTCGTACCAAGATTGATTTACTTTTTATATTCGTTTCAACAAAGTAAACCAACAGAGAGCCCTTGAACCAATTAGAAACGCTCGCCATGAAGTTGTTTTCCTGGTATTGATAGTATTATTACTCCAATTGGAGAACTTTAACTTTTGAACACGTACATCGAGGCACTGGAACAATTTGCAGGTGGCACTGTTTCCGACTGACTACAATTTAAGTGATTTCAAAAAAATGGAGTGAATAGGCTCTTAATAAACTAGCACGTTTTACCATCAAAGATTCCATCACTGCTTGCCATCAGGCGGGATTGTGGTCAAGCACTAGTTTATAATTATAAAAACAGGGAGGAGGGATAGGAGGCATAACTGCTCATCGATTGAACGATTTGTGTTGCAATAGAAACATTCATACCTAGTAACATATTTAGGAGGGAAATGATCGAATTATTTCTCCCAATCTAGGCAGAACGGTTCCATCATTTGTCTGTTCCAGGGTTCACGGTATCTCTTTCGAACAACCGAGGCCCTGGAAGGAAACACTATTACTTACAATAGATAAAAGGATTTTCAAAAGTTATTCGTTTGTTAAAGAATATTTTAAAAATACACAATAAAAGTTAAAGTTCATAAATAAAATATCAAATTTGACTCCTGAGACTGTAGTTCTGTGCAATACAGCCCAAAGCAATAGGGGAGAGCTACTAAATTTCTAAATTTCTCTCTAGATGACACTAACAAAACTTTGGCCCCATCGCGTCTCAAAAGAAACACACGGGCTTATATTAATGGCAGGAATGACCCATGCACCGAGCAGTCAAGAGCAGATTACGGCAAAAAGTATCAAAAAGCTTTATGAAGCGTCAAGCGATTTTGAACCTTTTGCGGTGCACCTATTACAGTCACGTTGACTTTTCCTGCCAACCCTCACGGTGTGGTCTGTTGTCTCATTCAATCAACAAGGATTTCAGGCTGCCGTAAGATAAACTGTCTCCATCCATTAATTTGAACCCCACAATGGAACTTTGGTAGCCAGTATGCCTTACCAAGTTTCGTATATTTCACCATCTATTGAAAAATACTGTCCACATTAATGATTGTTTTCCGTAATTGCTGAATATAGAGTAGGAAAAATAGTTATCTGGTTAATAATTCAGTAATGATAGACACCTATAATATCTATCATTATGTAGCACTGAGTGATATTTTCTGTGAAATATTTTATTGTTTTATATAATTCTTAATGTATAATTTATACATGATGATGTTATAATGTATATTGTTCGTGACCTCTTTTTTGGATGGGAAATCAACAAATGACCTCTCCCGCTCTAGGCTGAGTGGAGGGCGTGTCACCAACTAAAACACATCAGTGTTCCTTTACTTGCCTGAACCAGAGCCACGGTTTCTCTTTACCCATGGACCTGCCGGGCATCGGTCCTAGTGGACCCCGTCCTGGATTTGCTGATATGTCTTTAAGACGCGCGTGGCATATAACGTGCCAGCGACTCTGGCCTGTCGGGTATCTCGCGGCCCGGTAGGTCGCAAGACGGCGCTTTTAGTGCTCAAAAGTTGGTTGCTGTCTCCAGACGTCTACGGCGTCTCCTGCGGTACCTAGCGATGTGAGGCAGTGGCGCAGAATATGCCTCTCTCCTTTGCAAGGATTACTACTTCGCAGAAAGAGGTAACGGCGTTTTATTCAGTTTCGCTCCGTACCCATGAGCTGTTACCGGAGCTGGACATGATAGATCGCTGACGCTGATCGCCGCTGAAGTCGGGCAGATCATCTTTTGGTCCACTATATCCTCAGGATATTTTGCAACTCTCTGAAGTTTCCACCTGTGATGAATTATTTCGGCCTCTCTTATCAGAATAGACAAATAGAAAACGATAAAAACTCATTTAGTGTAAATTTGTGGTGTCGTATCCAAAGGGTAAAAAATAGGTGCCTATTACCTAGACTCCGTCACCGTTTGTTTGTCACCAGGCTCTCATGAACCGTGATAGTTGGACAGTTAAAATTTTTACAGATGATATGTTATCCATCCCGACAATGACCTCCGAGTTTGTTTCGGCGTGTCTTCCTAGAGATAGTACTAGGAAATGCCACGGTCCTCATACCGTTTCAAACCTTTTCGATCCAGCCGTCTCTTACTGTCATCTCGTAGTCCAGTCCAGTGCGTAGTGGCTTAGTAGTTTAAAGTGCCCCTGCCTGGGGGCTTTAAATTCATTTAAGGCAACCACAGGTTAGTCCGAGTTGCCAATGTAAAAAATATATGATATGTTTCTCCTGCTGTAACTCCTTATTCTTCTTCTTCTTTTCTTCAACCTATAGAGGTCCACTGCCGGACAAAGGCCTCCCCTAAGGCTTTAGGAGGGTTTGTCATAATCTCGGGTCGGGTTGGGGATCGCCGTAATTTGATATTCCACAGGAGAAGCGCTGTTGCCCTCTTCCCTGTTGAGAGTTCCCTTAGTCGCCTCTTACGATACCCACGGGATGATATTGGGGGTGGAGGTTAGTACTATTTTAAGCTGTACCACACGGTATCGGTGCCACACGGGCTGAAACAACAAATACTAATAACAGAATAAAATAAATATCTCACATTACAGACATGATTTTATTTACGCAAACGTCAAAATTAATAGATACGCTTTCATGAAACGTGATAGCTGCATACTTAAAATTTTTACAAATTATATTTTTGTTTTATGAATAATAAACTAGCGCTTGACCGCAATCCCGCCTGCTGGTAAGCAGTGACGCTTCGTTGATAGTACAGCGGACTAGTTTATTAAAAGCCTATTCACTCTAACTTTGAAGACACTCAAATTGTAGTCCGACGAAAACAGCGCCGGTGGCAAATTGTTCCAGTCCATTGATGTACTCGGTATAAAAGAGGATGTTACTGCTATAATAGCAAATACTAAAAACATTTTTTTTTTGTACACAGCTTATTTTTTTATCATTGCTTATAATAATAAGATAATGGTTTTATTATTTACATATATTACATGAAATTTCATATCATAGAAAGCTGATTCTGACGATGGCATCATTTAAAATTACATAAAATTCACCGCCGCAGTACCTCTCACATCAACTTACCGTATGTTTTCATAACACAGTGGCGCAAGTTTCGCGGCCTGACATCTATACAACCACAAACAGATGCAAGTTTAATGTCTTTAGCCCCACAATACGCTCATACTGTACGTGGCCTACCTACTACAGGAATGTATTGATTTCCTTTTGAGTTTACCAGTAAAGAGATTTGTTCAATTATGCTGAAATGTGAGTAGGCACAAGTTGGTGATAGTATTTATGGTACACTAGCTGCGTTACGCGGTTTCACGCGCGTTTTTTTTATATGCCCCGCTTCTATAAGTCGCGGCGTGATGTTATATAGCCTCAAGTCTACCTGGATTAATGGGCTATCCAATGCAAGACGAATTTTTTAAATCGAACCCTTGGTTCCTGATATACAAATCTTCTTCACAATGTGAGTCCAGTACGAATTGTGGTATGTAACGTTTTAAAAAGTATTTTTGTCATAAGTTTTCCCTCAAGCATTTTGCCTATTTCGGTTCGAACTAAGGACCTACAACAACTTCAAAATTAGCCACTGGGACAACGTTACTCTAAGGTTGCTGTTCTAATGACTGCGAAGGAAACTGTCACTAATGTAATACCCTCACCATAGTTGGATATCACAGGCTCGCACACGCACTTAACGGACAGACTGCCGACACGTCTACTCTCGCCTGTGGCTCTCGTAAGAATGACCGACGTGGTGCGCTCGAGACAGTGCTTGTCTGTGATTAATGATAAAACGCATACACTACAACTAACATGACACACACATGGGAAATTGTATATATGCTAGTTCACTGTAAACTCCGCTTGCCAGATGTAGAATCTGTGTGACGTCAGTATAACGCATTGTTCGCATGTGGAGTTTGTAGATACCGCTACGTTGTTTAATATTAAGATTCTTATCCATACTAATTGCGCTAACACGGTTAGCGCAGTGATTAATCTATTGACTGCTGCACTGTGTGTCACGGGTTCGATTTCCGCACGGAACAAATATTTGTATGACCTATAAGTAGTTGTTGCGAGTCTGGCTGTTTGAGTATATAAGTAATATTATATGTTCGTAAACGCACCCACGATACAGAAAAAAAATCTAGTGAGGGGCCACGTTTTATAAACCAAAAAAAATCCTGCTAATATTATAAACGTGAAATTTTGTGTGAAAGTATAGATGAATGGATATATTATGTTACTCGATCTCGGAAACATTATTCCAAACCTTTTTTTTTTTTTTACCCTTAGTTTACTACCTGATGGAGTATAGGCAGTTACTAGAATTCGCGCGCTGACAGATATCAGAAACGTATTCTATCAACGGGCGAACTGCATAGATCATAGGACACTTAAACGAATATTATTCAAATATGGGTTTCAAATATTTCGGGTTCGATCCCCGCACAGTGCAAATATTTGTATGCATGAATATGAATATTTGCACTGGTCTGGTCGTGCCTCGGAAAGCACGTTAAGCCGTTGGTCCCGGTTGCCATACAAACATCTAGTGGCAGTCTTTACGGGTTGTTGGAGCCCTCAAAAGTCTAACAATTGGTCTAACTGCAATGCTTAGATATCGCCTTCGGTTTGTGGAGGTCAGACGGCAGTCGCTTCACGGAAAATATCGAAGTTTAGCCAAAATCAGCAGTTAGACTGGTAAAGCGGACCCCATACTCCAAAGCTGAAAAGCTACGGATGCGACTGGGATAAACGCTGAAATGATGATAATGGGTTTCAAATATTGCACTTTAGATTTATTTTACATTGGCTTCATAAATTGGCAGACAGCTCGCTGTCAGCGAATTTATCGTCGTTAGACTGTTCGGTATTTGACGCCTCGCTAGCCGCTCGTTGTAGCCGAGCGGTGGGAGCGGCGTCCGCGCGCAGACTGCTGGCAGTCACTGCACCGGCGCCCGCACCGTCGCCCCTGGTCAACCCAAAATCATCGTCTATTATTTCGTACGCTTCTCTCTTCATCCTCAAGTGCAATAGGAATAATTGCTAGATCACGCGTTGTGAATCGGGAGATTGTAAAAAAGACGAGTTGCTTCAATAGAAACCGATCGGTAACTGTGTCAATCGCGAAAAGCTAGAGCGGTCGATGGATGGACAGCTGGGCGACTGCTAGCAGTCTCCGCGTGGTCTGCTGGGTGCCTGCTAGCTGTCGCCGGGTGGACTGCGAGCAGTCGTCTTAGTTTAGAGCGGTGTTGGGCGAGAGCGTTGTTGGAGCAGAGTCGTTTAAGTATGTGTGAAACTGTTGTATAAATACAAAAATTTCCGTCCAAAACGAAAATTTAATTATAAATTTAAAAAAAAATTAACAAGAATTAAAATTGTTGTTGGGACTGCAAAGGTACACTTAAACAACGAAATTTTAAATAGCTCAGAGATTATTTTTATGCCGTGTGCTTATATTTTTTTAATTTTCGTCCAATACAAAACGCAAATTAAAAATTTATAAGCACACGACATTAAAAATAATCTCAGAGCTATTTAAAATCACAATATACTCTGCAATTTATTAACTCATTCACTGCCGGTCGTAAAAACCGGCAGGCGAACCATTTGACCCAACTCACTGGCTAAATCATCCGTTAAGATTCGCGGCAATTGTAATTAACCTGCAACCGTACATGGCAATGGAGAGTGAACCATTTGTCAGTGCCGCCTGATTTCTAGTACTATACGGTTATCAATCTTAGGTTAATATTTAGTTAGGGTAGCATTTACGATATATTTCAACAGTCAGACCGTAGCGCAGTGGTCAACACGCCTGCCTGGGACGTGGAGGCCCCGGGTTCGATCCCCGGTCAGGTCATGATGGAAAACGATCTTTTCCTGATTGGCCTGGGTCTTGGATGTTTATCTATATATGTATGTTATTATAAATATAGTATCGTTGAGTTAATATCCCTTAACACAAGTCTCGAACTTTCTTTGGGGCTAGCGCAATCTGTGTGATTTGTCCGTATATATTTATTTATTTATTTTATTATGTATAGCGTTTACCTTAATTTTTGAGTTGAGCTGCACGATTTCTGACTAATGCGTGTAGTGACTGGACAGGTCCAATTCTCAATCTGAACTCTCTTAATTCTGAAAAAAAAGAATCTTTTTAAAAGACTATCTAATATAAGACATCGCTCTACAAGGTCTTTCATAGGATCTGACCATGATTATGAATATGTCTGGACTATAAAAGAGACTGAGCACTTTTCTTTTGTTTTTTTCTTTGAGTTTGTTTCAGTTTTTGTATTCAGAAACTTCAAATAGGTAGGAAACTCTTATAGTTTTGAAAATATGATTGACGTGTAAATATTGTGTTAGTACAAATCTAATTATATTCTTACTAGCTTTCCGCCCGCGGCTTCACCCGCGTGGACTCCGATTATATCGCCCTTTTTAGATTTCCCTCGGGCACATCAATTTTTTTTTTCAATAAAAGGTAGCCTATGTCCTTTCTCAGGGTCTAAAGATTGTCTGTACCAAATTTCATCAAAATCGGTTGAGAGATTTAAGCGGGAAAGCGTAACAGACAGGCAGACAAACCGAGTTACTTTCGCATGTATAATATTAGCACAGTCTAACAATCATAATATTAGTATGGATTAAATTAAATAGTTTATTATTATTAGTATGGATTAAATTAAATAGTTTATTATTATTAGTATGGATTAAATTCAATAGTTTATTATTATTAGTATGGATTAAATTAAATAGTTTATTATTATTAGTATGGATTAAATTAAATAGTTTATTATTATTAGTATGGATTAAATTAAATAGTTTATTATTATTAGTATGGATTAAATTAAATAGTTTATTATTATTAGTATGGATTAAATTCAATAGTTTATTATTATTAGTATGGATTAAATTAAATAGTTTATTATTATTAGTATGGATTAAATTAAATAGTTTATTATTATTAGTATGGATTAAATTAAATAGTTTATTATTATTAGTATGGATTAAATTAAATAGTTTATTATTATTAGTATGGATTAAATTAAATAGTTTATTATTATTAGTATGGATTAAATTAAATAGTTTATTATTATTAGTATGGATTAAATTCAATAGTTTATTATTATTAGTATGGATTAAATTCAATAGTTTATTATTATTAGTATGGATTAAATTAAATAATTTATTATTATTCGTTACTTTAGAGGCATGAGGAACAGGGAGTAAAATTCACTCATCCTCCGCAGAAAAGGGAGGATCCTCCAGCTCGGTGCTCGGTGCGGTTGCTTGGTGTGGCTGAAATGTTATGACTGGCGAACACTTGCCCAACGGTTGATGTTGCGAAGTTGTATGTATGTATGCTAGTTGTGCGGTAAGGAAGTGAGATGTAGAATCCTTGTGATGTCAGTATGTCGCGCGGTTCGCATGTGGCGATTGTAAATACCGCTACAGTTACTTTTCTTTCCAATTTATCTATATAGTAGCGGCCACCAGCGACTTCGTTCGCGTGAAGTTAGTTATGCTCCGTTCTTATGGTCGCAGCGTTATATAGCCTAAAGCCTTCCTCGATTAATAGCCTGTCCAAAGCAAAGAATTTTTCAAATAGGACCAATAGTTCCTGACATTAGCGCGTTCAAACAAACTCTTCAGCTTTATATATTAGTATAGATTGCTAAATATATAAATTACCTAATCATAATGGCTGTATATTATAAGAAATTGAACTTTATGTGGTGACCTTGTACGGTGGCAATTCTCGTAATTATAACAATGTTCACACAGTCTGATTTTAGTATCATCATCATCATCATCATCCTTTTTATCATCCCACTGCTGGGCACAGGTCTCCTCTCATACAGAGAAGGCTTGAGCGTAATCACCACGCTTGCTTAAAGCGGTCGGCGATTTCAGTGCCAATCTGTCAAAAATCCTCAAATTCCCCATTGTTTGGACGAGATTTTGACATTTCTATATCGCCGAGATGAGACTAGATTTTGAATATTTTAAATTACGAGTCCCCTGATAAGGTGTGAGGGAATGAAAGAAAGAAAAAGTTCACAGAGTTAACATGACCAGCGCTTGCACAAAACTCGGATATCTATTTACAGACGATAGCATGTCAAGTTACTACAATCTGTAATATTTCGTTATTGAATTTTCAATTTTATCGATAAAGCATGGCTTAAGATTAATTGGAAATATTTGAGAGTTTAAGGTAGAACCGACCAAGACAGTCATGGATTGAAATGATAAAAAGAAGGACTGCTCCAGGAAATATAGACTAAAAACCTTTTTCATAAACTTTAGACTAGAATACTCTTTATTATGTACACCCTATAGATCACGGAACATAAATAAAAATATTTTACAAAGCGTGACACAATGGGCGATCTTGTCGCTAAGAGCGATCTTTTACAAACAACCTTTGGATGTAATTCTAACTAAGCAAAGATTATGTTTTTGCAGCTATATATTTTTTGACGTGTTAACTTTACTTATCTTCTTTTTTTTTTCTTTAAAAAACGTTGCCCCATACTAAGAGTTACTCCTGTATCTTGGGTGAGTCCCATTTTTACCGAAACCCTAAAAAGGTAACATTACCATTCATAAAATCAATTACTCGTAGACACACAAACCCAATCAGTTTTCCACACTACAAGCAAAATTCAACACCATGCAAAACACCGGAGTGACCAAATTCTGCTCACACATCATATAAAGGAACAGAGGTAGAATGATTACAGTCCTGCTAGCAATAAATAGTCCCCTTGGTTTTAGTTGAAGAGTAATTGCAGCGGACGGTAAAGGGGGCTCGTATTCACAAAGCGTGCGTCCTTAATGACCTTCTGTGTTGAGTGGTTCGACTTGCATTGAGGCCTAATTCATACGAATGAGAGGATGGCTTCACATTTTGCGATGCGAACTTCGGATGTTGCTTGCTTAATTGTGATAGTAGCAATTAGCTGCCGGTTCTATAAAAATCTCACCGTAGAAAAAAATGGCTAAAGTGAGTAAACTGCCCATAGTGTCAATCAACACATGTCATGTTGACAGCTACGTGTACCTGGGACAAACTATCCAGTTAGGAAGGTCCAACTTCGAGAAAGAGGTCAATCGTTGAATCCAACTGGGCTGGGTTGCTTTCGGGAAGCTACGTAGAATCTTCTCGTCCGAAATACCGCAGTGTCTCAAGACAAAAGTCTTCGACCAGTGTGTGTTACCAGTGATGACTTATGGAATTAAGAAGTGGTCGCTAACAATGTTCCTTATAAGAAGGCTCAAAGTCATTCAAAGGGCAATGGAGAGGGCTATGCTAGGGGTTTCACTGCGCGATCGAATCAGACATGAGGAGATCCGCCGAAGAACGAGAGTAACCGACATAGCCTGAAGAATTGCAACACTAAAGTGGTAGTGGGCTGGACACATTGCCCGTAGGACCGATGCCCGATGGGGCCGAAGGGTTCTCGAGTGTTGAATAATTAAGCTATAACCTCTTTAATGATAACATATAGGTAATATTATCATTTTCATATCTAAAAACTAAAAATGTTTTTTATATTTTTACCATAACAATATCACAAGTTTGTCAGGGAATACTTTTATATAAAATATTACAATGCTACCACATCAACGTTTGTTTCATTTATTAGTATAACTATATCTATACCGAATAATATATAACTTTATAATATATTGCATTATAATGTGCTTATTGTTTGTTATTAAATTACATCTATAGTAAACTAAAACATATAATAAAAACCTTTTTTGGTATAAATATTCAATAAAATTTCCTATTCGTTTAAATATTATTTGCAAACATTTTTTACTTTAAAATACAAATCAATTATCATAATTTTAAATTATATGAAACAACAAAAAGATTTGCCGTTATTAAGGATTGAACCCACAATCGCACGCTTTTGAAAGCACCATTGTTAAGTGCGGCCGCTAACTTCAAATGAAGTAACGAAATTTTGCATTACTTTAAAGAAAGATGAAGACTGCGATAAAAAAAAATAGTGCATTAGTGTGCGTGGCCGGTTTAGCGCAAGCGACAGTAGTCTGTAAGGTGGAAAAGGACTTGTACAGCTGATAGTACATCATGCCGGAACACGACGAAGCGCTTGGCGGCAAGACTTTGTCTGGTGGGTGGTAGCTCCTGCCGGCAGCTGATATTATGGCTTACCATCGAGCATTAGCAACGAGCTTTTACGAAAAATAATCAACTATCATACATAAAACCTCAATACCTGCTCGATCAAAATGTAAAGAACGGCTTTTGTTATTTTTTTCATTTTTATGACCTGGATTGACACGCAGGGTGCTTTTAATCCCGGTAGTGCATTATTATGGCTTTATTTGAGGAGTTTGTTCCGCCAGTTCTACCCAACGAAAACACTAAGTAGTGGCGAAAGACGGGCAACTTATTCTTCTTCTGCTGGTCAAAGGCCTCCCCCAAGGCTTTCATTGCATTGCGGGGGTTTTCCATAATCCCCATGATTTACAAGCGGGAGGGGATCGCAGTAATTTGTTATTCCACAGAAGAAGCGCTGCTGCCCGCTTCCCTGGTGAGAGTCGCCTCTTACTACACCCGCGGGAGGATGTGGGTTGGTACCATTCTAAGCTCGTTACCACATGGGAACTGTATTATATAATACTAAAAAGTGTTGATTTTCAGCCTAATTTGAGTGAATGACTTTTGATTTCCGATATACAGAGTGGTGCTGATAATACGACAATAAATGAAAACACGGACAATGCTGGTTCATAGGAATAATTCTAAACCATAGAAAAATACCTAGCATCAAAAATAAAAAATAAAATTTCAAACAAACTAAATCGCATAAAATTGTAAACGAAATAGAACATCCTTTAAAATATTGGTTCACTGACCTCCGATCGGCGACAGCGCAGACCTGTATCGACTAGCAATTTTTTGGCACCATTATTATTTTTATACACAGCACAAACAGCCTCCGTGGCGTAGCGGTAGCGGGCGCGACCGCTGCGCAAGGAGGCGCGGGTTCGATCCCCGCGGAGTGCAAATATTTGTATGCATGAATATGAATATTTGCACTGGTCTGGTCGTGCCTCGGAAAGCACGTTAAGCCGTTAGTCCCGGTTGCCATACGAACATCTAATGGCAGTCGTTACGGGTTGTTGGAGCCCTCAAAAGTCCAACAATTGGTCTAGCTGCAATGCTTCGATATTGCCTTCGGGTTGCGGAGGTCAGACGGCAGTCGCTTCACGGAAAATATCGAAGTTTAGCCATATCAGCAGTTGGACTGGTAAAGCGGACCCCAGACTCCAAAGCTGAAAAAGGTTTCGGATGCGACTGGGATTAACGCTGAGATGATGATGATAAAGTTTAGTACCGCTGGATGCGACAGTCATCAACCTGTAAGCGCTTCCTTATCAACATGTACATCATGTATAAAATGTGAAAAATGAAAAATAATTTCCTGTGACTAAACTAATGCATACATTTATATGATTTTTTATGGGTAGACTGAGAATGTGTTGAGGTACACGATATTTATTGTCGTATTGTCATCATTGGGGGAAGTCACGGGCAAAAGTGCTAATATATAAAAAGAGCCAAGGCAACATCCAACTATTAAAATATTCTCATATCAATAACCAATAATTTCAAAGCAAAAATACAAACCCATTTTCCTTTACATTGTAAACACTCAAATCCCCACTTTCTGTAGGTATCAGTTCCGTGCCGACGGTGTAAACTAAACATTAATTGGTATCAGAAATCGTTATTACATTTCAAAGAGCATTATAATAACTCAATTCAGAAGCGAACGCGTTCCATTAAACGCGCGGCCATTTTTTTTTATGTCAGGGTGCAGTTTCATTAACTTTGTGAATACTTTTATGGGTTGATTTTTAAGTTACTTAGTTAGCTCCGTGGCGTAGCGGTAGCGGACGCGGCCGCTGCGCAAGGTGGCGCGGGTTCGATCCTCGCACAGTGCAAGTATTTGTATGCATTAATATGAATATTTGCACTGGTCTGGTCGTGCCTCGGAAAGCACGTTAAGCCTTTGGTTCCGGTTGCCATACGAACATCTAGTGGCAGTCGTTACGGGTTGTTGGAGCCCTCAAAAATCCAACAATTGAAAAAAAAATCAAAAATCAAAAAAACTGTAATGCTTCGATGTCGCCTTCGGGTTGTGGAGGTGAGACGGCAGTCGCTTCACGGAAAATGTCGAAGTTTAGCCATATCAGCAGTTGGACTGGTAAAGCGGACCCCAGACTCCAAAGCTGAAAAAGGTTTCGGATGCGACTGGGATTAACGCTGAGATGATGATGATGATGATATACAATATGTAAAGAAAACCCTGTCCGATCCGTGAAGGCATTGTTAGGTATGGATAACTGATTCTACTTATGCCTACAAAGTCGGGCTAAACTAAAAAAAAAAATCCCCCTAAAAAATAAATATGATTTAGCAAAAAGAGGTAACTTAATACATGTGCGGTGTGCCATACAGGCGCGGGCGAAGAGGGGCAGGGCACGCGGCACGCGGCCGCATCGCTATTCGCTAAGAATTCTACCGTCAAAAATAATGTTGTCACTTTTTAAAAAATGGAGTTTATTTGCGGGAAAAAAAGATTATTTCAAAATTCACTAGTATTGTTACTATGATGATTATATAAAATTTCATATTTTATTCGGTCATGTATTTACCTAACCTTTATTATCCTTACGGGTCGGACAGGGTTTTCTTAACATATTGTATAACAAGCATATAATGTTCCCACTGTTGGGAAGAAGGTCAGCTAACACGCTGTGAATGGGTGTGTACCTGCAGGAGCTATCGGTGGCATCCGCGACGTGTGCGTGTGTGTGTGTGTGTGTGTGTGTGTCTGAAAGTGTGTGAATATGTGTCATTTTTAGACATAATACTCGTCTTCACGCACACTTTCATACCAATACCGTACACTTGGCTACCACAAGTAAGTAAAGCGCATTACATCATCATCACCACCATCATCCGTCTAACCTTTTATCAACTACTAGCGGTCGCCAGCGACTTCGTTCGCGTGGAGTTAGTTATGCTCCGCTCCTATTGGTCACAGCGTGATGTTATAAATATCCTAATGCCTTCCTGGATTAATGGACTATCCAACGTAAAAATATTTTTTAATATCGGTCCAGTACTTCCCGAGATTAGCGCGTTTAAACAAACAAACTCTTCAGCTTTATATATTAAGTATATATAGATAGATGGTGTAGACCTATGTTACATCGAGTATAGTACATTGAGGGACTGAAACAATTTGCCGGCGGCGGTGTTTCCGTCACACTACAACTTGAGTGTCTTCAAGGCTAGAGTGAATAGGCTCTTAATAAACTAGCGCGCTTTACCACCAACGATCGCGTCACTGCTTATCATCAGGCGGGATTGCGGTCAAACACTAGTTCAAAATTTTTTAAAACTATTTTTTTTTTTTATAAATTATAAACTATATAATTTATAAAAAAAAATGCAGTTTAGGTACCTACATTACTTAGAGCATTTTACTTACCTATACAATATGCAAAGAAAACCCTGTCCGACCCATAAGGATAATAAAGGTTAGGTAAACACATGACCAAATATAATATAAAATTTTACATAATCATCATAGTAACAATATTAATGAATTTTGAAATAATCCTTTTTTCCCGAGAATTAATTCCAATTTCCCGGAAATTTGGTAATTTTTAAAAAAGTGACAACACCGGTATTATTATAAGCGAATAGCGACGCGACCACGTCACAGGTGCCGCGTGCCCTGCCCCCCGCCGCCCGCGAAAGGGGTTGCTTACAGCACATGTATTAAGTTACCTCTTTTTGCGAAATAATAAAAAATTTTAAGGGGATTTTTTTTTAAGTTTACCTTGTCTTTGTGGGCATTAGTAGAATCAGTTATCGACACCTAACAATACCTTCACGGATCGGACAGGGTTTTCTTTACATATTGTATAATCATCATGTCCTAGAGCTTAACTTTGAAGAAATGTGACAACTTTCAACCCGCACTGGGCCCTCGTATCCCACTCCCTCTCACCCAGAGGAGGTATGTGTCCCCGTAGGGGGAACATTACATCTAACTATGTCTACTGTGAGTAATTAAAAAAAAATAGAAGTACCAACATTCACAAAATTATGCATAATATGTATTTATAATGACAGATCTTCACACTTTCGCTATTCTAAACTACAGTTTCACTAAATTTTAATTTCATCTGATCACTATTTATGGTGATTTCCTAGAGGGGACTCTAGTGCCGAGGAATTTCGAAAATAAGTATTCAAAGAAACTATTGCCGTCGGACTGCTTCCAACCTCTCCCGGTAAAGTGCGAAAAGGACAGAGCAAGTCAAAAACGTATCATCTTTGTCTAATAATCATCTGAATATCACGGTAAAAATGGGTTATTTTTCGCGAATTTGAAGTATCTTATTTCTTTTATTAATTAAGCTTCGGAAAAAGTCAAATGATAGAGGTAAGTATAATCACGGTATAAAATTGTAGAATAAAAAATAATTGCCCTAAAAGCATTATCCACGAAGAAAACAGAGGAATACGTTTGCATCAAGAAAGCACCACTAGAGTTCCCTCTTAAGAGACAGGACATATTATTTTTTACATGCATAATTTTTTTGTAGACCTAAATTATCATGTACACAAACTATGTTTTTTTTTATTCTAACTGTATTCTGCATTATTTTTGATTTGTTGAATTGTGTTTGTGTTTATTTTTTGGATTAATAAAAATCTTATTATTAATTTATTTATAGATATATCTCCTTTATTGTACACGAAACATTGATTGATTAAAAAAACATTCAACACAACAAAATATACAATGGATGGTTTTAATTATATTTATCTGAATTATTCATATTTGTGTTTTAAAAAACAAACTAAGCAAGTGACTTTATTATACTAAAACAAATTCAAATTAGCCTCCTACGTACAAAACTTTATGTCACATAAAACGAATAGAATAAGTAAGTAACGTTCTAGAAAATTACTCTGAGTGAATATTTTTAACATCGCTTTATTATTTATTAGCGATTCGCTCCAGCTTCATACGAGTTTTATGACAAAACATCAAAAGTTCCATATTATATGTTGGATTTTGTTTTAAATATTATAAACTAGTTCGTTATCAACCTTTTTATCGTCCCACAGCTGGACATAGGTCTCCTCTCATACAGAGAAGGATTGAGCGTAATCACCACGCTTGCTCAATGCGGGTTTGCGATTTCAAACTTTAAGTCCAGGTTTCCTCAAGATGTTTTCCTTCACCTTCAGTAATTGGTGTCCAAGATATACTTAGAAAGTACATATAACTTTAGAAAAGTTCCATTGGTACTTGCCAGGCCTGGAATCGAACCCGCGCACTCATACTTGAGAGGCTGGTGTTGGTGGTGTCCCGCCTAATGGTAAGTAGTGATACAATCGTTGATGCTAAAGCGCGGAGCCTATTCACTCTAGCCTTGAAGACATAAATTGTACTGAGACGGAAACACCTCCGATGAAAAATTGTTCCAGTCCCTCGATGTACGCGGTATAAAAGACGAGGCGAAACGCTTCGTCCGGATCGTAGTGATGTCAACAAAGTATACTCGAAGTACGACGTTTTTTTAAAAAAAATGCTCTCAAATCCTCCTAAATAAATTATCAAAATCATGTCTCAACACGAATCAAAATCCGTACAGTACTTTAAAATAAAAAATCGCGTTCACAAGACGAGAAAAGCGTCTCTGCTTATTAATAAGCATATGATTTATTCACAACAACATGAAATCTTAATTAACTATAGGCGAGTGTTAGCCTCACTTAGCACTTTATACTGTCGAGCGAAAATTAATAATGAAACACCTCGGAGAATCCTACCCTGAATATTTAACAGAGACACTAAATATTTCATCCTTCCAAAAATTATTATTTCAACAAACTGATTTAGCCGTGTGCCTCCCAATTTTAGTTCCATTAAATTAAATCCACTAAATGTAAAAAGTAAACAGGGCTAAATTCATAATGTGCGTAAAGAATCGTAATAGAGAGGGAATTTATTAAATTTCGTCTAAGCTACGTGCCCGGCCCGAGGCCGTGGGGTTTCAACCCCATTAACCTTGTCTCGCCATGATTTAGGGGCGAAATACGAATTTCCCCGTATTTCTGCCTTTCACCTTTTTGTTCGGAACAGATTTTTACTTTGGGTTTAATAAACTGACACTCGGTAATGAAGGGAATTATCGTTCATTTGTCCATTTAGATTTTTTTGAATTGATTCGGTTTTGGCTGAATTTAATGAATCGGCGGTATTGTGTTTTACAATGGTTTCGTATAATGAATACTCACAACGTAGAAAATGTAAGTATTCAAAGAACCGTCAAATTAAAAGACTGTTAAAAGGTCGGTTAACCCATTATCATATACAAAATCTACGCTTGCAACGTTTAACTGAAAAGTAAAATAATCTTGCAAACAGGATTAGGTTTTAATTTTCGCGAAACGATAATTTAGTTTTCAACAAACAAATAAACATAACAATACATAAACTAAATCATCCCACTGTGATTTTTGTAATAAAAGCGTCTCTTCAGATAAAAGCAAAGAATTCGTATTTTTGCTAAATAAAATCGTTGATGTAAGGTTTTTGAGCACATATTTCAAAGTTAATGTTCATTGTGAAACGGCAAGCAAAAATATTCTTACTACTAAAATAAAATATCCATTACGATCTCCATAACACATTTAGGAATGTAAGAAAACGTAATTTACGGTTTCTGTTTTCACTCAAATTATATCAGAAACTGAAGGACCGTAATTTATGACCAGTTTTTTGAGCACTCAAAGTACAAGGTCCATTAAAGTTAGTAAAGAAGTAGGTTTTTATTAATTTTTATGGTAATATATATAGAATAATTGAATATACATAATATGTCACTATGTCACTGCAACAACACTATCTGCAAATACAAATCAAAAAGTTAATGGAGACAAAATCTACTACGACCTAGCATTAAACACTCATAGTTTCTTTCGAAAGTAGCCTTGCTGTTTATTAATGTATATGTTTGCGATCCCTTAGCCAAAAAGATAGAAGTCACCCTTGGAGACTTGGACATTTAATAATAGCGGTAATTTTGTAAGAAGCAGGCTCAAGCACGATCCATGATTTAATTCTGTTTGTTGACACTTTAACTCCACCATAACTTACGGATTCTAAAAACAATATATCATATCGTTGTCAAATCTCATCAAACTGATAACAATCTTAAATAATGACTAAACCATACTACAGAATCTATTATTTCTTACACTATTATCACATCTAGAAACTAGAGGCGAACACACATGACACAGGATAATCAAGCTCCGTACGACCGGAACTATACTCGAGCAGAGGGATATTAACGGCGAGATAAGGTAAACAACTGATAGTGGAGGAAACCCTGGTGTATGTCCTTTATAGTAGGGCCTCGCAATTTAGTGTACAGTTCGGTGGTTTTGAGTGTGGGAATGTTTTGGACGGAATAGTGCTGGGGTGCATTTGTTTTTCTGGGGTAGGACTGATGGCAGTAGGAAATGGGTAGGTCATGCATGGTGGAAGGACATTACTTATTTATGTTAAAAGGTATGAATATTATATTTCATGCTGGTGATGGGGTGTTGTCCTTTATAAATACAGCGATTTAAGAACTTTTGTTGTATATACAGACGCGTTAAGTCGACCGTCTACTACCACGGTGTGGTTTTCCACGCGCGGTTCATTATTTTGTTAGCCACACATTGCGTACCGCTGTCATGGATCGCAGTGCAAGATCAGACTTGTGGAGTAAGCATGCAGCTGTAGAGTATTTATTCTTGTTCACTTTTTTTTTAAAACCGCTGCCGTTAGGTGTAGGGATTTAATAAAAAGGTAGAACAGCTCGTGGTTTTTTATTTTACATTATGCTGAGCTGAGTCCCTGTTGGCGTTATAATTTTCGTTTATTTCGGTATTTACATATTTTTTAATTAATTTATTTATTTAATTACATTTTAAAGTATAAAAAACATAAAAACCTTTAAAAATATATAAATATATCGTGAATAACGATATAATTTTAATAAAAGTTGCACATTTGATTTGTGTAGTAGTAGGGCAAACGCTGTGGCATTATTTTGTAATGGCGGCACGTGGAAAGTGTCGTTTTGAAAAGTGGGGATGGTTGAACGATGACTTCGGTTTGAGGCGTAGACCAGGGCACTTCTGCGGGGCGAAATTACTGTCGATTTGCTTAAATTGTTATTGACAGGATTTGAGGGTATATTTACACATTGTGCTTTCATTCAAAACTCCACCTATGATATGGATCCCTTACCACCACACCAAGATTGTGACGACCCTACTCCGCCGTCGCTGACTTCATCAAATGTGAACGGAAAATGTAAATAAAATGCACTTTCAATGTTTATAAATGTAAATGAAATCAATTCTATTTTTTGTAAATTTTAAAGTGCAATAGTAACTGTTATGAACTTGTTTGAAATTATTTGATATTGACGTTGAAAAGTTTTCTGCTTTGAACTAATGTTCGTAAGGTCACTCACTGATGCCAGTTTTATAGCACCAATTTAAATATAAAATTGCCCGAAGCAACTCCGTAAATCGGTCTCCTATACGAAAATATGTATATTGAACCAATTTTCGTTGCTTTTTGGCGAGAAGACCGCCATTACTATTCAACTAGTCATTCCATTAGCGTAATTTTCGCACATTTTGATAAGTTATATGCTTATTAATTACTCCGGGCTTGGCCATCGTAGCGGTTTTGGCTCGCTGCGTTTATTGAGTGTCTAGTGCATTACAAATACGTTGGCTGTGTGAGAACAGATCAGTGTATTTATTATAATAATACGAGTTTTTCCCACGCTATAAATTGAGTTCTAATTGACAAAGCAACTGTCGACTTCATTGTAAAAATGCTTGTAAGTCTTGTGTTGTTGCTAATTAGTATTGTTATGATTAAATGCTTTTTTTGTGTTGCTTGGGGTTTCACTGCGCGATCGAATCAGGAATGAGGAGATCCGCAGAAGAACGAGAGTAACCGACATAGCCCGAAGAATTGCAACACTAAAGTGACAGTGGGCTGGACACATTTCCCGTAGGACCGATGCCCGATGGGGCGGACGGGTTCTCGAGTGGCGACCACGCAGCGGAATACGTAGCGTGGGTAGGACCCCGACAAGTTTTTAGTTAAATTTATTTTAGTTAGATATTACAACTCCATCATTGAGTTTACCACTAATGTATGATGATTCCGACTTGCTAGTTAAACAGTTATGATTTTATCCGTTAAGTTGTATTTATTTATTTTTGGAATGACTTATTTCTTATTTTAATTTAGTACGCCATATAAATTGGCAAAACATTGTGCACATATTTGATTAAACTATTTGTAATCACGCCCATGTCAGCAAAATAAATGATTCATTAATTAAATGTGGATGAATGTTTGCAATACCTTTCTAACGAAAGCAATATTTTCACTGTTGAACAATATCAAAATCAAAAGTCATTTATTCAAATTACGCTGAGAACCAGCACTTTTTGCACGTCAGTATTACATAAGACAAAAACACCCACCCATCGACACTGCCTAGTGCTTTCGCTGGGAAGAAGAAGTGGCGGAACAAACTCCCCAGCAGCACAGCTCTCTGTCCATTAAAAAAAAACACATAACTTAATACAATACCATAGATAGTGATGAAAATAAGAAAATACAACAACAATGAAATTATTTAACATATGCCAGCTAGCCATGCCAAAATACCAGAAAAACAAAAACAAAAAATAAAATATCATTAAAATGGAAATGTACCTAAATAAGTTAAAACTTATAACCTAAATAAAAGCCGCAGATGTGAAGGCCGTGACAGGTCACATACTTATGCATTGTAAAAAAAAGCTAATTATATGAACTCATATAATGTGTCAGTAAGCAAATTCTGGAGAAGGAACACAAACATCTCAGAGCGTCCAGCTATTCTTATCATTTAAGTTTTCGTTCCCTACGTTAAATAAAATTAACGTACGCTAATCTGACTTAACTTTGTTAATCTGGAACTGGTTTTACATATTATCATTAACCAGATAATCCTAGAAACGGACGTCTAAAACAGTTTCGTTCATTACGGGTACGGGTATGTATCAACGTTTTATCCCTCTCCCCACTTCCTGTGAGCCCAACCTCCCCGCGAGATAAAACTTAATGGGCCAACTTACCGCGAATTATTCCCCAGGCAGCATATTTTTTTCGGTATCTCAACAGTGTAGATGTTTCAATAATTTAGGCTGTTCTCGTTTTTAACGAGCGCTATTTATGAGTTTATGGTGATTTTGGCTTGCGCTTCCAAATTTGTGGGGTCGAAAAGCACTAAACGTTTTTTTATGGTGGATATTGGTATTCTGAAAATAATGATAGATGTTTATTTTTTACGTAATAGTTTAGGCGAATATGTAGATCTCACTCTTCTCTCACGACAGTTCAAATTACTGTTCAATCAACCTGTCATGACTTTTTTCAACAATGTTCAAATTACATATTATTGAACATCAAGTACTACAGTGAGAACAGTGGTGGCTTAGTAGTAATGCCCCGACTTACGAGTTCGTCGGTCGTAAGTTCGATTCCGAGCAAGCGCTTTACTTTGTGTAATACGCGCTTCGCGACTGAACGCGCCGATGAAAACGGTAAAGAAAAATATTATGAGGAAACCAGCATGTTCTAAAATTAAAAAAAAACCGGCCAAATGCGAGTCGGACTCGCACACCGAGGGTTCCGCCGTACAAACGTAGCGGTTTACAATTTATGACGTACTAGCTTTCCGCCAGCGGCTTCGCCCGCGTGGAGTTCGGTTATATCGCGCTGTTTAAATTCCCCTCGGGAACATCAAATTTTTCCGGGATAAAAGGTAGCCTATGTTCTTTCTCAGGGTCTAAAAATTGTCTGTGCCAAACTTCATCAAAATCGGTTGAGAGGTTTAGGCGGGAAAGCGTAACAGACAGACAGAGTTACTTTCGCATTTATAATACTAGCATTGATTCAGAATTTTTCACAGTTTAGAGGCAATTAGATTTAAGAAGTGTGTGATATGAATTTCAACTTTAATATCTCTACGCGTTCATGTGAAAAAGGGTAGGTAGTAAGTTTATAATTATTAAAAAAATATTTTATGTCATGTAAGCAAAAATAATATTTTAATATTTTATGTAACTTCAAATTTATCATTTTCACAATTTTTCCTTTATCTGTCTGTACTATAATATAACGTTGACAGCCTCCGTGGCGTAGCGGTAGCGGACGCGGCCGCTGCGCAAGGTGGCGCGGGTTCGATCTCCGCACAGTGCAAGTATTTGTATGCATGAATATGAATATTTGCACTGGTCTGGTCGTGCCTCGGAAAGCACGTTAAGCCGTTGGTCCCGGTTGCCATACGAACATCTAGTGGCAGTCGTTACGGGTTGTTGGAGCCCTCAAAAGTCCAACAATTGGTCTAACTGCAATGCTTCGATGTCGCCTTCGGGTTGTGGAGGTCAGACGGCAGTCGCTTCACGGAAAATGTCGAAGTTTAGCCATATCAGCAGTTGGACTGGTAAAGCGGACCCCAGACTCCAAAGCTGAAAAGGCTTCGGATGCGACTGGGATTAACGCTGTGATGATGATGATGACTATAATATAACGTTGCTTCGTGCCGAATTTCAAGATTCTAAGTTCACGGGAAGTACCTTGTAGGTTTTGATTCCCTAGCGTGTGACGGAAATTCGTCTAAGGTGTCGGTATAAACTGCTGTATCTTTTGATCGCTTTAACTTAGAAGTTTGATTTTTTCACTGCTTAAAGGGACAATAGACCTAGGTAAATACCTACGTCAATTGTCCCTTTAAGCGAAGTAATAAAGGTATCAAATTGAAATTTATACCAAATTGTATAAATTTCAATTTGATACCTTTATTAGTTCGTGAGAAATAAGGTAGTAAGTTTCATTTTATTAAAATATGTTTATTATATTATATAACTAAAAAAATGTAATTTTCGCAATTTTTCCTATATTTGCATTATATGACAATCCTTCATGCCAAATTTCAAGATTCTGAGTTCACGGGAAGTATCCTGTAGGTTTTGATTACTTTGCGAGTGTCGAAAATTTGTTGAAAATATCGACATATCGGCTGTATCTTTTGATTGGCTTGGCTTAGAAGTTTGATATTTTCACAGCTTAAAGGGACAATAGATCTAGGTATTTGGTATAAATTTCAATTTGATAACTTTATTTGTTCGTGAGAAATAAGGTAGTAAGTTCCATTTAATTAAAATATGTTTATTATATTATATAACGTGTAACAAAAAGGGTATATACATACCAAGGGCATGGCATCTTTAGATGATATCAAACGTTATCGGAAGGGTTTCAACTCAAAATAAAATACTCAAAAAATTGGTACCAAATTTTCGGTTTCGTGTGTTTCTTAAAATCAAATCATAAAAACGTGGCAGCACACTACATACGTTAATAACTACTCGTTACCCGTCACGTTACTTGCCAAAATCAGATAAATTCCTTCAATATCTCTGTGCGACTAGTATGATAGTAGCCTATCACAGGCGGTGTTTTTCCTCATAACTTCCTAACATAAAGAGATAGGATTAAAAAACCCTTCCAATATCGTTTGATATCATGTAAAGATGCCATGCCTTTGTTATGTATATACCCTTTATGTTACACGTTGTATAACTAAAAAAATGTGATTTTCGCAATTTTTCCTATATTTGCATTATATGACAATCCTTCATGCCAAATTTCAAGATTCTGAGTTTACGGGAAGTATCCTATAGGTATTGATTCCTTTGCGAGTGTCGATAATTTGTTGAAAATATCGACATATCGGCTGCATCTTTTGATTGGCTTAGCTTAGAAGTTTGAAATTTTCACAGCTTAAAGGGACAATAGACCTAGGTATTTGGTATAAATTTTAATTAGATAACTTTATTCGTTTGTGAGAAATAAGGTAGTAAGTTCCATTTTATTAAAATATGTTTATTATATTATATAATTAAAAAAATGTGATTTTCGCAATTTTTTCTATATTTGCATTATATGAAAATGCTTCATGCCAATTTTCAAGATTCTGAGTTTACGGGAAGTATCCTGTAGGTTTTGATTCCTTTGCGAGTGTCGAAAATTTGTTGAAAATATCGACATAATCGGCTGTATCTTTTGATTGTCTTGGCTTAGAAGTTTGATATTTTCACAGCTCAAAGGGACAATAGACCCGAGTATTTCATGTGAATTTCAGCTTGATACGTCCACGCGTTCTTGAGATAAAGCGTCTTGACAGACAGACAGACAGACGGACAACAAAGTGATCCTATAAGGGTTCCGTTTTTTCCTTTTGAGGTACGGAACCCTAAAAATACGAAGACATGTAGACATCTATAAATCCGCACTGGGCGCGGTCTGTGTCCCGATATTGAGAGCATTAAAGACTATGTAAGCACTACAATATAATTTCAATTAAATAAATTTATTCAAACAGTTACCTTTTTTTAGTAAATATTGAGCTTTAATAAAATAAAAACTTTTATACAAAAAGAAAAGAAGTCCGTGTCTTTTTTGTAATAAAGAGTTTATTTTTTACTTTTTAGTCACATACCTACATCAGACGCTCCACGTCAAATACTGCTACTCATGCTGCATGCGGTCAGACTAGAAGCTGAACCCAACTTAGATGGGAAAACATTAGACAAATGACGAGCTGTGACGGTTAAAAATAATTTTCACTCGTAATTTTGGCTGAAAACCAAACTTCTGAAACTACTGAACCCATTTTGATAAAATATCTATGGCACCAATCTGAAAGAATACCTTTTCACATAAAAAAAATCTTACAAATCGGCTTAATCAAAATAATAGCGGAATAATCTATTAATTTTAGAATGTCTACTATTATATTTAGACTATTATATCTTGGACACCAATGACTAAAGGTGAAGGAAAACATCTTGACGAAACCTGGACTTTATAAGTCTGAAATCGCCAACCCGCACTGAGCAAGCGTGGTGATTACGCTCAATCCTTCTCTGTATGAGAGGACACCTGTGCCCAGAAGTGGGACGATAAAAGGTTGATGATGATGATGATGATAATATTTCTACTATTTAGCAGTTAGACTGGTAAAGCGGATCCCAGACTTCAAAGCTTAAAAAGCTTCGGATGCGACTGGGATTAACGCTGAGATGATGACGATGATTAACGAATTTCTGAGGTAACAAATATTTAAAAAAAATACAATTAATAACTTCCTCCTTTGTATTGAACTCAGTTAAAAATTGTAATGAAGTTGAAGCTGTATATATTACCTACAACCAGACATAACAATAGGTACTAATTAACAAAACGACAAATGAACGCCGCCCGGAGGCTGTCGCTTAATTCTCATATTGTATTAATTAATATAGTACAATAATTTCATTACATTGGGTTATTTTCAATAAACGGTTACATAATACCTTGTCAGTGAGGTGCTGTGAAATTAATTAAGCATTCGAAATTATTCGTTTGTTCTGTCCATTTTGTTGGTTAAAATTAATTCTTTATTGTTTTGCGTCGTTTCCCGTGATCGTAAGTTATTTGTGGGTTCAGACTCACTTGATAGTACGTTTCTCTTTTTACTACTTCAAGATAAAGAGGTGTAGATAGGAAAAATGTAAGGTTTAGCAAAAACACTACAAGAAAGAAAAAAATTTTTTTTTTTACATATTATAAACCAACGCTTGACCGCAATCCTGCCTGATGGTAAGCAGTGACGCAATCGTTGATGGTAAAGCGCACTAGTATATTTAAAGAGCCTATTCACTCTAGCCTTGAAGACACTCAAATTGTAGTCCGACGGAAACACCGTCGCTGGCAAATTGTTCCAGTCCCTCGATGTACGCGGTATAAAGGAGGAGGCGAAACGCTTCGTCCGGGTCGCAGTGGTGTCAACAACGTAAGAGTGGAAACTCGCCGTACGACGGGTCGTCCGATGGTGGAACGGAGATGGGGGAATGAAATCATGCATCTTTCTACTACTTCAAGGGGTGTAGATAGGAAAAATGAAATGTTTAGCAATAAACTACAAAAAAAAAAAAAAAATTTGGACATAGTGGCCCTCATTGCCTAATTCACAAACCTTATTAAATTGAACTTCAGTGGATCTTTTCTTTTATTTTTTTCATTTTTAACCTATTATACATAAGTACCTTTAACATCATGGACTTTGTTGTACTACAGCCCCTATACAACGTTATTTTAATTTTATACGAAATCTGAATATATGTAGTTTGTTCAGAATAAGCAACTGAATCAATTGCAATCATTTTTACACTATGTTATATTTTTTCCCACATACATTTAGAAATTGTTGCAGTGTGATTACCGAGCGCATACCTACAGCTAACAGTGGATCATAGTATTAGGGGCACAGTGAGACGGTGTACTGACCATATTTTAGTTGGGACAACCAAGTAAAATAACAAGCTCATAACTTTGTGGTTTATCATGATATCTTTTTGAAATTTTGTACATAGATTCTTTACTTAAAAATACTGGACACATGTTTCGGGTTTCGCATAAACAAAAAATAACGTAATATACGTGCTAGTTGCACAGTAAACTTTGCTTGCGAGGTGTAGAATTCGTGTGACGTCAGTATGACGCGTTGTTTTTATTTATTTGTTGCGTTTGTAGGTACCGCTACACCTTTTAAAAGTGTCTACCTCCAACATTTTTTTTTTCTTTGTTGGAATGGGAAATCATCAAATGACTTCTCCCACTCTGAATAGAGCGGAAGGGCGTGTCAGACTTTTACTGGCTAAAACCCACCCGTATTTCTTCAATTGCCTGTGTGACGGCCAGGGCCACGGTTTCTTGTTTAACCTACCCGCAACCCTGACCCAGGAGGCATCGGTCTTTGTGGAACCCATCACGATGTGTTGACATCTCTTTGAGACGCGCGTGAAACCCGACGCGCTGTCGACTCCAGCCTGGTCCTTACCGGGCGGCAAGCTGCTCACTGCTCACCGCCCGCAGGCCCGCGCCTACGGTGGCTGGGAGTTTGGTGTCGTCTCCCGAATAGGGCGTCTTCTGCGGCGGCTAGTGGCGTGAGGGCGCTGGGAGTAACCTTTAACATCTTGTGCTTAACTCATGAATACAGTTTGCACGCAAATGTAACCATCTCACCGTAAATAGTCAAGGGAAGTGAGCGTGGACTGAGTTGTGATTCCAATTAATACTATGGATTGATACCATTGACACTGAAAAGGGTCATTGGCTTGGTGCTATGGTGATCTAGCACACTCTTCTATTAGTAATAGGATATGGTAAAAGTTAAAGTCTTGGATTATAAACGAAATAGCTATATTAAATCACTATATCACTTAGTAACATAAAATGGTAATTAATATATAAACTTAACTTTCCCGATGCCCGATGGGGCCGACGGCAACGGGTTCTCGAGTGGCGACCACGCACCAGAAGAGGTAGCGTGGGTAGGCCCCCGACAAGGTGTACCGACGACCTGGTGAAGGTCGCGGGAAACCGCTGGATGCGGGAGGCGTAGGACCGGTCGTCATGGAGAACCTTGGGGGAGGCCTATGTCCAGCAGTGGACGTCTTTCGGCTGAAATGATGATGATGATGATGATATAAACTTAAACACAATTATTGGTAAAATATGGTAAAATGGTTATGGTAATGAGTACGTGGTGTCTCTGACGAGATCTTAGCGCGAACTGTCCCACATTTTGGTAATCCAGCGAATGTGCATATTTGCCTTCTATGCAATTATGCATTTTCGCTGACTGTTCGATTAAAACTCGAACAGACACCTCACTCTAAACTCACTCCATCTAACTTTTCCCGAAGTGATTTTTACAAAATCGATCGGATACTACTGTTTAACGTTGCTAATAACTAAGCCCGTTGAAATATCATGACAATACCTTGTTGCCAAGCAGCATTTCAAAACATTTTCCCGAAACGTGAAAAGCTACCTTATAAAGGCGACTAGCGACATGATCCTTCTTTGCACGGTTTTTACGAGGTGGAAATTTGTACACATATTTTTTTTGCTATATCTCAGTTAAATCTATACTAATATATAAAGCTGAAGAGATTTTTTGCTTGAACGCGCTATTCTCAGGAACTACTGGTCCGATTTGAATGAGTATTTTTGCGTTGGATAGCCCATTAATCCAGGAAGGCTTAAGGCTATATGACATCACGCTGGCACTAATAATCGCGGGGCGCAGCTAGTATATTATAACCTAGCGGCCGCCAGTAACTTCGTTCGCGTGGCGTTAGTTTTTTTTTTTTATTTTTTTTTTTTATTCAACAAATTACAACTATCATCACAGGTGAACCCAATACAATAGTGTAAGACTTATAATATTCTACAACCACAAATTAAAAACATCTACAAATAATTACACATATTACGCACAAATGTCTTCGAAGTTGCAATAAGCAGCCCGTGTGAATACACTCAGGGTATAGCTAAAGATGTCGACTTGTTGTGACACCACATTGAGCGCGCGCAGCGCACGCGTAAGCGGCGCGTGCTGCAGCAGGTTGGTACGCGCGGGCGGCACCCACAGCAGCGGGGGCCGCCGCCGTCTCCCCACGTACCCATCAGGCACAAACAAGCCCACCGACTGCAGAACGCCTGGGTTGTGTATTTCACCACGCATCACCTTTAATAGGTAAGTAGCGAGAGTTACTTCCCTCCTCACTTCTAACTTATAGTATCCCACCATGCCAAGTAAAAACAACGTAGGATACAACAGTGGATATCCCGGGTACACACCATACTGTTTTAAATACAGGAACCTAACAAATTTGTTTTGTATGCGTTCTATCATTATTTTATACTTGATCGCCTATGGCGACCAGACAACCGCATTGCATTCCAGATGACTTTTTACAAGCGCTTCGTACAACGATTTCAGAGCTCTGATGTTCGTGAAACTGTTTGCTAACCGTAACACCAACCCTAAGTTGCGGTATGCTTTTTTACAAACTTCAGTTATATGCAAACGAAAATTTAAATCAGAAGTGAAGCGCACGCCTAAATCCTTAACCTCTGAGACCCTTTGCAACTGTGTTCCATCCATACTATACTGAAAATGGTCCGGGTCGCGCGCGCGAGTAAATGATAGCACCGAGCATTTGGCTACATTAAAGTATAATTTATTGTCAATACTCCACTCTACTACCCTATTTATGTCCTGCTGTAATGTGTCATGATCCGTACTCAGATTTATTTTACAAACTAATTTTAAGTCATCAGCAAATAATAACGGTATAGATTTATTGACTACTTTCGGCAGGTCGTTAACCGTGATAATGAAAAGCAGAGGCTCTAAATTACTGCCTTGGCTGATGCCTGATCGTGTGAAATAGGGCTCAGAGAACTGTCCACTACAGTCGACGTACTGACAACGGTCTCGTAAATAACACGTGAAAAACGACAATGTGTGAGGTGTACATCCTACACCAGCCAATTTAGCTAAAAGAACGTCATTATCTACTAAATCGAAAGCTTTCCTGAAATCGAAGTAAGCAACATCTGTTTGCTGACCAGCATCCACCGACGGCACTACTTGTGACATAAGATCCAACAAGTTCCCCGTTGTCCCCCGCCCAGGACGGAAACCGTGCTGCGCGTCGGACAATAGAGATCTTATTTGTGGATACAGGCTACTGTGAATTACTGACTCAAATACCTTCGCTGGAGTGCACAATACAGCCACAGGTCTATAATCGCTGGGTGCTGAACCTCTGCTAACCTTGGGCACGGGTACAACCCGAGTGAGTTTCCACCGCTCAGGAAAGGTAGCGGACATTATGCAGACGTTAAATAAGTGTAGCAAAGGCTCCACCAATACCTCACGACAATCCCTAAAAATGTACGCTGGAATACCGTCTGGGCCGGCTGAGCGTTTAGGCGATAAGCGCGTGAGCGCGCGGCGCACGTCAGCCGCCGACGTGCACGCGAGGTGCGCGCAGGCGGCCGGCGCCGCGCCCGCCGCCGCGCTCGCGCTCGCCGCTGCCACGCTCAGTACGGGAGGTTGCGGATTGTACACCGATTGAAAATACTTAGCGAATTCATTGGCACACTCGTATTCTGACAACACCCGTCCATCCTTAATGATCTTTCGATTTTTCGAATCGCCTTTCCTAGACCTAATATACTCCCAAAACGCTCGTGGATCTTTAGCCAAATGCCCTTGCACACGGTCGCGGTACTGTTCATGCGCTCGAGCAGTCTCGGTTTTTACTTTTGCCCTGTATTCTGCAAACTCCATATAATCAATCCGTGACCTACTTAATTTATATTTTTTATGCAATAAATACTTATGTTTTATATCTTTAATAATTTCACCCGTGTACCAAACTGGATATGCGTATCTATTATTTAATGATTTAATAATTTTTGAAGGAACACACTTGTCAAAAATGTCATATATCTTACTATAAAATAAATCTAAAACTATGTCTGGATTGTATAAATAGTATATAACACTCCAATCTATTTCGCCTAATAAACTATACATTTGACAAAAGTTTGCTTTAATAAAATTCCACAATCTAGAAGTTGTCATTGTTTGAGATTGCGGGTGTCGTGTCCGCGGCGATGCGGGAGGTGTGAATGGCGCGGGGGGCGACGACGGCCCCGCGCGTGCTCTTCGCTCGACACGTACTGCGAGCGGTGGATGGTACGCGTCCACGGGCAGCATGCCCTCGTCCGCCGCGCTCACCAACACGCCACCGCGCGCGCTCAACACTACGTCCAACTGTCTATTGTTACAGTTCGGTACCGCATTGCACTGAGTGAATTCACAGAACGCCAAGAAATATTCATAGTAATTAGAAATATTGTTATTACATGAGTGCATATTAAAATCCCCTAATATAATCAAATTACTGTTATATTTGACACATACTTTTTCTAATATTCTAAACATTGACAAGTATTCATTATCTTCAGCTCGTGGTGGAATATACACCACACAACAAACGAACAAAAAGCGGTTTTGCATATAAACAGAAGCACATAGCATTTCAAACCTTTGATTATCTACATTAATATCACTAGGCATCGTCACTCGTCGCAACTCAAACCGCGGTGTGTCCACTAAAAGTACGCCTCCTTGCTTGCGGCTATCCGCCCGGTCACACCGTAACATTTGATATTCTGGGAACACAAATTCCGCATCCTGAATAGCTTCACTTAAACCCGATTCAGTGATCGCAAATAAATCAGATCCCGATGATTCTAGAAGTGATAAAAATTGTGTTGTTTTGGTTCTAAGTCCTCTGACGTTTTGATATAAAATGTTGAACTGTCTACTCGGCTTCCACTTGCTTTGGTTTGGTGTTGGCACGAAACCAAATCCATTCACTGTATTCCACATTTACTGGCCACAAGTTAGGATCACAAAACTTCTCAAAATTACTCAATGTAACACCAACCTTGAATGAGGCATAATCGCGCTCCGTTTTAGGTCTTAATTTTTCGACAATGATTTCAGAGTCTTTTCCCAGTGCCTGTTTGATATGGTCGGTGAGATCATCCTCCGTAGTGCTTTTATTTAGTCTCCACACATGTAAAAATTTCCTGCGTTCAACTGCTTTTAATCCACTAATGGAGTTATTACCTCCTTTCTTAATTGAATCGCTTCTCCTATTATTTTTTTTCACCTCTATCCACCCAATATCATTACTTTCACCAACTTTCATACCCGCTGTCTTCCCGGTCACAGACGCATAGCTAGAGTCGGGCCTGTGTTGCGTAGTTGCCTGCGCCCCTTTGACCATAGTGATGTTGGGCGACACAGCAGGGACAGTAGTACATTTAGGAATCGCGGGTACCGGTACACCTAATGATTGTTGTCTCTGATTATAGGTACCATAACATTCTTTTTGTTCTTTAATTATCGAAATCTCATTTTTCAGACTTTTTATTTGCGTTTCGTAAGAACTACATTTCATGTCAGCTTCCTTCAATTCTTGTCTCAATTTATTATTTTCTGCTACCAAAACAGCTACAGTGGCCTTAATCTCCTGTATAATATTTGTTTCAAACACACTGATTTTAGCCAAGATAACGCTGTTAACTTATCAACTATATCATCCGTTGACAGCGACTGTGCTTCCTTCTGAGCAACATTTTCGAAGCCAGCAGCGGCACGAACACCCGGTACTGGAGTGTCGTCAGTCACTCGCACACGCTGAGTTACGTTAGAACAGGATACACACTTAAACGTACGTTTCAATTGCACCTGTTCCTCATCGAACGTCGCTTGGGTTATATTCACACATTTATAATGGTATTTCTCCATACATCCATTACATTTAATTATCTCTGCAATTTTCATTGCTCTGCCACACACCGCACAATTCATTTTTATTCCGTGAATTTGCAGTGTGACAGAAACAGAAATATCAATTACGCGCAAGAGTGAAAGAGTGCGATGTGCACTTTATTATTTCGCGCCATCAACGAATTTTTGTTGTCACTTGTTAGCCCAACAAATAGTCTTTAAAATCGTTAAAAATTCACCAATTCCACTGTACTCCATATTTTACAGATCCGTCACAGTCCAATGTCCAGCCGAACACCATAATCATAACTATAAGTCCACAATTAACACCTTTTTAAAAAATAATTCGCGAAAGCGACCCGTGCGATATGATTCGGCACCGGCGTTACCCCGATTATTTTTTTTAGTTATACTCCGCTCCTATTAGTTGCAGCGTGATGGTATATAGCCTAAAGCCTTCCTGGCTATTCAATGCAAAAAGATTTCTTCAAATCGGACTAGTAGTTCCTGAGATTAGCGTGTTCAAACAAACAACCAAACTCTTCAGCTTTATATATATATATTAATATACAAGTATACATAAAGCTGACCATTTTCGCATACCAAGATAGGTGTGCCTCGGAAAGCAGTTGCTCCTGGCCATTCCATAAACACACCAAACGGCAAACCATTCCTATCAAGGGTATACCCAGTAATTGGATCTTGGGGGTTAGATAAGCAACCATGTAAAGTACTCGTATTTAGTTGAATCCAGTCAGATTGAAGACTGACCCCAACATAGTTGCGAAAAGGCTAGAAACATAATAAATTTATTTTTCTAATTGGTGGTATAAACTCCATCAAAACATACAACGTAGTCCTCAGACAGACAAGAAAACCAAATTTTATTTATAACGTGCCAGAAGAGGCCCGTTTTTGTCCAATAATATTTTTCTTTGAACCAGCCACGTGCTTGGAGTATCACGTTTTCATCGTATTTTGATGGAGGCCCGACGGCGCGTTGTGTTTCACGCGCGGCTCAAAGAAATGTCAGCACATCGTGACGGGGTTCTCCAAGACCAATGCCTCCTGGGTCAGGGTTGTGGGTTGGCTTAGTCAGTAAAAATCTGACACACCCTTCCGTTGCGTCCAAAGCAGGAGAGGTTTGATGATTTCCATCCCAAAAATAAGGTTGGTCTACTGAATTATATTTTTTTTTTTTCAAAATTCGGAGTGAAAATTCTTGGATTCATGATAGACTTCCTTTGTCTTGAGTGAAAGAACAGAAAAGAAAGAGAGGAAAACTATGCTATAGAAGCGAACAAACTAAGCTGCGCGGTTTTAGCGTTAGCTTATTGTTTTGGTAATGCCTCGTTAGTGGAGTTGATAACCTGAATGCTAAGCGTTGAATGCCAGCTTCGGTACTCGAATCGGTAAAGTAAAGTTATAGATGGTTTTCCACTTAAATATTCTCAAGTAGCGAGCTACGGATGTCTGTCAGTCCTGCTCATGATAATTGGCTCGGCCTATTACTTGGGACTTATTAACTTAAGATGATAACGCAAGGGTTACTTGGGACTTATGATAACGCAAGGGACCAGTTAATGATGGGCGCACGGATGTGAAAATTCGCTCATTTATATTTTTAGTATTTGATAATAAAAAATGTTATTTATTTTTGATGTGTGCACAGTATAGTATCCTACTTCCTACTAATTCTGTAATCCTACTAAATAAATGCGAAAGTTTGTAAGGATGTATACAACATTTTTTTTTTTTTTTTTTACCAAATCGGAATATAGTTTGCTCAGAATAAGCAACTGAAAGCGGCTCGTTGGCCATATATTTGTTGGTACAGCCAGGTAAGATAACAAGTTTATAACTTTGTAATTTTTCATGATAGCTTTTCGAAATTTTGTACATTAAAATTCTTTACATAAAATATTTGACACGTGTTTCGGATTTCGCATATAGAAAAAATAACTTGTATATAGATGTTTGTTACTCTTTCAAGCTAAAACGACTCATCAAGAATAAGGATTTGGGTTAAAATTGACACACAAATAGTTTATATCGAAGGGTAACAAAAAAGGGAAATGCATGATTATAGACTTAGATTAAGAAAAATTCTTAAGAACACTAAACCTACCTCAGCGACACATAAAGCTGTAATATTCGCACCGGAAGACGTAGCGTGGGTAGGCCCCCGACAAGGTGGACCGACGACCTGGTGAAGGTCGCGGGAAACCGCTGGATGCGGGAGGCGCAGGACCGGTCGTCGTGGAGAACCTTGGGGGAGGCCTATGTCCAGCAGTAGACGTCTTTTGGCTGAAATGATGATGATGATGATTACCATCATGTCGGATTGCGGTCAAGCGCTAGTTTATAATTTAATAACAAAAAAAAGGATACTTATTATTTTGATATTCCCACGAGATCGAAACTTATGCGGGAGAAACCGCGGGGCGCAGCTTAAATAATAAATATGAGTGACCATCTTACAAGATGAACACGGAAAGCATGGTAAATTGTTGACCCCAGCAGTCATTCGTGGATTTTTGACAGTCGTTACGGGTAACCAGCACAGAAATCTGATACCCAGTCTGAAGCCAGTCATAAGGGTATCGTGTTATCCAGTTACCAGTATGGTAACTGCGTAACATTCTATCTGTAGCAATGGGTTTCATTTTGACAGTACAACAACATTCATTGCGGTATTTACTTTGTTGAGGAGATACATTTTTCGAACATATGGAGCGATGGATTAGAAATATGCTTCAAAATGATTCAAATTGATAATAATAGCGTGTTACGCACAACGAAAAATGTAAAATGCCACATGAGAATATTAATTTTATATTATAAACTTTACTTAAAATGTAAAGTGGCACATGAGAATATTAATTTTATAATATAAACTTTACTTAAAATGTAAAATGGCACATGAAAATATTAATTTTATATTATAAACTTTACTTAAAATGTAAAATGGCACATGAGAATATTAATTTTATATTATAAACTTTACTGAAAATAGAACTTGTATTCTAAAACACGCTAGAGTCCTTAAACTAATTCTTACTTTCCTGAATGTATATGTATTTTTAAAGGTTTGCCCCACGCTAAGAATTTTTCCTGTATCGTGAGTGCGTTTACAAACATAGAAAACTCACAAACAGCCAGACCTGGAACAACTACTTGTAAGTCATAAAAATATTTATTCCGTGTGGGAATCGAACCCGCGACACGCACCGCAGCAGTCAATAGTTTCACCACTGCGCCAAAAGTGGTATCAAATCATCAATATTAATATGGATAGGCGTAGAAATGAGACAGAAATTGGTAAGTTACTAGCTAGTGCGTGATGATGCGAGATATTAAAGGGAACTGAAGCGGGGTAGTGACAGAATGGTATCCAAGGGATGGCAAAAGACATAGGGGAAGACAGTTTACTCGATGAGAGGAGGAAAAAGGTGACAACAGGTACTAACTGGAGGAGGGTACTTCGCGACAGACGCGAAATCTATACTAATATAAAGGGTGTATCTGACATCGACGCACAAACGAGTACCATGGATCCAGTACATGATTCTGAACCCCCCAGTGGTGGAATTTTTCGTCGTATTTTTCATGATTTAAAAAAATATATATGTAGTTTTTTTCACTTTATACCGTTCATAATTGCTATACTATTATAACCCAAAAGATTTTAAAGTAAAAATTAATTAATTCGCTAATTACACAAAAAAACGCAATGAAAACAAATCTCGAAAAACGATCTTATCAGCTGATTTAATCGAGTTCACGTCAGGGATCAACGTCATACCTACAAACCCGTACGGCGGCACGCTTGCAACGTTCAAAGGCCGAGCCGACACTTACACGACACCGAAACACCGCTGCTGACAAATTGTTCCAGTCCCTCGATGTACCGTATTTAAAAAGAAGATGCGAAATGCTTCGTCCGGATCGTAGTGGAGTCAACAACGTAAGGGTGGATAATCGCAGTACGACCGGTCGTCCGTTGATGGAACGGTGATGGGGGAATTAAGTCATACAATTTCCTCGCACACTCTCCAAAATGCATCCTATAGACAAGATTGGCTACATAAGCCATCTTCGGGCGCATGAGCATCAAATCATCGGCTAGGAGTCGAAGTGGTCGCCGTGGCCGAAATCGGTCGGGAACATCATCATCATCATATTCATTGCGTTGTGTACTCTGAAACTTACACATTTTTCGAACATAATATTTTTATTTCTCGGTGGTTATTGGTAAGAAAGTTACCATCCACCAGACAAAGTTTTGCCGCCAAGCGATTCGTCGTGTTCCGGCATGATGTCTGGTGAAGCCAACGGAGGACGGGTCTGAGCAGTTGTGTTGCTATGTGTGCCGAGTACGATGCGCCAAATGTTGTTGTGTTCGGGAGTTTGGTCGTGGAGTAACTCCAGATCAATCTCCCTCTGGCGCAACAGCGTTGGTCGTGTTGTTGGGTTTAACATTGCATCACCTTGCTCAACAGCCACTTCCTTCCTATTCACTCAGTTTTTTTTTGAGTGAACAGGCTCTTAATAAACTAGCGCGCTTTACCATTAACGATTGCATCACCGCTTACCATCAGGAGGGATTGCGGTCAAGCACTAGTATATAATTATTTAAAAAATGAAGCCTTGAATTAGCAATAACCTTTAGAATTTTTGAGATTGTATGTGATAGTGTGACAAACAACAACCTAATAACGTAAATAACGTAATAGACTAGGTAATAAAATGAATCTACAGCAAATTTCTAAACAAATGTTTTTTTTTATTCATTATAAACCAGTGCTTGACTGCAATCCCGCCTGATGGTAAGCAGTAATGCAATCGTTGATGGTAAAGCGCGCTAGTTAATTAAGCCTATTCACTTAAAAAAACTTAGTAAATAGGAAGGAAGACGGCAGTTGAGCGAGGTGATGCAATGTTAAACCCGACAGCACGACCAACGATGCTGCGCCAGAGGGAGACTGATCTGGAGACCCTCCACGACCAAACTCCAGACACAATAACTTTTGGTGCATCGTACCCGGCACACATCGTAACACAATTGCCCAGACCGGTCCTCTGTACGGCTTCACCAGACATCATACCGGAACACGACGAATCACTTGGCGGCATGACTTTGTCTGGTGGGTGGTAACTTTCTTACCAATAACCACCGAGAAATAAAAATATTATGTTCGAAAAATGTGTAAGTTTCAGAGTACACAACGCAATGAATATGATGATGATGATTTTCTCGACCGATTTCGGACACGGCGACCACTTCGACTCCTAACCGATGATTTGGCACTCATGCGCCTGATGATGGCTTATGTTGCCTATCTTGGCGGCGAAACTTCGTGCACACTGAGGGCACGTAAGCACGCCGTCGACGTAGTTGTATGTGATGGCAGCAGGTGGGCGAGCCTTTAATTGGTCGCGTTTGGCATCGAGGTCTGCTTTGCGCTACTCCTCAAACTCGCCGTACTTGTCCGTACACCATTTTGCGCCATTCTGACCGTTTTGCTGCCAAACGCTCCCATTCAGAGGGTTCTATATTGCATCTCTTCCTGTGTCGTTTTAAGACATCCTTGAACCGGAGGAGTTGTCCGCCATGCAAAGAATATATAGTTCGACTGTCAAAATTAAAGTCAGTATGACTGTTAGTACACGCATTCAGTATAATATTCTATAGTATGCGTATTGTCTGATGGGTGGTAACTTCTGCCGGCGGCCGATATTATGGCCTACCACCGAGACCGAGAGGTTCATAAATTAAGATGTTCATAAACATTTAATTGCACAACACTTATACAACATTATTTTATGCGAAACAAGAAACACGTGTCCAGCATTTTTAAGTAAAGAATATGTGTACAAAATTTCAAAAAGATATAATGAAAAACCACTAAGTTATGAGCTTGCTATTCAACTTGGTTGGCAACAAAAATATGAAAAAAAATATACAATATGTAAAGAAAACCCTATCCGATCCGTGAAGGTGACAACTGATTCTACTAATGCCTACAAAGCCGGGCTAAAGTTAAAAAAAATCCCCCTAAAAAATAAATATTATTTCGCGGGTAACTTAAAACATCTGCCTTTGGCCATCCAGGCGCGGGCGGAGAGGGGCAGGGCACGCGGCACGCGGCCGCATCGCTATTCGCACGGAATTATACCGTCAAAAATAATGTTGTCACTTTTTAAAAATTACCAAATTTTGGGGAAGGTGGAATTAATTCGCGGGAAAAAAAGGTAATTTCAAAATTCACTAGTATTGTTACTATGATGATTATGTAAAATTTCATATATTATTTGGTCATGTGTTTACCTAACCTTTACTATCCTTACGGGTCGGACAGGGTTTTCTTAACATATTGTATAGCCCGCTCGTGCGGGCGAGCGCGGGCCGTTGACCTCTTGGCGTCAGCTGATGCGAGCGTGAGTACTATCTAACGTAAACTGCGTACGCGCGCTCCGTATCCAAACAGCAACAATTTCTAATTGTATTTGTGAAAAAATATAACATGGTGTAATAATGATTGGAATTGATTGAGTTGCTTATTCTGAACAAACTATATTCAGGTTACAAAAAATAGCGTCGTATAAAACAATGAATATTGTTGAAATGTCAAAATGAAACGGATTCCAATTGATAATGTATTACATAAGTAATTGCCCCGCAGGTTTCAAAAAAAATCAAAATGCTATTTCGCTTTTAATTAACTTTAACATCGTTTAATCGTCAACTGAACGGAAGTAATTAAGGCTCTTTCCGCGCCTTACTCAGTAAAACAAGTATGAAATAAAATTCCAAACAACGTAAAATATCATTTTAGTTTCTCTTTGCAGCAAATATAATTTAGCGCCTTCACTTTCAAGTCAGAACACTCGAGTGCTCTTTATTTAGTAATAACTCACTCGAGTAACTCGTGTCAAAGGATTCCTGGTTATTAGAAATTGTGTTATTTTAGCAAATACCAATTAATTTACTCACACTAATATCCACCAATACTTGAATGCTTTCCGTTTATCAATATTATCATGTTTCTGTTAACCCAAACGAGTTGGCTTATTTTCAACGCGACCTATGTGATATTTGCGTTACATACGTAAGTATCTTCTGTTCTCATATGTAAGTATGTAACGCAACATGCAAATGACAGCCTCCGTGGCGTAGCGGTAGTGAACGTGGCCGTCGCACAAGGAGGCGCGGGTTCGATCCCCGCACAGTGCAAATATTTGTATGCATGAATATGAATATTTGCACTGGTCTGGTCGTGCCTCGGAAAGCACGTTAAGCCGTTGGTCTTTGGTTGCCATACGAACATCTAGTGGCAGTCGTTACGGGTTGTTGGAACCCTCAAAAGTCTAACAATTGGTCTAACTGCAATGTTTAGATATCACCTTCGGGTTGTGGAGGTCAGACGGCAGTCGCTTCACGGAAAATATCGAAATTTAGCCAAACTCCGCAGTTAAACTGGTAAAGCGGACCCCAGACTCCAAAGCTGAAAGGGCTGCGGATGCGACAGGGATTAACGCTGAGATGATGATGATGATGACGTAAGTATGTAACGACCAATTTTGGCAGGCTAGCCAGGTAGCTGGCTGATTTTATGGGGTATAACATATTATAAGTATAAAACATAACATATTGTAACATATTATAAGCGTTTTTTGGCCTGGTAACAAGTTCCCGTGGGATAAGTTCCGACAGCCACGCAGGCGAAGCCGCGCGCTGATGCCAGTAAGGAACAAAAAAAAGTATATCATAGCTCGAATAACAGTAGATCATAGTATGTTTGTCTGCATGTTACGAGTAATATAAAGGAAGATTCATAAATGCGTACAGTTACAATCCATAGTACCGTGTTGCCATTTGAAATTATTCCAAGTCCAAAAAAGCAAACCTCAAAGGAATACAAACAATTACTGCAGCATTTAACTAGCAACACCAAATTGAATTCTATTTTCGAAAACAAAACACAGTAGCAGCAAAGAGCAAAGCATTTCTGTTTATCATTTCATTTGAGCAGTTACCTTCGCCGCTCAAAGACGTGCACACATCGGCAATTATAAAACAATTAGTCCAACAAGTTTGTTTGAACTAGTGCAGTTCAGGGGGTAGCTATTAACACGTTGTCTTGTTTACGCTGTGCATTGTGTTGATGGAATTCATCGACTATACTAATGGACATACATGCCTTAGAGATAAGAATTGTGGCACTCCGAAGGAAAGAGAGGAAACTAAGTTTCGTCAATCTTTATCTCTCTCAAAATCAACAATCTTCTATGTGGAAAGAGATAGTGCTAGACCGAAAGCATAGGCCACCTCTCTCACTCTTTTCAAACCAAAATATTACTGCAGATTATAGGCATACGGCATGTCCATTAGTCAGTCATTAGTGCCTATTATGGTATTATAACTGACAAATAACTGAAATAAATAGCATTTACCGAGTGACTAGATAAAAGGAGTGGGTGAGGGCTTTAGAGAAGGCAATAGTTGCACAGCAGACTATTGGTTCACCCGATTACTGGATTCTTGGGTTCATGGGTCCCTACTAGTCGTCGGATCATCAGAAGATTAACCGTACTGCTTGGTAAAACTGGTGTTAAACTTTATTTTTGAGTTAGCCTACTTGACCTACACTATCCAGTAACTTGGTGATATGAGATAGTGTACGTCAAGTAGGCTGACTCTTCATGTAAAATACTGGTACTTAACTACTGGTTAGACTGGAATCCAACCCAAATATATATGGAGGAAAAACAGGTGAAGTTGAAAATTTATCAGTAATTCTCAATCTTGTTTCTTTTTTTTATTTAAAAATCTTTGATACAAATATAAATTTTCACAAACATATAAACTCACATACACAAACAGCCAGACACGGAACAACTACTTGTAGGTCATACAAATATTTGTTCCGTGCGGGAATCGAACCTGCGCCATACAGCGCAGCAGTCAAGGTTTAACCACTGCGCTAACCGTTAAAAAGTGTTATAAACTTAAGTTACCAAATGTTAATTTTATAGCTAATATACAAGACATCTCGCTAAAAACGGTAGATAAACACATCAACAATTATAATCCAATTAGCATTTTCTGCCGAACAACCTTATTTCACCTACTTGGCATTTATAATGGTTCTGAGGAATCATCATCATCATCAACGTTTCAATCGCCCCACTGCTGGGTACAGATCTCCTCTCATACAGAGAAGGATTGAGCGTAATCACCACGCTTGCTCAATGCGGGTTGGCGATTTCAGACTTAAAGTCCAGATTTCGTCAAGATGTTTTCCTTCACGTTATAATCAGTCATTGGTGTTCAAAATATACTTAGAAGGTTCTTAAGAATAGCAAGACAAAAATAAAGAAAGACTTGGGTATATTGATAAGAACAAAAAACAATGAATTAGACCCCTGAAATTTTTTGTAGGACCACTACAGCTTAATACCCAATTAATTTTAAGTTTTACCCGACACTTAAGTCTGACACCAGAATATTACCAAAATAATCACCCTATTTGGCTATACATAACAGCATGACATCTTAGCAGACGCCATTTTAGCTCAGACAAGCGAAAATACAGCGTAATATACTTTAACACCACACTAAAGATACGAGCAGTTTATATCCGTGCCATCGCAGCCACATCATACTCTGGGAACCGCAGATGGCGATGTAACAATCTCTATAACAATAAAGGCGAAAACGTTAAAGTTCCGCCATCTAGTGAGATACTGGCAAACTATTAACGCCAAGGTTCTGAATCGCGCTAGTAACATTTTCCTGTATAAATAGTTATCGTTTATCGGTTCTCACTTTGATAATGGGGCTCTCTTTATTATCAGCCCAATACTCAACCATTGGGCCAACAATGAATGAAATGATAGGAAGTTATGTCACTCCACTTTTCCTTTGCTTATCATGATCATCATCATAAGCTGCTCTTTACTTATCATCATCTCAGCATTAATCCCAGTCGCATATAAAGCTTTTTCAGCTTTGGAGTCTGGAGTTCGCTTTACAAGTCTAACTGCTGGTTTTGGCTAAACTTCGATATTTTCCGTGAAGCGACTGCTGTCTGACCTCCACAACCCAAAGGCGGTATCAAAGCATTGCAGTTAGACCAATTGTTGGACTTTTGAGGACTCCAACAACTCGTAACGACTGCCACTAGAAGTTCGTATGGCAACTGGCGTATGGTTTTCTATTGCTTATCAGTATTCAATAATGTTCCAGATAATAGTAGAATTTTCTATTAACAATTTTGTTTGGTTTCGTTGACGGGGGTTCGGATCTAGCCAGGGGATTCTTAGCACTGCGTGCTCCAACCCTTTGATTACCGCAATAGTCGTAAGGTTCACCAGAGCTCTTGGGGCCTGGGGTTCATTAGTTCTGTTATGGTTTGGAAGTTTATCTTGGGATATGGTCAAAGTTCGCCAATTCACTCGACGCAAATAGCGAGAGATCGCATAAGGCAGAGAAGGAAGGAAAAAGTGGAGGTGCCGCTATGCTCAGCAGTATAACACAATGTAGAGAGAAAAAAAATAGTTTAGCTACTTAAAAAAATCTAGAGCTCTGAACGAATAATAAAGAATTAGAAGACCCCTTTTTATGGCTTTAACTCTAGTGCATAAAATTCTTTAGAACACAAAGCGTTGCCTTGTCCGATTTTCGTTTGAAATATTTTTGTAAAATAAAATATGAGCAACGATGTTGCAGCTCCGCCCAATAGGAAGCGAGCGGACATTTGACGTACCTTCTATTCATAATGCCAATACTTCGCAGGAATATAAAATTGAAAATACATAATATTATGTGTCAAAATATTACGTGTATTAAAGTTTGAACTCAACGTTCGGATATTACAGGTTTGTGAGACGTCAAAAAAAAATGTAGTTCAGATGCTATGCACCACATTAAAATGTGTGTTTTCAGTGGCAGTTGCTTAATTAGGGGGATATAAATAAAAATACATTTCTCATACAAAGAAAGAATAAGCCATAGGGGAAATTTAAAAAAAAAACTGAAGATAAGTATACCTTGCTATGGTTTTCCGATGTATAAATTCTAAATTTCGCGTAACATACAGTAACTCAGTCGACGACAAAAACATATTATACAACCAAGTTAAAAGAATACTAAACATGTCAATGTTCTAGAAACGTCATCATCAGTTATGTTGTTACAGAATCTAGGTTACTGGCAAAGGGCATAAAAAGATATTGAGTTGTTGTAGTACCATGCTGTTTCAAATCTAGTCGTCAAGATTACCTAGATTTTTGTTGCTTTACCTAGGCTATAAAAACCTTTTCCTACTTAGACCTGAGGTGCAGCTTTTTAGCGCCAACTATTTGGCAATAAATTCTTAGCTCTTAATAAATTCTTGCTAACATAACTCTTATCTATTCCTGAGATTCACGGAACCAAGAAAATTATATGTAATTAATGAAGCGGAAAGAAGGCTTTCAATTTGCAAGTTCAATGACATACATCGCGTTATTTGAGTTTTTGAGCAGACCAATTTTTTGGACCATATGAAGCATTGGATTGGTAATAATTATACCTACTTCAAAATCATGTAGAACATGGTTGGTAGTATGTTAAGCATTTAGGATATAGTTGTAGTTTTACATTACAATTACATTGTATAACTAATAATAATTGACCATGTTTAATATTTAATATGATTATATTTATTGTGATTGTAATTTTTATTTTATGTTATTTTCTATTAAATGTGATATGTATAGGTAGACTGTATCTAAAATGTAGTGCTTAATGGGTGTTATATATCTGTAATAAATGAACATGAATGAATGTTGCATAATTGAACGGAACCTTTTTGGGATGACTCAAGTTTTGCTAAAAATTCGAACTGGACTACATGGCTCCATATTGATAAATTGTAATTGCTACCAAAGCATGAGTTTTTACGGGATTTGCTTATATTTTTCCGTAAGCCAATTCAATACATTTTTTCCATCATCAGCAGTACAGAAACATGTATACATTCTTTTTCGAACAATACTCCATACTATTTTGCATATAAAATGAATGTGTAAAGTACACTTTTATTTTTGTAAAATATCTCTGGCGATATTTACAAAAATAGAAGTGTACTTTGACTATTTTCACAGCTCTCTCTGCGGTATGCGAGAGTGAAAACGTGGTGCACTTAGGGAATGTAAAAGAAATAACAAATTTCCACATCCAAGAACCACTAAAAGGAGTGTCCGTTCCGTTCGTGCTCATTAAATTTTCACAGATGGTGTAAGAATGGTCCTGTGCCACAGAAAATGGGTATTTGTGATAGGAGTTACGCGTTTGAATAAAGCTCGGAAAGGAAGAGGTAGACGGTGTAATAGACAAGCTAAACCATTAGCTTGCTAGTAAAGCGTACTCCTAGTACCAACTAGGAGTACGCTTTACTGTATTTACTTTGGGAATTCCAAGGTTCAGTGGTAAGTTTGTTAAAAGACTACAGTTATAGAGACAAAATTTTAGTGCCGCATGGGCCGCTTAATACCATAACTTAAACAATATTTTTTGACGAGTGATGGTAGCTACCAATTTAATGGAGCAAATGATAGGATTGTGTTTAGAAACCAACATCATCATCATCGTCAACCTTTTTATCGTCCCACTGCTGGGCACAGGTCTTCTCTCATACAGAAGCGAAGGATTTAGCGTAATCACCACGCTTGCTTAATGCGGGTTGGCAGAAACCATAATACAATAAAAATGATTTATAAAATGTACTGTAATGACTGACGTAGACTGGACTCATGTTATGTATTAGTTTTAGTTCAGACAAAATCAGTTATTTGTTACAAATATCCCGTTAACCGTTTCCAAATAACAAGGCTTGGGTAAAATTGTTTCTCAGCCTTGTAAATTATGGAAAAGTAAAGCCACCAGAAAGTGAATTTTCTAATACATACCAGGAAACCCATTCCTGACGGCGAAATTTCACACACAATCTACAAGGTTATTTACTGTACCTACAAGTATTATGTCTAGGACCCAACCCCCCGATTTATGGAGCCGTAATCCCAACTTACCTGCAAATGTTGCTACTACATTTGGAGTCTCATTGAGACCACTCATGTGTGTACGCAAAATCAAGATTATTTTCATTAAAACTTTGTATTCTCTGAACTTGTTGACATTATTGTTCAACTTTTAGAAATATGCAGACCTTGTTTGATGTTATGGCAGTTAGTTAATTTGGACCGAAAAATATGCGATAGTGATAAAATTGGCAATTAATATTCATCATCATCATCTTAGCGTAAATCCCGGTTGCACCCGCGGCTTTCGCGTTGGATCCCGGGGTCCGCTTTCCTGCACATTCTCCTCCATTTCGCGCGATCTTTAGCATCCTATGGTAAAAGATTGTTGGAACACATGTCATCTCTTACAACGTCAAGGCAGCATCTCTTTGGTCTACCCCGCTTGTTCCGGCCCGGCAGAGGCGCCATGGCAAGACATTTGTTACCCACGGAACATGCCGATTTTCGTAAGATGTGGCCGTACCAGCGTAGGCGACTTTTCTGCAGTTTGTCTGCAATGTCACAGACACGAAGACCGCCACGGATGCGGAAGTTCCTGATGCGGTCTTTCTGCGTAACTCCACACATCCACCGCAGCATATTCATCTCCGTGACATGCAGCTCCTGCTTGTGTCGCTCAAGCACAGGCCACGACTCACTGCCATACAGAAGAACAGGTCTAAAGATGGTCTTATAGACCTGTCCCTTAAGCTTAACCGGCTTAATTGGCAATTAATATTAAGCATTGAAATTCCACTATGGTATGGATTTTATTTAATAAAGAGTGGTATTGATACCTTTTAAAATTTCAATGACCTGTTAAACTGAATCGATTACAAAGTCAGGACGTAGTTAATACCAAACTACGTACACGTCCAACAACGTAACATGACATTCTTCAAAACGGCGCTTATAACAGAATCGCTTTTACAGCAACCATCGGGTCAGAGGCGTTTAATCGTTTGGAACACTTTACGAGCAGTCGTTCTATTCACAGCCGGAGCTCCTTCCGAATATTTCACCCTCACATATCAGAAGAAAAGGTGCATGTATGAAGTAACGAAATTAGATACAGCAAGAGCTGTAAAGTCAAGCGCCACTTTTTATTATTGTATTTACTTATTTTATCGGGGTCATAAAATTTTCGATTGTTATTGGCGGTATTGATAATATTTGCATGTTTAGACGCCGTTTAGTGTTGCGACCTTCTGTTCTACGCTGTTTCGGTTTACGATATCGTGATGTTCGATTTGCCTAACAACTTTTTGATTACTCCTTACATTTAGAACATTATGTCTTAAGGGAATTCCAATTTTAATGTACGACATTATGTAAAATGTATTACAGATAATAATGGTTTGGTGAAATGAGTGGTTGTCTTCGTTCCAATCAGAGCTATGTCACGCGAAAGATGAGTAGTAGAAAATGTCGTGTATGTTGATAACAACGTAAACAAACATAATAATTTCGAGGAAGTGTTTTCAAGCTTGCCAATATTTTACAATCTGCTGTTGTCATGTCAAGATAAAATCACTTAAAACGACTGAATGGGTTTTATTGGGATTTGCCTGAAGTATCCTTGGTGAAACCTTTTTTTATTAAACTGGAAAAGCTTTCTATTTAATCTTTATTTATTTCTTAGCTTTACCCCGGGTAGTTGCTAAGTTACGATCAAGTACGGGATCAGTAACGGAAAAATATAAAGTATGAATGAAGTTTATATACCTACTTTTAAAAGAAAAAGATACGCAATATCTTTTTCTTTTAAAAGTATATAAACATGCATTCGCTATCTTTTCCAGTAGACATAGTTTGAAGCATTCTTCATTTATGCTCTACTAGCTTTCCGCCCGCGGCTGCGCCCGCGTGGAGTTCGGTTATATCGCGTTTCTAAGAAAACTCTTCAAAATTCCGGAATCAAAACTATCCTATGTTTTTTCTCAAGGTCAACTCTATATTTGTACTAAATTTTAATAAAATCAGTTCAGTGGTTTAGACGTGAAAGCGTAACAGACAGACAGACAGAGCTACTTTCGCATTTATAATATTAGTATGGATTCGCATTAAGTTTTAGACATGTAAAGAAACCTTTTTACTGACAGTTCAAACGATTTTAATTTCTATTCCATCGGCATAAGTAGGATATTAAAAGTCATCATCATCATCATCTCAGCCACATGAAGTCCACGGCTGGACATAAACCTTTCCCAAGGATTTCCAAAAGTATGGTTAGACGCGGCCTGCATCCAGCGCTTCCCTGCGATTTTGATCAGGTCATCCGATCACCCACCCACTACACGATACCCATAGACAAGTATGTGGTCACCATTCCAAAGCCCTTCTGCCCCATCGGCCATCGGCTCTACGTGCTATGTACCCACCCACTGCCACTTCAAAGAGCTAATCCGCTGGGCTATGTCGGCGACTTTCGTTCTTCGACGAATCTCCTCATTCCTGATTCGATGACGTAGGGAAAAACCTAGCATAGTCCTCGCCATAGCTCTCAATGCAACCTTGAGCTAAAGCTAAAATCGTTAAAAATCTGCTATTAGCATTCTACGAAAAAGTTCTAAAAACCCGACACTCGACAGTTTCAAATATATACGAAACCTAACTTTCCCGGTCCCTATTAGACATAAAATGTCTAACTGTATGTACTGTTCGAGATAGCTCTATATTCTCAGGATTGCGTGACGGCAAAGGCTTTACAATCAACGTGAATCAGTGCACGTGGAAGTTTGGTACAAGTTTATTGAGAATGTTTGGTTCTTGGGTACATTTCAAATACTTTTGACACTAGTAAAATTCGGTCGTTCAAAAAAACTATACTAATATTATAAATCGGAAAGTGGGTTTGTTTGTTTGTTCCGCTTTCACGCTGTAACTACTGAACCAATTGCTTTGAAATTTTGCAGACGTGAAGTTAGTAGTTTGGTTTAAATAATAGGGTACTTCCTATCTCGGAAAAATTAAATTTTCCGGAGGGAAATCTAATAAGCGCGATATATCCGAATATACTAATATTATAAATCGGAAAGTGAGTTTGTTTCTTTGTTTGTTCCACTTTCACGCTGTAACTACTGAACCGATTGCTTTGAAATTTTGCAGACGTAAAGATAGTAGTTTGGATTACATATTAGGGTAATTTTTATCCCGGAAAAATAATATTATAATATGAAATAATAGATATTCGCGAGGGAAATCTAATAAGCGCGTTATAACCGAATTCCACACCGTCGAAGCTGCGGTTGGAAAGCTAGTTACTTAATACATTACTAAACCTTCATAAACTTTGCAATTCTAATAATGCACATTTTATTTTTAAATAACTGAGCCTTTTTTCTAAGATCACCCTTACCATATAGGATAAAAACTGAAGAAAACTCTTGATGGAAAATGAGACTGTGGACCTGACGCAAAGGCACAACAAGCAAGTGAAGGAACACATTTGGGTTTTAGTCAATAAAAGTCTGACACCTTCCACTCCGCCCAAAACGGAGGAGGTCATTTGATGATTTCTTATCTACAAAAAAAGGATGTATGGTTACTCTATCAAGCAAAGACTACTAAACGGATTTAGATGAAATATGATATCTGGATTTGGTTGAAGTTTAGCAATTTTTATCCCGATATCCCACGCGATTTAAACTCATGCTGGTGAAATCAAGGATGGGCGCAAACTACATAGCTATATTTATAAAACAACATATACTAAAAATATAACAAGAAGGTTAAAATGTTAGTTTAGAAAAAAATAATTATGTTATTACAAACGTATGAAGTGTATAATACAATAATTACTAGGTGTAATAATAATTAATATTATCATGTTTTTTTTTTTATATGTTATAAACTAGTGCTTGACTGCAATCCCGCCTGATGGTAAGCAGTGATGCAATCGTTGATGGTAAAGCGCACTAGATTATTAAGCCTATTCACTCAAAAAAACTGAGTGAATAGGAAGGAAGACGGCAGTTGAGCGAGGTGATGCAATGTTTAACCCAACAACACTACCAACGATGCTGGCCCAGAGGGTGATTGATCTGGAGACGCTCCATGACCAAACTCCCGACACAACAACATTAGGCACATCGTATCCGGCACACATCGCAACATAACTGCTCAGACCCGTCCTCCGTACGGCTTCACCAGACATCATGCCGGAGCACGACGAATCGCTTAGCGGCAAGATTTTGTCTGGTGGGTGGTAACTTATGCCGGCGGCTGATGTTGTCGCCTACCACCGAGACGTAGCAATATGTGCAATGTGTGGCGTAGTAATATGTGTATTACGCAATTAAGCTTAGTAGATTATACGTGGCTGCGAATTATTGGTTCTCACCTACATGACGGTTTTCTCACGATGTTTTCTGTCGCAGTTTTAAGTGATATTGAATTGTTTTACACAATTCCATAGTTTACAGTTTTACATTGACAGCCTCCGTGGCATTGCGGTAGCGAACGCGGCCGCTGCGCAAGGAGGCGCGTGGTCCATCCCCGCGAAGTGCAAATATATGCATGAATATGAATATTTGCCATGGTCTGGCCGGGCCTCGGAAAGCACGTTAAGCCGTTGGTCCCGGTTGCCATACGAACATCTAAAGGCAGTCGTTACGGGTTGTTAGAGCCCTAAAAAGTTCAACAATTGGTCTAACTGCAATGCTTCGATACGACTAAATATTGCTAAAGTAATGCAAGATAAAAATTTAAGAGGTAAATTCCTAGAATTCTGCAAACAAGTAGCGAAAGTAGTTGTAAATAGAAATAAGACAAAATAAAGATGTACTGAATTACATATTGTAGAATATATATAAAACAGTCATCAAATATTAGCAAACAATTAAGTATAAGTAGCAGTAAGGAATGAATAATGTAAAAGATAAATGGAGTAAATTGTATAATAATAGCTAAAATATGATAGAAAATAAGAATAACTGTTAAATAAAGTCTCTGACTACCACACCAGAGGAAAAGCAGAGAATTAATAATAAAAAAAAAAAAATGCTTCGATACGGCCTTCGAGTTGTGGAGGTCAGACGGCAGTCGCTTCACGGAAAATGTCGAAGTTTAGCCAGAATCAGCAGTTGGACTGATAAAGCGGACCACAGACATCAAAAGCTGAAAAAAAACTTCGGATGCGACTGGGATTAACGTTGAGATCATGATGATGATGATCATGGTTGGCGTAGTGTCTGACCGACCGGCTGCTGCGCTGCGTGTCGCGGGTTTGTTTTCTACACTGAATAAATATTTGTACGACCTACAAGTAATTGTTTCAGATTTGGGTTTTGTTTATAGGTTTAAATATTTTTAAATAAATATATTACTAATATATAAAGCTGCAGAGTTTGCTTGTGCGCTCGTATTAGGAACTAATGGTCCGATTTGAAAAATTATTTTCATTCATTAATTCAGGAAGGCTTTAGGCTAAATAACATCACGCTGCGACCAATAGGAGCGGAGCATAACAAAAATTAATAATGTAAGCTATATGTTTTCGGGTTAAAATAAAAGGTTCAAATAACCACCACGCCAACGAAGTCGGGTGGCCACTAGTATCCAATAAAATGCAACATTTCAGCTTATTAACCGACTTCAAAAAGGAGGAGGTTACTCAATTCGACAGTATATGTGTTTATTTCTTTTTATGTTTGTTCGCGCATAACTTCGTCGTTTATGAACCGATTTTGATAATTCTTTTTCTGTTGGAAAGAAGACGTTCCCAAGGTGGTCCCATCATGAGGATATCAGGGTTTGATGGTGGAAGACCAGAGAAAACAAGGGAAACTTTCAAAAATTGCAGGGGCGACTAGTGCATTTCTTAGCATTATCATTAAGTATTTTAAAGCACTACAATTTAATAAAGGTCTGGAGTAGATGTAATGATGGAGCCGAGAGACATTCAAGAAACTCCTCAACAATTCATAGCCGCTACCTTGTGTTTGTGCTTGAATAATTTGTATTGACAAGAACCTTACACCTATATGGGTGGTGACTGTCATTAGGGTGCTGAAGATGATGACAAAGGTCAGTTCAGGAAACTCCTAAACTATTTAAAGTAGCTACCTTCTATTTGGACTCAATTCATTTATATTGATGAGACCTTTGTACCCATTGGGTTAAAATAATGGTCTGCAGTAAATTTGATGATGAAGACCTTGGGCAGTTGAGGGAAAACTTACGGGTAAAAATTAAAGTAAACAAAATTACGTCGTTTCCCAACTATATTTGCGTCAGCTTCCAGTCTGACCGGCCCGGCAACCGTTCTCCTAAGACCGATCGCCATTGGACTATTCATCGATGGGATGATTCATTTATTTCCGTTTCCCCAGCAGGGTGTTTCACCTATGGACATTTCGCCGACAGAACCTTTCATATGCGTCACTTTCGACGACATCCCTTTTCAACTACCAAGTGTTTCACCGACATGACGTTGAACCTATAACTCTTTTATCTATAGACCTTTTCATCGACGACGCGCCGGAGAATTCGCCGTTATTCTTAAAACAAAAAAAGTTATAGGTTTGAGTTCACGACGAAACGTAAAATGACATGTCAGTAATCGTTTGTCCACCCATAGGTTAGGTTAGGTTAGAACTGTGACCAAAACAGCGAGCGAGCGAAGCGAGCGTGCCGCGGCAGCGGCCGGCGAAGCACCAGAAAACGAAACGTCATGTCGGTGAAACACTTAGTAGCTGAAAAGGGCTGTCGTCGAAAGTGACGCATATGAAAAGTTCTGTCGGCGAAATGTCCATAAGTGAAACACCCTGCTGGGGAAACGGAAATAAATGAATCATCCTATCAACGAACAGTCCAATGGCGAATCGGTCTCCTAAGACCGATCCGCCATTGGACCGTTCTCCTAAGAACGGTTGCTGAATCAGTCTGACCGGATGCAACTGAATACATAGTACTTTTAACAACTAAAAAGTGTAAAATAAAAACTTTTTACAAAAAAACAACCGACTTCTAAAAACCACTACAAAGTGAACAATAACTAGTTTCGGAAGTCGGTGTCAAAAAACGAATATACAAAACCGAAGACACCGACTTCCGAAATTAGTTATTTTTCACTTTGTAGTGGTTTTTGGAAGTCGGTTGTTTTTTTTTGTAAAAAGTTTTTTTTTATATTAATTTTAGACGTGTAAGTACTTATTTTTATCCATACTAATTTATAATTATGAATTCAAAAGTAATTCAGTCCGTGTGTCTTTTTAATGCATTTGGTCATTTTTACCCGCCATGGCAGCCAATGTGATAAATGACCGGAGCAAGACATAGACAATTTTTTCCCACATACTTATTTGTATTAAAAATGGTGAAATAGAAAATTCTACTAGTAACTGTAAAAAAAGAAATACCTCTGAATTAAAAAAAAATCTTAAACCGCTATATACATTCCCTCTACCTACATAGCTATATTTAACCAAATTTTAAACCCTATAAAAAAGGAATCAAAATTAACCGCTTGTTCCTTTGCTTAGCCCACATACCATACACGGGTGTGTTTTATGCAAAGCAACCAGCTAATTGTGCCAGCTCTCTGGAATTGTGGCGATGGAGTGAGCAGCCTTTTCGACCCGTCGGAACCCAGCTTTATAGGCCCACAAAATATGGAAAATTTACACATTCCATACTTCTACTGCATTCGTGAATTCGTATTGAAATTTTATGTGTGGATTTTTATGGATGTAAACATGTCCACTGGAATGATTGACGTACTCGGTCTTGGTAAGTATTCAGCGAGTTTTTTGGTATGTTGTCATCATCGTAATTTTACATTCTTGTTAACAATTTACTGACTCGTATGCGATTTTTATGTTCTGCGGAAAAAAATCTAAAATAATTGTCAAATCCTAACCTATTAAAAACCACCCAAGTATTTCTTTCATGAAAAGGTGACTTCCACGATCCCTGCGCCTTTCGAAATCTCGATCGTGTTAAGATACGCCAACCAAATTCACATGTTGTGTCAATAATGCGCTCTACTTTTAAAAGATATATCATAAATATTTTCTAACCATACAAAGTGTTTTTAAATATATAGTTACTAAATTAAAATCGCACCGGAAGACGCAGCGTAGGGAGGCCCCCAACAAGGAGGACTGTTGACCAGCTGAAGGTCGCAGAAAGCCGATGGATGCAGGCAGCACAAGACCGCTCATTGTGGAAAGCCTTAAGTGAGTCCTTTGCTGGACGCAATGGACATCTGCAGGCTGAAGAGGACTAAATTAAACAACCAACTAAACAAATATTGCAGTTTTTTTTATGAAATCCGACGGTTAAAAACTTAATAATTTCATCCTTAACTCAAATATTTGCGACCCCAAAGAATGTAACGTCAAATTACCCAACTTATACTGACGCCAAAACTATTTGAAATTAAAATTTCAGCGAAAATAACGGAAGGAAAATGGGTGAATTCAATTTAACGCTAGTCGACCTTTTTCTACAAGCCTCCATTAAGGGAGTAACTGAAGAAAAACGCCGATAACAGATGTTAATTAATCGTATAAATCTATAAGAGAGAAGTTATCTTTGGGCTTGTGATAGAATGATATTGCTTGTTAAGCAATTAAGTACTGTTTGTGTACTGTTAGATGATATTATTGATAACGTTCGAGCGTTTCAGATTAATAAAGGCTTTTATTGGCGAAAGGGAAGTGATTATGAAGTGTTCGATTTATTGGCCCGGGATTGAAAATGGTAAATAAAGTGTTTCTATTAATAGTTGCGCTTTTTTTATTGAGGATAGAAATTGCTATTGATAAAACGGAGAAAAGGAATCCAATAAATTTAGAAACTTAATTAGTTTTATGACTGTTGTATTGTACCAGCCTCCTATTACAGTAGCTTAGTAGTCAAGGGCTGTAAGTCACCAATCAGCCCAAACTATTTATATATGCCTATAGTTAGAGGGTGCAATTGATACTTATAGTTTACACCCGCGCTAACTACTCAGCTCTACATATATCTCAATTATGAGGTAAGTAGAAAAAAACCGTAATTAAAATATTAAACATTAAACAATATTTAAAGTAAAAGTTTTCTATTCTCACCTTTTTTCCTTTTTTATTATAATTATTTTTTCAAGAACGAAATTCAGCTTCGCCGTTCGATATTTATACGTAATTAATATTAATCATGAATATGCACTTTACTAAGCTTTTGGCTACAGAAGCTCACTAAAATGATAAATAAATATTCTGTAAAGCGAAGGCATGTAAATCAACTGGAATAGAAATTGTTTACAATTGATAACAATGTTTCCTCTTATACCATAACTATTTAATTTGCACAACAAAATCTTATGATCTACGCCTACGTAGATAAAAAAATCAATAATCTAGAGAGAATAAAATCTTATTTGAGCAATAGGCAGATATACAGTATGTTAAATAACAGAGGGCGTTCCCTTAAACTCGTTATTATATATCATTAATATATTAAAATAAAAATATCAGCACAGAAAAATAAGCATAAAATAATCCGAATAAAAAGAAATTATAATTGAAAATAAATTTGAAACCACCTGTTTTAAATCAAAATAGTAGCGCGGAATAGTATCTACCTAACGTTGCATTGCCCAACACACATCAATCAATTAGATCTTAGATCGCCGCCGCATACGTGGCTCGTCATTCATAAATAAATTGCGACGTTGCCGTCTTTCATGTTCGCGTGTACAGTGTGTTTCTTTTACATGTCAATTTAAAATTTTTATTGAATATTTTCATATTGAAAAAAAATTAAAACATTTTGTTTTCGAATGGTAATATTTTTTTTAGCATGTATATATGGTATACTATTTCAGGTTAACGGGAACGCCCTCTGTTAGTTAACATACGGAAATTTCGAAGATATGTCCTAAAACTAAATTAGAAACCTTTTAGGTATCAAAACAAAGAAATGTAAAGTATGGCGTCCCACAAGGTAGTGTACTGGGTCCTCTACTTTTTTTTAATATACGTTAACGATCTCTCGAAAGCAACGACTAACAAAATGGTTTTATTCAATTGAAAATAATATATTTTATATAGAAATTTAAAAAAGCGCTAAATGACATTTTAATTATGTAGATTTATTATACAATTGACGATTTTCTTGAAGATTTAGCTTCACAATCAAAACTTATTACATCCTGGCCACTTTGGATTCAGTGGAGAGACGTGCAAAGAGGCTGATTGGTGACCCTGATCTAACTCGAGTTGGTCTCCAAAGCCTAGAGCACAGGCGTAGAGTAGCCAGCCTTTCGGTGTTCTATAGGATGCATTTCGGGGAGTGTGCGATGGAATTGCATGATTTAATTCCCCCATCTCCGTTCCACCAGCGGACGACCCGTCGTACGGCTGGTTTCCACCCTTACGTTGTTAACACTACTACGATCCGGACGAAGCGTTTAAGCACTGATTTATAATATGTAAAAAAAAAAAAACATGGACCAATACTTAGCCGAATCCATGTAAATATAAACTTCTTATTAACAAATAAAAGGTTACCTGTAAAAGATCGCTGTTAGCGATACATTAGACCGCTCATTGAGCCAACCTCTTCAAAATTATCATATTTATATTGTGTCATGTATATAGTAGACATAATAAAGAGTATTCTATACTATTCTTAGCATTAGCTAATTATCTCGTAATATAAAAAAGTGAAGAGTATTGAATAGTGGTGATTTTTTTTTTTTTTTTTTTACTTATTATAAACCAGCGCTTGACCGCAATCCCGCCTGATGGTAAGCAGTGACGCAATCGTTGATGGTAAAGCGCACTAATTTATTAAGAGCCTATTCACTCTAGCCTTGAAGACACTCAAATTGTAGTCCGACGGAAACACCGCCGCCAAACCACCAAAATTCGCTATTATCCTTAAAAAAAAAGTTCTACTACTATTGTACTATTGTGATCTTCATTATGTCGTTTTAATAGTATAGCAATAGTGCAGCAGCAGCTAAGAATAATACCTATAGAATACTCTTTATTTTTTCATATCACGAGATAATTCTCGAGAGTCTGTCCATACTATGTAGGTACTATCAAAAACACGCCATGAAATTGATATTAATTAATTTAAGAGCCCACGGTACGTTACTGGGGAGGCGGATTTTACTGGATTTCCATATATTTTCCGCGCATATTAATTACGAACGGTTAACGTCTGGCGTCGAGGAGCATTAGCTTAATTCGATGCCAGATACGATTTCGATTTTATTAATTTTTCCGCTCGCATGGGACTGTGGAGCGAAAGTCGCTGGATGTGGTAAGGACATTGTTTTTCCGTCTGATAGTAAGCAGTGATGCAATCGTTGATGGTAATTAGGCGCACTGTTTTATTGAGAACATATTCACTCTAGCCTTGTGGACACTTACATTGGAGTCAGACGGAAACACCGCCGTTGGCAAATTGTTCCAGTCCCTCGAAGTACGCGGTATAAAAGATGAGGCGAAACGCTTCGCCCAGATTGTAGTAGTGTCAACAATGTGGAGATGAATTATCGTCGTACGCCAGGTCGTCCGATGATGGAAAGGAGATAGGGGAATTAAATCATGCAATTCCCTTGCACACTCTCCAAAATGCATCCTATAGGCTGACTACTCAACGCCTGTGCGGCTGTGGGAATGTTGTAACATTAATTTGTCTCAGAACATGTACTGATGAAAAAGACAGAAGACAAATATAAGTTTCGCCCCGTCAAATGAGTCAGCGGTTAATGTGTATTGTGTGTGTGAGTTTCTTAATTTGACAGGACTATAATACAATATGTAAAGAAAACCCTGTCCGATCCATGAAGGTATTGTTAGGTATCGATAACTGATTCTACTAATGCCTACAAAGCCGGAATAAACTTAAAAAAGTCCCTCTAAAAAACCAATATTATTTCGCAAAAAGAGGTAACTTGATACATGGGCGGTAAGCAATACATGCGCGAGCGAAGGGGGGCAGGGCACGCGGCATGCGGTCGCATCGCTCATAATCGAAAATGGTGTCGTCACTTTTAAAAAAATACCAAATTATGGGGAACTTGGAATTAATTCGCGGAAAAAAAGATTATTTCAAAATTCATTAGCATTGTTGATGATTATGTAAAATTTCATATTTCATTTGGTCATGTGTTTACCTACCTTTTATTATCCTCATGGATCGGACGGGGTTTTCTTTACATATTTTATAGAAGGGAATCGGCGTCATGTATGAAAATTTTACCTTCATATCCTGCGGCATTTCCAGTCCCTATAAACCACGGAACCCACAAGGGTCGCGTGGGAGACGCACATTACGGATTCGGAGCGGTGAAATACGACGTACGGTATCAGCATGTCACAAATATTGGTGAGCGCGTGCTTTTTATTGGCGAACGCGGATGTTCGGATGTAGGGTTGAGCGGATGTTTGGATGTTGCTGAGTAGGACCCACCTGTACCAATCGTATTTATATGTCGGCTTTTTGTTTATCTTGGGTTGTAAAATTTTTAGTTGCTTCAATTCTGTCGAAGGTTTTTTGAGGGTACGTTTTTCATATAAATTGTCAAAGATTTTATTTCTCTAAGAAGGTTCATACGGGGACTGATCATTTGGTGTAATATTTAAGGAGTATAGGTAATAATAAATATTCATTTTTAATTCTCCTTCCTCTAATGTGGTTTTGTTGCTCGAGAAACAATATTCATTTTGGATCATTGTAAAATATGATGTTGTTTTCTTTTTAAAAAATGCAGCAGGTGGCCATGTTCTCAGTTGATAGCTATTGATTGCGGTATCAAACACATTCTTTAGATTATGAAAGGTACAAGTGAATGGCCACTTAGGATACTATACACTATTAGTGTTAGACAAAAGAAGTTCATAGAAGCAGAGACACAAAACATTTAATTTTAAAGACATGTTTTTTCAAATAATTAATGATTACAATTTAAAATTTTAGCAACAATTAACAATGTAAATAATAATAACATAATAAAAACAAAACAATGACACATACAAATTAAATAGCATATTAATATATAGCAAAACATTGACTCAAAGAGCAATGTCAGTGACTTTGGTTCTTCTGCGGATCTCCTCTTTTCTGATTCGGTCTCGCTACATCTTCTCGTCGGCCAAGATACCACAGTGTCTTTGACCAGGGTGCGTTGCCAGTGATGACATACGGAACTGAAATATGTTGCATTGTGATGGGCCGCTCACAATACGAAGGCTCAAGGTTACACAAAGGGCGATGTAAAGAGCTATGCTCGGAGTTTCTCTGGTATAATTAAACAACAAATTTACCAAGAATTACCCTTACTACTAATAATATAAATGCGAAAGTTTATGAGGATGGCTGTATACAGAATAGTGCTGATAATACCACAATACATGAAAATAGGAACAGTGCTGGTTCATAGGAATAATCCTAAACCTTAGAAAAAACCTAGCATAAAAAATTGGTTGCCTGTAAAGTCGGTATACGGGCGAAAGTATTACGTGACAACGACTTTGAGTGGTAAAATAATTTTAATGTGAATATTCATTCGTATAGTAGGAAGAAGGATGAAATAATAGTAACAATTTAAAACATTTATTTATACAAAGAATTATATTTAAAACATTAATCTATACAAAGAATCTCGCACTTAATTTCATATTAACAAAATTTTATTTTTACCTTTACACATACATACGTAATTATATACAAATATACATACAATAACTTGCAATACATTTGCCTATCTCTCTCACCCGCTCTTAGGCGGGCTAACTGTGTTCGAGTGGAAGGGACGCGTGCCTTTCACTTTTTATTTATGTCTGTCTCTCTCGCTCTTAGGCGGGCTAACCATGCCCGAGTGGAAGGGACGCGTGCCTCTCACTCGCTCTCATTGTGAGCGCATAGGTAACGTGAGCGGGGCGCGTAACGCAGTTTCTTGAAGTGTCTCCCGGCAAACCAATTTATAAGACGTTGTCACGTCAAAATTAAAACAATTAAAATTTCAAATAAACTAAGTCGTATAAAATTGCAAACGGAATAGAACATCCTTTAAAAATATTGGTTCACTGACCTCCGATCGGCGACAGCGCGATCCTGTATCGACTTGCTTTTTTCGCGCAGTTATTGGTACCGCAGGATGCGGCGGTTATCAACCTGTAAGCGCTTCCTCATCAACATGTACATCATGTAGAAAATGTGAAAAATGAAAAATAATTTCCTGTCTAATGGACATATTTATATGTTTTTTTATGGGTAGAGTGAGAATGTATTAAGGTACATCATGTTTAATTTATTGTTGTATTGTCAGCACCACTCTGTATATGTATTTTGTTACTCTTTTACGCAAATTCGAGTTAACGGATTTGAATGAAAGAAGACTTCTAAACGGCTGCCCCAGATCAGTTAAACGAATACGAATTTCACACTATCAAATAATATTTCTACAATCATTAATGAGTTTCATTATTTACTGTTTAAAAATTTCCTATAATTGTCGTGAAGTAATAAACATAAAAAAGTAAATCTAAACTAATAAACGTAAATCCGTTGTATCAAGTTCTTTAGGTGCAATTACCTCTTTGTACATATTAACTTCAAGTACCTTTGCAATAAAAATCGTCGCAGACACGTTAATACGCCTAGATAAAAGGTCATAGCAATGTTTTTGATGGATGTTTTTGTACATTTGCCGTAGGAGTTACTCGATATTATTTTCAGGATTGTGCAGATATGAAAAGTTACCAAACATTTTAATTTCAAAATACTAATTTTATTTTTTTATTTATTTATTAAAACTTCATGCACAATGAAAAAAAATGCACAATGGCGAACTTAATGCCTTAGGCATTTTCTACCAGTCTACCTTAAGGTGATGCAGAGACAAAACATGGTAGGTGCAAAGATATAAAAGAGAAGTTAAAAGAGAAACACAAAAAAAATATTATAATAAATACATAAATACATACATACAAAATATAAACAGTAGAGAGAGATAAAAAAATATAGATAGAGAAAAAGAATAAATTATATGTTTGATGAATCTGCCAATTTCTTGCGTAAGTATTCCCGAGCTTTAATTTTAAAAGTGTACCGACTGGTCAACGTCCTGATGTTCTGAGGAAGGTCATTCCAAAGAAAAACCGCTTGGACAAGAAATGAAGACTTAAGAAAACCAGAGCGGTGAGAAGGACATCGTAGAAGACAATTATTGGACGAACGAAGATTCCTATTATGCGCAGAGCATAAATATTGAAAATGAGAAGTAAGATAAGAAGGAGAACAGGGTTTGTGTAGGAGTGAAAACAAGGTCGTCAAAGCTCTTAGAGCTCTGCGTTGCCTGATGGGTAGCCATTTCAAGATGCGGTGGGAAGATACATGATCGTACTTACGAAGGTTAAATACGAATCGAATGCAGTTATTTAGAAGTCGGTCAAGTTTATTGAGTAGATCTGCATTCAGGTCGTAATAACAAACATCACCATAATCAATAATGGGGAATATAAGGGATTGAACAAGCATTGCCTTTATGTGTGATGGAAGAACATTTTTTAGCCTATAAAGCGACCGCAATGTCCCGGTCACTTTTTTGCTTACACTTGCAACCTGCTTACGCCAGTCCAGGCAAGTGTCAACATACAGACCCAGATCCTTGACATCAGAGCTGAACGGAATGACTTTGTCATCATAGAAAACTGGTGGTACCACTAAGCCACTCAGCCTACGCTGACTAAAAGTACTCCCTATAATGATGGCCTGGCATTTTGTAGGGTTAACCGCTACTCCGAAAAGATTAGACCAGTCCCTCACCACTCCCAAATTTCGGTTCAGCTCGTCAATCGCATCCGATAAATTGTCAACACTTGCCTGAGTATAGAGCTGTAAGTCATCAGCGTAAAGATGATACGCACACTGAAGTTCAGTAGTAATAAGATCAATAAAGATTGAGAACAAAAGTGGGGATAATATACCGCCTTGAGGGACGCCAGAAACAAGCTCGCACCAGTTAGAAGACGAATCTCTCGCGAGAACTGCCTGCTGATGCCCCCGAAGATACGAGGAGAACCAAGCCAGAACCTCGGAAGAGACCATAAGATGGGAAAGGATGGACAAAAGGACTTCGTGACTGACGGTATTGAAAGCGTTCGAAAAATCGATCAGTACTAAAACGGAGACTTTAGTGTCTTCCATTCCCCGCCTTATATCGTCAGTCACTTTAAGCAAAGCAGAAACAGTGCTGTGGCCGGGCCTGAACCCGGATTGGAAAGGACTAATGAGAGAGTTTAGCTGAATGAAGTGGGAGAATTGCTTATGGACACAGGCCTCAAGCACTTTAGACAAAAAGGGGAGGATAGAGATGGGACGGAAGTGGCTAAGAAGGGTGGGATTTGGAACTTTAGGTAAAGGAAAAACATAAGCTTTCCTCCATAGCGAAGGGAAGTCACCAGTAAATAGGGAGAAGTTAATAACATGGGAAATTGCAGGAAGGAGCGGGTCAAGAGCCGTCACTATCATGTAACGACTGATGTTATCACACCCTACGGCTAATTTTCAGCTATTCAACATCATATATTACTGAGAATCGTGTTTATACATGCGTTTTCATTGTGGGGCAGCCTTCCATACTTCAATTTAGCTATGGCTAAACATGGACAAAACTGACATGTCCTTTGACAGATATGGTTTAAAACCAAGAATATCACATAGGATACTTCTGCTTCGATATTTCCACAGGATCTAAACTTACATAGGCGAAACAGTGGGACACAGCTAGATCAAAATAAAAATATAAACTTCTTGCGTAATTTCCCGTTTATCTTGAAAATCCACTCCTTAAACAGCTCTTTATTATTCATATTTTTATCACAATAGTTTTCTAAGTGCAGCGCTCGAAACAACGTGCAAAAAGTACTGAAAAATATATTTTGCAATTGCTCAAGCCAATTTGATACTTATCACAGTACAGTTAGCGACAAAGTTGGCATCCTTTCATGAGGTAAAAGTACTCCTTCAATACCGACCTGCAGTATTATCTGTCCTTCTCACTAAATAAAGCAAAAGATTGTCTTGAAAAGATGGCTTTTAGTTATAAGACCGTTCATTGTGTGAATCTTTATATCCATACTAATATTATAAATGCAAAAGTATCTCTGTCTGTCTGTCTGTCCGGCTTTCACGCCAAAACTACTGAACCGATTGTAATGAAATTTGGGGCACAGATAGTCTAGAGCCTGAGAACGGACATAGGCTATATAACATCCCGCTATAACCATTAGGATCAGAGCAGTAACAGAAAATGTTATGAAAACGGGAGCAAACACGGACGTACATAATATTGCTTCCATTATTTTAACAGGCGCTTATTTTATGTCAACTAAGCTTTTTCATTTTTGTTTTTCGGAATGAACATTCCCACGGAAACGAGAGCAACCGCGGGCTGTAAACTGAAGTCCACGCGGACGGAGTCGCGGGCAACAGCTAGTTTGTAATATTTTTGGTATGCGTAATACAGAGAATTATATTCTGTAAAGCAAAAACGAAAATATAATGATTAATAACGTTTAAATTTGCCAGCGGCGGTGTTTCCGTCGCACTACAATTTGAGTGTCTTCAAGGCTAGAGTGAATAGGCTCTTAATAAACTAGTGCGCTTTACCATCAACGATTGCGTCACTGCTTACCATCAGGCGGGATTGCGGTCAAGCGCTGGTTTATAATAAGAAAAAAAAAAAAAATAATCACCACTATTCAATACTCTTCACTTTTTTTATATTACGAGATAATAAGCTAATGCTAAGAATAGTATAGAATACTCTTTATTATGTCTACTATATACATGACACAATATAAATATGATGATTTTGAAGAGGTTGGCTCAATGAGCGGTCTAATGTATCGCTAACAGCGATCTTCAGGTCAGGTCAAGCGCTAGTTTATAATAATTTAAAAAAAAAAGTCTATTATAGATTTATTAGGATTGGTTTTGACAGTTTACCTACGAACACCTTTAAACTTATATCAATGTATTAGCAATAACGAAAAAAAATCTCTCAGATAGCGGTATGTGATTAAAAATGCATATACGCTATAGGGTCCTGCAGGTAGTTCTTGATAATATTCAATTAGGCTCAGAAATAATGCAAATGGGTCAACATTCAGCCAGTTTATTTAAATACTAGTTTCGAAATATTCTCATCTATTTTTTTTTTTTTAATCTGCTTAATTTTCATACATGATAATCTCTTCTAAAATTTCTCATAATATTAGCCAAAGAGACCTTCACCCAGCAATAGAATACCAATTAAGCTACAAAAAGAAAAAGCATAACCATCTTTGACGCTACCTGTACCTGTGACTTGGTTAAGTCATTATAAATAAACACTGCAACAGAAATACAATAATATCGTGGCAGTAATTATGTAAAATTTATGTTTTTCAACATGCTTATGGTGCCAGTGTACTAGGTTCAGTATACCAATGAAGTAATTTTGCGTGACTCTAATAAGACTGGACTGCTAGGGATGTGCGAGTCGATTTTATTTATTTTTGTATCCGAATTTATTGAAAAAAAATATCGGCGGATTTCTACTGGCCACAAATTCGCCCAAATATTTGATTATAGGTATCTTTCTCATTCATGTTTCGATCCTATAGGAATATCGGTATAGGAAGTATTAGTAGTATTTTATATTATGTCAATCTTGATTATAAACAGTATTTGTGCCTTTATTAAATTTTCTCTCCTTAAATTAATTGCAATTTAATCAGAATCCCTTAAATATTTTTTGTGTAAAAATGTAATAAATATACATCTAAACGAACACGTTTATAATATTAGAAGAGATTCATGTTTACCTTTTTTATAATTATAAACTAGTGCTTGACCGCAACCCCGCCGGATGGTAAGCAGTGATGCAATCGTTGATGGTAAAGCGCACTAATTTATTAAGGGCCTATTCACTTTAAAAAACTGAGTGAGTAGGAAGGAAGACGGCAGTTGGGCGAGGTAATGCAGTGTTAAACTCAAAAACACGACCAACGATGCTGTGCCAGAGGGAGATTGATTTGGAGTCTAAAATCCGGACACAACAACATTTGACACATCGTACACACATCTCAACACAACTACTCAGATCCGCACTCCGAACGGCTTCACCAGACATCACGCCGGAACAAGTCGAATCGCTTGGCGACAAAACTTTGTCTGGAGGGTCATAATCGACCCTCCAGACAATCGGGATCGAGTTAAAGCGAGTAGCCTGCTTCAAGTATCTGGGCCACTGGGTCACCGAGTCTCTTGCGGATGACCAAGACATGGAAAGGGAACGCAGGGTATTATCCATCAGAGCAAACATGCTGGCCCGTAGGTTTGCGCGTTGCACTAGGCAGGTAAAAACGACGCCTTTTAAAAGTTATTGCCAGTCATTTTATACATGCAGCCTTTGGGTCAAACATACGAAAAAGTCTTGGGATACCCTGCGAATCCTGTATAACAACTCGATCAGGGTGCTGATAGGACTGCCGCGCTACTGTAACGCATCGGGAATGTTTGCTGGTGCACGTGTGGACGGATTCGCGGCGATAATGCGCAAAAGATCTGCGTCCCTGATGCGTCGGGTGCGCGATAGCTCCAACAGTTACCTGCAGCTCATTGCTGAGAGGTTGGACTCACTGCATTTTTATGGAGCACTGGACAAAGGCGTATATATTGTATTCCTAGTTTAAATTTGACATTTTATTTTGTTTTTAATTTTGACATTTTATTTTATTTTGTTTTTTGGCATTTTATTTCATTTTTAAATTTTACATTTTGTTTTTTAATGATTCGATCTGACATATCATAATTCTTGACATTTTCTACCATCTGATGCGATGTCAACTATAAGTTATTGTGTAGTTATATTTAATGAAATTTCTTTAGTATAATTTTATTTTATTACTTTGTGTTTCATGTCTGCTGTGTGTTTATATTTACTTTTGTGAAACTATGGGTATCTTACCTGAAATTAAAAAAAAATGATGATGATGATGATGATAACTTCTGCCGGCAGCCGATGTTATGGCCTACCACCGAAAAAATAGTGATGCTTTTTAACTGAAATATTATGTTATATTCAAAATAACACCACAACACGTTTGTTTTTCTCAAAGGGTCGGACAAAGGTGCACCTAAATAACTCCTACATTTCCCACAATTCGATTTAGAGGCATTTATTTCTCAAGAAAAGAGTTTCGTAATTACTACAGGTATCCGAATTTTTCATAGATGCAATTAGATACCAATTTTCGTTAATAATGACAGTCAATGGTAACGACAGCATTGATGGTATAAAAAAAGGAATACAAAGATAAAAATATGTTTTTATCTTTGTATTCCTTTTTTTATACCATCAATGCTGTCGTTAAGTCAAAAATGAATATACCGATATTTTAAGTTCTTTGTAATAGTATCCGCTATCGATATATTTTTACCCAGCACTATTCTAATGGACGGCTAAAAGAGTATGTAACATGTTTTTATGCACACACGCTAATGTTGAAGCCTTTGAGTATTAACTAGTACTCAAATATATATTAAAACTGGCAACTTTTTGCTTTCCGTTTTCAATTAACTAGTTGATGACTAGTTTATGATGCAGACTCGGTGATTTATATTCCAACTGTTACTTTAGGAACCGCCTTTTGATCTTTCTAAGTTTAAAATCAATACTAATATATAAAGCTGAAGAGTTTGTTTGTTTGTTTGAACGCGCTAATCTCAGGAAGTACTGGTCCGATTTGAATTATTTTTGTGTTGGATAGCCCCTTAATTCAGGAAGGCTTTAGGCTATTATAACATCACGCTGCCATTAGGAGCAGAGCATAACTAGCTCCACGCGAACGAAGTCGCTGGCGGCCGCTAGTGTGTAATATTAGTAGGAAGTATAAAATAATATTTCATTCTTTTCCTTCTTCATTTATACGTAGGCTTGACTACCAACTTAATATCTCCGTCATTCTTTCATATTTTTTTTAATATGGCTATAGAACAGCAAATTGACGTAGAGTGTCAATTTGCTCAACAAATAATTATCCTGACCGTGAATACTCGTTTCTATTATATATCTTTTTCATTTATATCATACTAGCGGACGCCAGCGACTTCGTTCGCGTAGAGATAGTTATGCTCCGCTCCTATTGGTCGCAGCGTGATGTTATATACCCTAACGCAGTAATGCCTTCTTGGATTTCTGGGCTATACAACGAAAAAAGAATTTTACATATCGGAACCGTAGGTAGTTCCTGAGATTAGCGCGTTCCAACAAACACACTCTTCAGCTTTATATATTAGTGTAGCTTTGTTTAGTTTGCTTTTAAAAATTGATTGAGTAAACTATGGATCAAATAACCGACTGATAGTGAAAGCCAAGTACTCAAAAATACAATACATATTCAATATAGTTTAACTTTACTGGAAACTTTACTGGAAATATGAGCATAATGCACTCCAAACACTCTGATAAATAACTAGTGTCTCCAACACCAGCGACCTAAAAATGCTTCCTTCCACTCTGACTTACAAACATACCTACATCAGGCACCTGAAGATTTGATACTTCATGCTATCTCGTTCTGTAGCCGCGCTATAGAAAGAGATCGCAGTAACTCTTAGAAAAGATAAAATGTCTTGGTGTCGTATATTCAGGCCGTTTGTTCTGAACGGCTCATGTACTTTTATGTTCTCAGTCAAGTACAATACTGACTCAGTACTTGCATTGCTCCTTGTTATCGGTTAAGCTTTTAAAATTGTTGTGGGAAATGTATTTGTATGTACTGTTAGTATACTTTATAAAATATGAATGTCTTATATTATTATAAATGCGAAAGTATCTCTGTCTGGTCTGTCTGTCCAATACTACTGAACCGATTGTAATGAAATTTGGTACACAGATAGTCTAGAGCCTGAGAAAGGACACAGGCTATAGAACAACCCGATATGACCAATAGGGATCAATAGGAGCAGATCAGTATCAGAAAATGTTGCTAAAACGGGAGTGAACGCGGACGTACATTTTGCTCCCATTATTTTAACAGGTGCTTATTTTACATCAAATGAGCTCCTGTGAAGGTCACGCGGACGGAGTCGCGGGCAACAGATAGTATGTTATATAGGATGTATTTTGGTGAGTGTGCAGGGGATTAGATGATTTAGATCAATCTTACTTTAGCGCAGCTTCGTTTGGTCGCGTTGGTCTTGACCATTGCATCACCTCGCTCAACTGCCGTCATCCTTCCTATTCCTTAGTTTTTTTTAAGTGAATAGGCTTAATAAACTAGTGCGCTTTACCATCAACGATTGCATCACTGCTAACCATCAGGCGGGATTGCAGTCAAGCACTAGTTTATAACTACTACAAAAAAATCCCCGGTTTCCGTTCCACCATCAATGACCCGTCGTACGGCGAGTTTCTACTCTTACGTTGTTAATACCACTACGATCCGGAAGAAGCGTTTCACCTCCTCTTTTATACCGTGCACATCGAGGGACTGGAACAATTTGCCAGCGGCGGTGTTTCCATCTGACTGCAATTTGAGTGTCTTCAAGGCTAGAGTGAATAGGCTCTTAATAAACTAGTGCGCTTTACCATCAACAATTGCATTACTGCTTACCATCAGGCGGGATTGCGGTCAGGCACTAGTTTATAAATAAAAAAAAAAAAACAAATTCGTTTATTCACACTTAAATAGAGTAATTACAACGGATCTTGTGTTATGTTACAATATTTAGTTTTATATTCTAATCGGGACTTTGGTCTTGGAGGGTCTCCAGATCAATCTCCCTCCGGCGCAGCATCGTTGGGAGTGTTGTTTGGTTTTCACTCAGTTTTTTGAGTGAATAGGCTTAATAAACTAGTGCGCTTTACCATAAACGATTGCATCACTGCTAACCATCAGGCAGGATTGCAGTCAAGCACTAGTTAATAAATATTAAAAAAATTGCTTGTGGTATGAATAGTACTTTTCCAATGAAAAAACACAATACGATGAGAGAGAGAGAGCACATCAATAGAATATTTTTAAGAAAATTGTCTTGTCATATATGTAGATACATATTATGTAATTTATGATTGAGCGAAGATAATAAATTATTTCAAGACTTAAATAATAATTGTAAGTATTAGTTAGGTGCTACGAAGTGCTACGTCAGTGATATCGTCGTAGTATCGTCTACGGCGTAGTCAACAATTGCTACGGCGTAGTCAAAAAACTTGGTTTATACAATACGAATACACAAAATGAGCGAATGGCTATAATGAGTGGTTTGGTGATTTAGTTTTCAATATTTCGTTTTAAATATTAGTTTTATTTTATAGACTAGACTAGTTTCCAGTTTTAACTGGCCGCATGAAATTTCATGATTTTTTAAAGCACACATTTAAACATTTGTTATTAGTCATGTTTATTTAGTTTGATACTCAGTTTTAGTACTGCGCCTGTAAATATACACGCAATTTATAATTATTTATTAAATACCTGGCGCTTTAAATGGGGCCTCACATTTCAATATAACTTGTTTTTTGTGAGTACCTTTCGTTCTTCATAAGTACGTCTATCAATTGTAATTCTTATAATAAATAATTATTTTTTTTAATTTGATATATTATCATCAATCTATAAGCGTAATATTTATTGGCCAAAGTTTATAATTATATATGAAATACATAGTACATTTGATTTCAATACAAAAGCAACTTATGATAACAAATTTCTTTCTAGGTATTCGTGCCACGCACATCCGTTTTTATTTTATAGCACTATTCTAGAATAAGTGGCCTGTACTCCCGCTATATAATTAAGTACGCTCCACTTTAGGTTCCATAAAACCCTTACTTAAAGCTGAATAAATAATTAAACTCTATCGATTTGCCAGTAAAAATAACCTGAAATACTAATACAAACCAACTTGTCATTGTCTTGTGTATATATAAATATGTATATATAAACACATTAAAAATTAAGCGAGTGTAAAAAAAACATAACAAATTGGGTAATGACAATAACTATACACACACTCACTCAAACACACACTCACACAAACTCACTAAACAGACGCACACACATATACTCACTTAAACACACACACACTCAAACACACGGCATCGGTTATCTGCGCGAAGACTTCACAATCGACACTTTCATTGATTTGACAAAGCTCAAGTCTCACTGTGCCGATAGAGGACGCATTCATGTTTTCCAAACAAAAATGAGTGACAAATCTCGTATACGCGTGAATGTTCACTGTAATGACACAAGCAGTGGCTGAGCAATCAACTACTGTTCTGCGTGTCATTAAATTCCCATACGGTACAAGTATTTATATGGTCTACAGGTAGTTGTTCCGGGTCTGCCTGTGTATGTATGCTGACTTTAAATGTTTGTAAACTGTGCGAACCTGTGTTCGCAATATAATTTGCTTTATTAATGAGTTGCTGGCACTGACCTTCAATTAAAATAACCAATTTTCATATACATTTCATTAATCAAAATTCCCAAAAGCTAACGCGTATACTCTAGTCGGCCAGTGCGCAGTAACTGGCAAATCAGTTCATTCGTCACACATGCTTTCCAAAATCGCTGACACGCAACATTCAGTCTACATGGTCTCTACAAACGCACTCACGATACAGGAGATATTCAACGTGTGGAGTGCATCGTTTATATTTTTTTTAATAAACAAAAAAGTTAGCACACTGAGTGTTTTGCTTTCACGATGCGGGTATTTAGGTATTTTGCATAGGTGTTATATTTTTGTATGCAATCCCCTCCGTACGACAGAAATATACTCCATATATATGTTAACTACAAAAAAAAAGTCACCACTTAGAACTACCGACTAGAATAAACAAAACAGTTTGGCCGTGGAGGGTCTCCACATCAATCTCCCTCTGGCGCAGCATCGTTGGTCGTGTTATTGGGTCTAACATTGCACCACCTCGCTCAACTGCCGTCTTCCTTCCTATTCACTAAGGTTTTTTTGAGTGAATGGGCTTAATACGCTTATAATAATAGTGCTTGTTCCAGGTGCCCCTGAAGGTGGCAGGTTCATGAATTAGGTTTTTTTTTTCCTTTTTAATATTCTATTTTGTTTTTTGTATTTTCTGTTACTTGTTTTATTATATTTAGATACTAACGTAGTTGTTTTAAGTCATAATTTTACTAACAAAATATGGGGAAACCTGAAATAAACAAATTTTATTTTATTTATTTAATAAACTAGCGCGCTTTACCCTCAACGATTGCATCACTGCTTACCATCAGGTGGGATTGCAGTCAAGCGCTAGTTTATAATTACTAAAAAAAAGGTAGTAGGTACGTGCGTTTCTCCTATTAGATGTGAAGATGTCCATGTAATGTGTATGTGTATCTCGGGAAATCATTTGGTGCTAACGGTACCAAGCCTACCTAAGGTACCTTTGGTTATCAACATTACTTTGGAACTAGAGCCCTGAATACTTCCTCAGATTTTCTTGTAGTTCTAAACTTGATACTGGCGCCGATTCTGTTCTAAATAAAATTAACTAATTTTAAGTTATATGCATCTTTTTTTCCATTTCGTTTGAAAAGGACAGAAGATAAAATGTAAGTTTAGACCTGTCAAATTAGTGCGCTTCTGACGTAAACTGGCGTAGTCGCCATGTTTTTAATCGCGCCTAAAATGTCTATGGAGTATCTTAATTTGACAGGATTCAAATAAAATGTTATTTTCTATCCTTTTCTTAACGCAATGAAAAGAAAAAGATGCACATAACTTAAAATTAGTTTACTTTGTGAACAACAGAATCGGCGCCAATGACTTAAAATTTTTGAACGTACGTACTTAGAATTTTTTTGAATATAATGTCCATAAGTAAGAATAAGATGAAGTCAAGAAGTGTCATAAACAAGTTTCGCAACATTAGACAGAAAGTTATTGCTTTCCTACGTTATACATAAACAGACTATAATGTTCCCACCAAAATCTTCAACCCTAAAGTGATTGGCAAAAGACTAGGTGGTTGATGACGATACCTGGGAAGACTGGCTGTCTGACTACCCTTTACGATTGTCAAAGGTATAATAGGATTAAAAAACGTGAGGCAGGAAGCAAATTTTCGTCGCACATACCCCAATGTTTGAAGAGTAAAATCTTCAACCAGTGCGTCCTACCCGTCATGACTTACGGAGCCGAGACGTGGACACTAACGGTCAGACTAGTCCATAAGTTTAAAGTCGCTCAGTGAGCTATGAAGCGGGCTATATTGGGCGTCTCTCTGAAGGACCGCATCAGAAATGAGGTGATCCGACAGAGGACCAGAGTTACCGACATAGCTGAGAGGATTAGCAAGCTGAAGTGGCAATGGGCTGGTCACATATGCCGCAGGACCGACAACCGTTGGGTAAACGAGTCCTTGAGTGGAGACCGCGTCTCGGCAAACGTAGCGTGGGACGCCCTTGGGCGAGATGGAGCGACGACATCAAAAAGGTGGCTGGTAGTGGCTGGCGGAGAACTGCTCAGGATCGAGCTTGTTGGCGTGCCATGAAAGAGGCCTATGTCCAGCACTGGACGAGTAAAGGCTGATGATGATGATGATGATGATGATGAATGTTCCCACTGTTTGGAGACAGGTCTCCCCTCAGTGAGAAGGGGTGGGCGTAATCTACCACGCTGGCCACTGTGTGGATTAGTAGATGTCACATGTCTTCGAAATTTTCAACTCTAGGACAGGTTTCCGCACAATGTTTTCCTTCACCGTTTTGAGGGCAGTAGTGGTAAAATAATTTACACAAAGTAAAGCGCTTGATTGGGTTCGAACCTATGGCCTACTACTTGTAAGTCACGGCCGATACCACTAGGCCATCGCTGCTCTCAAGATACATTATATATGTATAAAAATTTCAACTATATATCTAAGCAAATATTCATTAAATAAATTCCTCGGTGCGCTCAGTGGTAGGCCTTATCATCAGCCGCGGCTGTAGTGACCATCCACCAGACGAAGTCTTGCTGCCAAGCGATACGTTGTCTTCCGGCATGATGTCTGGTGAAGCCGTACGGAGGACGGATCACAGCAGTTGGGATGCGATTTGTGCCAGGTACGGTGCGACAAATGTTGTCGGGATTTTGGTCGTGGAGGGTCTCTAGATCAATCTCCCTCTGGCGCAGCCTCGTTGATCGTGTTGTTAAATTTAACTGCTGATGCAATCGTCGATGGTAAAGCGCGCTGGTTTATTAGGAGCCTATTCACTCAAAAAAAACTAAGTGAATGTTAAATCAAAATCAAAGCATTTATTTCAAATAAACCAGTTACAGGCAATTTTGAATTGTCAGAAGGTCGGTGAGTCAGTAGGATGAAGCTAGTCGCCCATTCCAAAGAGTAGGTACTTATGGAAAAGAACGGCAAGAAAGACATTCTTTTAAATTATCAAGCTATTGATACAAATATGTATTTGATTACATGATTCATGTTGAAATCAACCGTGTGAGAACGATGCAGAAATATATTGTACGTTTATGTTTTACTAGCTTTCCGCCCGCGGCTTCGCCCGCGTGGAGTTCGGTTATATCGCGCTTTTTAGATTTCCCTCGGGAACATCAAATTTTTCCGGGATAAAAGGTAGCCTATGTTATTTCTCAGGGTCTAAAGATTGTCTGTGCCAAATTTCATCAAAATCGGTTGAGAGGTTTAAGCGGGAAAGCGTAACAGACAGACAGACAGACAGAGTTACTTTCGCATTTATAATATTAGTATGGATAACAGAGTAAAGATAACAGATAATATTAGAAATATTATAGGCCACTACATTACCCGCATACTAACAAAAGAAAATCCTATGAATTCGTAAATAACATTCAAGGAACCTCAGAACATATAACAAATTATACGTTGAGAGAGGTTTATACTTGTACGTACCCATTACGTGAAGCACAAAGCGACTGCAATTGCGTTTGCAGTTGCCCGCCTTTATGCACTCGAATAGGGTAGCCATGTGCAAACTTTAAGGATATTTACTCGAATACCCGAAATTACTTTCTGAAGTTATATTGTGTGTTCTGAGAGTTTAGTAATTGTGGCCATACGAGATAAAGCTTAAGGTCTTGCTGAAGCAATTATTCTCTCTCTCTCTCACTCACTTACATACATATAGACAGACAATTTTTCATTTTAATTCGCTTTTTGTTGGTCTCTTTTATAGTTTTGTTAATGTAAGAATATTTTTTTTTTTAGTTTTAAGTGTTTGTATCTCCAGCGCGTCTCCCAAATACAATTATGTTTTTCTTTTATTTTTCTCCGCTTAACAGTCGTTTATCTCTCTGTGTAGAAACACAGAGAGGAGAACTTTTACAATTATATAATATTTGAAGTCTTATAGGTACTCCAGTTTAATTACCCGTTCAATCAAACACGTATACCAATCTATTATGTAATTCCCGGTAACTATTCCACAATATGATTTTGGTAGATCTAAGGATACCTACTCTTGTCCTCTCTTTCTTCCATAATTATTGTCGAAAACTTGTAGTATCTAATACCACAATTACTAACTCATACTTTCTTGTTCGGAGAATACAAAATAATATAATGATTATAGAAACTAGAGGTTTTTTGAGAGATCTAATAGTAATTGTTGAGTAGTCCGGGAAATAAAGTACGGCCTTTCGTGCCAAAATGTATAATAAATAAGATTTACAATAATGTTTAAGTAGTGTACTGTATTAAGAGATTATCGCGCGCGTCTGTCGTCTGGTAGGCTTCGTGGTCGAATGTTCGAGGCGCCCGCGCGGCGCGGCTGGCGGGCGTTCGGCGATTGTCCGGAGCAGTCGTGATGCCCCCCTCAGCCCGCAGGCCGCTGGCGCAGACAGTAATCGTTCTTAAAAATTTACACTATTGATTTCCTTCTAGTAATCGATCTTAAAAATTGATACTTTAGCTTACTTTACCAAAGTATCTTCGGTGAAATTTTAATAAGATGAATCCGCAATAACTCTCCTAGTGAGAGTTTTTCTCTGAAACCAATATGGAGGTTACTTTAAAGAAATAAATAGTGTATATATATATATCGTAAGGAAAAGTGAAGAATATTGTGTTAAATAAAAACCAAATTATTTTACCAACGCAAATATCAAAACGCAAAAATCTTGGGAAAAGCCTTTTCCAAGATCGGCTACCAATTCAAAGGGATACAAGTGCGGCTGCTGATCTGATCTCCACAATCAAGTTACCAGATAATAAGATAACCTTTAGTAAGACTGATTGTCAAACTTTTGAGTTATTTTCTCGGTGGTAGGCTATAATATCGGCTGCCGGCAGAAGTTCCCACCCACCAGACAAAATTTTGCCGCCAAGCGATTTGTCGTGTTCCGGCATGATGTCTGGTGAAGCCGAACGGAGGACGCGATCTGTAGGATGCGCCAAATGTTGTTATGTCGGGAGTTTGGTCGTGGAGGGTCTCCAGACCAATTTCCTTCTGGCGCAGCATCGTAGGTCATGTTGTGTTGGGTTTAACATTGCATCACCTCGCTCAACTGCCGTATTCTTACCAATTCACTCAGTTTTTTTAAGTAAATAGGCTCTTAAAAACCTAGCGCGCTAACCATCAACGATTGCATCACTGCTTACGATCCGACGGGATTTGCTTGACCGCAGTTAATTTACAATTACATAAAAAATAGCATTTTCTGTCCACATTGAAGAAAAAAGCCCTGTAATAGAAATACTTTATTTATCATTTACAATGATTAAAAAAATACACACGACCCGTAGCGAATATCAAAGATCTACCAATGAGAGCCAGAACCTGCAATATACTTTCCATGGCACGAGAGTCTATAGCGAGGTCTCGGTATGTATCATAGACCAAACACGGCAAGCATAGATTAACCTCATCGATTGGCTGTTATTTCGTAGCATCAACGCGAATAACGTCTTCGAAAATTCCAAGGCACTTAAGTTTCGTTCCGTCTTCCACGGCTATCTCATTTAAGGATAAGGATCACAAACAGCAATTTTCAGGACAAAATCCCCTTATCTTATTACGTAGTCTTCCTACCAAAAGCGCAGCTTATTTAATAGTTTCTTAATTACTGCTAATCTTGCTGCACTGTATCCACCTAGTAATTTGCTCCATTTAAAACGTCTGACGAACTGAAAGGGCCTTCTCACTAAATTAAACTCGAGTGAAATAAACTAGCTCCGAGTCGAGTAGATACTTTATTTTTAAAGACTGTAGGTAATTCTATCCGTTGTGAGTTAAAGTGATTAGTGTTAATGAGATATTTTTAAGAGGGGGCTACTAGTGGGGGGGGGGGGTCCTATGCGGCTGTTTTAATAAAAACAGTCGCATAGCATGATCAAACAGGTTCTTCTTGGTGGTAGGCCGTAACGTCGGCTGCCGGCAGAAGTTACCACCCACCAGACAAAGTCTTGCCGCCAAGCGATTCGTTGTGTTCCGTCATGACGTCTGGTGAAGCCATACGGAGGACGGGTCTGAGCAGTTGTGTTGCGATGTGTGCCCGGTACGATACGCCAAATGATGTTGTATCGGGAGTTTGTTTGTGGAGGATCATCTTCATCCCAGCGTTAATCCCAGTCGCATCCGAAGCCTTTTCAGCTTTGGAGTCTGGGGTCCGCTTTACCAGTCCAACTGCTGATATGGCTAAACTTCGACATTTTCCGTGAAGCGACTGCCGTCTGACCTCCACAACCCGAAGGCGACATCGAAGCATTGCAGCTAGACCAATTGTTGGACTTTTGAGGGCTCCAACAACCCGTAACGACTACCACTAGATGTTCGTACGGCAACCGGGAACAACGGCTTAACGTGCTTTCCGAGGCACGACCAGACCAGTGCAAATATTCATATTCATGCATACAAATACTTGCACTGTGCGGGGATCGAACCCGCGCCACTTTGCGCAGCGGCCGCGTCCGCTACCGCTACGCCACGGAGGCTGTCAAGGAGGATCTCCAGATTAATCTCCCTCTGGTGCAGCATCGTTGGTCGTGATGTTGGGCTTAACATTGCATCACCTCGCTCAACTGCCGTCTTCCTTCCTATTCAGTCAGTTTGTTTGAGTGTTACTTAATAAAATAGCGTGCTTTATCGTCAGCGATTGACTAGTTTATAAGACAAAAATTAAAAAAAAAAAAACAGGTTTAGGCTACGCTTGCCACGATTGCCTCTAGAACTCTCCGTGTCTCGGAAAGAACATTAAGCCGTTGGTCCTAGCTGTCAGTTGTGGACCTTTAATGGTCGTTGAGGGCGGTCATAAATCCGAAATTCTGACACCCTGTCTTATCAAGATGTATCGTATTAACTCGTAACTTGGTTGGGAAGTCAGATAGGCAGGAGCTTCATGTAAAATTCTGGAATATAGCCGCATTTTATGAGACTGAAAGGTAACTCTGAAATAAACTGACGAGGTGTATGTATGTGTATATTTTTGAGTTGAATGTGGTTTGTGCTTTTATTTATTTCCAGTGTCTTTGCGACAAGACTAGGTAGAAGATAATAAAGAAATTAATTTTAAAGATTGTTAATGAAAGAAGATTTTTTTGAGATGATAGTTTAGTTGCAACATTATTTTTCGTTTATTTGAAACGTGAAACACGTGTCCAGTATTTTTAAGAAACGAATCTATGTACAAAATTCCAAAAAGATGTCATGATAAACCACAAAGTTATGAGCTTTTTATCCCACTTGATTGTCCCAACAAAAATATGGTCAACGCTCTGTGGCGTCAGTTGTTGCTCGTACTATGATCTACCGTAAGCTATAAGGCCTGCTCGGTTACCATACTGTTACAATACCTAAAAGTATTTGGGAAAAAATATAACGCAGCTAGTAATTAATACAATGCAACACAGCAACTGGACGAAATATTTCATTTCGTATTACATTATATCTATAATATAATACGTTATTTTTTTCTTTATTAAATTGGAAGCCTGAATATAGTTTGTTCAAAATAAGCAACTGAATCGATTCCAATCATTTTTACACCATGTTATATTTTTTCCCAAACAGCTGCCGGTAGATCATTGTAGGTACTTGGCGCGTGCGCATATTTGGACAGCCACCCCCCTCCACCCCACGCTGCGCTGCTAGCGGGCGCGGGCGAGCCACCGGTGGACCATATTTCTGTTGGGGCAAACAAGTAAGATAACAAGCTCATAACTTAGTGGTTTCATGATATCTTGGAATTTTGTACATGATTCTTTAATTAAAAATATTTGATCAGTGTTTCGGATTTCACAAAAAAAAAATAACGATGTATATTTCGTTGGCAGTGTGACCATGATTGCGCCATCACGATATCCTGGGTAAGATATACATAAGTATTGATAACGGTACACCCATAGAGAGAAATTACATAAATAGAACTATTCCTATTTCTTGCCGAGACTAACATGCTGATTACCGGTTAGATCATTAATTATGCTGGCTCAGTATATTCGCAATTCTCATTAATGTTATGTTTGAATTTGATAGATTATGCCAATTCCGTGGTCGTTGCACTGCGTTTGTGGTTCTGTAGTGGTCAATCTACAAGCTTCCTGCATCTTTATTTACGAATGAAAACTTGCAAAACTAAAATTTTAACATAACGAATATGTTTAGTATATTTTCCAATGATTTGATAAAACAAAATTTGTTTTTTCTTTTTTACAGCCAGTTGAAAGAGTCGAGACAACTGTATGGGATTCAAAACTTTGTTAAAACTTGCTTGCGTTTTTTATCTTGCAGGTAGTCGATTTTGAGTAACGGAGTAATAAAAAGTCAGTAACTCTCCTATATCGTAACATCGGGAATGATTATTTGATAAAATAACTGTCTCATCGTACTCCATTTCTCTCTGTTAGCTGCCCCTGAGGACTAACTGAAATTAAATGAGCTTATTTCGCCATTATGTCCTAGAGGTAAAACTTCGAAAACATGCGACATCTATCAACCAGCACTGGGCCCGCGTGCATTACGGCCCACTCTCTCTCACCGAGAGGAGGCCTATGTCCCAGGAGTGGGAACATTAGTGGCTGATTATGTAATATTTATGTGTTATTACGCAATTTGATATCTGTTCTTGATTACTTAATTATATTTAGTAGACCGGCTGACGACGTCAGGGTTCCACTTCATGGATGACTCCGCTGGTTTTTTTTTTAATTCTTGTCTAACCACGATCCCGCCTGATGATTTCACGTTTTTTCTTTTTTTATATAACTAGCTGTCCGAGTGTCCACCCGCGTAGAGTTCGGTTTTATCGCGCTTTTTAGATTTTCCTCGGGAATATCAATGTTTCCGGAATAAAAACTACCTAAGGTCTAAGGTCTACTACCTGAGGTCATCGGAAAGCTTGGAATTAGAGATGCCGATGCATTCCACTAGTTTCTATGATAAATCCTTTACTGTACAAGCAGTTCGGCTTTGGAATGCCTTGCCCGTGTCCGTAAGGCGTGCTCAAACACTGTTTACTTTTAAAACTATGATAAAAAAAGCACTTCCTCTCTCTTTAAACATACTATTATATTTTATATGCTCTTGTATAATATTTATTAATTAGATGTATAAAATTATTCAAACTAGTATACACTTAACGTATACATTCATTGTATAATCTATGTAAATAGTACACTGTAGACTACCTACATTATTTCTTTATCCTTCCCCTTAGAATTCCATCCAAAGGTTGTCTGTAAAAGATCGCTCTTAGCGATAAGACCGCCCAGTGTGTCACCCTTTGTAAAATATTTTTATTTATGTTCTGTAATCTATATGGTGTACATAATAAAGAGTATTCTATTCTATTATGAATCCGGACTTCTAACTTTACGTCTGCAAAATATCAAATCGGTTCAGTAATTACGGCCTCAAAGCGGAACGAACAACAAACAAAGTCACTTTCCCATTTATAATATTAGTAAGGATAAACTAGTGCTTAACCGTTATCCCGCCTGATGGTGGTAAATAGTGATGCAATCGTCGATGGTAAAATGCACTAGTTTATTAAGAGCCTATTCACACTAAAAGCCTGAGTGATAAGGAAGGAAAACGGCAGTTGAGCGCGATGATACAATGTTAAACTCAACAACATGACTAAGGATGCTGCGCTAGAGGGACATTGATATGGAGACCCTCCACCACCAAATTCTCGATACAACAACATTTGGCGCATCATACCCGGCACACATCGCAGCACAACTGCTCAGAGCCGTCCTCCGTACGGCTTCACGAGACATCATGCCGAAACACGACGAATCGCTAGGCGACAAGACTTTATCTGGTGGGTAATAACTTCTGCCGGCAACCGATAGTCTACCACCGAGAAAATAACCACGATTCGTCAATTCCTCTCTCTGTAGCCCCGTAATATGCGCGCATGACATTCTCGTTCTAAGTCCATCTCATGCGTTGCACTCGCCCACTACTTTTTTTCTTTATCCCTAAAATTCCACGTAGAGCAGCAACAAGTCTAGTTAGTATTTGATCATTTGTTTTAAATATATTTTAAATTTAAATAATATTATGTTACTGCCAATGAAACAATGTCAGGAAACGAGTCCTGGCGGAGCGGAAGGGCGTGTCAGACTTTTACTGACTAAAACCCACCCGTGTTTCTTCACTTGCCTGTGGGACGGCCAGGGCCACGGTTTCTTGTTTAACCAACCCGCAACCCTGACCCAGGAGGCATCGGTCTTCGTGGACCCCGAGTGGAGACCGCGTCTCGGCAAACGTAGCGTGGGACGCCCTTAGGCGAGATGGAGCGACGACATCAAAAAGCTAGCTGGTAGTGGCGGAGCTGACGGAGAACTGCTCAGGATCGAGCTTGTTGGCGAGCCATGGAAAAAGCCTATGTCTAGTAGTGGACGAGAAGAGGCTGATGATGATGATGATAACTGTCAATGATGTAAGATTAGTACGGACGATAGCTGAGCAGCACCAAAACTAATTGCATAACATATTATTACTATCAATTTGAATCATTTTGAAGCTTATTGCTAATCCATTGCTCCATAAGTACAAAAAATGTGTCTGCTCAGCAACGTAAAACATGCAATAAATGTTGTTGAACTGTCAAAATGAAACCCATTGCTACTGATAAAATGTTATGCAATGACCCTGTGGGTCAAGCTAGCCGAGATTATCAAATACTCAAATCAACAGCTTGTAGTAGCTTGATATGCTATTTTCTGTACAAGGGAGGCCTGTACTCAGTTTTCGTTTGGGTTGTTCATTGACAAATAAGAATCACGATTACTAACTTAGCTTTTATAACGACAACCAAAAAAGTAAACTTAAATATTTGCAATAAGGAAGGTTATTCTGTCACTTTAAAAGACATTAACACTCATGATCCGCACAACTATGTATCAACTATTTGGCATACCTACTCATGTCCTTGCGAAACTACGTAATGGCATTTTAATTGCATTCTAATGCTAGGGAAATTTAATTAGTGAAACCTGAAATAAGTTGTTGGCAGGTTCCTTCAAAGCTTATTAATTCAGAATTTTTATTCAAAAGTTTTAATTACTTTGACGTACGAAGCCTCGTAAATGATAATGCTAGCCTTTGAAACTTTTCCGCTTTTATATTTTTCCGGTTTGTATTGAATATTTCACTTGAAAATATTTTTAATTACTTTACGCGCCTGACGAATTGTATAATTAAAGCACTTTTGAATCCAAAATAAGAAATAAGATTATTTTTCTTTGAATGCTTGAAAATAAATTAATGCGTGTGTATTCTCTTATTATAGACATATAACTGTATACTTCCCTTCCTTCTGGCGCAGAATCGTTTGTCGTGGTGTTGGGTTTAACATTGCATCACCTCACTCAACTGCAGTCTTCCTTCCTATTAACTCAGTTTTTTTTGGTAGCTAATTCCGCAACACCACATTATTTGCTTGATTTTATTCATTCAAAACAACCCTAGAGATGGGAGAAGGAATAGAGGAAGACACAGCAAGAGGTGGGAAGGTGAACTAAAACTAACGGCAGGCCCAAAATGGAGGAGGGTTGCTAGAGACAGAGTACAATGGAAATTGTTAGAAGAAGCCTTTGCCAAGAGGCACACTGAACTCAGGGATATTTTATAAGTAAAGAGACAACCTCAACATATATAAAAAAAAGAAGAAGAAAGCAGTTCAGGATAAGAGGCTTATTATTATTATTATATTCATTCAAAACTCGTGAGAGCTTCTCAGAAATTTTCATTCAATAACATAATTATATTCATTGACATAACAATTAATAATGACGTCATTACGTGGCCATTTGCGACCCCACAATGGTGCTTTGTTCAATCCCCAATAACGCAAATATAGATATTGAAATAAAAACAACACCGTTGCGCCGTTGGCAGAATACATTTGACACCACAGACCATTCATTCTAATCCTTCCCGACCATTTAGAAATTTAAATGAAGGGTATACCAGGCAATTTTAATATTTCACTTTGGCGTAACGTTGTGTTAGAATTAATTATGCAAATAGTTTGTAGGCACATTGAAAATTAGCTGTTATTACGTGCCTGATGCGTTGGCAATGGAATTTGTATCTCATTATGATCAAAGATCAGTCTGTTTGTTAGAGATATTAAAAGGGTAATTAATGACAATGTTGTTTTAATAGCTATTGTAGTCTGTTTCAATACATTGAGCGCTAGCGAAGGATTTGTTTGTAAAGACTTTTATCTCGTTAAATCAGTTGGTTGATAAAACCTCCTTGTGAACAATGTTACTACTAATAACACAGGTCTGCAAAGAAAAAGCTGTCTGGATGTTTTCAACTGATTTCTATGTATTTAGGTGTTCTGAAAACTAAAAAAATACTCAAAAAATTCTAGAACGTCTGGTTATTTTGCAAAACGCTAAAAAAATGTTTTTTTTTTAATCTAACTTGTAGTCATGAATAAATAAGTACATTTTTATTCTGTTTTGTTTTTAAATAAAAATAAAATCAAAAAATAAAATAAAAAATATATACAGGCCATAACAATCATTACCTTCTTAATAAAGAACGCTTATAAAATACGCGAAAAGTATACTTCGCGTATTTTGGCTGGAAACTCGGAGATCAGGATAAAGTTTGGGCACCTCATAAAGTCTGAAAACGCTGTGTTGAAGACCTTCGAAATTGGTTGAAGGGAAGAAGAAAGCTTTCCGATATGCGATTCCTATGGTATGGCGTGAGCAAAAGAATCATAGTGATGATTGTTATTTTTGTTCGTGTAATGTGAAAGGGTATAATTCAAAGCGGAAGCAGTCAATTTCATACCCCAATCTGCAATCCGCTATTCGTCCCATCCCTCATGGGACTGAAATGCCAGTGCCCAATGTCCCTCCTACCTTGGAAGAGACTGCAAGTTCCGATGAAGATGGTGCTGTACCTGAACCCAGTGATGAGGCAAGTTTTGAATTTGAAAATGATAGCAGTCCGAAATTATTTTCCCAGGGCGAGCTGAATGATTTGGTAAGAGACTTGAATCTTCCTAAAAACGCTGCTGAGTTGCTGGGATCAAAGCTCAAAAGCAAGAACTTACTTTTGCCGAAAGTGTCTTACTCATGGTTTAGATATCGTGAAAAGCAGTTCACTTCCTACTTTGTCCAAGAGGACGAGTTGGTTTATTGTACCAATATTGAAGGTTTGATGAATGAATTTAAAATCTCATACGACCCAGCGCAGTGGCGTATTTTCATAGATTCTTCAAAAAGAAGCCTTAAAGCAGTTCTGCTTCACAATGGCGGTTTTTATGCTTCCATTCCTGTCGGTCATTCCGTACATCTCAAGGAAACCTACAACAACTTAGAATTGGTTCTTTGCAAATTAAAATATAAAGATCACGGTTGGCAAGTGTGCGGTGATTTTAAAATCTTGGGCATGTTGCTCGGACAACAATCTAGGTTTACCAAATTCCTTTGCTTTTTATGTCTATGGGATAGTAGAGACCGAGCAAATCACTGGACCAAAAAGTGTTGGCCCTCGAGGGAGCTTAAGGTTGGCGAAAAGAACGTCCTGCATGAAACTTTGGTGCCTCGTCATAAAATTCTTCTTCCACCGCTACACATAAAGCTGGGATTGATGAAGCAATTTGTAAAGTCACTTCCAAGAGATGGAAGTTGCTTCAAATACCTAATATTAAAGTTTCCAGGTCTCTCGGAGGCAAAGTTGAAAGAAGGTGTTTTCACTGGACCAGATATTAGACGGCTTATGGCTGATCCACAATTCATCGCAACCATGACGGATCCTCAAAGAAAAGGATGTATTGCTTTCAAAGAGGTCATAGAGAAATTTTTAGGCAATAACAAAGACCCCGACTACAAACTAATCGTCAATAGAATGTTAAGGGCATTTCAAGATTTAGGTTGCCTAATGAGTTTAAAAATTCATTTTCTTCATTCCCATCTCGACTACTTCCCCGAAAATTTAGGCGATGTGAGTGAAGAGCAAGGTGAACGATTTCATAAAGATATCAGGGAAGATGGAGCGTCTCTATATGATATCAGACTACTGTTGGATGCTTCAGAGAGACCTTGCAGATGCTTCCTACAAGCGAAAATGTACCAAAAGGGGGAAAAAGAAATGTGTTTAGTGATTACTTATGAGTGTATTTTCGATAAAAAAAACTAAGTTTTGTTACGTAATTTTAAATAAATAAATCTTTTTAGTATTTTATCGTTTATTTTAAGATGATAACTTGTTTAACATAGATACCTATATTGTCAGAAAACGTGACGTACTACGAGAAAATGAAAGTCATTTTCAGATTCAGCACACCCAAAAACATATGTATTACAGAAAAAAACCAAAACAGCTCTCAACTTTGTTTTTTTTGCAGACCTGTGTAATTTGAACGCCGCGCGCCGTTCTGTATGCCTAGTATGAGTTTTCATTACGAGACTCGATCGTCGATATCGAGCGCGTTTGGCGCTCACATTGGTTAAGAGTTCTTACAACCTTGAAGCTGGCCAATCGATGAGTCAAACGCGCTCGATATCGACGATCGAGTTTCATAATGAGAACTCATACTAGGCCTACTGTCCTATGGTCCTAATTGATATGATTCTTTTTTCTTTCTAATTTTAAATTAGTGATTGACCGGTATAAAAGACAAGGCAAAATGCTTCGTCTGAATCGTAGTGGTGTTAACAACGTAAGGGTGTACCTAAGCTCGCCGTACGACGGGTCGTCCAATGATGGAACAGAGATGGGGAATTAAGACTAACAATTCCCGCGCTCACCCTCTAAAATGCATTCTATAGAACACGTCGCTGTTTCAGCCTGTCGAGGCTGGCTACTCTTCGGCTGTGCTACAGGCTTTGGAGACTGTTTTGAACCAAATACGGATTATGATTAGTTTCGTTTATATCTCTATGACAAACGATTTCAACACAACTTTATAGTTCTTTTTTTTATTTATTAAATTATAAACTAGCGCTTGACCGCAATCCCGCCTGATGGTAAGCAGTTGATGCCACTTTCTGAATTCCTCATAAGCCATGTTCCATGCATTAATGTAAATATGTGTGCCATTTGTGTACGAGTCGGACTCATATAGGAAGGCTTTCGTATGTGAGTCTAAAAAATAATAATTAAAATGTATTAAAATCACGTTTGTTTTATTCGCATACTGTACATATATTTTCTTTTTATTTAATGTGAATATTCTGTGAATATTTCAAGCGTCTACCTATTGTCGGTACCTACTAACTAATATCGAGCTAAAAACGGCAACATATCACGTTTGTTGTATGGGACTGAAATATGTATTCTATGTTTAGTACTTGTTGCTTTAGCGGCGACAGAAACTTATTTGTAAAAATTTCACATATTTTGCTACCGCGATTCATGTAGCCTGGTGACAGACAGATAGACGGATAGTAGAGTTCTAGAACTAGGGTTCCATTTTACCCTTAAAACTGAACATCACAAACTGAACATAGCATACAAGTATTCAAAATTATAACACTATTTCATGTATCTGCCTTTTGTTATGCTAATTGTTCAGTTCTAATTAGAGAAACTCTCAAGACCTCGCATAATTAACTAAATCAAGTTACTAATTGGGTTTCTAAGCTAATTATGACTAGTTGCAAATTTAACCAAAGTAGAAATGCAGCCAGTGACTTAAAAATAGAAGTGTGAAAATCTTCTCTTAGCTGACTAATTAAGGAACATCCTTTGTAATTCTTAGATGGAATTAGCTTCTGCAAAGTGTCAGAGTGCTTTAGTAACCAAGATAAAATATGAAGGGTTAACTACGAACATAACTATGATCATAACTGGTGAAATCCCACTTTAAGCACCCCTGTTCGACCCTTTGGGAAATACATATGTTATGAATATAAAATCTATCTGTAGAATGGGATTTCTACCCTTAAAAATTACTGTTGTTTTTAAAGAACAAGACGTAATTCACCTACGGTGGTCTCCAAAAGTTAGTTGACTTTTGTCACATCTGCTTTGACACGCCACATTATGGTTTAATGTTCTAGTGATCCAAATGTTTGAAAAGGATTGCCTTCTTCAAACATTTGGACCACCAGAACTTTAAGTTATATAGAACTAGCGGCTGCCCGGGACTTCGTTCGCGTGGAGTAATAAGAAAAAATATACAACATACCTATAATTTATTTTTTTCTTAAGTTCCGCTCCTATTAGTCGCAATGTGATGTTATATAGCTTAAAGCCTTTCTGGATTAATGGGAATTAAGAATTTTTCAAATTCTACTAGTACTTCTTGACATTCCCCTGATGAACTCTTCAGTTTTATATAGGTAATAGCTTTCCGCCCGCGGCTTCGCCCGCGTGGAGTTCGGTTATATCGCGCTTTTTAGATTTCCCTCGGGAATATCAATTTTTTCCGGGATAAAAGGTAGCCTATGTTCTTTCTCAGGGTCTTAAGATTGTCTGTGCCAAATTTCATCAAAATCGGTTGAGAGGTTTAAGCGGGAAAGCGTAACAGACAGACAGACAGACAGACAGACAGACAGATAGACAGACAGACAGACAGACAGAGTTACTTTCGCATTTATAATATTAGTATGGATTATGGATTAGTATAGAAGTATAGAGTTAAAAATGAAATGACGGGTAGATAAAATCTTTTAAATCTAGTCGCAGTCTCTTCTTCTTTTTTCAAGGTCAAATTCAACCTCAACTCTTGATCAATGTCCTCTGTGGAATAGATACCACAATTTTGCCAATAACACGTGTAACAAATTATAGAAATTCTTTGAAAATTTTATTTCACAATAATGGCGGATATCGCCAATGACTGTTGAAAAAGACGGCTGCGAAAACCGTCTATGATCCCGGTTTGAGGCAAAGTCATGATGTAGCCACTATGGTGCGATAGTTCAACGTTCTTTATGAATTATTTACTGAATGCATTTTGTACTAGGTACATAAATCACGCGCTTTTATTTAGTAAACGACACTATAAATAATTTTAAAAGTGCAATAAAAAATGCACGTGACACTCATCTTAGCTTTCCCGTGAAAAACCTAGTCGCAGTCTCATTTGGGCGACAAGCAAATGTACAATAACTTCAACATCAAAATATAACGAAATTCGAGGATTTTTTGACCGAAATCGGATTTCGAACTTTCTCAAAATTTCGAGAATTGTCCCTTTGCTTACTAATTCCACTATCTTTCACTGATCATAAAAATAAGCAAATACCAGTTTTCTCATTTTTAAAAGTAGAAAAATGACATTTTCATTTTGGGGGCCACCAAACGTAAATACTTTCTACTTATATTTTCTTTTTACTTATTATCCAGACATATACAGGAAATACGCAGCAATAAAAGAAACTCATGTTTAGTAGACGTGACAAAAAACCCTACTTTTTTCCCAAGTGATCATGGTTACAGTAAAATGTCCCATACCGGTCCCATCCCTAGCAATTTAGACATATTGGCTCGCAAATACGATATGAGAAACGTGTTCTGTTATCACTCTTATTACAAACCTAAAGCCGTGTACGCATTGGACACAAAGTTGCGAAATACATAGTTCCAACAACATGTGTTTGTGTTGCATGGATGTTGCAGATTTGCTGGCACAGAGCACGGATTTGCTGCGGCAGAGTGCGGCTAAAAATTCTTGGCGCTTAAAGTGCGTTGAGTTAAACAACTTCTGTCACGAACCAAAATTCAAAGCCACATGAAACTCAAATATACATGGAGTGAGTGGAGGCATGAGGAACAGGGAGTAAAGTTCATTCAGATAAGTGTTATGTCTGGCGGGCACTTACCCAATGATTGATATTGGGAAGTTGTATCTGTGCTAGTTGCACGGTAAACTCTGATTGTGGGATGTAGAATTAGTGTGACGTCAGTATGACGCGTTGTTCCAGGTCGCGTTTGTAGGTACCACTACAATTACAAGCATGTGTCCACCAAAGTTGATCACTCGGCCACTGCACCAACCATGTTGTCTGCTTGTCACAAATCATTTATAACATAGGTATCTAAATTGTTAATATTTCATACATAGGTATGGTATTACGGAACTGAAACGCGGTCGCTCACAATGGGCCTCATACGAAGGCTCAGAGTCACACAAAGGGCAATGAGAGAGAAAGAACTATGCTCGGAGTTTCTCTGCGTGATCCAATCAGAAATGAGGAGATCCGCCGAAGGACCAAAGTCACCGACATAGCTCTTCGAGTCGCTAAACTTAAGTGGCAGTGGGCAGGGCACATTGCTCGTAAAACCGATGGCCGATGGGGCAGTAAGGTTCTGGAGTAGCGGCCACGTACTCACGTACTGGAAGACGCAGCTTAGGGAGGCGCGATGGATGCGGGCAGCACAAGACCGGTCCAGCAGTGGACCTCTATATGCTGAAGAAGAAGAAGAAGGTATGGTATAAAAGTGACCGTTGTTTCTAACAATATTTGTTTTTTTTTTTTTTTTCCGGAAACAATGTATCGCAACTATTTTCAACCTTTTATCCAATGAACATGGAGCTTTAGCAGCCTTAATTCATACGCATTTTGTTGGTTCAAGTAGATGTCAAAATTCAAGGAACGTCTCGCTAAATAGTCCTTTCGGCGGAGTCAATTTGCATCTGTACTACTGACGGAAACAATTTCTCTTTCTAAGATGGGAAGATGTTAATACCGGACTGGATTTTTTTATATGTTATAAACGAGTGCTTGACCGCAATCCCGCCTGATGGTAAACATTGCAATCTTTGATGATAAAGCGCGCCAATTTATTAAGAGCATATTCACTCTAGTCTTGAAGACACTTAAATTGTAGTCCGATGGAAACACCGCCACTAGAAAATTGTTCCAGTCCTTCAATGTACGCGGTATAAAAGAGGAGGCGAAACGCTTCGTCCGGATCGTAGTGGTGTTAACAACGTAAGGGTGGAAACTCGCGTAAAGGAGGAAGCGGAGCGCGTGAGACAGCGGGAATCCCAGCGCCCACTAGCCGCCGCAGAAGACGCCCTGGTTTGGAGACAACACCTAACTCCCAGCCACCGTAGGCGGGGGCCTGCGGGCGCCGAGCAGTGGGCAGTTCGCCGCCCGGTACACGACGCGCCTGAAAGAGATGTCAGCACATCGTGACGGGATCCACGAAGACCGATGCCTCCTGGGTCAGGGTTGCGAGTTGGTTAAACAAGAAACCGTGGCCCTGGCCATCGCACAGGCAAATGAAGAAACACGGGTGGGTTTTTGTCAGTAAAAGTCTGACACGCCTTACCGCTCCGCCCAGAGCTGGAAAAGTCATTTGATGATTTCCCATCCCAACAAAAAAAAAGGGTGGTAACTCGCCGCACGACAGTGTATAATTTACTTTAATTATTTTATATAAAATATCATGAGTATGTACAAAAAGTAATCTCCTGACACTAGCCAGGGATGCTGGTAGCAGGACGCCAGTAATGGCGACACTTTGTCTCCCGACACACGATGCGGCTACACTTTGTCAGACCGCGTCAACGCATTTTTTATGACATAGTTTGCTTTTAACGGAATTGCTGGTATATGTTCTGTGTAGAAATAGTCGGGGTTTGTTGTGGTCAGTTAATTTTTGCTGTGACGTTGCTTTATAAGGTTAAAATAGCTTCTTAAAAAGGTCGTTCTGTAAGATATATTCACTGGTGTAACTTGTTCTTTCTGATCTACCTTTATCGGCCCACTGCTGGGTAAAGGTTTTCCCTATAACTTGTTATTATTTGTTGCCTTCTGCGTCTGTCGTTTGGTGTTTACTGAACGTCTTTTTCTACAATATTCTAACTAAAAGTTTTTAATAAAAGTAATTGAATCCCATAATGGTACTCAGCATCTAATCACATCACATCGGCAGATAATCTAATACATCGGAGGATTTCTTGTAAACGATACGACACGAAAACGTGAGGCACTAAAGCTTTGAAAAATAATATTGTTTACACTAGACGGTCAAAACTCCAGTGACATCATAAGGACTACATTGTTAATAACTGCAAGTGCATAACTAGTGCGTGTGCGTTTGAGTGATCTCGAAATTCCATAGATATTTCATACTAATGAAATAAAATCTAGCACTCTTCATCAACATCAATTATCTCTGGGTCACTGTGTAAAATATAATGTTTGCTCGGTGAATGGGGCAATTGTCCTGAACAAATGACATTCGTGTCAAATTATCGGCTGGGTAAATGTTGCTTACAGTATGAGGTATGACATTGTCTAATTATTCTACATAAATGGAACTGTTGGCACGTGGCGACATAAAAAATCAATTTTCTTGGGCTTGTTGCACTCATCCATCCCCATATATTAATCGTTGTTCTACTCTGTATATTAATCGTGAGTCTGTATCAGGGATTATTATTACAACATTTTTATCACACTTTGGCTAGATTTGGATATTTTTCATCATGAAATATATGGTACGGTTTTCTATGAATCTAATTTTAAGAAATGTGTGAATAAAGCGAACAAGATAAGGAATATCTGTGTCCCATTACTTTCAATTGAGTAAATACTTACACAATTTTATATAGTACTGCATGAGATTTGAACTCATGGCTCACGCTAGGTTATCTTGACTTTTATTGAACTACAATCACTTGTTAACCTCAATGAAACGTATATATTTTCTTGAAACTAGCAAAACGTTAGATTGCTTATGGACTTTTGGTCAACACCATACATTTCAGTTTTAAAAAGATATCCATAAAAATTAAAGAAGGGCCCGTCAAAAGTTTTAATGACTGCTCAGATCCACTTTGTAAAAAAATTGTTAGCAAGGAAACAGCGATTGAATAGAAGTCGTCAAAGAAACGGCTACCTGCCCTCGCTTGTTTTCCATTAAATTCAGCTGCGTATTCACTGGGCGACAAAACGTGGGAAAAAATGTCGTCTGAAACACGGTCGATGGAATAATAACTTTGCGCGTCTTTTTTTTTCAAATGTCGAAACATCATGCTGTGATAGGAGCCTTTTGGCTTTGTATAGAACTTTTTGTTTTACTTTTCTTTTTGTTACTTTTGTTTATGTAATTTGTTTTTTTTTTTTTAATTCTGTGTTTAGTTTATTTTTATGATCTTCCTGTACGAATTGGAACAAATACTTTTCTTTATTTTAATTTCGTGTAACATTGGTTTTATGGTATTCCAAGAATTTTTCTAAGAAAAGTTGGGAATACTAAGGAATTCTAATTGAAACTAAAGCTAAATTTTTTATAACATCAATTCTCAACTCAGCTAAGTAAAATTAGAATTCTTCATCGCTGTTGAGAATTTGTTCCTAAGTATTGTTTAAGGATAAGACGGGAAGAAACGTCAGGGTGTCACCATTGTATGGATCGCCCTGAGGATACGGTGGTGCATACGGTGGAGGTCTGCCCGGCTTGGGCAGAGTACCGCCGTGTCCTCTTAGCGGCGATCGACGGTGAGCGAGAGTGCATGGCAGGTTGTCACCTCCTCCTGGAAAGCAGTGATGCTAGCAAAGGAGGAGGCGGAGCGCGTGAGGCAGCAGAAATCCCAGCGCCCTCACGCCTCTGCCGCCGCAAGAGACACCCTGGTCGGGAGACAACATCAAACTCCCGGCCACCGCAGGCACGGGCTTGCGGGTGGTGAACAGTAGGCAGATCGCCGCCCGGTAAGGACCAGGCCCGAGTCGACGGCGGCGTGTTGTGTTTCACGCGCGCCTCAAAGAGATGTCAGTACATCGTGACAGGCCCAGGCGCATAGGCAAATGAAGAAACACGGGTAGGTTTTAGTCAGTAAAAGTCTGACACGCCCTTCCGCTTCGCCCAGAGCGGGAGAGGACATTTGATGATTTCCCATCCCAAACAAAAAAAGTACTTACTAATTAAGGGCGAGAAAAATTTGTTCTACCATCCATCGTATACGCTTCAAAAATATTTATTCACATACTTTGTCGACTAGTGAATGAACAGCTTTATCCCATCAGCCTTGAACAGTTTTCGGTATACTTTTTTTCTTACGTTTTATAATTACACCAACTTTTTGAGAAGTCGTGTTAATTTGATCGCAAAGGTCGGATTCCTTTTTCATTTTTTTGCGGAAGTCCGATAAAGTACTTAAGGGGGCGAAACTAAAGTTTGGAGTTTTTGTATTGTACCTCCATTTTTCATACGTATTATGTTTTATGAACTTCGTTTAGAACTTTCATTTTTGTTTAAGGATCGTTTTATTGAGCCGTTAATCGCCCTGTAAATAGGTCCAATGTGTTCTGACATCCACCTTTTCTACTTTGCCCATTAGCTCGATTAGACCTTTTGAGCAATTAATCTTAAAGAGCCAGCAATTTCACCAACACAAAATATGTATGATAATGGGGATTTAAGGATACGAATATCCATTTATAATGTACCACATAACATAAAGGTCGTATGTACTGTTAATTTACGTAATAGCTCAATAAAAGGCCCTGTATTCGCTAATAGGCTCTGTTTTGTATATTAAACAAATACCCAAAAGGGCAATAACTCATGGCGAGCATTTTGCGTAATTCCAAAAATGTTGGGAATGACCGAACTTTGTGCGGTTTATCTGAAGCAGCGTTAAAATGATGCGGATAGTGTTTGGAATTGTTCATTTAAGTTTGAGTAACTTTTTTGTTTTTGTATGCAAGGGTATACAACTTAAACATTATCATCTTATAATGTTGCCGCTCCTGAGACACAAACCTCGTCTCGCTTAGAAGGAGTGGGGTCATAACTTATGACGCGGGCCCAGTGCGGTTTGGTACATGTCAAATGTCTTCGAAGTTTTCGCAACGACATGCCAATTTTCTCGCGATATTTTCCTTTTTTTTTAATAAATATAAACTAGTGCTTGATCGCAATCCCGCCTGATGATAAGCAGTGATGCAATCGTTGATGATAAAGCGCGCTAGTTTAATAAGCCCATTCGCTCAAAAACTGAGTGAATAGGAAGGAAGACGGCAGTTAAGCGAGGTGATGCAATGTTTAACCCAGAGGGAGATTGATCTGGAGACCCTCCACGAACACACTCCCGACACAACATTTCGCGCATCGTACCCGGCACACATCGCAATACAACTGCTCAGACCCGTCCTCCGTACAGCTACACCAGATATCATGCCGGAATTTGAATGATAAATTCATGAATTTCTCACGTTATACATTAACAGCCTATAATGTTTCCACAGTGGGGACACAGGCCTTCTCTCGGTGAGAGAGAGAGTGGGCCGTAATCTACCACGCTGGCTCAGTGCGGGTTGGTAGATGTCACATGTCTTAGACATTTCTTTTTTGGCTCTAAGACATGCCAATTACGTCACAATATTTTCCTACGCCGTTTTGAGAGCAGAGGCGATGAAATAATTTACAAAAACTCTCAGGCTGCTAGTTCAATCACAAAATCAGTTACACTTGCCAAGGTACAGCCTGTGGATGACTGACCCCTGAACATCCCACTCTCTATCGTACAGAAACCAGCAGGGTAAGTGCTAACATACTGTCAGTAGCAATAGGTTTCATTTTGACAGATTAACATCATTGCGTTGTTTATGTTGCTAAGCTGTCAGGTTTTTTCTAAAATACGCAGCGATGGATCAGCAACATTCTTCAAAATGATTCCAATCGATAGTAAAAGTCTGTTTCGCAATTATGTTTTTTTTTTATTATTAGTTATAAACTAGTGCTTGACTGCAATCCCGCCTGATGGTAAGCAGTGATGCAATCGTTGATGGTAAAACGCACTAGCTTATCAAGCCTATTCACTCAAAAAAACTGAGTGAATAGGAAGGAAGACGGCAGTTGAGCGAGGTGATGTAATGTTTAACCCAACAACACGACCAACGATGCTGCGCCAGAGGATGATCTGGAGACCCTCCACGACCAAACTCCCGACACAACAACATTAGGCACATCGTACCCGGCACACATCGCAACACAACTGCTCAGACCCGTCCTCCGTACGGCTTCACCAGACATCATGCCGGAACACGACGAATCGCTTGGCGGCAAGACTTTGTCTGGTGGGTGGTAACTTATGCCGGCGGCTGATGTTGTTGCCTACCACCGAGAAAAAGGGTCCAGGTTAAACCGTTGGTCTCAGTTGCTTTTAGTAGATTTTGACAGTTGTTACGGGTATTCAAAAGTCCGAAAGTCTGATAAACAGTCTTACACAGGAATATCATGTCACCCAGTAACTGGCTTGTGGTCAGATAGGCAGTCACTCCACACATTTAGCTGCAGCACCCTAATAGGGTAGTTGACTAAAAAACTAATTAGTCCCTCAGACAGATGTTCAAAAAAATGAGACACGTTTTTTTCTTTCTCCATATAAACAAATGAAGACGATACAGTGCATTGAAAACTCGTGTGACGTCACTTCTCTCTATACTTTTAGCGAGGAGTGACGTCTACAGCCCCCACTCCTGATCTTTGATGCGTTTTACATTAGTAATTTTTTATTGATTTTGATAAAACTAAATATACTTATCTAATATTTTTCTATAATCTTAATGACGGGTTAAATGGAATCATTTTTTTTTTTTTACCCAGGACACACCCCTATTGCCTTACACACTTTTACTCTAAGTTGGAATCAAATCAAAGCAAATTGCCAATCCATTGCTTCATATTATGTTCGAAAATGTTTATGCTCAAAAAAGCAAACAACGCAATGAATGTCGTTAAACTGTCAAAATGATAATGAATAATTGGTACTGATTATTTGTTACGCAATTACCCTGCCGTATCTATACTAATATATAAAGCTGAAGAGTTTGTTTGAACGCCACTACGATCCGGACGAAGCGTTTCGCCTCCGCCTTTATACCGCGTACATCGAGGGACTGGAATAATTTGCCAGCGGCGCGGCGGTGTTTCCGTTGGACTACAATTTGAGTGTCTTCAAGGCTAAAGTGAATAGGCTCTTAATAAACTAGTGCGCTTTACCAACAACGATTGCGTCACTGCTTACCATCAGGCAGGATTGCGGTCAAGCGCTAGATTATAAAATAAAGAAAAAAAAAAATCTCGGTAACTACTGGTCCGATATGAACAATTCTTTTTGTGAATGAATCCAGGAAGGCTTTAGGCTATATAGCATCACGCTGCCACCAATAGGAGCGGAGCATTACTAACTCCACGTGAACGAAGTCGCTGGCGGCCGCTAGTTTAGCTAAAATATCTCTTAAACTAGAAGCCGAACATAGATGAGAATGGGCCAGGCAGATAATCATTGGTATATTCCTTTTTCCGTCCCTTTTTTACATGCTTTTTATTAGCTTCACTTGTATTGCTTGCTTGCTTGTCTGTTTGTCCGTCTCTAACTCTTTGAACAACGAGTGAACGGCTCATTACTGTAAAATGTCCCACCGTTTTCAATACGTTCGTTCGTTTTTTTTTTTTAAAGAATATTGAACGAAAACGTTGAAAAATATAGTTTAAAAACTAAAAAATAAAAAGTCAACTTTTTAGTTTGATATTTATTTAAAGCATGTTTTTTTAGTTTTTTAAACTATATTTTTAGCAACTTACAGATCATTGTAGCTAGTTGATTAAACTACGAATTCGAAACTGTAGCTAAGTTTTTCAGAGTTCTAGGAAACGACTTCAATATGGCATTTTGTGAGATGTACCAGGCATCACGACTCGACGCTCGAACAAAAGCAGACAATATTGGAGTCAACATCATTGACAGCCTTAATTCACCTACAGCTGACTATTGCCCTTTTAAGCCATGTTGCCGTAGTTAATAAAAACAAATGCTTAGATACTTTTTTCTTCCTTTTAATAAGCTGTAGGTACACTCGACAAGTTCTTTGTTCTTTTGAATTCCTCATTTCGTCATTGAAATATTTGAATGACGAAATACAACCCCCAAATTAATATTCCAAACACGTAATCACAACAACACAAGAGATATTAGGTTCTTTGAAAATTCACAAAGAACAATTTCATCTAAAAAGTAAAGGTCGAAGTTCTGAGTTGGTGTAAATGTTCTCTCTGTTGTTTTGATAAAACAATGAAATGTAATGTTGGTGCATTACACCCCGAGGTCCACTAATTGTGAGATAGAGTATTATTCTGAATAAGTTGCTTATCATCGCTAGACGAAGTGTTAGCAGAGTACTTGTGAACTAGCATTACTAAGAGGAATATTTTAAGAAAACTGGTGTTTGTTTCTTATAAGTATTCCTAAGAAACAAACAACAGTTTTCTATGTAACAATTTTCTTCGTACGACTGACATTATGTATATAATAATATCAGTCGATATTACACATTATCAGTCGATAATTACTTACATAATATTGAAAATCTGGTTGCGATTATGGTGTGGGTTCCATGGAGAAATTTGTTCAGTTTGGTGACACACACTTTTCCAATATATGCTGTATCATCATCATCCCTCCCAGCGTTAATCCCAGTCGCATCCGAAGCCTTTTCAGCTTTGGAGTCTGATGTCCGCTTTACCAGTCCAACTGCTGATCAAATCAAATCAAATCAAATCAAATCATCTTTATTGTAGACTATAGGTATACATCATAGATACAGGTCTTAAAAATTAAAAGAAGTTCAGCTATGTCCCGCCGTTAAGGCATACAATAATTAATTACAAATTAGAAGTCAAAACACAAATTAGTCATATTAGATTTTGATACATTAATAAAATATTACAAATTACAAATACATACAAATTCAAGTCATATTGGTCATAATTATAAAGTACAATATTTATTTTTCCTTTCCTGTCATTGAAATACAATATTTTTGTCACACAAATATTCTCTGACATCATAATAACACTTGTATATTAATAATGAATGTAATTTCTTTTTAAACTGTATAATTGGTAATTGTTTGATGTCATCAGGCAGTTTATTATAGATTAATGATGTCATGCATAAAATACTTTTATTTAATAGTGCCGTTTTGCCATAGGGTATTTGTACCTCTAACCTTTTTTTATCCCTTAATTTACGATAATAGCTTTTGACAGCAGTCTTATAGTAGTTTAGATTTAATTTCACAAAAATTCTTGCTTCGTAAATGTATAGGGAAGGCAATGTGAGAATTTTTAGATTTTTAAAGTGAGGTTGACAGCTTATTGTACTATTTATTCGGCACATTGCTCTAATGCACTTCTTTTGAGCTTTAAATATAAATTCCTTGTCTACCGAATTACCCCAAAATATAATGCCATATCTCAGTAATGGTGCTACCAGACCGTGATAGGCTGTTAAAATCGCTTCCTTGTTAACTATTTTGGAGAGTTTGTAAAGAGCAAATGAAGATTTGTTAATTTTTTTGCAGAGATTGTGTATATGGAATGTCCATGAAAGTCTGCAATCAATATGTATTCCTAGAAATTTTGAATGTGTTACAGATTCTACTGTATGTCCGTTATAATTTACATTCATACTTTTCGGTTGAGTTCTTTGATGAAAGTGCATAATATTTGTTTTTCCTAAATTTATTTTCAGATTGTTATCAATTAACCATTTAATTATGCTTCTTAATGTTTCATTAATTTCATTTTCATAGTCATTTTGACCGTCACATTTTATTAGTACAGTGCTATCATCTGCAAAAAGTACCATGGGATGCTTTATGTGTCTAGGGAGATCATTAATATAAATTAGAAAAAGCAAAGGACCCAAGACACTACCTTGTGGAACTCCTAATTTTATGGTTCTAGTTTGGGATCTATATATCTTCTCATACCGCGCTTTAAGGCATATTCTAGTTATTTTTGTTAACTGTTTTCTGTCACATAGATATGAGTGAATGAGATCTAGTGCCTTTCCCCTTATGCCATATGAATCTAATTTTCGAAGCAGTATGTTATGGTCAACACTATCGAAAGCTTTACTCATATCCATGAAAATAGCACATATTGGATTTCTTTTATCCATATTAGTCAAAACTATATTAGTTAGTTCATATATTGCAGCATTAATGGATTTACCCCTACGAAATCCTTTTTGTTCGCTACCCAAGATATTATATTTTTCTAAAAAATTGTAAAGACGGCTATGAATGGATTTTTCGAATATCTTTGAAAAGATGGGTATCAAAGCTATAGGTCTATAATTTCCCATATTGCTTTTGTCATCTTTTTTGTGGAGAGGAATAACAACCGATGTTTTTAGTTGTTCTGGGTAAGTTCCAGTAGAAATGCATAAATTTATTATATAACTTAGATGAGCTGCAATTGATTGCGATACTTGTTTTATTACTTTAGTACAGACGCCATCGTAACCCTCACTCGATGTATTATTCAGTTGCTTAATTTCTCTGTCCACCTCTATTGGGTTTGTGGGGGTAAGGAAAATTGAGTTTAGGTTAGTGTATATGTTTAGATTCGAAGGTGCTTTATTATTATAATTATTTGTATGCATCGATTTTGCAGCTTGGTCAATAAAATAATCGTTAAAATTATTCGCAATCGACGTTGGATCTGTAATGCTTACTTTATCTTTTAATATTTCGCAAATTTGTTCCCTGGGAAATTTAAATTTAGAGTTATTTATAAGTGACCAAGTAGCTTTAGATTTATTTTGAGCTGTGTTGATGCGATGGTTATTATGCGCCTTTTGCGTAAGACAAACATTTTTTTTAAATTTCATAGCGTATTGCTTGAATTTATGTTTGTTTTTTTCCGTCCGGTGAGTTCTATATTGCCATAGTAATTTTTTTTTCATTTTGCTACAAATTTTGATCCCTTTTGAAACCCATTTAGTTTTTTTTGTATAACGATTTTGTTATTAATTTGTAAGAAAAACACAAGTTATAAAAACACAGGAAAAGCTCCAAGAAACGATTGTAGGCTTCGTTTGGATCATTTGTCTGGTAAATGTCAGAGAATGTCAAGTTCTTCAAACAGCTTTTAAATTTTGTCAAATTTTCCTCACTGTAATCGCGTACTTTAATGCGCCAAGACTTTAATACACAGGATTTTTTGACTGGTAAATCTAATAATTGTGCAGTATGATCTGATAATCCTAATTCAATTATTTGGCTTTTGCATTTATGAATATTGTGAGCAAAGTTGTCGATGCAAGTGCTACTTATGAGTCTAGTGGGAACCTTAATTTCCAGGTTTAGGTTATGACTGTCTAGAATTTGTTCAAAATCTAAAGTTTGTCGGTTTCTTTTTAACGTATTGATATTAAAATCTCCGCATACAACAACTTTCTTACTAGTGTTATCACATATTTGATGCAGTAACTTATCTAAATTATTATATATATAAACTTGCTGCCAAGCGAAATTTTGGTAAATTAATTGTAGCTTCTTGTTCTGGTGTCATAAAATGTTCAGTTATGCATATTACATCCACGGGTATATTCTTTAGTTCCAATTCTTCTAAATGTACTGTAAGAATGTCAGCTTTAGCTAGGAGACCAGCAATGTTCTGGTGTAAAATGTGTATATTATTGTAGAAGAAAAAACGGTGAGTTTTGCTTATTTTCGTTAGTATCTACGTAAGGAAATAACCTTAAGTCAACTTTGATCCTCTCCATAATATTTTTAAATATGAAACCTATTCCAGATTTATTTAGTTTCCCTGATCTGTCTGAAAACATGTCATATCTAGTTTCTAGGTCACTATTTGAGTCAAAAAAATATGCGTATTTATGATATTCTAGGTCCATGTAAAGTAGGTTATTAAATATATCGACTTTACAGTTATAAATAGGGGCTCCCCGTATGTACGTAGGTGTACATATTATAATATTTGTGTGAGTCATTTGTCTCAAGCTTTCATTAATTATTTTCACGAGGTCAATATAGTTATTGTCAGTTTTAATATCTGAATCGCCTAATAAAATTATACAATAGTCATTTATAGTGAATTCTTTCAATTTTGTTTTAATATTAGTTAACAGATGTCTTATATTTGAGTTGGGCATCAAATAGCTACAATACTTAAAGTCATTAGAAAAAAATAATTCAATTGATTGTAATATGCCTCTATGTGTATTATTACTTAATACGCACAGTTTTCTTTGCTTGGTATTTGTAACTCTTGGTTTCAAACTATCCTTCTTTTTTGGTGTCAAGTTATTTGCTTGGTTTAAGTTTTTATTTAGATTCAGTTTAGATTGACTAGTTTTAGTGGTACTTGAATTGTTGACCGAAGTAACATTACTCAGTCCCTTCACGTCGTCAATCCCGAAGGGTTGAGCGGAGGCATCGAGAGTTTGTTGCTCAGTGGAGTTAAGACAGGACTCCAATGCTTGATTTTCAGAGCCCTGCTTTGAAGGACGTCCGCCGTCGGTAATATCCTGGTCATTATTAATTGTGTTCAGTTTAGAAATTGTATGAGATTGAGTTGGTGTAGAGCAGCGTCCTTTTCGTTTATTAACACGCGATGATAATGGAGTCATGCATCGGCTATCTGACAGAGCAAGATTTTTATAAGCTTGAGTTGTTTGCAAGCTTTTGTTCAAATCATGTTTTAAGCGATAGTTTTCTAGGTTTAAATTCTCAATTTCTTTATGAGCAATATCTAATTCTCTACTTAGACTGTCTATCTTTTCTCTAAGGTCATAAATAGTTTGGCTATCATTTAATGACGTGTTCGGTAAACTTGACATCGTAGCATCGAATAGATTTGTGTCTGTGTTCGACACATCATTTAAGGAGAGTGTGAGATGAGTTTTTCTTTTGCGTAAAGTAACATTTTTCTCGGGCTCCATAATTCTTCTTTTTGTATTTTCTCTTCAGTGAATATTTTTATTTTCTACCAAAATACTTATTTTTTTAATTCTGGTATCACAGATAGTTTTGTAGTAACACTTTCCTATTTATTTATAATAGCAACACTGGCCTGTATGTCAATTTTATTTCCGCTCCTAGACACAAGATGGCGCTGTTTGGCATAAAGTATTTGTTATTTGCAGTAGCAACCCTAATGGTAATGTCAATTTGCTACGTCAATGTCAATATTTGTTTCGCTACTCACTACTAGGGGCGCCACTTATGGTACAAAGTTCACTTTTTAAAACAAAACATCATACTTAACCGTTTTATGTACATTTACTAGTAATTAATTCAGCACTGATTATGTTTTTAAAAGTTCTACTGATGAGAGTACATTTGTATAGGTTAATTACACTTGCGTTTGTCCGTGATTAGTATTTTTATTAAAGCACAATAATGTTTAAAGTCCAAATATTATACACAATATTTTTATTGCATATCTTGGATTATAGAAGTCACCAACAATGTCACTTATGTAGTTCGATACTCCTATTAAGATTCGCTACTATACACATCACTTGTACTATGTTTTACTATTTATTTCGAGTTTTAAATATACGGGTAATGTTTACGTAATGCTGTGTTGCCAGCCTAATGATACGACCTGATATGGTTAAACTTCGACATTTAGCGTGAAGCGACTGCCGTCTGACCTCCACAACCCGAAGGCGACATCGAAGCATTGCAGTTAGACCAATTGTTAGATTTTTGAGGGCTCCAACAACCCGTAACGACTGCCACTAGATGTTCGTATAGCAACCGGGACCAACGGCTTAACTTGTTTTCCGAGGCACGACCAGACCAGTGCAAATATTCATATTCATGCATACAAATATTTGCACTGTGCGGGGATCGAACTCGCGCCACCTTGCGCAGCGGCCGCGTCCGCTACCGCTACGCCACGGAGGCTGTCATCTAGGTATATGTCATATGCTGTATATCTAGGCACATATGTAAGTATATCTTCAGAAACTTATTCTTTCATAATCATCACCATTTCAGACTAAAGACGTCCACTGCTGGACATAGGCCTCCTTGCACCTTGACCTGTTCCATGCATGTTCTCGCATCCAACAGGCTTCTGCGGTTGTAACAAGGTCGTTGGTTCATCTCGAAGGAGGTCTAAAGAGGCTACGTCTTTCGCTACGCGATTGCCACTCCAGAACCTCTAGGCTTAAAGAAAGTGCCCTGCCCCTTACCACTTAGTCATAAACTTTTTATTTTGTTTCAATATTTTATTTCAAAACGAGACTAGTATGAATAATTGATCATCATTTTTCTGGTCAGCGTAAAACATATTCGTCCTCCATACTTACTCGCTGTGTGAAAATCGATATGGAAACCTCATGAATCAAGATCAGGAGGATAAAACATGATGTATAGTTTGGTTGCAACAAGATAAAACTTTAGCTTTCAGCTAGAAACTAGAAAGAAAAATCTTTTCCATAACCTGTGTGTTCAATACGTAACAAACTGTGACCGAATGTTGCTAATATTCTAACACACGCATAGCATAAACTAAAATATTATGTGTTTTTTGCCGGATGATAAGCAGTTACGCAATGGTTGATAGTAAACCTCACTAGTTTATTGAATTAGATCCTGAGTGTGACTCTAGCTTTGAAGACACTTATATTGTAGTCAGTTGGGAAGACCGTCGCAGACAAATTATTGTAGTTCTTCGATGTACGTGTTATAATAGGCCAGGCAAAAAGCTTCGTCTGTATCGTAGCAGTGCCAACAACGTAATTGTGCCTTTAGAAAGTTCATATTTGTTGCTGAAAAATCAATCTACTTAACCTTTATGTGAGTTTATATGTTTGTAAACGCACCCACGATACAGAAGAAATTCCTGGTGTGGGACAACACCATCATCGTCATCATCGACCTTTTATCGACCCACTGCCGGGCACAGCTCTCCTCTCATACAGAGAAGGATGGAGCGTAATCACCACGCCAGTGACGTGTGTACGTCACTATCATCGTCACGTGGCAAACGTTTCTTTTAAAAAATATAAATTAATAATAAGAACCTTTATTTATATAGAAAAACAGATTATAGTACATTTTACATTTTTTACATAGTGGGTAGTTTTACATTTCTGACAATCAAGTGGGTGACGTACTGTTCTCCTTGCTAGGCTATGAAATGGCCAAAAAGAAGGAAAGAAAATTATGTTAGGGTCAACTTCGCCTCCAACCGCACGCAGCTGAATACATGGAAATATTTTACATGGAAAAACTGCCTTTCTAACATACATAGGCTAGTAACTGGGTTAATATCATATTCGATACTCGTTATTGAGACAAGTTGTCAGCTTCGGGTATATGACAACCATCTCAAAGGCTTCCACAAACAGGAGCGACGCGACAGCGTGACACGGTTCTTGTAACTTTTTTTATGAAAACTTCTTGGAAAAGACAAGGATATTCATTTTTATTACAAATAGTGAATTAAATATCATTTAATTTAATAAACAGAGTATATTTCTTAGCATAAGAGAAGCACACATTTTTCATCTTGTAATAAATTTTTATTTATTACAAGATGAAAAATGTGTTAAAATTTTTAAATTTTATTATAAAATTATTAATTAAAAATTAAAAAAACACAGATTTAAATTAAATTGACGTATAGAAGACGGCGAGGACTAATCATCACAGGTAGTAAACCTCTAACAATTTTGCAAATAATGGTACAAGTCATGATGATACATAGTATAATTATAGAAACAGACGTATTTCGGCATTTAAATATTTAGTAGATATTGGAGCCTATTGTCTTGTTCGCAAATTAAAGTAATTTTAAGTTAAGTGCATCTATTTTCTTCTAATTTCATTAAGAAAAGGATAGAAGATAAAATTTTAGTTTAATCTTGTCAAATTAAGCTATTCCATAGACAGTTTAGACACGATTATAAACATGAGCGACCCAAATACATCAATTTACGTCAGGCTCGGACTAATTTGACAGGTCTAAACTAACATTTTATCTTCTGGTCCTTTTATTAATTAAATATAAAGAAAAAGATACATTAAACTTAAATATAGTTTTGTTTGTGAACAAGGGAATGTAGCTGCGCCACAATCAACCACAACCTGAATGCAAATTTTATTTCTGTGGGAGTTTTAATCGTTTTCGTAAAAAAAAGTCACCCCTCACGACATAATACGATAAAAAATAATAAATAATCAGTTTTCTACAACCATTTGATAATTTGATTAATACATAACCATAAGTTATTTTTCAATAGTACTCATTCCTGCCAAGTCGTGTAATGACCATTTCCACACGGGTAAACCGTACTATAATGAAACTTTTTTTTATGGCTATGGCATCAAGAAATCAACATATAATCATGCCAAAAAGCGCGCGTAATTGCGTCAAGACTAAACATCGCATGTTATTAGGCTGTGTGGATGAGTTGCCTTTGCCTTTCATTTGAGGGATTATAACAAAAAGGGCATACCGCGCTACTTTCGCTCCATTGATAACTTTTTCTAACCTTGGAATAAATGCAGATAGCATTTATTCCAAGGTTAGAAAAAGTTTTGTATGCCACTGTCGCAAACAGCTATTATAATACTCGTGCTGATCTATTGTGCCACTTAGCTTCGCTTAGTGGCACAAACTCGCGATCTATTGTGCTTCTCAGCTTCGCTTCGTGGCATAAACTATCACTCATATTACAATAGCTATAATTGCCTGACAGTGGCATGAATAACTGTTTTGTGTTAAAATTACAAATTTCTTAATATGAATAAATTGATTTTTTCTCACTAATACATTAGACGAAACGGATCCAATACTTCCAAAACGAACCGTACGAACAAAAGTTCGCAATGAATCGGTCAGGTTTTTGTTTAATTTTACTGAGCATTGTTTTCGGAGCAATTTGTTACGCCATGAAGTTCGGGCCGACGGACTATCTGCCAACTTCGTGTAGTTTGGTGTAGTTCTTCTTTTAGTTTTTTGGTTGCGTTTTTGTTGGCAATTTTCAGGGTTTTTTTGAGTAAAAGTTTAGCCTTCGATTTCTTGATTTGGAAAAAAGAAATATTTTTTTGTTTATCAGAAGGCAGAGGAAATTCTTGTTATTTACAACGTTCGAAATCTAGTCACAGTCCTGCCTCATCTTTATATATATAATTCTGCTGTACGTGTGTATGTCATTGAACTCCTCCTAAACGGCTTGACCGATTTTAATGATTTTTTCTGTATGCGTTTGAGTGGTGACCTGGATGGTTTAGATTCACAAATCAGCCCGGCAGATGGCACTGATCGCTTGAAGAAGCATGTGATCTCGGAAACGGCTCTAACGATTTCGCTGAAATTTAATATGTGGGGGTTTTCGGGGGCGAAAAATCGATCTAGCTCAGTCTTATGTCTGGGGAAGCGCATGTTTTCGAGTTTTCTCTTTCACAATATTTCACGCATAATATAGGCGCTCATTTCGCGCGGCTTGACATAGCGGCTGTGGCGTAGTAGATAGTGGTATGGTCTACTCGCAATGTCTGGTGTTCCTCGGTTCAAACCCGAGCAATCACGAGTTTTTTTTTTTTGTTTTTAGACAAGTTTATAGTTTTTTTAAATTTTTTTTAGTTACTTAAAAAGGAAATTGTACTTATGAACTAAAAGGAAAAAAATAAATAGAAATAAATATTTAAGATTATTTATTTAACTTAAAGAGACTGAAACAAGAGCTCTAGGGGTAGAGAGAGGTATGATATCTTTGTTACAAATGTATTTATGTAATGGGTATATTCCTAAATCTGCTGTACGTGTTACGTCACTGAATTCCTCCTAAAGGGCTGGTCAGATGTGAATGAAGTCTATGTATATAAATGAAAGTCGTGTTAGTTGCTCTATTTATAACTCAAGAACCGCTTAACCAGTATGGCTCAAAATTGTAAGGAAGGTAGATAAGAACTGGGAGAAGGACATATCACATAGGATACTTTTTACCCTGTTCCCGTTGTTCCCGTCGTTCCCGTGTGACGTAACATAAGACATGGTATAACAAAACGCAACTGACATGGAATAATAAAACAACTTAGTCAAAATATAAGTTAGCGATTCATTTATTAAAAATGGTACAAACACACTGCTGCACTACTCAGCATATTAAAAAAAAAGAAACCGGTAGGTTTAATGTTGATGCATCCATTTAAAGCAAGGAATATAAATACTCTGTGTCGGTTTAATTGTTTTAATAAAAGCCCCAAAGAAAACTTCAACTTACAATTTCTAATATTGTATTGCTGTGCCATTTACCACTTCACTACATACTATAAAACAAAGTTACTTTCTCTTTCCCTATGTCCCTTTGTATGATTAAATCTTTAAAATTGCGAAACAGATTTTGATGAGGTTTCTTTTAATAGATAGAGTAATTAAAAAGAAGCGTTTATATGTATAATAACATCCATTAAATTGTGGAGAAACACTATCCCTCGCCCACATGTGGAAGTGACGAGAGGAGGCATAACTCCGTTGCCGCGAAAAATCGCAGTACAGTGGACAGAGCTCCGGCGGGATCTCATGGCGACATGGAAAGTGTGATTGTCGCAACCACCAGCACTGAGCACGCCACAATAGCGGCGGTAAGTCCTCTCTTTGAGGAGTAGCTAGAGAGGCGCCACGGCGTCCTCACCTTCCGACTGACGTAGGTCCTCACCGGACACGGCTGTGTCGGGAGGTTCCTGTTCCGTATAAAGCGGGAGGAAACGCCAGGGTGACCACTGTGTGCATCGCCCTGAGGACACGGTGGAGCAAATGGTGGAGGTCTGCCCGGCTTGGGTAGAGCACAGCCGTGTCCTCGTGGCGGCGATCGACGGCGATCTCTCGCGTCCGACCCTGGTCCGGGCCATAGTTGGAGCAAGAGTGCATGGCAAGCTTTCAACTCCTTCTGTGAAGCAGTGATGCTGGCAAAAGAGGAGGTAGAGCGCGTGAGGGAGCGGAAATCCCACTACCCTCACGCCTCAAACCGCCGCAGGAAGCGCCCTGGTCGGGAGGCAACATCGGACTCCCGACCACCATAGGCGCGGGCTTGCGGGCGGCGAGCGATAGGTAGCTAGCCTCCTGGTAAGAACCAGGCCCGAGTTGACGGCGCGTTGTGTTTCACACGCGCCTCAAAGAGATGTCAGCACACCTTGACGGGGTCCACGAGGACTGGTCCACAGGGTTGCGGGTTGGTTAAAAAAGAAACCATGGCACTGGCCGTGGGTTTTAGTCAATAAAAGTCTGACAAGCCCTTCCGCTCCGCCCAGAGTGGGAGAGGTCATTTGATGATTTCCCACCCAAAACAAAAAAAAAAGAACTGAAGAAGAGCAAGAAATTGCACTTGAAGAGCGCAGCCTTAGTATGGCTCGACTTCGTGCTTCTCACTCACCAGAGCAAAGGGAGGCAGCCCGTGAAAAGGCTCGGTTGGCAATGTGAAATCGTCGAGCAAACCTCAGAGATCAAGCGCTAGATAATTTACGAAGCACAAGAAGAAATTCATCAAATACTGATTTGAATCGGGCAGCGTTTCTATACGCATATAATATAGCGCAATGGCGTTCGCATTGGCCCAATGGATGTTGTTTGCGAGTATTGTAGCACATTAAAGATTTCCGGAGAATGACCATGATTGTGCTCCCAAATAAAGAATCATTGAATAATAATATTGATTTATTTAAAATTATCCTAATTTAAAAAGTAGTCATGTGATATTGCCTTTAAGGCGGAACGAAGTTCGCCGGGTCAGCTAGTGATTATATATAATAGGACCGAGACAAAAACAAATTTCTTGTTTTTTTTTTTTTTTTTTTTTTTTTTTTTTTTTTTTTTTTTTTTTTTTTTTTTTTTTTTTTTTTTTTTTTTTTTTTTTTTTTACGCTGTGGTAATGCATTTACGCAGCTTACCCCGAAGGGCGTGTGTGGGACTCGCCCAGCCGAAGCTGGGAATACCCACTAAACCCACAGCGGCACTCCGGCATCGCCATAGTGGCGGGGGAGTGGGAAACTAGCGCAGCCTGAGCTACCTCTCCCCCGCCGGCGAAACCCGCCTAAAAGGCGGGCCCTCAATTGCCCCTCCAGGGAGGGGCCGTGGCTCCCGCATGGTGAGCGATGTAAGGCGGGCGTCGGCCTCACGCCCGCCGCTCACCTCAGGGAGGGAGAAAGCGGGCGAAATCCCGCCTTCTCCTCCCCCTACGCCGCCTGCGGAGCGCCGGAGCGAGGGGATCCTCCTCCCGCTCGCGCTCCGCTGCCTCCTTCTGCGACATCACGACCTCGCAGAAGGAGGCCATCGCCACCCAAGCCTCCTCGCTCCCCACCATCGCTCTGACGATGGCGGGCAGCGAGAGGTCGCCACCAACCGCCGTGACAAGACCGCGGCGCGGCACGGCCCACGACGGGCACACCTCGAGGGTGTGTTCCGCCGTGTCCTCCGCCGCGCCACAACCATGGCACGACGGTGTCTCCTCTCGTCCTATCCGGTGCAGGTACCTGCTGAAGCAGCCGTGACCGGAGAGTACCTGCACCAGATGGAAGGAGAGGAACCCGTGACGCCTGTCGAGCCGGTCTTCCAGGACCGGCCCGATGGCGTCGAGGGTACGGCGGCCGAAGACGGCGGAGGCGAGGTCCCGCGTCCACTCCTGGACAAGAGCGACCCTCGCCTCCCGCCGGACGGCCTCCCTCAATTCGGGGGCCGGACGCTCGCCCAGCGCTCTGCGCCCCGCCGTCCACTCGTACACTCTGGCGAGCACCCACGCCTCGAGCTCCCAAGGCGGGGTGCCCGCCAGAGCGCATGCCGAAGCGAAGCCTACTGTGCGGTAGGCCCGCGCTGCCCGCTGCGCGATGGCCCTTTGGGGCGCCCGAAGAGCGGTGGCATTCTCCCTCCTATGGAGGGAGTCCGCCCAAATGGGGGCCCCATAAAGGGCCATACTCCGCAGAATGCCGGCATACAGACGCCGGCACCGCATGCTTGGCCCTCCCATGTTCGGCATGAGCCATGAGAGGGCGTCCGCAGCTTTCAGCAGGCGCGTCGACAGCCCGCTAAAGTGCGGGCCGAAGCGCCACCTGCTGTCCAACGTGAGGCCCAGATACTTCATCTGGGCCTCGACCCCGACCCTGACGCCCTCCACAAAAATGTGGGCGTCATGTGGGGGGCGCTGCCGGGGGCCGTGGAAGAACACGGCCTCCGTTTTGTGCAGCGCCACCCTCAAGCCCAGGCGGCGGATCCTTCCGGCCACTAAGGATCCGCCCGCTGAGGCCAAACTGGCCGCCTCCCTATAACTGCTCCCGCGGGAAGTGAGGAGAGTGTCATCTGCATAGCAGATGACACTCGTGCCTCGAAGGAGGGTTCCCCGCAGGAGCCAGTCATAACCGACGTTCCACAGAAGAGGCCCTAGAACGGACCCCTGTGGAACGCCGGCTTCCACATCGTATCTCTGGAGCTGGCCAGCCCCGTCTACAAGGAGGACAGCACGGTCCTCCAGGTAGCTGGCCAGGAGGCCCCGCAAGTAAAGGGGCACTCCGTGGAACCGGAGCGCCTCCAGGATGGTGGAGTGGGGGATGGAGTTGAAGGCATTGGCAATGTCGAATGACACAGCCAACACTCCATCCCCCACTCCTACCGCCTCTGTGACCTGGCCCTTTAGACGGGCCAGGGCGTCCACTGTCGAACGGCCAGTTCGAAATCCGAACTGGGCGTCCGACAGGTCCGGTTCCACACTCCGTAGATGACGGTTGAGGCGGCCGGCGATGATCCCCTCGAACATTTTACCGACCTCATCGAGCAAAACGATGGGCCGGTATGCCGAGGGCGAGTCCGCCGGCCGTCCCTCCTTGTGGAGGAGGCACAATTGGCCTTCCCGCCAAGGTTTCGGGAACCTCCCCGACGCGAAGCACGCGCTGAAGAGGTCCCGAAACCTTCCCTCCATTTCGGTGGCCGCAATGGCCACCACCCGAGCGGGAATGCCGTCAGGGCCGGGAGCCGACTTTTTGGCGCGGAGACGAAGAGTCGCCGCGCCAAATTCCTCCTCTGTGACCGGAGGAGGAGGAGCTTCCTCCTCCGGTTGAGCCCCACCTCGTGGGGGTTCCATTACTGGTGGGGTGAAGTGCGGATCCCTGCGCGGAAACAGGGACCGCACCACCCCATCCAGGATCGCTGGTTCGAGGGTCTCGGCAACCGGGGGACCAATGCGGCGCAGTTTGTTACGCGCCGTCTTATATGGCCTCCCGAATGGGTCGTTGTCGAGACCCTCTAGCAGCTCAGCCCTCGCCGCGTCCTTAGCGGCGCCGATGGCGGACTTGAAGGCCGCCCTCGCCTCTACGTACCTCGCGTAGAGGCGGTCTTCATCGGCCTGGTCCCGTCGGCGCCGCCGGCGCGATCGGGTAAAGGCCCGCCGTGCCGCCACGCAGGTGGCCCGCAGCTCCGCCAACCCCTCCGACCACCAGTACACGGCGCGTCGGGGAGGCGGACGTCTCGACCGAGGCATGCTGGCGTTGCACACCTCGGTCAATGACCCCCTCAGTCGGGCCGCCGCCGCGTCCACGTCCAGGACGTCCACGCCGGGACCTGGCCAAAGCCAGTCCTGGACGAACGCGGCCTCCCTTGCCGCCTCCCGATCCAGGTGGGTCAGAGCCCACCTTGGAAACGGGGATCGGCCCGACGATGAGGGGGTGCTGCGGCGCCCCCGTGGATTCTGGGGGGAGATCTCGAATCGCACGTAGCGGTGATCCGAGATCGTCTCCCCCAGTTCCACCCTCCAGTTCCGAATGCGGGCGGCCAGTGCAGGCGTGGCGAAGGTGAGGTCCACTATGGACCCACCCTGCCGCCGCACGCACGTCTGGACGCTCCCCCTATTCAGGAGAGAGAGACCAGACGTGGCCGCCCACAACTCGACCGCCCGTCCGCGGTTGTCGGTGGCCGGGTTTCCCCAGACCACCGACTTGGCATTCAGGTCTCCCAAAACGGAGACCTGACGTGGCGCCGTCCTCCCGATGACCGCCGTCAGGACCTCGAGGAAATCCTCGAAGTCCTGGAGAGGGCGGTTTGGGGAGAAGTAGACCCCCACAAGGGCCAAGCCTCCCCACGCGGCGGCCACGTATCCCGGTCCCCTCTCTAAGAGCGAGAGGGGAGGGGAGTCCGAGGAAGACCGCGCCACGATTGCCACCGAGCCGTCACTGTCTCCCAGCCAATTGCTGGGAGTATAGTACGGCTCGGCCACCACTGCCACATCCACCAACCACTCGGCCATTGACTGCACCAGTAAGTCCTGGGCAGCCCGGCAGTGGTTGGTGTTTGCCTGCAGGATGCGATGGTCGGTACCCATTACTCGACCATAGCATCACCCTCGGCCACCGCCGCTGATGGGATATCAGCGGGGGCGGTGGCAGCAGCGGCAGGACGGCTTATAGCCGCCTGCGGCTTGCCCTTCTTAGAGGGGGGTCGGCATGAGCTCCCCCCCATTACGGGGTCCGCAGGGCGACCACTGTCGGCGCACGCCGCGCAGTGCGGCTTGGCGGCCTCACACGTGGCCGCCATATGCCCCTCCTTCCCGCAGCGGAAGCATGTGTCCGCCCTATCCACAGTGGAAGGACACATTGCTCGGGTGTGGCCGATACCGAAGCACTTGAAGCAGCGCATTGGCGCTGCCTCAAGTACCCGGGTCACGGCCCGGCTGAAGCCAACAAATAGCCGCCCCTGGCCTTTAGCCTGGGCGGCCAACGCTGCGGCGACTGGGCACACCAGCCGGATAGTGCCCAGTCCACCGCGGCCGGGCCTAATGTCCCGAGCCTGCACCGCTGCGGGTTCGCAGCCTCCGGCCACTGCGATCGCCGCGACCACCTCCTCCTTGGTGACCGAGTCGTCGAGACCGGTCACCTCCATAGCCGCCGTCTTGGTCGGCCTAGCCACCTTCGCCACATCGGCGAGGACCTCCCGCAGCTTGTTCGCGTAGAGGTCCGCGTTTTTGCCGCCGTCCTTCCCCGGAAACTCGAATAGTCGAGCTCCGGTTTGGGTCCGGCGGCAAGTGCCAATCCCCGATTCGGCGGGGTCCGCGATAATAATAATAATAATAATAATCTTTATTCATAAAACTTACACAACATTGTAAAATCAAAACTACAAAAATATTCTTATACAATTAAGTACATACATATCTTATTGCCTAAATAACAGCTAGGTATTATGTGTGACTAAAAATATACATAAGGTCATACAGAACGTATTATTATACAGAGAATCATGTAAAATTAGCGACATGCCCGAGCTAGGTTTATTAAACCTGTGTTTCAGGCGCTCACTTTACATCACAATATATCAATAAGTCCGTAAGATTCAATTATGCAACGTTATGGACTAGGAATTCAATAAACAAAAACGCTAGTTACCTATTATGCTATCTTATGTACTATTTAATTTTATATCTTATCTAACTTTTATCTGTAAACTATTTACTATCACACTATAACTTCCAGAAGCTTTTCTGTGTCTGTGTAATTGAGAATCAATAGGTATTCCGATATTACTTGACTACATTTTTTATAATTTATACTGTATATATCTAATAGTTTGTTAAGCTTGTTATATAAGAAAGGGCCTAAAAATACATAGAATCTATAGGCATAAGCGTGTCTCGTCTGTGGTTTTGTGCAAACCATATCTTTTCTCCTCCTGGTTGAAGGTACTGGGTCAAAAGGAAGCTCCGAGTGCTGATGAAGTACGGTATGCAAGATAAATAGTTGACGTACGGTTAGAACCTTGCATTCCACATAAAGCTGGTGGGTGGGAAATCTGAAAGGACGGAAGGTTGCCACCTTTAGAATAGCTCTTTGAGCACGTTCTAGAGGCAGCAGTATGGTCTTTGCGGCACCACCCCAAGAAGTAATACAGTAGGTGATAACAGATTGGCACAAAGCTAAATAAACTTGTTTTGTTAACTGATAGTCCGCTATGTGTCGTAGGTTTTTGAAAATGTATATTAATTTACGCACTCTCGTACACAGTAACTCGATATGTTTACGGAAATTGAGATTTGTGTCAATCGTAACACCCAGATATTTTATATGGTCAGCTTTAGTTAAAGTGGGACAAGTGCAAGCAGTGTCAGCATGAATACAGTTGTGTGCATATATGTTTATGTTAGTAAGCGGAATGTTAATGTTTCTCATTGAGAATAAAATGTATTTTGTTTTTTCTACATTTAAACTTAGAAGATTTTGATGAAGCCAATCAGACACAATATTAAAGCCGTTCTGGGCATGTTTGTATGCCTCATCTTTGGTTTTAGCGGAAAACACTAGAGCAGTGTCATCGGCATAAGATAGTATTATCCCATTATGTAGACCTATACTGCAAAGGTTGTTTATGTAGATTAAAAATAATGTCGGGGCCAAAATACTACCTTGCGGTATACCAAAAATACTACTTTTTATCTCAGAACTAGTGTACTGTCCTATTTTAACACATTGATAGCGGTCACTAAGATAATCAGAGAATAAAGAAAGTTGCTCTCCTCTTATACCAAGTGTTTCAAGTTTTTGCAATAATATAGGGCAAGAAATAGTGTCGAAGGCCCTAGCGAGGTCCAAAAAGATCCCTATAGTGTGAAGGCCATTATCTAAATTAGTACTTATATACTCTGTCAGCCTGTGAACTGCTTGGTTAGTTGATCTGTTAGTTCTAAATCCGTATTGGTTATTGGAAAGCAATTTGTTAGTTTCTAGATATTTTATTAGTCGACTGTTCATAATTTTTTCTAAAATTTTAGACAGTCCTGTTAGTACAGAAATGGGTCTATAGTTGTTAACACATTTCTTATCTCCCGCTTTATACACCGGTGTAACTACAGCTTTTTTAAGCAATTTGGGGAATATTCCGTTTGACAAACACGACTGAAAAATATGGGTTAAAGGAGGAGCAAGAAAATGTTTAAATCTTTTTAGTATATTATTATTAATGCCATCCCACCCAACAGCACAGTTGTCTTTTAAACCGCTAATAATTCCTAAAATTTCATTGACATCAGTGTCCAATAAAACAAAAGAATTTAAAGTATTCGAAGTATTGAACACTGTTGATGATGGCTGTGAAAGATGATTACTCTGGTTTAAGGTTTTTTCGGCCAGAGTTTTGCCAACGTTTGCAAAAAAACTGTTGACTTTATTCGCCGCTTCGATGGGGTTTGTTGTTATTGACAGTAATTCGAGTGGCTGTTCAGGATTTTTTGATCGAAATGTATTTGATTTAATAAATTTCCACACAAGTTTACTATTTTTCCCAGCCTTCTGTAATTCATTCTTCTCAAATTGATTTTTAGTTTTATATAAAAGTTTGTTACAAAAATTTCTGTACCTTTTATATGTAGTAGAAAGTATTTCATTATCCGGTGCAAGTTTCGACTTTTGATGTAGTTTGTCCCTATGCCTAATACAACGGACGAGACCAGGAGTGATCCATGGCTTAATATTATTATATTTTCTAGGGATTGTTTTGCTAAATGTATTTTTATTTATTGCAGCTTGAAGCATATTTATGAAGTACTGTAAGGAAGTATTTGCATCATTTGTTTCGTAAACAGGGTCAAAATTAATACTTCGAACATCACTTTCGAGATTAGTCATATTAATTTTTGTATAGCTACGCATGCATTTTATTCTAGGTGGCGATATTTGTAACGATAGCAGAATAGCTTGATGGTCGGTAAGTGATGAATTAGTAACCAATGCTTTTGAAGGATTTTTTGTTTTTATGATGAAATGGTCTAAACATGAACCGCTCTGGTGCGTGGGATAATAATGAGTGGGTAAAAGGCCTTGGAATGCACAAATATTTAAGTATTTATGAACATGTGGATTATATCTTTCGGAAGCAATATTACTATTTATGTCGCCCGTTAGAATGATGTTTTTGAAAACTGATAAATGTTTTAGGTTGTCATCAAGTGAGTCCAAAAACCTGTCGATGTTCTGAGAAGGAGGTCTATAAATAGCCATAATTACAGTATCTGGAGTAATTTTAATTATTAGACAGTTACTATCTTGAACTATAGGTTCTTCAACAACTATTTTTAAGTCTTTTTTAATGAAAACTACTATACCATCGTTTTGATTAATGCTTGAGTTTGTTTTGTGAGATTGGTATCCGTCAAGGGAAGGGAGATTGGCTGTCTGAGCAGACAACCAACATTCTGTAAGGACGATAACATCACAGCTAATATCAAGAGTTTGTAGTAGAACTTCAAATCCATGCATGTTTCGATTTATACTCCGGATATTTTGTGTAAGCAGGGTAAGTGTTTTTTCCCCAACAGGAAGAAGGAGCCTACAGTCCTCTACATTACATGTATTGGTTTCAGACACAGAAAAACCATCCAAGTCAGTGATTAGCTGACTGACCATAACACCTATTAATTAAAATGAATAAACTAACTCTAAGTAACGTATAGATAAACGGAAACTATAAGAAATTATTTATGAGGCGCTCTTAGGCGCCATCATAGTCTATGGAATTAATATAATTAGCCTCTGCGTATTTACGTGCCGGACAGTCTACGTCACCAGTCTGATGGTCACATTTCCTCTTGAAACGCTTGCACGTCGCACATCGAGGTGGAGTAGATTTGCTGCTACACTCCTTGTGAGCGTGCCCAGGTTCCCCACAGTGGTTGCAAGTAGGACTGGTTTCTCGGCAAAACTTGGCTGCGTGTCCAAATTGCTGGCAATTATAACATCTCGTGACGATCGTAAAATCTCTCACGGGGCAGGATGTCCAATTGATGAAAATTCGACCTTGGTTTATTAAAATTTTCCTGACGGCGGCTGGAAGCTCCAAAATGTAGTTGCAGGTAGGTAGACCTTTTTTACCCGATTTATGGCTCAATTTGACATTTGCAAAGAAGGTATCACGGGTAGTATTTACCAATTTACCTGCAAGATTTTGCTCATAAATACAGTCAAACACTTCCTTTTCAGTAAGTGCGACCGGAACTCCGATGACAGCTATCCTGGGTCGACGTTTTGGAGCTTCTTCCACTGTAAGGCCTGATGAAACCAGTTTCGTCGAATTTCTCAGTTTTTCAATGTCACCTTTGCTCTCAGTGCTAATTAGGACGCCACCGTTTTTTACTTTCTTCAGGGCACGAACGTGAAGCTTCAGTTCCTCAGGAGAAATAATTTTTTGCACAAGTGACTTGGTGTCTTCGCTTGTTTTGGTCTTATCGCATGGGTAAATGGTCACAGAGCTCAGGTTTGCGGGGCGGATGAAGTTATCAAAACCTTTTTTCACCATGTTAGCGTAAGAGGTAGAAGCGCAATCAGATGGTGCTAGTTTCTTAGTTACAACCTCCTTTATTTCAGTAATGGAGTCCGCGAGGTCATTCTGATCCCTTAGGTGCTGTATTGTATTGTGCGCTAGGAGTGTTTTTTGTTTTAATGCTTGGTATATGACGGCCATTTGAGATGCCCCACTGGAAACTTTCCGGCAGAGAGTGGAGACTCGGAGTTTTTGATCGGAGTTCATTTTCCCCTCCGTAACTATGGTGCAGACCTCATTTAGGATGGTATCAATAGACTCCATCCATCTTTGGACCTCAGGGGTAGAAATGACTTCCTCCGGAAGCTCACTGGATGCCAGGGGTGAGGCTCGAGGTGGTGACGGGACACTAGGTCGAGTTGGTTCTGGGATGGCGGGAGACGGCGGTGGACTTCGCCGTACTAGGTGGCTACGACCAAAAGGGCTAGATCCTTGGTTAGCCATATCTTACACAAAAAATATCTTGATTATTGTATTAGGGTCATTTTGCGCAACACAAATTATAAAAACAAAAGTAGCTGTTACTCACACGCGACACACTTCTTAGAGCTAACACTGCATATAATTTTGTTGTAAATATTTATTATTAAAATTTACATAATTAAATCAATACAAAGTGCACGTCTACTAGGTTTCGCGTCAAAAACGTGACCTACGAGCCTGTCTTAGGACGGACTCGTAGGTTACCCCCCTCTCCGCGGCCTCGGGCACAATGGTCACTGTGACCGCCGCGGTTTTCGGAGGCACCAGCTTCGGGGCCTTTTTGGCTGCCGAGGCACCTGCCGGGGCAGCCGCTGGGGCAGCCGGGGCCTGGGTCGCCTTCTTACCCTTTCCCTTTCCCTTCTTAACCACCTCTGACCAAGACTGATTGGCTGGGGTGGTGGAAGGGAGAAGGGCGTCTCCCTCCTGCACCTGGGAGGGTGCCGCACTGGCAACTGGCTCCGGCTGGGCGCCCGCACTCGTACCAGGGGGAGGCAGAGCCCCCGGGGATTTCTTCCCCTTGCCCTTGCCCTTTGAGGGCTTTGGGGCAAGAGGAGCCACTGTCGGCGTCTTGTCCGCCGCTAGGGGCGGACGGAGACGTGGCTCGGGCAGGAGGCGGTCCTCTATGCCTGCGAAGCAGGCACGGGTGAACGCCCTCTCCTCCATAACAACCTTGCGGAACAAATCCTCAAGGTTGGAGGAGGAGGAGGAGGGAACCGCTGCCGTCGGGGCCTTTGTTGGCGGGGCTGTGGCCTCAGCCAGCTTCTTGTGAAGCTGGCTGACCTCCGCTTGCAGGCGGTCCACCCTCGCCTGCAGCTGCCGCGTCTCCTCTGACGCAGTGCGCTGCGTCAGTTCCGCTACAATGCCGTGCAAGCTAGTTGCACGGCATTTGAGGGCCTTTTGAAAGGTCCCCTTTAGGTTGGAGGACCTGGAGGCGACCTCGACGATCTCCTCCATGTCCTCCTTCGCCAGTCGGGCCAGCTCCGTCGCAGAGACGCCGTCGAAAGTGGCGAGGGCCGAACCATATCCGGCCCTCGCCTTGGCTGCGCGCGCCTGCCTCTCTTTCGCGGCAACCTTTTCTTCCAGCTCCAGCTCGAGCTCGGCCCGTTTGGCCAAGCCGAGCTGACGCTGGGCATCCGCCAGACCCACATCATGGGTGCCGGCCTGAGAAGGATTCGAAGGCGAAGCAGTCTTCGCCTTCGACTTCTTCTGTTTGGGCTTACCCTTGGCCGAGTCCGACGATCCCTCGGACCCGAGCCTCAGGTAGGCCCTCTTCAGGCTGCGGTCTGCAGCCACGCCACATACGGACGACGAGTCCCCGACTACGGACCCCATGTCCGAGTCGGAGAACTCGTCCTCCCCACAGAAGCCTGTCACAGATGGTGCGCGGCTGGCCTCTGACTCCGACAAGCCGCCGGGTTGGCCCTGAGAAGGGCCTTTGGGTTGGCCCTGAGAAGGGCCTTTTGGGGCAAAACGCCCGGAGGCATTTCGCAATGGTTTCGGCATAGCTGAAACCAAAAACCGCAATTAAAATAAAACGACAATAAAACCAACCCCACAATAAAAAACCCACAATAAAATACAGAATAAAAACCACAATGTACGCAATCGCCCTCAAAGTAAAATAAAATTTCGCAGATCGCGTAAGTCACAGCGCACGTTAGCCACCGGTCTGCCACTCCGTTACGGTGGTCAGACACGGCGTTGCCCGGGGAACACTACGTGGAAGTCTGCGCTGTGGGGAGTCCCCCTTTGTAACTTATCCTAACTTAACCTATCTCCTTTCGTCTCCCGCGTGAATCGACACTAGGAGGAAGATGTGTGACAAAGTCATGAAGTGGCCACTATGCTGCAATATTTTAATGTTCTTTATGAATTATTCACTGAATGCACTTTTTACTACATAATTCACACGTTTTTATTTAGTAAACGACACTATAAATAATTTAAAAGTTCAATGAAAAGTGAGCGTGGCACTCATCTTGGCTTTCCCGCCAAAACTTCCACAGATTGATACATTGATTATACAGAATGAACATTTTTGAAAATACGAAAATTAACCATCTGAGGAGCAATTCTAAGAGTCTGTGGTCTGTCAAAATACCTCTACATTTCAATAAAAATAAAGTGTTTAGCTTTGATTGTCACTAAGATGAAATTGCTACAAGATTTTTGAATGTTTTGAATTTTGGCCCTTAGCTCAAAGATTCACACAATATCAAAAAAATTTAAGCAACACTACACATATTTGAATTAGAAAATTCAATTTATTAATCAACTATTATTTCACTTCTTTGATCTAGACCTTTTTTGATCTAGAGGACATACTAGCTGGTTGTAAAAAAAAAATGAGTATCATTTCTTTTTTTTTTCCACAAATGCCAAAGCGAATACGAATGAAAATGCTTTTGTTCGAATTTTATAGCACTTTCTTTGCTTGTTTAAATTTGCTAATATTGATGAAGAATATAAAAAAAACTGTTGTGGCGTAGTATCAAAAAATCATTAAACAATAATATAAATTAAAAAAGACCAAGCAACCCGCATTGAGCATGCGTGGTGATTACGCTCAATCCTTCTCTGTATGAGAGGAGACCTGTGCCCAGCAGTGGGACGATAAAAGGTTGATGATGATGATGAAATACGAAAATACTAATATTATGAATTAATGCGTAAACACATTTTAAAATTATAATGTGTGTGGGTTGCTTAGACTTTTTTGATGTGTGATAGGTTGACATAAGACGTATTACCTTTTAGAAGGCCTTTAAAACCTTACCTACATAGTTAAATCAGGAAAGTAATCTGTATTAGCTTGGTTATTTTAAAACCAAAATCAGTTGTATAGCACTTAAGCCATTGTAAAGTATAACTAATTCGCGCCGCCCGGCCCTCTACAAATGAAACAGTAGAAGACGTCCATCAACATCGAAATTTAAAATACTTATTCTGTAACCGTCTCTCGAAACTTAGTTGGCGAGTTGAGATAACTCGAGTGCTGAGTGAGTATCCATTTATCTGTGTGCGTCAATCGCGTGTGGAAAGTGAAAAGTTTTCACGTGATAAAGTGAACGTGAGTTGAAGTTGTGAAGGCAGAATAGTACCGCAGATGTTGGATGTGTCATTTCAGTGTTTTGAAGGATGGGAAATTTGAGTGTCACGCTCATTTTTCATTGGACTTTTAAATTATTTATTTGTTTACTAAATAAAACTGCGTGATTTATGTAGTAAAAAGTGCTCCCTCCCTCGTAGACGGATCACGCGGCCGTCTTTTTCAACATGAATGAAAATTCATTACGTGACATTGGCTAAATGCACAAACCGTGCGAAGCCAAAGAAAAAAAAGGATGAATCACTATCTTTTCCTTATTGAAGTGGTACTTGTACTTACCTACCTTACCTTGGAAACCTGAATACAGTTTGTTCAGAATAAGCAACTGTATCGATTCCAATCATTTCTATACCATGTTATATTTTTTCCCAAATATATTTAGAAATTGTTGCAGTGTGGTTACCGAACACGACAAGCAGCTTACGATAGACCGTACTACTTGCGCGCGCGCAACAGCTGACGCCAGAGGTCATCGTAACGTGCTCGCTCGCCCAAGCTGAGCTTTGACCATATTTTTTGTTGGGAGAACCAAGTAAAATAGCAAGCTCATAACTTTGTGGTTTTTCATTATTTTTTTTTTTAATTTCGTACATGGATTCTTTACTTAAAAATACTGGATACGTGTTTCGGGTTTCGTATAAATAAAACATTATGTTGTATATTCATGATAAATCTTATACAACATTATAATTTAAAACAATTTTCTCAACAAGGACTAAGGTACTCCAACTAAGATAAGGTTGACAAGATTAGTTCGTTCAAACACACACACACTGACCAGTAGGTTAAAGTTTTTTTTTATACCTTAATTGATAAACACATTATTACCATGAATTTCAATTTTGAAGCATATTGCTTATCCTGCAAATGTTCGAAAAATGTATCTGCTCAACAACATAAGTAACGCAATGAATGTTGTGGAACTGTCAAAATGAAACCCATTCTTAATGGCTAAACACATTTTTACCATGAATTTTAATGATTTTGAAGCATATTGTTAATCCATTCCTGCAAATGTTCGAAAAATGTATCTGCTCAACAACATAAGTAACGCAATGAATGTTGTGGAACTGTCAAAATGAAACCCATTCCTACTGATAGTGTATTACGCAATTACCCTACAGATTGCTAAGGAAGGCTATATGGTATTTGACATAGCCCTAGAGCCAGCAGGACCCGAGCAAAAGAAAAGGTTAGAAACAATACAGCGAAAACATTGATGGGGTGTGTGGGGGTAGATATCTTGGAAAGCATTTTCATTTAATATTATCTACCTTGTTACAAAGATTATGTTCAGAGCCAGGCTTACCATTGATATTTTTTTTAATTATGAACCTTTATCCGACAATGTTCTAATTACGAAAAGTGATGTCAAACACGAGTTTGAATTACCAATTTTGTATTATGAACTTTATGGTCTCTGAATAAAGTTTATTATATCAGTAATCCTTATAGAGCTCGAAGGGTCGAAGGTCTGGACTAAATTTAGTACTTGTTTTGTAATTAGATGGTTCGTGAACTACTTTGGAAACCCTAATTTTGTTGTAAAATTGTCGTATCCACAATTACTAAGCAAATATAATTTTAAAATTATAGTCTAGGCGTAGGTTTTCAGAAGCCAACACACTACTTTCACAATTACTTCGATTCCATTTACCTCACAAGTAAGTTGTGTAGTTCACTCATTTTAAATAAGCGTAGTGTCTGAGCAAGTACATTGTTCACTGGTAATACCTTCCGGACTAATTTAGGATTGTGATTTATAATGTTTAAAAAATCTTATGTACTAATAATATTAAATATGGTGAGTTCTTTACTTAAAAAATAAAATATTTCAACTGTTTCATTTACTTTTATTTTTGAAAACTTTTTTGAGCCAAAAGGAGCCCGTTCACCTCGGCTCCTGCTTTTCCGAATGTATTCTTGAAGCGCACCGACCGCATTTAGAATTTGGGAGTATGAGATTTCCTCAAACCTAAACTTTGGGCAGCTCACTGAGTCCAAGGCCAAGACCTCTATCTGGAAACTTGGAGTTCTTGCAAAGGTCCGGCGGTACTTGCACTGGGATAGTTTATAATGTTGAAATCGTAGGTCCGTTCGTGTGTGGAGTACTGCAACCACATATGGGCTGGTGCTGCAAAATGCCTCTTAGCATTTTCTGGCCCACTGGAGTGTCATGCCAAGAGGCAAATTAGTGATCCAAATTTGAAAATCCAGCCTTTCGGTATTCTATAGGAAGCATTTTGAAAAGGGTGCGCGAGATTACATGACTTAATTTTGGCAACACCGTTCCATCATCGGACGATCACACACCGCTACGATCCAGAAGAACCGTTTCGCCTCGTCTTTTATACCGCGAACATTGAGGGACTGAAATAATCTGCATGCGGCGGTCTACCCATCTGACTACAATTTTAATGTCTTCAAGGGTAGAGTGAACAGACACATAATAACCTAGAGCGCTTTACCATGAACGATTGCATTGCTAACCATCGCGGGCCAAACTCAAGAAAAAAAATACTCGTAATAATGTTTGCTATGCTTAGAGTTTCTGTGCGTGATCAAATCAGAAATGAGGAGATCCGCAGAAGAACCGAAGTCACCGACATAGCTGTTCGAGTGGCTAAAATTAAGTGGCTGTGGGCAGAGCACATTGCTCGAACAACCGATGGCCAATAGGGCAGTAAGGTTCTGGAGTGGTGGCCACATTCCGGAAGATGCAGCGTAGGAAGACCCCCAACAACCGATGCTTGAAGCGCCCGAACCTGCCGAACATTTTTGTCAAATGATTGCGACTAGTTGGCATCAGTTGGGATCGTTCGGACCACCCATTGGTCCGTTCGGCCCAAACGATCCCAACTAGTCGCAATCATTTGACAAAAATGTGTTCGCCGATTAGGGGGCTGGTGGAGGTCGCGGGAAGCCGATGGATGCGGGCAGCACAAGACCGGTCATCGTGGAAAGCCTTGGGGGAGGCCTTTCTCCAGCAGTGGACATCTATATGCTGAAGAAGAATGTTTCTACAAACCTACTTACAGAACATAAATTATTTATCATTTAAACAATAGTTCTATTACATAATATTAAAAAAGTAAGTTCTTTCAATTGCTTTTTATTATTTTTTCTCTTCATAAATAATCTTCATTCTTATCCATACTAATATTATAAATGCGAAAGTAACTCTGTCTGTCTGTCTGTTACGCTTCCCCGCTTAAACCTCTCAACCGATTTTGATGAAATTTGGCACAGACAATCTTTAGACCCTGAGAAAGGACATAGGCTACCTTTTATCTCGGAAAAATTTGATGTTCCCAAGGGAGATCTAAAAAGCGCGATATAACCAAACTCCACGCGGGCGAAGCCGCGGGCGGAAAGCTAGTTTGTCATAATAATGAATAAACTAAAATTACGAATTCTCATCTATTTTTTATTTATTTTTTTGCATATTTTAATCACTTGTTATTTCTTTTTTATATTAGTCTGAGTAATGGTTATTTAGCGACACTCTTGTCATGAATTATAAAACTGTTGACATGCGGATAATGTAGTGAATTGCAATATCGTTACGTTATAATTTTATTGTTTGTAAGCATTTGATATTGTAGCTGATTATTGTCAAACAGTAAAAATAGTTATTTGTTATACAAGAGTGCAAAGTTGCTTTTTAACCGCGTGTTCAATTTTGATGACCGAGCAAGCGAAGGATTCTAAAATTGAATCACGAGCGCAGCGAGTGATTCAAAATTAGAATCCTGAGCGTTAGCGAGGGAATCAAAAGGACACGAGGTGAAAAATCTTTGCACTCGAGTGCAACACATAACTTTTCATTCCACCTCAGCGAGGAAATGACTAAATGCAATAAAAAAATGTTTACAATCACAAGATAGGTACACTTTTATTTCAGTTTAGGTATTAATTACTACATTATGACAGGTAAGTATTACAGAATAATCTTTAAATTATAATAAAATAATACTAAAGTATAATTAAGAAAATTTTAAAGTAACGTTGCAACAGTTATTTAAATTGAGTGTAATATTTTTGTTTGGTACTGTAATATTGGTGTTAGTCACTTGTGTACTGTTTTTCGGTAAACTGTCTGTCATACTTAATAGTTGTACCGATTCATCGGATTCCCTTGGCGTGAATGTTGGAGAGAGAGGGAGATGGTTAGGTGTTTCATAACGGCTTATTTTTGATGTAGAAGGGCCAGTCCAAGTTTCCGATTGAGGCTCTTTCAGTGTAATGGCTCCTACGATGCCTTCACATATTTTAGACTTATTTTGGATGGAATCCTCTGTGTATCCCTCTACAACTGCATTGGTCTTCCAGCCTCCGTGGCGCTTAAGGGACAGGAGATCAGCTCCGGAATCAGCCAAAAGTGTGGCTGAAGTTCGTCGGAAACAATGACCCGTGTACAACAGGGGTTCTGGAAGTTCAAGAAATGTTGCTATTTCTCGTGGGATACTGCCAATTTTATTAGTATCCATAGGCTGTCTAACACACTTTCCATTGCGATACTGTAGAAAAAAACGATTGATTGGAGTGTTAGGCGGCCGTAAGGCTTGATATTTCTCAACAATCGTTACGTATTCCTTGCGAATGACAAAGTTGCGGTCTCTTTTTGTCTTTGTATTAGGAAAATTAATTAATAGTAAGTCATCTGAATGTTTCTCAATGTTTTGACATTAAGTTGTGTTAGTTCTTTATTACAGTGTATTAGTTCGACATGCTCCGTTTATTCCAATAATAAGAACAACCTGCAATGTAAAGAGTATTGTAGTAGATAAATGAATAAAATTTATATGAACGCATAATTATGCCTATCAACATTTACTAAGTATACTATTTAATTGAGATTAATATATGTACTTAAGTAGATACTGAATGTGCAACTGACTTACTTTTGCCGCCAAATATACGGAATCGGGTGCTTCGTTAAGAAACTTTTCAATATCAGATACTGTGAAAACCTTCGATTTTTTTGGATGATGACCAGATGAGGCTCTTTTTTAAAATGCTACTAATTTAGGATAGGTATCGATATGTATGTCTTTTTTCATCTTTATTGTTGCTTTTAGCATCGAATACGTACTCCATAGAGTGTTTGCTTTCTTGTTCTCGGATAATTCTATAAAATATGCCAGCAAAACGTTTTCTGAGAAAGTTTTGGCTCCTTTTGCTAGTCGCCACGTGTTGAACATATCGTACTGTTTTAAATACTTCTCGCGTGATTGTTGAGGTAGAAAGCTCATTTGCGCATTATTAACAGTTTCAGTCAATTCTGTTGGCGTCAAACAAACTTGCTCGTCGCTAGAATCACTCATTTTAGTTTTTCACTTGTTTTCAAGTTTCTTGTTTTTAATATAAGGTTTAACAATGACGGGAAAAAATGCCGCGTAAAGAACCGCGTACAAAGAAAATTGAAAAAAGAACACCAAGAAGGTTCCGAGTCTGAGTTTTTAACAAATTAAAAAAAAGTTGTATGATATATTTGGCACCATAGAGGTAACAGTAAATAGGTTTAATGTTTTTTTTTAATTTACAAACTTAGTGCACACGATGTTCTAAATTCAATTTAATTTATCCTCTAGAGAATAAAAACGGCTTTTCTAGTCAGATATTGAAGATTAAAAATACTCTTTCCGAGATGGTGGGATGAAAAAGAAATTTACTTAGTTGTTTGTCTGTCGGTATGAAAAATACAAGTATATTTAAAAGTTCAACACTTTTATGTTTACTTTTCATAGAATGATGGAAACCACAACTAAAACTATTAAATGTTAGTTGATATAATGCTGTCAATATAACACCATACCGTGACACTAACTAATGTTGTTTTTAACCGACTTCAAAAAGGAGGAGGTTACTCAATTCGACCGTATATAAGCTTTTTTTTTTCTATGTTTGTTCGCGCATAACTTCGTCGTTTATGAACCGATTTTGATAATTATTTTTCTGTTGAAAAGAAGACGTTCCCAAGGTATGTAATCCTATGATAAGGATATCAGGGTTTGGTGGTGGAAGACCAGAGCAAACAAGGGGAACTTTCAAAAATTGCAGGGGGGACTAGTGCATATCATAGCATTTTCATTACGTATTTTAAAGCACTGCAATTTAATAAAGGTCTGGAGTAGATCTGATGATGGAGCGGGAAGACAGTCGAAGGAACTCCTCAACAATTTACAGCAGCTACCTTGTGTTTGGGCTCGATTAATTTGTATTGATAAGAACTTTACACCTAGATGGGTTGTGACTGTCATAAAAGCTCTGATGATAAAGACAAAGGCCAGTTCCGGGAACTCCTCAACGGTTTACAGTAGCTACTTTGTGGTTGGACTTCATTCATTTATATTGATGAGACCTTTGCACCCATTGGATTAAAATAATGGTCTGCAGTAAATTTGATGATGAAGACCATAGGCAGTTAAGGGAATACTTACGGGTAAAAATTAAAGTAAACAAAATTACGTCGTTTCCCAACTATATTTGCGTCAGCTTCCAGTCTGACCGGATGCAACTGAATACATAGTAGTTTTGACAACTAAAAAGTGTATAATAAAAACTTTTTACAAAAAAACAACCGACTTCCAAAAACCACTACAAAGTGAAAAATAACTAATTTCGGAAGTCGGTGTCAAAAAACGAATATACAAAACCAAAGACACCGACTTCCGAAATCAGTTATTTTTCACTTTTTAGTGGTTTTTGGAAGTCGGTTGTTTTTTTGTAAAAAAGTTTTTTTAATTTTATTTTTCACACACTCACATACCACTCACCATAACATTATGTTAGGGTGTATTTATAGCCTATTATTTCTTTTCTCTTTTTTTATTGCTTTATTTAAATAAATAAATAAACAAAATGCAAAAAAAAAAAAAATACAGTTTTTTTTTGCATTTCTGTAGGTAATCTTTGTATTGTGATTTTACAGCTTAAAACCTTTTATAAGGCAATCCTAAAGGTACTGTTAGTCAGTAAGTCGTGATGGCCTAGTAGTTAAAACACCAACCTCTAAAGTATGAGTGTGTGGGTTCGATTCCAGATCAAGCAAGTACCAAATTAACTTTTTTAAGTTAAATGTACCTACTTTCTAAATATATCTTGGACACTAATAATTGATTACAAGCAGGAGGGAAACATTTTGAGTCGAAACCTGGACTTTAAGTCTGAAATCACCAACCCGCATTGGGCGAGCGGGGTGATTACTGTCAATTCTTGTCTATTTGAGAGGAGGCCTGCGCCGAGCAGTGGGACGATAAAAAAAAAGATTGATGATGATTATGAAAAATACTGTTTGTAAATTATGGTTGTATACTTTAAAATATGCCACATCCAAAGATAAATTCGTCATACACCACAGCGGGGTATCATTCTTAACGTTCTGAATTTTTAAGAAGCCCAGTTCACCGATGCTTTCAACGAGTTCCTCAGAAGAAACCCTCGCTAACTTGCCACGATTTACATAACACGCGTAATGCAGACAGCAACTTTCTTTCGACTCTTGGTTTACTTTCGGTGTTGAAAGTGCTGCTTTTTGGTATAAACTTTCAAGGTGTTTTATTGAAAGACTGTTAAGATTTTGGATGGAGTTGTTCTTATTTGATACTTTTTCAACTTTAAATAGGAATATTTGATGAAAGTTGCTACGTGCACACTGAAACGTGACTAGAATGGTCACTAGTGACTTAAAGAGTCTTCAAAGAATGTTTAATATGTAGTGACTAAAATCTTGAAAAAAAATTAAGAAACTAGTGATTTAAAATTCTTCGATATATGTTAGGTGGCTAACAATGACACCAAGCGCTCAGTGCTGTCGATTTCCAAAATTCTAGAGCGTTAATTTCACTTATGTTTTACGCAATTTGATACAGAGTTGAGAGTCCGTTTTTCGCGAAGTCCTAGTACACTGAACATTGCTATCAATATGCTATAATCAGATTACTATGGTCCTTACTTAATTTGTTTATTCACTAGCTTACCGCCCGCGGCTTTACCAGCGTGGAATTCGGTTATATCGCCCTTTTTAGATTTCCTTCGGGAATATCATTTTTTCCGATAAAAAGTACCCTATTATTTAATCCGGACTTCTAACTTTGCATTTGCAAAATTTCAAAGCTTTTGCAAAGGTTTAGTAGTTACGGAGTGAAAGCGGAACAAACAAACAAACTCACTTTCCGATTTATAATAGTAAGGATTTGGGAAAAAAACAACTGTACCTTAAGTAATCATCATCATCATCTCAGCGTTAATCCCAGTCGCATCCGCAGCTTTTTCAGCTTTGGAGTCTGGGGTCCGCTTTACCATTCTAACTGCTGATTTTGGCTAAACTTCGATATTTTCCGTGAAGCGACTGCCGTCTGACCTCCATAACCCGAAGGCGATATCTAAGCATTGCAGTTAGACCAATTGTTAGACTTTTGAGGGCTCCAACAACCCGTAACGACTGCCACTAGATGTTCGTATGGCAACCGGGACCAACGGCTTAACGTGCTTTCCGAGGCACGACCACACCAGTGCAAATATTTATATTCATGCATACAAACATTTGCACTGTGCGGGGATTATAACTAAATTTATTCATATCAGGATTATTAGCTCAATTACCATAACTATTGGGTACTTACTCGGTGGTAGGCCATAACATCGGCTGCCGGCAGCGCCAAGCGATTTGTCGTGTTCCGGCATGATGTCTGGTGAAGCCGTACGGAGAACGGGTCTGAGCAGTTGTGTTGCGATGTGTGCCGGGTACGATGCGCCAAATGTTGTTGTCTCCTAATCAATCTCACTCTGGGTTAAACATTCCATCACCTCGCTCAACTGCCGTCTTCCTTCAACGATTGCATCACTGCTTACCATCAAGCACTAGTTTATAATAATTAAAAAAAAAAAACTTTTTAATTGAAATACGCCTAAAAGCAATTTACGTTGACTTCTGAAACGGGTTTCCTGACAAATCCCGTAGCTTGCTTGTTCAACTGTCTTGGTCTACTGCAGCTTCCTACCTAAACAACAGTATCATTATTATTGCAGGATCAAATTAGTGATCAGTTGCATACACAAAGCGAATCATCTTATACAGATTAGTGGCAATGCTTGGGGTAATCAACAACGCAGACCCTCATCTGACTGCCTTGCAACCTGTCTCTAATGTTATATATGTTGCACCCAACAATTTCAGGGTGACTAAAAAGTTATAAAAATGTTTATAGGTGTAGTGTAAACTGAATTTTATTGTAGGTAGGTAGTGTGGTGAGTACGTTTTAGACACTCTGGGAACTGGAAATGTTCCCGAAGGTGAAGACCCTGAGAAAGAACATAGGCTACCTTTTATCCCGGAAAAATTTGATGTTCCCGAGGGAAATCTAAAAAACACGATATAACCGAACTCCACGCGGGCGAAGCCGCGGGCGGAAAGCTAATGTTATATATGTTGCACCCAACAATTTCAGGGTGACTAAAAAGTTATAAAAATGTTTATAGGTGTAGTGTAAACTGAATTTTATTGTAGGTAGGTAGTGTGGTGAGTACGTTTTAGACACTCTGGGAACTGGATGAAACCTTCGGGAACATTTTAGTCTCCGATTAAATGTTCTAGATTCTAGAACTGTAATAGTTATCAAATACGTATATACATATTTAACATTTCATTTCGTTTATTCTATACAATTTTCTATACAAATATATTTATATTTTTACAGTAAATATGTATACAGAGTGTCGCTGACAATAGGAAAATAAATAAATCATCGTGTGCCTCAACCTCAACACATTCTCAGTCTATAAATAAAAAATCATATAATCACAGCAAATTAATTTTTTACATTTTCTACATGATGTACATGTTGACAAGGAAGCTCTTACAGGTTAATGACCGCCGCATCCTGCGATAACAAACTTTAATAATAATCGCGCGAAAAAAGCAAGTCGATACTGGATCACGCTGTCGCCGATCGGAGGTCCGTGAACCAATATTTTTAAAAAATGTTCTATATGTTCGTTTGCAATTTTATGCGATTCAGTTTGTTTGAAATTCATTTTTTTTATTTTTTATTCTAGGTTTTTTTCTATGGTTTAGGATTATTCCTGTGAACCAGCATTGTTCATGTTTTAATTTATTGTCGTATTGTCAGCACCACTCTGTATAAAATACATATAAATACATATAGAAATATTTAAAAAAATAGTGGTTCACCAATGTCAGGAGCAGGGCCCAAGCTTCTTGTGGTTAGGGCTCTGTAGCACTAGCCACAAGAAACCAAGTAGGTCTCTGGAGACAGGAACTTCCTCACGATGCGGGCTCAAGGAGTGCCTACTGCTGCCTACTGCATACCGCCTAACGAGAGCCTCGATAGATATTAGTCGAGGCTATCAGACCATTAGCGTATACGACAATCGGTACAATGACAGCCGAGTTCGTGTGTCGAGATATTTAATTTGTTTCTTTTTCTCAGCTCTCACGAGATTCCCGTCATGTAGAATGGTAACATCGACAATCAAAAATTGCGAGGCGCGCTAATCGATCTATCACTACTATATCAACGTTTTATTATTATTACTATATTCCTGAAAAGAACTTGTGTTCTCAGAACCGATTTATTACTATTATTGTCATTGTTTTCCGGGAAACGACGAATGTTCTATATCGACCCACTGTCTTATATAAAGAGCGACGTTTGCCGAGACAGCCAGTCAGTTTCAATTAATCGATGGAGAAGTAAACAACTGTAAACCAAAAACAGAAAATACACATTGTTAATCTTTAATAAAGATTAAAAACACCATAATATGGTGTAACTATCCCTTCCATAACCCACAAGTAGTAATTTTTCCATAAACTCATATTTTCTCCTTTAAATATAACGTTATTTTTTGTTTAAGCGAAACCTGAATATAGTGTGTTCAGAATAAGCAACTGAATCGATTCCAATCATTTTTACACCTTGTTACATTTTTTCCCAAATACATTTAGAGTGACACCGCAGAGTGGTTACCGAGCGGTTACGATAGATCACAGCTGACGTCAGAGATCAACGCCCGCGCTCGCCCGCCTGTACGGACGTTTGACCATATTTTTGTTGCGACAACTAAGTAGAATAGCAAGCTTATAACATGGTGGTTATTCAGTATATCTTTTTGAAAGGAGATGTTTCATTTTGGGCCACTACTATGTACGCTATGATTTTTTTTTTATAGGTATTGCAATCATATGGTAGATAATATAGATACGATAGCCTTAGATACAGGACAGGTCAATCAAATTTCACTGTCAAAATCTTATTTCGCTTAGTGCTGACCACCATATATTTATTAGTAGTTGTGTTGCGCTCCTTGACCGAGTTAAATTGAATCTGTATAAAAACTAAGCCAAAATATAGGAAATTAACATTAAAAACAGTTAACTATAGCGTAACTATACCTAGCATTAAGTGTACAATGTGCTGGCCCAGGCTCCATACATTTCTGAAACATCTCCTTTTGTGCATAGATTATTTACTTAAAAATACTGGACACGTGTTTCGGGTTTTGCATAAACAAAAAATAACTACAACTTACATTCAGTTCATTCAGTAAACCATTCATCTACCGTTTCCTCCTGCTTAGATAGCCCTAGCCGGGCATCCCGATCAATCTTATCAAAGTTCAACAATACACTACATGTAGGTACCAGAGCAGCACGACCCGATGTAGTGTCACAAATGAAAGCGGTCAAGCGTCGCTGCATCCACCACAAGCCCAGAGATAACGCCCGACAAGGTGAAAACTACGGGGACATTTTCAACAAATTCTAAACTAGGGGCAAACTTGGTAAGGAATTACGTTTGCTTCGGTGAATTGATGTTAGTTTGAAATAAATATATTTGATATTTTGACTGATTCAACTTGGGATATGATAATTAATTTACAAATTATAAGTTTATCATTGTCTCTAACGGTATATAAGCATTTGGAGAACAGTATAGGGTATGTTCCTAAAGCGGCAAATCTAGTTGAGAGCTCCTCCTCACTGGAAATGTTTCGCCTCATCTGTTATACTGCCTACATCGAGGGACTGGATCAATTTGCCCGCAGGCTAGAACGTAGAGGCTCATAATAAACTAGCGCCCTTTACCATCAACGATTACATCACTACTCACCATCAGGCGGGATTATGGTCAAGGACTAGTTTATAATTATAAAAAAAAATTAAACCTGTCAAAATCTAGTGACAGTCTCATCTCGGTGACAATAAAATGTCAAAAAACTTGTTAAAATGTAGGGAAATTAGAGGATTTTTTGACAGTTTAGAGCCTTGAAGAACAGGGTGTAAAGCTCACTCATCTTCTATAGAAAAGGGGGGACTCTGACCAGGCTGGTAATGTCTGGCGGGCACTTACCCACCGATTGATGTCGTGAACTTGTATGCGTGCTAGTTGCACAGTAAACTTTTCCTGCGAGATGCAGCATTTGTGTGACGTCAGTATGACGTGTTGCCCGCATCTAGCATTGTAGGTACCGCTACAACAGATTGAGATTGAGATCAGACCGTGAATGTTCTTAAAATTACGCGTATTGCTCCTGTCATCATGTCTGACACTGGAAGTATCAGTGATAAGCTAGGCTACTAGTCACTAAACTCTTCTTAGAATAGAAAAGAATACTCTTATATACACCATATAGATTACAGAACATAAATAAAAATATTTTAGAAAGGGTGACACAATGGGCAGTCTTCTCGCTAAGAGCGATCTTTTACAGACAACCTTTGGATGGAATACTAAGGGGAAGGAGAGAGAAATAGTGTAGGTAGGCTAAAGTGTACTATTTACATACATAGTACATACAATAAACTCTTCTTCTTCTTCTTCGGCCTATAGAGGTCCACTGCTGGACAAAGGCCTCATCCAAGGCTTTCCACAAAGACCGATGTTGTGCTGCCCGCATCTGATCAGATTAGGTCAACTCAAGCACGCCTAATTCGCACCCACACACACACCGTTCCGAAGTGAATCGCGCATAAAAACATATAGATAGATGCCTATTCAATTTATGCCTTGAAACGGAAAAAACAAGAAGCCAGCGCCAAACTTTATGTGCAAAATAAAATTCCAAACCAACTCAAATTGAGCTATTGACCAACAAATAACATTTCTCAGCAATATTAACAAATACATTCTTTAATAATCCCAGTCTGTAATGACCCAGAGCGTAGCTTAGTCTCTATTTTCTTTTATAATTTATGCCATCCTCCCCTGTCCCATCCTTGATAGATAGCCCGGTGTAGCTCTGAAACGCTATAAATGAATAAATAGAGCCAGTAATAGCGAATTGATAGATTTCTATCCGAGTCTCAAACTGATCTGAATAGCGAATGGGATTCACTTCGAATGCAGCGGTTCCGGCTATGAAGCATGATTTGTGAATCCTCTTGATTGTCTGCAAAATTGACTTGCATTGGTAAGTCAACTAGGTAGGATATTGATAAAGTACAAATGTAGGATGTACTATCAGCTGTAGAAGTCCATTCCCACCTTAAAGACTACTGTCGCCTGCGCTAAACCGGCCACGCACACTACCGCATTATTTTTTTATCGCAGTCTTCGTCTGTCTTTAAAGTAATGCAAAATTTCGTTACTTCATTTGAAGTTGAGATAGCGGCCGCACTTAACAATGGTGCTATCAAAAGCGAGCGATTGTGGGTTCGATCCTTATTATAGGCAACTCTTTTTGTTGTTTCATATAATTTAAAATTATGATAATTGATTTGTATTTTAAAGTAAAAATGTTTGCAAATAATATTTAAACAAATAGGAAAATTTATTGAATATTTATCCCAAAAAAGGGTTTTATTATATGTTTTAGTTTACTATAGGGGTAATATAATAAAAAATATATAAAAATAAAACAATAAGCATATTATAATGCAATATATTATAAAGTTATATATTATTCGGTATAGATATACTTATACTAACAAATGAAACAAACGTTGAAACGGTAGCATTGTAATATTTTGTATAAAAGTAATCCTTGACAAACTTATGATATTGTTATGGTAAAAAATAAAAAAAAAAACATTTTTGGTTGTTAGATCTGAAAATAATAATATTATACGTATATTATGATTAAAGAGGTTATAGCTTAATTATTCATTTTCTTAAAGAAAAGAGGATTGAAGCTTAACCTGAATATTATTGCAATCATAAAATAATCTATACTTAGAACACATAATAGTGCTTATTACATTTATAATTTTTTTGCGTGTATAGCATGGTACTAATGCTGCCATCCTGTAGTGACTTTTTTCGGAGTTTGATGGCATGAGATTATAATCTTCAAGCGCTTTCTTAGTTCAAAAGTAAACGAACTTATTTCTTATCGAATTCCGAAATTATTGTTTTTATAATTTACCAAAAGTAATTTGTATTGAAATTGCAAAAGGCGACATCTGTTAGCCATTAAGCCAACCGAACATATTACTGTCACTTAGCTAAATTACTTTAGAGATGGTTTAGAGTCCGTTATTAAGATATTTATTAGGATATATTTAAAACACTCTGTAGGACACTTCTGCACTGTTTTTGTTATAAATAGTTTTTTTTTTGTTTAGCTCGATAAGACTCCACCAGCCTCGCCAATTTATTTTTAAACCACAAATGCAACCTATCTTCTTCGCACGATTTAAAAGTTTATTCAACGGTAAATATTGTCGTTTCGTTTCACTTGTCTCGACAGCTACCTTCGTCCTCCAACCTCTTGATCTTGACCTCCAACGGCTTACAGTATTTCTCTAAAACAATAACAATTTTATTACACACTTGCTACAAGCGATTGGTTTGCACCTTACATAAATAATAATAAAAACAACTTACACAAAAGCCGGTTTCATATGATATTTGTGATATATTGCTGCATATGCCTGCATATTGATTAAAAAGTAAAACTAATAACACAAACTGGTAACTATATGTTCACCAACCAACAACAGCTAAGTAATATTATTTGAGTTATTGTAGCTAATAATAGGTTATTGTAGGTAGCGGAATATTTTTTGTGAAGTAGTGATTCAGATTCTTTTAAGTCTACCGTCATCTTTTTATAATGACTCTAATATAGAAAAAATCTTAAAAGAAAGTATCATCTTTAAGTTGCAGACCGGTATTTTTAGATATTTTTGTTGTCAGCATTCATAACTCACCAATAAACATTTAAAAAATATTTTTGTAAGTTATTAGATTTAAACTCGAACCACCTTGAACGCCTATCAAGGCGAAAACCGTTAGGCCATTGAAACACTTAATGTAGACGTTGAAATTAGTAAGTAGTACCTAACAATCATAAGCGGGCAGCAAGTGTATGAGTGTGTATCAAACTTTATTATAGAAGAAGGTCGTAACTACAACTAGTATTGCTTGGCCATAGTTTTGTGAGATTGCAACTCGACTTTTGGTCTTGACTGTAACTACCATATATTCTTCTTTTCTCAGCCTATAGAGGTACACTGCTGGAAAAAGGCCTACCCCAAGGCTTTCCACAATGACTGGTCATGTTCTACCCGCATCCATCGGTTTCCCGAGACCTTCACCAGGTCATTAATCCACCTTGATGGGGGCCTCCCTGAGTGTATCCCAAAAAATAGTAGCAATCGAAAGTCCAGAATGTATGTTCCGCAATTTTTCATAGCTTTCGTGTTATGAGTTTACCCTGTTATATTTTTTATAAATTATAAACTAGTGTTTGACCGCAATTGCCCCTGATGGCAAGCAGTGATGCAATCGTTGTCAGTAAAGAGTACTAGTTTCTTAAGAGCCTATGTGTCTTGTCAAGTCACTCAAATTGTAGTCCGTCGGAAACACCGCCGCTGGCAAATCGTTCCAGTCCCTCGATGTACGCGGTATAAAAGACGAGGCGAAACGCTTTGTTTGGATCGTTGTGGTGTCAACAACGTAAGGGTGGAAACTCACCGTACTACAGGTCGTCCTATGATGGAATGGAATTTTCTAGAGTTTTTGACTTTACTTTATTTCTATTGTATTCTTTTAAATCTATACTAATATATAAGGCTGAAGAGTTTGTTTGTGTGTTTGTTTGTTTGAACGCGCTAATCTCAGGTCCTGGTCCGATTTGAAAAAATCTTTTTGCGTTGGATTGCCAATCAATCCAGGAAGGATTTAGGCTATATAACATCACGCTGCAACCAATAGGAGCGGGGCATAACTAACTCCACGTGAACGAAGTCGCTGGCGGCCGCGTATAATGCGAGGAGGAAGTCTATGACAGCTTACCCTCGGTTCAATCAATAAACAGTGATAAGTTTTTTATTAGTAGTCAGACCGCTGTCACCTTCTGCATTGATTTACTCAATTATAAACTAAAAAAACTCATTTATAAAAAAAAAGCCCAATTAATCTAGACCCCTATTTCATCAAATCCCTATCAATTTTGCTGATTTAAATCAAGACTGTCCCGTCACTTCTCTTATCGCAATTCCTTTCACAAAAGAAAAGGCTTTCTACGCCCTCTTTAAAATCGAATACGAATTACTTTTCAATACAGATCTTTGTTTCATTTAAATTAAAAATTCCTGACGACGCGACGATGGTAGAAATAGTAAGTTGAAGCTCGAACGACTGACTGGCCCTTATAATTGATAACACTCGAAAACCTGTCAATAGCCGGGTTTATATCGACGTTAATTTAAATGGTGACTTAAATTTCCTGTTTTTTGTGCTGTATTTTTGTGTTGTACCGTATAATTAAATAGTTGTCGTTTCTTTTTCTCTTCCTAGTCTGTTTCTTTAGTACAATCTAAACCTACAAGTAAATAAAGTTGAATTGTCAATTTGCAATATAAAAATTACAGCTTTTTATTATATATTACTATAGATAAAAAAATAAATTGTTTATATGGCGACACGAAGTGAGCTGTCATTCCAAATAATGCTAAGGAAATCTATAAGTAGAAAGTTGAGATATATAATCTATTAGCTTTCCGTCCGCGGCTTCGCCCGCGTGGAGTTCGGTTATATCGGGCTTTTTAGATTTCCCTCAGGAACATAATTTTTTTCCGGGATGAAAGGTAGCCTATGTTCTTTCTCAGGGTCTAAAGATTGTCTGTGCCAAATTTCATCAAAATCGGTTGGGAGGTTTAAGCAGGAAAGCGTAACAGACAGACAGACAGACAGAGTTACTTTCGCATTTATAATATTAAGTATGGATACTAATATATAAAGCTGAAGAGTTTGTTTGTTTGTTTGAATACGCTAATCTCAGGAACTATTTGTTCGATTTGAAAAATTGCTTTTGCGTTGGATAGCCCATTAATCCAGGAAGGCTTTAGGTTATATAACATCAAGCTGCGACCAATTGGAGCGGAGCATAACTAACTCCACGAGAACGAAGTTGCTGGCGGCCGCTAGTACCTATACCATAAGTAAAAAGTTGAGGAGTTTAGAGTGACTTGTCAACACAACTCACTCTAAACTCATCTCAACTTTTCACGGTGAGACACAATCGATTGGCTATTACTGTTTATAGATCGATTCCATAATACGCCTACATTTTGTCAGCAGATTGTTTAAGTTCGATGAAATAAAATGTTGAATGTCGTTTTTGTATTTAATGTTTTTTTTGTATTTTTTTTTATTTCTACTCAGCATTATATAATCTATCATCGTCATCAACCTTTTATCGTCCCACTGCTGGGCACAGGTCTCCTCTCATACAGAGAAGGATTGAGCGTAATCACCACGTTTGCTCAATGCGCGTTGGCGATTTCAGACTTATAAAGTCCAGGTTTCCTCAAGATGTTTTCCTTCACCTTCAGTCATTGGTGTCCAAGATATACTTAGAAAGTACATATAACTTTAGAAAAGTTACATTGGTATACACACTTATACCTGAGAGGCTGGTGTTTTAAGCATTTAACCACCAGGCCACCATATAATCATACTAATAAATAAAGCTGAAGAGTTTGTTTGCTTGTTTGAACGCGCTAATCTCAGGAACTACGGGCTCGATTTAAAAAAATCTATTCGCGTTGGATAGCTCATTAATCCAGGAAGGCTTTAGGCTAAATAACATCACACTGCGTCCAAAAGGAGCGGAGCATATAAAAATAAACATATCGAAACCTACGCGGCTGAAACCACGAGGCGCAGCTAGTATAATATAATATTAATCAGAAGAGAACCGTTGTTGCTTGTCGTAAATTAAACAATGTAAACATAACTTCCCACATATGTTAATAACTTAATAATATACGGCTGAACAAAGTTGTTAAATGAACATCAGCAAATAATAATTACAGCAGCTAACACGTCCCTTAGAGGTCCTAAAATTAATACGTCCCTACAGAACGTCTGTTTCAGAAATGAGGTCAGACTTCCGTGGGAGTGGCCATCCCGGAATACCCACAACTCCCGAGGATATCCGAACATCTACGAATGGTCGCAAATTGATGGACATTATTTGCTGAAATCAGTGTCGTAGTTGTAGTACGAAAACGTTTGGTTATAACGTGGCTGTCCAATATCTATGTATTTTTATATGCTTTTTAGTAGCTTCACTTGTATGTTTGCTTGCTTGTTTGTTTTCTTCCTTGCTTGTTTGCTTGTTTGTTTGTTTGTTCATCTCTAACTCTTTGGACTACGAGTGAGCGGCTCATTACTGTAAAATGTCCCACCGTTTTCAATACGTACGTTCGTTCATTTTTAAAAAAAAAGAATATTGAACTAAAACGTTGAAAATAAATATAGTTTAAAAAACTAAAAATACATGCTTTTAAAAAACATCGAACTAAAAAGTTAATAATAATTTTTAAAAAAGCGTAAGGCGCTTTATATACAAAAATTATGGCACAAAGCGACTCACGCTTTTTTTTAAAATTATTTTTCCACACATTATCTCTCTTTTATTTTACGCCATTTTTGGTGTAACGGTACCTATAAACACCACATGGAACATCGCGTCATACTGACGTCACACGAATTCTACATCTCGCAATCAGAGTTTACCCTGCAACTAGCATACATACAACTTCCTAATTTCAAGCATTGGGCAAGTGTCCGCCAGACATAACGCCCGTCTGGTAGGAGGATCCTCCCTTTTCTATGGAGGATGAGTGAACTATACTCCCTGTTCCTCATGCCTCCACATTGGCAACTCTCATCCAGCAACTACCCGCCATCCTGCAAAGATCGTCGCTCCACCAAATCTGAGGGCGTCCCACCTTACGTTTACAAATTCAGGGTGGAGACCCTGAATTTATTTAAATTGAGTGGAGACTCAAGAACACGTCTACTCCAATGGTCATCGGTTCTAATTTGGCTCACCCATTACCAATTAAGTTTGCTTATTCTGTGTTCTATGTCGGCAACTTTGGTTCTCTACTGGTTCAACTTGTAGCGCATTCGATCCCTCAGAGAGACTCAAAGTATAGCCCGTTCCATAGCTCAAAATAAAACCGACTAGCTTGAATTCGTCCTCTGATTTCAAATCCCAGAACCTCATTAATGTAGAATTTCCGCCTGCATTCCGTAATTAGAAATTAAAGCAGAGCGGAGACTCAAAGATTCGATTTATCTAAATGCACTCAGGTGCCCACGTGTCGGATTTAGCATGTTGCATAGACACACTGGCTGGATTTGGTTTTAGTCCGATTCTGTGTCCGACAGACGACAGCTCAGGATTTCCATTTTACATTTAGGAAAAACGCTGATAGTGTTATACAATATGTAAAGAAAACCCTGTCCAGCCAAAAAGGATAATAAAGGTTAGGTATACACATGACCAAATAAAATATGAAATTTTACATAATCATCATAGTAACAATAGTAATGAATTTGAAATGTTGTTTTTTTTCCCGCGAATTAATTCCACCTTCCCCAAAAATTGATATTTTAAAAAAAAGTGACAACACCATTTTAGACAGTATTAGTATGAGTGCTGCGATCTCGTGCCGCGTGCCCTGCACCCTTCACCAGCGCATGTATGCCTAACGTGTTGCCTAGCGCACATTTATTAAGTTACCTCGCTTTTTCGAAATAATATTTTTTAAGGGGATTTTTTTAAGTTTAGCCCGGCTTTGTTGGCATTATTAGAATCAGTTCACGATACCTAACAATACCTTCACGGATCGGATAGGGTTTTCTTTACATATTGTATAAGTTAGAACCAATTCGTTCTCAATCGTTTGTTCGTTGATTGTGTTGTTGGGTTTAACATTGCATCACCTCGCTCAACTGCCGTCTTTCTTCCTATTCATTCAGCTTTTTTTTTTTTGAGTTAATATGCTAAATAGACTAGCGCACTTTAACATCAAATATTGCATCACTGCTTACCATCAGGCGGGATTGCGGTCAAGCACCAGTTTATAACTATTTAAAAAAAAGCAAAATTTTGAGACTTCGTCTTCTCAGTTGCTTGAATACCTACAATCAGTCCAAACTGTTCCCAATGCTGGGACTCTGATTATGGAGTGGCATGATCAGAATCCCGGGAAGTGTCCCGGGTAAAAGGAATAAGTTGTTATCTTCAACGCAATGCGAGTTGATATCAACATCATATTATGGCTTCAAACTTTTCTTTCTACAACAAACCTTTTTCTTTTCAAAACATATTTTATGCAGTATAAACGCATATTTGAAAGCAGTAGTGACGTGATTCTTATATAACAAAGCGTCTGGCTGAATTCAAACCTATATCTACAAGTCGTATGTCGCAGCCATTAAAACTGGGTTGCTTGACTACCTAAACTAGCCTAATCTCGCTGATTAGATTTGTATCATAACTTTGTATCAATCCCTTAGTGGTCTTTATATGATCTGGCTAATATCATGCCTTGTCTGTAAAAGAGGTTGTGACATCTGAGTGTGTTTCGGGCTTTCGTAGTCCGATAGAAATCGCCGAAATCGTCTAGTTTCAAAAGGAAATATAATCGACTTCTAAAAGTATTTGTACTATTTACAGAAAATAAAGTATTTGATATTTATCTGTAAGAATAAAAATAAAGTATAATTGAAGAATTGGTACGTAAGTTAACTTTGGATATTTTTGCATACCATATATCTTCAATACATAGTATAAAACAAAGTCGCTTTCGCTGTATGTCCGTATGTATGCTTAGATCTTTAAAACTACGCAACGGATTTTGACGCGGTTTTTTTAAATAGATAGAGTGATTCTTAAGGAAGGTTTGTATGTATAATAAATGCATAATATAGTAGAGAAACACTGAGAAATCTAAAAAGCGCGATAAAACCGAACTCCACGCGGGCGAAGCCGCGGGCAGAAAGCTAGTTATATATATAATTCTGCTGTACGTGTGTATGTCATTGAACTCCTCCTAAACGGCTTGACCGATTTTAATGTTTTTTTCTGTATGCGTTTGAGTGGCGACCTGGATGGTTTAGATTCACAAATCAGCCCGGCAGATGGCGCTGATCGCTTGAAGAAGCATGTGATCTCGGAAACGGCCCTAACGATTTCGCTGAAATTTAATATGTGGGGGTTTTCGGGAACGAGAAATCGATGTAGCTCAGTCTTATGTCTGGGGAAGCGCATGTTTTCGAGTTTTCTCTTTCGCAATATTTCACGCGTTAATTTCGCGCGGCTCGACATAGCGCCTGTGGCGTAGTCGATAGTGGTATGGTCTACTCGCGATGGCTGGTGTTCCTTGGTTCAAACCCGGGCAATCACAAGTTTTTTTTTTTTGTTTTAGACAAGTTTATAGTTTTTTTTTTAATTTTTGTAGAAAGGAGATTGTACATAAGAACTAAAAGAAAAAAAAATAGAAATAAATATTTAAGAATTTTTATTTAACTTAAAGAGACTGAAACAAGAGCTCTAGGGGTAGAGAGAGGTATGATATCTTTGTTACAAATGTATATGTAATGGGTATATTCCTAAATCTGCTGTACGTGTGTACGTCACTGAATTCCTCCTAAAGGGCAGGTCCGATTTGAATAAGTCTATGTATATAAATGAAAGTCGTGTTAGTTACTCTATTTATAACTCAAGAACCGCTTAACCAGTATGGCTCAAAATTGTTAGGAAGGTAGATAAGAACTGGGAGAAGGACATATCACATAGTATACTTTTTATCCCGTTCCCGTTGTTCCCGTCGTTCCCGTGTAACGTGACATAAGACATGGTATAACAAAACGCAACTGATATGGAATAACAAAACAACTCAGTCAAAATATAAGTTAGCGGTTCATTTGTTAAAAATGGTACAAACAAACTGCTGCACTACTCAGCATATTAAAAAAAAAGTCTTACCGGTTTAATGTTGATGCATCCCTTTAAAGCAAGGAATATAAATACTCTGTGTCGGTTTAATTGTTTTAATAAAAAGCCCCAAAGCAAACTTCAACTTCAAACTAATATTGTATTGCTGTGCCATTTACCACTTCACTACATACTATAAAACAAAGTTACTTTCTCTTTCCCTATGTCCCTTTGTATGATTAAATCTTTAAAACTGCGAAACAGATTTTGATGAGGTTTCTTTTAATAGATAGAGTAATTAAAAAGAAGCGTTTATATGTATAATAACATCCATTAAATTGTGAAGAAACACTATCCCTCGCCCACATGTGGAAGTGACGAGAGGAGGCATAACTCCGTTGCCGCGAAAAATCGCAGTACAGCGGACAGAACTCCGGCGGGATCTTATGGCGACATGGAAAGTGTGATTGTCGCAAACACCAGCACTGAGCACGCCACAATAGCGGCGGTAAGTCCTCTCTTTGAGGAATAGCTAGAGAGGCGCCACGGCGTCCTCACCTTCCGACTTACGTAGGTCCTCACCGGACACGGCTGTTTCGGGAGGTTCCTGTTCCTTATAAGGCGGGAGGAAATGCCAGGGTGACCACTGTGTGCATCGCCCTGAGGACACGGTGGAGCAAATGGTGGAGGTCTGCCCGGCTTGAGTAGAGCACAGCCGTGTCCTCGTGGCGGCGACCGGCGGCGATCTCTCGCGTCCGATCCTGGTCCGGGCCATAGTTCGGAGCAAGAGTGCATGGCAAGCTTTCAACTCCTTCCGTGAAGCAGTGATGCTGGCAAAGGAGGAGGTGGAGCGCGTGAGAGGGCGGAAATCCCACTACCCTCACGCCTCAAACCGCCGCAGGAAGCGCCCTGGTCGGGAGGCAACATCGGACTCCCGACCACCGTAGCCGCGGGCTTGCGGGCGGCGACAGATAGGCAGCTAGCCTCCAGGTAAGAACCAGGCCCGAGTTGACGGCACGTTGTGTTTCACACGCGCCTCAAAGAGATGTCAGCACACCTTGACGGGGTCCACGAGGACTGGTCCACAGGGTTGCGGGTTGGTTAAAAAAGAAACCATGGCACTGGCCGTTGCACAGGCAAGTGAAGGAACACGGGTGGGTTTTAGTCTATAAAAGTCTGAAACGCCCTTCCGCTCCGCCCAGAGCGGGAGAGGTCATTTGATGATTTCCCATACATAACAAAAAAAAAAGAACTGAAGAAGACCAAGAAATTGCACTTGAAGAGCGCAGCCTTAGTATGACTCGACTTCGTGCTTCTCACTCACTAGAGCAAAGGGAGGCAGCCCGTGAAAAGGCTCGGTTGGCAATGCGAAATCGTCGAGCAGACCTCAGAGATCAAGCGCTAGATAATTTACGAAGCACAAGAAGAAATTCATCAAATACTGATTTGAATCGGGCAGCGTTTCTATACGCATATAATATAGCGCAATGGCGTTCGCATTGGACCAATGGATGTTGTTTGCGAGTATTGTAGCACATTAAAGATTTCCGGAGAACCGCCAAGATTGTGCTCCCAAATAAAGAATCATTGAATAATAATATTTATTTATTTAAAATTATCCTAATTTAAACAGTAGTCATGTGATATTGCCTTTAAGGCGGAACGAAGTTCGCCGGGTCAGCTAGTGTAAATAAATGGTATGCAAAAATATCCAAAGTTTTCGTCATTTTATCATACACAAACAGTCTGTCTACCAAACAGGTCATTCAAATTGTAATAATTATATAAAATCGAACGGGGAACGTATTAAAATTAAAATATATTTTTTTTATAAAAAATAAAATGACATTTTCTCTGAATTTTAATAAAAAAATAAAAAAACAATAAATGAGCGATTCACCTCGTTTGCTTAAACCTTTATAAATATTTGATCTGTATCCAATTATTAACCATTTTCTTAAGATAACATTTCACTCACCCACTGTTTCCTACACTAACACAAACCATTTCTTGCGAAGTACTCTGAAAATAGCCCCTGTCACACAGGCGAGGCTAAATCTATCCAAGTCTATTAGTCCTTACAGGTTAAAAGCATTCTATTCTCAGAGAGTGAACTCGACCAAACCCTAATATCTTAGGAACAGCAGACTGAAATAATTATTGCTTGTCCAGGAAAACGCTTAGCCTAATTAAAACCTATTCTTGGGAGTTAGTGAGATATGCTTATTAAGACGTCTAGTTTTCTCTACCTAAAATAGGCTAAAGTTTGCTTAAGGCAAGTGTATTTCTATAACTTTTGTCTCGTGAGACTTCAGAGTACTTAGGTATGGTAGGCGACTAAAAGTAAAATACCAAGACATTTTACTTTAATGAGCCCCCTTTAAGACGGTGTATGTCTTTGTGTTGAGGTCAGATTGTCTGGATTGCCGCCATGGGAACTGGAGACGAAAGTCCTCGCCCACATATGGGAGTGAAAAGACTTTACTCCGCTGTCGCGAGAAATCACGGTACAGCGGCGGGCTCTCATGGCGACATGAAGAGTGAGATTATTGCGACCCAGTGCTGGGCACGACATAATTGTAGCGATAAGTCCCCTTTTTGAGGAGTGGCTGGAGAGGCTCTGTAATATCACGTTCTTCCTAACGCAGGTCTCTACGGACGTTGTTGTTTCAGGGGGTTTCTAATTATAAAAATGCGGGAGAAAATGTGCTAACAGGGTGTCACCACCTTTGTTTAATCGATCGCCACCGGAGGACATGGTGGAATATACAAAAAATCTCAATAATATGACAGTAAGTCACGAAGTCAGGAAGTCACTCATTAAAGTCGTGGTGGCCTAGTGGTTAAAACACCAGCCTCTCAAGTATGAGTGCGCGGGTTCGATTCCAGGTCAGGCAAGTACCAATGTAACTTTTCTAAAGTTATATGTACTTTCTAAGTATATCTTGGACACCAATGACTGAAGGTGAAGCAAAACATCTTGAGAAAACCTGGACTTTAAGTCTGAAATAGTCAACCCGCATTGAGCAAGCATGATGATTACGCTCAATCCTTCTCTGTATGCGAGGAGACCTGTGCCCAGCAGTGGGACGGTAAAAAGGTTGATGGTGGAAACTGTGATTAAGCCGTGGTGGCCTAGTGGTTAAAACACCAGCCTCTAAAGTATGAGTGCGCGGGTTCGATTCCAGGCTAGGCAAGTACCAATGTAACTTTTCTAAAGTTATATGTACTTTCTAAGTATATCTTGGACACCAATGACTGAAGGTAAAGCAAAACATCTTGAGAAAACCTGGACTTTAAGTCTGAAATCGCCAACCTGCATTGAGCAAGCGTGGTGATTACGCTCAATCCTTCTCTCTATGAGAGGAGACCTGTGCCCAACAGTGGGATGATAAAAAAGGTTGATGATGAAGTCACGAAGTAGTATTTTTACATAACATCAAAACTGCATGAAAGATGTCTCTAAACACTCATTCGGCAGTTATATGCTACGTAATGGGAATAAGGTTATCGTCATCCACCTGGCAGAAATTTAGATTTCAGATTGCTTCTGATAAATTTCAAGAGAAAAAAAAAACGTATTGTCACTTTTCCTGACCTGAAAATTGAGTCTTAAGTTGTAAATATACGAACTTACTATTTAGGCTACACGACTGCCCTAGCTTGCCTAAACGAATAGCCATTTCAGACTAACACGTAATATTTATATGTTCATTCATGAATTGTTTAGTGTTCTCTTATTACTTTCGTGAACTAATAAACTTAAAAAAGTTTCTCAATTGTTATTATGCATTATTTTGGTTTAAATTGACAAGATCAGTGAGTACCCATCGTAAATCCGTTGTATCAAGTTATTTTCTTGCAATTACCTTTTTGTACATATTTACTTCAAGTACTTTAGAGCAAAATGACCAGTAAAAAACACAATTATCAATAAAAGTCGTCGCAGATACTTTAAAACCCCTAGATAAAAGTTCATAGCACTGTTAATGTTTGAAGTTTTTGCACCTTTGTCGTAGGAATGACGCGATATTATTTTCAGTATTGTGTAGATATGAAAAGTTCGCAAACCTTTTTAATTACAAAATACAAATTTTCAGCTATTGAGCATTATATATTGCTAGGAATCTTGTTAATACATGCGTTTTCATTGCGGGGTCTCTTCCATACTTCAGTTTAGCCATGACCTTTAACGAATTATTATAATTTCATTGTATTTATAATAATTGTACTAAATGTTCGACGGTTAAGTTGTTTTCGTTTACCATCCATGGTTTCAGAATATAAATAATATACCTCATCAATTGCCTTAGAAATAGCAAACTTTTAAGACCAAAAGAAAACCAGGCAATTCCAGAAGTCATAGAAAACGCAAAAACATGTACCAATCAAATTAGGAACCCCAAACCACTGAAGCAACAAACTAGGGACGGTGCCAGATACAATCCTATGACGGACCCTAACTAAACCCACACGAGAAGCGCTCGGCGGTAATATAAAACAGTCTGTAATGGCCACTAAAACTTTTGTAATGACCACGATGTCCCGAAACTGTCTCCAGGGACAGAACTTCCACGTAAAATATTTATGATTTTTGCCCGTTCCTGGCATGTTTTTGTTGGGGTATTTTATTTATATTACCTACCTCCTTTCTTCGACTTTGAAGTATGGAGGGCGCGAAAAACATGTGCTGCTATTCAATTGGGTGAAATTGTTTTAGTGCAATGCTGGAATTTTATTTCGGTGCGTTGGTGTTGAAAATTGGGTAAATATAAATATTTTTTTGGTCACAATGGAAAAATAAACATATACAATACAAAGATATGAATGATGTATTGGAGTGAATTTTAAAATAATGGACTCGCATAAAATAAATAATGGAGGCCATTTGTTGATTAAGAAAAAAAAAACATGAAATGTAAAAAATGTATATTTTCTATTCAGTAAAAAGCAGAAAAACCATTTACTAAATTAGTTAAAATACATATACATATGTATTCTAAACTAACGCTTCAGTATTATAAAATGAAATGTCTTATACAACGTCAAAGAGCCAGTTTGGACCTTGGCTCGTATTATACAGATTTACAAAATGTACCTTCAAGAATTGTTAGCTTAGTCTTTAGGCTGGATTTGTATTGCCTTATGCGGACAACGTCATAAAAGAGTAAGGCTGGATACAGACGTGAGGATAAATCCGCTTTTATAACTCCTGCTTTGATCTTTATGAGCAAAATACACGTGCCATTACCACCAATTTTGGCATAAGCCCATTGCTAGACCCTTCTCTCCTTAAGAGGCCGTGAGACCCAGTTCAGGTTAATAAATGTCACATGTCTTCGAATTTTCAATTTTAAAGCTTCTCTGGTAAGGGCAGGCTAAATCGCACTAAAGGCAACTCTCATCATAACAATGACTGTAAATATGCTGATCTTACATACAAGTACCAAAATCCACCTACAAGAGCAAAAAAACAGTTTCTCACAATTATGCTACAAACCTCAGAAGCTTCGATCATAAAGTTCATTTTTGTTCTAAGCTCAAAATTAAAGCTAACGGATTTGGACAGTACCTATATATGGTCGGTTGGTCGATCTAGAAGATTCAAAACCATCATCATCATCACTTCAGCCGAAAGACGTCCACTGCTGGACAAAGGACGACAGGTCCTGCGCCAGTTTATCGGTCCACCTTGTCGGGGGCTGCGTCTTCCAGCGCGTGGTCGCCACTCAAGAATTCGTCGGCCCCATCGGGAATCGGTCCTACGGGTGTTCCCGGCCCACTGCCACTTTAGTGTTTCAGTTCGGGCTATGTCATATGCTGGAACATTTATTGTTTTTTAAATACGACAACCAACAGCTTATTACCCGACTACGGCAAAGCAAAAGGAGGGTTATGATTTTGACAGGCTATGTGTGTATGTATGTATGTATGTATGTATGTTTTTCTTTTTTTTTTTTTTAATAGTTATAATTTAGTGCTTGACTGCAATCCCGCCTGATGGTAAGCAGTGATGCAATCGCCTAAAAAAGCCTATTCACTCAAAAAAAAAAACAGAGTGAATAGGAAGGAAGACGGTAGTTGAGCGAGGTGATGCAATGTTTAACCCAACAACACGACCAACGATGCTGCGCCAGAGGATGATCTGGAGACCCTCCACGACCAAACTCCCGACACAAAAACATTAGGCACATCGTACCCGGTACACATCGCAACACAACTGCTCAGACCCGTCCTCCGTACGGCTTCACCAGACATCATGCATGTTCATCTGTTCCCTCGTAACTTCTAAACTATTTATCAGAATTCGACAAATGACATATCATTAGAAGCGTCTTAATTGTCCGCTGGTTATAGGCCATATGGAATTTCACAAAATCTAATGTGGCGCCCTCTAGCGGACAAAAGATACAGAGTAAAAAAATAAAGTTAAGATAAATATGCCGTGTTTGGTATCATTTGATAGCGCTTTACTTGTAGATTTTGAATATATATATATATTACTAGCATTTGCTTGTGACTTTACCTGTATTCATGGGCTTATTGCATATAATTCACATCTTTTCGTTCATAGCTACTTTACTACTTATCAGAATAAGACCACTGCAGTACCATTAGAAGGGCCTTGATATTCTGTTGGTTATGAGCTATAAAGCTTGTCACAAAATTTAGTATTGCGCCCTCTAGCGGACAAAAAGTTATATGTCAATATAACATTAAAATAAATATACCGTATTTGGTATCACTTGAAAGAGCTTCACGAGTACTTTATGCTTGTACATAATCTCGAGTAATGCTTCGTAGAAATTTGAATGTAAACCAGGGTTTGGTAAACGGAGCGACGGGAGTGGTGAAGGCCTTCGAATGGCCTGCTCTTCGGCGCGATCAGTTGGAACAGGGAGAACAGCCAAGCGCTGTTCTCATACAATTTGGACGATGCATCCATAAAAGCAGATATTAACGGACCTATCAGTATCGAGCCATGCCTCACTGAATTTGACGGCTTGAGGGGGTCTGGGAAAATTCAGCGTAAAATGCTCCCGCTGATTCTTTCTTGGGGTTGTACTGTACATAAAGTACAAGGTTGTACTCTAGATAAAGCAGTTATCGATCTAGGAAAGTCATTGTTTGCTAAAGGACAGGCCTATGTCGCTCTCAGTAGAGTCAAAACCATAGAGTGATTGTTTATAACTGCCTTGGATCATAATAAATTACTTAAAAATCCACATGACAGTCGATCTTTACCAGAATTACATAGATTAAGAAATCTTCCCAGGTCCTCTCAATATATGAAACATCCAATTTATTGATACTTACTAACGACCTCATCCACTAATTCATGACCCACTCGCTGCCATCGACGCAAATGTGCGTCGCTACTACGAAATACTGGAAGCTTCATACGGGGAAACCATTGCTATACGCGCTACGATCCACGTGCTACGAAATAGTAAAATAGGACATCTCTACATATTACTATGCGCCGATACATAAGTCAAAAGAGATGTCGTATGTTAACTACCTAGTTTTTAGTTCGTCAATTTAACTTTTGTTAATATTATGCGCCACAAATACACTTTAACACCAAAATAGTACAAATAATAAAAGTAAAAAAACTAAAACCCAACTACGACAAAAAACGACGCTGAAAAAGTATAAAACAAGATTTTCAGAATACTGAACTGAACAAAGTTGCTAATGTAGTTAGTTGCAAGTAAATGGACACAGTAGACTCTACCAAGATGCCTTTGTTGTAAATTGACAATAATGTTATACAATACTATTCTGAAGTATGCAATATTCACTATGGTAGAGATAAATTTTCATGTTTGGAAAGGCGTAGTCACACGTTACATATACTTACCTACCACTTTGATAACGTGTGACTGCGGTTTTCCAAACACGAAAATTTATATCTACATAGTGAATATTGCATACTTCAGAATAGTATTGTATGACATTATTGTCAATTTACAACAAAGGCATCTTGGTAGAGTCTACTGTGTCCATTTACTTGCAACTACATTAGCAACTTTGTTCAGTTCAGTATTCTGAAAATCTTGTTTTATACTTTTCAGCGTCTTTTTTGTTGTAGTTGGGTTTTAGTTTTTTTACCCGACTACGGCAAAGCAAAAGGAGGGTTATGGTTTTGACGGGCTATGTATGTATGTATGTATGATCATCTGTTCCCTCGTAACTTCTAAACTACTTATAAGAATTCGACAAATGACATATCATTAGAAGCGTCTTAGTTGTCCGCTGGTTATAGGCTATATGGGGTTTCACAAAATCTAATGTGGCGCCCTCTAGTGGATAAAACATACAGAGTAAAAAAATAAAGTTAAGGTAAATGTGCCGTGTTTGGTATCATTTGAAAGCACTTTACTTGCACATTTTGAAAATATATATATTGCTAGCATTTGCTTGTGACTTTACCTGTATTCATGGGCTGGTTGCATATAATTCACATCTTTTCGTTCATAGCTTCTTTACTACTTATCAGAATAAGACCACTGCAGTACCATTAGAAGGGCCTTGATATTTTGTTAGTTATGAGCTATAAAGCTTGTCACCAAATTTAGTATAACGCCCTCTAGCGGACAAAAAGGTCTATGTTAATATAAAATTAAAATAAATATACCGTGTTTGGTATCACATGAAAGAGCTTCACGAGTACTTTATGCTTGTACATAATTACAAGAATGCTTTAATGATGTTAAATATGAGCGATAAAAGTAAAGCGCGGATCACGGGAATTGTGAATCGCTTTATGCAATGTAGAGTAGTGTGAACATTAATAGATGTAATGCATTAATGAAAATGACATAAGCTGGGAGTAACTCCACGCGGTGAAGGCGGAAACAGTTTGATAACTGGCTAAAGCTCCCATAAAAATGTCCTCTGCACTATATGCCTTCGGGCTTATGTTGTTATATGTGCGTGTAGATGTAATATCTCAAGTACCTAGTTTTTAGTTCATCAGTTTAACTTTTGTTAATATTATGCGCCACAAATACACTTTAACACCAAAATAGTACAAATAATAAAAAGTAAAAATACTAAAACCCAACTACGACAAATAATGACGCTGAAAAAGTATAAAACAAGATTTTCAGAATACCGAACTGAACAAAGTTGCTAATGTAGTTGTAAGTAAATGGACACAGTAGACTATTTTGAAGTATGCAATATTCATTAGGTAGAGATAAATTTTCATGTTTGGAAAGGCGTAGTCACACGTTACATAGGTATACCTACCTACCGTAGCACCTTGACAACGTGTGACTACGAAATTTTCATGTTTAGAAAGGCGTAGTCACACGTTACATAGGTATCCCTACCTACCGTAGCACCTTGACAACGTGTGACTACGCCTTTCCAAACATGAATATTTATCTCTACATAGTGAATATTGCATGCTTCAAAATAGTCTACTGTGTCCATTTACTTGCAACTACATTAGCAACTTTGTTCAGTTCAGTATTCTGAAAATCTTGTTTTATACTTTTTCAGCGTCATTTTTTGTCGTAGTTGGGTTTTAGTATTTTTACTTTTTATTATTTTAATTTCTAAATTGTTTTAACGTTTTCTATAATGGAAGTTTTAATATACTCATCTTTTTGCATCGTTCTTATCTCGTTAATTTCAACATAAATAATTAAATATTTGTAACAATTTCAAGATTTAAAAGAGTGTCCGTGCTTTAGCGCTACGCGTACTAAATGCAAAATAATTTAATAATTTTGAAGGGTGTGTTGTAAGCCTATGCATTTATGGTTCGATAATTTTAGGTTTTGGTTAGATTCGATCTTTACTTGTGAGATTTACAAAGGGCTAAACGGGGTCAATGTCTGCATATCTCCATTTTTTGAATAAGAAGGATTTAAAAACACGTTCATTTTTATTTTTAATATACACATATTTTCAACTGTCGACCTATTACTGTTAGCGAAATACAGCAGCTGCACGACGGGCGAACAGAGAAGGCTTATATTCAAGATATCTAGAATTCAATTGACATACTTTAGGTAGCTGCCCTAAAAATCAGAGATAGGAAAAATCCCTGATAATCTATACTAATATATAAAGCTGAAGAGTTTGTTTCTTTGTTTGTGCGCGCTAATCTCAGGAACTACTGGTCCGATTTGAAAAATTATTTTTGCGTTGGATAGCCTATTAATCCAGGAAGGCTTTAGGCTATAGCCACAGGCTTTAGGCTATAACATCCCGCTATTACCAATAGGAGCAGAGCAATAACAAAAAATGTTGCGAAAACGGGTGCTAACGCAGACGTACATATTGCTTTCATTATTTTAACAGGCGCTTATCTATACTAATATATAAAGCTGAAGAGTTTGTTTGTTTGTTTGTTTGTTTGTTCGCGCTAATCTCGGAAACTACTGGTCCGATTTGAAAAATTCTTTTTGCGTTGGATAGCCCATTAATCCAGGAAGGCTTTATTTAACATCACGCTGCTACCAATAGGAGCGGAGCATAATTAATTCCACGCGAACGAAGGCGCTGGCGGCTGCTAGTATGATATATTTTACAAAAAAAAAAAAACTGACCATTTTATTGTTTCAATTCATTTGGGTTTGGATGGCTATTTAGCAGTAGGTTACCAAATACCAAACAGGAAAAAAAAAAAGAAAAACAACACAACAATTTTCCTTAAAATACAAACACTGAAACTACATTAAACCCGCACATTAAGCCTAAAACCAAAACGGATATACGAACGCGGTCCGCTAAAATCCGCATTTCGCCGAGGATTTGCAAAAACACGGACAGTTTTAAACGCATTACATTTTTTGGCCAGAAAACACACTTAAAGTCGTGAACAAATCAGTTAATACTGAAAACATACATTCGAATTTCCATATAATGGCTTTCAACGTACAAAGAATGAATGTAGCGGCAGCCAACATTAAATTGGTATTATTGCAATAGCATCCACAATGGTGTTAAATGCTTTATAGTTGCTGAACTTATAGCAATTTGGCTGTAAATATGCTGGATGGGTAATCCTTTGTGGGTATTTTTACAACGCGTTTAATGTTTCTTTTATTTTATGAGGATTCTTGCTGACATAAACACTGAGCTGCATTTTTTTGCGCTAAATGCGATGCAATGTTAGCGGTGGCAAATGCAAAATCGATTGAAAAACAGGCGTGTGCCAGTGGTGACGGCTGCAGCGGGTTGTACTTCGTGGGTCCGAACTTAGTCAAGCACTTTCTTTTGTGTAAATTAATTTTTAAATGTAAGAGGAACAGCGTGACTGCTTCAGTAGCGTAGCAGTAGCGAGCCGCTGCGTAAGGAGGTGCAGGTTCGGTCCCCGCGAAGTGCAAATATTTGTTTGCATGAATATGAATATTTGCACTGGTCTGGTCGTGCCTCAGATAGCACGTTAAACCGTTGGTCCCGGTTGCCATACGAACATCTAATGGGAGTCGTTACGGGTTGTTAGAGTCCCCAAAAGTCCAATAATTTATCTTGTTGACTTGTTATATCTACTAAAATGCACTCCGCCCATTTAGTGGGTTATGGTTCTTATTAGGACCCAGCTATTCCAGCAATAGGAACATGCAGGACATTCTTATAATACAATGATCATGGATCATGAAAAGGGAGGATCCTCCGACCAGAAGAGTGTTATGTCTGGCGGGCACTTGCCCCACGGGCAATGTTAGAAAGTTGTATGTCTGCTAATTGCACGGTAAACTTATGAGATGTAGGTCCGTATTCCAGAAGGAAACTCAAGCATTGATCTCTGCTTAAGCATTACTTAAAACTAGTTTCAACCAATCAAATGGCTTGAAACGAAACTTAAGTAGAGCTTGAGTTTTGTGTGATTTCTGTAATACGGACCGTAGAATCCGTGTGACGCCAGTATGACGCCTTGTTTATTCTTTGTGGCATTTGTAGGTACCGCTAAAATAGTTTTACATTCCATATCCTTATAGGTATTTCATATGGTGAATTTTCAAGTGAATGTGGAGGACTAAATCCAAAACTATGAGGAGTAGCAAAAAGTACTAGAAGGAGTCGCAAGCTCCATTTTGACGAAAACTACAACTACATCGTTGAATTTTTGCATCCTTACTATTATTATAAATGGGAGAATTTAACCGATTGCTTTGAAATTTTACAGACGTAAAGTTAGAAGTCTGGATCAAATAATATTTTTATCCCGGTAAAATTCGAACTCCACGCGGGCGAAGCCGCGGGCGGAAAGCTAGTATTCGATATTTGTAGCTTACACTATTCGATAGTGTCCCAATTAGGTATACTATCGAATGGTGTAACACCACCTAATTCTGGGAAGTAATGACATATGGCTAACTTAAATTCGCCTGCTTTACCTATAAAAGCTTAAAGAATATCTCTACAGTATTCCATCATCTACAATACAATAAACTCATATAATAATAAATATCCATACATTCATGACATTGTTGTGACATTGTTGTCATGACACGTAGAATGATTTAAAAAAACCGGCCAAGTGCGAGTCGGACTCGGGCACGAAGGGTTCTGTTCCGCAGAATTATCTTTAAAAACGGCAAAAAAAAAACACGTTTGTTATATGGTAGCCCCCTTCAATATTTTCATTATTTCATGTAACTTAATTATATACCTTTAATTTTAATATATATTAGCCAAACCAAATATTCTATGAACATTTCAAGGGTCTATCTGTTTCCGTTATTGGAGGAAAAAACCGCAAAAAAAAATCACGTATGGGAGCCCCTTTTAAATATTTTTTTTGTATTTTTATTTTTTGTTGTTTAATCGGCTCGGCCTCATACGAAGGCTCAGAGTCACACAAAGGGCAATGGAAAGAGCTATGCTAGGAGTTTCTCTGCGTGATCGAATCAGAAATGAGGAGATCCGCAGAAGAACCAAAGTCACCGACATAGCTCTGCGAGTCGCTAAACATATGTGGCAGTGGGCAGGGCACATTGCGCGTAGAACCGATGGCCGATGGGGCAGCAAGGTTCTGGAGTGGCGGCCACGTACTGGAAGACGCAGCGTAGGGAGACCCCCAACAAGGTGGACCGATGACCTGGTGAGGGTCGCGGGAAGCCGATGGATGCGGGCAGCACAAGACCGGTCATCGTGGAAAGCCTTGGGGGAGGCCTTTGTCCAGCAGTGGACATCTATAGGCTGAGGAAGAAGAAGAAGAAGAATCGGCAAATAAAATACATAATCTGTGAAAATTTCAACCATCTATCGAGAGGACAGAGAAGCAAAAATACTGTTTTTTTATAATTGGCGCACTTCATCATTAACAAACAATATATTTATTCAGCGAGAAATTATTTAAAGTCATTACAAATACTCATGTATACACAGGCGACATCGGACTTATGATTATTTTGTGTTCCTTTGAAAATGCCTTGTCATTATTCGGAGTTGAATGTTCAGTACTATTGAGCAAACTTGGTGTATGAATTATAATTGCTTATCACAGTTTTCAAAGCCAATCTTTCGAATAAAAATGAAAATTAGGTACCTGCATTAGCTTGAATATAGAAGTCATCGTGAACATAATCAACCTATAAAAGAGCCTAATGCTGGAAACCAGGCCTCCTCGCTGTGAGGAGTGGGTCCTCATGGGTCCTCAAGGATCGTCATGAAGTGGGTCCGGTCACCATGTGGGATGTCCAATACGGATTATAAGATTATTACGTCAGCGAATTTTCGATTTTAAGGCATACCATTTTTCTCAAAATGTTTAAGTTTTCGATTTTCAGAGCAGTGGTCATGAACTACACAAAGTACCTGTTTAGGTTCCAACCTACAACTTACATGTCACTGCCATAACACTGCTCTTATTATACTGCTCTTTCTGTTAATAATTTCTCTTAAACTCTTCATTTTTAATGGATGTCTCCCAGAATAGTCCAGGCTGCCAGGGCCATCTTAACCATAAAACTCACCATGTAAGATACATGAATTCTTAGTACAAAATCCAGGGCTACATGACTATTTCTTCTTCTTTCCTTTTTATTTAGCCTATAAAGGTCCACTGCTGGAAAAAGGCGTCCCCCAAGACTTTCCACGATGACCAAACTTGTGCTGCCCGCATCCATTGGCTTCCCGCGACCTTCACCAGGTTCATCGGTCCACCTTGTTGGGGGCCTCCCTACGCTGCGTCTCCCGAAATGTGGCCGTCACTCCAGAACCTTACTGCCCCATCGGCCATCGGTTCTACGAGCAATGTGCCCCGCTCACTGCCTTTGGTTCTTCTGCGAATCCCCTTATTTCTGATTCGATCCCTACATTGGGCTATATTGTGTCTTTAAGATTATAATAAATAAATTATTACTAAATAAATAAATACAACGATACAATCAAAATACTGCCGCTATAAACAGCTTATTCCGAATATATTGCCACCAACTCCTAGCAACTATTAGGTCGAGAAATATGATTTCTGGAGCTCACCCCGGGGGATCGCATAAAGAAAAGTTTAAGGCGCCATTAGCCCTGGTTTTATTTGCCTCACGCCCAGCGGGCTGACTGTGAGATTTACGCACGAACCAACGTCAAGATTTAACACAGCACTGTCCATATTTTAAACCGAGTAAATCCCTGTGGAACTGCTATATTATTTTGTTTTATAGCTTGGAATCAAGCACTGGCTTTAAGTGCTACCGAAGTTTCAGTGTCAGGTCTACCTCGTGTCTTTATTTAAATTTAGAAATCGTTAACTGTTGATTTTTTTAATAGCTGTTTTTTTTTTTTTTATTGGGCTCAATTGTTACATAACATGCAGGATACAAACATAGTGCACAATATGATGCGATAGACAAAGCATCACCATCATCATCATCATCATCAATCTTTTATCGTCCCACTGCTGGGCACAGGTCTCTTCTCATACAGAGAAGGATTGAGCGTAAATAAATACAATGATACAATCAAAATACTGCCGCTATAAACAGCTTATTCCGAATATATTAGCGTAGACAAAGCATGCAAAAACAAAATTATAACTCAAATAAAACTTACAAATAGTGCAAAAATAACTTTGCAGCAATCAATGAGATATTAAGCAAAGAGAATCTAAAAAAGTTGTTATTGTTTTTTAGAACTTGGTGTAAGTAAGTGTAGAGAAAAAATATCAATCGAGTTCTCAGAGTAATTCTTTAATAACTCTTTCTGATTCTCTAAGTCAGGCTCTCTAGACTGCAAATTCTGGGAGAACTGGATCCTGAAACAGTTTTGCAGAAAAGGGGAACGTAATAGTTTAATAGAGTGATGCGGATAACTGTGGGGAACTTTAAACTTAAGCTCGCTTAATAAATGGAGGCAGTCTATTTTACTCTGTAGTATTTTAAACAGAACAATTAGATTAATATTATCTCTTCGTTTTTCGAGTGAATTCATATCACAAATTTCAGGACGTATAAAGGCAAGATGGTCTAAATTCTTTTTTAAGCTCTTTTAAAACCAACTTTTTTGGGGACTGTGTGCAGGAAATGCATGACTTAAATCCCATATCTCCATTCCATCATGGGACGACTCATCGTACGGCGAGTATTCACACTAAAGTTGTTCACACCATCACGATCCGGGCGAAGTGGTTTGCCTCGTCTTTCATGCCACGTACTTCGATAGATGGACTGGAAGATTTATTCAGCGGCGGTATTTCTATCTGGCTACAATGTAAGTGTTTTCAAGGTGATGTTTTCTTTCACCTTTTAATCACACTAGGTGAAGGAAAAAATCTTGTGGAAACCTGCCCCTGTAGCCAATGTAACATCGCTACATAGCGAAGCGAAATCGAATACAAAATCAACCAATGGCGGGAACGATTGACCACGCGATGCGATATTTCACGTGGTCAATCGTTCCCGCCATTGGTTGGTTTAACATTCGATTTCGCTTCGCTAGGAAGCGATGTTACATTGGCTACAGGCCCAGGACTTTAATTCTGAAATTGCCAACCCACATTGAGCAAGCGTGTTGATTACGCTTAATCCTTCTCTGTATGAGAGGTGACCTGTGCCCAGCAGTAGGAGGATAAAAAGGTTGATGATGATGAATCTGGAATCTGAATTTCTGCCAGTTGGATGACAACAGCTTCATTCCCATTACGTGACACATAACTGACGAATGGGTGTTTAGAGACATCTCTCTGCCTAAGCCGGAAGACATGATGTTATGTTAAAATATGTGCTACTTCGTGATTTACTATCATGTTATTGGGGCAAATTAAAGATTTTTTGGGTATTCTACCGTGTCTTCCGGGATCGTTTCCATCATGACCAGGCCGGGGATCGAACCCGGGGCCTACACGCCGCAGACGTGTTGACCCGGGTCATGACCTCAGGAAATATCGTTTTAATTTCTTCATATTTGAGTACGAGGGTTTTTAGTGAATAATAAGTTTTTTTTTATGTGATTATTATTATTTTAATGTTTATTATTATTGTAAGGTGCGTACTGTTTGTACGGAATAAACAATTTTAATTTCTTTTGTTCATTCAAGATACGTCTACTCTAACGGTCATCGGTTCTACGGTTAATATGACGTGCCAATTGTCTACTTCAGCTTGCTGATTTTGTGACCTTTGGTTTTCCAGAGAACAAAAGTACCATTTATTAAAACGATAAAATTAACAAACTACCAGGCGTAAACATGACATATATACAAAAGCTGACGTCACCGAATCTTGTCAGCAATAAAACGAAATAAACAGCTCTTAAAAGTGTATTGAAGCTAATAAAATGCCAATGAAAAGTTGGAGAACTCGGCTGTCGGCGTAACGCAGCAAATTTCCCATGTTTATAGCGTTGTGCTCGCATTTAATATTTTAGTCATAGCGGAACCCTTCGCTATTGTTTCAGCCGTGCTTAAGTAAGACGAAGTTCTGAATAATTAAATGTGTCAAAAGTCAGTATTTGGTCCTTCGGGGCATTTTGGGAGTATGAAAAAAGTTTACTCAAAAATTTTTAGCAAATTTCTGATAAAATTATTTTTCTGACGGTGGTCATTTATTTAGCTTCACACAGGAGAATATAAGCGCATGATTTTAGTAAATCGGCTGCCTAAATGGCAATAGAGAGGCTTTAGATCTGACACCACTACAATCTGGACGAAGCGTTTCGCCTCGTCTTTTATTATGCGTATATTGAGGGGTTATAACAATTTGGCAGCAGCGGTGTTTCCGTCTGACTACAATTTAAGTGTCTTAGGCTAGCGCGCTTTACCATCAGCGATTGCATCACTGCATACCATCCGACAGGATTGCGGTCAAGCACTTGTTTATAATTATTGACAGCCTCCGTGGCGTAGCGGTAGCGGACGCGGCCGCTGCGCAAGGTACAAGGCACAGTGGAAGTATGTGTATGCAAATATGAATATTTGCACAGGTCTGGTCGTGCCTCGGAAAGCACGTTAAGCCGTTGGTCCCGGTTGCCATACGAACATCAATGGCAGTCGTTACGGGTTGTTCGAGCCCTCAAAAATCCAACAGTTGGTCTAACTGCAATGCTTCGATGTCGCCTTCGGGTTGTGGAGGTCAGACGGCAGTCGCTTCACGGAAAATGTTGAAGTTTAGCCATATCAGCAGTTGGACTGGTAAAGCGGACCCCAGACTCCAAAGCTGAAAAGGCTTCGGATGCGACTGGGATTAACGCTGGGATGATGATGATGACTTGTTTATAATTATAAAAAAAGACCTGTGTTATATTTTAAGAGTTCACATGTGGTGGATGACTTATATGGATCGTGAAGATTCTCAGTCGCGGGTGATCCCCGCTGCATGAACATCGCCATTATCGCATTATTCGCAGCTTCTTTCAGGTGATGATCAAAAATCACCTGAAATTTTTATCGACCTAGGGTGACAATTCGGCTTGTAAAGCGATTTGGTAAGCGACTTTGGACCCTAGTCTGCTATTTTTATAAATTTATATTTTTTTTTTGCACGTTGCCCCACACTTGGAATTTCTCCGATATCATGGGTGCGTTTTTAAACATATAACTCACATACACAAACATTCAGACCCGAAACAACTATTGTGGGTCATACAAATATTTGTTCCGTGCGGGAATAGAACACGCAACACGCAGCGCAGCACTCAATAGCTTAACCACTACGCTTACCGTGCAGTCATCACTACGTCGGCGCCGAGTGTCGCTGAAAACCAGCGCTGGGCTCTGTTTTGCTTAGGGTCCCAACATAACGCTGAGCGATAGCCGTTTCGCGTGTATGTGACGCATGTTTCCCTAAACCATTTTTATTTTTGTGTTTTTATAATTTTTGTATGATGTTTACCATCAATAAATGTTTTTCTTTCATTCCGTAATCTCATTTATAATGTTCATAGTAGTTTGTTTCGATTTGATTCGTCTAGATATATCTAGCAAAAATTTCAATATCATCACTATCATTATTTCAGCCGAAAGACGTCCACTGCTGGACATATGCCTCCCCAAGGATCTCCACGACGCGACGGCCGGTCCTGCGCCTTCCGCATCCAGTGGTTTCCCGCGTTTTTCAATAGGTCGTCGGTCCACCTTGTCGGGGGCCTACCCATGCTGCGTCTTTCGGTGCGCGGCCGCCACTCGAGAACTCGTCAGCCCCATCAGGCACCAGCCCTACGGGCAATGTGCCCGGCCCACTGCACCTAAAATGCTGCAATTCTTCGACCTATGTTGGTTACTCTCGTTTTTCTGCGGATCTCCTCATTTCTGATTTGATCACGCAGTGAAATCCCAAGCACAGCCCTCTCCATTGCCCTTTGAGCAAAAATTTTACTGGAGTAAACTGGAAGACTAGAAATAGCTTTTAAATGTGAATAAGTTAGGTTTGGGTCGCTCACACGTCTCTCTAATTACGGCTCCAAGGGACTCTAATTGACTACATAAATTAGGTGTCAATGAACAAAATTGTCGTAATTGGTGAGTTTTTGACCTAAGATTTTTTAAGTTATTTTTATTTTTGCTTTTCAGACTTGTTCGTGAATATTATACAATATGTAAAGAAAACCCTGTCCGACCCATAAGGATAATAAAGGTTAGGTAAACACATGACCAAATATGATATAAAATTTTACATAATCATCATAGTAACAATACTAATGAATTTTAAAATAATGTTTCCCGCGAATTAATTCCAACTTCCGAAATTTGGTATTTTTTTAAAAAGTGGCAACACCATTTTGATGGTACGCTTATGCAATTCGACCACGCGTCGCGTGCCCTGCCCCCCGTCGCCCGCGTCCTACCGCATGTGTATTAAGTTGACTCTTTTTGCAAAATAATATTTATTTTTTTAGGGGGATTTTTTTTTAAACTTTATTCCGGCTTTGACGGCATTAGTAGAACCAGTTATCGATTCCTAACAATACCTTCACGGATCGGACAGGGTTTTCTTTACATATTGTATACATAATCAGCCTCTATTGTTCCAACTGTTGCGACGTAGGCCTTCTCTTAATGAGAGGAAGTGGGCCGTAATCTACTACGCGGGTTGGTAGATGTCGCATGTCTTCAAAGATTTTTGGCTCTAAGACATGTCGGTTTCCTCGCGATATTTTCCTTCGCCGTTTTGAGAGCAGTGGTGATGAAATAATTTACACAAAGTTAAGCACCTAATGGAGTGCGAATCTACGACCTGCAACTTGTAAGTCGCGGCCGATATCACTAGGCTACAACTGCTATTATATACTGAGATATCTGCTTTTGTTTTACCTCAAGATATATCCGGTGTTTTATCATGTATCTTTTATTCTGTACTAAATAAGTGTATTTATTTCATTCTTCTATTCTTTCCTTTTAAAACGACGACACTGTTGTAGTTAAGCGATCGAAGGAAATATTTCATTATATTAAAGTAATGTGATCATTGTGTATTTGTTTACATTTCTGGTAAGTAAGTCCCAAACGTAGGGTAGATTCAAAGTTCTATGGTTAGGTCATCATCATTCTCCTGCCCTTATCCCAATTTATTTGGAGTCGGCGCAACATGTCTTTTTCTTCCATACATCCCTATCAGACGCCATCTCGGCAGTCACCCCCTTCTTAGCCATATCATCCTTCACACATTCCATCCATCGTTTCTTTAGTCTTCCCCTACTCTTATAGCCATCAACATTCATAATTAAAACTCTCCTCACGACATTCTCCTCAGTTCTCCGTAACACATGCCCGTACCATGACAACCGATTTCCACACAACTTTTCAGCTACCGGTGCCACTTTCAGACTTCCTCTTATGTACTCATTTCTTATTCTATCCATTCGTGTAACACTAGGTTAAGGCTAGGTGTTAGGTTATTATTGTGGCCAGGTTAATATTAAAAGTCATACAATTTGTTTAATACGTTTTAAAAAATAGTCTTCACTGATGTCCTCCGTGGCGTAGCGGTAGCGGACGCGGCCGCTGCGCATGGTGGCGCGGGTTCGATCCCCGCACAGTGCAAGTATTTGTATGCATGAATTATATGTATATTTGCACCGGTCTGGTCGTGCCTCGGGTTGCCCTACGAACATCTAGTGGCAGTCGTTACGGGTTGTTGGAGCCCTCAAAAGTCCAACAATTGGTCTAACTGCAATGCTTCTATGTCACCTTCGGGTTGTGGAGGTCAGACGGCAGTCGCTTCACGGAAAATGTCGAAGTTTAGCCTTAGCAGCAGTTGGACTGGTAAAGCGTACCCCAGGCTCCAAAGCTGAAAAGGCTTCGGATGCGACTGGGATTAACGCTGGGATGATGATGAGTGCCTAAGGCAGTTACACAATTAGCAAAAAAAAAAACCGTCGGCTCTTACGATATCCACGGTACGATATGTAAGTAAAAGGTTAGGTTATACATCCATACTATTATTATAAATGCGAAAGTAACTCTGTCTGTCTGTCTGTCTGTCTGTTACGCTTTCCCGCTTTAACCTCTCAACCGATTTTGATGAAATTTAGTACAGACAATCTTTAGACCCTGAGAAAGAACATAGGCTACCTTTTATCCCGGAAAAAATTGATGTTCCCGAGGGAAATCTAAAAGGATATAACCACACGGGCGAAGCCGCGGGCGGAAAGCTAGTATACCTATATAATTATATTCCATGTATGTAGATACGTAAGTCACCAAACTCAGTGTTACTACCCACAAGCGGCTAGTAACGCCATTGTTGTTAATATTTACTAAATCCGCGGCTAACAAAGCTTATCACAGTTTATGCATAAATAAAGAGATATAAGTCGTTTCATATAAAGGACTGCCCAGAATATACAATGAGCGAGGAGCTACGAAAACTAATTATGGACAGTGCTAATACTAATCGAGATAAGTCCGTAATAGTATACCTAGTACGGGGTTATTTTAAATTGCTCAGCTAAACATATACCCCCTTATTCATAAACGTTGCTTGAAGTTAACTAGCGATCAGCGATTGTTTAACCAAACATTTTTGACGTTTGCACGTCACTTTACTTTAATCATCGTTTATAAATAAACCCCTTAAACACCGTGGTGTTTATTCATAATCGACGATTAAAGTTAAGTGACGTGCAAACGTAAAAAAATTTGGTTAAACAATTGCTAAACTTTAAGCAATGTTTATGAATAAGGGGGATAGAATCATCATTATCATCAGCCTCTACTCGTCCACTGCTGGACATAGGCCCCCTTCATGGCACGCCACAAGCTCGATCCTGAGCAGTTCTCCGCCAGCCACTACCAGCCACCTTTGAAGGGGGATAGAATACCGACACTTAAATAAAATATGTATAATATGCCAAAAATATAAGTGATTACCCATAAGTTTATGGAAAAATAACTTTTATCTCCAACATAATAAAGTTTGAGCTACGCTACGCTTCTTCTGCTTCAACCTATAGTGGTCCACTGCTGGACAAATGCCTCCCTCAAGGCTTTCTTACATTGGAGGGGTTTGCCATAATCCACATGCTTGGCAAGCGGGTTGGGGATCGCAGTAATATGATATTCCACAGTAGAAACGTTGCTGCCCTATTCCCTGGTGAGAGTTCCCTTAGTCGCCTCTTACGACACCCACTGGAGGATATGGGTTGGTACAATTCTAAGCCCAGTATCACACGCTACAACTTAAAACATTTTTATTTAGGTAATATGTAATCTGGAATAACGACTAAGATGCCAAAAATGTAAACAATAGGTTGAACATTATTATGAGTATGTTATACTAAATAATATTTATTCAGTTCACGTTACAACTTGGTAGTAATGGTCCGGATGGTATACCAGCGTTTGTTCTTAAAGCTTGTGCGCCCGAGTGGTCTCCTGTATTGACGCGCTTGTATCGCCTCTCATTCAAGACTGGTATTGTGCCCGAGTCCTGGAAGCTTGCTAACGTGCAGCCCGTGCCCAAGAAGGGTAGTCGTGCCGATCCTGCCAACTATCGGCCGATTTCGATCACCTCCATACTTTGCAAAATTATGGAGCGCGTATTGAACTCGCGCCTCTTGGCATACCTGGAAGGTAACGATCTCCTCAGTGACCGACAGTACAGGTTTCGCCGCAATCGGTCAACTGGGGACCTACTAGTATATGCCACTCACTTGTGGGGCGAGGCCCTCGAGAAGAATGGGGAAGCGATTGCTGTCTCCCTTGATGTCTCGAAGGCCTTCGACCGGGTATGGCACGCTGGCCTTTTGAGTAAGCTTCCAGCGTACGGCATTTCTCCTAGCCTGACTGGCTGGGTAAAAGACTTCCTGACTGAACGGTCCCTCCGAGTTGTTGTCGATGGATGCTCTTCTGAGCCCATGTCAACTAATGCCGGTGTTCCTCAAGGGTCTGTTCTCTCTGCAACTCTGTTCCTACTGCATATTAACGATCTGCTGATGCCTGGTATCTATGGGTATGCAGATGACAGCACAGTTGTAGAGAGATACCTGCCGGGTGCTCGGGCTAGTAGGGAATCAATCCGGTCCGAAAGAGAGGCCATGGTTGAGCGAACGAGTGTTGCGCTGCAGGCAGTCTCCGAATGGGGCAATGCCAATCTTGTAGCATTCAATGCCGCCAAAACACAGGCGTGTCTTTTCACCGCCAAAAGGAGCCCGTTCACCTTGGCTCCTACTTTTCGGAATGTGTCCTTGGAGTGTTCCGACCGCCTTCAGCTTTTGGGAGTTGAGATTTCCTCGGACCTTAACTTTGGGCGGTTCATTGAGTCCAAGGCTAAGGTGGCTGCCAGGAAACTTGGCGTTATCGCAAAGGTCCGGCAGTACTTCACACCTGGGCAGCTTCTAATGTTATACAAAGCACAGGTCCGTTCGTGTGTGGAGTACTGCAGCCACATTTGGGCTGGTGCTGCCAAGTGTCACCTGGCCACTCTGGATTCAGTGGAGAGACGTGCAAAGAGGCTGATTAGTGACCCTGATCTAACTCGAGTTGGTCTCCAAAGCCTAGAGCACAGGCGTAGAGTAGCCAGCCTTTCGGTGTTCTATAGGATGCATTTCGGGGAGTGTGCGATGGAATTGCATGATTTAATTCCCCCATCTCCGTTCCACCAGCGGACGACCCGTCGTACGGCTAGTTTCCACCCTTACGTTGTTAACACCTCTACGATCCGGACGAAGCGTTTCGCCTCCTCCTTTATACCGCGTACATCGAGGGACTGGAATAATTTACCAGCGGCGGTGTTTCCGTCGGACTACAATTTGAGTGTCTTCAAGGCTAGAGTGAATAGGCTCTTAATAAAGTAGTGCGCTTTACCATCAACGATTGCGTCACTGCTTACCATCGGGCAGGATTGCGGTCAAGCGCTAGTTTATAATATATACATAAAAAAAAAAACTTAAACATTTTCCGATTTTTTTCAAGATTTCGAGTTTTTCTAAAATCATAATTTAAAATAAAAAAATATCAATCTTGAAATATCAGATTAAAATAAGACCAACATATCTTAAAACACCAAGAAATCTTAATCATTAACACTTTTTTATATTCCTTTTTTTTGTTTTTTTTATAATCATAAACTATTGCTTGGCCGCAATCACACCTGATGGTACCCAACGAAGTGATCGTTGATGGTAAAGCGCAATAGTTTATTAAGAGCCTATTCACTCTATCTTTAAATGACAGACGGAAACACCGCCACTGTCAAATTGTTCCAGGCCAAGTTGTACGTTTTTTGGTACTTGTTTAACTTTAAATATTTGGAACAGAAACTCTAGTCCCAAATATTTCAAATTGAAGAGAAAATATTTAGTTTTAAGTCATAGTACAACTGCCTGATAACAGACAGACAATAGGGTTTTAGAACTAGGGTCCAGTTTTTGCCTTTTGGATACAAAACTCTAAAACTGGGCAGATGATGACGTCATCATGATGATGATGAATGCTTGGTGAACATTACCGAAAAGTGATTGCAATATTAACTTTCAATTCCCTTCTCCTATTTGTCTTCGTATCTCAATGTTCATGTCTCAGAAATAATTCACACGTCCCTTGAGAACAAAGCGTCGACTAAAGGGGTATTTTATACATTATACATATGAATTTACCAAAGAGTTATACATTGTGGTGATTCATATAATGTCCCGGCAAGGTTAGCAAGTAATAGAATTTGATCAAACACTATACCGTATACAATATGTAAAGAAAACCCCGTCTGATCCGTGAAGGTATTGTTAGGTATCGATAACTGATTCTACTAATGCCTACAAAGCCGAGCTAAACTTAAAAAAAAACAAATATTATTTTGCCAAAAGAGGTAACTCAATACATATGCGTTAGGCAATACATGCGCGGGCGAAGGGGGGCAGGGCCCCCCAATAATACAACGAAAAATCGTGTTGCCACTTTTTAAAAAAATACCAATTTTTGGGGAAGTTGAAATTAATTCGCGGGAAAAAAAGATTATTTCATAATTCATTAGTATTGTTACTATGATAATTATATAAAGTTTCATATTTTATTTGGTCATCTAAACAGACAGATTAAATAAAACCCCGTCTGACCCCTAAGGATAATAATGGTTAGGTAAACACCTAACCATTATTATCCTTATGGGTCAGACGGGATTTTATTTACTTACATATTGTACATATCCTAGACGACTATCTATGTCGTATATGGTATATAGGTATATACGGTATAGTGTTTCTAGTAGTATATATTATATACTGTATTGTATACATAACTTACATAATCAGCGTATAATATTCCCACTCCTAATACGACTAATGATTCTCTTGCGTACTATGCCAATAAAAGTAATAAGATTTTATGTTAAAGTTCGATTTCGGTCGTTGAGATGAGGTGCTCCGTAAGATAGTAGCTTTGCAACCAGTATCTAAGAACCTTTAGCTCTACTGTATTATTTAGATAGTAGGTATTTAAACGTTTCCTTCTCATATCAGATCTTAAAATTGTTTATTTTTTTGAACCCAGCAATGCATACAGAGTAAGCAGCCTATGCCTTTTATCTATACTAATATATAAAGCTGAAGAGTTTGTTTGTTTGAACGCGCTAATCTCAGGAACTACTAGTCCGATTTGAAAAATTCTGCGTTGGATAGCCCATTAATCCAGGAAGGCTTTAGGCTATATAAAATTACGCCGCGACCAATAGGAGCGGAGCATAACTAATCCACGCGAACGAAGTCGCTGGCGACCGCTAGTTTAGGTCATAAAGTTTTTATCTACTTACATTACTAAATTTATTTTATTTTTGGCCTTGCTGTTGTATTAGCGGGGCTTGCGAATATATTTTAAACTAGCGGCCTGCGACTTCGTTCGCGTGGAGTTGGCTATTTTAACCCCAAAATATACAGTATACATTTATTTTTTTTGTTATTCTCCGCTCCTGTTGGTCGCAGCTTGATGGTATATAGCCTACTAGCTTTCCGCCCGCGGCTTCGCCCGCGTGGAGTTCGTTTATATCGCGCTTTTTAGATTTCCCTCGGGAATATCAATTTTTTCCGGGATAAAATGTAGCCTATGTTCTTTCTCAGGGTCTAAAGATTGTCTATGCCAAATTTCATCAAAATCGGTTGAGAGGTTTAAGCGGGAAAGCGTAACAGACAGACAGAGTTACTTTCGCATTTATAATATTAGTATGGATAGCCTTTCTGGATCAATTAGTTATCCAACGCAAAAAGTGTTTTTGAAATCGGACCAGTAGTTCCTGAGATTAGCGCTTTCAAACTAACAACTTCAGCTTTATATATTAGTATAGAAGTATGTAATGTTAGTTACTATACATACCTAGTATTTATTTAGTTTCAGACAGCTATGCTTGTTTCCAGCGAAAGCACTGGGAAGTGGCGGAGAGCGGGCATTTTGGGGGACTCTTTTATGTATTGTTGACGTTCAAACATTGCTAATTTTCAGCCTAATTTGAAAAAATGTCTTTATAATATGTTTATGATTTTCTTAAAAATAAATAATGTCAGGTTGCCATACGCATAAGCTGTAAATTATTCCATGGGACAAAGTTTTATATTTTGAAAATCAATTACGTTCAATATTTCAGTATTTTTACAATCATTAATCAAAACCAACATTTTTTTCTAATATACACCATTTCACAAAAACAAATAAATCAATGTCAAAAACAACGGACACTCGACGAAACTTCAGTCACCTACTAAATCCGAACAACCAAAAGGAATCAGAAACAACTTCGGACCATTCACCTAGAAACACGTTGTATAAGACATTTTTTTCATCCAAACTGACTTTCCTCCAAGTGTGGCGATTTCGCAAAGTTAAAGTGGCCATTAGCAAACTTGTTTACAGCTGCCCCAGGGCAACTGGTTCAGAGGCCCTCGCATGAACGAACGACGACGGTAAACGTAACATTAATTTGGAAGACTCTTTTAACGTTAAAATTAGTGTTAGGTTCAACCGCGCTGGGGAAACCGCCTAATGGTAAGCAATAATGCAATCGTTGATGGTAAAGTGCACTAATTTATTAAGAGCCTAGTCACTCTAGTTTTGAAGACTCTTAAATTGTGATTAGACGGGAGGCAAATTCTTCCAGTCCCTAGACGTACGTGATATAAAAGGCGAGGCGAAACACTTCGTCCGGATTACGATCCGGACGAAGTGTTTCGCCTCGCCGGCACTACGGTGCTGTCAACAACATAAGGGTTGATCTTATGTTGTTGACAGCACCGTAGCGCTGGTACAAAAGACGTGGCAAAACACTTCGTCCGGATCGCCACACGAAGGGTCGTCTGATGATGGAACGGTAATGGCGGAATAATGATATGTAATTCCCGCGCACTCTTCAAAATGCATTCCTATAGAATACCGAATGGCTGGCTTACTTACCCCTTTTCTAATATAAAATGCGATACAATCCTATAGCGTCATTATCTACTTAGTTTTTCCCAACTAGGCAGGTCGGGATCGGCTTTCAGTCAAACTGGACGCCGAATACTAGTATTTTACATGGAAGAACTGACCTCACCAGCCCGGCTAGTTATTACTTAATAAAAAGGGGTCTCTTGGTTAGACTGCTTTTGGGCTTCGGACTAAGAACTGAGCGTTATTAATGAATTATAACGTTGCCCAATTTAAGAGTACAACTATGGCGTAGCAGGACTAAACAGAACTGGTATTACTTTTAGTCGGTTAACGAAACCGCATGGTTTGTTTGTTTACTTTTTATTACCTAAGCCGATGGAGTATAAGTGATTTACACGGTTGGAGCAATGGCTGAGTGCTCGACTGCTTTCGATTCCCGCACGGAACAAATATTTTTGTGGCCTACAGGTAATGGTTCCGGGTCTGGTCGTTTGTTTATGTGAGTTTTATACAGGCTTAATAAATAGGTAATTGTAAAAATATTTTGTACTAATGTCGTGGTGGCCTAGTGGTTAAAACACCTGCCTCTCAAGTATGAGTGCGCGGGTTCGATTCCAGGTCAGGCAAGTACCAATGTAACTTTTCTAAAGTTATAAGTACTTTCTAAGTATATCTTGGACACCAATGACTGAAGGTGAGGGAAAACATCTTGAGGAAACCTGGACTTTAAGTCTGAAATCGCCAACCCGCATTGAGCAAGCGTGGTGATTACGCTCAATCCTTCTCTGTATGAGAAGAGACCTGTGCCCAGCAGTGGGACAATAAAAAAAAAGGTTGATGATGATGGTGATGATGAAATGAGTAAAAGTTTCAATATCTAAAAATTGTTTGAGTGTGTTACATAAATACAAATATTTCGCGCGTTTGCGTTAGGCCCAGTGGCGTAGCACAAACGCGCGGCGTACGCACCGAACGTTTTATTACTAAACCGTACGCTTGTCAGGAAATCGAGGGCGAAACAGTAATACAAGCTGGTTTCTAAGCTTTCCTTAGGCGTAGGAAATAAATGTTAATTATGAAAATGGAGGGCCCTTCTGTGTATTAAAGTTGGGTCGTCAGATAGGATCGTTTGGGACTAAGTGCCGGAGAAAAGTTTCTGCCTATATCTTCTTCATGGTCATTTCTTCTCGGGGGATGGCAGAATTGTAATGGGACTTATGTTCCAATACTAATTACGTAAGCTTCCCACTTAACAGTCCTTATTATAATCGTTTTTATACAAAAAAATCTAGGTATAGTGCAGAAGTCTCATTATAGTCATCAACTTTAATAGAACTAAGCTAGATGATAGATGACTTACGGAACTGAAATGTGATCGCTCACAATGGGCCTCATACGAAGGCTCAGAGTCACAGAAAGGGCAATGGAAAGAACTATGCTCGGAGTATCTCTGCATGATAGAATCAGAAATGAGGAGATCCGCAAAAGAACCAAAGTCACCGACATAGCTCTGCTAGTCGCTAAACTTAAGTGGCAGTGGGCAGGCCACATTGCTTGTAGAACCGATGGCCGATGGGGCAGTAAGGTTCTGGAGTGGCTGCCACGTACTGGAAGACGCAGCATAGGGAGGCCCTCAACAAGGTGGATCGATGACCTGGTGAAGGTCGCGGGAAGCCTTTGTCCAGCAGTGGACATCTATAGGCTGAAGACGAAGAAGAAGCTAGATCATCATCAACTAGCCTGTAGGATACGAGAAGAACAGAATCTGTTGAAGTGACGGTGTTTAGGGTCGAAGGTGCGTATATCCAGCAGTAGACATCTTCAGAATAGAATACTTACTCTTTATTATGTACACCATTACATAACATACCTACCTACATATGAATATTTTATAAAAGGTGACACAATGAGCGGTCTTATCTCTATAAGTTATCTTTTACAGACTACCTTAGGATGGAATACCAAGGGAAATGAGAGGCAAATAATGTTGGTTTTACGTAAACAGTACACTGTAGACAACAGTGTACTATTTACATAAAAATGAATAATCTTTCCACAGAAATGACTGAAGAACCCTGAATATCACTCTTCAGTGGTTAGGAAGCTGCCAATAAAAGAAAAATGCCTGTCAAAAATCTAAATATAAATCAAAAGTGATTTATTCAAATTGGGGTGAGAATCAGCATGTTTTGAATGTCAATATTACATAAGAAAATCCCCTCAAAACGCCCGCCCTTCGCCACTTCCTAGTACTTTCGCTGGGAAGAAGTAGTGGAACAAATTCCTCAGCAGCACAGCTGTCTGTCAAAAACTGAACAACAGAAGCAATATAGCACTCTGCACGTAATTGAAAACAATATTTTGACTACACAAACCGAATCCTCTCGAAACTCCACAATAGACAACACAGTCGTAACAGACCCCTAAATGTCTACAAACCAAAGGTCCAGACAAGTGAACGGGTTCCGTCCAATTTGGCTTGATAGGCTTCGTTCAATTAAAACACCACGAAACCGCGTTGTTATGCATCCATAGTGAATTGTGGAGAATGCTTATGACGGATTTACACTACTTTTATCAGTTGCCCGCGTTTTCCTCTACGGTGAAAAGCAGCCTATGTCCTTACCCGAGTCAAGGTCAAGTCAAGGTCCAAATCCATTTTGACGTAAACACAAGACAGAGATACCTACTATCGCATTTAAAATATTCGTATGGATTAGTTAGGTACCTAACGATATTAGTGGGAATAGCGGTGGCCCCACCGGCGGGGGCACCGGCCACAGATAGAGGTGAAACACGTTTAAGTCAGTAAAAGTTTAGAAATTCCAACTGTCACCCCCTCGATGGAGGTGGATCATGAAGATTGCTAAGAACCAGAAAAAAAAAACAATATAAATTGAAAACTGACGGTTGTTTCCTACGAAATGTCACTTAAGTAATGTCTCACAGCAACCCTATTGCTATCCTTAAGCACTCTTTCTTCAGCCTATAGAGGTCCACTGCTGGATAAAAGCCAAATATAGAGATCACCATAGTTATTATAATACCTATTTTTATACTTTCCTATGTATTTATGTGGCCTAGTAGTCGTGGTGGCCTAGTGGTTAAAAACACCAGTCTTTCAAGTAATAGTGTGCGGGTTCGATGCCAGGTCAGGCAAGTACCAATGTAAGTTTTGTAAGTTACTTATAGGTATGTACTTTCTAAGTATATCTTGGACACCAATGACTAATTACAAGGAGAAGAAAAACTTCTTGAGGAAACCTGAACTCTTAAGCCTGAAATAACCAACCCGCATTGAGCAAGCGTGGTAATTACGCTCAATCCTTTTCTGTATGAAAGGAGGCCTGTGCCCAGCAGTGGGACGATAAAAAGGTTGATGATGTTTTACAAATAAAAAACTTTAACTATGACTACCCTTTGAACACGTAATCGTTGCCACCACTGAACCCGCTACCACGCCTGCCACCACGTTCACTACGGAGGCGTTATCACCCGGTCGAGGCCCTGTCGTCCACTATGTCAACAAAGGACGTTACTCCGTGTTTGTACTACGGCCGGTTATGTTGTGATTATATTAGTGGAGCAAGGTAAATACAGCAGGTAGGCTTTGTGTAAACTGCGCTGCGTTATGTCGCTTCAAATTTGGACTGTGAGGTCCAGACTGAGATAGATCCAATTAGCGCTAGCCACGATTGAAATTATAATATCATCATCAACCTTTTATCATCCCACTGCTGGGCACAGGTCTCCTCTCATATAGAAAAAGATTGAGCGTAATCACCACGCTTGCTCAATGCGGATTGGCGATTTCAGACTTATAAAAGTCCAGGTTTCCTCAAGATATTTTTCTTCACCTTCAGTCACTGGTGTCTAAGATATACTTAGAAAGTACATATAACTTTAGAAAAGTTACATTGGTACTTGCCTGACCTGGAATCGAACCCGCACCCTCATACTTGAGAGGCTGATGTTTTTTTTTATTAAAATATCGTTGATACTAAAATATCAGGTTCGTAAGACCGTACAGACTAAATTTGTCATCATCAACTTATAGCTTAGACCGTTCCGTAAATATTTTATTCACAGGTACAGCGCTCTTCAAAAGTTCATTTGAACTTTTCCGCTTTAACTGTGCTTATTATGCTTTGAATATTTAACTATACTTTACGTAACTTAAACTAGTGCGCTTTATCATCAACGATTGTATTACTGCTTACCATCAGGTGGGATCGCAGTCCAGCAGTAATCTATACTTATACTAATACTAATCTATACTAGTATATAAAGCTGAAGAGTTTGTTTGTTTGAACGCACTAATCTCAGGAACTACTGGTCCGATTTGAAAAATTCTTTTTGCATTGGATAGCCTATTAATTCAGGAAGGTTTTAGGGTACATAACATCACGCTGCTATCAATAGGAGCGGAGCATAACTAAACCACGCGAACGAAGTCGTTGGCGGCCGCTAGTTTATAATATTTAAAAAATACACTTCTTTATCAAATGACTCTTATTTATGAACTTATTAATAAGTTATCATTACCCTCGTCGTCACTAGTGACAGGACCCCACATGCTGCTGCGTCCAGCAGTACCGATGACGTTGCTCTATGTGTCCAGACTACACCACTCTACGAAGATTGAGGAGATCGTGGAGTATCTGCGCGTCAAGACCAACTGGACTTTGAGGGTCGAGAGGTTGGCGCGACACAACACGAATTTCAAGTCGTTCGTAGTGCGTGTTCCGTCACATTATCTCGAGAAGTTCCTCAAAGAAGAGTTTTGGCGAAAGGTATTGTATACCGCCGGTTTCGTGGCCAGCTACGTGACACCAGTCATCGAAACACGACGCCGACACTTCGTGTAAATTAGTTGTTGTTAATAATGTTATATCTATTTATAGTCTATTTATAATCTATTTGTCGGTCTCCGTGGCGCAGCGGTCAACCCGCCTGCCTGCGACGTGGAGGCCCCGGGTTCGATCCCCGGCCAGGTCATGATGGGAAACGATCTTTTCCTAATTGTCCTGGGTCTTGGATGTTTATCTATATATGTATCTATTATAAAATATAGTATCGTTGAGTTAGTATCCCATAACACAAGTCTCGAACTTACTTTGGGGCTAGCTCAATCTGTGTGATTTGTCTGTATATATTTATTTATTTATAGTATTTTAAGTTTTTATGTTACAGTATTGTATATGTTTATATGGGCCTTGATGCCTCAAATAAATTTAAATAAACAAATAAAATAAATTATTATCACCATTTCTGTCAAAAGACCTTCCCTCTTAAATATACGCCACCCCAAAGCAGCTCAATTCGAACGGCCCAATGCTTCTCGCTACCAAACAGGTTCCTGAAGCTTCAACAAGATTGTCAGTCAACTTTGCGGGAGACCTTACCAAGGTTACGTGTTCCAGTTGGTACGCGGCTGCCACTCCAGAACCCTATCTGACATCTACGAGCAATGTGCCCTGCCAACTGCCACAGGACTAAACTTATATTTAACTTCTGTCCTTCTGTGAATTAAATAGAAAGAAGAAGATGAACAGAACTTAAATATAGTTTAGCTTGTGAACAAGAGAACGGGGCCCAATATTTATTTATCATACTTAATCATTAATACATATCACTTATATAAAATATATTTATACTAATCTATAAAGCTGGAGGGGTTGTTTGTTTGAACGCGCTAATCTCAGGAACTGCTGGTCCATTTTGCCATTTGCGATTTGCGATAGCCCATTAATTCAGGAAGGCTTTACGATATATAGCACCACGCTGCAATCAATAGGAACGGATGAACAAAAAATTAAAATGTATGCTGTATATTTTGGGATTAAAATATATTGTTCAAATAAAATACTCTACGCGAACAAGGCGGCCGCTAGTCACTTATATAACTTTTTTTTTTTTTTTTTTTAGTATTTATAGACTAGTGCTTGACTGCAATCCCGCCTGATGGTAAGCAGTGATGCAATCGTTGATGGTAAAGCACACTAGCTTATTCAGCCTATTCACTCAAAAAAACTGAGTGAATAGGAAGGAAGACGGCAGTTGAGCGAGGTGATGCAATTTTTACCCCAACAACACGACCAACGATGCTGCGCCAGAGGATGATCTGGAGAGCCTTCACGACCAAACTCCCGACACAACAACATTAGGCACATCGTACCCGGCACACATCGCAACACAACTGCTCAGACCCGTTCTCCGTACGGCTTCACCAGACATCATGCCGGAACACGACGAATTGCTTGGCGGCAAGACTTTGTCTGGTGGGTGGTAACTTATGCCGGCGGCTTATGTTGTTGCCTACCACCGAGAAAAACCCTATGAGTTAGTTAAATGAAAAGGATTAGGTATAGCTTGTAAGTTATCATTACCATTTATATTGAATACGACTTACATAATTTGTTATTAGCATTTCAAGTCTCATTTCAATAAGTCATAGGTATCTCAAAATACGATCCTCCAACTAGGAAATCAAAATATATAATAAAACGAGAAGGAAATGAAAAAATAATCTCTTTTCCGTGAAAAATATTGAATATCTGGTGACGACATACGGTGTTAAGTATCGTGGGGCTTCGAGAAGTAATCGGTGTCGATTATAACATGATATCGGAAATCTGTCAGGATCACGTCGCTTCCGCAACATATGTTGAAAAATCGCGAGACGGCAATTTTAAGGTAGGTTTACACTAGCTTTATAATAATATTTTTAATCTGTGCTCATTTGAAAAACCTGCCAAGTGCGAGTTGGACTCTCACGCGATCTGTACAAAAAAAAAAGTTTTTAGTAGATATTTGTTCTTATAGCGACTACAGAAAATATATATCTTATATATAAAATTCTCGTGTCACAGTTTTCGTTCCCATACTCCTCCGAAACAGCTTGATCGATTATCATGATATATAGCGAATGTATATACAAAAGTATTTACATTCGCTAGGCATGAGAATAGGTTTTTATCTACTTTTTATATCAATATTATTTATGCGGGTGAAACCGCGGGGCGCAGCTAGTAATCTATCAAATCATTAAAATTTCAACCGTCTCGCTACCATGGTTAATAAAATACAACCCGATGACAGACAGTGGATTCTCAGTAATATAAATCAAAATATAGAATCCACTCTCCGTCTTAACCCTTTCATCCTTTGGGTGCGCTAACAAGTTCCCAGTTGAATACAGAAATTGATTATATAACATTTTGCCTGTGATCTCCCAAAGACTAGGGGCAGTTATGAACTCATGGGTAGGTTCTTTCACCGTGCCTTTGAATGCAAAATTATTTCCAAATATCAACAAAGTACAAATCCTGAATCCAGCTTGTTGATGAAATACTTATGGAAAAATTTAATAGCAATCAATACCTACTACTTATTATAATAATGATAAGGTTTTGTATTTATTTATATATAGTTTAAAATACATCAAAAAATACATTCATTAAAATACATTCAACACAAACAAAATATACAAAAGGCGACCTTATTGCTAATGCAATCTCTTCCAGGCAACCAATGAATGGACAGAGATATTTTTTTTTTATAAATTATAATCTAGTGCTTGTTGTTTGTTCCAGTCCTTCGTTGTATGCGGTATATAAGAGGAGGCGAAACGCTTCGTCCGGATCGTAGTGGTGGTGATAAAGTTTTTTCTCTGATACCAGTGGACTACTTTTTCAATCCTTCTCTAAATGTTTCCTTCTTATTCACAAAAAAAAGAAAAAAAAATGTATTTATAATTAGTTCATCAACCTGCATTATTCACAAAAACAGTCCCCAAATACATAACATAAAATCAAAATATGCTAGTATATAACGTGGAGGGAGGGATTGGACCGTTACCAACAAGTGGCCTCATTGCATGTTGGTGAAATATCACATGTCTTCGAATTTTTGATCTAGGACATGCCTGTTTCCTTATGATGACTTTCATGAATTTGAAAAAACTGCGGTGACTAAATGAATAAGACAATTAAAGTGCCTGCAGCGTGAAAAAAACCTTTAAAAGTTAGGTTAAGTTAGATTAGAGTGAGTTATCAAATTTATCATATAAAAAAGCATTAGTTAAAATAAAAGCTTACTCCACGCTCACCATTATCATCATTTCAGCCGAAAGACGACCAATGCTGGACATAGGCCTCTTCCAAGGATCTCCACGACGACCGGTCCTGTGCCTTTCGCATCCAACAGTTCCCCGCGATTTTCAGCAGATCGTCGGTCCACCTTTTCGGGGACCCACGCTGCGTCTTCCGGTACGTGGTCGCCACTTGGGAACCCGTCGGCCCCATCGGGCATCGGTTCTACGGGCCAATGGCGAGTACTCCATGCTCATTTCACCTAATTTTTTACGATGATATGGTTACAGAATGGCACTGCGTATTGAGTTAGAAACACCACGTTGTGCTTCATAACTCAAATAGCGGATGTTGGAGCAAAAACTGTCAGGCTAATGTGGAAGTGGGCCGACTCGCTCCACGAAGGCAACCGGAGACATAGACAAAAATCGTCACTTACTGGACGCCTGAAGGTGGACATCACCGTCGAGGTAGAGCAAGGCGAAGATAGTGTGACCAAGTTTACACACATAAACATTTTCTGGGTCAATATGGCAAGTTATCACTACCGAGAGGGAAGTTTGGAAGAAAGAGAGGAAGCCTTTTCCCAGCAGGGCGACACAAAGTAGGCTTATAAAAAAATTTACGAGTTTCGCTCCGGAGTGATGGCTGAAGTGAAAACTTGACCATTATGTTGTGCATTTTTTAATGTTTTGGAATGGTTATGGAATAACTGGGAACGAATTACTTTCGGCCTTCTATAGGATGCATTCTGGCTGCACATTGCATGATTTAATTCCCGCATCTCCGTTCCACCATCGGACGACCCGTCGTACGGCGACTTTCCACCCTCACGTTGTTGACTGGAACGATTTGACGGCGGCGGTGTTTTCGTCACACTACAATTTGAGTGTCTTCAAGGCTAGAGTCTTAATGAACTAGAGTCTGAATGAGACTCTTAATGAACTAAATCGCTTTACCATCAACGCTCGCATCACTGCTTACCATTAGGCGGGTTTGCGGTCATGCGCTAGTTTATAATTTATATATAAAAAAAAAATATTTTGTACTAAAATACAATATTTATTTATTGCGCCATAGTACATAAACATGACAATTTTAAAACAATGCTCAAACTGTAGCAAAACACACATGAACACACGGAAGCTCCTTACGCAGCTTAAACGAAACAGCAGGAGTTGGCATGCATTTTCGCCGTGCGGTAGAAAGAGAGGGTATATAACTTCCTGTCTTACGCCGCCGGCGTCTACTATCTCTCCTTCTTACAAATTTTCGATCAGGTCACGTCTCCTGACGCGATTTTCTTAACGTAACCCAAAAAAGAACTAGAAGGACTAAGAAAAAAGGCTGCTAGAGGTCGGACCCCTGACCTACAACTCGTATTACGGGGCTGATACTGATATAAATTGCTTAATAATCTTATCGTAACTGGTTGGCAAGTTACTTAATGAACACTCAAATGGCTTCCGTTATCAAAACAGACCTTGGGCCGGTAGAACAAATTAATTGTCCTGATAAACTAAACTCGGGACTAACTAACTATAGGTAGGTACCAAAATTACCATTGTAAAGATCAAAGTCAAAGCATTTATCTATTATCTTTTACATTGCATCGTATAATATTATGTATAAAGGTGAATTATTTTTTTATTATTTCACGAGTGAGTGTGCATGTGTGTGTTTGTTACTTCTTCACACTCAGTTTCTCAGTTTCAGTTTCAGTTTCTCAGTTTCAGTCACTCAACAGTTTTTAATAAAATTTGGCAAAAAAATGGTTTATAACGAGGTTGGACATGTGTAAGGGCTTTGTTATCTTGATATTCTCACGAGATCAAAACTTATGCAAGTAAAACCCCGGCGCACAGGCAGTAAATAAAAAACACTAATATTTTTAAAGTAGCGGCCGCCAGCGACTTCGTTCGCGTGTAGTTAGTTATGTTCCGCTCTTTTTGGTTGCAGCGTGATGTTATATAGCCTAAAGCCTGGAGAAATGGGCTATCCAACGCAAAAAAAAATTCAAATCGGGCCAGTAGTTTCCGAGATTAGCGCGTTCAGACAAACAAACTCTTCTGCTTTATATATTAGTATAGATATAGAAATCTGGATACTTTGTCAAGTCGTAAACCAATACAATGCAGTATCGGGTCGCTAGTTTAATAAACTATTAGCAGGTACTTTGGTTGACTGCACGATTAGCGCAGTGGTTAAGCTATTGAATGCAGCGCTGCGTGTCGCGGGTTCGATTCCCGCACGGAGCAAATATTTGTATAAGCTACAATTAGTTGTTCTAGGTCTGGCTATTTGTGTATATGAGTTTATATATTTGTACGCACCCATGATACAGGAGAAATTCCAAGTGTGGACTACTGTTTAAACAAAACAAAAAAAAACAACACATACTTCCCAAAGATAAACAAAGGCAAAACAAACAGCTTAAAAAGACAAACAGCTTAAAAAGACAAACAGCTTAAAATCAAAATTATCTTCTAAAATTTAATATAAATCCAACAGATTTAACGCAAAAATTCGTTGTGTAACAACCCTAACTCAAAGCACGTGCCTGCCACATGACATGGAACGCGACGCTGATTAAATTTGAAACCATAAAAAATCATGAACAGCAAACAGGACCTGTTACAGAGGTTGCGTGCTCATACATTGTTAAATAAATTGTACCTTTTACTCCGGCCAAAGGTAAATATCGGGATGGTTGCATGTCCCCTAGTCGTATTTGCTTCGAGTTACCAATTCCAGATTGAACGATATTTTTTTTATAGATTTTGAATTACGTAATGAGGTTTTTTTTACGGTTAGCTATTAAGTTTGTCTGGGAACTGTTTTTAGTTTGATTAAGTATATATAAAAGTACAAAGAAATGAGAAAGAAAAAAGGAAGGAAGAAATAAAGAAAAACTGTTTCTGTATAACGGTTTATGTTTGTGCATGCGTTAGGTATTTATGATGTTGGACAGCCTCCGTGGCGTAGCGGTAGCGAACACAACCGCTGCGCAAGGAGGCACGGTTTCGATCCTCGCGCAGTGCAAATATTTGTACTTATGTATGATTATGAATATTATGAATATTTGCACTGCTCTGGTCGTGCCTCGGAAAGCACGTTAAGCCGTTGGTCTCGTTTGCCAAACGAACATATAATGGCAGTCGTTACGGGTTGTTGGAGCCCTCAAAAGACCAACAATTGGTCTAACTGCAATGCTTCGATATCGCCTTCGGGTTGTGGAAGTCAGACGCCAGTCGCTTCACGGAAAATATCGAAGTAGCCAAAATCAGCAGTTAGACTGGTAAAGCGGACCCCAGATTCCAAAGCTGAAAAAAGCTTCGGATGCGACTGGGATTAACGCTGAGATAAAGAAGAAGAAGACTTACATAATAACGGTTTGACCTAATGGAGTATATCTCGCTCAAAATTTACTATTCATAAGGAAAAACTAGGACACAGTGGGACTAAAATCCGTAGGGCACAAGACTGTATTAAAACAAAAACGAGCGAACTCTCACTAGAAGTACTTTAACGAAAGTTTTAAATATTCATAATCCACTGACCCTTTCCCATATTAATAGCGACATAATAACAAAGGCATACCCAGCCATGTATACGAAGTTATATACCTCGCTGACCAGAATGTTATATGATGCAAATATGCAGTTCGTTGGCGTTTCGGGCTAGCTTAATGGCTTGTTTACTTTAATAGATAACGTATGTGATTTACAGCTGCTAGGGGATGAAATGACGTCAGTCACAAAGGTGGGTGAGGGAAAGGCTTGCGATAATTTGGCAAATAGGTACTAGGTAGTTGGAATTTTGCAGTTTAAAATACTAAAGGCAGGTAAGATATGAGTAGGTTCTTTTGGGCAAAATCCAGCATTTGTCGGACACGCACAAATGTTTCCGTATAAAAAGGTAAAAACGGTGAACAAACGGTTTGAATTCATTTATTTCTTCTTCTTCTGCTTCTTCAGCCTATAGATGTCCACTACTGGACAAAGCCCTCCCCCAAGGCTTTCCACGATGATTGGTCCTGTGCTGCCCGCATCCATCGGCTACCCGCGACCTTCACCAGGTCATCGGTCCACCTTGTTGGGGGCCTCCCTACGCTGCGTCTTCCAGTACGTGGCCGCCACTCCAGAACCTTACTGCCCTATTACCCTATCGGCCATCGGTTCTACGAGCAAGGTGCCCTGCCCACTGCCACTTAATTTTAGTGACTCGAAGAGCTATGTCAGTCGCTTTGGTTCTTCTGCGGATCTCCTCATTTCTCATTTCGATTTTGTTGTTGACGAGTATATATACTTGGGACAAACAGTTCAACTAGGTAGGTCCAACTTAGTGTGGGGCTGCGGAAGAACTTAGACTCCCGCGGCCCCACGCGCGCTCGTGATAGAAGAGACACCAGGGTGGTTTTAGTCAATAAAAGTCTGACAGACCCCGTCGCCCACCCTAGGGCGGCGGACATTCTACGAGGATTTCCACTCCGGAAAAAAAAAAAAGGTAGGTCCAACTTCGAGAAAGAGGTGTCTCGTCGAATCCAGCTCGGATGAGCAGCGTTCTGGAAGCTACGCTACATCTTCTTGTCGTCGACTAGAACAAGACTTTGGCCAGACTTTGACCAGAGTATGTTGCCAGTGATGACTTACGGAACAGAGACGTGGTGGCTCACAATGGGCCTCATACGAAGGCGCAGGTTACACAAAGGCAATGAAAAGAGCTATGCTCGGAGTTTCTTTGCGTGATCGAATCATTTATTTTAAAAAAATCATATCGCTTTTACGGAAATATTTTACGAAAGGATTGAATATTTAAATTAAATTTTTAATTAATGAATTTTAATAAAATTTTTATTTAAAGATAATAAAATTTTAAACTTAGTAAATAGGAAGGAACACGGCAGTCGGGCGAGGTGATGCAATGTTAAACCCAACAACGGTCGTGTTGTTGGGTTTAACATTGGGTTCAACCTATGCTGCGCCAGAGGGAGATTTATCTGAAGACCTTGTACGACTAAACTCCCGACACAACAACATTTGGCGCATCGTACCCGGCACACATTGCAACACAACTGCTCAGACCCGTCCTCCGTACGGCTTTACCAGATATCATGACAGTATAGGACGATTCTATAATTATTATTACTGTTTGTATAACAGCAATAGAAAAACTCTGTGAAGCTTATTCGTTTTCAACTCTACCAATTATGGTTCATATGTTACAGCCGCTAACAGAAACTGCCGGCCGGATGGACAGCGGAGATTTGAAAATAGGGCTCAGTTGGCATCCTTTGTACGGATACCTACCCTAAAATATAAAGGATCCTGAAGTAAATAACACTCGAAAGATTGTTAAGGTAAGGAAGAAAATGGAAATCAAAAGGTACTTAAAGCCAACTATATACTGCAGCTACCATTTGTCATACCACCAGCGCAATAGGAGTCAAAATCGGTTGTACAGACTGTAAAAACGATTTATTCTGTAGGAAGTAGTATAATAGATATGCGCTGGTTTTCTTTCACCATTTTGGGAGCAATGGTGATGAATTTATTTATAAAAAGTAATGTGCTTGTGCCTGGATTTGAACTTTAAAGCCTACAACACGTAAATCAGGCCGAGACCAGCCACTTCTGCTCACATGTTTTGTAACATTATCATTTCAGCCGAAAAATTTCCACTGCTAGACATAAGCCTCGTCCAAGCACACCTCTCGACAGGCTCCGTGCTTTTTACATCCAACGTGTTCCTGCAGCTTTAAATAGGTCGGTTGGTCCGCCTTCCAACGTTCTTCTTCTTCTTCATCCTATAGACCACTAGGTCCTTGGTCCACGGTTTTCCTTTTTTTTGGGGGTTTGCTATAATTCCACCCCCTTGGCAGACAGGTTGTTCCACGGGAAAAGCGCTGCTGTCCGCTTCCCTGGTGAGGGTTCCCTTAGTCACCTCTTACCACGCCCACGGGAGGATATGAATTGGTACTATTCTAAGCCCGGTACCACACACAGAAAGACCTTCCAACGTTACGTATTCTACAACGTTAACACACACATGTATGGTATGTTTTGGTACTATTGCAATGACAATTGCATATTGAACAGGTTACCACTAAAACCAACTACCCACTTAAAGAAGCACACCTGCAGCTTAATAAGCACACTGTAAAGATAAACTTCGCATAAAAATTCAAAACAAACTGCTCATGTATAATGAACGCTTAAAATATATTTTCATAAACTTTGCTCTCGTTTTTCAGCAAAAAAAAATTTGAAAATTTTATATGCAAAACGCACAGCCCCAGTTTATGACATCACTGGTCTAGTAAAAATAATTTATCGTTCAGACTCAACACTGACTTTGCATTTGCCCCAACCAGAATAAGCACCGCAGAATGCAAGATATACGGCCCTATTCTAGCTATTATGGTGAAGCTGATATATTTCTTCCCCGTATAAGTGAAATGTGTGATTATTTTGGGTGGATTTTGTTATGCATAATGGATGAAGTTGTGATTTACCATTTGGATATACATTTGATTCCTTCTTCTCCACTCACTTTTATTTTTTTATTTTTAATAGCATTTTAAGAGCAGTGGTGGCCCATTGGTAACAGCTGCGACTTACTAGTTGTAGGTTAACACAAGGAGGCACTTTACTTACGCTTAAGTGGGTAACAAATGTCTTGCCATGGCGCCTCCGCCTGGCCGGAACAAGCGGGTTAGACCAAAGAAGTGCTGGCTTGACATTGTAAGAGATGACATGCGTGCCAACAAGCTCTTACTACAGGATGCTAAAGATCGCGCGAAATGGAGGAGGATGTGCAGGAAAGCGGACCCCGGGCCCCAACGCGAAAGCCGCGGATGCAACCGGGATAAACGCTGAGATGATGATAATGATGATGACAAGGAGGCACTTTACTTCGCGTACATTTTTCACTACTACTCTGAAAATGGTGGACAGCAACATCATTAGAAACCGGCGAGTTCTGAATCAAAAATAACTACACTAAGCCCGCCCGCGATTATTGCCCTCCTCTTTTTCGATTAAAGGTCTGTGTTCCCTTTGTGGGAACATTTAAGACTGATTATGTTATGTATTTGATTTTTAATTGTTTAATACGTCGTCCGGCTGGCTACTCTTCCCCTAAAAACCATAAGTTATTTCTACCGTTTTTTTTTGTTTTCTGTAAGGGATTTTTACCTCACTATAACCACTATATCTCACCGCTCGCGCTCCACGCTTCTGAGCCTGGAGCGAGCTGTCATTCTAACTAATGCTAACTGAAAGAATTAAAGAAAAATGCGTTTACTGATTTAAGAGCAAAATAAATACGCCTAATATTGTTTTATTGTGTTATTTGTTGTCGTATTGAAGTTTTGTCTCTGCATCACCTTAAGGTAGACTGGTAGAAAATGCCTAAGGCATTAAGTCCGCCATTGTGCAATGTTTTTCTTTGTGGATAAAGTTTTAATAAATAAATAAATAATATTATAAAAAAATATAAAACTTAGTTTATAATGCCAAAAGGGCCTCAGCTCAGCATAATGTCAGATGACTACACAAGGTGTACCATCTGACGCTGATTTTCAGCTGCAATCCACGAGTGTCATACGCTAGAATTACAAAAACATAGGTATGCTGATTTCATACAGTTTTCAGTGTACAATAATAATAACTGATTGATACTTTTGACAGTTCACTCTAAGCTTTAAACACCAGCAACTTTTCTCCATGAGATTTTCAGAGAATTGATCAACTGTATCTTATCAAAGATCCACTCAAAACCACAAACGCCATACCGGAATACGACCACAAGACACAATGGACACAAGCTGCAAATAGAACTTAAGCGAAGTGTCGTAAAGATGCACAACAATCCGGGGACAGGATTATTTCGAGACGTGGCACGGCCCTGGCCTATTGTGGGGCAATCACATATGCAAGTCGAATCTTAGGGGCCATTGCAACTTAGTGACTGAATCTAGTTGGGATTACTTGCACTCTGAACTGAATTTATTCTCCCGTAGTGTGCAGCTACAAAATATACATGGAATTGCGGCCATGGTGGCGAATTTTGCGGGCTGTGCGTGAATGCTTAAAACGTGTTTGTATAAATACATTAAAACTAGCCCTAGTTTTACTAACCGCGACAAATTCAGGTTGTGGCGTATTATCTGTCTCTATAGCACAAAAGCTAAAGAGCTTCTTTGGACGTGTTAACCTTTGGAATTATCAGTTTGATTAGAAAAACGTTTTTTTTTAATTTTAAAGCCCAATTCTTGAGGAACTTGACGTCACTGCAACGCCAAAACGGCAACTGACAGAACCGAGCAAACAGAGAAAAAACAGAAATGACAAAAGAAATAATGTTAGGTAAGTTATTGGCAGAAGAAAATTAAAATATATTTTGAGTCCGTCCGTGTAATTTTCGGCAAACACAAGGAATGTTTGTGGAAAATGGCAAGTGCCATTAATTAATGAATAACCTACTAATCAAATAGCGGTGTTTAATTACATTAATCTTTATTTGGATCATTAGTTCCTCAAGTGGTCCATGAGACGCTCATGTCCACTGTAATTATTTAAGAATTATTTTCCGTAAATAAGTTTCTCCAAATACTTCTAGACATATAAAATACTAGCTGCCGCCAGCGACTTCGTTCGCGTGCAGTTAGTTATGCTCCGCTCCCATTGGTCGCAGCGTGATGTTATATAGCCTAAAGCCTTTCTGGAAATGGACTATCCAACACCAAAAATTTTTTTCAAATTGGACCAGTAGTACCCGAGATTAGCGCGCACAAACAAACAAACAAACAAACTCTTCAGCTTTATATATTAGTATAGACATATGATATAAAATTCTGCTTAGGACAAATCTTAATCATACTGTGAGGACTTCAAAAACCCATGCTACCTGGATGAGTAAATCAATCCATAGTTAAATTTTTTTTTTTTTTTACTGGAATATAGTTCTACATTTTAAAATGTTTAGCCTTTGTCTCTTAACATGCCATAATAATTAACTCCCACTTGTTTATCTAATATTGAAATAAATTAATGTTCGCCTTTTATTTGTCATGTCTATTTTTTCATAACAGACTCGAGCTGTAAACTCTATAACTTCTCACGTTATTGATAGCGGATTTTACTACAGTTAGAACAAAAATTGTCGTTTTACAGTTCTAGTGTGGAAAAACTGTCAAAAAATTAAATTGAGTTTCAGGATAACACTTCTTAGAAGCCATGGCCCTGGCGCACAGGTAAGTGAAGGAACACGGCTGACACGCCCTTCCGCTAATCAGCGGTAATTTAATGATTTCCCATCCGCACCAAAAAAGCATAACACTTTTTCTAATTAATTAAATGATGGTGAAATAGGCCTTAAGGAACAAGCCAATATGCTGCCCGCTTATTGACAATCCGCTCCAAAGTTAGTTTGTATACATCTATCGTAATTATAATAAGAATTCATCTAGATTATGTACGTACACACATACCAATATAACATTTATTAACTACTAGCTTTCCGCCCGCGGCTTCGCCCGCGTGGAGTTCGGTTATATCGCGCTTTTTAGGTTTCCCTCGGGAAAATCAAATTTTTCCGGGATAAAAGGTAGCCTATGTTCTTTCTCGGGGTCTAAAGATTATCTGTGCCAAATTTCATCAAAATCGGTTGAGAGGTTTAAGCGGGAAAGCGTAACAGACAGACAGACAGACAGACAGACAGACAGACAGAGTTACTTTCGCATTTATAATATTAGTATGGATATTCACATTCATCAGGAATGAGGAAATCCGCAGAAGAACGAGAATAACCGACATAGCCCGAAGAATTGCAACACTAATGTGGCAGTGGGCTGGGCACATTGCCCGTAGGACAGCTGCCCGATGGGGCCGCCGGGTTCTCGAGTGGCGACCACGCACCGGAAGACGCAGCGTGGGTAGGCCCCCGACAAGGTGGACCGACGACCTGGTGAAGGTGGCGGGAAACCGCTGGTTGCGGAAGGCGCAGGACTGGTCGTCGTGGAGAGCCTTGGGGAGGCCTATGTCCAGCAGTGGACGTATTTCGGCTGAAATGATGATGAAATTCATCAGACCAGTAGGGTTTCATTTTGGCAATTCAACAAAATACAGTGCGTTATTTAAGTAGGTATATATAGCATAGTTGAGCAGACTCATTTTTTTTTTTAGTTATAAACTAGTGCTTGACTACAATCCCGCCTGATGGTAAGCAGTGATGCAATCGCTGATGGTAAAGCGCACTAGCTTATTAAGCCTATTCACTCAAAAAAACTGAGTGAATAGGAAGGAAGACGGCAGTTGAGCGAGGTAATGCAATGTTTAACCCAACAACATTACCAACGATGCTGGCCCAGAGGGTGATTGATCTGGAGACGCTCCATGACCAAACTCCCGACACAACAACATTAGACACATCGTACCCGCACACATCGCAACACAACTGCTCAGACCCGTCCTCCGTATGGCTTCACCAGACATCATGCCGGAACACGACGAATCGCTTGGCAGCAAGATTTTGTCTGGTGGGTGGTAACTTATGCCGGCGGCTGATGTTGTTGCCTACCACCGAGAAAAAAAGATCCTGATGTCACTGAACACATGGAGCAAGGAAGCAATATGCTTCAAAATGATTGTAACTAATAGAAATAGTGTGTTACGTAATCAGGGTGCTGCATTGACTTCTGATCACGTCCAAATCACATTAAGCAAATAAGAGAATCCTTAAACGTATGTGTAACGAGAGAAAAATAGTAAAATTGGGTCACTTCACTCCATTAACGTGCTGAAATCAATAACATAAGGTAAGTACGAGCAGGCTTTCAGTGGAAGACGTAATTGCTGTGAGTAACCATCGTGCAGAAGGAAGAGGAGAAGGTCTAACTTGCTTCTACCTACCAGACATTCGTCGTCTTCGGGCATGATGTCTGTTGAAGCCATACAGAGCACGGGTCTAAGTAGTTGTATTGCGATGTGTGCCGGGTACGATGCGCCAAATGTTGTTGTGTCGGGAGTTTAGTCGTACAGGGTCTTCAGATCAATCTCCTACTGGCGCAGTATAGTTGGTCGTGTTGTTGGGTTTAACATTGCATCACCTCGTTCGACTGCCGTCAGTTGAAGATGCACTCAGTTTTTATTTGAGTGAATAGGTTCCTAATAAACTAGCGTTCTCTACTATCAACGATTGAATCACTGCCTACTATCAGGCAGGATTGCGGTCAAGCATTAGTATGCAATTACAAAAAAAAAAAAAAAAACATAAGTAGTTTCAACAGCTGGTGATAATGATAACCTCATCATCTGCATAGCCTTTTCCTAACTATATTTGGATCAGCTTTACAATCACTATCTGACCTTCACAACCACTTAGTGGATAATTCGATAGGTTGTCAGACTTTCGGACTTTTTGACGACCTGTAGCGACTGTCATAGATCCACGAATGTCAGCCGGGACCATCAGCTTAACATCTAAATAAAAGCTGTCTCTATTTTGTTTTTACTATCTATATTTTTTTTTCCTATTTACAGAATGCCTTCAAGTTTTGGCTGTTAAGATTTCCTCAAACCTAAGGCGGTTCATTGAGTCCAAAGCCAAAATGGCTGCCAGGAATCTCTAAGCGTTATTACAAAGCGCAGGTCCGTTCATGTCTGGAGTTCTGCAACCATATTTGGGCTGGTGCAGCAAAATGCCACCTGGGTACTTTGCACTCAATGGAGAGGCGTGTGAAGAGGCTGATTGGCGACCCTGATTTGGTTAAGAACAATCTCCAAAGGATGGAACACAGACCAGGTAGCCAGCCTTTCGGTGTTATATAGGATGCATTTTGAAGAGTGTGCGCGTAAACTAAATGACATAATTCCGTCATCACCGTTCGACGACATCGTACGACGGGTATACTCTTACGTTGTTGACACAACTACGATACAGACGAAAACATTTCGCCTCGTCTTTTATGTCGTGTAACATCGAGGAATTGACGGTGGTGGTCTTCCCGTCTGATAAAAAAATAAGTGTCTTCAAGGCTAGAGTGAATATGCTCTTATTAATCTAATGCGCCTTACCATCTATGACTGCATCACTACTTACCATCAGGTGGAATCGCGGTCCTGCACTAGTTTATAAAGTTGAAAAAAAACTTCACTTCTAAGCTCCCCATTACCGGCAGTTGATATTCTGCCTATTTTTCTAACGCTGCGTATATGAGCCCACAGCTAAAAGGCATTACATTAAAAGTCATCGCTTTTCTCGTGCGAAGCCGTGGGAGCGGATATAAAGGATTTTTTTAATATCTTCCGTATATGGTACGACCTTGGATTGAAGCAATGGATGGAGACGTGATACCATAATGATGTAAAGTTTGACATTGAAGGTGACATTTTTATGCATTATGATGCCTGATTTTCAATAGCGAAGATTGATTAAAACCGGCTAAGTGCGAGTCGGGTTAGTAGTTACCTACGGCGGGTCCGGGGTCCTACAAAAAAGACTCCAAAGCTTTTTAGTGGTGAGAGCATACTATAATATAAGTGAGTACCAAAAGAAGTTTGTTTTTTAAAGTTAGAACAATGATTGTTTTGGACTATTTTTGAAACTGTATTTTCTAGTTTGTTTTTTTTATGGTAAAATATGGCTGAACCTGTCATTATATTACATATTTTTTGTCATCGTTTACTCTTACCCATGTTTGCAAAGTAAAATTATTTTTACATAAAAATATATTGTTCTTGTTGTGTACGAGACCTATTAATTATCGTTAAGTACTACTATAGAGAATATCTGTATTAGTTATATAATCTGTGCTTGCAATTCACTGTATGTATCGAGACGTGTTCCTTTTTACCAGTCCTGCCAGAAGGTTACTTTTGTAACCTTTTAGGTGATTTTTGAACTACATTGGTTACTTTTAGGTTACACTAATGAAAAGGTTACTATTAGGTGATTTTTCGAAATTTGTAGAATTAACTCTTAATTTTTAACATAAAAGCAACGGTCGAGTCGCTGTCGCGTAGCCGTAACTGACGGTTAGTTTAATAGCCCGCTACTGTGTTTATAAGTTTCGCGATTAGTGTCACTACATAAACAATTATTTAATAGACAATGGAGAGTGCAGAAGATGAAAGTGGAAGTGATATGGATAGTTCGCCGAATTGCGAAAAAGATTGTGTTGTTTCGTTGGAACCTAACATTGTGCGAGCCGTAATACATAAGGAAAGTGAGAAGAAAACAGCGGAGAAGAGGAAGGAGAGAGAACATGAAAGTGGTGATGTTGATAATGATAATGTAGTTTAATTATTAACTTTCTTTATTACTAGTCTGGAACTAATGTAACGTATTGTTTAGCTAGGCGTCGATAGCTGCGCCACAGTTTTAACTTTTGTAGCTATCTTCGTTTCGCTTTGTAAACTTATGTCCTAAAACTTGTTCCAAATAAACGATTATTATTATTCCTTTAATCTTCTATATGTACATATTGTTCTACATTTTTAAATATTTATATAAATGCAAAAAAAATTAAAAATATAAAAAATAGTAGCCCACCCGTATCGGGAACAGGGTCCAAGCTACCGGCGGTCAGGGCTCCAGAAAGAGGAACTTCCAGACGATGCGAGCCGTGTCCAGCAGTACCGCTTTCTGAATCAAGGCCTTGATCCAGCTGCCTAACGAGAGCCTCCTGTGGTGTTGGTCGAGGCTCTTGGCTATTAAGCCATTGGCTGTCACAACTATCGGTACAATGATTGCTGAATCCACTTCCCACATGTCGACAACCTCGTGAGCCAAATCAAAATACTTGATTTGTTTATCTTTCTGTTCAGCTTTCACGAGGTTCTCATCATGTGGGATGGTTATGTCAACAATCATTACACGCCACTCTGGTTGATCCACCAGCACTATATCAGGCTTATTGGCAACAATAGTCCTGTCAGTGATGATGGATCGATCCCAGTACAATGTGATATGGCCATTTTTGAGAACTGGGTCGGGCATATACCTGTAGTACGGCACCTCCGATCCCACAAGTTTGTATTTAAGAGCAAGTTGCTGGTGAATTATTATTATTATCAATTATTTTATCAACTTATAATAGGTACCTTTCAGAAAAAAAAATAAAAGGTTATTTTTTATACAAAAAGGTTACTTTTTTTATATTTTAGGTAATTTCTGACATGACCCTACTGGCAACACTGCTTTTTACCCAACTGCCAGGAGGGTTATGTTTTTATTAAACCAGTCTGCATTGAATCTCGCTTGGTTTCATTTCATTGTCAAACTTATCAGTTCTCTTCTTCATATTTTTAGTTATTGCAGCAACAGAAATAGATCATCTATGAAAATGTCAACTGTGTAGCTACCTCGATTCAGGACATACAACCTGGTGATAGACGGGGACCCATACAAAGAAGTATTTTTTTTATATATTACAAACCAGCGCTTGACCGCAATCCCGTCTGATGGTAAGCAGTGATGCGATCGTTGATGGTAAAGTGCGCTAGTTTGTTATGAGCCTATTCACTCTAGCCTTGAAGACACTCAAATTGTAGTCCAACGGAAACACCGCCGCCGGCAAGTTGTTCCAGTCCCTTGATGTACGCGTTATAAAGGAGGAGGCGAAACGCTTCGTCCGGATCGTAGTAGTGTCAACAACGTAAGGGTGGAAACTCGCCGTACGATGGGTCGTCCGATGGTGGAACGGAGATGGGGGAATTAAATCATGCAATTCCCTCGCACACTCCCCAAAATGCATTCTATAAAACACCGAAAGGCTGGCTACTCTACGCCTGTGCTCTAGGCTTTGGAGACCGTCTCGAGTTAAATCAGGGTCACCAATTAGGTGACATTTCGCAGCACCTGCCCAAATGTGGCTGCAGTACTCCACACACGAACGGACCTGTGCTTTATTCAACATCAGAAGTTGCCCCGGTGTGAAGTACCGCCGGACCTTTACGATGACGCCAAGTTTTCTGGCAGCCACCTTGGCCTTGGACTCAATGAACCGCCCAAAGTTTAGGTTCGAGGAAATCTCAACTCCCAAAAGCTGAAGGCGGTCGGTGCTGGTGGTGGTGGTGGTGGTCAAAGCAATCCATACCCTAATTGCGTAACTATTCATGCATATCAATTGGAATCATTTCGAACCATATTGCTACTCCATTGGTCCAAATGTTTGAAAAATTCTTATGCTCAACAACGTAAATACCGCAATGAATGTTGTTGAATCGTTCAAATGAAACCCATTGCATCTAATAGGGTGTTTATTACGCAATTATCCAGCAGTTTCTTCACTTTGACTACGGAAACCTTAATGTAGTGAGACATCTGCGGAATGTACGGCGCCGAAAGCTCAGAGGCTAGTGTCAGTCGCAATATTCAGTTATTATGACAAACCAAACGGTCAAAACGCGGAGTCTTGTTCAGCGCGCTACGCGACGGAAAGTCACGTGGCGTCATCGTCAGTCTGTGTCGACACTTTATGGTGTGCGGTTTTTGTGACGTACCTGAATTGCCCAGAAAAATGGATTTAATTAGAATATTAGCTATTATAGAGGGCTTAGAAGACGTTGCCGCTCTTCGTTACCGCCACGCGCGCGATGCACAACACACGCCGAACGTTCAGCTACGCCCGCCGAACTTTCGGTCACGCAACGCATCGCTCCGCACGATGGAAGGTTAGGCCCTACGCCGAACGCGGGGTAATTGCGGCTGATGTATCTTAAAGTACTTGAAATACACTGCGAGCCTATTTAGCCGAACTTTCGGCGCCGTACGTTCCGCAGATGTGTCGCGACACTTAAAAAGGATCTTTCGAAATTGCGTTTTTTATTTTGTATACTTAATAAGTCATTGAATGTAGTATCTTATGTAAAAAGCTAGTCGTGTTATATATTGTAAAACATACTGATGATTTGGGGTCGACTCTCCTCGGTCTTGTGCTCCAGGATGATCTGTCCTGGGTTGTCGAGATGTTTAGTTGGGCACGCTCTATGTCCTTGGCCACTGTGGACCACCAGGTGGTTAGTGGGCGTCCTCTACCTTTTTTGTTATCTGGCAGTGCTAGGGCCCGTTTAACGACATGATCTTTGGGGCGTCTCATGACATGACCGAACCATCGTAGGCGGCTTTCGACGAGTTTTTCTGCTATGATAAGAAAAAAAAAACAACTTCACAGTTGAACTTAAATAATTCTAAAAACACAAACTAGAGCTCTCTGTTAATGTCTTTTTAGAATAAACAGCTTCCCGTCCAGCATTACAACTCGCACCCAACACAACAATGCTGTTCAATTGAGTTATGCATACACAGTGCACAACAGTGTCTACAATGCACAGTATATGTAAAGGAAGCATTAAAGGAACCACACGCAAAATGTTCCTATCAACACAACGTTTTCCAGCTACAAATACTTTGGGCGAGCTTGAATTTTAAAGCGTATTTTAATGGTTTTTGCCGATGGAAACTGATATGATTTCTTTATGCCACTGCTTTTCAATATATAATCCGAGCCTAAAGAAGAAGGCGGTCAAATGGCCAGTCAATCAATCAATCATCAATTTATATTACAGCAAGGGTACAGTAGATATTTTTTTTATTTAAAATATTACGCCACATTATGATATCGTTATTGTTTCTGTCAACCTATTCCTTGGCAAAATATGGCATCGACTTAAAAAATATATCTGGTACGGTTTCATATAAAACTGCAAACCTGATAAATTTTGATCGCGTAGGTTTTTAAAAAAATTATAACCTGGGAAAAATATCTACGCTAGGTTTTCTAAAACATGTCTACAGAAACTCGAAAGAGGTGGTTGTGGCCCCTGATAAAGATAAATGAAGAAAAACAGGTGGGTTTTCATTAAAAGTCTGACACACCCTTCCGCTTCGTCCGGGGCGGGAGAAATGTGATAATTTTCCACCCAAAAAAAGCCAACTTCTAATGCCTACAAGGTAAAAAAGTACAAAGGTACAATCTACAAACAATCAGGCCAAGGCTTTCACTAGAACTCTTGAAAATTGTTAGTCATTATGGTGTTCATAAGCTATGAAACAGCAAACACAGTAATCATACGCTATTAGCGACTGCGACGTCCCACGATCGGTTCCCAGTAATTGTACGTAAGTGCAATGAAAATGTGGTTTTCATGTCAATAACAAAAATGTTATTGAAAGATCAGTGTAATAAATTGTAATAAATATAATCCATACTAATATTATAAATGCGAAAGTAACTCTGTCTGTCTGTCTGTCTGGCGGTCTGTCTGTCTGTCTGTCTGTCTGTTACGCTTTCCCGCTTAAACCTCTCAACCGATTTTGATGAAATTTGGCACAGACAATCTTAAGACCCTGAGAAAGAACATAGGCTACCTTTTATCCCGGAAAATTTTGATGTTCCCGAGGGAAATCTAAAAAGCGCGATATAACCGAACTCCACGCGGGCGAAGCCGCGGGCGGAAAGCTAGTATACATATAAAAACTACAATACATATAGATACTAAGTACGGACGACAGCAGGTCAAGCTACCTTATCACCAGCTAAACTATCAGATATTTCCAATCAACCTTGATCCTTAATGCTTTAGAGATAAAGTTGAAAAACTAATAAGAAAATCTGACATATTGTAGTACTTGATGCTTGGCTTGCTAGTAGCTTGATGTACTGTCGTCCGTACATTATTTAATCCGAAAACAGAATGTGTCCGCAGTGATTTTGACAATGGCGCCGATTCTGTTGTTCACAAACTAAACTAATTTTAAGTTATGTCCATCTTCTTCTTTCCATTTCTTTAAGAAAAGGACAGAAAATAAAATGTCAGTTTACCAGCGAATATAATTAGTTATTATTAGTTTTATATTATTATTTTTTTAGTAGACCTGCCAAATTAGTGCGCTCCTGACGTAAACTGCCGTATTTTTAGTCGCCCTATTTATAATCGCGTCTAAAATGTCTATGGAGTATCTTAATTTGACAGGATCAATTTATTGCATGGTAAACGTGTGAGCACAATGTACGGATGTGCTTTAAGGCATTTATTTGTTGGGTTAGTCTTTTTTATTAAGTTGATTGTGCTCTGGCTGTTGAGAGTATGTCATGCTCACTCAAATGTCTCGCTGATAGTGGCGTGTGTGTTGGGTTATTGGGTTCCCTTCAATATGGTTGAGCTGAATGATGCTGATCCATACGTCATGTTCGTGAACGGACGCCATCAGAGGGGACTAGTCATCTCTTACTTAGCTGCCACGGCGTATTTTAATTTCTGAATTGATTTTTGCGTGTTTTCCATAATGGACGCCCTCAGCGTACAATATATTTCTGCATCGTTCTCACACGGCTGATTTCAACATGAATGATGTAATCAAATATTTTTAACAATACCTTGAAAATTTAAAAGAGTGTCCATGGAGTTTCCTGCCCGTTCTTCTCCACAGGTACCTACTCTTTGGAATGGGCGACTAGCTTCATCTTATTGACTGACCGACCTTCTGACAATTCAAAAGTGCCTGTAACTGGTTTATTTGAAATAAATGATTTGATTTGATTTTAAATGTTATCTTCCATGCTTTTCTTAAAGAAATGAAAAGAAAAAGATGAACATAAAATTAATGTAGTTAGTGACCAACAGAATCGGCGCCATTGTCCGATATTTTGATTTGATTGAATATAAAATAAAGTATTTTATTTTTCAACAAAATATATAGTCTTTTCCTAACTAAGGTGGGGTCAGCTTCTAGTCTGACAGGATACTAGTATTTCACACGAAGCGTCTAGTTTTCACATGTAAAAAGCAAAAAATAAAAACTTTTTTACTGTGGCATAAAACTGAAAGACAAAGACCAAAGTCGCCGACTTCCGAAATTAGTTATTTTTTTATATTGTAAAATATCGTGTCAGACTTTTACTGACTATTTAAGCCACTTTTTAGTTAATTTAGCTTTATAAATACCATGAAAGTATGTTACAGATAATTGTTATCAAGTCGGCAGCGTATAGGTATGTAAGGATGCTAACAAATTCAAGGCAACTAAATTGGGCTGTTCAGTGATAGTGAGGTGAACATTCAAAACATGTAAATTAGTGAGTGATAAGCGGTACAATTTCTAAATAAATAAATAAATAAATACAGACTGGGTTTCAGACGAGCTATAAAGTGGCGTCGTCGGTCAAAGGTCCAAGAATAATCGGCCTTGGTTTCGAACATATATTCACCCATCAACGGAAGGGCCGCGGCAAGCGAATGTTTATTAAATTGAGGCTGTAAATCAGGTCTTTTATTCATTTAATATAAATTAATAGAAGATTCATTAATACGTAATGCAATGCAGAAAATATTTCCAAATAAGGTAATTTGATTGTGATTGATGATGGTAAAACACAAAAATAAGCTAAACCCAAACAGACCAATATAATTGAAAAAAATACCAAACACATTTCCCGAATAACAGAAAAACTCCGAACCAGTTAAAAATAAATAAAACATTTAAAATGTTACACAAATATTTTTCTAACGCACTGTACACATGCGGTTTGAAAAATGTGCCACTGAATTAAAAAGAAAAAAAAAAACAAAAAATGGACGTTCCATTTAGTTGTGGCGGTATTCAACGTGGACATAATAGGGAAAATATCGTATGGTGTTCGAATGGTGTTTGCGAATTGAAGTTATTTCTAGATAAAGCCGGTTTTATTGAAATACTGTAAGACATGTTCCAACGGTCGCGAACGTTTTGTTTTTTTTTATTTTTCACCTTTTTTTATAATAAAATAGTGCTTGACTATAATCCCGCCTAATGGTAAGCAGTGATGCAATCGTTGAAGAGCGCTAGTTTATTAAGAGCCTTTTCACTCTGGCCTTGAAAAAAAAAAGTTATGAAGACAAAACTGTACAGTGAATATTTAAAGAAATTGCTAAGAGGTATGAGAAGGAGTTTGGGCCGAAAATATGGTTTCTAAAATGTTTGTCTGGATAAATTGTTTATTTCTTATTGGCGCAAAAACGACTGAACATATTTCCATGAAATTAGGTACCTACTTAGGTAGTTTATCATCATCATCATCAACCTCATCCTCAACCTTAAATACACAACACTCATCCGTGAAACTGTAGTATGTTATAGATGACTGGCTTCATCATCAACATCTTGATCATCATCAACCTTTTATCGTCCCACTGCTGGACACAGGTCTCCTCTCATACAGAGAAGGATTGAGCATAATCACCACGCTTGCTCAATGCGGGTTGGCGATTTCAGACTTATAAATTCCATATACTTAGAAAGTACATACAATTTTAGAAAAGTTACATTGGTACTTGCTTGACCTGGAATCGAACCCGCGCACTCATACTTGAGAGGCCGGTGTTTTAACCACTAGTTTTTCAGTTTATTGACAGGTAGTTTATAATTTGTATTAACACTGAGGGTACTTTTATCCTTCTTGTTATCCTTTTTATTCTTCATGTTCCAGTGGTGTTAACTGTCTAAAATACAAGTAGGCGAGCTGCGGATAAAAGCAAGTTCTCTATACGAATGTACTCGTATAGTAAAAAGTAACAGAACATTTTTGTTCGTTTCTCTGGATTTACACACAGGAATTTATTCACGGTAGTACGCTCCCGTGGGTTATTTTCAAACACACGGGTATAGCCTACGGCAAAAGCTACGATTTTATTAGGTGCTGGCATATATGATGTTTATGAGACACAATATTTTAATTTACAAGTATAGACCTCTTTCCATACTTGTAAATTAAAATATTGTGATAATGACATATGATATCGAGTTGAAACTCAACAGCATTAATACAGATCGAAAGCAAGATTAAAACATTAATACATTTCAATATTTTTTTTAGCCTCTAATGAAGGGTATGGTCAAATCAAACGGTTTTACGAATTAATATAATTTATACATATTTTTTTTTAATAATCAACCAATTCCGTAAATCCGGAGGAATGTCCATATTAATATACAATATGTAAAGAAAACCCTGTCCGACCCTTAAGGATAATAAAGGTTAGGTAAACACATGACCAAATATAAAATAAAATTTTACGTAATCATCATAGTAACAATACTTATGAATTTTGAAATAATCTTTTTTCCCGCGAATTTATTCCAACTTCCCCGAAATTTGGTAATTTAAAAAAAAAGTGACAACACCGGTATTATTATGAGCGAATAGCGATGCGACCACGTGCCGCGTGCCCTGCCCCCCGCCGCCCGCGGAAGTGTTGCTAACCGCACATGTATAAAGTTACCTCTTTTTGCGAAATAATATTTATGTTTTTAGGGGGATTTTTTTTTTTAAGTTTAGCCCGGCTTTGCATCCTTTAGTAGAATCAGTTATCGATACATAGCAATACCTTCACGGATCGGACAGGGTTTTCTTTACATATTGTATACATACGTTTCCGATCAATGACCCCAATTCACTCTACCTATTCCGACCTATGGTCATGACTCATGATGTATGTAGACCCACACTTTAAGTGCGTAATTCATTATTGGCACAGTATTCTCTTCTTCACAAACGAATCTAAACTTAACTTCACTGCATCTTTTTCTTTCCATTATGAAAAGGACAGAAGAGAAATATTAGTTTCGTCCCATCAAATTAGTCCGCGCCTGACGTAAATTGACGTATTTTAGTAGCCAAGTTTCTAATCACGTCTAAAATGTTTATGGAGTGTCTTTATATTTTGTTAGGATTTAACCGTGATTAAGCCGTGGTAGCCTAGTGGATAAAACACCAGCCTCTAAAGTATGAGTGCGCGGGTTCGATTCCAGGGCAGGCAAGTACCAATGTAACTTTTCTAAAGTTATATGTACTTTCTAAGTATATCTTGGACACCAATGATTGAAGGTGAAGGAAAACATCTTGAGGAAACCTGGACTTTAAGTCTGAAATCGCCAACCCGCATTGAGCAAGCGTGGTGATTACGCTCAATGCTTCTCTGTATGAGAGGAGACCTGTGCCCAGCAGTGGGACGATAAAAAGGTTGATGGTGCAAACTGTGATTAAGTCGTGGTGACCTAGTGGTTAAAACACCAGCTTCTCAAGTATGAGTGCGGAGGTTCGATTCCAGGTTAGGCAAGTACTAATGTAACTTTTCTAAAGTTATATGTACTTTCTAAGTATATCTTGGACGCCAATGACTGAAGGTGAAGGAAAACATTTTGAGGAAACCTGGACTTTAAGTCTGAAATAGTCAACCCGCATTGAGCAAGCATGGTGATTACGCTCAATCCTTCTCTGTATGAGAGGAGACCTGTGCCCAGCAGTGGGACGATAAAAAGGTTGATGGTGGAAACTGTGATTAAGCCGTGGTGGCCTAGTGGTTAAAACACCAGCCTCTAAAGTATGAGTGCGCGGGTTCGATTCCAGGTTAGGCAAGTACTAATGTAACTTTTCTAAAGTTATATGTACTTTCTAAGTATATCTTGGACACCAATGACTGATTACAAGATGAAGGAAAACATTTTGAGAAAACCTGGACTTTAAGTCTAAAATAGCCAACCCGCATTGAGCAAGCGTGGTAATTACGCTCAATCCTTCTCTGTATGAGAGGAGAGCTGTGCCCAGCAGTGGGACGATAAAAAGGTTGATGATGATGAAACCAATATTTATCTTGTGAAATTTTCTTAACATAAAAGAAAACAAAAGATGCACTGAAGTTAAGCTTGTGAACAAGAGAATGCTGCGTCAAAATCTACCAACAACAATCTCATCATCATCATCAACCTTTACTATACTTAGAAAGTACATATAACTTTCGAAAAGTTACATTGGCACTTGCCTGACCTGGAATCCAACCCGCGCCCTCATACTTGAGAGGCTGGTGTTTTAACCACTAGGCCACCACGACTTACCACTACTAACTACTTAACTACAATCTGAATCATTGCAAATCTTGGCGTTATCGCAAAGGTCCGGCGGTACTTCACACCTGCCCTGGTGATGCTTCTAATGTTGTACACAGCACAGGTCCGTTCGTGTGTGGAGTACTGCAGCCACATTTGGGCTGGTGCTGCTAAGTGTCACCTGGTCACTTTGGATTCGGTGGAGAGGCGGGCGAAGAGGCTGATTGGTGACCCTGATATAACTCGAGACGGTAACCAAAGCCTAGAGCACAGGCGTAGAGTAGCCAGCCTTTCGGTGTTCTATAGGGTGCATTTTGGAGAGTGTGCGAGGGAATTGCATGATTTAATTCTCCCATCTCCGTTCCACCATCGGACGATCCGTCGTACGGCGAGTTTCCACCCTTACGTTGTTAACACCACTACGATCCGGACGAAGCGTTTCGCCTCCTCCTTTATACCGCGTACATCGAGGGATTGGAACAACTTGCCGTCGGCGGTATTTCCGTCGTACTACAATTTGAATGTCTTCAAGGCTAGAGTGAATAGGCTCTTAATAAACTAGTGCGCTTTACCATCAACGATTGCGTCACTGCCTACCATCAGGCTGGGTTTTGGTCAAGCGCTAGTTTATAACTTTTTATAAAAAAAAAAATCTACTGCGTCATAATTACCTATATTGGAAGAATTTGTCTGCTCATCAACATAAATGTCGCAATAAATGTTGTTTAACTGTCGGAATGAAAACCATTGCTATACCTGCTATGCTATACAATATGTGAAGAAAACCCTGTCCGATCCGTGAAGGTATTGTTAGGTATCGATAACTGTTTTTACTAATGCCTACATAGCCGGGCAAAACAAAAAAAAATCCCCCTAAAAAAAAAATTGTTTCAAAAAGCGAGGTAACTTAATACATGTGCGGTAGGCATACATGCGCTGGCGAAGGGGGCCAGGGCACGCAGCACGTGGTCGCATTACTCATAATAATACAGTCTAAAATATTTTTGACATTTTTTTAAAAATGCCAAATTTTAGGGAAGTTGTAATTAATTCGTAGAAAAACACGATTATTTCAAAATTCATTAGTATTGTTACTATGATGATTATGTAAAATTTCATATTTTATTTAGTCATGTGTATACCTAACCTTTATTATCCTTTCGAGTCGGACAGGGTTTTCTTTACATATTGTATAACCATTGCGATAGTGTCTTACGCAACCACCCTGCTGGTAGTTACAGGGTTTGGAGACCTTATAGTAGGTATAACGGTATCTACAAACGCCACATACAAACAACGCATCATACTGACGTCACAGGGATTCTACATCTCGCAAGCAGAGTTTACCGTCTAACTAGCATATACACTGCCCAACATCAACCGTTGGGCAAGTGCCCGCCAAACTCAAACACCCCTCTGGTCGGAGGATCCTCCCTTTTTTATGGAGCACTAGCTTTCCGCCCGCGGCTTCGCCCGCGTGGAGTTCGGTTATATCGCGCTTTTTAGATTTCCCTCGGGAATATCAATTTTTTCCGGGATAAAATGTAGCCTATGTTCTTTCTCAGGGTCTAAAGATTGTCTGTACCAAATTTCATCAAAATCGGTTGAGAGGTTTAAGCGGGAAAGCGTAACAGACAGACAGACAGACAGACAGACAGACAGACAGACAGACAGATAGACAGACAGACAGACAGAGTTACTTTCGCATTTATAATATTAGTATGGATGAGTGAACTTCACACCCTTTTCCTTCTGACTCTAAAGTCTGTATCTAAGTAAGTATTCCTTTTTTTAAATTTTATTTTAAGAAGAAAACTGTATAACTGCTGTACTTGGTCTATGTAGGTTTTGTTTTATTATAGGTAAGATGAAACTTGTTGGCGCCAGTGAAGGCATTATGGAAGCTGTTAGTTAATTAATGCTTGTAGAGATGCTTATTACAGGGTTATAACACATAATCTTATCTTATAAAGGCGTAAGTATTTGATATGGTTTTATGTTTCAACTAATTTTGTCTTCTAAACTTATAATTTAAGGGGCTAAAGATTATTTTTAGGCTCTTTGAATATATTCATTTTTTTAATCGTTGCCTCACTCTAGGGATTGCTACGTTTCGAATCAATTTAACTCACATATACAAACAATCACACTCAGTACAACTACTCGTAAGTCATAGTAGGTATATATTTGTACAGTGCGGGAATTGAACCAGCGATACGCAGCGCAGCAGTCAATCACTTTACTACTGTACCAACCGTACTGTGAAGTTATTATGTATTATAATTTTCTCAAATTAATTATGAAATCAGTTTGACTTAGAAAATAATGGACTATAAGCACAACATTTACCAATTAAGGTTACAAAAGTATCGTTTTGCAATTTTCCCTCCTTTACGCAGTCCTTCATTACTGAGGGTCTTGGTCACTGGACCCTTTCAAGCTGACAATTAGCCTCCATCGACTCCGGTCCAAAGTTCACCGCCACGTGAGATTTGCTTGTAGAATAGAATAGAATAATTAGGTACACCGTAAAAATCTAATCAGATTACAATATGTGAAGAAAACCCCTTTCGACCCATAAGTATAATAAAGGTCAGGTAAACACATGACCAAATAAAATATGAAATTTTCAATACTAATGAATTTTGAAATAATGTGTTTTCCGCGAAATAATTCCAACTTTCCCAAAATTTGGTAATTTTTAAAAAAGTGACAACACAATTTTCGACGGTATTATTATGAGCGATGCGACCGTGTGCCGCGTGCCCTGGCCCCCTTCGCCCGCGCATGTATTGCTTACCGCACATCTATTAAGTTACATCTTTTTGCGAAATAATTTTATTTTTTAGGGTTTTTTTCTAGCATTAGTAGAATCAGTTATCGATATCTAACAATACCTTTACAGATCGCACAGGGTTTTCTTTGCATCTATACTAATATTAAAAGCTGAAGAGTTTGTTTGTTTGTTTGTTTAAACGCCGTAATCTCAGGAACTACTGGTCCGATTTGAAAAATTCTTTTTGCGCCGGATAGCCTATTAATCCAGGAAGGCTTTAGGCTATATAACATCACGCTGCGATCAATAGGAGCGGAGCATATAAAAAAACGCGGACGATGTCGCGCGCGGCCGCTAGAATTGTCTAAATATAATTCTTCTACTTAATTACCTCACTCTCAGACCATCCTGTTGCCGACCATCCTGTTGCCGACCATCATGTTTTATTTTGTTGCTATTGATTTTGTAATCAATATCAACCAGTGTTTTGAAGCCTGCTATCATGTGGCCGAAGTAAATCAAAATACACTCTAGTCTAACTATCCATACTAATATTATAAATGCGAAAGTAACTCTGTCTGTCTGTCTGTCTGTTACGCTTTCCCGCTTAAAACTCTCAACCGATTTTGATGAAATTTGGCACAGACAATCTTTAGACCCTGAGAAAGGTACTAAGGTGAGGTAGGTAAGGGCTACCTTTTATTGGGATCATCGAGATCCTCGGAATGAGAACTTCCTCACCTTTGAATTTTTTATCCCAGAAAAATTTGATGTTCCCGAGGGAAATTTAAAAAGCGCGATATAACTGAACTCCATGCGGGCGAAGCCGCGGGCGGAAAGCTAGTAGACAATAAAACGATTCGCAATAAAACTTACTGTGATGTATAAATATTACAATTAGGTAAATGTGTGCTAAGAGCAGCGGTGGCCTAGTGGCGGCATACAAGTTGTAGGTCGTAGAAAGAAAAGAAAGAAAGAAAGAAACCGTTTATTTGGCGCACAGGCATACCCTTATAAATACATACAGTATACAATATGTAAAGAAAACCCTGTCCGATCCGTGAAGGTATTGTTAGGTATCGATAACTGATTTTACTAATGCCCACAAAGACAGGCAAAACTTAAAAAAAAATCCCCCTAAAAAAATAAATATTATTTCGCAAAAAGAGGTAACTTAATACATGTGTGATAAGCCACCCGTTCCGCGGGCGGCGGGGGGCAGGGCACTCGGCACCTGTGACGTGGCCGCGTCGCTATTCGCTTATAATAATACCGGTGTTGTCACTTTTTTAAAAATTACCAAATTTCGGGGAAATTGGAATTAATTCCCGGGAAAAAAGGATTGTTTCAAAATTCATTAGTGTTGTTACTATGATGATTACGTAAAATTTTATATTAGGTATATTTGGTCAAGTGTTTACCTAACCTTTATTATCCTTATCGGTCGGACAGGGTTTTCTTTACATATTGTATATGTAGTAACACTAGTAGTACACTAATAATAATCGTAATCATAGGTTCGAACCCCGTCAGGCGCTTTACTTTTTGTAAATTATTTCACCTCCACTGCTCTCAAAAACGGTGAACGGAAGCATCGTGAGGAAATCTGCATGTCGTAGAGGCAAAACACTTCAAAGATTGTGACATCTACCAACCCGCACTGGGCCCGCGTGGTAGATTACCGCCCCTTTTCTCTCGAAAGATGAGCTCTGTACCAAGTAGTGAGAACTTAATAATATTAATATATCATCCATACCAATATTATAAATGCGAAAGTAACTCTGTCTGTCTGTATGTCTGTTACGCTTTCTCGCTTAAACCTCTCAACCGATTTTGATGAAATTTGGCACAGACAATCTTTAGACCCCGAGAAAGACGAAGGCTACCTTTTATTAAAAAAATTGATGTTCCCGAGGGAAACCTAAAAAGCGCGATATAACCGAATTCCACGCGGGCGAAGCCGCGGGCGGAAAAATAGTTTATTATATAAATGTCTTCAATTTCTTTTTGTCTGTCTAAAGTAGGCTTTAGACAGACGCAAAACGCAGACAAGTTGAAGAATTTTTTTTTTTTTTTTTTTACATATTATAAACCAGCGCTTGACCGCAATCCTGCCTGATGGTAAGCAGTGACGCAATCGTTGATGGTAATGCGCACTAGTTTATTAAGAGCCTATTCACTCTAGCCTTGAAGACACTCAAATTGTAGTCCGACGGAAACACCGCCGCTGGCAAATTTTTCCAGTCCCTCGATGTACGCGGTATAAAGGAGGAGGCGAAACGCTTCGTCCGGATCGTAGTGGTGTTAACAACGTAAGGGTGGAAACCAGCCGTACGACGGGTCGTCCGCTGGTGGAACGGAGATGGGGGAATTAAATCATGCAATTCCCTCGCACACTCCCCGAAATGCATCCTATAGAACACCGAAAGGCTGGCTACTCTACGCCTGTGCTCTAGGCTTTGGAGACCAACTCGAGTTAGATCAGGGTCACCAATCAGCCTCTTTGCACGTCTCTCCACTGAATCCAAAGTGGCCAGGTGACACTTGGCAGCACCAGCCCAAATGTGGTTGCAGTACTCCACACACGAACACGAGTTTAGCTTATAATATAAATGTACCTAATAGTAAAATATTATTAGTTAATTATACAGTACGTGCTGGTTCAGAAAAAAAATATGATTTAAGCAACGATCAACAACAAATGCTTTTTATATTATTTATTCAACATCTGCCTAAATTCTCACCCACGATTACGAACTTGTATTTGTAGACAGTTAATATTAGACAATTAAAACACCACACAATTAAAAAAATAAACAACTAAACGCAAAAAAAAAACGTAAGTTCCAAGTTAATCATAGTACACAATAGTAACTCATCATTTCAAAGGCAAACCGATAAAGCCCGCACACATAGAAGTAAATATGCACTTACGGAGGAAAATTGTGTCGCCCGTACATTCACCTAGCCCTTTGTCAATATGGTTCACTTTCGCTTGCATATAAATAGGGTTTTTATGCAGAAAGAGGGTAAATATCTTAAGGGGAAAATTGGTGATAGCGTTTATTTACACGCTACATTATATTGAAGTAGTCATGTTATAAGATGTAGAGCAGTGGTGGATAGTGGCAGCTTTTACTCTCTCTAACTCTCCAAATTGCTTCTTCTTCAGCCTATAGAGGTCCACTGCTGGACAAAGGCCTCCCCCAAGGCTTTCCACGATGACCGGTCTTGTGCTGCCTGCATCTATCGGCGACCTTCACCAGGTCATCGGACCACCTGTTGGAGGCCTCCCTACGCTGCGTCTTCCGGGACGTGGCCGCCACTCCAGAACTTGCTGCCCCATCGGCCATCGGTTCTGCGAGCAATGTGCCCCGCAGTGCCACTTAATTTTAGCGACCCGAAGAGCTATATCGGTACTTTGTACTTTGTTCTTCTGCGGATCTGGTCATTTCTGATTCGAACTGCATCTTCTACCAACAAATCGTAAGTTTTAGATGCATTTTGGAGAGTTGCACGGGATTTACATGACTTAATTCCACCATCGTGGGACGACCCCTCGTACGACAAGTATCCTCCCTTACGTTGCTGACACCGCTATGATCCGGACGAAGTGTTTCGCTTAACTTTAACTCCAGACTTAAAAAAAAATGTGCTAAAACCCAGACCTACAATATGTAAAGAAAACCCTGTCCGATCCGTGAAGGTATTGTAAGGTATCGATAACTGATTCTACTAATGCCTACAAAGTCGGGCTAAACTTAAAAAAAAATTCCCCTAAAAAAATAAATATTATTTAGCAAAAAGAGATAACTTAATACATGTGCGATAAGCAACCCCTTCCGCGGGCGGCGGGGGGCAGGGCACGCGGCACCTGTGACGTGGTCGCGTCACTATTCGCTTATAATAATACCGGTGTTGTCACTTTTTTTAAAATTACCACATTTGGGGGAAATTGGAATTAATTCCCGGGAAAAAAGGATTATTTCAAAATTCATTAGTATTGTTACTATGATGATTACGTAAAATTTTATATTATATTTGTTCAAGTGTCTACCTAACCTTTGCTATCCTTATGGGTCGGACAGGGTTTTCTTTACGTACGTGTATATGCTTCTTTACTCTCTAAGTATATAACCTTCAAGCGCCTAACATTATTTAATAAGCAAAAAATTATAATAAAATGAAACTTCAAATAATATAAGTAAAACACAAAAAAAAAGTTGTTGAAAAGTTTTAATTTTTTAAAATTCACTGAATTATCTTAATTTAATTAATAGGTTATGAAGTTTAATTTCTAAAATATTAACACATACCTAGGTTCGGCCTAACTAATTTCTTTGTTCGTAATTTGTCAGCCGAACGTAATTTGAAATGACTGAAAAGTTTATTTTAATTTAAAAACTCACTTTATAAAACACTATGTATAAAAAATAAGAAGAATTGTGTCTATTAACTTTTATCAGCGACTTTGCCCGCATTGGTATCTCTAAAGATGCCTGAAAAATAAAATGCCAATAAAAAAATAGCCTATGTCCTTTCTTAGGATGCCATCTATTTCTTTGCCCAATTTCAACAAAATCTGTAGAAATGTATTAATATCTAATATGTTATATTATCTGTGAACTTTCTTAAGTGCTGCCATCTGTGATGGCTTGGTAACATATCTTGCAAATTAAAGAAGCTCTTCTGTTCTGCACTACAAAACGAGTTGTTTTATTAGAGGTTATGGGCCCAGAAAATTAGTAAAAAGCAGTTTTTAATAAGAATTTCGCGACGATACGAGTGTTAAAAGACTTTTTACGACACGCGTTTTCACTGTGTAGTGAAGATTGGTGGTTAATTCGTGGAATAAATTTTTTATTCCGAATCACAATGGCGGCCAACTACTTGGTTAATGTACCGAAGTTACGCGGCCGGGAAAACTACAGTGAGTGGTGCTTCGCTGCAGAGAATTTCCTAATCCTTGAAGGCATGAAACATTGTGTAAAGCCAGAAAAAGGAGTGATCGTAGGAGCTGCAGATGATGAAAAAACGCGGGCTAAATTAATCATGACAATCGACCCGCCTTTATACGTACATGTGAAAAGTGTAAGAACAGCGAAAGAACTCTGGGAAAAACTGCAACAGTTATTCGATGACAACGGTTTTTCAAGAAGGATAAATCTGTTACGGAATCTAATTTCGATAAGACTGGAAAACTGCAGTTCAATGACGTCCTACGTGACACAAATTATTGACACAGCTCAGAAATTAAGTGGCACGGGTTTTGAAATAAATGACCAGTGGACAGGTTCATTGCTATTAGCAGGATTGCCAGATCGGTTTTCACCGATGATCATGGCCATTGAGCATTCAGGTATTAGCATTACAGCCGATTCTATCAAGTCAAAATTGTTAGATATGGAGTCATCAACAGAAGAACATGAAGTTGGCGGCGCAAGCGCATTTGCAGCTCGTTCGAAGTTCATTGGGATTAAGAAAAATAAAATGGCGTCAAGAAAAAATGTCAATGTTGGTAGCACTGTCGATCCGTCAAAGTCAAACGTCAAAACGGTGACATGTTACCGATGTAAACAAAAAGGCCATTATCGAAACCAATGTACAAATAACGAGAATATCGCGTCGAATTGCAAGGAAAAACCCCGTATGCATTCTAATGCGTTTAGTGCAGTGTTCCTGAGCGGTAATTTCAATAAAAATTCATGGTATATTGACTCCGGAGCTAGTGTACACCTCACAGCTAATGAAAGTTGGCTAATGAATGCGTCTTATGAACAGAAAAAGGAAATTATAGTTGCGAACAGTGAAAAGTTGTCGGTTCTGTGTTCTGGCGATGTTAAGATCACGACTACAACTGGTGATATTGATTACGACATAATGGTGGAAGATGTTTATTGCGTCCCAAGTTTGGCGACTAATTTACTATCAGTCAGCCAACTCATAAGCAAAGGAAACAAAGTTACATTCTCTGATAGTAGTTGCTCAATTTTTAACAAAAATAATGAGTTAGTAGCTACAGCATTATCAGAAAATGGAGTGTACAAAGTAAACTTACTAAACCAGGAACATTTGGCTGCATCAGTTGTATCTGGTATTACATGGCATCGCAGATTAGGACACCTTAATAAAGATTACTTGAATCAGATGAAGACTGCAGTACAAGGTATGACTTTTGATGATAAAGTGGATATTGGCAAGTCTTCATGTGCCACATGTTGTGAAGGCAAACAGTGTCGTTTACCCTTCAAGAGTGCCAGCCAGAGAAGCAGTAACCTACTAGATATTGTGCACACAGATATATGTGGGCCCATGGAAAATGTATCCATAGGTGGATCCAGATACTTCTTATTGTTTGTCGACGACTGTAGTCGAATGGTGTTTGTTTATTTTCTTAAACACAAGAATGAGGCTTTGAAGCGATTCAAGGAATTCAAAGCCCAAGTGGAAAATCAAACTAAGAGGACAATCAAGGTATTAAGGAGTGACAATGGGCTAGAGTATTGCAATAAGGAGTTTGACAACTACTTAAAAAGTGCTGGTGTAATACATCAAAGAACCAACCCCTACACTCCACAGCAGAATGGTTTGTGCGAACGGTTCAATCGAACAATTGTTGAAAAGGCGAGATGCCTACTCTTTGATGCCAACCTCGGAAAAGAATTCTGGGCTGAGGCCACCAACACTGCAGTGTATCTACAGAATCGAAGCGTGGCTGCATCATTGGGAAATAGCACACCATATGAGATATGGACTGGATGTCAACCCGATATAAGTCACATCAGAATCTTCGGCAGTACCGCAATGGTCCATGTAGCTAAAGAGAAGCGCAAAAAGTGGGACAGGAAATCAGAAAAATGTATTCTCATTGGATTTCCAGAAGACATAAAGGGATACCGTCTGTACAATCCAGAAACCAAAACAATTCTAACTAGTAGAGATGTGGTCATAGTTGAGCAGGAATCAAAATCTGAATGTCAGATTGAAGTTTCATCACAGAGTTTTGATTCAGTGGGGGAAGAAGGAGTTAAGATGGATGAAGCAAACTTGGAATCTGACAGCTCGGAGGACACTTTTCTGGATGTGAATGATGAGACATATAAACCTAGTGATTCTGAACTTGAATATATCCCGGAGATCAGATCTCAAAGGCCTACACGAGTGAGGAAACAACCAGACAGGTTCCAGTGCAGGTTTTGTGCAGATGAAAATGCATATGATGATGTGACAGGTTTGTCTCTTCAAGATGCTCAAGCTGGACCTGTAAAGGAACAATGGAAAATAGCATGGCTGAAGAGTTAGCTTCAAAGAAAATGATGCTTGGGAGTTGAGCAATCCTCCTCAAGATGGTAGAGTTGTGCAATGAAAGTGGGTGCTACGTAAAAAATATAAGAGTGATAATAGTGTTCGGTTTCGTGCACGCTTAGTGGCAAAAGGTTTTTCGCAAGTGCAAGGTGTGGACTATACTGACACTTTTTCCCCTGTAGTGAGGCATACCACGTTGCGTCTTTTGTTTGCTCTATCTGTTCAACTTAATCTTGATATAATAACACATCTTGATGTGACAACTGCTTTCTTGTATGGAACTCTTGAGGAAGATATTTACATACAAATACCTGAGGGTTTTTCTGAGACAGTACAGAAAGGTCAAGTTCTTAAATTAAAAAAAGTCTATGTATGGTCTAAAACAGTCTTCAAGAGTGTGGTACAAGAGGGTAGAGGAATGTTTGTTAAAAATTGGCTATGTTAAGTCAAAGATAGAACCATGTATGTTTTTAAAAACAAAGAATAAGTTAAAAACTATTGTCACCCTGTATGTGGATGATTTCTTTATTTTTTCTAATGATAACAAAGAACCCAAGTACTTAAAAGATGTTTTAGCTAATAATTTCAAAATTAAAGATTTAGGAGAAATTAGGAAGTGTCTTGGAGTAAATGTCAAAATAAATAAATCTGAGAAAACAATATCAATGAGTCAGGAAGATTATATTGATCAGCTGTTACTTAAATTTAATATGAGTTTATGTAAACCTATTGAAACTCATATGGAGCCTAAGTTGCATGCGTCTAAAGATGAGAATAATGTAGATAGTGTTTCCTTATCAGCATATTAATTAAGTAGATTTTTTTTGTATTTATTTTAAATGTTTATCAGTATAACATTGTTAGATATAGTGGGGGTGTAGAAATGTATTAATATCTAATATGTTATATTATCTGTGAACTTTCTTAAGTGCTGCCATCTGTGATGGCTTGGTAACATATCTTGCAAATTAAAGAAGCTCTTCTGTTCTGCACTACAAAACGAGTTGTTTTATTAGAAAATCCATTCAGTGGTTGAGAGTTTGGATTATTATCATGAAAAGTGAAACACATACTAATTATGCTACAAAAGTGGAGTGACACTTTTTAGTGTGGATGGAAAATCATCAAATGACCTCTCCCGCTCTGGGCGGAGCGGGAGAGGCATGTCAGACGTTTACTGACTAAAACCCACCCATGTTTCTTGACTACAGTTTATCTTTCAACCAAAGCGCATTTATGGCCCAGGCATTGGTCTTCGTGGACCCCGCCACGATGTGCCTCTGCTCCCTACCCGCAAGCGCAAGTAATTTTTTTTCTAATGTAGTATCCCGCAAAATGTGGTGTCGTAAGAGGCGACTAACGGAACCCTCACCAGGGAAGCGGTCAGCAGCGCTTCTCCTGTGGAATGTCAAATTACTACGATCCACAACCCGCCTGCCAAGCGTGAGGATTATGGCAACCCCAGCATCTTCGATTGCATCACTGTTTACCATCAGGCGGGATTGCGGACCCCATGTTTCGCCAGATAAATATAAAAGTATGTTCAAGTACCTTTTGTCAGGGGCGGGCCTGTCCACGAACAAATCAACCAGACTCCGGATTCTACTAAAAAATGTAGATGTAAGACCCTCATAATAATTTGTCCGTCCTGGATATCGAAATCAAGCCCCGATGTTCAGTAGTAGCGCTAGCAAACACTAGACCAACGAGACACTAATAAAAATAAACGTTACTGAAACACAAACGTAAACTCAGAAGTTTGTGGTTACGAGGTAAACAGGATGGAAGAAGAGCATGTATGAGCATATTAAAGAAAATAATGGAATCAGTGCAGAAAATGAGCTATATATATACATAGCTAGCTCACTGTTTGTGTTCACTTATACACATTGGGCCGGTAAAATATAACCAAATGAAAATAATTTTCAAAATAAATGTTAACTTAAATTTTAATTTTGTAAACGATAAGAAGATTGAAAGTAAACCTTAATAATAAGGTTGTCTGTAAAAGATCGCTCTTAGCGATAAAACCGCCCATTGTGTCACCCTTTGTAAAATCTTTTTATTTATGTTCTGTAATCTATATTGTGTACATAAATAATAAAAACTATTCTATTATATTCTAAAATAATTACGCATTGTAGTAAATTAATAGATATTTAGTTGCAAAGTCTAATTATTAAAACTAAAACATCTAAATAGCTATTAATTTTTTGTATAGTCCCCTTATTTCAATATTAGATTTCTTTTATGTAAGTAGCTTTTTATAAACACTTTTTTTTTTTAATTAGTTGTGTTCGGCGTGTCCTATCTGACTCCTCTAAGAAGAAAGGCTGAAACAAACTCAGAGGTCACAGTCTATTATAAAGTCCAGACATAATAAAATTCTCGTCAGATTATATGAAGACCATGTAGAATCGATGTCTGAAATGGTCAGTGCACGCATTTGTCAGAAATCGTGCAGCTCACCTCAAAAATTAAGAAGCTTAATGAGTCGGGTGGGCCATATAAATTATTCAGCCTGCTACACCACTAACTGTACTCCATAGCCTGGAGTACAGGCGAAGAGTGACCAGCCTGTCGGTGATCTATAGGATGCATTTTGGAGAGTGTGCGAGGAAATTGCATGATTAAATTCCCCAATCTTCGTTCCATCATCGGCCGGCCCGTCGTACAGCGAGTTTCCACCCTTACATTGTTGACACCACAATGATCCGAACGAAGCATTTCATCCCTTCTTTTATACAGCGTACATCGAGGGGCTGGAACAATTTGCCAACTACAGTGTTTCCGTCGGACTACAACTTAAGTGTCTTCAGGCTAGAGTGAATAGGCTCTTAATAAACTAGCGCGCTTTACCATCAACGATTGCATCACTGCTTACCATCAGACGAGATTGCGATAAAGCACTAGTTTATCTTTATATATATAATTCTGCTGTACGTGTGTATGTCATTGAACTCCTCCTAAACGGCTTGACCGATTTTATTGAATTTTTCTGTATGCGTTTGAGTGGCGACCTGGATCGTTTAGATTCACAAATCAACCCGGCAGATGGCGCTAATCGCTTGAAGAAGCATGTGATCTCGGAAACGGCCCTAACGATTTCGCTGAAAATTAATATGTGGTGGTTTTCGGGGACGAAAAATCGATCTAGCTCAGTCTCATGTCTGGGGAAGCGCATATTTTCGAGTTTTCTCTTTCGCAATAATTCACGCATAATATGGACGCTAATTTCGCGCGGCTTGACATAGCGGCTATAGCGCAGCCGATATTGGTATGGTCTACTCGCGATGGCTGGTGTTCCTCGGTTCAAACCCGGTCAATCACAAGTTTTTTTTTTTGGTTTTAGACAAGTTTATAGTTTTTTTTTTTAATTTTTTTAGTTACTTAAAAATATAATTGTACATAAGAACTAAAAGGCGAAAAAATAAAAAAGATTTTTTTTTATTTAACTAAATTTGTACTTATGAACTAAAAGAGAAAAAAATAAATAGAAATAAATAATTATTTAAGATTTTTTATTTTACTTAAAGAGACAGAAACAAGAGCTCTAGGGGTAGAGAGAGGTATGATATCTTTGTTACAAATGTAGATGACAATGCTTTCCATGGGTTTCTTCTTTCCATCCTAAATCTGCCGTACGTGTGTACGTCACTGAATTCCTCCCGGGCTGGTCCGATTTGAATGAAGTCTATGTATATAAATGAAAGTCGTGTTGGTTACTATATTTATAACTCAAGAACCGCTTAACCAGTATGGCTCAAAATTGGTAGGGAGGTAGAAAAGAACTGGGAGAAGGACATATCACATAGGATACTTTTTATCCCGTTCCCTCGGTTCCTGTCGTTCCCGTGTGACGTGACATAAGACATGGTTTAACAAAACGCAACTGACATGGAATAAGAAAACAACTCAGTCAAAATATAAGTTAGCGGTTCATTTGTTAAAAATGGTACAAACACACTCCTACACTACTAAGCATTAAGCATATTAAAAAAAAAGTCTTACCGGTTGATTGTTGATGCATTTATTTAAAGCAAGGAATATAAATGCTCTCTGCCGGTTTAATTTTTTTAATAAAAGCCCCAAAGCAAACTTCAACTTCAAAATTTCTAATATTGTATTGCTGTGCCATTTACCACTTCACTACATACTATAAAACAAAGTTACTTTCTCTTTCCCTATGTTCCTTTGTATGATTAAATCTTTAAAACTGCGAAACAGATTTTGATGAGGTTTCTTTTAATAGATAGAGTTAAAAAGAAACGTTTTTAAGTATAATAACATCCATTAAATTGTGGAGAAACACTATCCCTCGCCCACATGTGGGAGTGATGAGAGGAGGCATAACTCTGTTGCCGCGAAAAATCGCAGTACAGCGGACAGAGCTCCGGCGAGGTCTCATGGCGACATGGAAAGTGTGATTGTCGCAATCCAGCACTGAGCACGCCGCAATAGCGGCGGTAAGTCCTCTCTTTGAGGAGTAGCTTGAGAGGCGCCACGGCGTCCTCACCTTCCGACTCACGTAGGTCCTCACCGGACACGGCTGCTTCGGGAGGTTCCTGTTCCGTATAAGGCGGAAGGAAACGCCAGGGTGACCACTGTGTGCATCGCCCTGAGGACACGGTAGAGCATAAGGTGGAGGTCTGCCCGGCTTGGATAGAGCACAGCCGTGTTCTCGTGGCGGCGATCGGCGGCGATCTCTCGCGTCCGACCCTGGTCCGGGCCATAGTCCGGAGCAAGAGTGCATGGCAAGCTTTCACCTCCTTCTGTGAAGCAGTGATGCTGGCAAAGGAGGAGGCGGAGCGGGTGAGGGAGCGGAAATCCCACTACACTCACGGCTCAAACCGCCGCAGGAAGCGCCCTGGTCGGGAGGCAACATCGGACTCCCAATCGCCGTAGGCGCGGGCTTGCGGGCGGCGAGGGATAGGCAGCTCGCCTCCTTGTAAGAACCAGGCCCGGGTTGACGGCCCATTGTGTTTCACACGTGCCTCAAAGAGATGTCAGCACACCTTGACGGTGTCCACGAGGACTGGTCCACAGGGTTACGGGTTGATTAAAAAAGAAACCATGGCACTGGCCGTTGCACAGGCAAGTGAAGGAACACGGGTGGGTTTTAGTCAATAAAAGTCTGACACGCCCTTCCGCTCCGCCCAGAGCGGGAGAGGTCACTTGATGATTTCCCATCCACAACAAAAAAAAAAAAACTGAAGAAGAGCAAGAAATTGCACTTGAGGGAGGCAGCCCGTGAAATGGCTCGGTTGGCAATGCGAAATCGTCGAGCAAACCTCAGAGATCAAGCGCTAGATAATTTACGAAACACAAGAAGAAGTTCATCAAATACTGATTTGAATCGGGCAGCGTTTCAATACGCATATAATATAGCGCAATGGCGTTCCCATTGGGCCAATGGATGTTGTTTGCGAGTATTGTAGCACATTAAAGATTTCCGGAGAATCGCCAGGATTGTGCGCCCAAATAAAGAATCATTGAATAATAATATTCATTTATTTAAAATTGTCCTAATTTAAAAAGTAGTCATGTGATATTGCCTTTAAGGCGGAACGAAGTTCGCCGGGTCAGCTAGTAATTTATAAAAGTATATATTGTATGAATCTGTTCCTCTTAAATTATTATTTTTTTTATTATTATTATAATGGTTTAACAATTGGGTATCACCAAAATGTCCCAGTTACAACTGTAACAGCAATTTTGAAACATCTTTCGATAAAACATTTCAATTCCAATTTTATATAATGGCACTCTGATACCTTAGTATTGCCGCTATTGGAACAATTCCGAAGCAATATAAGTTTCATATTATATTGGCCTCAAGTGTACAGCGTTACAGTGTACTGACAGAGCAACGACCACGTATGGTAAAGAAAGCGCATCAAAACCTGTTTACATTGAGTCACAAACAATTTGTTTTACTGTTGTGGTATCAATGGTTCAATTTAAATGCAAAACAGTGTAAAATAAAACTTGTAGGTACTATTTTTAATAAAGAAGTAAGACTTGTAATGGAGTCGGACAAGATTCGCTTTACAAAGTCTTATTTTACACCATAGGGATTTGGGAGCTATTAGCTTTACTGGGGCGTCTTCGTGAATTTTGAGGTATATAATATTATTTTAATAGATTTTTTTTTCGACTAACATGATGTAGGTCGTAGGTTCGAATCTTGCCAGGTGCTTTACTTTGTGTAAATTATTTCATCATCACTGCTCTCAAAACGATGAAGGAAAACATTGTGAGGAAACCAGCATGTTCTAGAAGCAAAACTTCGAAGACATGTATCATGTCCCAGGGGTGGGAACATTATAGGCTGATTATCAATCGATTAGTGTGACATCTACCAACCCGCACTGGGCCCGCGTGGTAGATTACGGCCCACTCCCTCACACCGAGAGGAGGCCTGTGTCCTAATAGTGTAAACATTATAGCCTGATTATGTTTGTATGTATTTAAACACCTCACTATATAAAATTACGCGCCTCGGAAAGCACGTTAAGCCGTTGGTCCCGGTTGCCATACAAACAACTAATCGCAGTCGCTACAGGTTGTTGGAGCCCTCAAAAGTCCAACAACTGGTCTAACTGCAATGCTTCGATGTCACCTTCGGATTGTGGAGGTCAGACGGCAGTCGCTTTACAGAAAATATCGAAGTTTAGCCAAAAGCAGTAGTTAGACTGGTAAATCGGACCCCAGACTCAAAAGCTGAAAAAGCTTCAGATGCGACTGGGATTAACGCTGAGATGATGGTGACTATACAATATGTAAAGAAAACCCCGTTCGCCCCAAAAGAATAATAAAGGTAAGGTATACACATGACCAAATAAAATATGAAATTTTACATAATCATCATAGTAACAATACTAATGAATTTTGAAATAATATTTTTTTTCCGCGAATTAATTCCAACTTCCCCAAAATTTTGTAATTTTTAATAAGTGACAATACCATTTTAGATAGTATATTATGAGTGATGCGACCACGTGCCGCCTGCCCTGCCCCCCTTCGCCCGCACATGTATGCCTACCTTGTTTCCTACCGCACATGTACTAAGCTACCTCGCTTTTTCGAAATAATATTTATTTTTATAGGGGGATTTTTTTTAAGTTTAGCCCTGCTTTGTAGGCATTATTAGAATCAGTTATCGATACCTAACAATACCTTCACGCATCGGACAGGGTTTTATTTACATATTGTATACAAATACGATAGTCGATACGTAGATATAATAAAAAACTGTGCGATTGTAAGTGCAAAACATATTTTCATTACCAAAACTCGATACAAGTACACACTCAAAACCCAGTAATCACACGAGTTTATAACGCCACCCTATCGGAATGCGGCAGGCGTTCCGGCCGAGCGGACCGGAAGTCCGCACACGGCCGGCTTCCGGCACGTCACACCGGTCACCCACGGCCGGAGCTTCGAGCTTTTTTGTTAGACACACATGACAAACACAACAATTATGTCAAATCAAGTGTGAATTTTTTGTATTGGTGTTTTGTTCTTATCTCTGATAGCTGCCCCTGCGGTTTTACCCGCGTAGATTTCGATATTTATTTTTGTTTATAGCCTAAAGCCTTCCTGGATTAATGAGCTATCCAACGCAGAAAGAATTTTTTAAATTGAAACAGTAGTTCCTGAGATTAGCGCGTTCAAACAAATAAATAAACAAACAAACTCTTCAGATTTATATATTAGTATATAGATATAGATAGATTATACTCGTATATTAGTATAGATAACCAGTCAAAGTCTTGCCGCCCAGCAACAAGAGAGCAAGAACACGGGTAAAGCAATTGCAAGAGGACGGGTCTGAGCAGTGTTGTGTTGCGATGTGTGCCGGGTACGATGCACCAAATATTGTTGTGTGGGGAGTTCGGTCGTGGAGGGTCTCCAGATCTCCCTCTAGCGCAGCATCGCTGATCGTATTGTTGGGTTTAAAATTGTATTACCTCGCTCAAATGCCGTCTTTTAAAATCAAAAGTCATAGAATCAAATTAGGCTGAGAATCAGCACTTTTTGAATGACAATATTACATAAGACAGTCCTCCAAAACGCCCACCCATCGATACTTCCTAGAGCTTTTGCTGGGAAGAATAACTGGTGGAACAAACTCCGAAGCAGCACAGCTGTCTGTGCATTTAAAAAAAAACACATGTCTTTATACAACATTATACAACCCTTCCTATTCACTCAGTTTTTTGAGTGAATAGGTTCTTCATAAACTATCGCGCTTTACCATCAACGATTGCATCACTGCTTACCATCAGGTGGGATTGCAGTCAAGCACTAGTTTATAATTATAAAAAAAGTTTTACCAAAGAATATCGCATTACACAATAGGTCAAAGCAGGCACTCTATGTAGCATACTGGTATTCTGGTGTATCAGCAGGGTACTTGCGTAACACACTATGGGTAACGGGTTTCATTTTGACAATACAACACCATTCATTGCGTTACTTGCGTTGTTGACCAGACACATATTTTTGAACATATGGAGCAATGGGCTAGCAATGTGCTTCAAAATGAATCAAACTGTTAGAATTAGTGTGTTAAGCAATTAGGGTACTAGTTAGACTGGAAGCAATCCCCAAAATAGATGAGAAAAAGGCTAGGCAGAGGAAATATCGTTAAATATAAAAACCGTTCAGGTTACGGGCTATATTATTATTTTTTAGCTGTATAGAGAGTTACTCACCTGGTGTCCGTTTGGTTGCGCAACCCTATATACATTTTGTCAGTAGCAACGACTGGTCGCGCCACTATGGTGTCCCGGTGAAATATAGCCCTTATAGTGATGCTACTTCCAAAACGACATGGTTGACTAAACGGCTAATTTAACCAACTGGTTAAATTAGCTGTTTAGTCAACCATGTCGCCCAACTGGGCGACATAAAATTGGACTACTTGATAAGCCTGACTGCAGGTAATATACATACATACGTAATCAGCCTATAATGTTCCCAATGGGACACAGGCCTCCTCTCGGAGAGTGGGAGAGGGCCATATCTTACCACGCTGGCCTAGTGCGGGTTGGCAGATGTGGCATGTCTTTGAAGTTTTACCTCTAGGATATGCCGGTTTCCTCACAATGTTTTCCATCACCGTTTTGAGAGCAGTGGTGATGAAATAATTTACACAAAGTAAAGCGCCTGGTGGGGTACGAACCTACAACCTACAACTTGTAAATCGCGGTGATACCACTAGGCCACCGCTGTTCGACTGTGGGTTTAAGTGGAATAAAAGCTTATAGCCACCTTTCTGAAGAATTACTTCATGGCAATCATCATCATCATCATCATCTCAGCGTTTACACGGGTTGCATCCGCGGCTTTCGCATTGGACCCCGGGGTCCGCTTTCCTGCTCAATCTCCTCTATTTCGTGCGATCTTTAGCATCCTGTGGTGTGAGATTGTTGGCACGCATGTCATCTCTTACAACGTCAAGCCAGCACTTCTTTGGTCTATCCCGCTTGTTCCTGCCCGGCGGAGGCGCCATGGCAAGACATTTGTTACCCACGTAACATACACGTTTGCGTAAGACGTGACCGTGCCAGCGTAGGCGACCCTCCTGCAGTTTGTCTGCTATTTCACGGACACGGAGACTACCACGGATGCGGGAGTTCCTGATGCGGTCTTTTCCCGTAACTCCACACGCGGATGTGTGGAGTTATAGGAGCATATTCATCTCAGTGACACGCAACTACTGGCAGTATGTTGTTATAAATAACCAAGACGTCATTGTATATCATTTTATATCAATTATACTGCCAGCCGTAGCCAGAAAATGTGTTACCAATTTTATTATATGTCGGGAGCTACATACGAGTATATAATAAGAACAACCCAAAATCCTCACTCATAGTCAATAAGCACCCCCACATCTTGTTTCTATCATTAATCGCTCACAAAATCTAATAAACGACTAGATAAAGGAATCCGTGTTCAATAGTCCATTCAATAAATAAAGTAAAAGGCGGTTAATTAATATTTATGGGATCGCCGCGTCCGGTGTGACTTTATTGAATCAAATCATTGTCTGGCTCTGTTTGGGTGATAAACATTAATGTGTTTTGTGTTTGCTTTTCTGGAGTTCTAAATGCTATGTTGCTGTTTAGGTTAATCGTTATTGATTTGATTTTGTCATCAAAGGATTATTCATTGTAGTTACTTAATTGTTCTTTGATCACACATTTGTGCTGTCATTTGTGGATATTTGATAGACGTGACGGGACCTCTGAAAGTCTGGCAACCATTTTTAAAAAACATATTATTGATTTCTGAACTCAAAGAGATTTTAGACAATAATGAAAAAAATGTGGATAACAATGAAATAAATGTGGTCAAAGGAGATGTTTCATTTTGGGCCGCCGCTATGTATGCTATATAGATAAAAAGGAAAAAAAAATAGAATATTTTCATAAAAATACTACTAAATTAATTTGAATAAAAATATAGGTATATATAATTAATTATTTTAAACATTTTTTAGTGAGATAATCCTTTATTAAGGTAGCCATGACACTGGTTTATGACGTTTGATTGGCGACTTTGACAGTTCTATTTTCCCGTGGTGTTCGTGTCGAGTGTTGATTTGAGTTGATTGTGTTTATTTAATGGGCCGTATGTTCGGCATTCATGTTTTGTTTTTTCGCAGTCATATGGTAGATAATATAGATACGATAGCCTTAGATACACGACACGTCAATCTAATGTCACTGTCATAATCTTATTTTGCATATTGCTGACCACCATATTTATTAGTAGTTGTGCTGCACTCCTTGGCCGAGTTAAATTGAATCTGTAAAAAAACTAAGCCTAAATGTAGGAAATTAACATTAAAAATAGTTAACTATAGCGTAACTATACCTAGCATTAATTGTACAATGTGCTGGCCCAGGCACCATACATGTCTGAAACATCTCCTTTAATACTCATAGATAAATAAGCAACGAGGTGGGCTTTGATGCCAAGGTAAGGCAAGGTACTGAGATCGAACTGCTAACAGTTCGAAAACTACGTAAGTAGTTGACAATACTAATATTGTCAACTACTTTTCTACAACTACTTCAACAACTAGTTTTCAAAGTAAATCGTACATTGTTCATTACATTTGCTAACGCGATTTAAACAATTACTACTATTTCTAATAGTGTATTCGAACAATTGACGACGTCTTTAGAAGTAAGTTTTGGATCCAATTCAGTTGTCATATTTTTTTAAACTACCCGCGTAAGATTCAATTCCGTGGAAATATCGAGATAAAAAATATCCTATGCGTTATTCCTGATTACAAAATATCGGTGTACCAAATTTCATCCCAATCCATGCAGTAGTTTTTGTACGAAAGAATAACAAACATCCATGATCCATACATTTTCACAAACTTTCGCCCTTATATTAATACTAGCGGCCGCTAGCGACTTCGTTCGCGTGAAGTTAGTTATGCTCCACTGCTATTGGTCGTAGCGTGATGTAATATACCCTTCCTGGATTAGTGGGATATCCAAGCCAAAAAGAATTTTTGAAATCGGACCAGTAGTTCCTGAGATTAGCGCGTTCACACAAACAAACAGACAAAATCTTCAGCTTGATATATTAATATAGAGTATAGATTAGTAAGGGTGACAATTTTTTTACTGATTCCAGAAATAGAATTTACTCAAAGTCAATAGAATTATTATAGAGTCCTTATTAAATGAATCTCTAATCGTTCCCATGACAGCATAGCACACCTTTGTAATTTCTAAACAAAAAAAACTCCAATTTAGTATTTCGAGAATGCTTAATAACAGAAAGTGAAACGATTCCTTGACGTCGAGTTTCGCAACAACTAAGTACTCGACAATTAATACAAGTTTAACTATGAGAGTTCTTAGCCTGTTTAACTGAGAAACTCCGAGACTCATTTATATTTAATTCACTCGGAGATAGACGCAACTGAATGTTTTATAAGCGATTGTTTTCAAGAACTTTTAGTTAACTCTTCGGTATTATTACTAGCATTAACATTGGCACAACGATGCACGTTATACAATTAGGTTGGATTTTGAGCGAAGATTAAGGTAAATAAAATTTTGTAAATTTTTTTTCTTTGTAACTGAGCCGATGTCGACTATTCTGCCAGCGTCATATTATGTGTTATTTAATGTAGTGACACATCTGCGGAACGTACGGCGCCGAAAGCTCAGCGGCTGAAGTGTCAGTCGCAATATTCAGTTGTTATGACAAATCAAACGGTCAAAACGCGGCGTCTTTTTCAGCAAGCTACGCGACGGAAAATTACGTGGCGTCATCGTCAGTCTGTCTGTGTCGACACTTTATGGTGTGCGGTTTTTGTGATGTACCTGAATTGCCCAGAAAAATGGGTTTAATTAGAATATTAGCTATTAAAGAGGGCTTGCCGCTCTTCGTTACCGCCACGCGCGCGATGCACAACACACGCCGAAGGTTCAGCTACGCCCGCCGAACTTTCGGTCGCGCAACGTATCGCTCCGCACGAAGGAAGGTTAGGCCCTACACCGAACGCGGCGTAATTGTGGCTGATGTGTCATAGAGTCATCATCATCAACCTTTTATCGTCGCACTGCTGGGCACAGGTCTCCTCTCATACAGAGAAGGATTGAGCGTAATCACCACGCTTGCTCAATGCAGGTTGGCGATTTCAGACTTATAAAGTCCAGGTTTCCTCAAGATGGTTTTCCTTCACCTTCAGTCATTGGTGTCCAAGATATACTTAGAAAGTACATATAATTTTACAAAAGGTAACTTTTGTTGGTACTTGCCTGACCTGGAATCGAACCCGCGCACTCATACTTGAGAGGCTGGTGTTTTAACCACTAGGCCACCACGACAATAGAGTACTTGAAATAAACTGCGAGCGTATTTAGCCGAACTTTCGGCGCCGTACATTCCGCAGATGTGTCGCGACATTTAATGCGATATCGGCGCGTAGCCCCGTTGATGGACTTCAGACGACTCTTGTCAAAAACATAAGAGCGCGCGTCATATATTTTTAAAGGAAGTTTCTAGAATGTTCTTAACCTAAAACCTTCGCCTCTGTAGCCGGGCGGGAAAAAATTGCTTTGATTTTTATTATAATTATAAACTAGTGCTCGACCACAATCCCGCCTGATGGTAAGCAGTGATACAGCAGGTAAAGCGGGCTAGTTTATTAACAGCCTATTGAGTGAATAGGCAGGAAGACGGCAGTTGAGTGAGGTGATGTTATGTTAAACCCAACAACATGACCAACGATGTTGCACCAGAGGGAGATTGATCTGGAGACCCTCCACTACCAAACTTACGACACAACTACATTTGGCGCAGAACTTGCGGAATTGGCGGAGAACTGCTCAGGATCGAGCTTGTTGGCGTGCCAAAGAGGAGGCATATGTCTAGCAGTGGAAGAGTAGAGGCTGATGATGATGATGATGATAACCCGGCACGCATCGCAACACGACTGCTCAGACCCGTCGTCAGTACGGCTTCACCAGACATCATGCCGGAATACGTGGAATCGTTTGGCGGCAATACTTTGTCTGGTGGGGTGTTGCTGTTTTACTACAATCCATAACACTTTAAGCCATATGGAATTACTAGCTTTCGGCCCGCGGCTGCGCCCGCGTTTAGTTCGGTTATATCGCGCTTTTTAGATTTCCCTCGGGAATATCAAATTTTTCCGGTAGCCTATGTCCTTTCTCAGGGTCTAAAGATTTTCTGAGCCAAATTTCATCAAAATCGGTTAAGAGGTTTAAGCGGGCAAGCGTAACAGACAGACAGACAGACAGACTGGCAGACAGAGTTACTTTCGCATTTATAATATTAGTATGGATATCTAACTGTGCTTTCTCCTGGGGCCCTAGTCTGCTATTATAATAGTGTCAGAATGTTCGATCAATGATCTCATAACGACCAATTTTGACAAATTTCGTGATCTACCTACTGATAAAATCTTCATTATGACTTTCTAGAGGTAAATCACTGATACTCCATTCCATATTAATAAATGTTCATTTGAGTAGGTAGTAATTTTTAGAATATCATTTCTACTAACGGGTTTTATAATAATGGCAATACCATCACTATTCGATTACGTAATGACTGACCAACCATTGATCGATCATTATGAAATTAGTAGATTACGAACTTTTAGCACAATGGGAATGGAAAGACCATTACCTTTCCATTCCCATTGACAGCCTCCGTGGCGTAGCGGTAGCCAACGCGACCGTTGCGCAAGGAGGCGCGGGTTCGATCCCCGCGCAGTGCAAATATTTGTATGTATGAATATGAATATTTGCACTGGTCTGGTCGTGCCTCGGAAAGCACGTTGCCATACGGACATCTAGTGGCAGTCGTTACGGGTTGTTGGAGCCCTCAAAAGTCTAAGAATTGGTTTAACTGCAATGATTCGTTATAGCCTTCGGGTTGTGGAGGTCAGACGGCAGTCGCTTCACGGAAAATATCGAAGTTTAGCCAAAATCAGCAGTTAGACTCGTAAAGCGGACCCCAGACTCCAAAGCTGAAAGCTACGGATGCGACTGGGATTAACGCAGAGATGATGATGAATATCTTTACTTCGTTGACCAACATCTGGAGAAGGATGTGAGCTTTCTGCTAAACTGGATAATGAAAACAAAGTCGGTTATCGTCCGCAGTTCTGTTTTATAACAGAAAACGCTTTTGCTATACTAAGCAAATAGCCTGGTATTTCAAATTATATTTAATTATCCTCCAAAAACGTAAGCGGAAAACACCCACGTGTAATCCTTACTTCGTCGAGAAACCCGACTAAATATATCCCGAAAATGAAGGTACGAATTCAAACCGTGGCTGTAGACCAAAGATAAAATTAACCCAGAAGTCTTAACTCACTTAGAAATGTTATACAAGCTACGTACGTTATTCGCATACTAAGTTGACGATGTAAATGAACGTAAGGCGATGGGTGAGGGACTGATAACAGACGGAAGGGGTCTACTAGATATTCCGCTGTGACATACGGACGACCAAAATTGAAGGAGTTTTTTTCTGTTTTTGACAAGGTGTAATGTACTTTTTGGTAATGTTGTGTAAGTGAATCCTTATTAATGTTATAAATCGGAAAGTGAATTTGTTTATTTGTTTGTTTCGCTTTCACGCCGTAACTACTGAACCGATTGCTTTAAAATTGTGCGGACGTATAGAAGTTCTAGTTAAATAATAGGGTACTTTTTATCCCGGATTTTTTTTTTTAATTCCACGTGGGCAAAGCCGCGGGCGGAAAGCTAGTACTGAATAAATCTAAAGATGATCTTTCATAGATGACTGCAAATGACTTTGCTTTGGAATTGTAGCGCTGCCTACAACGCAACATGCGAACAACGAGTCATACTGACGTCACGCGAATCCTACATCTCACAATCAGAGTTTTCTGTGCAACTAGCACGCATACAAGTTCGCGACATCAACCGGCGGGCCAAGTGGCTCGCCAGACAATCCCAGTCTGGTCGGAGGATCCTCCCTTTTCTATCAAGGTTGAGTGAATGAAGTGTTTGTGGTGGGCACACAGTTCCTCATACCTCCAAAGAATTTTATAAAACAACATAGTGTAGGGTAATTTTAACAGAAAAAAAAAAACTCTTTTTTTATAGCCCAACTTCGCTCCAGTGATAGGCAAAGGATGATATTTAAATAAAGAATATTAAAAATATATATATAAAACTCATAAGAACATTTTAGAGCCATTATCGCAAGCAACAGTCCATTCTTACGTGAAGTATTAGAATAAATTACCCAATAACTACACAATACCGAGTGCTTCCGATATGGTCCGCTTACCACCGGACGCCAGTTGGCTGCGTCGGTTAGTTTCCAACCCGGGTTCGAACCCCACACACGTTGGGAGCGTGGTTTAAAACTTTACGCGCGTTTAGTTCGAGAGCTCCAAACTTTGTAATATATTCTCTTGGTGGAATATAAAGATACTAGTTTATAAGCAGTTTATACAAGTTTGTACGTGTTTTTGTTTTTGGTTTTCGCGCGTTAGAGCCGCAAGCGCAGTGATATATTGGTTGGTGTTTGGACAAACATTGGTGGGCTTTGGCCGGGATAATGTGGTGGTTGGTCAAGTTATCGATCGTTTTGCAATGTAAGTTATGTTTGTTTTACATTTTTCTAGTTCAAATTTTTGAAAACTAGGTTTATTTGCTCTGTGTGAAGATACACAGTTTTTTTTTAAGTGCATCTGACGTTCTTTCACTCAGTGTTGAATTTGTGTAGGAATAATTTTTGCATGAATTCAGTTTTAAATTTGCTAGGACTTTCTCTGCGTGATCGAATCAGAAATGAGGAGATCCGCAGAAGAACCAAAGTCACCGACATAGCTCTGCGAGTCGCTAAACTTATGTAGCAGTGGGCAGGGCACATTGCTCGTAGAACCGATGGCCGATGGGGCAGCAAGGTTCTGGAGTGGCGGCCACGTACTGGAAGACGCAGCGTAGGGACACGGAATAGTTAATCATCTGTTCTGTGCGTAGGGAGACCCCCAACAAGGTGGACCGATGACCTGGTGAAGGTCGCGGGAAGCCGATGGATGCGGGCAGCACAAGACCGGTCATCGTGGAAAGCCTTGGGGGAGGCCTTTGTCCAGCAGTGGACATCTATAGGCTGAGGAAGAAGAGAAGTTTTAAATTAAAATTTAACTTTGATTATGATTTTAATCACAAAAGAAAAAGATGCAATGAACTCTTCGTGAACAAGGGAATCCGTGGTTACTTATTTTTTTTTTAATATACCTAATTATAAACTAGTGCTTGACTGCAATCCCGCCTGATGGTAGGCAGTGATGCAATCGTTGATGGTAAAGCGCGTTAGTTTATTAAAAGCTATTCACTCTAGTCTTGAAGACTCTTAAATTATAGCCAAACGTAAACACCGCCACTGGCAAACTGTTCCGGTCCCTCGATGTAGGCGTTATAAAAGTCTTATTACACACATCCTTTTGCTATAATAAATATTTACATATGCATACTTCTAACAGGATTGGCTGTTGCTTGCCATATATCGTCCCATTTCACGATAAAAGCTTCATCTTATTCCTACAGACAATACAAGGGTATTGATAACGCCCGTCCTACGCCACTTCCTAATGCTTTCACTGGGAAGAAGCGACGGAACAAACTCTCAACTAACAAAATAAAACACACAACATTAAATTATATTTATAATATGCCAGCTAGCCACAACAATATAACAAAAAAGCAAAAAAAAAAATATTATAAGTCACGACAATACTTCACTTTGATTACTAAAAAGTAAACAACTATATCAGCTCAGTGACCTTAAGGATCAATACTGCCGAAGCCAATGGTCGTATGTGAACTACGTTGGTATCGATCAGAAATATAGTGCTTTGTGATTGGACTAGGTAACATAGCGTATTAAGTAAGCTATCAATTTTAGTTATCAAAGAAATAATAGGCTTATTCACATAATATAATAACTATCGTAATAGATTGAAACAAGTTACTTATAACTGTAACAGAAACAAATTGACTTTAACGTTGTAAGAAATGTAAGTACCATTCAATCATAGCCAGTACTTGAACTTTAACTTTCTTAATACAAAACGAAAGCTAACTTTAGTTCCAGACTTAAACTTTGAGTCAATATTTGTATTTCGAACTTCATTGAGGTTAAGTCAAAGTTCTTAATACAAAAGAGACAACTTAGTACCGAACTAAGCTGTCATTTTTGTATAAAGGACTGTATTTCTATAAAGGTTAGGTGCATTTTTAAATAACCATTTAGGTGGTTTTGGTCTAACTAAAATCAATGTCTTGTAATAAGAGTAGGTAATACGTGTAACAAATTATAGAAATTCATCGAATAATTTTATTTTACAATAATGGCGGATATCGCCACACACCCACCCACACACAGTTGAAATAGATGGCCGCGTGAACCTTCTATGAGGGAGGTTTGAGGCACAGGCATGATGTGGCCACTATGCTGTGATATTTCAATGTTATTTATGAATTATTTATTGAATGCACTTTTTACTACATAAATCACGCGCTCTTATTTAGTAAACGACACCACAAATAATTTTAAAAGTCCAATGAAAACTGCGCGTGACTCTCATCTTAGCTTTCCCGTCAAAAGTACCGAATTGAGCTTTTTTATCATCATTTGCAATCAATATCTGTTACATCTGCGGAATTATTAGCTAATTTAATTTCACCAAATGAGAATGAATCCGCAGTTAATTCGAGCCTCCAGGTGTACAGAACCATAGTAAACTGCCAATTACCACTAATTACTAAATTAAACATGCTAGTTAAAGCCTGGGCCAGGAGTAGGTGAACCACAATAGTTGCACGCGGTACAGCTGACCCGTGAATTATCGATTCGCTGTCAACGCCCCTGATCGACAATACATAGTTGTTCAATGTTCGGTGACTGACATTTTCCAATGCAAATTTTCCTCCATAAAATTATCGGATGTTGATGATTTGAAACTACAGAGATTTTACTTGTAGAAGCAATATGCTAGCCAGCAGTTCTGATCATTGCTCGAATCTTTACTAGAAAGGTCTTGCGAAATATCTGCTATAGCTGTTGGGGTTTTATCGTCTATGAAATAAGGTTCAAATTGTATCTATGCAGGATCTTGAAGATTAGGTGTTCTAAGAAATGGAATCCGAAATGATAGTTATTTAGTAAAGCGACGCATAAATACATTGATATAATATTAAACAGATATGATATGCTATAACAAATTAACCAAAATAAATGTGCCGATCGAAGCAGCAGCACACACATGCATTTTTTTTATTGTGCGTACATTTCACACGTTGGCACAGTGTGAGTGAGATGGGGCGCTATCTAAAGCATAGAGAAGAAAAAGATGGCTAGTATTTGTCGTTTGCGCTTAAATAGAATCGACGAAAACTAAAGCGACTTGCTGGACTTACCTCCTTTTGTACGCTTCATTTTCAGTGCGCTAGTGACGTATCTACCTTACTTTAATATTATATCAATGCATAAATATCAAAAAGTACTTATCGTTAACTTTAGGGAAACTTGATTAATAAAAGGGTTAATTTTGTACGAATGTTATGTAATTATTTGCATTAATAATTGTCAATTACAAACATTAATTAAAAAGCCAATTTAAAATAGGACGGAAGGATTTAATTATGATTTTTCTCGGTGGTAGGCCATAACATCGGCTGCCATCAGAAGTTACCACTCACCAGACAAAGTCCTGCCACCAAGCGATTCGTCGTGTTTCGGCATGATGTCTGGTGAAGCTGTACGGAGGACGGGTCTGAGCAGTTGTGTTGCGTTGTGTGGCGGGTACGATGCGCCAAACGTCGTTGTGTCGGGAGTTTGGTCGTAGAGAGTCTCCAGATCAATCTCCCTCTAGCGCAGCATCGTTTGGTCGTGTTGGTCTTGGGTTTAACATTGCATCACCACGCTCAACTGCCGTCATCCTTCCTATTCCTTAGTTTTTTAAGTGAATAGGCTTAATAAACTAGTGCGCTTTACCATCAACGATTGCATCACTGCTTACCATCAGGCGGGATTGCAGTCAAGCACTAGTTTATAATTATTAAAAAAAAGATTAATATAAAACCATTGATAAAATATTAAACAGATACGATATATTCCAACAAACTGCCCAAAAAAAATGTGCCGAACACAGCAGCAGCACACATGCATATTTTTATTCGGCATACATTGGTACAGTGTGAGTGAGATGGGGCACAATCTAAAGCATAGAGAAGATAAAGATGGCTAGTGTTTGTCGTTTGCGCTGTTAGTGTTTGTCGTTTGTTTTTACGAGTGTATCGAGAATGACTAAGGCGAGATGCAGGACTTTCCTTCCTTTTGTACGCTTCATTTTCAGTGCGCTAATGACATATCTACCTTAGTTTAATATTTTATCAATGTATAAAACAAATAATAGAGACATTGCCCCGATTCTCTTATTTACAAACTAAATTAAATTTAAGTTCAGTGCATCTTTTTCTTTCTAATTCATTAAGAAAAGGACAGAAGATAAAATGACAGTTTAGACCTGTCAAACTAGTGCGCTCCTAACGTAAACTGGCGTACTTTTAGTCGCCATGTTTATAATCGCGTCTAAACTGTCTATGGAGTATCTTAATTTGACAAGATTAAATTAAAATGTTATCTTCTATCCCTTTCTTAACTAAATGGAGAGAAAAAGATGCACTTGACTTAAAATTAGTTTAGTTTGTGAACAACAGATTCGGCGCCATTAGTCAATTATTATTTGAAAGACATTTTTTTTGTCTTCTCTTGAAAAATAATTTTGCACGCAGCGGGCGTGCTGTTGATGTGCTTTACTGAATAAGCAAATAAACAATGAAAGATTCACCTATTTATTCTAATAAATATTAAAAAAAAAATAATATCTAAAAACTAGTCTATGGTGCAAAGAACGCGATAATACCACCTATATAAAACAACACTGCAACGTATCTTTTTCTAACTGAAATACTGAATCGAATAATATTAATAAAACCCATAACAAATACGCTGCATCGAATACACAAAGAACACGGTGTCAGTTTCAAGTTTTGATCCGCTTTTATCGAAGTAATATAAAATTCAAATGTAGAACCATAGAATAAAGAGGGGAAGTAGGTTATCTGCGACCCAATCCGCGATTTAATTGCCTACTGTCTTAGGGTTGACGACTGTCCGCGCTTCGTCGGTTACGGTTGTCGCCCAAACCGCTAACAAATATTTATAGACTAAGAGCTTATGTTTAAATTATTTGCTTAGTATTTAGTTTACATATACTAGTCAGTTTTTTTTTTTGTAATTTTTATTTTTAGTTTTGTACACATAAAGAACCATATTTATTTTTATTTTTAATTAATACAAATATAAATAATACAAACATAACATCTATTGAATCACACATTTAATACAAAATTACAAATTAGCTACAGAAAAATACCTACTTTCTTCGGTTTCGACTATTACGAAACGCGTTGTTATTCAACTTTAATGTGTAATATATCCGTATCCTTGTAAATAACTTTTAGAAATATAATTTGAAAAATATAAGTCTTTTATTTGTTCATAAATAGACATACCAACTTTGCAGTTTATGTGATCATTTTTTAAAAGCTAATGTGCCGAAAAGCCGTGACGCGCGAACCTCGTTCTGTGCTAGCCGCGACTAGCGCAGTCATAGGCACTCTAATATTGTGTTTAGGTGTGCGTGCGGCGACGCATAGATACTATGGCGCAAACATACAAGCCGCGCGCGGTCCGTTTGTATGAAGATAACGTACTTCCCTCTCTTTATTCTATGGTAGAACGAAATAGGAAGCGCCAATTATCGAATGTATAATCAATAATGTATTATTCATTCGTAGTGCAGTCGTATCGTCCGCACCGCGTCATGATATGACAACTATTAATTTCAACTAAAGAACGAAGAATTATGTACCGGCCATGTTTAGAATTTTAATAATAAAAAACTTTTAAGTGGAAAACAATGGGACTAAATAAGTGGATGAATAATTTCTGTGGATTAGAAAATGATGTTCGATTAGAACAAATTTTGCATTATCAAGCTTTTAAATATTTAAGTTTTGAATACGAGGCTTTTGGCTACTTTGTATTAGTGCATTTTGTCTATTTGTTTTATTATGTGCATCTTGCTTGTACAGAACAAATGCAGTTTAGTTGCAATTTTTCTTTTTCTTTTTGATAAATGCATATCAATAAAGTTTAATTGCATCTTAAAAATGAACATGATTTCCTCGTTTTTATTTTTAAAACTAGTTCAATTGTACAGTATTCAGTTAATTTGTGAGTGGGCTTCTGGCAACCATATTTCTTTGAGATAAACGTAGCTGCCATTGTGACATTTGAGTGATAGGCGATCCATCCCTAATGTGAGGCTTTGAAAGAACCAATTCTTTTTTATTTACCGAACAATACGCTGTTTTTGTTGACTCATTGACTCGCACTTATGGTTGATAAATAGCACTTACTTTATAATAGACCACCATGGTATTTGTGACAATGTTCATTTAGATTAATTTGGTTTTTATTGAGGTATTTGGGAGATTCTTTTTTCTTAAATTATTTTATAGTGTTTTTTTTTTCTTTGTGTGTCTTTTCTCGTGTGTATTAAATTGTATTTGTCTCGTATGTATTTAAGCATTTTTATACAAATAAAAAATGCCTACCCTAAAGCGATCCTTTTTGGAATCGTTCCCGACCGGCCCGAAGTCGAATCGAAGTTGAATTTGATTTTAATCTACAATTTTTTTATTTTATAAAACGTTGCCCCACACTAGGAATTTCTCCAACATCGTGGGTTCGTTTACAAACATAATAAAGTCACATGCACAAACAGCCAGACTCGGCACAACAACTTGTCGCTCATACAAAAAATTCTTCCGTGCGGGAATCGAACCCGCGGCATGCAGCGCAGCAATCAATTGCTCAACCACTACGTCAACCGTGCCGTCGAATAGCTACTTCAATAGTTTTATAGAGCACTATCTATGGGCCATATGCGCATGCATATAGTATCTCCATGAGCTTAATTTATCGATTAATTTTCTCTATACAAAGCAACTTCAGGATTTACAGTTACCAAAATCAGGACAGAAATTCTGTTGAAATTCCTAACAGTAAAGCCATATAAAAACGCCACAATTAAAAATAAAACAATTCCAATTTTAAAATCTACCAAGAATGCAGGCAGCTCCGCCAAATTTATAAATTAATTTATGAATTCGCTTCGCAATCAAAGCGTGAATTACGATTAACATTGACTTACTGAAAAATTCACTCACTCCGGAATATCGCGATTTCAGTTAAGGCAGAAACTGCTTCTACAGGTGGAATTCTAAATAATTGGATTCCAAATACCGAGAACGCCTCGATCTGTGAACCGTGTAAGTGTTACCGCCCATAATGATAAATCATTGTCGTGTATCTGGAACATGGAATTTTGTGTTACCGTATGATTTCGGAATAAGGAAGGAAGTGAAAGCCTTATTCGTTGATGGGAATCATCGTTTTTGTGATCAAAAATGTTATTGAAATCTTTGCAATCGTATCTTTGCAGAGTAGCCTGGTTTTTACCGATAGGCAAGAGACTGATGACCTACAAATCATTGGGTTATCAAAGACGGGAGCTCCTGGCCTCCTCTGGATGAAAATATGGAATTTTGATATGAGAAAATGATTCTAATTATTCCCTGTACGGAGGACGGGTCTAAGCAGTTGTGTTGCGATGTCTGCTGGGTACGATACGCCAAATGTTTTTGTGTCGGGAGTTTGGTCGTTGAGGGTCTCCAGATCAATCTTCCTCTGGGGCAGCATCGTTAGTTGTATTATTGGGTTTAACAGTGCATCACCTGTCTTCTCTGCTCACCATTTGGCGGGATTGTGGCCAAGCACTAATTTATACTTATAAAAAAAAATACCACTATCATAAATTCCCTTTTCACGATATACAATATGTTAGGAAAACCCCGTCCGACCCAAAAGGGTAATAAAGGTTAGGTATACACATGACCAAATAAAAAATCAAATTTTACATAATCATAGTAACAATACTAATGAATTTTGAAATAATCTCTTTTTTCCGCGAAAAAATTCCAACATCCCCAAAATTTGTTAATTATTGAAAAATATTTTCGACGGTATTATTGTGAGCGATGCGACGCGACGGCCTGCCGCGTGCCCTGCCCCCCTAAGCCCACGCATGTATTGCTTACTGTTGGAGGTTGTATACCTACCTTGGCAACCAACACATGATGCGCTGTCTGTCGTTATGATAAAACTATAAAATAAATGGTGTGTAGCTGATACGGTCTATAATTTAGTAAATAATATAAGTAGGTACTCGGGGAATGCGCTAATGCTGGATACGTTAATTTTTAACACTTACTGCACATGTATTAAATTACCTCTTTCTCGAAATAATGTTTACTTTTTTAGGGGTAATTTTTTTTTTTAAGTTTAAGCCGGCTTTGTAGGCATTACTAGAATCAGTTATTAATACCTATCAAACAATACCTTCATGGATTGGACAGGGCAGACTTTACATATTGTATACTTATATTAAAAAAATAAATCTCCTTTAATATAAAACAAAGGATTGGCCTGAACACTTGGATTTTCTAGAATGACTATAATTCATTCTGTATGACCCTGGAATCTTCAAGGCACATAATGAATAGGTAGTAGTTCCTTAGACAAATGAGTTTCCTTTTCCTTTGTTTATTCTGAACTAGCTTCTGGCTGTGAATATGTCTGTGTGAAATTCCGGTCCATCACTTCGCATCCCATCGCTCACTCGTCCTACTATTTCGTTTTCGCTTAGTATTCTTTCTGAAGTTTTTTTACATTTTTCTGGCTCCTAGTTATTCTTATATTTTAGTGAATACGTCATAAAGGCGTACATAAGAGGAAGTCTGAAAGTGGCACCGGTAGCTGAAAAGTTGTGTGGAAATCGGTTGTCATGGTACGGGCATGTGTTACGGAGAACTGAGGAGAATGTCGTGAGGAGAGTCTTAATTATGAATGTTGATGGCTATAAGAGTAGGGGAAGACCAAAGAAACGATGGATGGAATGTGTGAAGGATGATATGGCTAAGAAGGGGGTGACTGCCGAGATGGTTTCTGATAGGGATGCATGGAAGAAAAAGACATGTTGCGCCGACCCCAAATAAATTGGGATAAGGGCAGGAGAATGATGATGACGTCATAAAGAAAACGTAACAAATTACTTACTCCAGAACCACTCTATTCATTAGTAAACAGTGAACAACATAAGTTTATTGCGAACAGACAGACCGACAGACACACAGAACAATTTTGTCCTTTTTTTTGTTTGGGATGGGAATTCATCAAATGACCTCTCCCGCTCTGGGCGGAGTAGAAAGACGCGTCAGACATTTACTGACTAAAACCCAATTTCTTCACTTGCCTGTGCGCCAGGACCACGGTTTGTTTTTAGGGTTCCGTACCTAAAAGGTAAAACGGAACCCTATTCATGAGACTTCGCTTTCCATCTGTCACCAGGCTGTACCTCATGAACCGTAATAGCTAGACAGTTGAAATTTTCAGAGAGTATGTATTTGTGTTGCCGCTATAACAACAAATACTAAAAAAAAAAAAAAATATTGAAGGGAGCTCCCATACAACAAACGTGTTTTTTTTTAATTTATTTATTTATTAAGCATGGAGGACTTACAGCTAAACAAATCAGTTAAGAAACAGTAAGTTTTTTTTTTTTTACAAATTATAAACCAGCGCTTGACCGCAATCCTGCCTGATGGTAAGCAGTGACGCAATCGTTGATGGTAAAGCGCACTAGTTTATTAAGAGCCTATTCACTCTAGTCTTGAAGACACTCAAATTGTAGTCCGACGGAAACACCGCCGCGGGCAAATTGTTCCAGTCCCTCGATGTACGCGGTATAAAGGAGGAGGCGAAGCGCTTCGTCCGGATCGTAGTGTTAAAGAAGTGTTGATGTCGTAGTGTTCGTGTGTGTCGTAGTTCTTGGAGTATAAAAACTATTGTTCTTAACTCGATGCAAGCCCAAGCATTCTTCTCCAACACCACGTTTCTAAAGCGTCTATCTTACATTATATCATATCTTGCAGCATATTGCCATGAAGTAATTCTTCTGAAGTCGTGATGGCCTAGTGATTAAAACACCAGCCTCTCAAGTATGAGTGTGCGGGTTCGATTCCAGGTCAGGCAAGTACCAATGTAACTGTTCCAAAGTTATATGTATTCTCTAAGTATATCTTGGACACCAATGACTGATTAAAAAGGTGAAGAAAAACATCTTGAGGAAACCTGGACTTTAAGTCTGAAATCGCCAACCCGCATTGAGCAAGCGTGGTGATTACGCTCAATCCTTCTTTGTATGAGAGGAGACCTGTGCCCAGCAGTGGGACGATAAAAGGTTGATGATCATGATGATGAATTCTTCGGAAAGGTGGCTATGAACTTTCATTACACAAAACCCGCAGTCGAGTAGCGGTGGCCTAGTGGTATTGCCGCGATTCACAAGTTGTAGATCGTAGGTTCCTACCCGATCAGCCGGTTTACTTTGTGTGAATTACTACTTTTCTAAAGTTATATGTACTTACTAAGGATATCTTGGACACCAATGACTGGTTAAAAGGTGAAGGAAAACATCTTGAGGAAACCTGGACATTAAGTCTGAAATCGCCAAGCAGCATTGAGCAAGCGTGGTTTATGCTTAATCCTTCTCTGTATGAGAGGAGACCAGTAATAATAATAATAATAATACTGGCAACACCAGCGTCAACTAATCATATTCGTCAAGCTCCAAATTATATATTCATTTAAAATACATTTTACAAGCAGTTTTATCAACATTTATAGAAAAACAACAAGGAAAATAGCCCAACATCAGTTATATCCATTTTTTTAAAATAAATATGAAATAATGTGCAACAATGTATATAAAAAACTGCCGAACCGGAGGTGACATGACAGCTGTCACCTCCAACAAAACTGTAAAATTCAGACGAAGACGATGTTGACAAGATCTGCCACAAGGAAACATGCACGCCCACCATCCCCGGACTCGTTGCTCAGCTCCGCCTCGCCGCCGCCGGTCTCCAGCCCCACTGTAAGCGCTGTGACGACCCCGGCCGCGGCAGTTGCGTCGAGCTCGAGCGACGAGTACTTCTCTCCGCCGACGACGCCACCACCTGTTCGCCGACGGGGAGGACGCCGGCCGCCGGACCGCTTAGGACCTCGAGGCCCATCGGCTTCTGACAGGGTCCCAGCTCCCGGCGGAAGTGTGCAGCGCATGAGATGGACACAATCCATCAATGAAAACGTCATGCGCTCATACTATGGGGCTACAGAGGGAGGAAACAACCTGACTGCATACCGTGTTCGAATGCTCTCTCTGTTTCAGGTGCTTGAGCCAGCTGTCAACGTGTCGGCGCAACGACTGTCGGATCAGGTACGGGTCATCCAGCGTAACCACATGCTGGATGATGTTGTGCTTGATCGCCTACGTCTCGAGTCACGGAATAGTCATGTTACGCCTGCTTCGTCATTGGTCGCGGTACAACTTAACAGTGTTTCACCGCGACCCAACCACGTTGATGAAGAGGATGACGATAGGGCTATATCCGTGAGTCCCCAGTGCAATGAACAATTGAGGAGTGCTTTGGAGGATGCTTTCCGTGAGTACCACTCTACTCCGCCTGAACTTAGACCACGTTTACCTCGATTGCCCATGCATAAAAAAAACAAGGCGCTGGTGTGTGCTCTAGACTCTCAGCTGTCTAATTATTTAAAGGACAGCAAAGATCTGACTGATACACATTCAATCTTGTACTGTGGAGCTGTTGCGATATGTCGTGTGGCTCATGTCAAATTCCCAGACAGTGACAGAGCCACACGACCAAAACCAGCTGTACCAGCTTGGCAGTGCAGGATTGAACGTCGTATCGGAGAGACTAGAGCACTCATTGCCAAGCTTATTAGTTTCAGGGAGGGCAATACACGCCCTAGAGTGATGCGCTTTGTGAGGCGGGCGTTCTCGGGGACTGATATTAGTACCCGAGACTATTTGTTACGCGTCACAGAGCGCATCGACTTTTTTAAACAGAAAATATATGCATGGGCAAACCGTATTCGTCGGTACAGGCGAAGAGTGGAGCGGTATTCTCAGAATCGCAATTTCCAAAGCGATGAAAGGCGGGTCTACAGAGCTTGGGAGCGATCAGACCAAGGTGTCACTGACACGTGCCTACCGGATGATGATGCCACGTGCTCATTCTGCCGCAATATCTGGTCGGTGCCTGTCAGTCACACCGAAGGTGGTTGGACTCGGGATGTTGAGCGAGCCTGCGATCCAGTACCAGAAATGGGGGCTATTACCATCTGCCCCCAAGATGTAGCTCGTGCAGTCCGTCCGTTGCCTAATTGGAAGTCTCCAGGGCGGGATGGGCTGCATAACTTTTGGATTAAATGGTTTTCTGGGTCGCACGCTTGCTTGGCATCTCAGTTCCAGACTGCTTTAGAGTCTGGTTCGCTGCCCCAGTTCCTAACAACAGGAATAACCCACCTGCTCCATAAATCAGGTAGCACCGCGGAACCCAAAAATTATAGGCCGATCACGTGTTTACCGACGGTCTATAAAGTTCTTACATCCATTTTGAAAGCTAAAATTAATACGCATATTGACAGCAACTCCATCATGTCTGCCTCTCAAAATGGATGTAGGAACGGGTCCCGCGGTACTACTCCTTATTGATATGGCCATTAGCCAACAGGTTCGTCGTTCCCGAAAGGATCTGTCGACATGTTGGATAGATTACAAGAAGGCCTATGACTCTGTGCCACATACATGGCTCATGCGGGTGCTAGAGTTGTATAAAGTAGATGCAACTCTGCGCACCTTCCTGATGACATGTATGTCACAATGGAGAACAGTCCTTCGCTATCCAGGATGTCGAAATATTCAGATGAATAGCGAACCGATAAGGATTGAGCGAGGTATATTTCAGGGCGATAGTTTGAGTCCATTTTGGTTTTGCTTAGCACTGAATCCTCTAAGCACACTATTGGAGGATTCAGGTCTAGGCTATCGGTTGAGGAGAGGTGGTCAGGTTATATCGCACCTCCTCTACATGGATGACCTGAAACTTTTTGCTCACACCAATTCACAACTGAAGGAGCTACTGAAAATTACTGAAACTTTCAGTAGCGCCATCAGGATGGAATTCGGTGTGGACAAATGTGCGGTCATGCATGTACAGCGAGGAAAGATTGTGGAATCCGTGGGAACCCAACTCACTGGTTCCATAAACCTTAGATCCCTCTCTGCATCCGAAACCTATAAGTATTTGGGTATGTCGGAAGCGTTGGGTATCAATGTTACTGACATGAAGCAATCGTTGAAGGAACGCTTCTTTGGCCGCCTGAAAAAAGTACTTAATAGTCTTCTATCAGGCGGAAATAAGGTGCGCGCTTTCAACGGTTGGGTCATGCCGGTATTGATGTACTCTTTCGGCATACTCAAATGGACTCAGACCGAACTTGACGCCCTGGACCAGAGGGTCCGTACGTTGTTGACTGCAAATCGATTGCATCACCCACGGTCATCGGTTATGAGACTGTATATCCCGCGAAAATGTGGAGGTCGAGGCTTTTTAAACGCTAAGACACTCCACAATCGCGAGATATGCAGTCTCAGGGAATATTTCCTGAAAACTGACGTGGGAATGCATCGAGATGTGGTCGCGGTTGACAAGGGCCTCACACCGCTCTCCTTGGCTAAAGAGAACTGGCGCAAACCAGTAGTACTTGAAACTAACCATCGCATGGAGGTATGGCAGAGCAAGGAGCTTCACGGACGCTTTTTCCGAGCCCTACGCGGGCCCGATGTAGATTTTCAAGCGTCCGTAGCCTGGCTACGTTGCGGTGACCTCTTTGGGGAAACCGAAGGTTTTGTCTGTGCAATTATGGACGAAGTTATGATGACGAACAATTACCGGAGATTCATTGTGAAAGACGGCACAGTTGACATCTGTCGGGCATGTCACCGGCCGTGTGAATCAATCAGACATATTATTTCCGGGTGTTCTCGTCTAGCTAATGGAGAGTACTTGCATAGACACAACCTTGTAGCCAGGATAATTCATCAACAACTTGCTCTGAAATACAACCTTGTGGAATCGGAGGTGCCGTACTACAGGTATATGCCCGACCCAGTTCTCGAAAATGGCCATATCACATTGTACTGGGATCGATCCATCATCACTGACAGGACTATTGTTGCCAATAAGCCTGACATAGTGATGGTGGATCGATCAGAACGGCGTGCAATGATTGTTGACATAACCATCCCGCATGATGAGAACCTCGTGAAAGCCGAGAAAGATAAACAAATCAAGTACCTTGATTTGGCTCACGAGGTTGTCGACATGTGGGAAGTGGATTCAGCAATCATTGTACCGATAGTCGTGACAGCCAATGGCTTAATAGCCAAGAGCCTCGACCAACACCTCAGGAGGCTCTCGTTAGGCGGCTGGATCAAGGGCTTGATTCAGAAAGCGGTACTGCTGGACACGGCTCGCATCGTCAGGAAGTTCCTTTCTCTGGAGCCCTGACCGCCGGTAGCTTGGACCCTGTTCCCGATACCGGTGGGTTACTATTTTTTATATTTTTAAATGTTTTTGTTTTTTTATACAAATATTTAAAAATGTAAATTATATGTAAGTGTAATAAATAAAAGATAATAATAATAATAATAATAAACGTTTATTTTTTCCACCACACAATTAAACATAAGTTTAACACAATATTAAGTTTACAAGATATAACGATGTAGTGGAAACTGGAGCCTGTACTAGGACAACCTGTGTTACAGGTCTCCAGCCCTCCTGACTACACGATCGTGTAGTCCAGGTCGTGTACCAGTGCCCCGCAGTAGGACAATAAAAGGGTTGATAATGATGATGTAGTATTGATTAGATTACAAAATTATTTCACTAATAGGAAGCTACGCCATCGCCAAGTCCCATGGGAACAACTTTCACACCGATATTTTTTCTGGTTACAGTTACAAATGGAAGTACTTTCCTTTTACCCAAATCAGACACAGAATAACAAACTAAGACTATAATTTAAACAAACACCCCGTCCTTTTGCAAGTGAATCTCAACAAGTCAAAGGCAGACATCAATTTTAATTGTTTCAGAATTGTATTCATTCCACCAGTGGAATAAACTTAAACATTAATGGAGTTTTACATTAACATCATGTCGCGTGCGGCAGATGCCTTGAGCTCAGTTCGCTTCACTGCACAATGCCAAAGATTACAGTAAATATAGAAGGAACACCTCATTAAACAACATAAAAAGGAAGCTCACTTATGTAATAGCATTTTGGTGCGATTCGTAATTGTTGAATGTGGAGGCATGAGGAACAGAGAGTAAAGATCACTCATCCTCCACAGAAAAGGAGGATCCTCCGACCAGACGGGTGTTATGTCTGGCGGGCACTTGCCCAACGGTTGATTTTGGGAAGTTATATGTACTTATGCTAGTTTTACGGTAAACTCTGCTTGCGAGATGTAGAATTCGTGTGACGTCAGTATGACGCGATCTTTCTTTGTGGCGTTTATAGGTACCGCTACATGAATAAAAAATGGTGGACAAATCTGTGTTACTTTTCAATACTTCACGAAAATGGTTAGTGTCTTTCTTCCCCTTTTTTCAGCCTTTCGATGCCGGCGAATGCTGAGTGGTCCAGCCTTACTTAGCCATAATTGTTCAGCAAGCTCGACCAGCTCGTTAGTCGACCTCATCGGCTGTCTGTCTACACTTTTAGTATTAGAACAGCGTACGGTGTTGACAGCTGTTGTTGCATGCCACTCGTGCGTATGTACACTTAGCCATCGACAGAAATGACATAATTATATGAACAGTGACACAGTAATTGTCAGTCAGTAGAACTTTCAGCCACCGTAGACACGGGATTGCGGCCAGCGAGCAGTAGTCAGCCGGGGCCTGGTACTCACCGTGCGACGAGCAGTGGGCAGCTCGCCGCCCGGTAAGAACCAGGCCAGACGTTGACGACGTTTCACGCACGCCTCAAGGAGATGTCAGCACATCATGACGGGGTCCACAAAGAACGATGCCGGGGTCAGGGTTGCGGGTTGGTCAATGAATAGAGCAACTGTGGTCCTGGCGCACAGGCAAATGAAGGAGCACGAATGAGTTTTAGTCATTAAAGGCCTGACACGCGCTTCCGCGCTCCCCAGAGTGGGAGAGGTGATTGGATGACTTCCCCATCCACATAAAAAAAATGGATTTCTACTTGCCATCTCATCATCTGTTCTCCATTTTGAATGTTAGCCAAATGTGCAAGAATATTGAGTCTTCTGCTAACCTTTGATCTATGACTCCGCTTACACGAACTATGTAGATACGCCTTGCTTTTAAATACCACCACGTAATTAATATGTGTAAGTACTAGCTCGTTTAGTGTGAAATCCAATGACGTTTGTTTTTTGCTTCCTAGTCGAGCTTCACATGAAGTGACTTTTTCTCACTTAATTGTGAGTTATGAAATATTTCGTGAATTGGGTTAATGGGTTTTTGCGTGTCAGGGATAAAGTAAATTGCAATTAAATATAAAAGATTATTAAAGGTGTTTTTAATCTAACATTTTACTTTTTATACATCTTTACCTGCTACACGTGTACAATTTAAACGAATGTATTCACGTGAATAATGGTCATGATTAATTAAGAGTTGTAACTTTAAGTGGCGTCAGAGTATATAGTTAAAGAATGTATACAGAAAATGTATTTGATTTTGAAATTCTTTAAAAAAACATAAAGGTAAGAAAGACATAATGAGATTAATAAATATCATAAATAATGTCATTGGAAAACGTAATGACACGGAATTCTGATGTATTCCAGCAACATTTTTCACACATCATTTACAGTTCAAGCAGTACAGAATGTCATCTCCGTGTAAGGGAGGGAAATCGTTGTCCATTTTAAAAATGCTGATAAAACAACACTTCCACTCTGTTTAAACATCATTACAAACAGTTCCTTGCCCATATTTCATGTTTATTATTGTACCTATTTAGAAAAATAAGTAAATATCATATGCAACTACATAATTATCTGTTATTTGTATAGTAGCATATTCTATCTATAAAAACAAAGCATAGGTAAGGAATACCAGGCTGATAAAGACAAAACCAAGAAGAAATTAGGTAAAAATCATCATGTCAGCCACAGCAAGTCGACTGCTGGACATAGGCCTCCCCCAAGAATTTCCAAAAAGACCGGTTGGACTCGGCTTGCATGCTACTCGGTGGGTGTCCGACGCTACGCTTGCCGGTCCGTGGTCGCCATTCAAGAGCCTTTCTGCCCCATCAGCCATCGGCTCTACGAGCTAAGTGCCCCATCCACTGCCACTTCAAAGAGCTAATCCACATATCGGTTAAAGACTTTTGTCTTTAAGCACTGAGCAAAGAAAAAACAATTTAATGAGAAGCTAAGACGCCTCCTAAAGATGCTGCTGTGATATATAAAGGAAATAGAGCGTGAATACACGGTACTGTTGTGTGTTGAAATTAGACTTGTACTGTAATGTACATACGACAGCACATCAAGCTACTACAATCTGACTGATTTATTTATTACATTTTCAACTTTATGTAAAAAGCATTAAGGCTCAAGGTTGATTGGGAATATGACAGTTCCACGTAGCTTGACCTGCTATCGTCCGTACATATTCACACTTATTTCAATTAATACCTGCAGCTTACAATGTGCATTCCAGTACTATTAATCGCTGTTTTTTTTATAAATTATAAACTAGCGCTTGACCGCAATCCCGCCTGATGGTAAGCGGTGACGTAACCGTTGATGGTAAAGCGCACTTGTTTATTAAGAGCCTATTCTCTCTAGCCTTGAAGACACTCAAATTGTAGTCCGACGGAAACACCGCCGCTAGCATTGTGGTACTCATTTACAATCAGATCACAAATACAGCCGTCAACTTTAACGCTAAGTTACGATGACTTTGTGACATCTTAGCGTTGGAACTCTCGGTGGTAGGCTATAATATCGGCTGCCGGCAGAAGTTACCAACCACCAGACAAAGACTTGTCGCTAAAGGATTCGTCGTGTTCCGGCATGATGTCTGGTGAAGCCGTATGGAGGAGTGGTCTGAGCAGTTGTGTTGCGATGTGTGCCGGGTACGATGCGCCAAATGTTGTTGTGTCGAGAGTTTCGTCGTGGACGGTCTCCAGATCAATCTCCCTCTGCTGTCTTCCTTCCCATTTACATTTTTTTTTTAAGTGCTTAGTCTCTTAATAAACTAGCGCGCTTTACCACCAACGATTGCATTACTGCTTACCTTCAGGCGGGATTGCGGTCAAGCAGTTGTTTATAATAATTAAAACAAAAAAAAAACTGTATGCAAGCTGGACTTTAATACTTTTTTTCTAAACACAACACTTCAATATAACTTACGCAAGAACTTATTAATACAATATGACTTACAATATAACTATGTACTTACTTACCGGGACTTACAATATAACTTCTTACTTACCGTTACAGACTTTATAGAGTAACAAATCTCACGTGAAATTGCGTCTCCATAGCTCTTAAGATCATTATTAAAAGAATGTTTAATATCACATTCATATTAATTTATCTACAAATTCAATTCTTTTCATCATGTTCCGGATGACATACATACATTAACTTTGATAATTTGTATAGGGTATGGAAATAGGCATTCGTCATTGTGGTTATTTTTTGTTAATTTCAAGCGACATTTATAACAAATATTTTTAATTACTACTTCTTGTGTCACTTAGATAACATATTAACAAACTTATAATACTAAATCAACAACAAATTATTTAAATAGTAATAATAATAACAACCTATACTAACTATAACTATTAGCAAGGAGCTCTCGGACCCCATGGCCCGAGAATTTGAACCCCAAAGGGTTCGAAAATGTAATTTCCGATAAACTTTTCATATTTTATGCCGCTTCAGGTTTACCGCAGCAGCAACGCTAGCACAGCACGCTGACCCTGAAAGATGGGATGGCGCTAGAACATCATAGACCTCGCTTTAGAAAAAAAAAAAAAAAATGAAAAACGTCTGGTTTGTCGGCGGTTACCAATTTAGCCAAAAATTGCCCATTTATGACCCCACCCCATAACTCCCCATGGGAGTCGTTAGAAGCAACTAGGGCATAACGCAGGGATGGACAACAGCATCCCCCTTACATTATGATGAGACATCATGATTTCCCTTGAGAGATCAGGTCAAATCTTACTAATATTATAAACGTGAAAGTTTTGGATGTCTGTTTGTGACTCTTTAATGCAAAAACTACTGATCGGATTTTCGGATTTGGATGAAAGGGCGTTGGGTATTTTAGTATGGAAACCATACCCATAGCGGACACAAACGAAACATAGAAATTAGGTAAAGGCATATATCGCAACGATTAGATAGCCAACGAAAGACTGCGCTGAGTCAGGTGCGCGAGCGCGAGTGCAACGGAATTTATTCTACCCGTCCGCCCGTGTGCGAAAGAGACATGCCTCAGATCGTGTGGGTCATCCGTGCGCCAACTTGTATGGTATAACATTTTTTTTTTTAACGGGGGGAACGCCAGTAAGGCGGGGGCCGAAGTCCCGGATAGTTGAGGTGTCTTCTCAACCCATGAGCATTCATCATGGGCGGTATTTTCGCTTTCGGAGAAAACGTTGAAAAATAACTGTAGTGTGATGTTTGAATCTTATTATTTTAACTGTACAGATACTTAGATCAATTTAATATTAAGGGATTACAGTGATATTCTCAGATTAAAACAGATAAGAGGCACTGCGTTTGAGTGTAACCAACACACTCGATCGAAGCTTTGAGCGATGAATACCCGCGCTAACGGTCGCTCGCTATGGCAAACGCAACCCCAGTCAGGTGTTACCCGCTCTTAATAAAAAAATCATAACTTATCCGAATACCGATCGTTTATTCTATTTCAAAAAAATCGTAGAGTTTTTAGGGAGAATTATTGATACTCATACAAAACAGATCACAATATTCAAAATTAATTAGTCACGCGTCGTTATATATTTTTATAAGATTTAAAATGTCTTCAAGGTAAGAGTAAATGGTCTCTTAATAAACCATTACGCTTTACCATCAACGATAGTATCATTGCTTACCATCAGGTAGGATGCGATCAAGCACTAGATAGTTTATAATTAAAAAAAAAAACAAATTCGCTCCCATTTACATTCATCTTAAATGATCTGTCGGTAAGTTAGGACCAGCACCCCAATTATGTAATACACTATTAAATTAAATTAATATCAGTTGTAATCATTTCGCAGCATATTGCTAATCCATTGCTCCATGTGTTTGAAAAATGTGTCTCCTCAACAATGTAAGGAACGCAATGAATATCTTTGAACTGTCAAAATTAAACCCATTGCTACTGATAATGTGTTACGCAATCACCCTGCAGTATTTATTAGAGGCATCTGGTTTATTCGCCATCTCCGTGTAAACCAGTCGCGATGTCGCTTGCCATTCACTTATCGTTAGATTAGCCCATTGATCTGACATGCAGTATGCAGTTAGGGTTTTAAAAATAAAAACAAGAGTCCTAAAAATCCGTAATCACCAAAAATATTTCTGATATCAATATAAAATACCGTAGCTTACCGGCTAACTAACGTTTTTCCCGGGTTTACATCACGTGTCAGTGAGCGGCCTGGTACACTCGAACAAACTTTTGATTGTATTACGGATCCATTGTTAAAATAGGACCAACTTTTGATTGAGACCCAATTAAAAATAAAACTCGTACGCAGGCTACACGAGGTAGTCAATTGGTGGAACGGTAGTTGTAAAAAATATATTTTTGTGAAACGAGGAGCCTTAAAATAGATTTAAATGCCTCTCTGTATTACATCCACTGTCATGCACCGACTAATTTGCATCATATTTTTTTTAGTTTCCTCTATAGGAAATTGTACTTTTCTGTCCTGTGACTATCACAAGATAGTTTGCTTCAATTATCACCAAGATAATAAAAAAACTGTTTTAGTAACCTCCTTAACAGGTAGGTGAAATGATATATACTAAGTAGATGAACTAAGAATGGAACTGTCATCTTCTTGACTGTCCCACTTCTTCTTCTTTATGAATAAATAAAACATATATTCAAATTAGCCGTGTGTTACCGGGCTTAGAATAGTATCAACCCATATTCTCCCGTGAGTGTCGTAAGAGGCTACTAAGAGAACTCTCACCTGCTAAGCGGGCAGCAGCGCTTCTTCCGTGGAATATCAAATTACTGCGATCCCTAACCCGCCTGCCAAGCGTGGGGATTATGGCAAACCCCCCAATGCAATGAAAGCTTTGGGGAGGCTTTTGTCCAGCAGTGGACCCTATAGGCTGAAGAAGAAAGTGAAGCCTGAGAATCGAAAAAAAATTCCCCGTAAACTCACGCCCTTGACAACTTCCTATTGCTCTTACTGAGAATTGGTGCAACAAACTCCCAATCAGTAACCTGAAAAAACATTAGCTGTCTGTTATAATACCGACTTTAGCAAAGAATCCATCAATAGACGTGTTCTCGAGCGGAATTCACGGATCGAAATCGTAAGGTGAGGCACCCTCATGCTACATGGCTAGATGAAGACTCGGTCTTCGCAGGGTGGTTGATAGCAGCTGGATGATATTGTGGTGAATGGAATTAAATGGCGTGAATCAGCGAGGCCTGATGAACTGGTTTGTCTAACGGCAGAGAGCTTTAAGCTGATAATGATGAATGGGGACACAAAATACTTTAATGTCAGTAAAAATAAACTTAAGTAAATAATACTTATATTTTTATGGCCACTATGGTCGTGGTGGCCTAGCGGTAAAAACACCAGCCTCTCAAGTATGAGTGCGCGGGTTCGATTCCAGATCAGGCAAGTACCAATGTAACTTTTCTAAAGTTATATGTATGTACTTTCTAAGTATATCTTGGACACCAGTGACTGAAGGTGAAGGAAAACATCTTGAGGAAACCTGGACTTTATAAGTCTGAAATCGTCAACCCGGATTGAGCAAGCGTGGTGATTACGCTCAATCGTTCTCTGTATGAGAGGAGACCTGTGCCCAGCAGTGAGACGATGAAAAGGTTGATGATGATGGACGACACACTATGGAACAAATATTTGTATGGCCTACAATTAGTTTCTCCGGGTCTGGCAGTTTGTGTATGTGACTTTTACTTATATGTTTGTAAACGCACCCACGATACAGGAGAAATTCCTAGTGTGGGACAATGTTTGGTTAAAAAAGAAAAAAAAATACTCAGCACACTTAATACAGGCCATCATAATTCATAACACAGGCAAAATTTTTAAAAAATCAAAGTATCCTCCGACCTGTTTTGTGTCCTGCCAGACACAAAACCCGTCAGGTCGGAGGATTTTCTCTTTTCTATCATGGAGGATGGGTGAATATTAAACCCTTCATTTCTCTACATAAGGTTTTTGAAAACATTTTGCACTTGTCCAACTGTTGATGTCAGGAAGTTATATAATAATAATAATCTTTATTATTACACAAAAAATTGGTACAAATAAGTGTGAAGTCCCTGACTCCTGTGCTAGGTGATATACCTGTGTTACAGGAAAATGTCTTCTAGTTGCTCGTTAAATTCTGCTTGCAAGATGCAGGATCCACGTAACGTAACAATATGATGCATTGTTCGCATGTGGCGTTCTAATATAGGTACCGCTGTGCTTTGTGAGTACCAAACTCATATAAGACTTGTTTTGAATTTCTCAGCTATGAGTAGCTCATCACTTAGAACTACAGCTAGCTATAAACGACGTTCAAACTGAGATTGACGTAGAAATATTGTCACGTGGTATGCAGATCATGGAGGATAAGTTCAAAGAGTTCGTCACTTGACTCCTGTTGGGTGTTACTTTGGTAGTGGGACCATGATTATGGATGGTTGGAACTGCCACAGATTTTGTATGTATTATTATTTATTTAAAACTGATGTTTTCATCGCCAGATAACTTTTATTCAACTAATAAAAAGTTGTATCCAAAGTTTTTTTTTTTGGGTAAAAATTTCGAAATGTTATTATTCTTAGAATAAATTATGATTGAATATCAGCCTTCGTTGTGATTTTGCACATTTTATTAATGTGGCAAAGATAAGTGATGATCGTTTGATGAATTATTTAATCATAAATAAGCATTCATTAATTATCATTTTCGATATATATATATATATATGTCAATGTATGTGATTTGTTTCAACGAAAAATAATATTGTATAACCCGTCTTCAATAAATTAATATAAACTTTCGGAGTTAAAAAATATTAAACTGGCTCTAACTTAAATAGTATTGACATTATCGTTACTTAATTTCCTAACTAAGCTAGATATTAAAAAAAAATATCTTAGAAAAATACCTCCAGAGACTTATTTTCTCCTATCTGAAAAACTCAACAAAACTTACGACTAACATTATTTGGAACGGAAAAAGCATTTTGTAGTCTCTTAAAATGACCTTTCGGTTGAATTTTTAACGGCGCGTCGCATAAGTTAGCTGCGTTCCTAATACGAAAATAAAACCGCAAACGGAACTGTAAAATATATTCCAAATTGTGGTCACCCTAATGCATGAGAAAGTTTTAACTCATTGGCTTTAAAAATTCAGAGGCACAACTGACATTGGAGTGTCGAACCCCTATTACCATTAAGCAAGTCACTTCTACAATGTTTCTCATCGGAAAACTTTATATTATTCTTCGGAATTTGATACTGAAGATTCTTTAGATGTGTATTTAATGATTCCGCTTTCAACCCGGCTCGAGTTCACGAACGATTTTATAAAAGAGAGTAAGGGTTTACGTAAAATGGTACGGCTGGAATAATTTGAGTGAGTTCGTAGAAATTTTAAAGCATTTTGTTGAAGTAAACTAGTTTCTAAAACAAGATAAGAAAATATTCTCGGTAGCTAAAACTGTTTTTTTTTTCTTATATTTTGCTTCATTAGGTATACAATCAAAACTGAAGATTGAAATGATACCTCACACACAATAAAAAATTACAATATTCATGCATTTCTAGCAATAAGAGAAAAAAACGCGTATACTTAAATAATTATTCATAAAAAACTACTCTCTTTAAGTTCATTCGCCTCTAAACAGTCTCTAACTCACTCATGACATGTCAATTGCTTTCCGCTTCGATAAATTGTAGTTCGTAGGTTCGAACCCTAACAGACGCTTTTCTTTGTGCAAATTATCACCACCACTGTTCTCAAAACGGCGAATCTTGAAGAAATCGGCATCCAAAAAAAGACATATTATGCTACCTACCAATACCTACCGGGTCTACGTGATGGCGGAGTAATACCCACTGCCTCCACAGGAGTCCTGGGTCCCAACAAGGGAAACAATATAAGCCGATAATGCTATACCAGAAAAAAACTGCCTCAAAGTCAAGTTATTCCTCCGATCTTATCATAAAGCAGAACCTGACCTTTACAACCTCATAAAACTGTTAATTTCTTCCTAGGTCTTCGCCCCTTAGAGATAAAAAAGCCGTGTGCACAAGACCGGGTATCCTGTTTTTTTTATAATCAAACACCTTTGTCTTTAATGTGGGTAAGCAGACCGTGAACACATGTCTTAGGCGCGTGCCTTACGCGCGCTGCTTTTGTTTAAAAATGCAAAAAAAACAAGGGAGCCAGGTCGTGACTCGTGCGGCCATAGTCATTAAATGCTCTTATTATTTTTATTTTTCATGGTATTATAGCTATAGCTGGCTCCTGCCAGAAAAAAAAGGCTACCTCCGCCAGGAGGCGGAGATAGCCTCTTTTTTTATTATAACTGGTGTAGGTTTGTATATATTATTGCAAAAGGAGTAACGTTTAGCATAATATAGCACCCTAATTGCGTATCCATTTCAATCATTTTGAAGTATATTGCTAATCTATTGCTCCATAGGTTCTAAAACAGTATCTGCTCGACAATGTATATAACGCATTGAATTTTGTTGCACTGTCAAAATGAAACCTATTGGGCTTGATAGTGTTTTACGCAATTACCCTGCAGATTAGAGCACTTCCAAAGAGATTCCAGTTTGTTGCCTTTACTGTATGCTCATTGGTTCTGTTCTTTAATAGGTAATTAAGTTACTATGAGCTCACACAGTAACAGTTTTTGACGGTTTTTATTTTAATTGAGGCGCAATTCTCGTTGTCTATTCGAACAATAAATAGGTTATACTGCGATTATTAATACAGCAAAATCGACCAGTATTCCAATTATGTAACACACTTTTCAATGACTTCCCAAGCCATTGCTTCACATGTTTCAACACGCAAAATAACGCAATGAATATTGTCCTATTGTCAAACGAAATGATATAGCATTTTTTACCGTCCTAAGCAGTTAAACTGCAGGTTTATTGCGCGCATCCCAAGTAAGATAACGTATACAGGGTTCACAGCTGTTTATTAATAAAACAACCGCAAATTCCACCGCATCCGAGCGCTCCGGAAGAAGCAGAGTATGTAAGGCTTCCAGTACGGCGCAGATCATTGTACTACTGGAATGAAGTAATGCCTTTATTTCTTATTAATTTATGTGCGTCCTTGCAAGTTACGGAGGAGAGATATTGGGTGAAATAAGGCATAACGCTAATAGGTAGTCAGATTAATTACACCTATTATGTAGGTAAATGTTGATGTAGACAGCCTCCGTGGCGTAGCGGTAGCGGACGCGGCCGCTGCGCAAGGTGGCGCGGGTTCGATCCCCGTACAGTTCAAGTATTTGTATGCATGAATATGAATATTTGTACTGGTCCGGTCGTGCCTCGGAAAGCACGTTAAGCCGTTGGTCCCGGTTGCCCTACGAACATCTAGTGGCAGTCGTTACGGGTTGTTGGAGCCCTCAAAAGTCCTACAATTGGTCTAACTGCAATGCTTCGATGTCGCCTTCGGGTTGTGGAGGTCAGACGGAGTCGCTTCATGGAAAATGTCGAAGTTTAGCCATATCAGCAGTTGGACTGGTAAAGCGAACCCCACACTCCAAAGCTGAAAAGGCTTCGGATGCGACTGGGATTAACGCTGGGATGATGATGATGTAGGTAAATGTTGGAAATTCGACGGTTCACCATCCACTTTGTTCTTGTACAATACGATTATTACTAAAAATAATTAAATGTCTTGCAAGAGTTTTGAAGAATTTGGGTAAGTTTAATGAATACTTTAATAACATCAGAAAAAGGCAGCAAAATACCTATCTACCCTAACGTATTACTTCGTTGCATTATTTACGTTTTAGAGCAGCCACATCTTCGACCATATCATCATCCCAGCGTTAATCCCAGTCGCATCCGAAGCTTTTCAGCTTTGGAGTCTGGGGTTCGCTTTACCGGTCCAACTGCTTATATGGCTAAACTTCGACATTTTCCATGAAGCGACTGCCGTCTGACCTCCACAACCCGAAGGCGACATCGAAGCATTGCAGTTAGACCAAATGTAGGACTTTTGAGGGCTCCAACAACCCGTAACGACTGCCACTAGATGTTCGTAGGGCAACCGGGACCAACGGCTTAACGTGCTTTCCGAGGCACGACCAGACCAGTACAAATATTCATATTCATGCATACAAATACTTGCACTGTGCGGGGATCGAACCCGCGCCACCTTGCGCAGCGGCTGCGTCCGCTACCGCTACGCCACGGAGGCTGTGTGTGTGTCTTCGAACATATGAAGCAATGAATTGGCAATTTGCTTCGAAATGAACCCAACTAATAGGAATGGCGCATTACGGAATTAGGGTGCTGTAATCTATATGGTGTACAGAATAATGAGTATTCTATTCTATTCTATTCTATTTATTAACGCCTTATATTGTATCTTTCTCGAGTAAGAAAACGTTATTACTAATGAATCCTCATACATAATAATACTCCCTACTTATGTATTATTTATGCAGATACACATCCGTTCATTTGTCATTCAATCACGTTGGAAGGCGATGATTATTTCCGCAAAAATAGCCTCGTACGTGGTATTTGGGAAAATGTGTGTTGAATGTCTATTCGAGACGGATCTTTGACGTATGACGTCCATAAAGATAGAAAAATGTGTTTGACTATTTCTTAGGCACTGTCGATCCTCAGATGTCTCGAAGATTTTATTATCATAGACATCATGAGTGTTACGCGCATTTTTCATTGGACTTTTAAAATTATTTATAGTGTTATTTATTAGATAAAAGCGCGTGACTTTTGTAGTAAAAAGTGCATTCAGTAAATAATTCATAAAGAACATTGAAATATCACAGCATAGTGGCCACATCAAGACGTTGCTTCAAACCTCCTTCGTAGTTGGTTCACGCGGCCGTCTTTTTCAACTGTCATTGGCGAAATCCGCTATTATTGTGAACTATAATTTTTCAAAGAATTTCTATAATTTATTTTGTTACACGTGTTATTGGCAAAATTGTGGTATCTATTCCACAGAGGCCATTGATCAAGAGTTGAGGTTGAATCTCACCTTGAAAAAAGAAGAAAAAGACATAGGACAGACGTTTTCCTATCCGAAAAGCTGCACCTACCGGGTCCAGTCAAATCATAGTAGGGCCCACGCAAATATTTACGTACAAAACTATTAATCAATATCGGCCCAGCCGTTTAGAAGGAGCTTAGTGCAGATACATGTATACAGAAGAATTGTGTCTATGAGACAAACTACTAAACAAATAAAAACAGTCTTATTAGGCTATTTATAAACCCTATAAAATTAATACTAATAGCACGCGCACACCCTAACCGAACCTAGCTTATCAAGAACAATGCATTTTTAATAATTATAAACTAGTGCTTGACTGCAATCCCGCCTGATGGTAGGCAGAGATGCAATCGTTGATGGTAAAGCGCGCTAGTTTATTAAGCCTATTCACTCAAAAAACTGAGTAAATGGGAAGGAACACGGCAGTTGAGCGAGGTGATGCAATGTTATTAAACCTTGCGATGTGTGCCGGGTACGATGCGCCAAATGTTGTTGTGTCGGGAGTTTGAATCCAGCAACACGAGCGCCAGCGGGAGATTGATCTGGAGACCCTCCACGACCAAACAACATTTGGCGCATCGTACCCGCCACACATCGCAACACAACTGCTCAGACCCGTCCTCCGTACGGCTTCAGCAGACATCATGTCGAATACGACGAATCGCTTGGCGGCAAGACTATGCCTGGTGGGTGGTAACTTCTGCCGGCAGCCGATGGCCTACCGACGAGAAAACATAAACTGAGGAAACATGTAAATCTGTAATTATTTCCTAATGTTTATAACCACAAAACACAATCCTCTCGAATTATGATTAACAAGTTACTCACATGAATTTGTAACCATATTATTTACACTCACACGAATGCATTACTTACATACGAAACGTAAAAAGAACAAAACAAAAAACAATAGCCTAAGAACAATATAGCGCCTAACACCGACAGTTACCCACTATCGCTGCTATCATCAGCAGTTTATTAGACTGCGCACGAGTCGGTCACACCCGATGATTCCGATACAGATGTCCTATATCCCTTTCCCTCACTCCTATGTACCACGGAGGGGTCGAGTATACTTGGCTCTTTCTTGCGCACACCATGTGATTAATTCGAGAACACGTGCCGGAAGGTGCGTGTTTAAATATTCACGATGAATAAAATCGAATTATTAAACGGATCTCCGGTAAGTGGGTACGTGGCATGCAAATTATATGACATGGTGAAAGATAGGTAAAATAAATGTCGATGGCTAGACTATTAATATCCATTGGAATCATTTTGAAACATATTTTATTTTATTTATTGGCCTATCTACAATAGGTTAGTTGACTAAAAAAACTAATTAGTCCGTCAGTCAGATTTCCAAAAAAATAGACACGTATTTTTTCTTTTTTCATATAAACAAAAACTGAAGACGATACAGTGCGTTGAAAACTTGTGTAACGTCACTCATTGCTATACTTTTTAGCAACGAGTGACATCACCAGCTCCCACACCTGATCTTTGATGCCTTTTATATTTGTCAATTTTTATTGATTTGATAAAACAATAACGTATCCAATATTTTTCTATAATCTGAATGACGGAGTAAATAGAATCATTTATTTTTTACCTAGGAAACATCCTTATTCTTAGACAATAACTTAACAATAATACAAGCAAGATATAAATATAGTGTACAACAAAAATTAAAAAACAAGAATTATGACACAATTAAAAGTTATACAAAGTGCAGAAATAACTTTACAGCAACCAATGTGAAGTTAGCAAAGAGTAAATAAAAACAAAAAATCAGCATCGATATTCTTATTTATCAATATTCTATTATATCAATATCATCAATATTACCTATCCTTTGTTCCGTAATATGTTCGAAAAATTATCTACTCAACAACGTTAATAATGCAATGAATCTTATTGAACTGTCAAAATGATACCCATTGCTACTGATGGAGTTTTACGTAATTACTCTGTTGGTTAGAAAAGGTGTGACAAATAGAGAAGTAAGAACGAAAAAGACATGTTGCGTACTCCATCATCATTACCATTCTCCAGCTCTTATTTCAATTTATTTGGGGACGCCATTACAAATCTTTGTGCTATGCAATCCAAACTGTTAAGTCCTCACTACCCCAACTTGGCATCGTAGTTCCTCAACAAACCACTGCTGATTCTGTGTGAATAATATAATATATGTATATTATACAGAAATTATTGCTTTAAAAAAGATGGCGCCTGTATACGTGCCCAGCATAGGAATGGCGAAAATTCACATTGGGATCGAATGAACATTTAATTTAATTAATTTGATGTATCCATTGATTTCAGGTATCCAGGCCCATATAAACATATACATACTTCATTAATATGAAAACTTAAAAATGCTATAAATATATACAGTATGTTAAATAACAGAGGGCGTTCCCTTAAACTCGTTAATATATATCATTAATAGATTAAAATAAAAATATCAGCATAGAAAAAATAAGCATAAAAAAATCCGAATAAAAAAAAAATTCTAATTGGAAATAAATTTGAAACCTCCTGTTTTAAATCAAAATAGTAGTCGTCATGTATAAATAAATTGCGACGTTGCCGTCTTTCATGTTCGCGTGTACAGTGTGTTTCTTTTACATGTCAATTTAAAATTTTTATTGAATATTTTCTTATTGGAAAAAAATTTAAAACATTTTGTTTTCGAATGGAAATATTTTTTTTAGCATGTATGTATGCTATACTACTTCGGGTTAACGGGAACGCCCTCTGTTAGTTAACATACTGTATAACATACGTAAGTAACTACAGCTAATGCTAATATAAAAGTCCAAAACCAATAAGAAAATGACTAATTTAAACGTTGTTAATGTTCAAAATGTAATGCCATCTCAGCGGCAAACAGATGTCAAAAACTCGTCAAGAATGTAATCAAATTAGTCAAGATTTCAAAAGGATTTTTGTCTTCAATTTGCGGAAATTGCCACTCAAGTATAAACATAAAAAGAAAACACGAAACCTTTACGTAGGTATTTTCTCTGGCTATCAGTACGAGCATACACTTTATCTCCGAGAAAAAAACGTAAATTGTGCTAACATACTTGCAAACCGTGACGAGGGTGAGCAACCAAGCGATGCGCAGGAGCAACGGCCTGTGCAATACTTGCTGAGGCTTTCTTGCAAAACATGTATTTTGTTTTATGATGTTATTATTATGTAGGATGATCATTTGGTCTTAGAAAACCAACATGTACATTTTTTTTTTTTTATATATATACCTATGTTGTAAACTAGCGCTTGACCGCAATCCTGCCTGATGGTAAGCAGTGACGCAATCGTTGATGGTAAAGCGCACTAGTTTATTAAGAGCCTATTCACTCTAGCCTTGAAAACACTCAAATTGTAGTCCGACGGTAACACCGCCGCTGGCAATAAAAGGTTTGACCGACCTGAAACCCATTTATTTATTTATCATTTATAGAATTCAGACCCTGTTGAAAAGTATGTGAATAGTAGAATGCACGCCAGTTCCATACAAAGAGAAACCTACGTTTTGGAATGGACGACTTCAGCGAATGAGCTTTATCTTACTGACTGACCGACCCTTTGAACCTTTGATTTACTAACATGAAAATTTTGTCTTTGACAATACGAAAATGAAAAATAAAAATTTTAATAAATATTCTGGATGTCGATGCTATTTTTTTTTTTTTTGCTTTGGATGGGAAATCATCAAATGACCTCTCCCGCTCTGGGCGGAGCAGAAGGGCGTGTCAGACTTTTACTGACTAAAACCCACCCGTGTTCCTTCACTTGCCTTTGTGCCAGAAACACGGTTTCTTTTTTAAATAACCCGCAACCCGGGCCCGCATGTCGATGCCATAGTTCACAATTGCACTAACTACGAAAATGACATTTCTGGGGCGAGAGCTTTAAACTTTTTAAAAGTTTTAACAAAAAAATGCATTTATTCATAGGGGTAGTCCTTTTACTCCATCATATCTGAATATTGTAATATTAGTTTAAAGGTAACCTTTTCAATGAATGGCCAAATAAACATGAAACTGTACTGTTGGGCATAAGACTACCCAGCAATAGCGCTCATGACTACGAGGTAGTCTAAAAAAACAGGAAAAAAGACGAAATATTAAATAACCCACTCATTACCATATTTTACATATATAAATCTCTCGTCAGCTCAAACAATAACCCGGAACATTCTACATATTGGAAACACAATTTAAACCTCTGGAATTCAAGTCCCGATATCGCCACTTTAAGACATCATAATTTAATGTCAGTTTGGTATTGTGCCAAACCCGCCTCCTATATTGCCTCTTATATCGCAATTTACTCATTTCTCGAGTCGAAACCTCTTGGAGAAGGTGACTTCGCAGTTTCTTTAGACCTTTGGAGACGTCCTTAGTGGGAAATTAGAAACATGGGACCTTTATTCTTCTATGTTTTGACACAAGTTTCATTATTTTTTGTACCTATTACTTGTGAGATGGCCTTTGAGATGGGTTCTATTTGCGATAATATTTTTACAATTGTGATATACAAGCATATAAAAATCATTCAAAATGTTTCTAAGAAACCGTTTCTTCTTCAATCCCTTATTCGTCCAGATTAATACAATGAACACAAAATTCATCTAAAACTGCATCCGAAAAACACTGCAGCATTTCGCTATAAATACAACCGAAATGTTGGCAACAACTGCAAAACAAAAAATCCTTTGACATCGTCCTGTCACGTCAAACGTATATTTTTAATTTCTTTTGTGGACAATACTGAAGATAGTGTAATGAGTTCGTCTGTCGACAGCCGTACTGGCTGTCACGGTTTATAACTCAGATAATATAACGCTGGTGTATGCAATATGACGACGGGACGCAACTTTCTACGATGTGCACACACCCCAATGAACTGACGAGGAGTTTTAATAAAACTGTTTTGTTGGGAATAATGTAAGTGAAACCAATCAGACCCTGATTTTGTGTTTGTTGTGGCAGTATCACAAATAATATCCTTTGACTGTAACGGTTTGTTGTTTGATTCGTAGAAAAGATTGTGTTAAAAATAGAGAAAATATTGAAAAGGGAATTTAAAAGTTTCTATCTTTTTGGTGATTGTTGACTACTTGACGAACCTCTTCGTATCATAGTTATCAGTGTTAATCACCTAGTAAACTAATTTATTGATTACAAAATTTTGTAGACCAGTCAATGTAAAATTGAGGAATTAGTTAATTAATTAATATTAAACATAAATAGAGCTCTATAATCACAAAACAGCAGAAGCGAAAATTTTATACGTACTATATAATCATATACCAAATTTCAAACCAAGAATTGCGTCAATAGAACAGCATAATGTTTTAAAACATTATTGAGTCAAGGTCTCTAAAATTAATTTCTCAGTGGAGATTTATACAAATTACGCGGACCTTAATAAATTAATTCTCTGACTCCGTATAATTTCGTTAATACGGAGTAAAAACGGTTTCCAATAATAACAACGCTGAAATATTTTGACGTAAAAACAGGCGAGGAGCTCAAAGGCATCCCCGGAATTGATAGGAAACCACGAAACAATATTCCGGTGGATTCCTCCGTCGATAATATGATGTTTCCGCTAGAACGGCAGCCTAATGCGTCCTCCCGGAATCCCTTCAATTTTGTGCCAGATTATTTTGGGCAAAAATAAAAATTGTTTTATACAAATATCTGTGAAACTGATTTTCGTTAGCTATTGTTCTGTTTGGGTTAAAGAATTGAATGCGGTTATTGTTCGGACTGTTTTAATTTCCACTCGCGTAGTTGAATTAGATAATAGAGCAGATAAATAGTTCAATGAACGCGAACGATATAATGTTTCTTACTTTTGGAATATTGAAAACCTGTCCAATACTACAGTTTTTGAACAAACAGTGAAATAACAAAGACCGCTTCATAAATTCCCTTGGCAATCAATAAGCGACAAACTGCGTCAGTGAATAAAATAATTTAACCCGAAAATGTCCATGCTCCTAAAGTTATCGTCGAACATGACAGGTGCCCAACGCTCATCCGACCCAATTGGCTTGGTATTTATGAAACCCAGCGGGTCTAACCACTGGCGCGAAAAGATCCCTGGAGTGCTGCGGCAAATTCACCCGTTAATATTGATTCTGCCAATACCACGAAATGTTTTAATTTTTGTCCTGCCTTTTCGGAATTTGAGCCATCCGGGACGTAGCCCAGTTATTGTGCCCCGCGTTCCGGAGCATGTTGGGATGGATTGGGCTTTTCGCCAAAATTATTCTTTTGAATAACATGTGCCTGGACCGATCTACGAGTAGAATTTGTTCTGAATGTAATTGAACAATATTTGGACACGATGAAACTAATTGTCTTCCCAAATCTGTCTACTATCGTAACCTAACAACCACGGATTTTTGGCTCATTCTCGGATTGTCTAAATTAATAAAAAAAAAAACCTGCATTATATCATAGCCCAATATTGATCACTGCCGTTTGTATGTTATGAAATTAACAAGTTTTACCTTTTTATTTTGAACACACAAAAGCAAAACTATTTTTTTAATAACCATTTAAATATTTTTTCCAGGTGTCCATTCAGTTCGGATCATCAACATCCGAGTTCCCGACGTCATTCAATATGGAACCAAAGACTCTATCACACTGGACTGTGACTTTGTCACGAACAACGTCACCGGTCTAGTGGTCAAGTGGTTTTTCATGGACAAGACGCAACCGGTGTACCAATGGATTCCACCACAGAAACCTCAAGTTCTAGGAATTTTAAGAAACAAGGTAAGCAATTGTTACTGTTATTTTTAAATGGTGTTAAAAAAATATAAGCTTTTCGAGGTTGTAAATTATTTTTTTGATTTGTTCCATTTACGTAACATTGTACATCACAAATGCACGTAGCATACCAGGAATTGAAATGTGTGCTTTCTAATAAGTAACAATAAAAAAAATTATTCAGGTGGACCTGTCATACAAAGTATCACATAATCCATATACGCAGCATCGAGCAATCCACATCACGTCACCTGTTCCCGAGCTGACTGGAAACTACACTTGCGTAGTATCCACTTTTCTTGCGGAAGACGAAAAGACCAGGCCAATGACTATATTTGGTAAGTCGAGAGTTTAGTTTAACCATTCTTTGCTAGCAACAAAATCATCAAAGTATTATCATCAGCATTATCTGGCCCGCTCGTCCCATTACACATCGCTTTCTTTCAAGCGTGATCTAAATCAAGGGCGAGCCCGACCAGTTATAAAAAATTATTCATCATCGTTGTCATCATCCGTATCCTAAATTCACTCACTGCTGTTGATAGACTTTGCTGTGATAGCGTTATTATAGTTGCCAGCTTTAAGTGCATCTTATCATAATTAAACTTGAATAATTGACAAAAGTTCAGTCTGCTATTACAGTAGAGTCAGAATGGTTGATCAGGGATCTCATAATGATCGATTTTGGCAAGTTTTGTAATCTATTAATAAAATTGTGTCATTGTGACTTTCCAGTGGTCAATTACTGATATTGTATTTCATATTAATAAATGTTTAAATTGAGTAGTAGTTTTTTTAGAAAATCATTACTACTAACGGGTTTTATTATAATGACAATACGACCATGTCCTTCTTTCACCATTCCATTACCAGACGATTGACCGATAATTAATCGATCATTATGGGTTACGAACTTTTCACAATGACAATGGAATCGTATTGGAATGACATATTTATAAAAAAAAAACAGACTAGGGCAATTGCGTAATAAGCTATCAGTAGCAATGAGTTTAATTTTGACAGATTCATAATATCACACACTCAGATCAACTTAAAAAATAAACAATGAAAATTCATTAATCCCTAGAAATCAAGGCAGGAAATTTCTGCCTATCAATTATTGACAATGCACAAATGAAATGCGCCGTAGATGCAATACGTACATAATATAGTGGTGGTCGCTACTGGACGCGGTACAATGAGCTTTGTCCTGAGTCTAAACGGAAATTACTCTGTGGAAGTTTATCTGCAGGTGCGCCCAGAGAACGTTTTAGTATAGTTTAGATTACAGTTGCTCATTTGGGGGTTGGTGAAGTTTTTGTTTGTTAACGTGTGCTCTTTTTTTGTTTGAATACAGTTGACGTAAGGTTGACGTAAGTTGGAGCACGTATAATTCTGCTGATAAAAAAATGTAACAGTATTGAAAATGTTTAATTTCAACTTTAAATTAGTATAGTATTTGTTTTTTTTTTTTAATAATAATTATAAACTAGTGGTTGACTGCAATCCCGCCTGGTGGTAAGCAGTGTTGCAATCGTTGATGGTAAAGCGCACTAGTTTATTAAGCCTATTCACTTAAAAAACTTAGGAATAGGAAGGATGACGGCAGTTGAGCGAGGTGATGCAATGTTAAACCCAAGACCAACACGGCCAAACGATGCTACGCTAGAGAGAGATTGATCTGGAGACTCTCCACGACCAAACTCCCGACACAACAACATTTGGCGCATCGTACCCGCCACACAACGCAACACAACTGCTCAGAGCCTCAGACCCGTCCTCCGTACGGCTTCACCAGACATTATGCCGGAACACGACGAATCGCTTGGCGGCAAGACTTTGTCTGGTGGGTGGTAACTTCTGCCGGCAGCCGATGTTATGGCCTACCATCGAGAACAACGTTACCATACAAAAGCTTCTTACGGCATTTGATGTGAAAGTAATCTGTGCTTCATATTATGTATATCTTTATTGTATACCGTTTTTCATCAATTACTGTTCACTTGCCATGTGGACGCCATGAAACATACTTTGTCAAATTTCACCAAATAGGTATACAAATTTCTTCATCAAGCTTTTTATAGAGAGCTTTTTATAGCTTCTCATAGAGAGAAGGATTGCGCGTAATCGCCACGTTTGCTCAATGCGGGTTGGTGATTTCAGACTTAAAGTCCAGGTTTCCTCAAAATGTTTTCCTTCACCTTTTAATCAGTCCAAGATATACTTAGATGTCGTGGTGGCCTAGTGGTTAAAACACCAGCCTCTCAAGTACCTACCTGCTCAATGCGAGTTGGCTATACAAAAATTTATCTTCCAAAAATTCTGCGCATCGTAATAATGAATTATTTTTAAAACTATTCATTTTGTGAATCATTTATGACACTAATGTATTCATTCCTAATGGAAAAAATGCGATCAAATATATCAAATATAAAATAAATTATGTCAGTATATCTAATAAAAGTTATCATATTTCATTTTATAATGATTGTTCTTTGTTGTTAATAGAAATTACATCTCGTTGAAGAAAAATAATGAAATGAAAATGCGTTCGTCTAGAAATTTCTATAAAGTTTCCTTAGTAATATTTCCTTGCGAAACTACGGGTTTTTAATAAAAGCTAACTTAAAGTGTATTACGAAGAAGGTACGGTGGACTGAAAGTCAAAGAAAGCAAGCTAATGGAATACAAATGGCTGTTTTGCTTATATTACAAAATCCATCAATATTTGAAGCAATAGTACCTACTGGTGTTCGACGCATTTATAATGAGCTGGAAGAGTCTGAGGCGCTTTAGAGAAAGCAATTAACTAAAGTTGTGCTTAAATGTTACAGTGTTAATGAGAAAATTGAAAAAAAAATTGGTTTATTGGTAATACACCGTATAACTATAATATCTAATACAAAGAATGTAATGCTAAAACGGCCTTTTTTCTGGATGGGAAATCATCAAATGACCTCTCCCGCTCTGGGCGGAACAGAAGGGCGTGTCAGACCTTTACTGACTAAAACCAACCGGTGTTCCTTCGCTTGCCTGTGCACTAGGTCTAGGCAAGTACCAATGTAACATTTCTAAGTTATATGTACTTTCTCTGAGTTTATACTTGCATAAAATCAGTGCGTCACACAACGATCGATAATTATCCATACTATCATAAATCAATATATCGTATGTGACAGAACTCCTTACGACGTTTACGGTTATGTCTGTTCTAGCTCATTATATTCTGGTTTTTTAACCACGCGTTGTGACACTACTCTGGTGCGCAATGTATGAAAAAGCGTAGTGTCTCAGTAGCTGCAACCAATGAGATAATACTGTCCGCCAAGGTATTAAGGCATCTTATCTTAAAAACATTATACTTACCAAAGCCATAGCTCCAACTCTTTTCCATACAACTTAACTCCTTGTACAATAAAAGCAGTATCCATTACCGTTCGCGTGATCATAGACAGTAGATATTGTGTTCCTAATACATAGCCGTTCGCACAAACTCTGCTAGCAATGACATTTGCATTACAGGCTGTTAGGGCAATAGCGACGGTAAAAGCAAAGATAAAACGAGTAAATAAGAATTATTTAAGTTATTGCAACGTGCGGTTTGTTTTTGCGGAATAAACTATTTTTCTTTCTTCCTTTTTATGGAAGATTGGCAAAAAAGCATGTGCATGAAGGCTCATGCACATGCTTTTTTGCTTAAAAAGAGGCTCTAATCAGTAGCTGTAAAAATTCTAGTTAAAATAATAAACCGTTTTTCATTAACTGTTAGGCAACTACTATAAACTCAACATTGGTTTTAGATCGTAACTTTATAGATTTTTATTATGTATTAGTCTACAATAAGTTATCTTTTACGATTGTTATTAATGTAAATCTTAATAATACAAATTAAAATACCTACTCTAAGAATTGATAGATACCAAATTTTCGGTTCCATATTCTTGAATATAAAATCATAACAAACCTGTCATCGCTGTTCATAGGTTATTAACTATACGTTAGATGTCACACTTTTCAATATCACAATAATCAATTCCAAAATTCTGCGTTCCTAGTATCGTTGCCACCTACTTACTACAGGCAGTGTGCCATCTCATAACTTTCGAACATGTAGAGGATAGGATTAAAAATCTGTTCCAATATCGTTTCATATGATCCAAAGAAGTCGTACTCTTGGTATGTATACATATATCAATATATGTAGGTATACTAGGTGACATGTGTGACAGCCTCCGTGGCGTAGTGGTAGCGGACGCGGCCGCTGCGCAAGGTGGCGCGGGTTCAACCCCCGCACAGTGCAAGTATTTGTATGCATGAATATGAATATTTGCACTGGTCTGGTCGTGCCTCGGAAAGCACGTTAAGCCGTTGGTCCCGGTTGCCATACGAACATCTAGTGGCAGTCGTTACGGGTTGTTGGAGCCCTCAAAAGTCTAACAATTGATCTAACTGCAATGCTTAGATATCACCTTCGGGTTGTGGAGGTCAGACGGCAGTCTCTTCACGGAAAATATTAAAGTTTAGTAAAACTCAGCAGTTAGACTGGTAAAGCGGACCCCAGACTCCAAAGCTGAAAAAAAAGCTGCGGATGCGACTTGGATTAACGCTGATATGATGATGATGATGACTAGATGACATGTGCGAAGTATTCGCACATCAATCGAAAATTTACGAAAAAGCCTTAAATGTGACTAATTTGTATATTTTTCTAGAAAACCTTTTATGTATATTTATAAATTATAAAAGATATACTTACATAAAGTACGTATAAGAACAGGTATATCATTTACTTACAAATACGTTAACGTATTATTAGTTACTGTGCGGGAGGTACGTACTTAAGTACGTATTTGTAAGTAAATGATCCGTTCTGTTCCACCAATTGTATTTTATAATCCTTTTCATTTGATACAATGAAAAATTTAATATTAATGTTATGTCACGCATCCGTTAGTATTTTTCAATTACATTTATTATTCAAATAACAAATCTGGTACAAAATTGAATTCAATTTTATGTTTTTACAAATCCTCCTAAATAAACAACGAGTTTGCTATTATCTGTTTGTTTCCGGATGACAATTTTCAATCATATTCATATACGGTCAGCAAAAAAGCGAAATAAAAATTAAGGTTTTGAAATCGGAAGACATGTTTTATATTACCTACTTCAGACACCTTTGTAACAAAATTAAACCTAACACTAAAATATTATACTACCTATACAAGTAAGTACATAAAACAAAATAAAAGAAATTATGAGCTCATTGGGAATCCATATTTTTTTTACATCGCTGTCAAAGGGACAAAAATCTAATTGACGCTTTAGGTGGTGATGCTGATTCTTCAGGATAAAAATAAGCTAGCCCTCCGGGGCCCTATGCTGCGTTTTTTATAAATCATTCCAACATAAATCCATTGTGATAACATTTCATAATCTGCTAAATATTTGATGGTCGGTCAATAGGGATGTGTCCAAGATATGAAAATCATAAGAATAATTAGTTCGCCTTATAGATAATAAAAAAAAATAAGACCCGTATTTTTTATTTTGTCGAAATTACCAAAAACTACTGAGATATAGCGTATTAAAGTTACGGAGTGGGGGCTGATTACGTTGGTACAAAATATACCACGGCGTGACGTCATGAGATAAAATAAAATAAAAATAATAACATAATATAAACGTCATAATATAAAAACAATATATCTTCCTAAGTATTTGAATGAAAGAAAAAGCAAAAAATACGTATTCAATATTCTTTATAAATCTATCTGATGCACATTAAATTATTTTTTAGGACACAGCCCAATTATCGGTCCGTCATCTCGTAATGAAATTGTGATAGAATAACATTGCCGAATTGCCATTATTATTATATAACCCGTTAGTAGGTCAGTGGGTGGGTGTGATTGACCACTGGAAAGTCATAATGGCACCATTTTATTGGTAGTTTAGTTTTACTTGTCAAAGTTGATCATTATAAGATTATTGATCGACCATTATGACACTAGGGCCCAAGTCGCGTACGAACGTAGTAGTGTATGACGACTCGACTAATCGCTTGGCGATGTCCTGAAAAACTATGAAACTATGAACACAAGGCTCTCACCACATATCTTCTTCGCGTTTGTGTCAATTCACTGATTTCAGAGTTACTCATTCAGAATAATTTGATTCACAGTACCGGAAACAAAGTTCGACATGATTCAAGACCGATTGGACGACCAATATCTGAACATCATCTGCTCAGTCGAGGGCGTCTTCCCCAAACCAGAGCTTGTCATCTTAGCTGGAAATAGGTAAGGATTAAAACTAAACTAATGTTTTATAAGCAATGTAAAAAGAAGCCGGATACTTAGATGTATCCTTATAGATATGTCGAAATTCCTACTACACATACCAAGTAGCCGGCTCGAAGGATCAATATGAGACACCTATAATATCAGCACCAATCATCAATGGAATATCGTAGTTGCTTACATAATTCATATGAACCCATATTGTCACTATAATTCATGGATTTTCCAGCCAGAATTAGCAAAAAGAAAACTTCCGAGTCTAAGGTAAATAGATATTTCTCGAGCAGAATTGTAATCTATACAGAACTGACTTGAAATTCTTTTAGAAGTACAAAAGTAGATTCTTCATATAAATGTTTAATCATCATCAACCGTTTATCGTCCCACTGCTAGGCACAGGTCTTCTCTTATACAGGGAAGGATTTAGCGTAATCACCATGCTTGCTCAATGCGGGTTGGCGATTTCAGACTTAAAGTCCATGTTTCCTCAAGATGTTTTCCTTCATCTTTTAATCAGTCATTTGTGTCCAAGATATACTTAGAAAGTACATATAACTTAGAAAAGTTACATTGGTACTTGCCTGACCTGTTACTTGAGAGGGTGGTGTTTTAACCACTAGGCCACCACGACTTTAATGTATAGAATAAATATAATTTATAAAGCATTCTTAGAACGAATTCGTTTTGGGAATTCCTTTAGCATTAACCTATCAACAATCAATCTCGAGATACTAACACGAAGCCCTTGTATCCTGTGCAATTCACATATCGATAGCAAGGATCAAAACTCAAAGCTCACCGAGCATATAGGTATTAGCTATAATATGTATGTAGGTATCAACATCGCACGCCTGGAGTTACGATGTCATGCTAAATTGAACCCCTAGTGCTGCTTACTCGCTGATAGGTTTATGTGAAGCTGCAGATCTTCTGTCTAGGAATGGTATGCGATTCTGCAGGAAAGACTTTATTCACACTTGAATAAATATGTATGTAATAATGTGTATTTTAGCTTGAGATTCTTAGCACAGTACAATGAACGAAAGAATGTTCATTAAATTCTATACTTATGAGGAAAAGGAGATTCTGTGAAATTATCTGTAAATAGAGTTATGTAACCCACTCTTACTCTCAATTTATGTAAAACACTTTAAAGTATATTGCTTATCCAATGCTCCATATGTTCGTAAAATGTATCTATGCTATTTAAATTACCTTTCAGATTTGTTTTGTTGAGCAAAGGAGTGTCAAATCTGAAAGGTCCATTGCTCCATGTGTTCAAAAACTGTGCCTACTCAACAACGTAAAAAATGCAATGAATATTGTTAAACTCTCAAAATGAAACCCATTGCTACTGATAGTGTGTTACGCAATTACCCTGCTGGTCTCAGTCTCATTTCGGCGACAAACAAATGTCAAGAACTTCTCAGAATGTAAGGAAATTAGACGTATTTAATGATACCGAGATCGGACTTTGAACATCCTTAAAATTTGCAGAATTACCCCTCGCACATTTCCAATAAATTATGTAGTAGAAAATAAATTCCGATGAATTGCTTGGAATGGTGCGCAACGGCTGACACTTCCGGACGTCCGATTGGTTCCTGAATAATACCGGATACGATCACTTGAATGTTCCTCAATCTTGAAACATAAGGCGGGATATTGCTACAGAACACGGCTTATTTGAGTATTGTCTGCCTTTAGGAAATTCAGTTTAAAAGATGAGAAGATGTGTTTGTTTGAATTCGGTCCTGAATTTTGAAGACTTATTTAGGGCGTTGTGACTTGATTTATTATCGCATGTACCAAAGTTATACTCGTATAAATTATTTAACTTACCATGTAATCTACATAAGGATCATCATTATCTCAGCATAATTCCAGTCGCATCCAAAGCTTTTTCAGCTTTGGGGTCTGGGGTCTTCTTTACCAGTGTAACTGCTGATTTTGGCTAAACTTAGATATTTTCCATGAAACGACTGCTGCCTGACCTCCACAACTTAAAAGCGATATCTAAACACCGCTGTTAGACCAATTGTGGACTTCCATTAGATGTCCGTATGGAAACCGGGACCAACTTAGCGTGCTTTCCGAGGCACGACCAGACCAGTGCAAATATTCATATTCATGCATACAAATATTTGCACTGCGCGAGGATCGAAATTGTACCTCCTTGCGCAGCGGCCGCGTTCGCTACCGCTACGCCACCGAGGAAAATATCGAAGTTTAGCCAAAATCAGCAGTAAGTCTGGAAAAAGTGGGCCCCAGGTCCACAGCTGAAAAGCTTCGGATGCGACTGGGATTAATGCTGAGATGACGATGATGAATAATTATCACAAAACGTCCGTACACTCCAAAACCCAGAGGGCCAGTGTCCCGGTTCTTCAAGGGTCTGACCTTATACATGAGGATCGCAGGGTACCTGATGACGATATCAGGAAACTCCTTACATGTATTTGGTGTTCCTTGTTTAATAAATAAATAAACTTCTTCATGGCAAGCCGTCCCATATATTTGGGTCGAGTAGGTATTGACCTTTTTTTCGCGGTTACTATGTTGGTCCCACGGACAAAGTGGTTCAGTTTCATGCTCTGTAGAAACGCACTTAAATTTCACCACACTTTCCTGATAAACGCTTTATTAAGATCGAATTTAGATTTTGCTTAGAAATCTTTAAGGATTTCGATGGTTAATGATAATATCTTTAATTACTTTATTCAATTAGAAGCAATTAAGTTAGGTACTTGATAAGACGACTTACAAGTTGTAGTTCGTGGGTTCGAACCCCATCAGGTTCTTTATTTCATCACCATTGCTCTCAAAATGGTGAGGAACCCGGTGTAATAGAGCCAAAACTTCGAAGTCATGTGACATCTACCAGCCCGTACTGGTACCGCGTGTTAGATTACGGCCCATTCCCTCTTCTAAGAGGAGACCTGTGTCCTAAAAGTACTATGAGTATTATGAGTTACTTAATTAAACTTAAAATTATGTAAATAATTTCATTTCTTATTTTGCAACTTTACTATAAGGTAATTTTGACACCTAATTCAACACGTAAAATTTGGCATTAATATTTGTAACACGCATTTAAGTTTTACCGAAATTGCATTCAATTCAATTTACTTTCCCATTCAGCAAACGTGCACACTCAAAACCTTCCTTCGTATATGCACCGCCTTAAAATTTTAGACTGAATAATTTGGATACTCCGCGAAAGTTGGCTAACAATCCCTACATCGTGCCTGCGATCACATACCCTCCCGGGCGGATTTAGTTTGTCGTGCTGGAATTACCTCCATTCTGTAATCCTGGTACTGCGGAGCTGTATGAAAGGTAAGTAGGCAACTTATAGATAGGGAAGGAGCCTCTCTAATCTTCGTTTACCTTGTCCGCGTACTATAGGTACCTATGAGATTTTATTTTCTTCCGTTGAAGTTGCAGAAAAACGCCGTTTTTATTTTTCGGTATTGCAATCTCTCTTATCGGTAAGTTTTTGAAGACATTTTATTAGAAAATAGTGATGCTTTTGGTTATTTTTTATTTTTACCAATTCTTACTTACGTACTTGTCCACCATTTTCACAGATGACAAAAACGTTACTAGAAAAAATAAAACACTAGGATCATAACGAGAAATATTATGGAAGCCGGTATCAAACCGGCCGGTATAAAGCTGGTATCAGGTCACTGAAAATGGATTATGCGAAAGAACCACATCGACTTCAGAAATTAAAATGATTTTTACCTTGGAATGTCTTTCTCTTTTTTTCAAGTCTTTTGTTTTTGTATGGAAATAAAATTGAAGTAGTTTTAATCCCGAGCTTTAGCGAAATAGAAACCAAGGTACAATGAATTTTTAGCGCCGTGGGTCACACTACTTTTCACTACGTTTGTAAGAAAATATATAAATAATAATAAACACTTTTTCATTTTTGTAGACTTGAGAATGTATATACTAAGTATACCCAAAACAAACAACACAAATACTAACCAAAACAATTAAATCTGTCCACAGGCCGCTAAACGCGAAGTCGTCGATCAAAGTCATCGACGGCCGCTACACAGCTCTAACGAGTTCAGTTGTGAAGATAGACGCGTTGCCGCCGACTGTTGAGATACTGTGTGACATGCAGGTCCCACTCGCCAACTATTACAGCAGGAAGAGGGATATCTTTTACAGAGGTATGTTTCTTTCAATATAACTTGTCGCATACGGCAACTGCCTTATTGATTTGGTGCCGCAAGGGTGACTCTTGTAGCTGACGTAATATCGTCGTCTTATTGTGGTGTTTCTTTAGCATCAACTTTTTTTAGATGGGACGTTGTTGTTAGACTGGACTTATTATAATTCTGAAGACACGGTTAGTGCAGTGGCTGAGCATTCGACTGCTGCGCTGCTTGTCCCCGATTGTTCTATTCCGGCACAGAACAAATATTTGTATGGCTAACAGATACCTACCTAATTGTTTCGAGTCTGGCTGTTTGTGTATGTGAAATGTTTGTAAACGCTCCCATGGTCAGGAGTAGTTTCTAATGTGGAGCAATTTCTTTTTAAAAACTAAAGAACAATTTCTTCTGCCTATTCAATAAATAAATTGTATATACAATATGTAAAGAAAACCCTGTCCGACCCATAAGGATAATAAAGGTTAGGTAAACACATAACCAAATATAATATAAAATTTTACGTAATCATTATGGTAACAATATTAATGAATTTTAAAATAATCTTTTTTGCCGCGAATGAATTCCAACTTCCTCGAAATTTGATAATATTTAAAAAGGTGACAATACCATTTTGACGGTACGCTTATGCGATTCGACCACACGTCGCGTACCTTGCCCCCCGTCGCCCGCGGAAGGGTGTCCTACCGCACATGTATTAAGTTACCTCTTTTTGCAAAATAATATTATTATATTATTTTTTTAGGGGGATTTTTTTTTTAAACTTTAGTCCGGCTTTGTATCCATTAGTAGAATCAGTTATCGATTCCTAACAATACCTTCACGGATGGGACAGGGTTTTCTTTACCTACATATTGTATAATAGACGGAATGAAGTGTATTATGTTATTTTTTATACTTACAAGTTCTTGGTGGTAGGTTCGAGCGTAATCAGGCGCTTTACATTTTTTTTTGTAAATTCTTTCATCACCATTGCTCTCAAAACGGTAAAGGAAAACATCTTGAGAAAATCGGCATGTCATAGAACCAAATATTCGAAGACATGTTCCATCTACTAATCCGCACTGAGCCCGCGTGAAAGCTTACGACCCAATCTCGTAGAGAGGAAGCATGTCCCAGCTGTGAGAAAATTATAAGCTGATTATGTGTTAAATAATTTTGGATAAGATGCAATGTAGTCCAGCAGTTATATTACTAGTATTTTGGGTACTGGGTCCACCTGGATAGTGGTAGATTATTGTCCACTCCCTCCTGGAGAAAGTACCGAATCTTTCTGTCCAGTTGTGGGAACATTATAGACCGACTATATGTACACAGTTATGTTAAGTCTCATGAATCATTAAGCGAAAAATATCTTACACAATACGATTTCTGCATAAACAGGAGCGGGATACATGCTGTAAGAATCCACACTGGGCCTCAAAAATTCCGGGTAACTTAAAAAGTGTAATAGTTTGTGAAATACAATATAAAATACAACACTTATCCGTGAAACTGTAGTGTGATATAGATGACTGGCTTGTACATAAAATAAAATAAGTACATAGAAATTCAATAATTTTTAAATAAAAACTATAAACTAACTATAACTTTTGACAGCCTCCGTGGCGTAGCGGTAGCGAACGCGGCCGTTGCGCAAAGAAGCGCGGGTTTGATCCCCGCACAGTACAAATATTTGTATGCATGAATATGAATATTTGCACTGGTCTGGTCGTGCCTCGGATAGCACGTTAAGCCGTTGGTACCGGTTGCCATACGAACTTCTAGTGGCAGTCGTTACGGGTTGTTGGAGACCTCAAAAGTCTAACAGTTGAGTTAAATGCAATTCTTAGATATCGCCTTCGGGTTGCGGAGGTCAGACGGCAGTCGCTTCACGGAAAATATCGAAGTTTAGCCAAACCAGCTATTAGATTGGTAAAGCGGACCCCAGACTCCAAAAGCTGAAAAGCTTCGGATGCGACTGGGATTAACGCTGAGATGATGATGATGACTTTGCCAGTAAATAAAAAGCTTGTAAAAAGAGTACTAGCAAAGAAACCCAGCAGCTTAGCCAGTTGTTTAAAGAAATTATATTCGAAAAGTAGCTGAAATATTTTTGATCATGAAATGTAAAACAAAAACAAAGACACCACTTGATCATCATTTATGTTATAACGTGTTATTATGGAAGTAAAATTTTTAGTGTACCTATATTTGCCCTGATTCTCTCGTTCACAAACTTTTCACGTAGCTTGTCTTGTGGGTGTATATTTACTTGATTTAAAGGGGTCACTAATCACTGAAGTGTCAGAAGGTTCATTTGCTTATCGGAATGAAAGTCAGTACCTATCACAAAAACGCGAATCTATAATTTCAATAACAAATGTATGCGATACAACTCCAGCGCGCGGACGGGACGCAACTGGCTCAAGCGGCGGGGTTAGCTTACGCTGCAATACATAACCGCTACAACATTCCCCCTTTTACAAAAAAAAAAAAAAAATTTTTGACAAATGATAATCTAAAAAATTAAAAATATTCTACGAGTGGAACCGCGGTACATACATTGTACTTCTCCCACAATACCTGCCACTGCACACGACACCGTTGCTATTTGCTTATTCAGCTACTTGCTCGTGTGTGTGCTGTGGTGGTCTGATTACCTGCTAGTGCTATCGTTCTATGTTTCCATGCCCGTATTGCATTACGCGATAAGCTAAAACTAAATTGAACTTCTGCATATCTTTTCTTTCTATTGCATTAAGAAAAGGACAGAAGATTAGTGTGTCCTTGGTTAAGAGGTACTTAAGCCGAAACTTTTTCATTGAATCAATTACTTAATTAGCTTTGTGATCAACTTGGCGTGTTAGCAAAATAATAATAGTTTCTGTTGTGTATTGGTTGAAATTAGTATTTTGTTATACGCATACCCACTTACCTGAATCCATAGGATGTTATTTTAATAATCTGTAGGTAATGTATAAGTGAGGACTTGTTATTAACTGTCAGTCCAACTTACTGTTTCTTAACTGATTTGTTGAGCTGTAAGTCTTAATAAATAAATAAGTTTAGGTAGTGTTTTCAACTTAATGAGAATTGAAATAAAGTTTAATTTGTTTAATTTGAAATAATGTCAGTTTGAAACATGCATGCAATTTGATTATAAAGACAAATAATTAATTTAACATTTTTGTTAACAGATCCGCCGTCGCCTACGACCGACACGCCTTATTTGGAAGAACTGGCGCCTGATTATGGTAAGATTACTTATTATTAGATAATACTACAGTATAAAGAAAGGGAAAATATGAATAATAGCATTAGATCTTCTATAGAAAAATAAGTAATAACGTATAGGAGTTGCTCCTAATATATTGGAGACCTACTTATAGTGATTCACTGGTGGACAAAAGCCATTATTTTCTTTTTACCATCCGTCAATATAATAGAGAAATGAAACAACCAAATCAATTTTGGTCTTAAAATTTCCTTCTTCTCAAGCTCAACTAAATTGAGGTTCAGTGAATCTTTTCTTTTTAATAAATTAAGATTAGTTTTCTCGGTGATAGGCCACGTTACCACCCACCAGACAAAGCCAAGCGATTCGACGTGTTCCGGCATGATGTCTGGTAAAGCCGTTCGGAGGACGGGTCTGAGCAGTTGTGTTGCGATGTATACCGGATACGATGCACCTAATGTTGTTGTGTCTGGTGTTTGGTCGTGGAGGGTCTCCAGATCATCCTCTGGCTCAGCATCATTGGTCGTGTTGTTGGGTTAAACATTGCATCACCTCGCTCAACTGCCGTCTTCCTTCACTCAGTTTTTTTTGAGTGAATATTCTTAATAAGCTAGTGCGTTTTACCATCAACGATTGCATCACTGCTTACCATCAGGCGGGATTGCAGTCAAGCACTAGTTTATAAGTAATAAAAAAAAAAAAACAGCGGCAGAGGCGCGGTTTCGATTGTATGCATGAATTTGAATAATTGCATTGGTCTGGACGTGCCTCCGAAAGCACGTTAAGCCGTTGGTCCCGGTTGCCATACGAACACCTAATGCCAGTCGTTACGGGTTGTTAGAGCCCTCAAAAGTCCAATAACTGGTCTAACTGCAAAACTTCGATGTCGCCTTCGGGTTGTGGAGGTCAGACGGCAGTCGCTTCGCGGAAAATATCGAAGCTTAGCCAAATCAGCAGTTAGACTGGTAAAGCGGACCCCAGACTCCAAAGCTGAAAGAGCTTCGGATACGACTGGGATTAACGCTGAGATGATGTTGATGATGATGAACCTTGAGCTTTAATGCTTTAGCGATAAAGTTGCTTATTGCACAGAAGAATGGACTGAAATATTAGTTTAGTACTGTCAAATTAGTTTGACGTATGTTTAGTCGCCATTTTTATAATCGCGTCTAAACTGTCTATGGAGTACCTTAATTGAGTACCTTTTTGTAATGAACTAGAAAGTAAGAGATAAAACTACATTTATTATAGTTTCTAAATAAAAGAATCAGAGCCATTGTTTAACTAAAGAGGTGTTTAAACGACTTTTTATTATTTTTACCCGACTGCCAGGAGGGTTATGTTTTTAGCTCCTATCTTGTATGTATTATTCTTTATTACCTAGTATCGCTAGAACCGCTGAACGGATTTTCAAATTTGAGGTATCGTTAGATTTGACTTAATTGCCCAACTGCTACTAGATAGGTGACATTTTAAAAAATCCAAAATGGCGGATGTATGACGCCATATTGTGAGATATGAAGAAATAAATTTCTACCGAGCATATCGAGTGGGATATCAAAATGAAGGATTTTAAACACTGATTCTAAATATGTATATAACTTAATATTAAATGGAACAAAAAAAAAAAAGAATTACATGTTTTTTTTATGCCACGCATATCGAGTTGGGTATCAAAATTAAGGATTTTAATCACTGATTATAATAAAAACATTGATTCTAAATATATTTTATATAAAAAGTCTTTAAATAGAAAATTGCCGTTTAATAGGAAAAAATCTTTTGTATTAATTGAAGTAATTACCCATGCAATCAATGTATTTTTGCCAACACAGTGGCAGTTTATTGATTCTTAAAGAAATCAGCTGGACGAGAGGCAAGTAGCAGTCTCCGAATGGGGCAATGCCAAACTTGTGGCATTACCATTACGCAGAAAGCAGTTGCAGCCAGGAAAACTACCACAAGCGGTATTTGTGGAGCTCGATAACACAAGTATAACAGGGAACCTACCTGGTATTGGAGTCTGGATCCAGCCTCGTGCTACAGAATTTAATGCTTTACGTGGTAAAGGCAAGATTGAGCGACGAATGTTTCCCTTAATTTTATGCTGGGCAGTGACGGTGCATAAACTAGTCACAACTTTAGACCCAGCAGTTGTAGATTTAAGTAGAAACTTATTTGCAAAAGGTCAAGCTTACGTTGCCTTGAGTAGAGTGAGGACTCTTTTCGGACTTGATAACAGTTTTCTCAACCCTAACAAATTGCTAAATCAAGCACATGACATAAACTCATTTAAGGAATTAATCCGGTTACGTAATATTTCTTAACTAAAAAGACATAAATTTATTAATAATTATATAAACGAAAAAACCACTTGCATGGATAACTGCAATTAAAAATCAACTGAAAAGACTAAAACAAGATGAAAATTCAATGATAAGGCATTTAAAAAAAAATAACAATGATAAATCCAGAAACCTACATTGAAACAGTACCAAACCTATGTACAGACGACATCACATCAAGCTACTACAATCTGTCAGATTTCCTTATTAGATTTTCAACTTTATCTCTACAGCATTAAGGCTCTATGTTGATTGGAAATATCTGACCGTTTGGGGTAGCTTGACCTGCTGTCGTCCGTACCTACGTAATTAATGTACACTTAGAAATTTCAGCACAAAAGTCAGTCAGTTTCAATTTTTTGCAAAATTATAAACAGAATTACATTCGGAGGCATGCACAAAGCGCGTATCTTGTACATATGAATGTATGTAATATTCTTTATTATCTTGTATCTCCAGAACCGGCTAACGGATTTTCACATTTGAGACATCTGCATCGTTAGATTTGTCTTAGACGGTGACATTAAAAAAAAAAAAATGGCGGATGTTTGACGCCATAATTATGAGGTAATTAAAATGAAGGATTTAAAATACTCATTAGAAAATATGCATATAACGTGCACTTTTAATATTAAATGGAACGATGAAAAAAGAAATTAAACAATTTTTTTAAGTTTTCCAACATAAGAAACATAATTTGTTAAAACTAAAAAGATAGAAATAAAAATATTATTTAAAAATAAAAAACCCGCCTGCATAAAACTCTAACGAACTGTAAAGGTAGAAACAAGTTGAACAATCGCAGTTGGGGGACTTCTTAGCTAGATAAACAAGTATTCCATAGAACAGTCCCCCAACTGCGATTGTTCAACTTGTTTCTACCTTTACAGTTCGTTAGAGTTTTATGCAGGCGGGTTTTTTATTTTTAAATAATATTTTTATTTGATGATATTTAAATCACTTACCTAAAAAGCTTTAACTACTGACCGTTCCCGCTAAGTTTGGTGGTCTTTAAAATGTCCTCTTCCCAACCACTGAGTCTCCGTCTCAGTAAAATTTTTTTTTGTTGAGATGAGAAATCATCAAATGACTTCCCCCGCTCTGGGCGGAGCGAAAGGGCGTCTCAGACTTTTACTGAATAAAACCCACCCGTGTTCCTTCACTTGCCTGTAGGCCAGGGCCACGGTTTCTTTTTTAACCAACCCCCAACCCTGACCCAGGAGGCATCGGTCTTCATGGACCCCGTCACGACGTGCTGACATCCTGTCTTAGTACCTTAAGTTATGTCATACGTCAGCCACCCTCTTTTTCGGTTTCCTCATTATTATTAGTTTTGCTGACAGTCACACAAAAATTTTGCTTGGTCGGCCCCCTAATCAGCGAACACATTTTTGTCAAATGATTGTGACTAGTTGGGATCATTTGGACCGCCCATTCATCCGTTCGGCTCAAACGATACCAACTGATCCCAACTAGTCGCAATCATTTGACAAAAATGTGTTCGCTGATTAGGGGGCAGGTTATATTATGTTAGTTTTAAGCCAGCCTATATTGCGTAAAAGTATGTTTAATTAGTTATTTATATAATAACCGTTTGTTTCAGGTCATTACCTTGTGTCAACTTCAGCGCTGGTGATCACATCCGTAGTCATCAGTTTACTCAGATTACTGGCAACTTGACAGAATTTAAATGAGAAATTATGTAAATAATACTTGTTACACCATGTCCTACTACAAAGCGATTATACGTGATTCTCGCAATAATTTCATCGCAAAACCCAAACGCACTTTTTGTCGGCGCTAAGCCGTATTTTGCTTCGTCGAACAATATGAGAGCACAATGATCGCTTTGATCAGGTCATACCCAGTGTATATGCATAATATATGTAATTTAAATGCAGTGTGTACAGACTATCTTAATATATAAAGATCTTTATTAATACATAAAGCAAATTTAATTCATATACAGTAACTCGAAAATGTTTCGAAATCGAAAAATATTTGCGAACTTTTCACACAATTTTAATATATTTTTGAATAGGTACTAATTTATTTAATTGCAAATATGTATTTTATAAATGTTACAAATATTTATATTTTTTTTATAAGTATTTCATTCATATTTCCAAATAATTTTACTTTACATGATAAGCACTTTTCATAGACATAAATTGAGTAAAGAAATTGTAGCTACAATCCCAAGACAATATAACAATAAACCCAAGGACACTAATAAACATAATGTTTTATGTAGAGTATAACTAAAAACACAATGCACATCGACTAAATTCTGCCAAAAATAGCCCCCACAAAATCATTTCTTCAGTTACAACGAAGGGCAACAAATCCATAAGGGCTTGTCGTCCATAGTTCCAAAACTTATTAATGCCCATCAAAATACGTTCAATGTTCATTTGTTCGTCATCGTTGGTGGAGCGGTAGGGCCGTCACCATCTTCGTGTGGTGGTAAAGTCTTCATTTCGTAGGTAGCTTTTTGAATTGAAGCACTAAGGTCCGTATTACAGAACGTCACTCAAACTCAAGCTCTACTTAAGTCTCGTTTCAAGCCCTTTCATTGGTTGAAACTAGTTTTAAGTAATGCTTAAGCAGAGATCAATGCTTGAGTTTCCTTCTGGAATACGCACCTAAGTGTAAAAATATACCCTCTAACATTGACAATAACCAATTAAACAGGCAAACCGACAGTTTCGCTCCGGAGAAGCACCCTAGTTCGCGTCTCAATACGAAGTGACCTTTCGACAATCCCCACTTTCCAAAACGACTCTATCTACGTGCCGCCATTACAAAATAACGTCACAGTGTTTGCCCCACTACTTGTAAGTCAAATAAGCAACTTTTATTAAAATGATATCGTTATCCACTACATATTTATAAATATCATCATTAACTTGGCCTATTCTCTATATGTTGGGATGGGTTTCGAATCTAGTTGAATACAGCTGATTACCAGTAATTAAAAAAATATTCTAAGCATAAGTATTATCTATTCGAAATCATTACAACTTTTTTGAAAAATAGTGGACATGAATTGTGGGTTGGTTCGGTTTGACGGAGTAAAGCTCGGAAATGTGAAAATAATAAGTAAAATAAAAAGTAAAAACTTATCAAATGTTTATTTATGATTGTAAATACTTATAAGTAGGAATATTTATAGAAATGTTTTGAACATTCCAAAGATAAGTTTTATCTAGTCTTTAAATAAAATAAATATACATTTTAATTTTGAGTTTCATTTATTTCCAGATATTCACCAATTTATTTTTTGGGCTTTTATGTCTATAACCGACTAGCTGGACCACGCGTGTTATAGCATATAGCATTAGGTGGAATGCAAGCTTGCACCGACCTCGATAAAGTATGAAGCAACAACACCGTTCACGTGGGAAACCAAAACCGCTGACAACGCTAGCAGCGCTCGTCACTCGATGCCCCTGTTTACCGAATGCGTCTTTTGCGAAATAGTTATAATATATTAAATAAGCATTCTGTATCTAGCATCGATCAGAGTAGGATTCTTTTATTGTAATAGTTAGTTATAATTTTATATTGTAATTTTTATATTAATTAAATATAGTTAAAAATCATTTTGGTTTTTTTGGGTCCTCCGACAGCGACGTACATATTTGGCGCAGTCGGTAGGATACTCGAGGCGTCTCGAGCTAGCTAGATAGGGCTATTCTAATATCGATAACCGTCTCGCTAAATTCGCTACCGCCGTCGCGAGCGAACGCGTTCGCCGAGTATCCTGTAAGAACCTGTCGTCCTGCGCGGAGGAGAAATCCAGACATCGATCCCAGAGGTACCGAAATGCAGTTAATGTAAGTACACTGACAATCGTTTCTGTGAGTTGCTTCCTATCCCTTTCCTTATAGTTAGTTTATTAAGTCGTAATCATTTTTCACCCTAAGCAATCTACATTTAAAGGGCCAGAGCCCTCTAGACAAGCACGTAGGTTAACTATTGATTTAAATAGAAATATTAATTTAGCTTTAGATTCTACGGCTAATAGTTTGGAGGATTCATTCAGGTTAGAAACTCCTGAATCCGCCACAATGAGTAATGCCGATTTGATTTATAAGACTTTACGTTTAGTGCCAGATTTCGATGGCAATTCGCATGTTTTACCGAGGTTTATACATCTATGCGACCAAATTGTCACGGAGTACATCGAAGCAAACCCTGATGATGCTTTAGCTAGGCTTTGCTTAATAAATGGTATTTTGAACAAAATCACTGGACCAGCTGCTCGTATTATCAACTCAAACGGTATACCTGAAGATTGGGATAGCATAAAGAAATCATTAATTAATAATTTTTCTGACCAAAGAGATGAGACCACTCTTTACAATGACCTTATGTTAGCAACTCAAGGGAGCAAATCACCGCAGGAATTTTATGATCATTGTGTTAACTTATTCAGCACTATCATGACTTATGTCACTCTGCATGAAAACGTTAAGACGACTGTGGAAGCCAAGCGTACCCTTTATAGGAAATTAACCACGCAAGCTTTTGTTCGCGGTTTAAAGGAGCCCTTAGGCTCTCGCATACGTTGCATGCGTCCTGAAAGTGTTGAAAAAGCTCTCGAGTTTGTGCAGGAAGAATTGAACGTTCTTTATTTGCAAAATCGCCACGATCCGTTAACTGATAAAAAGTTAAATTCCCAAAAGACCTTGCCATCAGTATCTGCAGTTAATGCCGGCAACCCTATGTTTTTGCCGAAACCGTTCAATTTCTCCGCACGAAGCAACCCTGCTACCAATTTTCAGCCTCAACAGATGAATTTGTTGAGAATGCCTTCGCATACTCAACAAATGTTCCGCGCGCCGATATTCAATACGCCACCGATGTTCCGAGCGCCGATACCGTATACGCAGCAAATGTTCCGCGCCGCACCAACTAGCTTTGACAAACCTAATAATAATTTCCAGCTACCATCAAACCAAGTACCGCAAAATACTGGCCCTAAACCCATGAGCGGCGTTAGCCCGTACGTAGTTAGGGAAAAGCCTTCCTTCGGTCAAGCATCAGGCCACGATTGGCGTAGAAATGGTAATCCACCTCCATCAAACTACTTCAAATCTAAGGAGATGAACATGAATGTATGCGCTGACTACGGTGATCAGTTCTGTTATCCAGTTTATTATTACGACCCCAACTATAACTGCTACACGAATAATACCGAATACTATAACCTAGAAACCGATTATTTCGTGGGTAACGTCCCTTATTACGATAATTTTGCTCTAGAATATTCTCCACCTGTAGCATGTGATCCTCAACCCGGTACTAGTTCCGTTGATGATAAAAATAGTTCCGCCAGCACTAGTACTAGTTCTGTTGGTGAACAGGATTTTCAGAAAAACGGGAGATCAGACAAATTAGGATAGAAGTTAACCTTCAGACGCAAAGGCAGCTACCGTTCATCCAAATTTCGCAACCGCCTTTAAAACTTTTAATTGACACAGGCGCAAATCAGTCATTCATTAGCCCAGAAGCTGTAGATACATTCTACAGTAACTTTCCCTTAAATATCGATCCCTTTGAAGTTACAAATGTACACGCTACAACAAGAAATAATTATTCTATAACGATTCCTACATTTAGTGAATTCCAGGAGTCTGAGGATATTAAATTGTTCATTTATAAGTTCCACAATTATTTTGATGGGCTTATAGGACTCGACTTGCTGGAGAAATGGGAGGCAAAAATCGATCTTAAGGATAGGCAACTTATTACTCGTAATTCTGTCAATAAAATTAATATGTACAATTCACGAAACGTTAACCTATATGAAAATGTTATACCAGCTAATTCGACAAAGATACTCAAGGTACCAATTAACTTACAGGACGGAGATGCAATAATTCCTGAACAAATCATATCTAAATGTATCATTAAAGATTGTCTAACCACAGTGGCAAATAATCGCGGATTTTTAGAAGTTGCGAACCCTACCCAGCACGATTTAATATTTTCGATGGATCATGCAGTCCAAGCAGACACCTATAATATTCAGTGCACGAGTACTGAAAATTCGCGTCACGATCCCCAGTTTTCTGTTATCGATCCGACCCGCGCGAAAGAAGTTATTTCACGTTTGCGTACAGATCACCTTAATAAGGAGGAACGCATTAATTTAGAGACCTTATGTAACAAATATGCCGATATCTTTTATATAGAAGGTGAGGCTTTGACATTCACGAATAAAATCAAACATCGCATTCGAACAACGGATGAAGTCCCGGTTTATTCAAAAAGTTACCGCTACCCTTACATACATAGAGATGAAGTTAGGGACCAGATAGGTAAAATGTTAACTCAGGGAATCATTCGCCCGTCAGAATCCGCCTGGAGCTCACCCATTTGGGTTGTCCCAAAGAAAGCTGATGCTTCCGGGAAAACTAAGTGGCGTTTAGTTGTCGACTTCAGGAAGTTAAATGAAAAAACATATGACGACAAATACCCTATCCCCAACATCAATGATGTTTTAGATAAGTTAGGCAACTGTCAGTATTTCACCACGTTAGATTTGGCAAGCGGATTTTATCAGGTCGAAATGGATCCTGCTGACATCCCCAAGACAGCATTCAATGTAGAGAACGGTCATTACGAGTTTTTACGCATGCCTATGGGATTAAAAAATTCCCCTTCTACATTTCAACGTGTCATGGACAATGTTCTCAAGGATCTACAGAACACCATTTCCTTAGTGTATTTGGACGATATTATAGTATTCAGCACGTCGCTCCAAGAACATATGACTAATCTCGAGAAGGTATTCCAAAAATTACGGGATTCTAATTTCAAAATACAGTTGGACAAGTCTGAATTCCTTAAACTAGAAACTTCATACTTGGGACACGTTATAACAAAGGATGGGATAAAACCCAATCCGGATAAAATTATTGCAATTCAAAATTACCCGATTCCAACTACCCCTAAAGAAATCAAACAATTCCTTGGGTTGGTTGGCTACTACCGTAAATTCATACCGGACTTCGCACGAATAACAAAACCACTTACACAATGCTTAAAAAAGGGAAGAAAGGTTGTAATAAATTCTGATTATACCGAAAGTTTCGAAAAATGCAAATCACTTATAACTAACGACCCAATCCTGCAATACCCTGATTTCAGCAAAGATTTCATTTTGACAACCGATGCCTCTAATTTTGCGCTTGGTGCCATTTTATCACAAGGGCCAATAGGCGCAGATAAACCCGTATGTTACGCATCTCGTACACTAAATGAGAGTGAGATAAATTACAGCACTATCGAGAAAGAACTCCTCGCTATAGTTTGGGCAACTAAATATTTTCGGCCATACCTATTTGGTAGAAAATTCAAGATCATCACAGATCATAAGCCACTCCAGTGGGTTATGAGCTTAAAGGAGCCTAATTCTAGACTAACCAGATGGAAGCTTAAGTTATCAGAATACGATTTTACTGTAATTTATAGAAAGGGTTCTAGTAACACAAACGCCGATGCTCTTTCCCGCATTCAAATAAATAATGAGGAAACGAGTTCTATGGTAGCTAACGCATCAGATCGTCCACCTTCTAGAAGTAATTCAGCCACGATTTCTGCTCACACCAGTCAGGAAAATCCAATCCTTGAAATCCCAATAGTCGATGTACCATTAAATAAATTCCATAGACAAATCCATATAACTGTGGTAGGTGATATAAAAAAACGACCTACAGCATCTAAGCCGTTTGAAACACACACAAGAACTAGCGTGCAAGTTTCCAACTCCAATCTGGAAACTGATATTATAAATGTTATAAAGGAATACGTTAGTCCCAAGGTTAAAACAGCACTCTTAATAAATCCACCGTTAGCAATGTACGATATAATACCCATTATCCAGAAAAAGTTCAAAAGTTCCTCAATGAATTTGGTTTTAGCTAAAAGAGAAGTTGAAAATGTTAAAGATTATTTGAGGCAGCAAGAAATAATAAAACATTACCACGATGGTAAGAACAACCATCGTGGAATAAATGAATGTTACTTAGCTCTTTCTCATCGTTATTACTGGCCAAAGATGAAAGATGAGATCACGAAATTCATTAATAATTGCACTGTGTGTGGCCAGGCAAAGTATGATCGTCATCCAATCAACCAGCAATTTAAAGTAGTACCCCCAGCCAGTAAACCATTCGAAACTGTCCATATAGACTTGCTAACAATCCAGACAGAGAAATATTTAACTATCGTAGACGTGTTCTCCAAATACGCGCAAGCTTACCACATACGAGATGGTACAGCCGTCAGTATCGTACAAGCATTGTTAAAATTCTGCACGCATCATGGTCTGCCCCTCACCATAGTATCGGATAATGGAACAGAATTCACCAACCAACTATTCAGTGAGTTTATTAGTATGCACAAAATAACACACCATAAAACATTGCCCCATGCTCCTAATGATAATGGAATTGTGGAACGGTTCCACTCTACCTTGTTGGAACACCTACGCATTTTAAAGTTAACTCACAAAGGGGAGGACGTAGTAAACCTTGTTCCTTATAGCATTTTAGCTTACAATAGCACCATACATAGTTTCACCAAATGTCGACCGATCGATATCATAACTGGACACTTCGATCCACGTGACCCATTTGAAGTAGATTTAGGTAACCATCTCATGCAACAATATACACAAGACCATAGGGAAAAAATGAAATTAGTTTATGACTTAATAAATGAGTCATCTTTGGCGGATCGTACTAATATTATAGAAAACCGTAATAAATCTAGAGAACCTGAAGTTGAATATCAGCCTCAGCAACGCGTTTTTGTTAAAAATCCTTCAGCTAGTCGCCAGAAGACAGCACCCAGATATACCCAAGATACCGTATTAGCTGACTTACCCATCCATATTTATACCTCTAAAAAACGTGGTCCTGTAGCTAAAAGTCGATTAAAAAGAGTACCTAAAAGTGCTCAATTGTTACAGGATTCTACTGGTCCTGACTGCTCATTCGATAGCGACCCAGGATATAAACCAGGAAATATCACTTGAGAGCCTTGGCGAAGGCCCAGGAGTACTCCCCTTTCGGCTTGGTGCAACAAAACTCGTAACCCATTATCATACCTTTTTACAATACATACAGATCAAAGACATCGAAGAAAAGATTAGAGTATCGCAAGACCAACTAGACAGTTACAGACAAAACTTAAATAACGATACATACATGCTATACGAAGTACAGTTAGATTATCTTTCTGACAAAATGCTCAGCGTCTTACACCATTTAGATACTCTCAAACCCGGCCGTGTAAAGCGAGGTCTCATTGACGGTTTAGGATCTATAATTAAAAGCGTAACGGGGAATTTAGATTATTCGGATGCAGTTAAATATGACAATGCTATCAAAATCTTACAGGATAATAACCTTGAAATTACTGAAGAGTTAAATAATCATATCAGTATAAGCAAAGAGTGGATGGTCCAGCATTCTGAAGTAATCACGAAATTGGTATCAAATCAAGCCAAGATAAATGAAACATTACAATCAATACTAGACAAAGATTTCTATAAAGATATTAACATTGTTAGATATGCACGATTTGGTCAGCAATTAACTACAATAACCGAAAATTTAGATGAGATCTTAAATGAACTAATAAGAATTGAGAACATCTTAGCTTTCATCCATAGTTCTAGTTCGCATCATTCTATGATTAGCATTGAAGTTCTACGAAATATGATTGAAAAGTTAAATAAACTCTACGGTAGCGATAAAATATTAGACTTAGAGCTTAGACAGTATTACGACATAATAAAACCAGGTTACTATTATTCTGGTAATCAGATAGTTATAATATTTAAGGTACCAATATTTGCACTGGAAAATTATGATCTTTACAAGTTGTCGATAGCCCCTAATAAATTCAGACATGCCCTTATCCCTCCTTACCCATTTATTGCAACAAGCAGAAATGGTTACGTGTACATAGAGGCTGAATGCCCGAAGTACAACACCTGGTACATCTGTGGAGATAAAATGAATCATCAGTTGCGGCAACATCCCGATTGTATCCAAACTCTAATCAGGAATCAAACTCTCGACAAAACCTGCGAAATTACGACAGTAACATTAACAAGAGTAGCTATGGAAGAACTGGATGAAAAGCATTACATCATATCATTCCCTAATATGACAAGAATACACACCCTATGCGGTCGAGAAGATTATAACATACTAAATGGCAGTTATCTTGTAACTATTCCTGTGAACTGCTACCTGGACACCCCTGAATTCACAATCACCAATCTCAATGATCACGTGGAAGGTCAACCAGTGAAGATAATGCACCTGGACAACTACCATACAGATATCAAGCCTGGAGTAACACAACTCAAACTGAATTCAATTGATCTCACAAGATTGCATGCTGCCCAATATAAAGTGATAGCGCAGCATCCGCTGCAACTACAATCTGTACAACCAGGACACCTTTATCATACAACAATCCCGTTTTACATCATGCTAATCAGCATACTGGCATTCACAACGTTCATGGTCTTGAAACGCTACAAGATGCTCAAGCGAGAAGACAAGAGGAAATCTGCACAAGATAACATAGATGCAGAGCCTGAACAATCTGGAGCAACGAAGACGCAGTCAGCAATATTTCTTCAGTTAAAACCTCAAAAATAGTTGCTGATCTGGCGGTGGAGGTGTTATAGCATATAGCATTAGGTGGAATGCAAGCTTGCACCGACCTCGATAAAGTATGAAGCAACAACACCGTTCACGTGGGAAACCAAAACCGCTGACAACGCTAGCAGCGCTCGTCACTCGATGCCCCTGTTTACCGGATGCGTCTTTTGCGAAATAGTTATAATATATTAAATAAGCATTCTGTATCTAGCATCGATCAGAGTAGGATTCTTTTATTGTAATAGTTAGTTATAATTTTATATTGTAATTTTTATATTAATTAAATATAGTTAAAAATCATTTTGGTTTTTTTTGGGTCCTCCGACAGCGACGTACATATTTCGCGGTTTCATGATGGTGTATAGCCTAAAGCCTTCCTAGATTAATGGGCTATCCAACGCAAAAAGAATTTTTCAAATCGGACCAGTAGTTCTTGAGATTAGCGCGTTCAACGCAAACAAACAATTAAACTCTTCAGCTTTATAATATTAGTCTAGATTAGTTAGTTAAGTAATTTAGAATGATTGAAATATCTTTATTTGGTACCTTATTTATTCGGTAAAACCAAACATAAAGAAGTAAAGTAGCCTCACTGTTTGCATCACTGGTTACCATCAGGGAATTGGAATTTTTATTTTTAGAATCGATCGTCTGTTCAGGTTAGTATTATTGTCAATCTAAAAGTAATCAATGGCGCCGATTCTGTTATTCACAAATTAAACTAATTTCAAGTTAAGAAAAGGACAGAAGATAAAATGTCAGTTTAGACCTGTCAAATTAGTGCGCTCCTGAAGTAAACTGGCGTATTTTTAGTCGCCATGTTTATAATCGCGTCTAAACTGTCTATGGAGGCATAAGGAACAGAGAGTAAAGTTCACTCATCCTCCGTCGAAAAGGGAGTATCCTCCGACCAGACGGGTATTATGTCTAGTGGGCACTTGCCCAATGCTTGAAATTGGGAAGTTCTATACAACGTGTAACAAAAAGGGTATATACATACCAAGGGCATGGCATCTTTAGAAGATATCAAACGATATCGGAAGGGTTTCAACTCAAAATAAAATACTCAAAAAATTTGTACCAAATTTTCGGTTTCGTGTGTTTCTTAAAATCAAATCATAACAAACGTGGCAGCACACTAAATACTACTCGTTACCCGTCACGTTACTTGCTAAAATCCGATAAATGTCTTCAATATCTCTGTGCGACTAGTATGATAGTAGCCTATCACAGGCGGTGTTTTTCCCCATAACTTCCTAACATAAAGAGTTAGGATTAAAAAATCCTTCCAATATCGTTTGATATCATGTAAAGATGCCATGCCCTTGGTATGTATATACCCTTTATGTTACACGTTGTACCTATATGCTAGTTGCAGGGTAAACTCTGATTGCGAGATTTAGAATTCGTGTGACGTCAGTATGACGCGTTGTTCATTATGTGGCGTTTGTAGGTAGGTACTGCTACACTGTCTATGGAGTATCTTAATTTGACAGGATCAAACTTAAATGTTATCTTCTATCCTCTTCTTAACGAAATTGAAAGAAAAAGATGCACTTAACTTAAAATTACTTTAGTTTGTGAACAATATAATCGGCGCCATTGTCTCTACAGTTCTGCAATCGACAGCGAAACAACATGCATTGCCATAAAGCCTTAGAGCTTACGAGTTGGCCAACATTATATACAACGTGTAACATAAAGGGTATATACATACCAAGGGCATGGCATCTTTAGATGATATCAAACGATATCGGAAGGGTTTCAACTCAAAATAAAATACTCAAGAAATTGGTACCAAATTTTCGGTATCGTTTTTTTCTTAAAATCAAATCATAACAAACGTGGCAACACACTACATATGTTAATAACTACTCGTTACCCGTCACGTTACTTGCCAAAATCCGATAAATGTCTTCAATATCTCTATGCGACTAGTATGATAGTAGCCTGTCACAGGCGGTGTTTTTCCTCATAACTTCCTAACATAAAGAGATAGGATTAAAAAACCCTTCCAATATCGTTTGATATCATGTAAAGATGCCATGCCTTTGTTATGTATATACCCTTTATGTTACACGTTGTATACAGGATCAATTCCCACTTTTAAAACCGCTATCAAATTCGATTTGCTTCCATCCATTAAATATAGGTTGAAACCGGAGCGTTCGCGGTTCTATGTACGAACCAACCAGCTGTGATGCGGCTGTTACTTTTCTCTAAACTAACAAATGCAGTATTTGGAACATGTTGACAGCCTCCGTGGCGTAGCGGTAGCGGACGCGGCCGCTGCGCAAGGTGGCGCGGGTTCGATCCCCGCACAGTGCAAGAAATACATACAAATACTTGTATTTGCCTCCGTTACAACCCTAGTTGCAACCTACTTACTACAGGCAGTGTGCCGTCTCAAAACTTTCGAACATGTAGAGGATAGGATTAAAAATATGTTCCAATATCGTTTCATATGATCCAAAGAAGCCGTACTCTTGGTATGTATACATATATTATGTAGGTATACTAGATGACATGTGTGACAGCCTCCGTGGCGTAGTGGTAGCGGACGCGGCCGCTGCGCAAGGTGGCGCGGGTTCGATCCCCGCACAGTGCAAGTATTTGTATGCATGAATATGAATATTTTCACTGGTCTGGTCATGCCTCGGAAAGCACGTTAAGCCGTTGGTCCCGGTTGCCATAAGAACATCTAGTGGCAGTCGTTACGGGTTGTTGGAGCCCTCAAAAGTCCAACAATTGGTCTAACTGCAATGCTTCGATGTCGCCTTCGGGTTGTGGAGGTCAGACGGCAGTCGCTTCACGGAAAATGTCGAAGTTTAGCCATATCAGCAGTTGGACTGTTAAAGCGGACCCCAGACTCCAAAGCTGAAAAGGCTTCAGATGCGACTGGGATTAACGCTGGGATGAAGATGATGATGATGAGTATTTGGAACATGTCCCATGTATAACAGCAAAATAAGTGTCTTCAAGGCTAGAGTGAATAGACTACTTATTTGTATTTGTACATCGAAGGACTGGAACAATTTGCCTGCAGCGTCTTCCCGTCTGCTTACAATTAAAGTGTCTTCAAGGCTAGATTAAATAGGTTCTTAATAACCTAGTGCGCTTTACCTTCAACGATTGCATCTCTGCTTACCATCAGGCTGGATCGCGGTCCAGCACTAGTTCGTAACCTAAAAACTACTGAAACATTTGTTTTTTAAAATGTGTTATTAATTATAATGGCTATACTTGGGGTTTCACTGCGCGATCGAATCAGGAATGAGGAGATCCGCAGAAGAACGAGAGTAACCGACATAGCCCGAAGAATTGTAACACTAAAGTGGCAGTGGGCTGGACACATTGCCCGTAGGACCGATGCTCGATGGGACCGACGGGTTCTCGAGTGGCGACCAAGCACCGGAAGACGTAGCGTGGGTAGGCCCCTGACAAGGTGGACCGACGATCTAGTGAAGATCGCGGGAAACCGCTGGATGCGGGAGGCGCAGGACCTGTCGTCGTGAAGAACCTTAGGGGAGGCCTATGTCCAGCAGTGGACGTCTTTCGGCTGAAATGATGATGATGATGATAATAATCCGGTTCTTGAGGAAGGCTGACTTTAACAACACGCTATGATCCTATGGAGTCAAACAAAAAAGTATAAAGTCAGAAAATATCTTCATACAATGCTTAGCGATGCAATGTGTCGGAGGCCGTGTTACACGGGCAAAATTGCGGACAGAAGCTCTATTAAAATGAAAAGAAAAGTCGATACAAATCGGTTCCACTTTTAATAAAGTGTGAAAGATTTTATATTTTTTTTAAATGTACGCTCCATACTAGGAATTACTGTTGTGTTTTAGCTACGTTTAAAAACCTTTAAACGCATGAATATAAACAGACTAGAACACATATGGAACAAATGCGGGAATCGAACTCGCAAGACGCAGCGCAACAGTCGAGCGCTCATCCACTACGCCAACTGTGTCGTCGGGAAATTGACCTGTCAAAGCGCATCTAACTTATACAACAACAACCATGCTGGAAAAACTTTTTCTGTAACAGGATGTATCCAATTTTAATCCACAAAAATTGTACTATTCTCAATGGACGACTATAATCCCGCCTGACATACTGTGAGCCTCGTTAAAAGTTCAAAAACTAGTACAGACATAAATTATTTTGATCCAGTTTGTATGGGAGATGTACCCGGAGCCGTATATGGTATATAAACCAGCCAAGTTACGAGTCGGACTTGCACACGAGGGCCAATATCAATACAAAATATAAAATAAAATATTTAGTTTGTTCTGTTTTTAGTATTTACTGTTACTGCGGCACCAGACATATGATGTAATATGTGAAATATCTATAACGATACATGAAATACAGCCCGATGACAGTTGAATTTACAAATGGACAACGGAGGCTTAGTAAACGCGGCCCCCTAGGGGTCACCGAACCTCACTGAGGGGTCACCGTTTCTTAAAAATTGATATTCATATTTCTTTAAAATTCAAAGTTTCAGTGATTGATTGTGGCAATTACGTTTTTCTGTTTTATCATCATCAACACCATTTCAGCCGAAAGACGTCCACTGCTGGGCCTACCCTAAGGATCTCCACGACGACGACGACGGTCCTGCGCCTCCCGCATTCAGCGGTTTCCCGCGACCTTCACCTTTTCTGTTTAACCAAAAGAAACTTACAGTGACATACAGAAGCTTATTCGAAGAGACGGGAGTTGCGAAATATGGTTCGATAACTAAGGGGGGCGTGCTATGAGAAAGTTTGAAAAACACTGTATTTTATTTTATTTATTTTTACATTTTAAGGAAACTTACAGCTAGCATATATGCAGATAGAAGATAATTAGTGAAAGAAGGCCAATTAAAAGTTTCCACAGATAACAAAGTGAATCAATATGAACCAAAGTGAATCAATAGGTACTATGATCAAACAGTCAATTTAACAAAAAAATTGTGTCCACTTCCCTCCAATACATTTATATTTAGAAACTTACGCTTTCCACAACAGTAATTGGCAGAAGCATGGGAAAGCCGAGAACGTTATTTCCCACACCACATATTGTAGGACAACGATGTTTTTTTTTCAACCAATCCAATCCTTTTGGACGCAATACACTTCCGTGTGAATTGGACGCGCCCGGCCACCTGCTACTGCTGATGGGTCCGCATCAATTCTGATGGCCACATGTACCGAATATTTGAAATTGGATGCTAACATGACACCGATACTTTTAACGGGTTCGGTGTGAAAATATTGAAAGGCTTGATGAAATTAGTTAGCGTCATCTGGCTTTAATCACTTATTGTAGTTTCTACGACCATGAAAATTTCAAGGTTATGTATACGTTTTATTATCCAATAATAAAAATCTACGTTCTAAGGGAGGACTTCGCCGTCGGGCTAGATTACGGTGAAGGTGGTATGGCAACTTGGCCAGAGAGCCTAAGACTCTGCCCACTGCTGGGCAAAGGTCTTTCCCACATCCTTCTAGGCAGATTTTTTTCAACCATCGCGGAATACTTTCAGATCATCTCCATATCTCTTCCTAGACTGGCCTCAGCGGTACCGTCCATATTTAGGCAAGAAATATCGAAGTTTAGCCAAAATCTGCAGATCGTAACATAAACGGGTGTAACCGCGGGGTGCAACTTCATAGGTTTAGAGATGGGAATCTCTAAAGCTATGAAGGAAAGGAGTGAAAACTGAAACCATTACCTTTAATATTAATAAAAAAAAAATAGCTGTGACGTAATCTATACCTACCAATATATACGCTATACAAAGACAACCTCCGTGGCGTCGCGGTAGCGAACGCGGCCGCTGCGCAAGAAGGCTCGGATTCGATCCCCGCGCAGTGCAAATATTTGTATTCCTGAATATGAATATTAGCACTGGTCTGGTCGTGCCTTGGAAAGCACGTTAAGCCGTTGGTTCCGGTTGCCATACGAACATCTAATGGCAGTCGTTACGGGTTGTGGGAACCCTCAAAAGTCCAACAATTGGTCTAACTGCAATGCTTCGATATCGCCGGAGATCAGGAGGCAGTCGCTACACGGAAAATTTTGAAGTTTAGCCTAAATCAGCAGTTAGACTGGTAAAAGCGGACTCGCAGACTCCATAGCTAAAAGCTTCGTATACGCGACTGGTATTAATGCTGAGATGATGATGATGACATACACTATACATATTATGTATCCCGACCGACCCGACACCGGTTCGGTCACGCTCACACTTATTCATTGCATTTTCCCCATTCGCTAAAAAAGTTTTCACTTAAAAAAAAACACATCTTTTAATAAGTAATAAAACTATTTCTATTTTGTTATTTAAAAAAACAAAGTGTATGTGTCATTCTTGATGGAAACAGTCATTCATTAAAAATGTTCGTTTGCGTGTGAAAAGGGCCCAAAAAGAAAAAAAAAATGGAATCTGTACATATAATATATATCCATCAATACCTATAGTCTATAGTCGGCACAATAAGATTTCACTACCTCTGACTATGAATACAGTCCTACTTAAGACCAAAAAATCTTCCATAATGTTTAGATATTTTGTACGCAGTAGAACCTATTCCGTGACGCATGGGCCCGGAACCACAAGAGATTCGTACAACAATACTCCCTATCATTTGCAGTGGCAGTGGAACGAACCTCCCCCTGCCTTTCCCCGGTATGATCAGCGTAAGTGAATAAAAAAACCTGTATATGATTTTTGTAGTTATTGTTGGCAAAGTGCCGATGAGTAGAGTATACTTATACTTATAGTATACTTATACTTATGGTATGAGTAGACTTACAAGTTGTAGATCCTGGCTTCGAACCCCGTCAGGCGCTTTACTTTGTGTAAATTATTTCATCACCACTACTCTCAAAACGGTGAAAGAAAGTATTGTGAGGATACCGGCATATCCCAGAGGTGAAATTTCGAAAACATGTGACCCACCCGCACTGACCACTCCTCAGCGAGAGGAGACCTGTGTTCCAGAAGTGAGAACATTACAGGCTGATTATCCTTACAAATATTATAAATGGGAAAATGAGTTTATTTGTTTGTTTGTTCCGCTTCCACGCTGTAACTACTAAACCGATTGCTTTGAAATTTTGCAGACGTCAAGTTAGAAGTCCGGATTAAATAATAGGGTACTTTTTATCGCGGAAAAATTTGATATTCCCGAGGGAAATCGAAAAAGCGCGATATAACCGAACTCCACGCGGTCGAAGCCGCGGGCGGAAAGCTATTGTTATATATTGGAAGAACGCCACAGGTTGGACTTAGGACCTTGTTAAGGCCACAGCAATTCGTTGGTTGCCAAGGGCACGGAACTGGTCAATGTGCTTGGGAGAGGCCTATGTCTAGCAGTGGGAGATTTCGTTTCAGCATTGTCTGAAACGGTAAAGATAGTGTGTTATTTGCTCATGCTATTCACGAACACATTCGCCATGGCGCCTTCTCTGGGCCGAAACAAGCGAGGTAGACCAAAGAAATGCTGGCTTGACGTTGTCAGAGATGACATGCGTGCCAACAATCTCTTACCACAAGCTGCTAAGTATCGCGTGAAATGGAGGAGAATGAGCAGGAAAGCGGACCCCGGGCTCCAACGCGAAAGCTGCGGATGCAACCGGGACTGAACGCTAAGATGAGGATGATGACTCAGGAACACATTCAGACGGCAGACTTGTTAAGCACAAGTAAAGGGCATTTCAAAATGGCTTTCATAATAATAACGACGACTTTTATATTTTCAGAACCACGCTTTGCGCAGTATCATAGGCCTCGGAAAGCAAGGCCATACAATCCAGATTCAAGATGGAATCACCCCAACCGCTTTAATCAATAGAACGGAAATTTGAAAGAAATAAATGTAAGAACACTGCACCTTTTTATACTAAAATATAAATTTGTAAGTATATAACATCAAAAGAGTTATAAAGATTTATGTTCTTTAATATAAGTACCTTTTTTACAAGGACTCAGGAGCCATCGGTCTTCGTGGACCCCGTCACGATGCGCTGTCATCTGTTTGAGGTGCACATGAAACACGACGCGCCGTCGACTCGGGCCTGCTCCCTAATTACGTAACACACTATTAATCGGAATCTGTATCATTTTGAAGCAAATTTCTAATCCATTGCTTAATAAGTTTGAAAAATTTGTCTACACAACACTTAAATAACGCAATGAATGTTGTTAGCCTGCTAAATTTAAACCAATTCCAATTGATAATGTGTTTCGTAATTGCCTCGCTGGTTCTTACCGGGCGGCGAGCTGCCCACTGCTTACCGTCTGTAGGCCGTTCGATATTGTCTCCCGACCAGGGCAGCGACACCTCCTTGGGTTAGACTTATTGGCAAGCGTCATGATGCCAAGAAATAGTTATTTAATAAGATGTGTTCTCCCTGTGGAGCAGCCGGACAGTTTGTAAGACGGGTCTTCTATTGTCATGCCTATGTTTTAAAAACTTTCCTTGAATAAATAAACTTTTTAAATTTACCACACCATTGGGTATTTCATTTAACAAATGTTACAATTTTCTTTTTTACAGAAGTCTGTCCACCAGTGTAATAGCGTCACAGGATCCAGTAGCAACAAATTTCATTTTGACAGTACAACAACATTCATTGCGTTATCTACGTTATGGAGCAGACATATTTTTGAACATATGGAGCAATGAATTAGCAATATGCTACATTATGACTCTAATTGATAGTAATAGGATATTACGCAATTAGGGTGCAGTTGCTAATCTGTCTAGGTGTGAAAGTGACCACCTGAGAGTCTGTTCAATGCCCCGGGGGGTACGAACGTATACTATCAGAGGGTTGGTTTGACAATTTTTTGATATTGTTGTTGTATTATAATTATACAGGGTCAGTTTTCAAAGACCGACCGAATTTGTAGAACGTCAGGCTGAACAATTTTCTTCATGGGATATATCAATTTTTTTGGTGCCACTTCGATGCCACATCGGTGCCACTTGGTGCTACTTCGGTGCTACTTCGGTTTCACTTCGGTGCCACTTCGGTGCCACTTCGGTGCCACTTCGGTGCCACCTCGGTGCCACTACAGTGCCACATCGATGCTACTTCGGTGCTACTTCGATGCCACTTTGGTGCCACTTCTGTGCCACCTCAGTGCCACTATAGTGCCACATCGATGCCACTTCGGTGCCACATCGGTACCACATCAGTGCCACTTCGGTGCCACTTCACGATAAAGAAAGAGATAGATAAAGAGACAGAGATAGAGATAGAGACAGACATAGACACAGAGATAAAAATAAAGAAGGATGAGAAGGAGAAGGTTGGAATGACTTGGTGGGACCCCAATTTATTTGTGGTAAACACAAAATGCCCCTCTTCCTTTATTATATTTATTTACTAATGTATGCATGAGAATAACAGAGACTGCCTTTCTGACCTCCACCTCCCATTTACGGGGTAATACGATACCCCTTGATTAGACTAATGGTCAGACTTTCGGGCTACTGAAGATCTGTAACGACTCTCGAAGACCCTCGAATGAGAGCGCAGACTTTTTTCTAAAGATACCTATCCACAGACTATAGAACTGATCTCTCGAACCACGCTAACCACGCTATAACATCACCACAAGCCCGTCTGATTTGAACCAAAATATACAATTGATAATTTAATTTTCTCAACAGTAAATTTTCCTGACTGTACATTAATTTTTTCTCAAGGTCATACTATACTTTATATCTAAAAGCCGAAGTTAACAAAGCTAAAAATGTCTTGGGAAATCAGAAGCTACGCTGGACTATCGAGCAACTCATGATAAAAGCATAAAGCAACATCAGCTAGCTAATGCCTCGGTGAGGGACACCAGTACAAGTTATACCGGCTTAGGATCCCCGCAAATAAATTTCCCACGAGACGCGTATTTTACATCGTTCGCGACAACCGAGACGTAAGATGATCCGAAATATTTTAAAAAAGACGCCTGGAGACGCAATAGTTATTAGTTTTGTGGGGAATTGAAATAGGAAAGATATTTATTTGTTTATTTAAATTCTTACAAAAAGGTACAAAGACAAATTTAATGCCTTTTTGTGCTGGATGCGAAATCATGAAATGACCTCTTCCGCTCAAGGCGGAGCGGAAGGACGTGTCAGACTTTTACTGACTAAAACCGACCAGTGTTTCTTCACTGGCTTGTGCGCCAGGACTACGGTTTCTTTTTTATCCCGCATTCCTGGTCCAGGAGGCATCGGTTCTTGTCGACTCCGTCACGATGTGCTGCCATCTCTTTGAGGCGCGCGTGAAACACAACACTCCGTCGAACCGGGCCTGGTCCTTACCGGGCAGCGAGCTGCGCACAGCTCACCGCCCGCAAACCCGCGCCTACCGTGGCCGGGAGTTTGATAAACTCTCCCAACCAGGGCTTCTCCTGCGCTGGGATTCCAGCAACCTCATGCGCTCCATCTCCTTTGCCAGCATCACTGCTTCACAGAAGGAGGTAACGGTCTGCCATGCACTCTCGCTCCGGATCATAGCCTGGACCAGGGCCGGACGCGAGAGATCGCCGCCACGAGGACCTGGTAGTGCTTTACCCAAGACTTCCACCATATGCACCACCATGTCTTCAAGGCGATCCCCACCGTGGCGACACTCTGGCCAAACTTAATGCCTTAGACATCCTCTGCCAATCAACCTAGGGCGGTGAAAACATAAGATGGCAAGTGCTTTGGTTGAGAGAAGCAATGATAATAAAAAACTCTTAAATCTAGTTACGCAAATATAAACATACTATTACTATAATATATAATTATATACTTTACTAAATCAAGGAAAAGAGATGTTGAGTCGAGACTACGCTATTTGTTTAGCTAGTTTTACAATTTCCGCTTTTTAATGCAAACCGACTGATGCCCGTCCGGTTGTCCAGAGCAAGCGCATTGTAAAGAAAAATAAATTGAATATGAAAAGAAGAATGAACATAGTCAGACTTATGAAATATAGGATAGCGTAAGAAATGATTATTAGAAGAAATCAGATTCCTATCCTATTAAGAACACAGATATTGAAAGTGACTCATGTGATAAGAAAGAGGAAAGGGAGTGAATAACGACGCACTAAGATATGCTTCATTTTGTTAGATGTTACACATAAATAAAACAAGACGATACTGTTTTTGAATGATTTTTTACTAATAACTTGATTCTATATACAAACTCGTCGGTAACTGTGTCGGTAACTAAAACGTAGTGTGCCTTTTAGCGGCGCAACACCATCTATCGAGCTAAGGGTCAAATTTTAGGCATTATCGACTTAACAGGGAGAATTTAGAAGGTTTATTGGGAATGGACATCATTTCAGTTTTTTTTTTTTTTTTGCTGCTGCTACCTCCAACGCGGTTGAGTCGGAGCCTATTCTTTACAGTTTTCCATTCGTTCCAGTTCTCGAGTTTATTCCTCTCGTACTTTTATGCTTCATACATGGTCTTTCTTCCATTCATCCTCATTCATTGCTTACATGGGTGGGGTGCCCAACTATAAACTTCTAACTATTCTAATAATTCTATTATTATTATTATTTATTTATTTTGTAGATCTATTTATCATATTTATTTATATTCTTATAGATCTATGTATTTCCTTCGTTTTTAGGGGTAGGTATAGTAAAACAGGCAGACAAGGTTTTATTTTCGAGAAGGGAACATTTACAATTTAGCCTTATATCTATTTACAATACTTTAAGTCTCTTATTTATATATAATTGTAACAAAAAAATGTTTTATTTCTAAATTTACATTTATTGATAACCATATCTATTTAGGGTTTTTTCTATATACACTTATGTTGTTACAGAGTTCTTATTTTCTACGGAGATTTCGGTGAGCGGTTTTGATTTTACTCCCATTTTATTTATCTTATATCTTTATTATAATATCTGAAACTATTTACTCTAGCTTATTTCTATTATTTACCTTAATATACAATACTATGATTTTACTATTTTGTTGGTGACCTTATAATACACATATTGTTAAAATTAAATTTGGGCAAAACGATTCTTATTTACAGTTTAAACCTTAACATTAATATTTTAAAGTCTAATTTTAATGCTTATCACTAATATTTACCATAATATTGTGTAAACATTCTTACTTATACAGTTTTATTTCTTTTTATTACTTTTGTAAAAATTTTTACGCAATATTCTATGAAGGTCTCTCTATTTTTACTCGCAATTATTTGCCACACATTATTGGTATCAATTTTTGTGTTGAGTACATGCTCTATCTCCAGTCTCTCTGTGTCGAAGATGGGACAACTGAACAATATATGTGGCACCGTGTCATCAGACGCTGGATCGCAGATGCACGAAGGGCTCTCTTTATACCTGAAGCGGCTCAGGTATGCCGAGAACCCCCCGTGACCCGTCATGATCTGAGTGACAATGTTGTCAACTTTGCACTTCCTTATCACCCTGTATGCCGCCACCGCATCGGGGAAAAACAGCTTAGTCACTGTAGCTGTTTCAGCAGAACTATACCTTCTTCCCCATTCGTCGAGGGTTTCTGTACGGATGCAGCGCCTGACATACGACATTGGACACAAGTCGTAGTCATGCTTACGCTTGGAACCTTCAGCGGCTGCCTTAGCTAATTCATCGGCCCTCTCGTTTCCCGCTAGTCCCACATGAGCCTTGATCCAAAACAAGGTGACGGCCTTATTTTGGACGGACAAAGATCTCATGTTTGCTCTTGTTTCTACTGCTAGTGGGTGGTGTCGGTCGTGGTTTTGAATAGTTTGGAGGGCCGCCATGGAGTCGCTGAAGATTCCAAACGTTTGCGCGCTATGCTTTAACATTTCCCTTGTTGCGACGCATATCGCCAGAAGTTCAGCCTGATAGACGGTTGCGTAGTTTGGGAGGGTCAGTTTACGGGCTTTGGTTTCGGCGTCGCCGTTCCATATGGATAGTGCCGCCCCCACCTTGCCCCCGATCTTGCTCCCATCCGTAAAGATACGAACCTCAAGTTCGTTCTGTGCATCGAGTTGCTCTTGGTTTGCCAGGCTTACCACTTCTATCGAAACGCGCTCCGCGGGGTGCGGTGCCTCCATTGCCGAAACAGTCTGCTCCACCTCCCTGTCGGCTAGTGCCGGTTGAGACACTCCTCTCCTGGCTTCGTAAAGTGACGCCGCTTCGCGGACGCGAAGATCGAGAGGCAGTATGCCCGCCAACACCGTCGCGGAGTTTAGAGACACCGTTTTATATGCCTTGCATATCTTTTGTGCAATACCGCGCTGGACTACTCCTAACTTCTTTATAACACCCAGCTTATTAGCCGCCGGGGCCCATACGCTGGCCGCGTACAGGATGATCGGTTCCACGGTGGCCACATATATTGTTCTTAAGACTTCTGGGTGGAGACCCCAGCTAGTTTTCGTCGCCCTGGTTAGTTGGTTATGGATTCCTATCGCCTTTTTGCATACGTTTGCGACATGAGTGTTGAACGTTAACTTGTCGTCGATGGTGACACCCAGGATTTTGACCTCTTTGGACATGCCAATGTCGATTCCGCCCATGCTCAGACGTGGGGTGTCATATTTTAGTTTGCGAGTGATGGTAATCGCGTTTGTTTTGTGCGGAGCAAATTTTAATTTGTTCTCTATTCCCCACGCCCGAACATGCTCGAGAGCGGCATTGGCACGCCCTTGGATCTCCAACTATGTGTCACCATCGAAGACGAGCACCACATCGTCAGCAAAGGCCTGGCAATAGTCATCCCTGGCTTCAAGGCTCTTTAGTAGCGGGTCTAGCAACAGGTTCCAGAATATTGGTCCCCCTATAGAACCCTGGACACAACCCTTACTTGTAACCCTGTTGAACTCCTCACCCGCGTATCTGACTCTGACCTGTCTGTCTTTGAGATAGCTGTCGATGACCCTCCTCAAGCCAATTGGACACTTTTCCTCAGCCAGACGGACTCTAATGGCTGGCCACCATGCACTGTCGAAGGCTCCCTCTATGTCTAATGATATCATGACTATTGTTTTCTTTAGTTCCAGCTTGCTGCGTATATGCTCCATCAGGGTATAGAGAGAGTCCTCCGTGCTTCTCTGGGGCATGAATCCGTACTGGCGAGTACTCATCCTTGGGATCAAATGGTACTTGAGACGGGTCACCAACATCTTCTCAAATATTTTGCCGAATATTGGCAAAAGGCCGATTGGTCTGTACGCCTTGGGAGCGCTGTAGTCGTCCTTTCCAGGCTTCTTCAAAACGATCACCGTTGCCTCCTTCCACGCTTTGGGGAAGTGGTGGCATAACAGGCTACCGTTTAGGAGGGCAAGAGCAACCTCAGGGGCTCCCTCGATAGCTCGGCAGCAGATATCGGCGGTGAGGCCGTCCGCGCCTGGAGCTTTTTTGACATTGAATGACCTGCACGACGTCATCATTTCGGCCATCGTGAATGGTGGCTCGCATGAACTATCTTGCTCCTCATTATTCACGACATCAGCCTTTTGTCTGATGAGGCGGTGGTATGTGCTGTCGTCGTCAGTACGGTCCTCTGGGTAGAAAGTGTTCGCCAATAGCTCGACTGAGCCTCTCGCATTTAGCACTTCCCCATCCCACATCAACGGTCGGTCTTCCTCCCTACCCTTGGTTCTTCCTATGACCCGATAAATCCCCTCCTTGTCCTGTTTAGCACAAAAGTTCTTCCAACTCTCGACGATATCCTTCGCTACTTCTGCCTCATACTCTGCTTTGTGTTTCAGGTACTCTTCAACGACCCTCGACCTTCGGATCGGCGCGGCACACCTGATTCACCGCTTCCTGGTTGCGACTGCTTTCTTCATTCTCGCGAGTTTTTCGGACCACCACGGCAAGGTAAGTACCTCGTTAGTTTTTCTCGTAGGCATTGATGAGATGCATGCGTCTTTAATTATTTGTGTGTATTTTTCTATTATTATATTTAACTGATCGGCTGTTTTTAATTTGTCAATTTCTAATTTATTAATTTTGTTTTCCTGCAATAACTGGCTGAGTTTATCACTAAACTCAAGCCACTTTGATTTTTTGGTATTGTAAATTCTAGTGGTTCTATTTATTTTTATGCCTTTGGATCTTTTTAGTTTAATATTGTAAATTAAACAACGTGTTGGCTCGTTCTTGGGCACAGAGTGACGTTTTTAATTGTCCTTCATACAAAACAGTACAGTAGCTGTGACAGTCCAATAGATGGCGTTAGTAGGTACATATTTTGATACTATACTAACACCCCCACTTATCAAAATAATATAGGTATACATAGCAACTTGCACCCTATAAAATAAACAAAAATAATTACACAGCTCTTATATCCTGTATTCCTAATAACTGCATAAAATAATAATGCTTAGTACTACTCAGACCTTTCGTAAGGAGGTCTGCAGGCATTTCAGCTGTATCCAGATATTTAAGTTCAATAATTTTATCAGCAACACATTCTTTACAAAAATGGTATCGTATGTCTATGTGTTTGGTTCTCTTATTAAAACTATTACTTGAGGACAGCTTAATTGCACCTTGGTTATCATTATACAATACTATAGTATATGATTCATTAATTATTTCTTTTGACAAATTATGCAAATAAATAGCTTCCCTACAAGCATCAGTCATACCCATGTATTCTGCCTCTGTGCTTGAGAGGGCAACGGTTTTTTGTTTCTTTGCCTCCCATGAAACTGCACTTCCAGCTAACATAAAACATAGACCCGTGTAAGACCTTCTGTCTATACTATTATTTCCCCAGTCTGCGTCAACAAACCCTTTCAATTCAGAATTACCAAATCTAGTATATTTTAACCCAAAATATCTAGTTTTCTTAAGATATCTCAAAATGCGCTTAGCATATGCCCAAACTTCATTATTATAAGAGTTATTGAACTGGCTTAGAAAACTTACTGAATAAGCAATATCGGGTCTAGTCAACACTGCTAAATACATAAGCCCACCAATCAATTGCTGATAAGGTATGTCTCTGTCACAATCTTTATTTTCTAAGTTAATATTCAATTTAGACTCTAAAGGTGTGTCAGCTGACTTACAGTCTGTCATATTGAATTTATTTATTAACTGATTTACATAACTTTCTTGACTTAGTGTAACTGTGCCATTAACTTTATCTATATTAACAGACATCCCTAAACAATTTTTGATTTGTCCTAGATCCTTCAGTTTGAATTTCGATGACAGTACCTTTTTCAAACTATCACATTCAAACTTATCATTTGTAAATACAAAAAAATCATCAACATACAATGTAATTATTGTTCTCTTTTTGTCCCTAAGCTTAGTGTACAAACACGGTTCTAATTTAGAACGCTTATATCCATTGCTCACAAGGCAATCATCAACTTTCTTGTACCAGGCCCTTGAGGATTGCTTAAGGCCATAGATAGCTCGATTTAATCTAAGTACCTTATTATTACAATTTTTAGTCTTTGTTAAACATTCTGGTATTTCCATGTATATTGTCTCCTCAAGGTCCCCATTTAAGAAGGCCGTAGTTACATCTAAATGTGTAATATCTAAGTTTAGCTTAACAGATAATGCGAACAGCAATCTCAACGTTGAATGTCTTACTACAGGTGAGAAAATATCAGAATAGTCCACATTTTGCTTCTGCATAAAGCCCTTTGCTACTAACCTAGCACGATAACGAACACCTGCACTAGCACTGTCTAGTTTTTTACGCAATACCCATTTACACTTCACTACGGTTTCTCCACTTTTTGGCATGTCCACTAACTCCCATGCATTGTTATCTTCGAAACATTTAAGTTCATCTTCCACCGCCTTCAACCATTGTTCCTTTTCCGCTCCTTGTAGTGCTTCATCGAGACTTAGTCCACTAGCATCGTCAAATATTTCTTCTGGAACACACATATTTGACATCCCGTATCTTTCTGGTTTCCTTCTGATTCTGCTCGGTCTTTCACGCTGCTCAGAGGAGTCATAAGCATCCTCGTACTCACTAGGAACATAAGTTTCATCTGAACTATTTGAAGTTTCAAGCAGTGAATCTTCATCTATGGTAACATCACTTAATATTGGTGAATCCTTAACAACTGTATCCCCCACTGAACATGAGTCTTGATGGTTTTCGATGATCGGTATACTTATCCCAGGACTCTTCTCATCTTCCATGACAATAACATCTCTACTTGTCGTAATACGTTTTGTTCTAGGGTTATATATTCTGTAACCTTTAATGTCATCTGAATAACCGACCAGTATGTGCTCTTCAGACTTTCGGTCCCACTTTTGGCGCTTCTCCTTAGCAACATGTGCCATTACTTTGCTACCAAATATACGCAGGTGACTTATGTCTGGTTTGCACCCAGTCCAAATTTCATAAGGAGTTTTTTCATTCAAGGTAGGTAGAACTATACGATTTTGTAAATACACGGCTGTGTTCGTAGCCTCTGCCCAGAACTCCTTCCCTAAATTGGCATCAAATAATAGGCATCTGGCCTTTTCAACTATTGTTCGATTATTCCTTTCTGATAAACCATTCTGTTCAGGGGTATATGGGTTACTTCTTTGGTGTATGATACCTTCTTTCTTGAGAAATGAGTTAAATTCTTTATTGCAGTATTCACACCCATTATCGCTTCTCAAGATTTTTATTTTCTTAGCAGTCTGTTTTTCAACTTTTGCTTTAAATTCTACAAAACACCTCAATGCTTCACTCTTATTTTTAATAAAGTACACATGTATCATACGACTGTAGTCGTCAATAAATAATACAAAATATTTGGAACCTGCCAATGATTCATGCTCCATTGGCCCACAAATATCTGTGTGGACTAGGTGAAGTAATTCTTTACTTCTTGAACCTTCAGCTGTGAATGGCAATCGACACTGCTTACCTTCGCAGCAAATTGTACATGACTTCTTGTCAAAATCAATCCTTTTTGTTAAATTCATACCTTCCACAGCACTGGTCATTTTATTCAAGTATTTGCTATTGCAATGACCTAAACGACGATGCCATGTAATGTTTGATGTAGCTAAATTAGCAACAACACTCTCTGGTACTATCAACTTGTATACACCATTATTCAACACAGCTGTAGCCACAATTTCATTTTGTTTGTTGTATACTTCGCATCCATTTCTTGTAAACTGAACTTTATTACCTGATTTTATTAATTGGCTCACTGACAGCAAGTTCGTAGTCAATCCTGGAGCACATAATACATCCTTAACTGGTATTTCAAATTCACATTGGTCAGTTTTAGTTATAATGTTCACATCTCCTGAACATAAAACTTGCAACCTCTCACTGTTAGCAACACATATATTTCTCATTTTGTGATACGTAGCATTCTCAATCCACTGCTCATTAGCTGTCAGATGTGTGCTTGCGCCTGAGTCAATGTACCAGTCATATTTATTAAATTGGCCACTTAAAAACACAGCACTAAATGCGTTACTTTGTTTACGTTGACTCTCTTTTGAGTTGGAAGTTGTATTTTCACTATTTGTACACTGATTCTTGTAGTGACCAGTTTGTTTACATCTGTAACATTTGACATGACTTTTACCGAAACCATTGACATTTGCCTTGGCTTGATTTTTATTCTGCGCGCTGTCCATAGACAATTTATTTTTTTTATGTTGCCATTTCTGTGAGCCGCTCGCGAATGCACTCACTTCATTTGATTGAGATTGACTATTACCATTCACTTCCGGATCCATATCCATGAGTTTGGTTCTAATGGCGTCGGTAGTAATTTTAATGCCCGAATGCTCGATAGCCATTATCATCGGCATAAATTTTTCCGACAATCCCGCCAACAATAAGCAACCAATCCACTCTTCACTGATATGAAATCCTGTCCCATTTAGTTTTTGTCCAGTTTCGACTATTAGCGTTACATATGACTGCATAGAAACGCAGTTTTCTAGGCGAATTGATATCAAATTACGTAATAGTGATATTCTTCTTGTAAAACCTGAATCATCAAATAATGCCTTTATCTTGTTCCATAGCTCCAACGAAGTTTTCACCTCTTTGATGTGGACATATAACGCACTATCTATAGTCATAATTAACTTTGCTTTGGTCCTCGTATCATCTGCGGCTTCTATATTCTTCCCAGAGTCTGGTTTAATGCAGTGCACCATATTTTCTAGGACTAGAAAGTTCTCCGCGGCGAAGCTCCACTCATTATAGTTCTCACGCCCCTTTAATTTAGGAACATTTACTATATAGTTCGTCATTCTTGCAAACTTTTATTGCACACACTGAATAACGCGTCACTAACTATATTTCAACGACTTTTCACTCGAGAAACTACAAACTTAAAAAGCAAACTTAAAGCGCTGGGCCCATAACCTGTAAATTAAACAACGTGTTGGCTCGTTCTTGGGCACAGAGTGACGTTTTTAATTGTCCTTCATACAAAACAGTACAGTAGCTGTGACAGTCCAATAGATGGCGTTAGTAGGTACATATTTTGATACTATACTAACAAATATTAAAAGTGATCCCGTTGTGATCCGAGCTCACGAGGCCCTCATCTACTCTCCAGTTTTCTACCAGGTCCAGGATGTCTGTCGAGCAGGCTGTAATGTCGATGTGGCTGCAGTATCTTATGCCACCCCTGATCGTGTCGAAGGTCGGAATTTCCCCTCTGTTGAGTATATTGAGACTCATTTCATTGAGAGCTCCGGACACTTCCTCGCCCCTAGAGTCGTTGGAAAAGCTCCCCCACCAGAAGCTCTTCGCATTTGCATCTCCCCCTACGATCCACATTCTGGAGCCCACCTCATCCTCAATACGTTTGAGGTGCACTAGGTATGGTCCCACAGGCTGGTCGGGCTCGAAATATAAGGACACTAGTGTAATCCTCCAGGCACTGGTCTGAATCCCCACCACGGTGATGTTTTTCGTGGTGAGTTTTGGGTACTGGATGACTGTAAGGTCATGGTTGAAGACCGCAATTGCAGCCTTTACAGGCCCGTTTCCGGTGTCAGTGTTCTGGAAGATACGAACTCCCCTATGGTGCCTCATAACTCCGACCCCGCCCACATACGGTTCCTGGAGGAGTGCAAAAGCGACTCCACGCTTTGTGGCCTCCAGTAGAAGCTCGTCCGTCGCAAGTTTCTTCCGTTGAAGGTTTGCCTGTATCGCCTTGTAATTGATCAGCCCGCCCTGGTTGCTCTTAGCAATAGGCTACCGTCGATCTAGCAATTTCATCCCACTTTCGGCGTATTGAGCAGGTGTGGTCAAAGGCATTGTGGTCGGCGCCATCAAGCTTGGCTCTCGTGCAGTTGTGACATCTGGGTGGAGCACCCGCGAGCCAGTCAGTACACGTCGCTCTTAAGTGTGCGCCGCCACAATGGCTGCACAAGTCGGCCGGTTCTTTACAGAATCTTCTGCCATGCCCGTAGCCCAGGCAGCGCGTGCACTGAACCAGCGGGGTTTGGTCTTCAACCCTAACGCGCTGCAAGTCCACGTGTAGGTATCCGGCTTCCGTAGCCCTTCGCCAGACGCCTGGTGAGACGCCGACCACAACGTGATTGGTGTGTGGGTTCCTTGTCTTCCTCCTGTACCTCAATTCCACCCTGTCTTCCCCTTTGTCGAGGTTCCGAAAAACATCCCTATTCTGATTCCTCATCGCCTTGAGAATGTCCTCGTCTGTGTTAGAGGAGAGGACGTTCTTGAGGATCAGTAACGGGTCCTTATTTTTCATTTCCTCAACGCTGAGGTCCCCTCTGTCCTCTTCTAATTTGTTTTTAATTTTGTTCCTTTCTTCCTTAGTCTGGAACCCCATAATCACCTTTCTATCCTTTGCCTTTCTGACTTTTTCAACTTTGACCCAACCCTCTGTTGCGTCCACCGCCTTCCGTATCTTACTTAGTACGTCGTCACTAGTTTCCGAGTCATTTTTTGAGGTGACTACAATGGAGTGAAGTGTATTTCGTGTCGGGTACGATTTTCCACCGCTCGTCGCAGCCACGCTCGCGTACGTTGCTGTTGATGCCTTCTCCATCACGGCCCTAAGTTCTTCCATTTTTTTGTAGTTTTCGTGCAGCAACCTCGAGTGATTCTCCATTTGTGTTGCTAGCATGTTCTGTTCCGTGATGGTCGTAAAAGTGGCATCGGCGGAGGCAACTTCGGGCACGGTAGTTTCCGCTTGTCTTCCCTTCCCTATCCGTTGTTTAGCGGCCTTTAGTTCAGTCTCGGACTCCCTCACCAATCGGTAGAGTCGTTCTGTGGTATCTATAAGTGCGGTTTTAATCTCCGTTTTCAAATTTTTGGAGTTGTTGAGGTTAAGCTTTGCCTTCATCAGACAAGCCTTAGCCTCAGCAGTCCGGTCCACATAATGGACCTTAGGAGGAGAGGGTGTGTCAACTAATTTCCTCAGTGTGGAGGTGGGAGCGGCTTTGCTCTCCTGCGTCGAAGCAGTCTTCGTTATGATTCTCGCAGGGCCAGCCTGCGAAGTCTTTGCTTCGGGAGCAGAGCCGGTATTGGTGGCTTCCCACTCTCCTATGCTTCGTCTGACATTTGAAGGGGTAGCAGCCCCTGGTTTTAATGGAGAATTTCCGCTGTCAGTCGCCTTAGTGACGGGGGTCCTAATGCCAAACATGTTGGAGGTATGCGTCAATATATTTAAATATAAGTAAAATGTCAATAAGGACTATAAAATTGTAAAAAAAAAGACTGTTGCTCTATATAGAGCCGGTTAAAAATAGTTTCCTCCAAGACAGTAGCATAAAAACCACAGTCTTGGATCCCAGTTACCTCGTCTAGGTCTTAATAATTTTCCGAAAATCTCAGACTCTACGTAGAGTCGGTCCGATGGTGGATTTGCACAGATCTCCCCAAGACCTCTCAATTGATACCAAACACGACCCTCTTGTGTCAAACCGTTCTGGAGATATGCAGGTTCAAAGATTTTGGTTGCAGTCCAAGATGGCGACCAGAATGTGGTTACAAGCTGATATCTCCACAACCACCAATCGGAATTCTGTCGTGTTTGGGCTTATTTTGTAGAGCTTGACGTGTTCTGTACTATGACGAGTCCCTCACGCTGAAATCCATTCAGTTTCAGTTTCAGTCATTCATCCATTTCAGTTCAGACGTATAACTCAACATATGGTGAGGTTGATATGAACCGGATACGATTGTTGAGCAATCTGTGATAGGTACTTATCCAGCAAAACCATATTCAAGTCAAAGTAGTAGTAGGACGTTATCATATTCGTTTATAGGGAAAATCAAAGTCTGCACAGACATGGTTTTCATTTTAGCGGACAATAAATTAGTCAAACGATACAGGGATCGTAAGGGCCATTGACCTTATGACTGACTCTAGAGATTTGACGTTGCAAGCTAAGCGTCGAGTCATGATGCAAACCAAGATCTTTGATAGGGGAGAAAGAGATCTAAGCTTCACCCTACCTTAGCGAAGAAAACTGAAAAGGAAGGTGGAAGGGAGGTGGAAGTGAACTGGCCACGTTCCCTGGGTCTATAAACAGTATGCCAAGATAATTACCAAGAAGTGCGCTGACGCTGCTAGAAGGCGTCGCGGTAGATCCCTCAGAAGATGGCGTGTGAAGATTTTTATTTTTTGTTTATTTTATACAATTATAAACTAGCGCTTGACCGCAATCCCGCCCGATGGTAAGCAGTGACGCAATCGATGATGGTAAAGCGCACTAGTTTATTAAGAGCCTATTCGCTCTAGCCTTGAAGACACTCAAATTGTAGTCCGACGGAAACACCGCCGCTGGTAAATTGTTCCAGTCCCTGGATGTTCGCGGTATGAAAGAGGAGGCGAAACGCTTTGTCCGAATCGTAGTGGTGTTAACGACGTAAGTGTGGAAAGTCACCGTGCGACGGGTCGGAACTCCTCTCTCTCTCGGCTCTCGTGGAACGGAGATGGGGGAACTAAATCATGCAATTCCTTCGCACACTCACCAAAATGAATCCTATAGAATACCGAAAGGCTGGCTACTCTACGCCTGTGCTTTAGGCTTTGGAGACCACCTTGAGACTGAAAAGCCATATCTACTTTTCTTGACGGAGACCCAGATCAGATGTCCGTCTGATGCGGCATACCTCGGCTACCCGGAATACTCTTTGGAGCATCATTTCCTGCAGCGTGCCGGGGTCTGTGTGTATGTCCGCAATGACATCTGTTGCCGGCGCCTCCGTCACCTCGAAGACCCTCACTTCTCGTCCCTATGGCTGTTGGTTGACACTGGTGTGGACAAAATTGTTTACACCTGTGTCTACCGATCGCACAGCGGTGATCAGGAGACAACTCGATTATTTCACCACCTCAGTGAGACTGCTGGCAATGCGCTGCATCGGCACCCTGACGCTCAGTTCGTCGCTCTGGGGGACTTCAACGCCTGCCACCAGGACTGGCTCTTCCCATACCAGAGGACCGAACACGCTGGGAGAGAGGCGCGAAACTTCGCGCTTTCAATGGGCCTTTCCCAGCTGATAGAGCAAGCGACTAGGGTGCCTGATGTAGTTGGTCATACTGCCAACAGTTTTCTTGTAAGTTGTAACAGTTTCCTCACCGTTGGGAATTTCAGACCACTGTCTGGTGAAATGAAATGAAATGAAATGAAATCGTTTATTAAGCAAGTAGGATCACTGATCACTTTTACACGTCATGTTTATTTTTTATTTTATTTTTTTAACTAGATGAAGCCGGCATTTCCTAACTGACTACCTCTGAGAAGAAATAGCCGAAACAAACTCAGTTACGCATTGCGCACTCTGCTAAGCATTGTTAATAATAATTAACAATGCTTAACAGAGCGAGCAGCTCAATCCCAAGCTTTTTTGTCTTCTAAATAATCTGTGATTTTATAATACCCCTTTTTGCAAAGTTTGGCCTTTATATGGTTCTTAAATCGTTTAATGGGTAAGTTTCGAACGTCCATGGGAAGCTTGTTGTAAAAGTGTATACATTGACCCATGAACGAGTTGCCTACTCTGTGGAGACGAGTGTGATGTAAAGCAAGATTGTATTTGTTCCTGGTATTTATATTATGAATATCGCTTATCTTCTTAAAATTCGAGATATTTTTATGAACATACATAAGATTTTCAAATATATATTGTGAAGCTACAGTCACAATGTTCACCTCTTTGAACTTTTGTTTTTGTTTTGAAGTCTGTATCGTCCTTCTCCCCACCAGATCTCGACTCTCGTGGTAAACGACGAATATGGCGATACAGGTCAGCGGATTGGGATGAGATGCGCCACTTCTTTGCGTCTTATCCTTGGCAGCAGGTCTGCTTCTCATCTGACAATCCGTCGAGCTGTGCGGACGCTATGACCAATGTGATGCGTCAAGCTTTGGAGTATTTTATCCCATTCAATGACGTGCCCGTCGGTGGCTCGGCACGCCCATGGTTCAATGCCGATTGTATCCAAGCTGAACAGCGTAAGCACACGACATTTCTCGCCTGGTTTGACGCTCGTGATCGCGGAGCTCCGGATCTAAGCTCAAAGAAGAGAGCCTTAAACCGTGCTGCCAAGTCCTACAAAAAGGCGCTCAAGACGGCTCGGTTCGACCGCATTACCCATATTGGCAACAAGTTATCTGCGCAGCCATCCGGTAGCAGATCTTTTTGGTCCCTTGCCAAATCGGTTGAGGCGAACTTCTGTCGGCCCTCACTGCCTCCGCTGGTTAGGCCTGATGGAACACTGGCTCATACGGCGAGAGAGAAAGCAGGTCTCTTTGCATCTCTCTTTGCCCATAATTTGCGTCTTGATACTGGCAGTGCTACTCCACCTAATTTACCTCATTGCGGAGCTTCAATGCCTGAGGTTCGCATTAGGAACAAGGAGGTTCTGAGAGTACTGTGTCGTCTGGACGTGAATAAGGCTAGTGGTCCGGATGGTATACCATCGATTGTTCTTAAAGCATGTGCGGCCGAGTTGTCTTCTGTATTGACGCGCTTTTATCGCCTCTCATTTAGGACTGGTATAGTGCCCAAGTCCTGGAAGCTTGCTAACGTGCAGCCCGTGCCCAAAAAAGGTAGTCGTGCCGATCCTGCCAACTATCGGCCGATTTCGATCACCTCCATACTTTGCAAAATTATGGAGCGCGTATTGAACTCGCGCCTCTTGGCATACCTGGAAGGTAACGATCTCCTCAGTGACCGACAGTACGGGTTTCGCCGCAATCGGTCAACTGGGGACCTACTAGTGTATGCCACTCACTTGTGGGGCGAGGCCCTCGAGAAGAATGGGGAAGCGATTGCTGTCTCCCTTGATGTCTCAAAGGCCTTCGACCGGGTATGGCACGCTGGCCTTTTGAGTAAGCTTCCAGCGTACGGCATTTCCTCCTAGCCTGACTGGCTGGGTAAAAGACTTCCTGACTGAACGGTCCCTCCGAGTTGTTGTCGACGGATGCTCTTCTGAGCCCATGTCAACTAATGCCGGTGTTCCTCAGGGGTCTGTTCTCTCTACAACTCTGTTCCTGCTGCATATTAATGATCTGCTGATGCCCGGTATCTATGGGTATGCAGATGACAGCACAGTTTTAGTAGTAGAGATATACCTGCCGGATGCTCGGGCTAGTAGGGAATCAATCCAGTCCGAAAGAGAGGCCATGGTTGAGCGAACGAGTGTTGCACTGCAGGCAGTCTCCGAATGGGGCAATGCCAATCTTGTAGCATTCAATGCCGCCAAAACACAGGCGTGTGTTTTCACCGCCAAAAGGAACCCGTTCATCTTGGCTCCTACTTTTCGAAATGTGTCCCTAGAGTGCTCCGACCGCCTTCAGCTTTTGGGAGTTGAGATTTCCTCGAACCCTAACTTTGGGCAGTTCATTGAGTCCAAGGCCAAGGTGGCTGCCAGGAAACTTGGCGTTATCGCAAAGGTCCGGCAGTACTTCACACCTGGGCAGCTTCTAATGTTATACAAAGCACAGGTCCGTTCGTGTGTGGAAAGAAATGTCACCTTTGCGATATTACCAACCTTCCTGGCAGCCACCTTGGCCTTAGACTCAATGAACCGCCCGAATTTAAGGTTCGAGGAAATCTCAACTCCCAAAAGCTCAACAGGGTCGGTACACTCCAAGGATTCATTTAGAAAAGTAGGAGCCAAATTTTATAATATGTTTTTGGTAAAAACACGTTTAATGAGATTTTTGAACTTTTCATCGCTAAGTTCTCGTTTCTATTTTTTTTGTTATAGACTAGTGCTTTCTCGTGATCCCGCGTAATAGGAAACAGTGATGCAATCGTTGATGATAAAGCGCTCTAGTTTATTATGAGCCTATTCATTCATTCGCCTTGAAGATACTTAAATTAATTTTTAACCGGAATTGGCAGAACTTAACAAACAAACCAACAACATAACAAAATGAATTGTGTGGCAAAGAATCAGAAGAGGGTACCTGCCTTGATCCAAAAACCCTGCATCAGCCGCAGCTTCGCATTTAATTTCAATATAAACAGAATAAAAACAAAAGTTAATATTTTTGTAATGGTGGCTCCCCAATTAATTAGTTTAATTAATCCAGTTCCAGAAGGGCAAGCGAGGTCGAAATGCTTTGCTTTCTTCAAAGTTATCTTATAAATAAGCCTTTGTTTTGGAATGAACAGACGAAATTAATCGTGGTCTTGTAATAAGCGTGTTTTAAATGGCAATTTATCGTTCGTGTAGCTTAGAGTTTAGTAACTATTGTTATTCAATTTGTTTGTAAGTACAATGTTGTTGACTCGAAGTAAATGTTTTTTTAAGTTTGTCTGTAAAAATTAAAATAATAATGTCCTTTCTTTGGTAGGAAATCAGCAAATAACCTCTCCCGCTTTGGGCGGAGCGGAAGGGTGTCAGACTTTTACTGACTAAAAACCACCCGTGTTCCTTCACTTGCCTCTGCGCCAGGGCCACAGTTTCCGCCCCGATTTACGAATTGTGGCTTCAAACCCAGATGGGCGCGGTATGTTCTGTAATGTAATTTCATAACCACTGTTCTCCAAATGGTAAAGGAAAACTTCGTATACCTACATATCCTAAAGCGAAAAATTCGATTACAAGTGACATTTACCAACCCGCACTAGGCTTGGAGGTGGATACACTCCACTACATCTCGAAGACAGTACGTTTGGTCCCTTAGCTGTGAGAACATTATAGGCTGGTCATATTTCATTATGATCCATAACACTCTAGGTACTGGTTGGGAGACTGCTGAAACAACAAACGCCCTCTAGCAAATCTACATAACATTAATAGAAATTACTATTGTACGTATGTATTTCAATGTATCCAGCCTGCGGTAGGCTCTAAATCAAAATAAATTGAGATATATGATGCTGTCACATGGAACTAACTTAGAACGGCTTGCCGACTAGCCTAAAGCCATGTACAGATTGGGTTAGTTGGTAAGTCGAGTGGCAAGCCATGGTGGCCTTGCCAGTCCACTGACTCACTGTACTTGCTAAATATGCTATGTGCACATCAGTACATAACAAGTGTAGTAGAAGTATATTTTCTTTTTTTACTTATAATTATTTTCATTCGTTTACAAGAAGTTTTCTGTTTAACAAAACAAGTACAATAGACTGCTTAAATAGCCTTCTACCCGCCGTTGTAGCTTTCATATTAATATTTGTTTTTGTTTACGAAGAAAGTATTACAATATTAGTATTAGTTTTATATATATTCCCTTTACCGACTGTACTACACACATCAAAAGTGTCTAGGGATCAACATATATTTTTGCAATAACTTTTCTCCTGATTGATATTAATTAAAATTTTCTTTAAGGATTCATCAAATAAAGTGTTTTCGTTTGTCACAGTAACGATAAACCAAGTCACCTTTGCATTAATAAAGAAATTTGCCATTTTCCTAATAAAGGGATATTTGACATTTGAACCACTAACACAAAAGTTCGAAAAAAAGACTGAAATAACAGTTTTCTCTAAAATTTTATTGGGTAACTTAAACAATTAATAATCCGTGTTTCTACCGCGAACACTAACAACACAAGAACATCGGTTTGGCATACTCAAAATGAGTTCATCCAAATCACGCTGTGGAATGGCCGCCCATGTTCGTTGCAACAACAAAAAAGGTCTTCTTGCGACTGGATACCCTCCATATTCGGCAGAGCTCTTCTCTGTAGCATATCCCATGCATGCTCAATCGGGTTCAAGTCTGGCGACTGAGCAGGCCAGGGCAGGATATTGATGTTAGCTGCGGCGAGAGTCTGTCTTACAACTCTTGCGGTGTGCGGTCGTGCATTATCATGCATTAACTGAAATAAGGGACCGATTTGCACTTGTAGAGGAACGATGACGTCTGATACAATCGTTTCAGCATAAATTTGAGCGTTGAGGTTGCCTCTGATCCAAATCAACTCAGTTCTTCCGCCGATCCAAATACCCGCCCATACCATGATGGTTCCACCACTATAAGGATGGACTTCCTGGCAGGATTTTAATCGCTGTTGGCGTCCAGGGGTTCTCCAGTGTCGTATACGTCTTGTATCCGGTCTCATACCAAAACGAGACTCATCAGAAAAGCACACGAAACGCCATTGTTCTTCTGCCCAATTTCTGTGTTCAAGAGCCCATTGATATCGAATCCTACGATTGTGCATTGCTATAGGTGGTACCCGTAGCGGTCTTCGGGAATGAAGGTTCACTTCATGCAAGCGGTTTCTGACTGTTTGGTCGCTAATTAAGTTCCCTGAAGAGTGATGAAGCCTCACGGCTAACATCATGGCGGTTATTGTTGGAGCTCTTCGAGTTAAGATTTGAATGTATCGGTCTTGTCTCCGTGTGGTGCAGCGATACCGTCCTCCATGGCGCTCAGCCACGGTACCAGTGCTTCGGTAACGTGTCCAAAGTCGACTGATAACACTCTGACTTGTATTCAGAGCTAAAGCCACAGTACGTTGCCGGGAACCAGCTTCTATCATTCCCACGGCTCTGAGCATTTCTTCCCTGCTTAAATGACGTCGCCGCTCCATAATAACGTTGGTTTTAATCAGTAGTAGGGAAACAGTAGCACTAATAATGTCTTCAATGCGTTGTATGTTTTTATAGGGAAAATATTGACAGCTGATTTTCATCTTTTACTCGAATTTGATTCACAGTTCCTGATTCAAATTATGAAATGCACCAAAAAGGATCCATATAAATTTATAAAATCATAAATTTATTACAAAGCCACATCTCAATCTCAAGAAATCCGCATAAAAATGCTTGATCCCTAGACACTTTTGATGTGTGTATTTAACTTGCCCATAGATAATTTAGAATTTAGATACTTAAATTCAAAATGAGATCATGAATCTGCTAAGTCTAAAATTATTTACATAATAAGTGATAATATATAAAATGAAGCAAATATTGCAATTCTTCAATAATTAAATATATAACAGAGTAATATCATCTCACTGTCAGCTATGACGACAGGAGTTAAATATTACTTACGGAAATTTAACTTTGCTTTGCTTTGCAGGGGTCACATTGACGCGAAACGGCCATCGCTCAGCATAATGATACAGCAAACAGAGGCGCACACAAGATTTCCCCGAGCGCTGCCACATTGACCGATTCTTGGCTTCTCCCATTTTTTGCTAGACCATGGAATCACGCTTTTGGTTGTACCAATTTATTATTAACATTTCGGTATCTACCACAGTCTAAAAATCATACAGTCGTCCGACGAAGACGTCTAGACAGAGCACTCGTTCGGGGTGTGAGGGACGAGATGCGGGTAAGCAGCACCCGAGCTGCGAACAAAACAATGTTCGTAGCTTGGTATCTATCATTAAGGGCTAACACGAGTTTGTTTTTTTGTTTGTTTGTTTTATAATTTGATATGAGTGTCAATTTTGAGTAAAATTGGGGTGCTTGTAACGAAGAAGCCATCCTTTTTGACATCTGAAATGGCGGACGTCATTTTTTTATAATTTAATATGGGTGTCAATTAAGTAAATATAATTGTGGTGCTTGTTACAAAAAAGCTATCCTTTCTGATATCCAAGATGGCGGACGCCAATTTAAATGTATATTAATATGATATGGGTGTTAATTCCGAGGTCGATTGGGGTGCTGGTTACGAAAATGCCATCCAAATAACTTAAATCTGTCTCGAGTTGTTCCCTTAGTAAAAGTAGCAAATTAATTAAATATATATCTTGATCTGTAATAAATAAATAATTTCATAAATGTTGTTTATTTGTGACAACCCTGGCCGATGCGTTACTGTCTAGACGATGTCGGCATTTTACACGAGATCAAAGGCGTCGTCGTCGTATGGATTTTTATACTGTGATAATACATAACGGTGCGTGACTGGATAATTTTAAATATTGTGATATGTTTTATCGCATCAGTATTAATTGTTCGTAAATTACTTTACTATTTTTGAAGTCGATTAATCGGTCGGTATTCGGATAATACTGATTTTTATTAAGAGCTTGTAACACTTATGGAGCGAATGGTAACACCGACTAGAGTTGCGTTTCACATAGCGAGCGATCTTGGCTCAAGCTCCGATCGAGTGAGTTGGTCATACTCAAACCCAGTGACTCTTATCTGTTTTAATCCGAGATTATCATTATATTCCCTTAATATTAAATTGACTTAAGTGTCTGTACAGTTAAAATAATAAGAATCGAACATCACACTATAGTTATTGTTATACTCTTTCTCGAAATACCGGCCACGATGGATGCTCGTATAAGAAGACACCTCAAACATCCGGAACTTCGGCCACGCCTTCCTGACGTTTTCCCCCGATATACATATGTAATAACAAAAAAGTCTTCTTTGCTGGATTTGAGTCATGGCAGCCAATTTCATACAAGCAAGCCTTCGACGTGGGAGAAATCGTAATGCACTATTGTGTGTTCACATACTGGTGTACTTTTTCTTTTCTTTTTCTTCTAATCAGTCCTTATCATTGTCCCCTTCGACAGTAACGAAATTAAAGATTAGAAACTGTAAAAAAGAACTTCAGATTTAACTCCAGTAATAAAAGTTAAAACATCCACTTCATTCCAGAAAGTGTCCCAAAACGTACATTAACGGATAATGCACAGAACGGACAAAGGAAAAGAGTAATGTAGAAAGATATTTTGGCAAGTGCTAATGTACACTTAAGAAAACGTGTTTCTACTTGTTAATGGTCGTGTTTTGGTAAGTAACAGGCTTTCTCGACGCCCGGTCCCTTTATCTGTCCACGAGTGTAAATTAAAAAGAATCGGTAAGGAACTCATCTTGCTAATACGACTCCAGTGGGGTGGTTACGTACCACACTATCAGTAGCAATGGGTTTCATTTTGACAGTTCAACAACATTCATTGCGTTATTTACGTTGTTGAGCACACACATTATCGAAAACATGTAGCAATGGATTAGCAATATGCTTCGAAATGATTTTAACTCATGGTATAATAATAATAATAACGTTTATTCAGAAATTATTTACATTGTTACACAAAATATATTATAGGCTATAATTTATTGTTACAATTGGATTACACATCTGTAACCGAACTAGGCAAAAGCCTGTGTTTCGGTTATCAGCGCCCAATCCCTTAAAAAGTAGACACGAGATATATGTAGGTAGCCATTGAGTACAGCCAACACTTTGTAAATTTACATGAAATTTACATGAAATGATATTAGTGTGTTTCGCAATTAGGGTGCTAGTTAACAGGTTGCAAAGAAAAAAGGTTAAACTGGAATATCTTATAGAAACGATAGTGATGTGGTGTTCACTACAATCACTTATAGGGGCTTTGAGGTTTGAAGTAAAACCACCGAATTATCAGTAAGCACACACAGCTTACAGGGCACGTCTAGTCGCCACTCGGGATAGAGCGGGAATGTCTTGAGGTGCGACATTAAGCTGTGTGCCACATTTAATTATATATCCTTTAAAATTATTGACGAATTTTTCTTCTTCATAAAGCTTCATAAAGAACTGGCTCTTAGCTGCGTTAAACAGAGATAAATTGGAAAAGTATGGCGACCTTTGCTCTGCACTGGAATATAATTTTTATTATGGAAAATTAAAGGACTTTCACAGTTATCGATTTCACAGGGCTCAAGAGAACCGCTGAAACACTGAACACGTGCTAGCCAGCCCAGTAGTCTGAACAAGGCATTATACATCTGCGTGGTCAGGTCTGACTAATATGTATTTCTTGGTACCTGTATACCAATGCACTATCTCCTAAGTCCTTAAACTAACAGCATTAACAAAAACTCAGTATTAACGACTACTAACTTGGCGTTCTGCTGACGCCATCTTGCTATCGGAGCTTTATGAGAAAGTTGGGTTCATAAAAAGTCGCACGGATCTGAAATTTGTTTAGAAATATATTCGTTACTCCTAAACGCCAAAATTCTTCGACGGATTTGGATGAAATTTGGCAAATATATTTTACATATTATATTTCTACAGGATCGACACTTATGCGGGTTAAATCACGTTGTGATTGTTATCAATACATAGTATAAAACAAAGTCGCTTTCTCTGTCCCTATATCCTTAGGTATGTATGCTTAAATCTTTAAAACCACGTAACGTATTTTGATTCGGATAGAGTGATAAAAGAGGAAGGATATGGGGAGAGGATATGTATAACAATATCCTTTAAATAGTGTAGAAATATTGTTATTTATGAGGTTTATAATGTGATGTCTTAAATATTTTTTTTCGCTTACATTGCAAAAGCAGGCTGAACCCTGTGCGATTTATCAAAACAATGTACTAAGTTTTGCACATTGAAAAGATTTACAGAAAAATCTGCAATGGAATGTGTCATTTACTTTTTACGACATAGGTAATAATGGCTAATTTACGAAGCGATTTTAAATAATACAGTGTCGAAGCTCCTGATGCCATCATCGCAGCAACAACATTCATCGTTGTTAGATTGCTTACCGATTAACTTTTAGTTTTTAAGTTTTATTCGAATGTCATACTGTTCTTGAACATTCGCTGTCTTCCATAAGTTTTGGTACGGATTACACGCATTTTACCTACTCAACTGTTTAAATTATTGATACTACCTAGGAGCCTTCTCCATACAGAAATAATCCTTATCCAATGAAATGCATTAAATACATTATTGATTAAATAGATCTATATGGCCCTTTACAGCACACATAATTTAAATTAATATTTTCGAAGATATTACAAATTTAAAAATTGCGGGACGTAGCGTTTGCAGTGGCGAGCCGCTATCCATCCATACTAATATTATAAATGCGAAAGTAACTCTGTCTGTCTGTCTGTCTATCTGTCTGTCTGTCTGTTACGCTTTCCCGCTTAAACCTCTCAACCGATTTTGATGAAATTTGGCACAGACAATCCTTAGGTCCTGAGAAAGAACATAGGCTACCTTTTATCCCGGAAAATTTTGATGTTCCCGAGGGAAATCTAAAAAGCGCGATATAACCGAAGTCCACGCGGACGAAGCCGCGGGCGGAAAGCTAGTACTAATATTATAAATGCGAAAGTAACTCTGTCTGTCTGCCTCTCTGTTACGCTTTCCCGCTTAAACCTCTCAACCGATTTTGATGAAATTTGGCACACACAATCTTTAGACCATGAGAAAGATCATAGGCTACCCTTTATCCCGGAAAAATTTGATGTTCCCGAGGGAAATCTATCGCGATATAACCGAACTCCGCGCGGGCGAAGCCGCGGGCGGAAAGCTAGTGTTTTATATAAAACGTTCACAGTTTTTCTATAGTGTAATAAGTAACAGCATTGCACCCGTGCGAAACCGGGGCGGGTTGTTAGTATAAATATATAACTCATCAATCAGTACCAAGTGTATAATACCATAACTGATTGCTTATCAATCAGTACCAAGTGATTACCTTATAGAGTACAACCACTTCACTTGATATACGAACATACTCAACACTAGTACAGTACAACATGTCCTCACACAAAGTCCAATAGTTGACACAGATCTTCAGTTCCTCGAACAGTACTAATCGTACTAACGGTAACTCCCAGTCGGGGTGGTCTCACTGTGTTCAGGCAATCAAACAATCGTTAATATAATTTGCAGCTATGATCGCGAGCCCGATTCATTTGGGAACGTACCGAGAACAGGTACATATTTGTTAGGCTAATGTATTCACTCGTACATGACATAACACACGTTTTGGTATTGTTATTGTGCAAATAATAGAAATGTATCTTGTTTTTGCTAACTTAGTCGCTGTGTGTGTACGAGTAATATATCAAAGTGAACTGAAATTATTTAACGCTGTATCCAATTAGAGAGAGTTAATTATGCTATTAGTCTTTCGTTGATCTTTGACATTGACAATATTTACAAAAAAAAAGGAGAATGGTAGTCATAAACGCGAATGGTAGGTAACAACCAAGGTAAATAATAAATCAAATCATACAGTCAATTATTAAGTAATAATGATGAAACCCAAAACATGTGTCAAATATTTTTGAGTAAAGAATCTATGTACAAAATTTTAAAAATATATCATCAATAACCACAAAGTTATGAGCTTGGTATCTTACTTGTTTACTTACGTTACTTGCTGGTTGTCTCAACAAAAATATAGTCAATGCACCTCACTTTGCTGGGGGTCCTGTCTCACTTTGCTCCTAATACTACGATCTACCATCATTTGTGTGCGCTCGGTAACCACTCTGCAACAATTTCTAAATGTATTTGGGAAAAAATGTAACAGAGTAAAAATGATTGGAATCGATTCTGAACAAACTATATTCAGGATTCGTACACAGTAAAAATAATGTTATATACATACCTACATATAAACACAGCTCTTTATATCTAAACGGAAGATGAAAAAATATCATACCGAAAAAATATCGCAGAACACACCAAACTAAACAAAGACTACCCCATTTCTTCTTCGTGAAAGATTCTTTTTTTCAAAAACACAAAACACTTTTCCTAGTATTTACATCCCCTTTTTTTATTGGGATGGGAAATCATCAAATGACTTCTCACGCTCTGGGCGGAGCGGAAGGGCATTTCAGACTTTTACTGACTAAAACCCACCCGTGTTTCTTCACTTGCCTGTGCGACGGCCAGGGCCACGGTTTCTTGTTTAACCAACCCGCAACCCTGACCCAGGAGGCATCGGTCTTCGTGGACCCCGTCACGATGTGCTGACATCTCTTTGCTGCGCGCCTGAAACGCGACGTGCCGTCGACACGGGCCTGGTCCTTACCTGCTCACCGCCCGCAGACCCGCGCCTACGGTGGCTGGGAGTTCGGTGTCGTCTCCAAACCAGGGCGTCTCCAAACCAGGGCGTCTCCTGGCGGCTAGTGGCGTGAGGGCGCTGGGATTCTCGCTATCTCACTCGCTCCGGTTCCTCCTTTGCCAGCATCACTGCTTCGCAGAAGGAGGTGATGGCCTGCCATGCACTCTCGCGCCTGACCATGGCCTGGACCAGGGTCGGACGCGAGAGATCGCCGCCGATCGCCGCTACGAGAACACGGCGGTGTTCCACCCTTGCCTGGCAGACCTCCACCGTATGCTCCACCGTATTCTCAGGGCTATCCACACAATGGTGACACCCTGGTGTTTCCTCCTGCTTAATACGGAACAGGAACCTCCCGAAATAACCGCGTCCGGTGAGGACCTGCATCAGGCGGAAGGTGAGGGCGCCGTGCCGTGGCGCCTCTCTTAGTATTTACATCCTTGAAGTAGCTATATACATGAAAACTAATAATACTGATACGACTGAGACTTACGGTACTGAAACGTGGTCCAATCCGTGGTCTCGCAATGGGCCTCATACGAAGGCTCAAAGTCACACAAAGGGCAATGGAAAGAGCTATGCTCGGAGTTTCTCTGCGTGATCGAATCAGAAATGAGGAGATCCGCAGAAGAACTAAAGTCACCCACATAACTCTTCAAGTCGCTAAACTTAAGTGGCAGTGGTCAGGGCACATTGCTCATTCATCATCTGTCATCATCATCATCATCAACCTTTTTATCGTCCCACTGTTGGGCACAGGTCTCCTCTCATACAGGGAAGGATTGAGCGTAATCACCACGCTTGCTCAATGCGGGTTGGCGATTTCAGATTTATAAAGTCCAGGTTTCCGCAAGATGTTTTCCTTCACCTTCAGTCATTGGTGTCCAAGACATACTTAGAAAGTACATATAACTTTAGACAATTTACATTGGTACTTGCCTGACCTGGAATCGAACCCGCACACTCATACTTGAGAGGCTGGTGTTTTATCCACTAGGCCAGATGGGGCAGTAATCTTCTGGAAGACGCAGAGGAAGGAGGTCTCCAACAAGGTGGACCGATGACCTTGTGAAGGTCGTGGGACGTCGATGGATGCGGGCAGCACAAGACCGGTCATTGTGGAAAGCCTTGGGGGAGGCCTTTTTCTAGCAGTGGACATCTATAGGCTAAAGAAGAAGAAGAAAATGCTTGATGAAATGCTTTTGACATTATCGCGTCACTTTATTTCAATATTTGAAGTATTAAATAAATATTCCCCGATCTTGCAAAATAATATTTCACATCTTTCAAAACGCGATAACTCAATATTCAATGATCCTTTATAATAAAAATGTCACTTGAATAAAGCTGGCAATAATACCTACTGAAATAGAACTTACAAGTTGAATGACCTTAGCTTTCCACTCAGTTTCATATAAGTCTTGTCAAGCTGAGTCTGAAGGCTTCGTACGTGTCTTGAACATAATAATATTTTATTTTAATCTTAGTTTGCACTCCAACTTAATCTGTAGAAAATAGTATAATATCTTCTGACTGTAAGGATTAATGTGTTATTTAAATTATTTTTATCGTTTTATTTTCGTACGTTTCAAAGTGCAAAGCCAATTTAAGTTTTTGTTAGATGGCTTAACTAAAAAAACATAAGCAAAGTGTTTTTTAACTATACAACGTATAACAAAAAGGGTATAGACATACCAAGGGCATGGCATCTTTAGATGATATCAAACGATATCGGAAGGGTTTCAACTCAAAAACAAATACTCAAAAAATTGGTACCAAATTTTCGGTTTCGTGTGTCTCTTAAAATCAAATCATAACAAACGGCAGCACACTACATGCGTTAATAACTACTCGTTACCCGTCACGTTACTTACCAAAATCCGATAAATGTCTTCAATATCTCTGTGCGACTAGTATGATAGTAGCCTATCACAGGCAGTGTTTTGTCTCATAACTTCCTAACATAAAGAGATAGGATTAAAAAACCCTTCCAATATCGTTTGATATCATGTAAAGATGCCATGCCTTTGTTATGTATATACCCTTTATGTTACACGTTGTATAAACTTATGCTTGAATGATCCCGCCTGATACTAAGAACTTTACACCTAGAAGGGTTGTGACGGTCATTAGGGGTCTAATGATGAAGACAAAGGCCAGTCCAGGGAACCCCTAAACAGTTTACAGTGACCTTGTGTTTGGACTTATTTAGTTTATATCGATGAGAACTTTGCATTGAACTTTAATGTAGGACCTACTTATCATGCTGATGCGATAATATTTTCCTTCTTTTACCTTTATAAACTAGCGCTTGACCGCGATCCCGCCTGGTAGTAAGCAGTGATGCAATCGTTGATGGTAAAGCGCGCTAGTTTATTATGAGCTTATTCACTCTAGCCTTGAGGACACTTAAATTATGGTCAGACGGAAAGACCGCCGCAGGCAAATCGTTCCAGTCCTTCGATGTCCGCAGTATAAAAAATGAAGCGAAATGCTTCGTCCGGGTCGTAATGGCGTCAACAACTTGAAGGTGGATACTCCCCTTACGACGGGTCGTCCGATGATGGACTTAGTATAAAAAGTGGTGGTTAATACGCCAATAAATTAAACATCTCCAACACCTCAACACATTCTCAGTCTACCCATAAAAAATCATATAAATATATCCATCAGTGTAGTCACAGGAAATAATTTTTCATTTTTCACATTTTCTACATGATGTACATGTTGATAAGGAAGCGCTTACAGATTGATGACCGCCGCATCCAGCGGTACTAAACTTTAATAATGATGGCGCCAAAAAGCATGTCGTTACAGGACCGTGCTGTTGCCCGCTGATCGGAGGTCATTGAACCAATATTTTAAAGGATGTTCTATTCCGTTTGCAATTTTATGCGATTTAGTTTGTTTGAAATTTTATTATTTTTATTTTTGATGCTAGGTTTTTTTTCTATTTTTCAGAATTATTCCTATGAACCAGCATAGGCCGCGTTTTCATTTATCGTCGTATTATCAGCACCACTCTGTACATGTACACATTAATTCATAAATATACGTTTATGTTTTTACTGATAATAGAACAAATCTCATACTCTTCATCAATCTCATGTCTTTAACATTTCTATGGGTAATCTTGAAGCATATGTTTTACCCAAGGCTGTAAAATTTCATACAGTACCCAGTGAGTTGTTTGACTATGCTTCGATATAGCCTTCGGGTTGTGGAGGTCAAACCGCAGTCGCGGAAAATATCGAAGTTTATCTAAAATCAGTTAGACTGGTAAAGCGGACCCCAGACTACAAAGCTGAAAAAAGCTTCTGATGCGACTGGGATTAACGCTGAGATGATGATGATGAGCGAGTTGTTTTACCTTTAAAACATTGTAGAAAAATATCATACCATAGAAACCGTTGCCAAGAACGAAAATACATAATGGACTAAGTAATTTAAATACTTATATTATTTATATTTGTTTACCTGTGATTTATTATAAACTTTAAGATTAATAAATCACTGCAATATAAAAAACTTATTCAGTATACGTATTCACACTTTGTAGAATAACCATTTTTTTTTAAATTCTACCAAATGGCTACAGAATTGTATTTTTTATTTTTTCTCAAAATAAATTTAACTTTTAAATAGATTGAGTTGAAACATTGCACATTCATAATGTGCCAATTCAAATTCAAGGTGAAATTTAAAATTACTTTTTTTAAAACTCAATTTGTAACTTTTCCTTAATGGTTTAACTAATGCAATAAAACTTCGTAGTTAATGTATAAAATAGCCCATCAAACAGCGTAAGTTTTGCAATGCAACAAAGTGAAACAAATTGGGTTTTGTTTGGTACCTAATAGAAAACTTAGAACCATCCATGGCTATCCAACCAATATTGGTTGGATAGCCATGGATGGTCCACCACCACCACCACCACCATACCAACACCGGGACCATATGGTCAATTAATGGTCTTCTTTTGAGAAAAAACTTAAAAACTTTCTAATTTTGTTGTAATTTTTTAGCGTACACAATTACATCTTCTTCCTCTTCTTCTTCAGCCTATAGAGCTTTACAGCTGTACAAAGGCCTCACCCAAGGCTTTCCATGATGACCCGTCTTATGCTACCCATATTTATCGGCTTCCCGCGACCTTCACCAGGTCATCAGTCCACCTTGTTGAGGGCCTCCCTACGCTGCGTCTTCCAGTACCTACGTGACCGCCACTCCTGAACCTAACTACCTCATCAGCCATCGGTTCTACGAGCAATGTGCCCCGCCCACTGCCACTTAATTTTAGCGACTCGAAGAGCTATGTAGGTAGGTGATTTTGGTTCTTCTGATTCGATCGCGCAGAGAAACTCTGAATAGCTCTTTCCATCGCACAGAAGGGATGTTTCCTGAGTAAAAAAAAATTGATTCTATTTAGTCCGTCATTTAGATTATAGAAAAATATTGGATAAATATAATATAAAAGGCATCAAAGATCAGGAGTGGTGGCTGGTGACGTCACTCCTCGCTAAAAACAACGCAACGCACTGTGTCCTCTTCATTTTTTGTTTATGTGAAAAAAGAAAAAATGCGTGTTTAGTATTTTTTGGAAATCTGACTGACGGACCAATTAGTTTTTTTTAGTCAACTACCCTATTACATAATACGGTTATGTGACGGTAAGTGTGACTTTCAAAAAGCACCGAATCTTAAACTAATTTGACTAGATGACTTTTGATTTTGATGTGAAATTTCTTCCTCTATAATTTTCTCGATTATTAGCTTTGTGTACCATTAGGTACTTACAACTCAGCCGAACCCTTCCGGGAGTTACAGCCATGACGTTATAAGTTCAAAACACGTTTCATCGGGTATAAAGCCACGCATTATCGTAACATTAATCAGTATACCCAACAAACTAAAGAGCATAACAAGAATAGTTTGCAACTAGTTACCTTTTGTATAATTTGTGCAAACTTAAATTAATTATAGCGGCGGGGACTTGTAATGGCTTTACAGCATTATTTATTGAATACTAGCTTTCCGCCCGCGGCTTCGCCCGCGTGGAGTTCGGTTATATCGCGCTTTTTAGATTTCCCTCGGGAATATCAATTTTTTCCGGGATAAAAGGTAGCCTATGTTCTTTCTCAGGGCCTAAAGATTGTCTGTGCCAAATTTCATCAAAATCGGTTGAGGGGTTTAAGCGGGAAAGCGTAACAGACAGACAGACAGACAGACAGACAGACAGACAGACAAAGTTACTTTCGCATATAAAATATTAGTATGGATTAATCTGTACTAGATGCTGTAATATACATATGTCTACTTACTTTATTTATTTATCTAATTACTGAAAATAGTTTGTTCAGAATTTAATCGGTTTATATCGTTTTTAATAACCATCGATACTAATATTATAAATGCGAAAGTAACTCTGTCTGTCTGTTGCGCTTTCCCGCCTAAACCTCTCAACCGATTTTGATGAAATTTGGCACAGACAATCTTTAGGCCCTGAGAAAGAACATAGGCTACCTTTTATCCCGGAAAAATGTAATGTTCCCGAGGGAAATCTAAAAAGCGCGATATAACCGAACTCCATGCGGGCGAAGCCGCGGGCGGAAAGCTAGTATAATATATAAAGCTAAAACGTGACCGAAAATTAGTCCCCTAATTTCCGATCAAAACTTTTTCTATGATATTGTTACGAATGGACCTTATGTCGATGGCATAAGGTTCAATATCGCGTGACAAGCAGTGTGTCACTTTTAGGCCCTATTTTTCCAGATCTAGACATTTTCCAGGTACAATAATAAAACGCATTACTAGACTTAGGACGGCCTATCGAATGGTACAGGTCTCAACAGTTTTGTCAACAAAGTGTCGACATCGAAATTTCTAGAAACCCGTTTCCGGGAATTACCGTAGGTACTTCCGAGTGACCTCGAAGTTATGTGCTATTATTATTACGTCTAGAGGAATCTGGAATGTTCGATCAGCTGGACTATATAAAGCGCCGTGACGCCGGCTCAGAGTCAGTCTACACTCGACTAGCGAAACGAAAACAGCGACAGTTAAGAAGCGATCTAAAAGAAGACCTACTGCGACAATTATAACGAGAACTGTAAGTACTACGTGAAGAAACATCTGTAGCGTTATTGTGTGTTTACAACACGGACTTCGTAGACGTAAGAGGGGACTTCGGTACGACATCAGCTACGTTCTACTTGTCATTGCCTACAATCGACTGTACCTTCGTTGCCAATAAACTTCGTAACCCTTAACCGGCGTTTAAGTACCCCTAGCCCGTAACAATTGGTGTCAGAAGCGGCATGCCGGTCACGCCAAGGGAAGACGAAAGAGTACGCACGCGACGACAAGCAGCGATGGATTTGGCGCGTCAAGAGGAAGTATCACTTGGTGTCCCTGCACCCGTAGAAGATGCGGCCGTCGTAACACCGACGAATGTGAGTGCGCCTACTACCACCACCACTGCCGGAGCCAGCGGACCCGATTTTTCGGCGTTACTGGCTCACTTGACGGCGCAAATAAAGCTGAGTATAGAACAATCCCAGGCAAAAACCCAGGCTCAAATAAAACAATCCCAGGTGGAAACCCAAGCAAAAATAGAAAAAACCCAGGCTCAAATAAAACAATCCCAGGTGGAAACCCAAGCAAAAATAGATGAATCCCAGGCAAAATCCCAGCAACTAGTATTAGAACTAAATAAACAGTGGAAAGAAACCAAAGAAGAGGTTAATGAGCTTAAAATAAAAACAGCACAACAAGATGCCCGTATGGACCAGCAAGACATGCGTATAGACAAACAAGATGCGCGTATGGAGAAACTAGACAATACCATCATGGAGTGTGAGAAAGAAATACAGTTTCTCCATAAAACGGTGCAGAAAGGAGGTATTAAAGGTGTGGTACCTGTACCCAGTGCTTTGCCGACCTTCAAGGTACCTCATTTTGACGGAACAACATCATGGGTGGCCTTCCGTCTTCAATTTGAAAAGGTCGCAAAAGGCAACAATTGGGATGACGATCAAGCTGTAACCGCCCTTACGCTTGCTCTGCGTGGTGAGGCGGTACAAATCCTCGAAAATATTTCCGGCGACTGCAATACCCTAGCCTGTCTGTTAGAAGCGTTGGAGTCTAGATATGGAGAGAAACACCTGGAACATGTCTACAGGGCTCAACTCCGCGACCGCACACAGAAAAGCAGTGAGGGTTTGCAACAATGGGCATCGGAAATAGAACGTATTGTTCGGAGGGCGTATGCTTCAACGCCGGGAGTAATTGATGCTAGTACGGTGCAAGCTTTTACTGATGGAATTCGAGATGCGGAAGTCAGGGCTGCGGTTCGTCTGGGGCACCATCAGACTCTGAAGGCAGCCTTGACACACGCTCTGGAGGTGGAAGCAGTACGCCAAGACGGCCGGCCACACCACCGTATTCGTGAGGTAACCGCACAAATGAAACCCCGACAAGGGCCAACATGCTATGAGTGCGGTGAAAAAGGGCATATTCGAATCAATTGTCCCAGGAAGGCTAAGGGAAGAAGCACTTCTGGGACACAGGTGGAAGCCGAGGATTTAAACTAGGAACAGCCAGGGCTATGGGGCGAGTACTGGCTGGTCGACATGTAGCCCCCATTATAACAGTATCACAAGTGGGTGACGGAAACAGTCTCATTATAGAAGGAGAACTGAATGGTAAATCCTGCAGTTTCACATTGGATACTGGTGCATCAAGAACCATTGCACGACCGGAGCTATTTCCTCGGACCATAGTATGGAAAAGAGGATCTTCACAATGCCGATTACAAACCGCCACTGGCCAACCAGTACTCGTCCTTGGTGAAACGAACGTGACTTTGAAAATGGGTGATAAGACATTCACGCACCCTGTTTTAGTAGCGAATATTACAGATGATTGCATAATAGGACTGGACTTTTTGAAGAAACAGCAGTGCGTCCTTAATGTAGCAAAAGGAGTATTGAGTTTTCCAGAACAAGAAGTATTTCTTCAAGGTGGAAAACAGGGGTCAGTGTACTGTGTAAGGAGAACGATATTACCACCAAGATCAGAAACCTTAGTAGATATTAGATTATCACCAATAGGATGCCATAAACGTTGCATTTTAATAGAAGATTCTGGAGATCACCCAGACTGGATAACAGCAAGGACACTGATGATGATTTCCGATAAACCAAAAGTACGCATTATCAACGTTAGTAACAAGGAAATAATTCTTGAAAAGAATTGCATCGTGGGTGTGTGCGACCATGTAGCATCATTGCGAAAAACAAAGGCGCACGAAAAGGAACGTGATAAGAAGTGGCAGGAACATGTATCGACACTACTCGAAAATTGTAAGGGCAATTTAAACAAGTTCGAAAGTCACAAAGTTAAGCAACTGTTGCATAACTTCCATGACATCTTCTCTAAGACCGACAGTGACGTGGGAAGGACCGGGCTCGTCAAACACCATATAGATACGGGCGATACACAGCCGATAAGACAGAGACCACGTCGTATCCCCTTTGCAAGAGAACAGGAAGTGTCGGAAATGTTAAGAGATATGGAGAAAAATCGGATTATCGAAGCGTCTACCAGCCCTTGGTCATCTCCAGTTGTCCTAGTTAAGAAAAAGGATGGCAGTACAAGGTTTTGCGTTGACTACAGGATGTTGAACGATGCCACGAAAAAGGATAGTTATCCTCTGCCACGTATAGATGACACTTTGGACTTGCTAAGTGGCATGAAATGGTTCTCCACAGTTGACCTCAAAAGTGGATATTGGCAAGTGGAAATCTGTCAGCAGGATAAAGAAAAGACCGCTTTCACCACTGGTCCTGGAAACGGTCTCTGGCAATTCAATGTCATGCCTTTTGGACTGTGCAATGCTCCAGCTACATTTGAGCGCCTAATGGAGCGCATCTTGGTGGGGTTGCTTGGTGATGCATGCCTGGTCTATTTGGATGACATCATTATTATGGGACGAAACTTCGCAGAACATCTACGCAATTTGGAGAAAGTGTTCCAGAAACTGCGTGAAGCGAATTTAAAACTCAGTCCTAGTAAGTGTACACTATTCCAGAAAGAAGTTGGATACTTGGGACACATTATTTCGGCGCAAGGAATTCGAACAGACCCTGAAAAAATAAAAGCCGTGTCGAAGTGGCCTACCCCTCGTAATAAAACTGAGGTACGCTCTTTCTTGGGTCTGTGTGCATATTACCGTCGGTTTGTGAAGAACTTCTCCGAGTTAGCGAAACCGTTGCATCGTTTAACAGAGGAAAAGTGTCTATTTGAATGGAACTCTGACTGCGAACAGGCATTTGCTCTACTGAAAACTCACTTGTGTGAGGCTCCTGTACTAGGTTACCCTAGTAGGGAAGGCCGATTTTTGGTAGACACAGATGCCAGCAATGTGGGTATTGGAGGAGTTCTCTCTCAAACACAAGGAGATAGGCAGGTCGTTATCGCATATTTCAGCAAATGCCTTTCCAAGCCAGAAAGAAATTATTGTGTTACCCGCCGAGAACTTCTAGCCGTTGTTAAGACCTTACAACACTTCAAGAAATATTTGATTGGGAGGCAGTTTACACTTCGTACCGATCACGCTGCCTTACAGTGGCTCCTCCAGTTCAAAGACCCAGAAGGACAAGTAGCAAGGTGGATAGAGCAGCTGCAAGAATTTGACTTTGTCACTGAACATCGGAAAGGCAAGTCACACAATAATGCTGATGCTTTGTCTAGACGACCTTGCGAAGAGTCTTGCCGACATTGTGCCAAACAGGAAAAGAAAGAGAACGTAAGGATTATCCAGGTGAACGCTTTGGACGAAGACTGGGATAATCAATCATTGGAAGACGCACAAAGGGAAGATAGTGACTTGAAGACAGTAATCGAATGGAAACAACGTGGCCAGAGGCCCGCTTGGAGTGAAATATCAGCGCTTAGCCCAACAGTAAAAAGTTACTGGGCTCAGTGGGACAGCCTGATAATTGATAATGGAGTTCTCAAGAGGAAATGGGAATCACCCAGTGGACAGGAGGTCACCTTACAGATAGTTGTCCCCTGCGATAAAGTCGCGTCAGTGCTAAGACAGGTGCACGACGGAGTATCCGGAGGACATCTAGGAGTAAAGAAAACCCTGGAGAAGGTGAGGAAAAGATTCTACTGGGTGCATTGCCGCGAAGACGTAGAGGACTGGTGTAGAAAATGCGTAGCTTGCTCCTCAGTAAAGGGACCGCAAACGAGAGCCAGAGGTCGGCTGAAAGTGTACAATGTTGGTGCACCATGGGAAAGAGTTGCTGTCGATATAGCTGGGCCATTCCCTGTTACTGAAGAAGGGAATAGGTATATCATCGTCATGCAAGACTATTTCAGCAAATGGCCAGAAGCTTTTGCAGTACCTAACCAGGAAGCTCATACAGTCGCCAAAAGCTAGTTCACGAGGTGTTCTGTCGATTTGGCGTTCCCTTGGAGTTACACTCTGACCAGGGTAGAAACTTCGAGTCTTCACTATTTCAAGAGGTTTGCCAACTACTCGGGATACATAAGACTCGTACAACACCGTATCACCCACAGTCAGATGGAATGGTCGAAAGATTCAATCAGACGTTGGAGAATCATTTGGCCAAAGTAGTGGAAGAACACCAGAGGGATTGGGACCAATACATTCCACTCTTCTTAATGTCATACCGCTCTGCAACACATGATAGCACAAATTGCACACCGGCGAAAGTCAACTTCGGCCGAGAAATTAGACTACCCATAGATGCACTAACCGGAACACCTCCCGATACTCCTAACCTAGCCGTCGGCTATGTGGCCGACCTACGGCGTAAATTAGATGGAATACATGAGCTAGTGAGAGAGAATGGTCTGAAAACCAGTGAGAAGATGAAGATCCGATACGACCGCAAAGCTAACGTGCCCGGATTTGAAGAGGGAACTTTAGTATGGTTACATAACCCCATCAGAAGAAAAGGAAAGAGTCCAAAGTTCCAAGCCAAATGGGAGGGTCCGTACACGATAGTAACCAGAATAAACGATGTCACCTACCGGATTAAGAAAGGACCTAGAGGGAAGCTGAAGGTCGTACACGTTGACCGCCTAGCTCGCTATTATGGATCAAATCATGCTCGGGACGAGCATGACTAAGAAGGGGGCAATGTTACGAATGGACCTTATGTCGATGGCATAAGGTTCAATATCGCGTGACAAGCAGTGTGTCACTTTTAAGCCCTATTTTTCCAGATCTAGACATTTTCCAGGTACAATAATAAAACGCATTACTAGACTTAGGACGGCCTATCGAATGGTACAGGTCTCAACAGTTTTGTCAACAAAGTGTCGACATCGAAATTTCTAGAAACCCGTTTCCGGGAATTACCGTAGGTACTTCCGAGTGACCTCGAAGTTATGTGCTATTATTATTACGTCTAGAGGAATCTGGAATGTTCGATCAGCTGGACTATATAAAGCGCCGTGACGCCGGCTCAGAGTCAGTCTACACTCGACTAGCGAAACGAAAACAGCGACAGTTAAGAAGCGATCTAAAAGAAGACCTACTGCGACAATTATAACGAGAACTGTAAGTACTACGTGAAGAAACATCTGTAGCGTTATTGTGTGTTTACAACACGGACTTCGTAGACGTAAGAGGGGACTTCGGTACGACATCAGCTACGTTCTACTTGTCATTGCCTACAATCGACTGTACCTTCGTTGCCAATAAACTTCGTAACCCTTAACCGGCGTTTAAGTACCCCTAGCCCGTAACAATATTATGTTCAATTTAAAAACAACACAGGTAAAATCCCACCAAAACCAAAGATTTTCAGTTTCTGCGTTAAAGTTTACATATTTTCCCATTATCATTATAGTTATCAAATATTTAAATAAGTCACAATAAGAGTCGATTTCTAGCACCCAGTTGAGGTTCACTATTTTTTTTATCTTTATTTAGAGTGCTTTGTCAGACGTGACAATGTCGCTCTGAAAGACCATAACTACTTATTATATACAAAAACATCAAATACATTACTTTGGTTACTGAGCTTTTGCCCGTCGGCGCAAACCAACCTCAACCATTTTATATAACATCTTTGCTTTTCTAGACAAAGGAAATGCCAAAACACTGTTACAGGCTTCTACCTCTATTGAACCTAATTCTTTCAAAGTTCACTACCTTTATTCGTATTGCTCTCACTACGAATGGTGACAAATAACGCAATCAGGGTCGCGTGGCCCTTACGAATGTATGTGCGAAGTGGACATACATTCACAACACACACGGTTCAGATTACAAAAGGTTTTGTGCCAGAGTTCAGAGGAAAAGTCTACAGTTACTCATTCACTGAAACTCTGAAAAAGTAATTTAATATCGATTACGGATAGAGGAAATAAACATATAACAGATAGAATAGAGTTGTTATAAAATGTGACCCAGCCTATCGGTTAAATCAGCCGCTTATTTAACCACCTAGCTTTCTAGCTAAACTGCGGCCGTTTAAAACGTCTGAATGATAATCAATAAATTATAGTTTAGGGTGGAACTGTAACCAATCACGTGCAAGCTAAATAGGACGCAGTAAATACATAAGCCAGGGCTTTTTTTATTAATTATAAACTAGTGCTTGACGGCGTTTTCGCCTGATGGTAAGCAGTGATGCAATCGTTGATGGTAAAGCGCACTAGTTTATTAAGAGCCTAATCATTCTGGTTTAGAACATACTTAAATTGAAATCAGACGGAAAGACCGCCGCTGGCAAATTGATGCCTCTATGTACACTTGTTTGCATTTGATCGTAGAATGCAGTTATACTGCTAATATAATTACCTAGCTGTTTTTCTTTCCCGACTCTATCAAACTATACAATATGTATAGAAAACGCCGTCCGACCCATAAGGATAATAAAACTTAGGTAATCACATGACCAAATAAAATATGAAATTTTACATAATCATCATATGAAAATTAATCTCTACTTCCCCAATACTTGGTCATTTTAAAAAAGTGACAACACCATTTTCGGCGGTATTATTATGGCTTGTTTCCCTTCGCACACCCATGTATTGCCTACCGCACATGTATTAGTAGTTACCTCCTTTTGCGAAATAATATTTATTTTTTAGAGGGATTTTTTTTAAGTTTAGCCTGGCTTTGTGGGCATTAGTAGAATCAGTTATCGATACCTAACAATACCTTCACGGATTGGACAGGGTTTTCTTTACATATTGTATAGCCACTGTATTTTTATCAAAACTTCGTATCCATTGAATATAAAAATTCCCATACCAAACGTCGATTCTATCTCTTCACTGGCGCTTGTCTTTCCATCAATATGTAGGAATCAGTATTTCTTACACAAACTGTTTCACTATTCACATAGATACATTTGGACATACGGGCAACTTGCGAATTTATATCAACAATTTGCATATTGGATCATTCCGAGAGAGTTAACAAATCTCCCGTTCTTGTATGCAAAATACAATGCAATCGACCGTGCTTACCGTCCGGGCGTGCCGTATTTTGATATATTGAAATGTTTTGTCAGTAATGAAAGTTTTTGTGGTCATGAGGAGGGGAAACAGAATGCGTGAATTACTACTTATTAGAAGATTTTGTCCCGTGTGGTAGCAGGCATAGAATAGTACCAACCCATATCCTCCTAGGCAGTCGTAAGAGGCTACTAAGGGAACTCTCACCAGGGAAGCGGGTACCTGCGCTTCTCCTGTGGAATAAGAAATTACTGCTATCCTCAACCCGCCTGCCAAGCGTGGAGATTATGGCAATGCCCTTAATGACATGAAAGCCTTGGGCCTTGGTCTTTGTCCAGCAGTGGACCTCTATAGGCTGAGGATAAGCAGAAGATTTTGATGTAGTCAAGAGCCTGCGTATGATATGCCTGTGTCCAGTAGTGGAAGTAGTCTAGCGGATATTTGATACTCTGTCCGCGAACCAAGTTATCCCAGGGAAGATGGAGTCACAGTGCTCACATGCTACCGTGCTTAGTGAGGCTCAGGGAAGGTTCACTTACATTCTGCCCTGGGATGTGCCTTAAAGGCAATGTACATAGACCACTCCTGTGTGCTGATGGTGATCGCCGGAGTGATTTTTGTGAGGTAAAAATCTCGCTCTCCTCGAAGGTCAGGCGCCTTTTGAAGGTTATCACCCAAAAAAAACCATAATAACGACTACGATGTCATTTTTGTGCTTACAAAAATTGACATTTCGTTTAAACGTTAACAAAACAAGCACAGAGACATTTTTAAACGATGTTGAACCGCGTCCGTATTTCCTTGGCTTCTAACGTCCAAAACCTATAAATCCTGCTCACACGCACCCATCTTTTATACCTATCACATGATCCACGACAGCCCATCACAAAAATACCGCGCAAAGCCGCCAAGCGCGTGTTGTATCCAATAAAAATGTTAAGCCGACGTTCGTTTCAATCTGTATTCCGTATCGAAGCCCCGGGCCGATTTACATGCATATAGACGAGGCTACAGCTTTATTTGCTTTTATTCCAATATATCCATCGAGCAGTCGCTGATGCACCCTTTTGGGGCACACTTTGAGTTGCAAACATCCTATAGGGGGACGTAGTGACCGCTCCCGGCTAGAAATTGGCGACGCGTAAAAAGCTAAGGTCGGTTGACACTGCAGTATTGAGGGCGACTGGTAAAAGCAACCGGTGGTTTTGCTCGAGGATTTAATAATGTGTAAAATCTTTATATTTATGTTACTGTAATCTATATGGTGCCCATATTTAAAAAAAAATCTATTCTATTCTAATTTTAAATTTTATGCTCTTTATGCTTTCAGTTAGTCAAACTTAAGTTGTTTTAAAAAGAGGAAGAGCCGTGCTACATTTTCTGTGACATTTATTTAATTGAGGTTATTATCCATATTGATAATCCATACCATCCATACTAATAGGCACGGACATAGACATAGGCTACCTTTTATCCCGGAAAATTTGATATTCCCGAGGAAAATCTAAAAAGCGCGATATAACCGAACTCCACGAGGGCGAAGCCGCTGGCGGAAAGCTTGTCCATACTAATATTATAAATGCGAAAGTAACTCTGTCTGTAAACTCTGAAGGTAAACCTCTCAACTGATTTTGATGAAATTTGACACAGACAATCTTTAGACACTGAGAATGGACATAGGCTACCTTTTATTGAAATAAAATGATATTCCCGAGGGAAATCTAAAAAGTGCGATGTAACCGAATTCCACGAGGGCGAAGCCGCGGGCGGAAAGCTATTATAAATATAAATAATAATAATCCATACTAATATTATAAATGCGAAAGTAACTCTGTCTGTCTGTCTGTCTGTCTGTCTGTCTGTTACGCTTTCCCGCTTAAACCTCTTAACCGATTTTGATGAAATTTCGCACAGACAATCTTTGGACCCTGAGAAAGAACATAGGCTACCTTTTATCCCGGAAAAATATGATGTTCCCGAGGGAAATCTAAAAAGCGCGATATAACCGAACTCCACGCGGGCGAAGCCGCGGGCGGAAAGCTAGTATATTATAAATGCGAAAGTAACTCTGTCTATTTGTCTGTCTGTCTGTTACGCTTTCCCGCTTAAATCTCCCAACCGATTTCGATGAAATTTGGCGCAGACAATCTTTAGACCCTGAAAAAGCACATAGGCTACCTTTTATTGAAAAAAAAATATATATATATATATTCCCGAGGGAAATCTAAAAAGCGCGATATAACGGAAATCCACGCGGGCGAAGCCGCGGGGGGATAGCTAGTAATATTATAAATGCGAAAGTAACTCTGTCTGTCTGTTACGCTTTCCCGTTTAAACCTCTCAACCGATTTCGATGAAATTTGGCACAGCTAATCTTTAGACCCTGAGAAAGCATATAAAATATGCAGCATATAAAGCATATAAAATAAGCATAAACATAGGCTACCTTTTATTGAAGAAAAATGATATTCCCGAGGGGAATCATTTTTTTTTCAATAAAAAGTAAAAAGCGCGATATAACCGAAATCCACTTAAGTTCATTATTATCTCAATATATATTTTTTAATCCGTAATTTTCAGCAGAAATACTTTATTACAATAAAGGGAGAAAGGGATTGTTGTTTAAATAATCCCGTTTTACAAAACATAGAGATTTATTCGTTACTAGTTACGCATAAGTCAATTTTATTCTAGGAATAAAATTTATGGCGGCTTTTCTATACGACTATAATATATATTCTTACGGTATTTTTTTTTAATTGTTACTCTAACACAGTTATTAGAATATTGAAAAAAGCTCTTAGTTCGATACACATAAACTTTTCGGAGCAAAACCAAGGCTAGAGTGAATAGGCTCTTCACGAACTAGTGCGCTTTGCCAACAACGTTAGCAGCACTGCCTACCACCAGGCGAGATCCCGGTCAAGCCCTAGTTTATAACGTAAAATAAAACCAGCAGAATTAATTCCGTAATTAAAAAGAACAAGAACAAGATCTTTGGTAGTCTTTATGGAATCTAAACGTCAAAGAAAATCTGACAAGGGTGTCTGTGCAAGCAATTGTATAAATAATGTAATATCAAGCAAAACTGACAGTGACAGTGGCATTCAGTTCGTACTGACGTATATTATTGACAAACACTCTCCCTAGCTACTCTCCCCTGACATTCTGACATTATCTTGTATAAGCTACTTGAGGCTCGCACAGTGTCTTATTAAGAGGTAATGTCCTACCCAGTAACAGAGTCATGGAAACTGACCTGCACAGCCCAGCTGAATTACAGGGGGGCGACTGCACAAATATGCACTAACGTCTATCCTAATTCATTTCAATGTGTATTCTGCTGCATCCAGTTAGACTGTGTTAGCGAGGACCGGTACCCCACCCAAGCTCACTCTAAGGCCGCTGCCTCGAATCTTGCGGGCAGCGGGGCGGCGGTGGCGGCGCCGAGTGAGCGGCGGGATCTTATGTACTTCTCGCGCTCGAATCTTGCGGGCAGCAGGCGGGCAGCGAGCGATGATCGAGCGTTAGGAATAAATTTGAATCAAAAATATGTTGCCGCTATTGTTCAGACATATCTTTCGCGAATAAAAACAAATATCTCGTCGACACAATCGTGAACACAACACTATGTGGCTATAGTGACGCGCGATCTACCCGCTAGTTTCGAGAACGGGTCATTGATGCCCGCTCGGCTCCCGCGCCGTCACCGCCGCCGCCCCGCTGCCCGCAAGATTCGAGGCAGCGGCTTAATAGGCGCGGCATACCCGCACACGTTCTCTTTGGACAACCGTCACTCAGACCGGTAGCATCGTGCAAACTCTGTGAGACCTATATTTTCCATATTAATTAAGAGCTGCTGGCTATCAATGACATATTGTTGTGCGCTCAGTGATTTTTATTGTGTTCCTATCTAAATTAATGAACACCACTTCTGATCGCTAACAACTGGAAGCTAACCAGGATATAATTGGAAAAAGGGCATGTAGATGATGATGTAATCAATTACAGGAAACATATATTACTCACATTTCTAATCGTGGGTGTACTGAAAAATGCTTCGAATAATATTCCCTTAATGCATTACCTACCCCAATGTTAATACATAGTGAGCACTAGCCTTTATCCGCTTCCTGTCAGCGGGTTTAAACGTGGGCGATATTACTTACAGTTGCACCAGTTTTACCTTTGTGCTTGATAACTGTGTGTGTGCTCAGTATCCTGTAGGTAGTAGAAGCCGTGTTTATTAAATATTTTGTTTTTTCTCCTCTTTTGTTTTCATGTTTGTTTTTAGTCAGAGTACAAGTTAAATCGCGTAAAATGTTAACGTTAATCAAAATCAAAGCATTTTTTTTTCAAATAGACCAGGTAGAGGCACTTGTGAATTGTCAGAAGGTCGGTCAGTCCGTAAGATAAAGCTAGTCGCTCATTCCAAAGAGTAGGTACCTATGGAGAAGAACGGGCAAGAAACTCCATGGACACTCTTTTAAATTATCAAGCTATTGATACAAATATTTGATTACATCATTCATGTTGAAATCAACCGTGTGAGAACGTTGCAGAAATATATTGCACGCTGAGAGCCATTCTGAAAAACACACAAAAAAAAAATTGTTATCGTTCATGCGTTTATTGAGTGACGACCCCGCACTGGAAGACGCAGTGTCTTTCGGCTGAAATGATGATGATGCGTTTATTAATGTTAAAGTAAAAATAAAGCAATTTTACAATGGACAACACCACTCTAAATACGAAACATATTACTAATAAATCGAATCATTTTGATGAATGTTGGTAATCCATTACATAGTATGTTAGAAAAATGTGTCTGCTCAACAACGTAAATAACGCAATGAATGTCGTTGAACTGTCAAACTGAAACCTTACTGATAATGCGTTACCCGATTATTCTGCAGTTAGGAAAATATTAACATTTGTTATGTGTTACTTACGTATTTATAATGCCATGCTTATTACAAGTTTTTGCATTTTACATTATACAACGTGTAACAAAAAGGGTATATACATACCAAGGGCATGGCATCTTTAGATGCTATCAAATGATATCGGAAGGGTTTCAACTCAAAATAAAATACTCAAAAAATCGGTACCAAATTTTCGGTTTTGTGTGTTTCTTAAAATAAAGTCATAACAAACGTGGCAGCACACTACATAATTATGTTAATAACTACTCGTTACCCGTCACGTTACTTGCCAAAATCCGATAAATGTCTTCAATATCTCTGTGCGACTAGTATGATAGTAGCCTATCACAGGCGGTGTTTTTCCTCATAACTTCCTAATATAAAGAGATAAAATTAAAAAACCCTTCCAATATCGTTTGATATCATGTAAAGATGCCATGCCTTTGTTATGTATATACCCTTTATGTTACACGTTGTATAATACTTATAAAATTACTGACTACCTTAAATTTCATTATTAATTATGTAAATTAAGCCTGATTTAATTTAATCCGAGAAATAATTTTGAATTTCTGAGTTCTTCCGTGTAATAATAAAACTGTCAGGAATATCTATACTTCTATTCTAATAAATAAAGCTGAAGAGTTTGTTTGTTTGAACGCGCTAATCTCACGAACTACTGGTCCGATTTAAAAAAATCTTTTTGCGTTGGATAGCCCACTAATCCAGGAAGGCTATCTAACGCTGCGACCAATAGGAGCGAAGCATAACTAACTTCACGTGGACGAAGTCGCTGGCGGCCGCTAGTTCCTAATAGAAAGTGAATGCATGAGTAAGCGATGCGACAATGAGGTGTTCGCGCGTTGGCAAAAACTGGGTGTCCTATGATTTGACATGCGAGCCAGCTACTGTATGCCACCGATGCAATTATCGTGGGAATCTCATTTAGGACACCTATTCGAATTCAATATGTTTGATCGCACATTCGTTGGACTAAATTAGCCAGAATAGACTTAAAACATTTGACAGCCTCTGTGGCGTGGTGGTAGCAAACACGGCCGCTGCACAAGGAGGCGCGGGTTTGATCCCCGCACTGTGCAAATATTTGTATGCATGAATATGAATACTTGCACTCGTCAGCCGTTGGTCCCGGTTGCCATACGAACATCTAAAGTCCAACAATTGGTCTAACTGCAATGCTTCTATATCGCCATCGGGTTGTGGAGGTCAGATGGCAGTCACTTCACGGAAAATATCGCAGTTTAGCCAAAAATCAGCAGGTAGACTGGTAAAAGCGGACCCCAGAATCCAAAGCTGAAAGCTTTGGATGTAACCGGGATTAACGCTGAGATGATAATGATGATGAATGACACTTAAAACATTTAATACACGCGACCGCGTCGTGCAGTGTCAGTTAATACACTTATTCGAGTTCTACAATATGTAAAGAAAACCTTGTCCGACCCATAAGGATAATAAAGGTTAGGTAAATACTTGACCAAATATAATATAAAATTTTACATAATCATCATAGTAACAATACTAATAAATTTTGAAATAATCCTTTTTTTCCGGGAATTAATTCCAATTTCCCCGAAATTTGGTAATTTTAAAAAAGTGAAAACACCGGTATTATTATAAGCGAATAGCGACGCGACCACGTCACAGGTGCCGCGTGCCCTGCCCCCCACCGCCCGCGGAACTGGTTGCGTACCGCACATGTATTAAGTTACCTCTTTTTGCGAAATAATATTTATTACTAAGGGGGATTTTTTTTTAAGTTTAGCCTCTCTTTCTGGGCATTAGTAGAATCAGTTATCGATACCTTACAATACCTTCACGGATCGGACAGGGTTTTCTTTACATATTGTATATGTTTGATCGCGCGTTTGTAGGGGTAAAATTCGCGCGAACCTACGATAATCGCGCATTCGCGTTCTATTAGGACGATTCTTCAGACATATATTTTATTCCACATCCTTACTAATATTATAAATCGGAAAGTGAGTTTATTTTTTTGTTTATTCCACTTTCACGCCGTATCTACTGAACCGATTGCTTTGAAATTTTGTAGACGTAAAGTTAGAGGTCCGGATTAAATAATAGGGTACAATTTATGCCTATAAATTTGATATCGCGATATAACCGAATTCCACGCGGGCGAAGCCGCGTGCGGAAAGCTAGTGGAAAATAATTTGAAAGGAATACAATGACATGTTTCATTTGTATTTCTTATTACATTCTCGTTCGACCAATTACGAGGTAAGGGTCACCGTGATACGGGATACCGTGGCCTCTGGCACAAGCAAATTAAGGAACACGGATGGGTTTTAGTAAAAAAAAGGTTCTGGTAGGTAAGGATACATAACCATGCCTGGAGAAAAACAATACATTATTTATAGTCAACTAGCTTTCCGCCCGCGGCTTCGCCCGCGTGGAATTTGGTTACATCGTGCTTTTTAGATTTCCCTCGGGAATATCAATTTTTTATAATTAAAGGTAGCCTATGTCCTTTCTTAGGGTCTAAAGATTGTTTCTGCCAAATTTCATCAAAATCGGTTGAGAGGTTTAAGCGGGAAAACGTAACAGACAGACAGACAGAGTTACTTTCGCATTTATAATATTAGTATGGATGTTTGTATGTTTCGCACATAAATCCAATTTAACATTATTTAAACCTGAAAGTTCGGGAAGCTACGCTACGTCTTCTCGTCGTCCAAGATACCATAGTGTCTCAAGACTAAAGTCTTTGACCAGTGTGTGTTGCCAGTGATGACTTACGGAACTGAAACGTGGTCGCTCACAATGGGCCTCATACGAAGACTCAGAGTCAGACAAAGGGCAATGGATAGAGCTATGCTCGGAGTTTCTCTGCGTGATCGAATCAGAAATGAAGAAATCCGCAGAAGAACCTAAGTCACCGACATAGCTCTTCCAGTCGCCAAAATTAAGTGGCAGTGGGCAGGGCACATTGCTCGTAGAATCAATGGCCGATTGGGCGGTAAGGTTCTGGAGTAGCGGCCACGTAGTGCAAAACGCAGTGTAGGGACGCCCCCCACAAGGTGAACCGATGACCTGGTGAAGGTCGCGGGAAGCCGATGGATGCGGGCAGCACAAGACCGATCATCGTGGAAAGCCTTGGGGGGGGTCTTTGTCCAGTAGTGGACATCTAAAGACTGAAGAAGAAGAAGAAACATAAAAGGGTGAATGTATAATTGTGACTCTTTCATGCGAAAACTACTAAACGGACTTGCATGAAATTTGGCATTATTTGTATTAAAACCTGGATTATAACATAACATATAACTTTTTGTCTCAAAATTCCCAAGGGATCTAACTTGGATTAGTGAGACTAGGGGCGCACCACACAATACAAAGCTACTAATCCCTGTCATGTAATAAATGTAGTATGAACTAAATATTTGCACGCCAGAATTGGCATGATGTGATGACATCATTGACTAATTTATTTTTTTGTCTTTGCTTATATTGTCCCACTTTTGGGCAAAAACGTCACCCATTTTCTTCCACCTATTCACATGCTGTGCCTTTGCTATCCAATCGGTTTGGAATGAGTCCAAATCCTTACGCCAGCGTTTATAATAATGGAGGCATGAGAAACAGGGGCTAAAGTTCACTCGTCCTCCATAGAAAATGGAGGTTCCTCCGACCAGACAGGTGTTGAGTCTGCCAGGCCTATCGGTTAAAGTTGGGAAGTTGTATATAAACTGCACAGTAAACTCTGCTTGCGAGATGTAGAATTCGTGTGACGTCAGTATGACGCGTTATTCGAATGTGCCGGTTGTAGATACAGCTACAGTACCACCATCATCATCATCTCAGCGTATAATCCCGATTGCATCCGCGGCTTTTGCGTTAGAGCCCGGGATCCGCTTTCCTACATATACGCCTCCATATCGCACGATATCTGGCATCCTGTGGTGTGAGATTGTTGGCACGCATGTCATCTCTGATTATGCTCAATCCTTCTCTGTATGAGAGGAGACCTGTGCCCAGCAGTGGGACGATAAAATGTTAATGATGATGATGATGTCATCTCTACCGCTACAGTACCATATTATCCATACTAATATTATAAATGCGAAAGTAACTCTGTCTGTCTGTCTGTCTGTTACGCTTTCCCGTTTAAACCTCTCAACCGATTTTGATGAAATTTGGCACAGACAATCTTTAGACCCTGAGAAAGAACTTAGGCTACCTTTTATCCCAGAAAAAATTGATGTTCCTGAGGGAAATCTAAAAAGCGCGATATTACCGAACTCCACGTGGGCGAAGCCGCGGGCGGAAAGCTAGTGTTAAATATGCATATGTATAATATAATTTTGGTATTTTTGCGTACTTATATTTGCACTAAGTAAGGCACACTTACCTGCTAGTTTCTTAGGTCGGATTTAACTCATATTATTTTTGCTTTTATCTGATATATATGGCAGGTGTTTTATGTGCTAAATAAATGTATTTACTTTCTTTACTTTCTTCTTCTACTTATTACATGGATAAGGGCAAGCTTGGAGGTAAAAAAAGAAACACTGTGTATACAACGGTACATAGTCTGAAAATGTGCCGATCCCTATAAATTGGTAAGCAAACACTCACAGACAAAATTTTATTTAAATCAGTATCTTGCTGAACAAACAGTAGCACGAACTCTGACAGTGCAAATAACCCGCATATACTCATTACGGGCCTCCCTCACGCATTTCGCAATGATTTTCTTTGAAACTCCCTTTAAATTACCTCGCAAACAACGCCCCGTTGCAAATTAGGAAAGTCTGAAACTTAGATTTTGGATGCGAGAATTGAAGCGAGGTCGATGAGTATATCAGCTGGTTGTACTCACAAGGAAAATTACAGTAAACGCTCAAAAGTTCAGTGGCATGCTATGGTCTAGAACTAGATTTTTATGCAATGTGCGAGCGCATAGTATGCATGTATGAATGATGTATCAACATTCCACAGATAACTGACGTCGCACCACGCTAATCCATACTAATAAATGCGAAAGTAACACTGTCTGTCTGTCTGTCTGTTACGCTTTCCCGCTTAAACCTCTCAACCGATTTTGATTAAATTTGGCACAGATAATCTTTAAACCCTGAGAAAGGATAAGGGCTACCTTTTATCCAGGAAAAATTTGATGTTCCAGAGGGAAATCTAAAAAGCGCGATATAACCGTACTCCACGCGGGCGAAGCCGCGGTCGGAAAGCTAGTATACATTATATTTCTTTTGCATTTAGAGGCGATCTGTTCTTACCTTAAAAAATATAGGTATTCATATTTTGTTTTACCTATATCGACTGTTCTGAATTGTTGAGCAAAATTGGATTGCGCGTTCCATCCTTCACTTTGAGGAATCATCAGCCTCTGTCTGTTCCCTCTGTGCTATGTATACCGACAAAACTCTTATACATTATGATAAGAGCTAGCAGAGCATATAACTTGTGTCAGAGGTTTGATGATTTCGATTTATTCTCCACCAGAAAAAAAACTAAACTAAAAACAAATTCTTTATGATAACTTCTTACGAGTGCTTATTTGTTCTTGATTTTACTTTCCTGTACCTGTTACTGACTCTTGTGCTAACCTAATATGGTCCGTGGAAACTTTAAATTGGCCTTCTTTCACTGATTATCTTCTACCTGTATATATGCTAGCTGTAAGTTGCTTTAAAATGTAAAAATAAAATATTCTTTTCAATACAGTCAAGTCGACGTTTGCGTATGGACCAACAATACCACATTTTAGCATGATACCGTCGAATACTTCTATAAAAGTAGAACTGTTGGCGCATGGAAGAATAAAAGTCAGTCCTCGAGGCGAGCTGCCCACGGCTCCACACCATGTATATACGCCTTCCGTTCCACGTTTTATATAAAAAAAAATCTTTCGTGCATTGTCAATTGACGTCTAAGAAATACTCGTAACCGTAACCAACCGGTGAATATTATTAATCTCTACACCTGCTACGGGGATTCCCTATATAAAATCAAAAAATCAAAATCAAAGCATTTATTTCAAATAAACCAGTTACAGGCACTTTTGAATTGTCAGAAGGTCGGTCAGTCAATAAGATGAAGTCGCCCATTCCAAAGAGTAGGTACCTATGGAGAAGAACGGGCAAGAAACTCCATGGACACTCTTTTAAATTTTCAAGCTAATTTTACAAATATTTGATTACATCATTCATGTTGAAATCAACCGTGTGAGAGCGTCCATTATGGAAAACACACAAAAATCAATTCAGAAATTAAAATACGCCGTGGCAGCTAAGAGATGACCAGTCCCCTCTGACGGCGTCCGTTCACGAACATGACGAATGGATCAGCATCATTCAGCTCAACCATATTGAAGGGAACCTAATGACCCAACACACACGCCACCATCAGCGAGACATTTGAGTGAGCATGACATACTCTCAACAGCCAGAGCACTATCAAGTCAATAAAAAAGACTAACCCAACAAAAAAATGCCTTACAGCACATTCGTACATTGTGCTCACACGTTTGCCATGCAATTATACAATACTAAGAAATTGAATCTACACAATGCTAAGATAGTTTTGTCCAAGGTTCAGCAGCTCCAACAGTGTTCCCGAATACTAAGTTTAGCTCCTGTGTAGCTGTACAAGTGCCGAACACCTCTGTCAGCGATACAATTCCGTAACGTACAATATGCTTGGCTACATAGTATGAAATACAGACTTTGAATTAATAACATAAACAATTACATATTAAAACTACAAGAGGAAAAATCAGAGAACAATTAGTGTACAGAAATCGGACGCAGCTCAAGCCCAAGCCTTTTTGTCCTCAATATAATCCTTCACACTATAAAATGCTTTCTGACACAACTTACGTTTAATGAAGGATTTGAATTTATTCAGGCTCAGATCTTGAACCACCTCTGGAAGTCCATTGTAAAAATGTATACATTAGCATCTGAAAGAGCCACCTATTTTCTTGAGCCTTGTTGTAGGTACAATAAATTTGTGCCTGTTCCTAGTATTTATATTATGGACATCACTGTATTTTTTAAACTATTTTATATTTTTATGAGCATACAAAAGATTTTCATAAATATATTGAGACGGCACGGTCAGTACATTAATCTCTTTAATTTTTTCTCTGAGAGAGTGTCTCGGACTTAATTTATAAATTGCACGAACAGCTCGTTTCTGCAAAACAAATATTGTTTGAATATCGGCGGCATTTCCCCACAACAGAATGCCGTACGACATTACGCTATGGAAATAGCCAAAGTACACTAAACGGGCCGTCTCAACATCAGTCAAATTACGAATTTTGGTTTTTGGTTTTTTTCTCGTTTAAGAGTAAATTATTAACATTAAACCAATGGACTACTTTGGAAATCGCGCTAACTGCGTATGCAGCAGAACTTAGTTTTTTTGACAATTTTTCTATATGTGGACCCCATTGAAGCTTAGCATCCAGAGTTATACCCAAGAATACTGTGCTGTCTTCAGATTTCAATTCTTCGCCCTTTATCAACACTTTAGTTTCCAGCTGCCTAACGTGAGGTAGAGTAAACTTAATGCATTTGGTTTTTTTCTCGTTTAAGAGTAAATTATTAACATTAAACCAATGGACTACTTTGAAGATCGCGCTATTTACATCATCAGTAACCTGCTGCTGACGTTTCAGTTTAAATAAACTGACAGTGTTAAGGACTTATGGATTTTATTATACCAATTCGAAGCCATGTCGCATCCACCAACATAATTATGTCATCATCATCATCATCCCAGCGTTAATCCCAGTCGCATCCGAAGCCTTTTCGGCTTTGGAGTCTGGGGTCCGCTTTTACCAGTCCAACTGCTGATATGGCTAAACTTCGACATTTTCCGTGAAGCGACTGCCGGCTGACCTCCACAACCCGAAGGCGACATCGAAGCATTGCAGCTAGACCAATTGTTGAACTTTTGAGGGCACTAACAACCCGGAACGACTGCCACTAGATGTTCGTATGGCAACCGGGACCAACGGCTTAACGTGCTTTCCGAGGCACGACCAGGTCAGTGCAAATATTCATATTCATACATACAAATACTTGCACTGTGCGGGGATCGAAACCGCGCCACCTTGCGCAGCGGCCGCGTCCGCTACCGCCACGCCACGGAGGGTGCCACCAACATAATTATGTAACCTGTATTATTATTAGTTCATATCAATTCGAAGCCATGTGACATCAACCAATATGATCTGGGCTCGTGTGGTATTATAACCACACCCAATCACAGAAGGTTTGTGTGTAGCGGGAACATAATAGGCTAATTATGGCATAAAAGAGCTTATGTCCACCGGTGAATCAAGAAAGTCAATGATAATGTAACATATTACGACACATTTTCATTAGTCGATAACCCATACAATATAGAACATGAGGAGACTACCCGCAGGTAGGATAGTGAATAATGAAAGTAATACGTTGTAAGTAACCTCATTATTTCAGCCGAAAGACACTGAGGGGCACAAGCCTGGGCAGCTCGGCGCCCGGTAAGGACGAGCCCCCTAATCGGCAAACACATTTTTGTCAAATGATTGCGACTAGTTGGGATCGTTTGGACCGAACGGACCAATGGGCGGTCCAATCGATTCCAACTGATCCCAACTAGTCGCAATTATTTGACAAAAATGTGTTCACCGATTAGGGGCCAAGCCCGAGTCGACGGCGCGTTGTGTTTCATGAGTGCCTCAAAGAGATGTCAGCACATCGTGACGGGGTCCAAGAAGACCGATGCCTCCTGGATCACGGTTGTGGGTTGGTTAAAAAAGAAACCGTGGCCCTGGCCTGCAGGCAAATGAAGGAACACGGGCGGGTTTTAGTCAGTAAAAGTCTGACACGCCCTTTCGCTCCGCCCAGAGCGGGAGAGGTCTTTTGATGATTTCCCATACCAAACAAAAAAAAAGGGTATGGGCCTCCTCCAAGCACCAGTATAACGACCGGATTTGTGCTTCTCGGATCCAATGGGTTCCTGTGACCTTCGTAAGGTCATCAGTCCATCCTGTGAGAAGCCTTCCGTTACGTCTTTCTTTCCTTCTATGCGAAATAAATAAGAAAACAAATCAAAAACAAATATCCCGTTAAAATTATGGTGAGACACCAAAATATTGCTAAATCGCATTCACAATCCCGTTGACTAAACAAACTCGAAGAATTAAGTACTTTTCGGCAATAAATACAGATTTCATTCATTAACGTAAAAGATTTAAGGGAATTGTTGGTAGCAATATTAAGTTATTAATAAATTATTTTACGTAACTGGCTCTCCGTGACTGAATTTGAGAATTTTCGCAGTCAGAACCAAATCAGGTCTCTGATTTATGATGTTTGCTTATGAGAGGTGAACTTTGAATCTATTTTATTTGCGCTGTATTTTAAGGGTTAATAGATGCTTGATAAAGGAGGTACATTTTACTAAAAGTCCTGGCAAGTTTTCTTTTATTGTGATTTGATTATTTGTATAGAAGTCTTTCAAGTTAGTATAATGATTTGTGTAGATGTTTTGCAACGCATTGGGAAGTTTGCTATTGAGAGCGATATGGACGAATTTGTAGATGTCCTTTGATTACTTACCCATCTTTTATATACTCACTAGCTTTCCGCCCGCGGCTTCGCCCGCGTGGAATTCGGTTATATCGCATTTTTTAGATTTCCCTCGGGAATAAAACTGGACCGGAAATGAAAAATGATTAAATTACTAAAATGGCTATTAAAAATTAGGGTTGATCATAGAGGGGTGAAAATTTTGGATTGTATGTATTTTTGTATATTGTATCATAAGAAAATAGAAACTAAAAATTTTGTCTAAAAAATTAAAAAAAAAATTGGGTTGGACTACTCCTAACATTTAGAGGGATGAAAAATAGATGTTGGCCGATTCTCAGACCTACTCAATACGCTCACAAAATTTCACGAGAATCGGTCAAGCCGTTTCGGAGGAGTATGGGAACGAAAACTGTGACATGAAATTTTTATATATAAGATACATATTACTATTACCTTTATTTTAATAGATGCTATTCGATTTTAAAATTATGTAAATATAATTACGAGAATGAAGAGAATTTATTGGGAATTTATTCACAGTTATGGTGATACATAATTTTTCTCCAGCAAAATTTGAGTTTTAACAATGGAACAAAAATGTTTCACAGTTTCTATTTACTTTATCCCGAAGGAATTACTTTGACCATATCATTCGCAATTATTGATGTATAATAATTAGAATATACACTGTATCAATTTTCTAGCATACTTACTATTTTTTTTTTTCACACATATCTATACCATCGGACGACCCGTCGCACGGCGAGTTTCCGCCCTTACATCGTTAACACCACTACGATTCGGACGAAGCGTTTCGCCTCCTCTTTCATTCGGCGTACTCGTCGAGGGACTGGAACAATTTGCCAGCGGCGGTGTTACCGTTGGACTACAATTTGAGTGTCAAGGCTATAGTGAATAGGCTCTTATTGAACTAGTGCGCTTTACCATCATCGATTGCGTCACTGCTTACCATCAGGCGGGATTGCAGTCAAGCACTAGTTTATAATGTATACAAAAACTGATATGATAACAAATTCAACACTTAAATAAAAGCACTCAGGGATAAGAAGCGTGTGGAGCTTACATATTCGTGCATTATTGGGTTATGATAACTCAACCAAATGTTCATTTCAGTAGTATAATTAAATAACAATTCATGCCATGCATGTAAGATATGTCTATCGTTCAGGAAGTAAAAATATAAGACGATTAACACTTTTGAAGGAGTCACACACCTAATGAATGACGATTTTATAATTAATAGTTATTTTATTCATCAAATTAGGCTGAGAACAACACTTTTTGAATTTCAATATTAAATAAGACAGTTCCACAATAAGATAGTACCACTTCCCAATGCTTCCGCTGGGAAGAAAAAGTGGCAGAAGAAACTCCCTAGCAGCACAGCTTTCAATAGCTGTCTGTTCAGTAAGAAAATATCTGACTGTAGGTATATAACATTAGACGTGCTAAGTTACTACAATATTACAAGAAACAGAACATTAAATTATATTATTTACAATAATATGTCAGCTAGCCACGCCAATATATAAAGAAAAAATACATTAAAAATAGAAATTTAAGAAGTGAGAACTTATTACCTAAATAAAAGCCTCCGGTCATTAAAGGCATGACAGCCTAGGTACATGTTTATGCAATGCTGGCTTCAAAAACCTAAAAAGTTATATGAACTCATATTAACCCCATGTAAAATGGGCAAACTTTAAAAAAAACAAAACCATTAAATAAAAATTTATTATTATTTATTATTATTAACATTTGACTTTGTTGCTTTGTCTTTGTTGTTTGTTTGTTGTTGTTTTTGTTTGTTGTTTATTGTATCATGGGTGTATTTACAAACACTTTATTTCACATATACAAATAGCCAGACCAGGAACAACTATCTGGTAGGCCATACAAATGTCTCAGTTTGGAAGTCATTGTCTTAAATTTATTTGCCTCTGTACATATACCGCACCAAAAAAAAAGTCTATTCAAAAAAAGAAAAAATATCTACACCCCTATCACAGCAGTCTATCGCTCAGCCAATCCAGCAACTGTGTCGTCAAAATATTAATACCTATACATGAGTGTTTAATATTATTTACATTTCCACAAGTTCCTGGAACTCTTGGAGCTGCGTCAAAAGCGAGATAACTGTATAGCAATAGCATTTCAATTAACCATTAATGACAAAACTGAGATATTTCGCCGAACTGGTACGTGGTAAATAATTACTTTCCGACGAAATAGGTTTGTTGAGGAAGTCGTCCGCAATGTTCATGCGAATAATAATGTCGTTTTAATATAACCTCACGCACGTGTGCCCTGAAGGGCAAGGCCAACCGCGAGGACCAGCCCTCGCAGTACACCTCTGGAACGTCTATTCTCATAAGTTCAGGTTTTTACTACAAATACTTTATTTATTTATTTACTCTCTTACTTACTACCATTACAGGTTGCTTAAGTTAATGCGACAGAAAATGTCGTACATTTTAGAATATAAAAAAACTATAACAAGTAATAATTAAATTTAGAAAAAAAGTAAATAAATTTGTTTATGCCACACAAACAAAGCGCACATAATAATGAACATATTATTAAAATACTATATAATACACTCGAGAGCCTCGTACTCAAACATGAAAAACTTAAAACAATGTTTTCCTGATGTCATTATCATCATCATTTCAGCTGAAAGACGTCCACTGCTGGAGATAGGTCTCCCCCAAGGATCTCCACGACGACTGGTCCTGCACCTCCGGCATTTATTTATTTATTTAAATAGAACTGCAGAAGCTAATTACACTATTAGGCATCCAGCGGTTTCCCGCGACCATCACCTAGTCGTCGGTCCATCTTGTAGGCCTACCCACGCTTCGTCTTCCGGTTCGTTGTCTCCACTTGAGAACCCGTCGGCCCCATCGGGCATCGGTCCAACGGGCAATGTGCGGCGTGCGCGGCCCACTTTCACTTAAGTATTTCAATTACTCGGGCTGTGTCGGTTACTCTCGTTCTTCTGTGAATCTGCTCATTTCCTGTTTGATCACGCAGTGAAACCCCAAGCATAGCCCGCCGTTGCCTTTCGACCTTGAGCTTTCTTTTGAGGTCCATTGTTAGCGACTACATCTCAGTTCTATATATCATCACTGACAATACACACTGGTCGAAGACTTTTGTCTTGAGACACTTCGGTATTTCGGACGAAAAGATTATACGTAGCTTTCCAAAAGCAACGTAGCCAAGCTGGATTCGACGATTGACCTCTTTCTCGCCCACCTAACTGGATAGCTAAGAGCAGGCCGGCCGGCTCTCGTGGAGGCTCTACTGAAGTCTTCGAATCATTGTAGGTCTCAGGTCCTCCGTGGTTTCAGCCATGACTACGATATCATCAGCAAACCGAAGATGTGTAATGTACTCGTCATTAATGTTGATGCCTAGTTCTTTCCAGTCCAGAACCTTTAAGACATCCTCCAATACAGCGGTGAACAGTTTCGGGGAGATAACATCTCTCTGCCTGACACCATGCTGCAGAAGTATTGGTTTCACCGCCAAGCAAATGGGTAGGTTATACTCATCGGTCTTCGGTATAATCTACAGCAGCGTGTGTTTGTGGTCTACAGTGCTAAAGCCCTTTCTAATACTGGCTTGTTCGGAAGGCTGGAAGTCGTGAAACCTGCAAACGAGACGATTCGTGAGGGCTCACGAAAACAACTTATAAACATCAGAAGTGTGTGGGTCTGTAGTTTTCAAAAGGGTGTTATCGCCTTTTTTGAAAAAGAGTACCATCACACTTATGTGCTATGCCTGTGGCGTTTTTCCCTTGACTGTGATGGAATTAAATAGCTTCTGAAGAGTCCTAAGGATCGGTTCTCCACCCGCCCGGCTTTCTTTAAAGCTGTTTGAGAGCCAATTGAATCTCTAACAGGCTGACGTCCGAGATATTAAGTACGTAGCATTTTTTTTCGGAAATGATCATCAGCATCATTTACCTAAGTAGTCTTTTTCTATGTTGGGGTTGGCCTTGAGTCTAACCGCTTGCAGCTTAATACCAGTATTTAACATAGAACGACTGCTAATCTGACCTCCATAACCCAGATACTGGGTAATACCATACCCCTATAATAATGGGCTAATACCATGTCCCCGATAAGACTGGTTGACATAGTTTCGGGCTTCGGACTTCCCGTAACATGGATCTATAAGACTAAAATAATAATATTATTAAACTTCTAGCTTAAATATATGGTTGACAGTTAACCTGAAATGATATCACCCTTTTAGCAAACAGTTTATTGGTTATTTTGTAAATAAATAAGGCCCTATTTTTATTGCCTCCGACTCTCGCATTCAAGACTCAATTTCCCGATTTCCTAGCTCAGGATTTCTGTATGTCGCCAGTGAGGCATTTTATTGAAAGTCGGTAAAATAGGAAACAAATATCAGGAATAAAACCGTCTGTATCCCTCTAGATCATTTCTCACTGGATTAGAAAGATTAATTGTAGATCAAGTGTCATTAACCTTATGCTTACTAATACTAGATAGATAAACAATCGGGCCGCATTCATCCATCGCTTTCATACAAGCGTATGCTGGAAACATTTGTATAACACCAAGTATACTGATTGATCAGTTGGAATTTTAATATTTTTCTATAAAAAAATTCTGTTTCCTGTTACATCTCAATAATGTTCTAGGTTCTATGTTGTACGAGTCAGCCATCGTACATGAAATGCGCACATTACATAGACCAACACTTTTCCGTCGCCTTGCACAAATTAAACTGTAAGTGTCACCTGGTCACTTTGGATTCAGTGGAGAGACGTGCAAAGAGGCTGATTGGTGACCCTGATCTAACTCGAGTTGGTCTCCAAAGCCTAGAGCACAGGCGTAGAGTAGCCAGCCTTTCGGTGTTCTATAGGATGCATTTCGGGGGGTGTGCGAGGGAATTGCATGATTTAATTCCCCCATCTCCGTTCCACCAGCGGACGACCCGTCGTACGGCTGGTTTCCACCCTTACGTTGTTAACACCACTACGATCCGGACGAAGCGTTTCGCCTCCTCCTTTATACCGCGTACATCGAGGGACTGGAACAATTTGCCAGCGGCGGTGTTTCCGTCGGACTACAATTTGAGTGTCTTCAAGGCTAGAGTGAATGGGCTCTTAATAAACTAGTGCGCTTTACCATCAACGATTGCGTCACTGCTTACCATCAGGCAGGATTGCGGTCAAGCGCTAGTTTATAATATGTAAAAAAAAAAGGCGACGTACAGGATTAGCGTTCATAGACTGTACTCGTTTGCACATCATTCATATATTATACTAGCGGCCGCCAGCGACTTCGATCGCGTGAAGTTAGTTATGCTCCGCTCCTATTAGACGCAGCGTGATGTTATATAGCCTAAAGCCTTCCTCGATTAATGGGCTATCCAACGCAAATAGAATTTTTCAAATCGGACCACTAGTTCCTGAGATTAGCGTGTTCAAACAAACTCTTCAGCTTTATATATTAGATACTATAGATTAAGATAATCAGCCTTCAGACTTCGAACTTACGATATCTTAATATAACGAACAAACTCTTCAGCTTTATATATTAGTATAGATTGTTAGTTACGAGTTAGTTAAATCCATACTAATATTATAAATGCGAAAGTAACTCTGTCTGTCTGTCTGTCGGTCTGTCTGTCTGTCTGTCTGTCTGTCTGTTACGCTTTCCCGCTGAAACCTCTCAACCGATTTTGATGAAATTTGGCACAGACAATCTTTAGACCCTGAGAAAGAACATAGGCTACCTTTTATCCTGGAAAAATTTGATATTCCCGAGGGAAATCTAAAAAAACGCGATATAACCGAACTCCACGCGGGCGAAGCCGCGGGCGGAAAGCTAGTATATTCAATAAAGCATCATCTTTGGCTATCCGTGACCATCATTCAAGCAAAGAACCGCAAGCTAAGAAGATTCGCACACACCTTGTATGCGAATCATTCAGTAGTGCATAGGTACATATGTTAGGGGTTTGGTTTCCGTACTCAGTCCCTCCAGTGGACCATTGTGCGTGCATCTCAATAAAGTTCGAGGGAATTCTTACATGACGCCACTTACTTGTACGTTGTATTCATTATCAAAAACTTCGCCCCTATGAGACTTATATAACTGGAGAAACGTGGGCATATTATGAATCTTTGAGGAAAACAAGCGCAATGTTATATGGTGTTGTTTATTTGTTTTCTCGTTCAATTTCTCCAAGTTTCAAGCTCGTTTAATTTTCTCTACTTGCTTTGTCCTTTGAACAATAAGTAAATAACTTTACAGTTCTAAAGTTAAAAGACATTAGAATGCTTCACACTCCTTTAATTTCAATGCAAAGCAGCTCTTCTAGGCACCTTACACCCGTTGAGCATTCCAGAAAGCTTATACTACAAACTGTCAGTGTAGAACTAATTGGATACCCGTTAGGTGAGTGAGATGGCGGACGGTAGCCAGGTGTTAAATTGTGCGCAATGCTGCAAGTTATTGTGCAATTGTTGGTCATTTTTTTGGTCTATGCGATGGGTTATTGCAAAAATGCAGGTGAAAAATGTACAGTAAATAAATCAACCTAGTAGACAGATTTCATCCTATCAGGGAAAACAGCGCCATCTACATCAATTGTGTTTCCAAACCATCCAGGAATTTATTGTTATTATTCTTCGTTTTATAAACATACTACTATTCCTACTACACTTTATTCGATGATAGGCCATAATATCGGCTGCCGGCAGAAGGTACCACCCACCAGACAAAGTCTTGCCGCCAAGTGATTTCATTGTATTTCAGCATGACGTCTGGTAAAGCCATACGGACGACGGGTCTGAGCAGTTGTGTTGCGATGTGTTCCGGGTACGATGCACCAAATTTTTTTTGGATCGGATCTTTGGTCATGGAGGGTCCCCAGACGTATCTCCCTCTGGCGTAGTATTATTGGTCGTGTTGTTGGGTTAGGTTAGGTCTTTCTTCCTTCCGTGTGCAGTTTCTGGCCTGCCATCGGACGCGTCCCCAGGTGGCGGATAGGGGAACGGCCCCCAGATATGGGGGTTACCGGTTTACCGGCGCGAACCAAAACCAGATGCGGGGACCGCTTCGGCGGTCACACGTGCGGCGGGTCAGCCACCACTCGAGGTGGCTGACGTGACCCGAACTCCGGGTCACCGTCGGGCAACCCGGTCTCCTCATTGAGAGGAGCTGGGGGCCCCGTTTGCCTCCGGGCAAACGGGTGGGGCTAAGAGGAAGGACACCTCGCTAAAAAACCCTTGGCTGCTGCGTCTTCTCGCACAAAAAGACGTACCCAGCCCGGCCCCTCCCTGCGGAGTGGAGGGACCACTGTGGGCCCGCCCTAGGCGGGAATCGCCGGCGGGGGATTGGTAGTTAGGCTGTGCCATTTTCCCATGACCCCGCCACTCAGGCGATGTCGTTGTGCCGCTGTGGGTTTAGTGGGTATTCCCGGCTTCGGCTGGGCGAGTATGGTGCGTAAATGCATTACCACAGCGTCAAAAAAAAAAAAAAAAAGTCTTTCTTCCTATTCACTAAGTTTTTTAAGTGATTAGGCTTAATAAACTAGCGCGCTTTACCATCAGCGATTGCAACACTGCTTACCATCAGGTGGGATTGTGGTCAAGTACTGGTTAATAATTGTTGAAAAAAAAAACACTTATTGAAGAATTATATATATTAAGAAGATATGTTCAACGGCTCATATTCGTGCCTAGTTATGCATGACTTGATTGGCCATCATCATTATCATCATGTCAGCTGGATGAGGTCTACTGCTCCGCAACAACGATTTCCTACGGCCTTACCAAGGTCTGCGTAGGAGTTACAGGCAGTTCCCTGGCAGGGTCAGCTTGGAGGATGATGAGACAACGGTACATGTACTTCTAAATTGCCTGGTGGTCGTTGCGTCAAAATACTTGAATAACCCAGATACGCTACTTGAGACAGTGAGTAACATCATAGCGTTGAGGGCCTTCCTTGCGGAACTAGGGGGATTGAAACACCAATTTTATTCACCAGTACGCAAAATATGCCCAATGTAGAATTTTGCGGTGTATTACTTATCTATACCAATATATAAAGCTAAAGAGTGAAATGGTTGTTTGTTTGAACGAGCTAATCTTAGGCACTACTGGTCCGATTTGAAAAGTTATTTTTGCGTTGGATAGCCCATCAATGCAAGAAGGCTTTAGGCTATATACCATCATGCTGTGACCAATAGAAGCAGAGGATATCAACATTTTTAATGTATGCTGTATATTATGGAAATCAACTCTTTTGAAATCGACTCGTTTGGGGTTAAAATAAAATGTTCACATAACTAACTCCACCGGAACGAAGTCGTGGGCGGCCGCTTGTTAAAGATAACTGTGTCCCAGGAATATAAACAGTATAGGTTCTGCAAACGCCTTACAATAATCTAATCAATTTCTCATAAGAACTAACAATAAAAAAACCATCAACACCCTTCCGAAATCACATTTTATCCCCTAATAACAGTGGTGATTGAGTCGTAAGAAACTTTTATGGATGTGCCAATAATTTAAATAATGGAGGGTCATGGCATTGCATAGTCATAGTATCGTGAAATCGCTTTATTGCCTTCCCACCTAATAATGAACTTGAATAAACTTTGTGGTATTTTATGCAATTTTCTATAATAGAAAAATATTTCACCTGAACCCAATTTGTCTGCAGCGATCTTCTTATGTTAGTCAGTGTGTTTTCAGGCTCATAATAAATTAGTGATCTTGAACATTAGCAATTGCATCACTGCTTAGCATCAGGCAAGATCGCAGAACGTAGGTACTTATACACCACTTTATATCGTTACAAAAAAAGAAGCTACGCAATGAATTTGGTTCTTCCTCTAAATTATGCTTCAAAAACTACACACTACGCACTATAATTTTATTTTTCTTTCTTACCTTCAATATTGCAATTCACTTTTTATCTCGTATGTGCACGCACTGCACTTGAGGCAAAGTTATTATAAAATAAAAAGTCTTAAAAGAAATAGAATTCTATTTTATTATATTTATTGTGCATTCTATTAAATGTATATCTACAAAACTTATTTGCAAGAAACTTTGTAAATAAACGAAAGACCGTCGACTAAGTTGAAAGCATTTATAATTCTCTACACATTCCATCCAATAACAATCCAATATCGCACGCACCAATTGAAGGTCAAAATGTTTAATAACCAAAACAAACGACCTTCCCCACGCACACTCCACTCCGCTCATTTCTCGCTCCACAAACTTCGAACCAAAAGACCTCACGACCCGCCGGCGGCAAAACGGCTAAACTATTCTATGCATTTGTGATTGATCCGATAACTGGGGAAGACCCTTCGTGTGTTATTTAGCAGCAATTGGACATGATTGGTGCGGTCCCCTGGAGGTTGGATGATGGATCGACCCCTGGTTTTTACCTGCCGTTATCTGCGGCAACTGTGATTATGCTTCGTACTAACTTGAATTTATTTGACTGTGATTTTCGGATGGATTTTCGTGGATGTGGTATGTGTTTATTTGTGTACAGAAAACGTATTTTAGCAAACATTGGGTTGATGGAATGGCTGGAATGATGTCTGGTGAAGCCGTACGGAGGACGGGTCGGAGCATTCAGAGCAGTTGTGTAATGATGTGTGCCGGGTTTTTTTGAGTGCATAGGCTCTTAATAAAATAGCGCGCTTTACCATCAACGATTGCATCACTGCTTACCATTAAGCGGGATTGCGGTCAAGCATTAGTTTATAATTATGTACTAGTTGTTTATAATCATGTTACTTGTTTATAATCATGTGTTATGCTTTAGACAAAGTCAAGCTTTTAACAGCAAACTAAACCACAGAGACTCTCTTAATCCATCTATGAAGATACGGGCCTGTCTGAGAATGTTGAATCCGTCTAAAAACTAGGAAGTAGCTTATACAATTACCCGAACCAAAACAAAAAAAAATCGTAAAAGCGGTTTATTATGGCTACGCAAAAATAGCTGTACGGATCGATCGATCAGGTAAAGCTACTCTTGCTGCTTTTGGTGTTTGGATGGATGACCATCTTCACGTACCGAAACCTCTCCATACTTCAGAAAACACGTTAAGCTTTTAATCCCGACTGTCACTCTTGGAAATTTGACAGTCGTTACTAGTGGTCAGAACTTCTGACCTTGACTTTCAAGCCTGCCAAGACTATTACCAAGTATAGTCATCATTATCAACCTTTTTATCGTTCCACTGCTGGGCACAGGTCTCCTCTCATACAGAAGGATTGAGCGTAATCACCACGCTTGCTCCATGTGGGATAGCGATTTCAGACTTATAAAGTCCAGGTTTCCTCAAGATGTTTTCCTTCACCTTCAGTCATTGGTGTCCAAAATATAGTTAGAAAGCATATATAACTTTAGAAAAGTTATATTGGTACTTGCCTGACCTGGAATCGAACCCGCGGACTCATACTTGAGAGGCTGGTGTTTTAACCACTAGGCCACCACGACATCCCAAGTATAGTATTACCCAGTAAATGGTTTATGGAAGTAGCTCCGTCCACATAAAGATGATCATCCATCATCAGACCAGCCGCGGTAAGCGTAACTTAACCTGATGGTTCGCCTTACGTCGCTGTTGTTATTTAACCACGAGCTCCTGTCAGATAGTTATCTGACAGGAGTATAAAAACAGTTGTTTCTATTTTTATCATCATCATCTTCATCATAATTTCAGCCGAAAGTCGTCCACTGCTGGACATAGACCTCCCTTGGATCTCCACAAGGACCGGTCCTGCACCTCCCGCATCCAGCGGTTCCCCGCGTTTATAAGGGTGAAGATCAGTAGCATATTACTACGTAAACATTTGCGTATCATTTGTGCCTACATTTTAAAGCCCGCACAAAACCAATTAACACAAGACACACACACGATCCACCTCTCCTAAGATAATCCTCAAAACGTGTCATAAGAAACTCGTCAAAAAGAGCAAGCGAACGATTAAATCTTAGCAAAACATAACGTAATAGACCCTTTAATAACGCTACTGCGCTACGTAAGTAATTATTAACGCTCCTAAATGAAATTTCGTATGCTAATTGACTAAATACAATTATGGGAACGAACCTAAGACTGCCAGTACCTCGGCGAGTTGCAACGATGTACTTAATTGTGAAGTGTACTGGATGTGGCATGAATCTTAAGCCTCCTCTCTCGTGAAAATGGGATGTAATCCACCATAAGGGCAGAGAACGGATTGGTATATGTATATCAAATGTAATTATTGATTCTATGATATGCAGATTTCCTCACTGTGTTTTCCTTCTTCATTTTGAGAGGAGCATTGATGAAGTGATTTGTACGAAGTAAAGTGATTTTTTACTTACTGCGATCCCCAACCCGCCTGCCAAGCGTGGGGATTATGGCAAACAACCTGAAAACAATGAATGCCTCGGGGGACGCCTTGTCCAACAGTGGACCTCTATAGGTTGTGAAGAAGAAAGTGCATTTCTGCCAGTCTCTTGTATGTAATTGCACTGGACCACCACTGCTCTCCCCCCTCAGATCATCTCGACATTTTCCTTGAAATGTGAAATCCCGTGAGAAGTAGAAGCACTTACAACCCAATGGGTCCAGGCCCTGACGTAGATGGCGGGGTGAACTGGACTTCTTCAGCAAGAACAGGTGCTCAGAGTAGAGAGTAGAGGCCTTCGAACTACAGTGGATAGAGTAGAGGAACTACAGTGGGATATCCACTGTAGTTCGAAGGCCTCTACTCTCTACTCTGCTTCTACTTCTCTCTGTTTAAAGCCTCTGAGCACCTGTTCTTGCTGAAGAAGTCCAGTTCACCCCGCCATCAACGTCGGGGCCTGGACCCATTGGCTTGTAAGTTTGGCCGTTTGATCGTCTGACGTGGTACAGACGTGCCCAACCCAATTCCATTTAAGCGTACCAGCTTTTCCAATGACGTTAGTTAGCTTTGTGGTGGAACAGATGTTCGTATACCTAACCCAGTCTGTTAGTTTGGTACCCAAAATGCTGCGTTCTAAAGGCCTTTTGAAAACCTCGAACGCGGACTTCAAACCAAGTTATTCTCTTCAGGTTCTTCGCAACTGTAGGTACGGACGACAGCAGGTCAAACCACCTATAATTGTCAAATATTTCCAATCAACTTAAGCCTTAATGCTTTACAGGTAAAGTTGTATATCTAGTAAAGAAATCTGACAGATTGTAGAAGCATGATGTGCTGTCATCTGTACGTACTCTTTATTTACGGAAGCTTAGATGCTGGCACAAACATAAAATAAGTAATCCGATCAATGTCACATCCATTACCTAAACAATGAGTTTATGGATAATTATAATTAAATATCAAGTTTAAGGCGTGGAGCAGGTGCTGGATGGGGATAACTTTTCGGCCATCCCCGTTGTTTACCATCATCAAATTGGATACTACGGAAGAGGAAAATGCCACAGGCTACTCGGTACCCCATTATCATTATTAACTGCCCTTGTTAAAAAAGTACGTTGTTTAAATAATCCAATGCACGGTCAGCAAAAAAGTCGACAAAAGTGATTTAATTGGATGATGTACATTTCATAGTTTAAGCTAAGCTTAAGCTAAGGAAGAGAGTGAGAAAGATTAAGAGTGCCGTTCTATAGATATATGTCACTTCGGTTTCTCCATATTTTATTAAATATTATGTAGAATACCAGTATACATGAAGCTACTGCCCGTCTTACCTCCACAACCTAAATACTCGATTTTTTTTAAATTGTAAACTAGTACTGGTAATTCCGCCTGATAGTAATCAGTGATACAATCGTCGATGGTAAAGCGCGCTTGTTTATTAAGAGCCTATTCACTCTAACCTTGCATACTTAAATTGCAGTCAGATGGAAGCAAATTGTTCTGGTCCCTCCATGTACGCGGTATAAAAGACGAGACGAAACTCTTCGTCCAGATCGTACTAGTGTAAACAATATAAGGGTGGACACTCGCCGTACGACGGGTTGTCCGATGATGGATGAGATGGGGGAATTAAGTCATATAATGCCCTCGCACACTCTACAAAATGCATCTTATAGAACACCGACGGGCTGGCTACTCTTCACCTGCGCTTCAGGCTTTGGAGACCGTTTTGAACAAAATCTGGGTCCCAATTAGCCCTTTCGCACGCCTCTCTACCGAAGCCGAAGTTGCCAAGTGGTATTAATACGATAACCTCTTGATACGACTGGTTGTCAGAGTTTAGGCCCTCTGAAGACTAGTAAAGACTGTCAAAAAGGTATGGAAGAGGACATAAATGATATGGAAAGTTTTTGGTATGTAAAGGTGACTCATCAGTAGAATAACCGCAGCAAGAGTAGCATTAGCGATAGACCCGTACGGCTTGTAGTAAGCTGAACGCTTTTTCCCTTCAATTATCTGAATATCGAAAAAAAAAACCCTTAAAAAGAATACCTATGTGTTTAGTATTGCCATAATAATTTATAGTATTTACATTCATCTCTTTCTTACGAGCTCTCGGTCTCTCTCTCTCAGGTACAGTCATACACCATACACGCGCTCTGCACAATAATTAATAGAATAGTGGAAATAATCGACGTATAATAACATTGTGAAGTGTCATTAGTAAGCTATATAAATAGTGTGCTTGTGTACTAAAAGTGTTTCACTTAAACAACTCAATATCGTCAGCAATCTCAAACACTATGTATGTATGTATCACTCAGTAGTTTAGATTTGAAAAAGGTTCGAATTTGACGACACGGTTGGTGCAGTGGCTGTGACCTATAGGTAGTTGTTCCGGGTTTGGCTGTTTGTGTATGTAAGTTTTATGTTTGTGAACACACCCACGATACAGGAGTAATTCCTAGTGTGGAGCAACGTTTTTTATAAAAAAAAATACGGTACGTTGGGCGTTCGTACTAGCCCAGAATTAATATGGACCAAAACAGAAGGCATAATCTACCATTACTTCTGATAAACAGGACTTCTCCCGATAGGAGGTCTAGGTCGTAACCCACCATGTGGGCCCAGTGCGAGTTGGTTTATTGGTTCGTTGAAAAGAAATTAGTTGGTTGCTGCAATTCAGCATCTGTGCCGCTACAGATGCTGAATTGCAGCAACCAACTAATTTCTTTTTTTCTTCTTCAACGTGTCTGCCACGAAAAATTTTGAACAAGAATCGAGTGGACTGTATTTAGGATATCGAAATATTAGAAATCATGAGCCTGATAGAATGATGCCTTCAGAGTATATCTCTCTGATTAAGGTACTAAAGGCGGCAACCACTTACCTCCAACCTTCAGATGCGGAGTTTGTAGACCACTAGACCAGACTATGAGAAGACGCACGTCAAAACAATTCACTGGAAGACTCACTGACTTTATCAATTTAGAATTTGAGGCCTAAGTCCCCCCGGGGGTTACTTTAAATACTTAAATTTGGTGACCGTTAAAAAAACGTGGCCATGACTTGCTAGCTTGCCAGTTCACACGCGGAAGCACGGTGATTTGGTTGCGTTCCGTGTTACCTTAAGTTTTCGGCAGCGGCCACCGCCGATAAATACCAAAAGCAGAGGATATATATTCATTAGCATATTTCTGTAGAACTCATTTTTTTTTTCTTTCTAAGTAGTAACAAAATATCCATGCCCTATCCAGCGTTTAGACATGACGTTCACTGTTAATTAAATATCAAGTCTAAGGCGCGGAGCAGGTGGCTGGAGCGAACTCTTGATAACGTGTGGCCCTCTCTATTTGAGACATGGTTTTTGAGGTAAACCTCATTTACGTCCACTTTACTTTTTAGAGACTCTCGAAAATGGCTTCAAATACAGCTCAAACGGCGATAAATTATCTCAAAATTTATCGCCGTTTGAGTTGTTTTCGTGTGCGTTGGTGGGAGGTAACCAACAAAGAGTATACATAAGTTATTTAAATACAGAGAAAGTTAATTGTTGCATCGTGCATGTAACAGGTACAAAATCAGTTACCACTTATTTTAAATATTCGCGTCTAAGACCGGTTTTTTAACCACCCTCCAAAGATTTGGCCCTAAGCTACGAATATAAATCCGTAGCAACTGTAGCTCTCGTAGCGCGTAGCTACACCAGTAGCACTTCCAAAAGTGATTCATTAAATTAAAATTTAATTAAAAAATATGAGAGCACGTGTCACCATCATCATCATCTGGGTACAGGTCTCCTCTCATACAGAGAAGGATTGAGCGTAATCACCACGCTTGCTCAATGCGAGTTGGCGATTTTAGACTTAAAGACAAGGTTTCCTCAAGATGTTTTCCTTCACCTTGTAATCAGTCATTGCTGTCCAAGATACTTAGAAAGTACATATAACTTAGAAAAATTTCATTGTTACTTGCCTGATATAGAATCAAACCCGCACACTCATACTTTCTAGGCTAGTGTTTTAACCACTAGGCCACCACGATAGTGGGGCACCATTGTGGTAATTTTGTATTACATGTTCTCATGGTTCCCATTAATCATGGCTTTTTAAAGTTTATGGCTTATTTTATAGCGCGACTGTGGTAAATACTACATCAAAAAAATTACAAACCGTAAAAATCCTTGTTAGTATAAATATTTTATGGAAATAAATAAAATTAAAAAGAAAAATTCGTTGAGAATTCTATCAGACGATTGCTATTCGAACCGGGTTGCGTTCACTATGTACTAATCGTAAATAAATCTTGAGAGAGTGGCGAGGTAGTAAATTGAACGCGTGACTCGGACTTATAAGGGTGTGCGCGCACTGTAAGATGTGTCGACTTTTGTGTACAAAGAAAGAAAAGAAAGAAGATGTGTTTATTTATTATGACTCGTACAAGAAGATCGTGAAACTAAACTAAACTAATCAAAAAAAAATTAAACAATCATAAAGTTCTTGTATGCGAGGTCAATATTAGGCCTCAGGTACTTAAGCTCGTCATCATCATCTCAGCGTTAATCCCAGTCGCATCTGCAGCTTTTTCAGCTTTGGAGTCTGGGGTCCGCTTTACCAGTCTAACTGCTGATTTTGGCTAAACTTCGATATTTTCCGTGAAGCAACTGTCGTCTGACCTCCAACAACCCGTAACGACTGCCACTAGATGTTCGTATGGCAACCGGGACCAACGGCTTAACGTGCTTTCTGAGGCACGACCAGACCAGTGCAAAATTCATATTCATGCATACAAATATTTGCACTGTGCGGGGATCGAACCCGCGCCTCACTGCGCAACGGCCGCGTTCGCTACCGCTACGCCACAGAGGCTGTCCCTCAGGCTACTTAAGCTAAAAATGACTAAAATTAATTAAATCAAAAATGATAAATATATGGAAGCAACATATTTAGCAGGGAACCCTACTACGATAATTAGTTCGTAATTAATGCTATTATAACTTGCTTTTATCAGATAATTTTATGGTTTATTCAGGTTAATATTAAAGGTTTTCTAAGGGATTTAATTTTTAAGGTAGCTGGTAGTGGCTGGCGGAGAACTGCTCAGGATCGAGCTTGTTGGCGTGCCATGAAGGAGGCCTATGTCCAGCAGTGGACGAGTAGATGCTGATAATGAATGAATGAATAGATTTAATAATAGAATTATATTAGTAGGTTTTCTACAAAAGTGTATATCGTTTCGCTACCCAGTGATTAATAGTTTTATAAAAAAGCATTTTACGTCTATCTAAGTTTCATCATACTAATTTTATAAATGGGAAAATGGGTTTGTTTGTTTGTCTGTTCCGCTTTCACGCCGTAACTACTGAACCGATTGCTTTGAAATTTTGCATACGTAAAGGTAGAAGTCCGGATTAAATAATAGGGTACACTTTATCACAGAAAAAAGTGATATTCCCGAGGGAAATCTAAAAAGCGAGATATAACCGAACTCCACGCGGGCGAAGATGCGGTCGGAAAGCTAGTAAGAAATAAATATCAATTTCATGAAAACTTGACCATATTTCTATTATAGTACAGAATAATCACAGCGATTATGTTTTATCGCTGACCACTTTTAGCATTTATTTTCTTTCTGAGAACCAATCGGCAGTGTGCGCTCACTCTAACCTTAAACGTAAATAATCAGGTGAATTGTTAAAGGTTTTATGCCTTCACAGAGGGGCATAAATGAACCTTTATCTGCTCGAGCCTGAAAAACTTTCACTACGAACCACTTTGTTAAGAACATGATAAAAATAACGTAAAACTTTATCGTTTCGATACACGGAACATTCTTACAGGAGTTAATATTAAATTACTGAGATTGATTTCAAGTATGGCCTGTGTGTTTTTGTTTATTAGTATTGTGAAGGCCGTGCTTATAAATCGTTGTTTTTTTATCCATACTAATATTATAAATGCGAAAGTAACTCTGTCTGTCTGTTACGCTTTCCCGCTTAAACCTCTTAAGCGATTTTGATGAAATTTGGCACGGATAATCTTTAGACCCTGAGAATGGACATAGCTACCTTTTATTGAAAAAAAAAAATGATGTTTCCTGGGGAAATCTAAAAGGCGCGATATAACCGAATTCCACGCGGGCGAAGCTGCGGGCGGAAAGCTAGTATAATTATAAACTAGCGCTTGACCGTAATCCCGCCTGATGCTAAGGAGTGATGCAATCGTTGATGGTAAAGCTCGCTAGTGTATTCAGCCAATTCATTAAAAAAAATTGAGTGAATATAAAGGAAGACGGTAGTTGAGAAAGGTGATGCAATGTTAAACCCAACAACACGACTAACGATGCTGTGCCAGAGGGAGATTGGTACTGATATGGAGACCCTCCACGATCAAACTACCGACATAACAACATTTGGTTCTTATTTAAGAAATGAGTTTCAATACTATGCTATGGTTATAAAATGATGGATAAAACAATTAGAAGGCCAAGGTCCTGTGGTTAAAAATGTTCAAAATAGACTCGCAGCCACGAGGTTTTGAAAGTTTGTCAAACATTAATGAAAAGAGGTATTTTTGATACATTTAGACAATATGAGAACTACCTATCAGGGTAGTTCTCATATTTTTAAGAACAGTCACAGTCTGGTTTAATTCTTATGGTATCAACTCTAATTTCATTTTGACAAATCTATACTATCTATACTAATATATAAAGCTGAAGAGTTTGTTTGTTTGTTTGTTCGCGCTAATCTCGGGATCCGATTTGAAAAATTATTTTTGCGTTGGATAGCCCATTAATCCAGGAAGGCTTTAGGCTACATAACATCACGCTGCGACCAATAGGAGCTGAGCATAACTAATTCCACGCGAACGAAGTCGCTGGCGGCCGCTAGTAATATATAAAGCTGAAGAGTTTGTTTGGTTGTTTGTTTGTTTGTGCTCACTAATCTCGGGTACTACTGGTCCGATTTGAAAAAATCTTTTTGCGGTAAAAAGTCCATTAATCCAGGAAGGCTTTAGGCTATATAACATCACGCTGCGACGAATGGGAGCCGAGCTTAACTAATGTTTGATATATGTTTGTCGAATATCTTTTTTCTTACTCCTCCGCTATTCTTTTCTGATTAATTTCGTTGCGGGACCCAAGACAGTTGAATCGTTTCTCCGGGACTCGTCGAGCTTCATTGCTCGGCGTTTTTCTGGCGGTCCACTGTTGATTCTGGCTTTCAGGAGTTGCAGTGGGTGGGAAAAGTGTGGCGGGTTTTGTCCCAAAAAAGAAAAATATGTTTGTCGATGTGAAGACTGCGATTAAATTATGAATATTTTAAATTAAGAGAACCAGCCTTCTGACTGCGAACGACAAGAGCCCTCTGTTTTTCATAGGGAGGTAAATATGAGAGGAAATACCAATATCCCACGAAGACAAAATAAAAACTACAATGGCGCCAACTCGCTTATCTACCAATCAAACTAAATTTAAGTTGAGTGCATTCTTTAGTAAAAACTAAAGAAAAATGTGCACTGAATTTAAATTTAGTTTGTACCTTTTGTTTGTTTGATCTTAATAAAAATTAAGAAACGGACAGAATGTAAATACCTCATACCTAGTCATGTTCTTAATAAACTGTCTATAGAGTATCTTAATTTGAACTTTTTTTTTTTTATAGTTACAATCTAGTGCTTGACTGCAATTCCGCCGTTGATGGTAAAGCGCAGCTTATTCACTCAAAAAAACTGAGTGAATAGGAAGGAAGACGGCAGTTGAGCGAGGTGATGCAATGTTTAACCCAACAACACGACCAACGATGCTGCGCCAGAGGATGATCTGGAGACCCTCCACGACCAAACTCCCGACACAACAACATTAGGTACATCGTACCCGGCACACATCGCAACACAACTGCTCAGACCCGTTCACCGTACGGCTTCACCGGACATCATGCCGGAACACGACGAATCGCTTGGCGGCAAGACTTTGTCTGGTGGGTTTTAACTTATGCCGGCGGCTGATGTTGTTGCCTACCATCGAGAAAAACTTACTGAGAACTGGAACTTAAATTATGTTCAGTTTATGAACAAGGGAAGCAACGCTATTGTTTATAAAACTTGTGAATTAGTGAAGTTAGACTTGTTTACAGAATTCCTTACTTCCGAAAACTACTACTACTACTACTTGTTTACTTCCGAAATTAGTTATTTTTCACGTTGTAGTGGTTTTTGGAAGTCGGTTGTTTTTTTATAAAAAAGTTTTTATTTTACACTTTTTAGTTGTTAAAAGTACCATGTATTCAGTTGCATCCGGTCAGACTGAAAACTGACGCAAATATAGTTGGGAAACGACGTAATTTTGTTTACTTTAATTTTTACCCGTAAGTATTCCCTCAACTGCCTATGGTCTTCATCATCAAATTTACTGCAGACCATTATTTTAACCCAATGGGTGCAAAGGTCTCATCAATATAAATGAATGAAGTCCAACCACAAAGTAGCTACTGTAAACCGTTGAGGAGTTCCCGGAACTGGCCTTTGTCTTCATCATTAGAGCTCTTAGAACTTTACACCTAGATGGGTTGTGACTGTCACAACCCATCTAGGTGTAAAGTTCTTATCAATACAAATTAATTGAGCCCAAACACAAGGTAGCAATTGTTGAGGAGTTCCTTTGACTGTCTCCCGGCTTCATCATCAGATCTACTCCAGACCTTTATTAAATTGTAGTGCTTTAAAATACTTAATGAAAATGCTAAGAAATGCACTAGTACCCCTGCAATTTTCCCTTGTTTTCTCTGGTCTTCCACCATCAAACCCTGATATCTTTATCATGGGACCACCTTTGGAACCTCTTCTTCCAACAGAAAAAGAATTATCAAAATCGGTTCAAAAACGACGAAGTTATGCGCGAACAAACATAGAAAAAAAAAGCATATATACGGTCGAATTGAGTAACCTCCTCCTTTTTGAAGTCGGTTAAAAACTCGCCATACGTGATTGAAATATCTAAGCCAAGTAAGTGAAATAAAATATTTTTTAAGAAAAAGAAAGTATTAGAAAGATTTTTTTTTAAGTAAAATAAAAACACTGGCAAATTGCAGCACGGTGACGGTACTGAGGTGAACACAGTATATATACACAGCTCCGATACCTCTAAGTTGTGAATAGTATGTACAGACGACAGCACATCAAGCTACTACAATCTGTCAGATTTCTGTATTACATTTTCAACCTTATTTCTAAATCACTTACATAGGTTCAAGTTTGATTGGAAATATTTGGCAGTTTCGGGTAGCTTGGCCTGCTGTCGTCCGTACACTGTAGACACAACATAAAGGTATCAGAGCGGTGTCGGCGTGGCGACAGCATCGTGTACACGAGCCTTTAAAGTGATAACTAGCTTTCCGCCCTAACTTCGCCCGCGTGGAGTTCGGTTATATCGCGCTTTTTAGCTTTCCCTTGGGAACATCAAATTTTTCCGGGATAAAAGGTAGCCTATGTTCTTTCTCAGGGTCTAAAGATTGTCTGTGCCAAATTTCATCAAAATCGGTTGAGAGGGTTAAGGCGGGAAAGCATAACGGACAGACAGAGAGACTTACTTTCGCATTTATAATATTAGTATGGATAGGTCTCACAGACTTTGCACGATGTTACCATGCTGAGTGTCGGATGCCGAAAGATCACAGGCGCAGCACAAATGAACACGTGATTTTTCTCTTTAAATAGTTCAATTTTGATATAGTATAAAATATTTTTCATCTTTCTATTAATATATAGGTACTAATTACCTAGGAGCATTTGTCTAACCTTTAAGTCTGAAATCTCCAACCCGCATTGAGCAAGCGCGGTGGTTACGCTCAATCCCCCTCTGTATGAGAGGAGACTTGTACCCAGCAGTGGAACGATAAGAAGGTTGCGCCTTTTATAGTTAGATTAGAGTGGGGCGCCGGTCCTTGCTAGCACGATATAACATTATTCCCATTTCTAAAAAAATAACAAACCAAACGGTATCAATTTTTACCACCACCATGACAATAACAGTATACTCAAAATTGTCCTTTTTATACCAGCATCGTTTCCGCAAGGCAATATTAGCCACTTGGTAAGTTTTCCTGCATCATGTATGGTAGTCACGTACAAAATGGTCGCCCGTCCTGATGACTTCATGTTCTCCTAATCGGCGGGAAAAAACAATCTTAAAGTGCAGAATTAGGTAATTGGAAGTCAATATTTGAAATGTTTTTTGTGAAAGACTGTTGTTGGTGTTACTATAATTAAAATAATAATGAAAAGATAATACTGTGTTCAGGGCCCTGTTTCGGCTCCCTCGTTATTGCAGTGCATCCGGTATGTTTGCGGACGCCAGCGTAGATAACTTCTATGCAATTATTCGTAAAAAAAGTTCCGTCAGTGGTGCGATATACGGGGGAGTCCGAATAGCGTTCTGGGGATGATTGACGACAGAACCGACACCGTTCTGCTCAGTAAGTTCACTGAACTCCATGTGTTGCGAGACGAGTGAGCATACTGAGCGGGGGTGGAGTGTGTTAATTGTGTGTAAATTTATATTAATTAGGTACTAACATAGATTATTGTCACTAACACAGTGGATCTCAGTTGTCTTAAAAATAAATGAAATAAAAATAAATATATAACACGGGTCTCCGAATATAGATTTTTTTTAGCTGAATAAGTAAAACATATAATTTCATGTTGATTATGTGACAGTGAATCGAAGTCCAGAACACAGAATTGTTCTAGCATGTAGGGTTTTGGTGATATACCAAAGTGCTAAAAACACGCTTTTTTTTTTCGAAAATTGAAGCCATTTTTACGGGCACTATTGTTTTTTTTTCGTAATTTCTTTCTAAAGAATCATTTATTGCTACTCTTCGCGAGTCAAACCCATTATAAATAATTAATATTGGTCGAAAACAAGTAGCTTTGAAGACGGTTCTTTTAAAAGAAGAGGGTAACATCCTTTGACATTTTTTTTTTGTTTAACAAAATTAGGTAATTAGATAGACATGAACATTCCATCTATTCTGTAAAAAATTGCAACGTTCCAAATAAGATTATACATTGACAAATAAGAAAATGTTCAATCGTTATAATTTTAATCTCTAATTTTGTTCGTAAATAATTTGTACGCTTTGCAAGGCAAAATATAGTGAAACAACACAAATTTTATACAATATTAGTTATGTTTAATAAATAAAATACTTCTGACTTACAGACCTTTCTTACAGTCCGTTCAACCAATTTTGACTTCTATTGAGAAATCAAAACCGGTTTAACGGACTGTAGAAAACATTTGTGTATATTGGCCCCGATTCACTTCTCACAAACTAAATAAAATTTAAGTTCACTACATTTTTTTCTCTCTACTTCATTAAGAAAAGGACAGAAGATAAAATGTTAGACCTGTCAAATTACTACTACTACCACTCCTGACGTAAATTGGAATATTTTTCGTCGCCATGTTTATCATCACGTCTGTTGACGCTTCCTGGAAGAGTCGCTGCATTCTCCTATCAACCCCAGGGTCTCAAAGCAGGGAAACAAACATGCAAAGCACTAACCTGGACCCAGTTGGACAGGAGAGGAGTTACCAACGACGAGTCAGGTGCCAGTCGGTTAGCTTGCTCCTTTTTCGTGGACTTGATGCTGTTTGGTCACTGCCTACACTCGTCAAGCACAGACACACCACCAATATGGAAACTGAGGGTTTATTAGGCCAGCGAAGCTCTTAGGAAGTCAGATATTCGATTTTATTTAGAGTACACGCGGTGTCGAATGCGCTGAGATCGCCATCTTCTTTCGTACTACTTCTTTTTCTTCCGTTCGCCCAAATGGACCAGGCGAAGGCATAGCACGCCATACAGCCAAGTTTATTTTTATCGTCGTTGACGCAACAAGGATGGATAATGGAAATGCATGGATAAATTATTAGGATAGTTAATGCTCACACATTTCCCCCCACCTGAAATCCACAAGGGTTTCAAGAAGAATGCGAAAATTTAAGAGTGAAATCAGCAATAGCTGGACTATGAGCTACAGCCGAGAAAATGCATAGAATTCTAGTTAATAAGGGTAAATAATTGGTGGTTTATTTTAAATAACCTAAAGACAGTGTGTACTTATACTCTAGTTAGGTATATAAAAGGAAAATAAACTAATTATTTGGTAAGGGACAAACCTTTACCACCGGCCTACGAAACGTCTTTCCGTTAGCAGTTTGGAGAGTAACGACTCAACTACCTGGTCTGAACCTGCATGCACTTGCACGATACGAGCCATTTTCCAAAACATCGGCGGAGTATTAGGTTCGTTTTTACGCACCCGGTCAACTTCCGAAGTCATGTAATTATCTTGACGGAATTTAACCAGCACTTTCGTTGCTTTTTCAAGCTCAGCACCACTAAGAGGAGAGAGATTTCGGTCTTGCCTGGCCGTTTTAGAGTTAGAAACAGAACGATTACACCATGCTATCATTCTTTGAATTTTTGTAAATGAATAATGTTTAGACATTAAGTTCAACAGTGTAGTTTTAAGATCGACTGGACTAGCAGTCGCAATCGACTGGACTAGCAGTCGCGATCAACTGGACTAGTAGTCGCGATCGACTGGACTAGCAGTCGCGATCGACTGGACTAGCAGTCGCGATCGACTGGACTAGCAGTCGCGATCGACTGGACTAGCAGTCGCGATCGACTGGACTAGCAGTCGCGATCGACTGGACTAGCAGTCGCGATCGACTGGACTAGCAGTCGCGATCGACTGGACTAGCAGTCGCGATCGACTGGACTAGTAGTCGCGATCGACTGGACTAGCAGTCGCGATCGATTTCCCTATTAACAAACTGGTCATGGTTACATTGATTATTATTTTATTACTGATAGATCTCGTACTTATAACATGACATAAAACATTAAGTAAATAATTATCTTCCGTCATAAAACTTTTATGAATTTAATTCAATAATTGTATAATAATAATTGTTAAATAATTTTGTGCTATTATCACAATTTCAGAATATATAATAAATAAAATGTTATTATCCTCTTAAAATATGCTTTGGTTTTAAAATATTATTTCTCAATAAGTTAAAATTGACCTATTTTGACTAGCAAGTCTTTTTTTCCAATTTAGAAAACGATTAAACGCTTGTTGATATGATTTTCCTAAGGCTGGAGCATCATCTTTAAGCATAATTGGGACAACATAACGCCCATCGGAGGTGCGATGCGTGCCTTCTTTATATTTTTGTTCGCATTTTTCATCCTCGGGGCCGGAAATTTTACATTTCGGCGGCTCCTCGGACTCCCGAAACTGTTGAACGATCCCGTCGAGCGCACTAGAAGGCGCGACGAGGAGCGTAACGGGTGTAGCCGGAGTTTTAGCTACCACGTTTTGAAGAAACTGACCACTTATCACCCAGCCGAATACACTAGAGAGTGCGCATGGAAAGCCCGGGCCTTGACTGAAACGTGAGCCAGTATATATCTGGTCAAAACAGTCTACTCCTAACAACAGATCGATCGGACCGGATTTATCAAAGTCCTGGTCGGCGAGATCTAAATGTGTAAACTTATCCTTGACGATTGTCGGCAACGACATCGAAGGAGTCAGGGATGTGATTTTAGGTAGAACCACTAATTGAATATCAAACTGAGGAGTGTCACTCAATCGAGGTCTTATGGAACCGAAGGTGTGACCTTTAATGCTACACCCATAATTTTGACCGATGCCACTTACATTTAATTTACATTTCTTGATATGTAAACCTAATTGTCGCGCACAGCTACTTGTAATGAATGAATCCATCGAGCCACTGTCAATAATTGTGCGGACATACTGCCACGAACCATCCGCTCGCTTCACACGAACTACTGCTGTACCAAGGATTTTTTTTCTAATAGGTTGATTCGAAATGTTTGACTGGGTAGCACTAGTTAGAGTAGTGTTCATATCGGGATGCTGGGATGAATCCAGTTCACTAGTATGAGACAGTAAACTCTTATGCTCTTCATGTAACAAAGTATTATGTTTTGCATTACAAATGAAACATGTTGACTTAGATTTACAATCGGTAACAGTGTGACCCGGCCTTAAGCAGTTTTGACATAATTTTAAATCTTTAACTAATTGTTGTCGCTGTGTCATATTCATAGAATGCAATTTACTACAACGGTAGATTGAATGATTTTCATTACAACACACACAAACAAACTGATTAACTTTATTATTATTGTTGGAAGAAATTAGAGATGAATTTGGTTGACGCGATAAATAATCTTTATTTGTATTAGGCCGATTTTGTTTACTTGTAGAATTTGATGATGGAATATTAACTGGTTGGCTAACTTCTAATACTTTTAGGTAATTTTGTAAATAAGTAATGAAGTTATTAAATTTAGGAATTTCTTCAGTGTTTTGTAATTCAAACCTTTTTTTTGTTTCTGTATCTAGAGGTCTAGACGCAATGTAGAATAAAATAAATTCGCATAAATCATCAATACACAAACCGCGCAAGGCACTAACGCATTCATAAAGTGTGTTAGATAACTCAGATAAGTTAGATAATGATGGTTTTTGTATGGGATTAATTTTAATTATTTTATCTAAATAAGTTGTTGCAAGAATACGCTTGTTGTCATATCTGTCCAGTAAAGTTGCAAAAACCACTGAATAATTTGCCGATGTCACAGGCACGCCCTTGGCTAATGTCAGTGCATAGCCAGATAAACATGACAGCAAATAGTGAAATTTCTCAGTGTCGGATAATGAACTATTATTATGAACAAGTGCTGTATAACTATCTTTAAATGTTTGCCACTTTTCTATATTACCATCAAACTTTGGGAGTTCTAGCTTCGCTAGCTTCACCTGCGAACGCACGTGACCTTGACCTAATTCCGGGCGACAGTCGCTGCCCGCGCTCGCATCGAGAGAATCCGCAAACTCGATAACACAGTAATACAATTCATCGAATGACAGTAACACTTTATGATCGATAACAAACGAAGGTTTAAGCTTTAATTGCAACCGGTTAACATCCTCGTTGCATTCCAAGAATCTATTACGAATTTCATCAATCTTTTTGTACCTAGCTCGAAAAGCTGCAAATTTAGTTTTAGTTTCTTTAACTGTATTGGCTAAATCGTAAAGTATCTGCATACTTGTATACTCATATTCCCGCCTTTTAATAGCGGTTATTAATTCCACCTCGCTCATAGTTCACGTGGAATACGATATCCGCACGCTCAAAAAGATAAAAGTTATAAAAGTAGGTAAAACGGAAAGAACGTCAGCCGGTAGGTCGGCAGTAATGCTCGCGCGAACGTATTAATGAAATACACGCACACACGTCTCAAGGTTATTTGTTAGAATATAAGTTTTGACTTTGAGGTAGGTCAAAGCTAATTTCTCTCGCCGGAGATAAGTACGACGAGTGTCGGTACCTCGGTACTAAATTCGAGAAACTTCGAACTCACGTTTTTTAAAAGTAATTTATGCAATTTGTTATTTAATACAAATAAACGAAAAACGGGAATTAACGAGGTATGAATGTACGATTGAATAGTCAACCGGTCTCAAATAAGAAACAATAACTAGGTATCATGGGATGACCTAGGTTTTATTTAGACACTTAGAACTTGAAAGGCAAATTGAAATTGCCTTAAGTAGGTAAGTATACGAATAAATTATAATTGGAATTGCGTATTTAACGTAATAACGAGAATGGAAAGATTTAATTTCCGATAGTAGGTATTTTTGAAATAATTACGCGAGGAAGATCCTCACAGGAGGCACCATAATTAATGTTGACGCTTCCTGGAAGAGTCGCTGCATTCTCCTATCAACCCCAGGGTCTCAAAGCAGGGAAACAAACATGCAAAACACTAACCTGGATCCAGTTGGACAGGAGAGGAGTTACCAACGACGAGTCAGGTGCCAGTCGGTTAGCTTGCTCCTTTTTCGTGGACTTGATGCTGTTTGTTCACTGCCTACACTCGTCAAGCACAGACACACCACCAATATGGAAACTGAGGGTTTATTAGGCCAGCGAAGCTCTTAGGAAGTCAGATATTCGATTTTATTTAGAGTACACGCGGTGTCGAATGCGCTGAGATCGCCATCTTCTTTCGTACTACTTCTTTTTCTTCCGTTCGCCCAAACGGACAAGGCGAAGGCATAGCACGCCATACAGCCAAGTTTATTTTTATCGTCGTTGACGCAACAGGGATGGATAATGGAAATGCATGGATAAATTATTAGGATAGTTAATGCTCACACAACGTCTAAACTGTCTATGGACTCAATTTACGAAAATCCAGGCTGTATGGCGAATCATGCCTTTGCCTTTTCCGTTCAGAAGTAGTACGGAAAGAAGAGAACAAAAAAAAATGTCTATGGAGTATCTTTATTTGACAGGATTAAACTAAAATGTTATCTTCTATCCTTTTCTTAATTAAATAGAGGGATAAAGATGCACTTAACTTAAAATTTGTTTAGTTTGTGAACAAGGAAATCGGCGCCATTGTTGTTCTAATTTCGAATAGCGTTATAGGTTAGCTTTAAGTGAGCTAACATTCTACTTAATATGATAAGGTTTGACACTATTACTATTAACAGTCGGCCTAGTGGTTGAAACACCAGCCTCTCAAGTATGAGTTCGCGGGTTCGATTCCTGGTCAGGCAAGTACCAATGTAAGTTTTCTAAAGTTATATGTACTTTCTAAGTTTATCTTGGACACCAATGACTAAAAGGTGAAGGAAAAACATCTTGAGGAAACCTGGACTGAAATCGCCAACCCGCATTGAGCAAGCGTGGTGATTACGCTCAATCCTTCTCTGTATGAGAGCAGACCTGTGCCCAGTAGTGGGATGATAAAAAAAAGGTTGATGATGACTATTAACAGCTTTTACCAAGGTCACTTCCCTCAAGTTTTACGGTGTGACATTTATAGAATACCCACGGTTGCATGCTGTTATCAATTTATAATAGACAGATTGAGATACACCATGACTCGGTAAATATCGATTGATCCAAAGGTGTTTTAACTGATAATAGATATAATGGTTTATTTCACGAGAAAGAAAGTTTTTTTTTTAATAATTATAGACTAGTGCTTGACTGAAATCCCGCCTGATGGTAAGCAGTGATGCAATCGTTGGTGCAGAAGCGCACTAGTTTATTAAGCCTATTCACTTAAAAAACTTAGGAATAGGAAGGATGCCGTTGATGCCGATGCAGTTGAACGAGGTGATGCAATGTTAAACCCAATACCAACACGACCAAACGATGCTGCGCTAGAGGGAGATTGATCTGGTGACTCTCCACGACCAAACTCCCGACACAACAACATTTGGCGCATCGTACCCGCCACACATCGCAACACAACTGCTCAGACCCGTCCTCCGTACGGCTTCACCAGACATCATGCCGGAACACGACGATTATCATACAAACTGCAAGTTCTTTAATGAGGTGCTAATTATCAGGCGACGTTTATGATAACCTAATGACGGTGCAATACGGCCTCATAAAGCGATTTCAAATCCAAGTCAAAAGACAGTAAAGTCTAACACAACAAGCCGAAAACCTGAAAGGATTTACCATTGCCAAATAGGTATGACGCATTTCCCCTAATTAACCCATTTAGGTATAAATATGACTCTCAATACCTATCCTGGCTCAGTGGCAACCTCCGCTTCTTACGAGTTGTAGGTCATAAATTCAAACTCAGATAGGCTATCTTTACGTAAATTATGATCATCATAACCACTGTTCTAAAAACGGCGAAGAAAACATCGCCAAAACGTTCTAGAACTAAAAATTTTAAGAAGTAAATGACATCTTTCAACCCGAACGGGACCCACGTGGTAGATTACGGCCCACTCTCTCTCACCGAGGCGTCCTGTAGACTAGCAATGGGAATATTATTGATGATTATATTTTAAAAAATCCCCCTATTGCTCATTATGGTTATATAGGGCGCTCTTAAACAAAATTACATAATTCTTAACTCATTTATGTAGGCTGTACGTCGTCTATCAGAAAATTAAAAAAAAATCAGACTTATTAACTAGAAGCCTGTAAATAAAAGTTTTATAAGCACCTACGGCTACCCAAAATTCATGAGCCGAAGGAACAAAAATAAAAACCAACAAGTATCAATAAAAGTTAAGAGCTGATAATCACTTCCCTTCATTCCCGAACAATCTCTCCGTCTGAAAGTAAAACATGTACCTATAGTTGAGCCAAATTCGATAAAGAATAGAGGTAAATAAACCGTTGCTAGGCAACGAGTAGTTTACGCCTAAAAGACAGATGTTAACAACCTTTTCTACATAGATGATTTTCATAAAAGTAATAATCGTACTTTCTACTAATCTAAACAGTTTATTTATGTTTAGATATTTATGATTTGCATAGAACGCTTAACCTATTTGAATGAAATATGACATACATGTAAGCTAATTTCCTAATAGGTTAAATTTTTTGATACATATATATTATTATTAGTCCATTTTTGAAAATATTACAATGCATGTGTTATGTAGTTGATTTTAAAGTAATTAAAATACGCATAATTGTATTGACAAATGTCTCAATTTTATTCATTGGATGAATTCCACAAAATGTGTTTAATATCTGGATTTCATCCATCTTTCTTTTTTTGTAGGGCTATCACGTAAAATTAATGTCGACTTTTTAATGGTCTTTCGAAATACCAAGTTATTATGCATGTTATATTAGTGATTCTATTGAAATATGCTTCAATAGGAATTGTTAATAAATAGTTAGCATGTAAAAGTCGATAATCATGTAAATGACAGGAGATTTGTAAAACGTGAGTTGTGATAACCCTAAATTGGTTTGTTTACCTCTATTCTTTTTGGAGCTTGGCGGGAATATACATACAAAAGTTACAACATTAATCATTGTTCACAAAGTTTACGGCAAAGTTGATGTTTCATAAGGCAATAAATCCAAAGAGTACCTTTTAGCTAAATCCTTTGTTTGTCTATGAGAACAACAGGTTTTATGAGGCTCGTTACAGTCGAAAGCTTTCCTTATATGAGCCGGTTCGATTGCCAAGAAGCTAATGAGAAGGTAACTTCTTCGTGGAATGAGTATATGTTTTCTACGCTTGTCGCTTCCTGACTTTGGATATGGTAGTGTTTTTCCTTCCGTGTTGTATTTGCGTCATAATATTCATAAGTGGCGTTATGATCAAAGCTTTGTTGTCACTACAGAACCGTTCGACTACTGTATGATAAGATTATTTATTTATATATTTGTGGAGGCATGAGGAACAGGGAGTAAAGTTCACTCATCCTCCATAGAAAAGGGAGGGTCCTCCGACCAGACGGGTGTTAGGTCTGGCGGGCACTTGCCCAATGCTTGAAATTGGGAAGTTGTATGTATGCTAATTGCACGGTAAACTCTGATTGCGAGATGTAGAATTCATGTGACGTCAGTATGACGCGTTGTTCCATGTGGCGTTTGTTGGTACCGCTACATATTCTTTATTGTACATCAATCAAACATCGAACAAAATACATTCAACACAAAAAAAAAAACAAACAATGGGCGGCCTTATCGCTAATGCGATCTCTTCCAGGCAACCAAATAATGGACAGAATCTCCCGAACCACAAATGGGACCGTCGTTGGTGCAAATATTATTAATACAATATACTAAAGTAGATACACTTGACAGCCTCCGTGGCGTAGCGGTAGCGGACGCGGCAAGCTGCGCAAGGTGGCGCGGGTTCGATCCCCGCACAGTGCAAGTACATTTTGTATGCATGAATATGAATATTTGCACCGGTCTGGTCGTGCCTCGGAAAGCACGTTAAGCCGTTGGTCCCGGTTGGCATACGAACATCTAGTGGCAGTCGTTACGGGTTGTTGGAGCCCTCAAAAGTCCTACAATTGGTCTAGCTGCAATGCTTCGATGTCGCCTTCGGGTTGTGGAGGTCAGACGGCAGTCGCTTCACGGAAAATGTCGAAGATTAGCCATATCAGCAGTTGGACTAGTAAAGCGGACACCAGACTCCAAAGCTGAAAAGGCATCGGATGCAACTGGGATTAACGCTGGGATGATAATGATGACTAAAGTAGATACACAAATACATACATGTACATAAGTAAACACATAGATACTGAACATAATAGGTAAGCAAATAAATTAGCCAAAAAGTGTTTGTTGAAAAAGATCATAACGACAAGTAGAAGGGTTCCTTCACAAGTCTCTTAAATTCCTGCAACGACAGCGCGCGATTATTTAGAATGAAAAACAAGAATCCAACCAAACATTTCAAACAAAAATTTATTATCTTTCGTGTAATGTTCTGAAAGGATTGTAACTCCATATTAAAGCCATATATCCATCACGGTGACGTTACGAATGGTGACGTGGCCCGACAAGTATATAACTCTCGCTCGGTGCAACTTCCACTGGGGTTCTAATAAAATATCTCCTTTATGTATATAGTCTCCTGGTACTCTAATAAAAAAAACTGTTTCAATTAGGTTTATGACCATGTTTTCCTATTATGAGATATTTCTTTTGCCTACTAAAGGGCAAAAAACAATAATAATTATGTCGGTGATATTTTCAAGTACCTCTTAATAATAACTGTTTTCTTAGTAGCTATTTATATGATTACAAAGGTTGGACGATAATATTCGAAGAAGAAAACAAATAAGATAAAAATATCATCGATACTAATGATTTATTCTTATCCTATTCTACTTCCTGCTAATATTCTATTAACATTCATTATAGACACAAAAATTTGATATGGATATTTGTTGAGCTTTTACGCCAAAACTTCTGAATGGATTTCTATGAAAGGAGATGTTTCATTTTGGGCCACCAATATGATAGATAAAAAGGAAAAAAATAATAGCTTTTCATAAAATACAACTAAATCAATTTGAATAAAAATACAAGTATATAAAATTAATTATTCGAAACGTTTTTTATTGAGATAACCCTTTACTAAGGTAGCCATGACAGTTGTTATGACGTTTGATTAGCGACTTTGACAGTTCTGTTTTCCCAATGTGTTCATGTCGAGTGTTGATTAGAGTTGATTGTGTTTATTTAATGGGCCGTATGTTCGGAATTCATGTTTTGTGTTTTTCGCAGTCATATGGTATAGATAATATAGATACGATAGCCTTAGATACATGACACGTCAATCAAATGTCACTGTCAAAATCTTATTTCGCTTATTTCTGACCACTATATTTATTACTAGTTGTGTTGCACTCCTTGGCCGAGTTAAATTGAATCTGTATAAAACTAAGCCAAAATATAAACTGTAGCGTAGCCATACCTAGCATAAAGTGTAGGTACAATGTGCTGGCCCAGGCTCCATACATTTCTGAAACATCTCCTTTTGGTACATATACCTACAGTTTGTATAGAGGAATAACACAGGATACTTTTAATTCCTATATTCGCCCGGGATTGAAACTAATACTGTTGAAACTGCAAATAGCAGCTGTTTCCGAACATTTTGTGAGAATGTATGGATGGACGTTTGGCTATTTCACGTAAAAAAATCACAACGAATTTAGATAGAAATTAATATACCGGTAGATTATAAGCAGAATTAATACCTAGGTTAAACTTATGCTCTTTGAGGAGTGGCTAGAAAGGCGCCACGGCGCCCTCACCTTCCACCTGACGCAATTCCTCACCGGACATGACTGTTTCGGGAGGTTCCTGTTCCGTATAAGGTGAGACGAAACGCCAGGATGCCACCACTGTGTGGATCGCCCTGAGGACACGGTGGAGCATACGGTGGAGGTCTGCCCGGTTTGGGTAGAGCACTGCCGTGTCCTCGTGGCGGCGATCGGCGGCAAAGGAGGAAGTGGAGCGCGTGAGGAAGCGGGAAACCCAGTGCTCTGAGCTGCCCTGCGCGAGCAGTGGGCAGCTTGCCGCCTGGTAAGGACCAGGCCCGAGTCGACGGCGCATTGTGTTTCACGCGCGCTTGAAAGAGATGTCAGCACATTGTGACGGGGTGCACGAAGACCGATGCAAACCGTGGCTCTGGCCTACAGGCCAATGATGGAACATGGGTGGGTTTTAGTCAGTAAAAGTCTGACACGCCCGTCCGCTCCGCCCAGAGCGGAAGAGACATTTGATGATTTCCCATTTTAGGTTAAACTTATGCAGATAAAACCGGTAGGCGCTGCTACTTGCTTTTACTAAAGAACGCGGGAATCCTTATATCCGTCTATTCTTAAAAAGTTTCACCTTTATATTTTAATAGCTTCTCAGCGATTTCACCAGTATAAGTTTTGATATAGAGGGAATATCAGGATTGCAAAAAAAAAAATCAGTATAAATGCTTTTTTTATTTTTTATTTATATAAATTATCCTATTTGTATAATCCTGGTCATAAACCACAATTAAAATCATGAAATGTCAAATAACAAACATACAAATACTCAAACTTACTAACGAATATTCTGCCGCCGTAAGGAAAAAAGACGCATCTAACATCTTTTTTCCAAATTGAGTTACATGCATATTCTAAATCAGTATAAGGAATGGCATACAACAATATTTTTATATTTCGCATAAAAAAAAATGTCAGATGCGTCTTTTTTCCTTATGACGGCAGTATTGGTGTGATTAGGATTTTTCTATAACCCCATTAAATTGAAAATAACTATTACGAAATTCAGAAAAGCTTCAAAGAAACGAATATTACTGGCAACATCTGCGTGCATACGGAAAATGGTAGCTCTTGTTTTTCCGATAAAATCGAGCCTTGAACCGCAAAAGCCAGAATAATCCGTTTATTGATTTCAAGCATTTCTCGTTCCTGGTAGACTTTTGTTTTCACTAAAACATTTTTCCCGTAAACAAGTGTATTACAAGGCTTGTGATAATGAAATTTCATTTTGTTTTTCATGTTATCTTGTAAACTTTTCTTCTTTCGATGAATCACTGCAGTAAATAAATAAACAGTTCCTGAAACAGGTCAACAGAAGTGAGTTATTAAAACTCACGCGGAATACTAACTACGGAACTGTTTATTATTTGTATGTAGTGGTATCTACAATGCCATATGCGAAAAATGTCTTATAATGACGTTACTCTAATCCTGCACCTCACAAACAGAGTTTGCCGCGCAACTAGCATACATTCAACCTCCCGACGTCTATGGTCGGGTAGTTGCCCGCCAGACACAATTCCCGTTTGATTAGGGGAATCCTTTCTATTCTATGCAGGATGAATGAATTCCACACCCTGTTCCTCATACATCAATTATATGTATATTATTAATGTTATATTCTTTGTTTACTTCAGTCAAACTGACATTATCATTATTTATTGAAAACAGCAATGTGTGTACATATTTAACTTCTCTGTTCATGATAAATTATTTTTATCTATTATGGTACAGTCACTTTATTCAAAGTGCATCGTCTTCGCACATAATTATACTACTAATGTATAATAACATCATTTTAAACATTTTAAAAAGTATCTGTTGAATCTCTTGCACATTTTTCTCAATACGAAAATACCATTTGGAAATTGCAACTAGAATCAATTCTATTTTCCTAGAAGTAACATACGACCTTCCATCTATTCAATATTCACATTCTTATTTCAAATTATTCGACTTTGGCTGTTAGAGTGATATACAATATTATTACCCGACTACGGCAAAGCAAAAGGAGGGTTTAATTTTAATTTATTATTATTAATTTTAATGTTTGGAAAGGCGTAGTCACACTTTACATATACCTACCTACCGTAGCACTTCGACGTGTGACTGCGGTTTTCCAAACATTAAAATTTATCTCTACATAGTGAATATTGCATACTTCAGAATAGTATTGTATGACATTATTGTCAATTTACAACGAAGGCATCTTGGTAGAGTCTACTGTGTCCATTTACTTGCAACTACATTAGCAACTTTGTTTAGTTCAGTATTCTGAAAATCTTGTTTTATACTATTTCAGCGTCGTTTTTTGTCGTAGTTGGGTTTTAGTTTTTTTACTTTTTATTATTTTCTTTTTCAATTCAAAACCTACTGCTCCATCAAATAGCATAGAAATTTCTATGATACCTCTTTCTCTCTTTCTCCTTGCGCTGACCTCGTTCCGTATACACAATAGAAATCGCTGTTCGACGAAACACGATTGGAAAAAAAATTGCGACATCCTATAAAGACCGCACGAGCCGGGCAAACGAAAACAAGACAATAGTTGTTCGAAAAACTCCGAATAAACAAATTAAAATAGAGAGGGAACACGTTGAAACTTTGCATGTAGCTCTCAATGCACCTCATGTCACCTCTGGTGAATAGGGACTGATTGTGAGTTGGATTTTTGTAAGCGTGCGAATTTGCGCGATTCAACCTCAGCTCGCGTGTACAGATGGTCTGTAATTCTGACGTTCGGATGCAAGAACGTGTAAGGTCGTGTGTAGAATGATAAAGCTGGAATATGCTGCTTGAAATATATCAGAACGTCTACTTGAAGATGATAGAGGGGACAGTGAGCTTCATAGTATGTTAATTTTGTAATTACTCTTTAATCTATACTAATATTTTATATATTAGCTGAAGAGTTTGTTTGTTTATTTGAACGCGCTAATCTCAGGAACTATTGGTCCGATTTGAAAAATTCTTTTTGCGTTGGATGGATAGCTCATTAATCCAGGAAGCCATAACATCAACAACAAGGGTATTACATCACGCTGCGACCAATAGGAGCGGGGTATATAAAGAAAAACGCGGGTGAAACCACGAGGCGCAACTAGTAAGCGAAATATAAGTCGTGGTGGCCTAGTGGTTAAAACAACAGCCTCTCAAGTATGAGTGTGTGGGTTCGATTCCAGGTCAGGCAAGTACCAATGTAACTTTTGTAAGTTATATCGACACCTCCTACGTACAACTAAGTAACTGAAAAATGCAAATTTTATAGCAGAGCGAATAGAAGATTTCAATTTTTTTGAATCGCCATAACTAAGCCCCTTTATGGAATTGAAATATAATATTTGGTGAGCGGGTTTAAACTTAAGTGTAATTTATAATGAAGAATATATTTTGTGTCTAAATCTTCAAGTTTTTGTTTTATCACACATGCATACTTTTACTGCGTTGTAAAAAACAATGAAAATATGCTAACTGGCACATACACATTTCTTCATTGGAATATTCAGGCACCCTATTGCTTTAACTGCCAGATACGTACTTATAATCGGTAAAGTCAATTGTAATATCCTGTGTATCTGATACTTACATAATTTATCACCGTAATTATATTATTGTGCATATAAGTGTGACTCAATTCCAAACTTGTAAAAATAATCACGTGTCTTGGTATTTTGAAATAAAAGCAGTGGATATATTTGTACTATCTAATGTTTATTTTCAAAACACAAAATATAAACTTCAACCGTTTCAAGTGTCAAAAAGTAACATTATATATTATTGTATGTTTATAACACCGAAGTGTAACATTAATTAAAAATGGTATCTACCTACTTACTGGTAATCAGACTTTTTTCTTTTGTTTAATTAGGTATAAGTTCTTATTGAACTGGGAATCACTTATATAAAACTAAACTAAAAAAGAAATAATATTCTTTAACTTAAAAACTGCCTTAAAGGCAGTTTTTGTTAATTTCGTAAAAAGGGGTTGGTCTCAAAATAAATTCTTAAAATATCGTAATGTTAATTCTAAATATAATGAACATGTAAAATTATTACTTATCAATTAATATAAATCAGTCCTTTCAGAAAGTTATTTGGACATTCTTGCACTGAGATCAAATTTAATATGATAGGTACTTATTACTGAACTATCATTGTGTACTTACTTATAATGATTTTAAAAAGGTTTCATTCTATATTATTTTACTTATTGAGTAATACGTAATACGTTTTATCATTGACTAGCTGCGCCACGCGGCTTCACCCGCGTTTTTTTTAATATTGTCTGCCCCTATTGGTCCCAGCATGATGTTATATAACCTAAAGCCTTCCTGGATTAATGGGCTATCCAACGCAAAAAGAATTTTTCAAATCGGACCATTAGTTCCTGAGTTTAGCGCGTTAAAACTAACAAAATCTTCAGCTTTATATATTAGTAGTATAGAAGACTAATGACCGCAACAGTAATTAACTAATCAGTACAGCGATCACAAGATGTTTTCTTCATTCATCTTCTTCGTCTTCTTTATCTTCTTTGTCATGTTGGTTCTCATTGCTGCCCTCTATCAAACTCATGTAAAAGTCATGATAAACAGATGGTTTACTTATTATTATTTCGGCATAAGTACTTCAAATCCTGAAGTTTAGCCTCGGGTATTAGTAATTTCCCCTCGTAAGCTTGGGTCAATGTTCTTGCCAGTGGGGCTGGAAGTAGACTCTTGTAGTCTTTTGTACTTCATTTTCATCTGGTATTTTATCTATTTTTGTTGGTAAATAATACCGCAAAGTAAATTCCCTTCTAGAAGCAGTTTCAGTAGTAACCCTACGTGTTGGAATTTTATCACAGTACTTATTGATAAAATTCCAATGACGAACTATATCTCCCATTGACCAAAATGCCCCAAAAAGCAAATCTCAGTCAACATTAGTAATTTTTTGTGAACATTTAAACTTACATTTCTCTCCACAAGATGGTCCCATCTCTTTCTTGTTCCTCATATTACCATCCCTACTTTTGTACTCATTTCCTAAATTTTTGTTTTTCCTACGCATAACATCCAACCATTGGTCTTGATGGACCATTCGTAATCTAGCTTTATCTTTTTTTCTTGTGGATAGCCTGTGCAGCGGAGATGGTTCAATGTCAGAAAGAGTGTTTTCTGTTATCCGGGTTTGTATTGGCATAGGTGAGCTAACTGGCATGACAACCTTTGGAGTAGGAGCTGGTGATATATCAAAATCTAACTGAGCAATGGCTTGAGCTATGACTGACGAGAAATTTAGTGACTCAATAGAAATGTCATTTCGAATGCTTAAACTAACATTGGTCATCATGGGTGATTGTGACGTTATTGTTACCAATGTGGGGTCATGAGAGTTACTCGTCAAAACCACTGGAGCTGTATGACTTGTGACTGTTGGGTAATATGTTCTGGAACATTCTGAGGGTTTAAGATAGTTTTGTGCAGTACTTGTTTCTTCGTCACTGTCTTCTATGAATTCCGTCATTTGTTGCAAGTCTTCATCAGTGAAATATTTTGAGAAGTGTACTGGAGTATCTGAAACATTCAAACCACAATAAAACACTCAATTTTCTACGATAATCAATATCATTTCATAAAAGTAAAGCTATGTAAGTATACAGATATATATTAATAATCAAGTTAAAATCCAATGTAAAAAAATGTATGTGTTAGTTAACTGAATTTATTTTAAAACCATTCCGTAGAATAACCATGTAAGTGCCTAGATACATTTTTCGCTCAAACTAAATGCCGACGTAAAAATATGTAACTTCGTAGTTACATATTTATGCATCGGGAATGATTAAATTTCAATAATGTCGTCAAAATGATAGATTTTCATTCTATGACGTGTTCAAATATATACAGTATAGAAAGATATCTCAATTTATGGGTGCGCTTAATATATATACTTTAATAATTATAAAATATTTAGTTAATATTACTTACCTTGCCTTGATGGCGAGTCTATCTGGTCTGATGTTACGCTTACTATTTGGTCCACAGCATTTTTGGTCTCTTAATTGCATCTTCCCTTAATGTAGTTAAAAATTTATAACGTTTACCCGACATGGTAAAAAACAACGCAACACTCGCGCGCACAACTCTCTACCCGCCGGAGAACTGACTATCCGGCAGTTACCCGGACCGCGCGCACTTTCCCCCCGCGTTAAAGTATGTAACTGGTACTTAAATTGTTGTACGCTGTGTTTTTTTGTCAGCTTATGTAGATAAACTATTATACGTTTGAGAAAAAAGTATGTTAGGTTAATTGAAAAAATAAAATAAAAATGTATGTGGTAAATATACGTACATAGATGCCAAAAATGCAATAAAAACCATTTCATGTATCTGGCAGATACATACGTATACTTAGTGGGTGTCGATATGTAGGTACGTTCTAAGTTTATCTTGGATACCAATGTCTGATTAAAAGTTGAAAGAAAACATCTTGAGGAAACCTGGACTTTAAGTCTGAAATCTCCAAACCGGGTTGAACAAGCGTGGTGATTACGCTCAATCCTTCTCTGTATGAGAGGAGACCTGTGCCCAGCTGTGGGACGATGAAAAGGTTAATGATGATGATAATGAAGCGAAATATCGCTTATCAAGGAGTATCTCGCAATAACAAATTCAGTTGCTATATAGTAGTAAGATTAAGTGATCTTAGCTTTCATATTTCAAGTTGTAGGGACGCAGACTTCATTACTTAAAAAAAAATAGAAAAACAAGCCCCAAGTATTGTCCACATAAAATTCAAATATGATTTGACCTCTAGAAGCTCTAGAAGCTAACATCTATTTTTTTAAATGAAACACGAGCTGTTTGAAAGCACCCTTACCATGATGGAGTCACGTAGCAAACTGAGCAGACGTGGTTAAAAATGTTCTATTCGCGAAGATACCAAGCTCTAAAGTTAAAAATTCAATGTTTTAGCTGTGAACGTCCGCGCTCCCTCGTCATTTCGATTGTAATAACAACATAAACATTTTTAGTATCAAATATGTCGTAAAATATTCTTGGACTGCTGCGTGTGCATGTTGGAGACGTGACGTCATCGTTCTTGAGAACGAGACGTCTCTTAAGAGTGGACTCTAGTGCCGAGGAATTTGAGAAATAGGTATTTGAAGAAACTATTGCCGTCGCGCCGCTTTCAACCTTACCCCGTAAAGTGCCAAAGGGACAGTTGCAACTCAAACTGATTTTACCTACAAAAACGTTGATCAAAAAATACTTCGTATTCCGCTTTTTTCTTTTCAAAACACGACAGATCTCAATTTTTTTTTATGTCAAAATTTAGAGGATGAGTATACATATGCCTCCATTATTTTCTTTTTTGTCAAAAACTTATCACATTTCTGTAATAGTCGTCTGAACGTCGCGGTAAAAATGGGTTATTTTTCGGGATTTTGAAACATCATATTTCTTTTATTAATTAAGTTTTCGAAATAAAACAAATAATAGGAGCGCGTATAATCAAAGTGTGAAATTGTAAAAAAAATCATTGCTCTAAAAGCGGCATCCACGAAGAAAACAGCGAAATATGTTTGTATGGAGAAAACGCCACTAGAGTCCCCTCTTAAGGCTTACTTACCTGTCTAGCGCGTCCATCTCCGTGCTATTTTTTTCACCTTTAAATATATCTTTAGCTCATCATTATCATTCTCCTGCCCTTATCCCAATTTATTTGGGGTCGGCGCAACTTGTCTTTTTCTTCCATGCATCCCTATCAGAAGCCATCTCGGCAGTCACCCCCTTCTTAGCCATATCATCCTTCACACATTCCATCCATCGTTTCTTTGGTCTTCCCCTACTCTTATAGCCATCAACATTCATAATTAAGACTCTCCTCACGACATTCTCCTCAGTTCTCCGTAACACATGCCCGTACCATGACAACCGATTTCCACACAACTTTTCAGCTACCGGTGCCACTTTCAGACTTCCTCTTTAAATATATCTTTAGCTATTTTCAGAAAACGTTTTTATACTGCTTAGAGGTTCCTCACAATTAATCTAAATGAATGGTTTGATTAGTACATCATCAAATATTAACTTATACCTAGTCACTTAGCGTAGTAGTAGCAAGCGGCACTTTTTAGGAGGAGGCAAGATTTCGCATGAATATATGTGAAACTTACGAAACCTTTTTATTTAAAATCTAACCTCTGTAATGCAAAATAATTGTGGCTGTTTTTACCGAAAAGTTCTCTGGATTTGATGTAGGAAAGATATAATATTCATTACATTAAAATCCCAAATTAAGAGGGCGGCAAAATTGTCTTTCGCTCTGGGCGGCCGACACCCGCGCTACGCCCCTGCTTGTACCTAGTATCTAAACTATATATTCTTAAGATGTGAGCAACATCATCATCATCTCAGCGTTAATCCCAGTCGCATCCAAAGCTTTTTCAGCTCTGGAGTCTGGGGTCCGCTTTACCAGTATGGTTTGCTAGAGTGCTGATTTTGGCTAAACTTCGAAATTTTCCGTGAAGCGACTGCCATCTGACCTCCACAACCCGTAGGCGATATCGAAGCACTGCAGTTAGACCAATTGATGTATTTACGAGGGCTCCAACTACCCATAACGACTGCCATTAGATGTTCATATGGCAACCGGGACCAACGGCTTAATGTGCTTTCCGAGACCCGACCAGGTACCTGTGCTATTCATATTCATGCATAAAAATATTTACACTGCGCGGGGATCGAACCCGCGCTTCATTGCGCAGCGGCCGCGTTCGCTACCGCTACGCCACGGAGGCTGGCGATGTCTTAAGATGCGAGCAACAACTAGTAATAAATAAAATTTTAAAAAGACCGCAGCGTAACCCTAAAATCGATCGCAGTCCAACCGTTTGTTAGGAAGAATGTCGAAAAAAAAAAAGAACCGCGATTTGTACCCTCTGTAAGTCTCTCCTTAATACTTGACCCTTGAATCTTGTTAGAGGACAAAGGAAACCCTTTTTTTGCTTTCATTTTAAAGACACCAGTAATTTTACCTTTTGCGTCTCTGATTACTGATTGTATGAGTCGACCTTCTATTGAAAAAAGATGAACGGATATCAGAATTCATTTATACTGAAATGAACAAAAATGCAATCAATAAATGAACGTGCAGTGAATTTGGGATTCAAGAAAAATCTTACCAAGGTCATTGATCATCATCATCATCCCAACGTTTATCCCGGTTGCATCCGCGGCTTTCGCGTTGGAGCTCGGGGTCCACTTTCTTACTCAATTTCCTCCATTTCGCACGATCTTTAGCATCCTGTGGTGTGAGATTGTTGGCACGCATGTCATCTCTTACAACGTCAAGCCAGCACTTCTTTGGTCTACCCCGCTTGTTTCGGCCCGGCGGAGGCCGAGATATTTGTGACCTACGCAACATGCCGGTTTTCGTAAGACGTGACCGTACCAACGTAGGCGACCCTCCTGCAGTTTGTCCGCTATGTCACGGACATGAAAACTGCCACGGATGCGGGAGTTCCTGATGCGTCCTTCCGCGTAACTCCACACATCCACCGCAGCATATTAATCTCCGTGACACGCAGCTCCTGCTTGTGACGCTCAAGCACAGGCCACGCCTCACTGCCATACAGGAGAACAGGTCTAATGATGGTCTTATAGACCTGTCCCTTAAGCTTAACTGGTTAAGTTAAGACTTTGGGGTCACAAATTACACCCGTCACCTCACGCCATTTTGCCCAAGCTGCGGAAATACGTGCCCTGACGTCGCAATCAATGTCGCCGGACGCGTGGAGTACAGACCCCAAGTATCATTGATATTGTCTGGAAATGCGAAAAACTAATTTCTACCTGCGATCAGTTGCATCGCATCAGCTGCCCACGCCACTGCCTCCTTGTCGCTTATAATGTTTCCTGACTTTATTTGCTTTTGCTCGTCTCCTAACGAACAAACGTGATATCTATAGCCTTCTTCACGTATTAGGCTATCAAACGCATATGTACAACATTATTTTTGTTTATGCGAAACCCGAAACACGTGTCCAGTATTTTTAAGTAAAGAATCTATGCACATTTTTTAAAAAAGATATAATGAAAAACCACAAAGTTATGAGCTTGCTATTCTACTTGGTTGTCGCAACAAAAATATGGTCGAAGGTCCGTACGGGCGGGCGAGCGCCGGCGTTGACCTCTGCGTCAGCTGCGTCAGGGGCGCAAGTATGAAATCTATCGTAACCGCTCGGTAACCACTCAGTGGTCTCACTCTAAATGTATTTGGAAAAAAATATATCATGGTGTAAAAATGATTGGAATTGATTAAGTTGCTTATTCTGAACAAACTATATTCAGGTTTTACATAAACTAAAAAAAAAAACGTTGTATATATTTTCAAATCAGACTGGTAGGTTCAGAGATTATAGCATTGTAAATAATAGTTCCAGAACTTATTGTGTATTTCTACAGTCGATCTTGGGCCCTGGTCTTCTATTACAATGGATTCAGAGTGGTCGTTCAGTGACCTCATAATGATCGATTTTGACAAGTTTTGTAACCTACTAACAAAATTACGTCATTATGACTTTTAAGTGGTCAATCAGTACCTAAATGTCCAAATTGAGAAGTATTTTTTAGAATATCATTTCTAATTACGGCAATGTCATTCTATAACTATTCCATTACGAGACGACTGAGATAATTGATCGATCAATATGAATTTAGCAGATTACGTAAAATAATATCATCATCATCATGTCAGCCACATGAAGTCCACTGCTGTACATAGGCCTCCTCCAAGGATTTCCAAAAAGAACGTTTGTACGCGTCCTGCATCCAGCGCTTCCCTGCGATTTTGGTTATGTCATCCGACCACCTAGTCGGTGGGTGTCCGACACTGCACTTGCCGGTACGTGGTCGCCGTTCAAGAGCCTTTCTGCCCCATCGGGCATTGGCTCTACGTGCTATCTGTCCCGCTCAAAACGACAAGGAAATCAAAATGGAATCGTGTTGGAAGGACAAATTTATAAAAATAACAGACTATAGCCCCTGAAGTCAGGAACAATATAACCGTGAGCTGGCCTAGCGTAGTACGAACTTTCATTAGAATATGAGGTCAGTCTCTACTGGATACATAAACGCAAACTCAAATTGAAAGCATTTATTTTAAATTTTATCTTTTTTCTTTCAAATTTTGACAGCACGGTTAGCCCAGTGGTCAAGCTATTATGGACGTGGACGCGGCGGCGGCCCGATTGAGGGGGTCATTGACCGAGGTATGCAACGCCAGCATGCCTCGGTCGAGACGTCCGCCTCCCCGACGCGCCGTTTATTGGTGGTCGGAGGGGTTGGCGAAGCTGCGGGCCACCTGCGTAGCGGCACGGCGGGCCTACACCCGATCGCGTCGGCGGCGCCGACGAGATCTGGCCGACGAGGACCGCCTCTACGCCAGATACGTGGAGGCGAGGGCGGCCTTCAAATCGGCCATCGGCGCCGCTAAGGACGCGGCGAGGGCCGAGCTGTTGGAGGGTCTCGACAACGACCCATTCGGGAGGCCATATAAGGCGGCGCGTAACAAACTGCGCCGCATTGGTCCCCCGGTTGCCGAGACCCTCGAACCAGCGCTCCTGGATGGGGTGGTGCGGTCCCTGTTTCCGCGCAGGGATCCGCACTTCGCCCCACCAGTGATGTGCCCGTCAAGGGGAGCGGCTCTACCGGAGGAGGAAGCTCCTCCTCCTCCGGTTTCAGAGGAAGAATTTGGCGCGGCGACTCTTCGTCTCCGCGCCAAAAAGACGGCTCCCGGCCCGGACGGGGTCCCCGCACGGGTGGTGGCCATCGCGGCCACCGAAATGGAGAGCAGGTTCCGGGACCTCTTCAGCGCGTGCTTCGCGTTGGGGAGGTTCCCGAAACCATGGCGGGATGGCCAACTGTGCCTCCTCCGGAAGGAAGGGCGGCCGGCGGACTCCCCCTCGGCTTATCGGCCCATCGTTTTGCTCGATGAGGTCGGTAAAATGTTCGAGGGGATTATCGCCGGCCATCTCAAGCGGCATCTACGGAGCGTGGGACCGGACCAGTCGGACGCCCAGTTCGGATTTCGAGCTGGTCGTTCGACAGTGGACGCCCTGGCCCGTCTAAAGGGCCAGGTGACAGAGGCGGTGCGAGTGGGGGATGGAGTGTTGGCTGTGTCATTCGACATTGCCAACGCCTTCAATTCCATCCCCCACTCCACCATCCTGGAAGCGCTCCGGTACCACGGAGTGCCCCTGTATTTACGGGGCCTCCTGGCCAGCTACTTGGAGGACCGTGCTGTCCTCCTCGTAGACGGGGCTGGCCAGCTCCGGCGATACGCTGTTGGAGCCGGCGTTCCACAGGGGTCTGTTTTAGGGCCTCTTCTGTGGAACGTCGGTTATGACTGGCTCCTGCGGGGAACCCTCCTTCGAGGCACGGGTGTCATCTGCTATGCGGATGACACTCTCCTCACTTCCCGCGGGAGCACCTTCCGGGAGGCGGCCAGTTTAGCGTCGGCGGGCGGATCCTTGGTGGCGGGAAGGATCCGCCGCCTGGGCTTGAGGGTGGCGCTGCACAAAACGGAGGCCGTGTTCTTTCACGGCCCCCGGCAGCGCCCCCCACCTGACGCCCACATTTTTGTGGAGGGCGTCAGGATCAGGGTCGAGGCCCAGATGAAGTATCTGGGCCTCACGTTGGACAGCAGGTGGCGCTTCGGCCCGCATTTCAGCGGGCTGTCGACGCGCCTGCTGAAGGCTGCGGGAGCCCTCTCGTGGCTGATGCCAAACCTGGGGGGGCCCAGCATGCGGTGCCGGCGTCTATACGCCGGCATACTGCGGAGTATGGCCCTTTATGGGGCCCCTATTTGGGCGGACTCCATCAATAGGAGGGAGAACCTCACCGCCCTTCGGACGCCCCAAAGGGCCATCGCCCAGCGGGCATCGCGGGCCTACCGCACGGTGGGCTTCGCAGCGGCGTGCGCTCTGGCGGGCACCCCGCCTTGGGAGCTCGAGGCGTGGGTGCTCGCCAGAGTGTACGAGTGGACGGCGGGGCGCAGGGCGCTGGGCGAGCGTCCGGCCCCAGAAGTGAGGGAAGCCGTCCGCCGGGAGGCGAGGGACGCCATCGTCCAGCATTGGACGCGGGACCTCGCCTCCGCGGTGTTCGGCCGCCGTACCCTCGACGCCGTCGGGCCGGTCCTGAAGGACTGGCTCGACAGGCGTCACGGATTCCTGTCCTTCCGTCTGGTGCAGGTGCTCTCCGGTCACGGCTGCTTCGGCAGTACCTGCACCGGATAGGACGAGAGGAGACACCGTCGTGCCATGGTTGTGGCGCGGCGGAGGACACGGCGGAACACACCCTCGCGGTGTGCCCGTCGTGGGCCGTGCCGCGCCGCGATCTTGTCGCGGCGGTTGGAGGGGACCTCTCGCTGCCCGCCATCGTCAGAGCGATGGTGGGGAGCGAGGAGGCTTGGGTGGCGATGGCCTCCTTCTGCGAGGTCGTGATGTCGCAGAAGGAGGCCGCGGAGCGCGAGCGGGAGGAGGATCCCCTCGCTCCGGCGCTCCGCAGGCGGCGTAGGGGGAGGAGAAGGCGGGATTTCGCCCGCTTTCTCCCTCCCTGAGGTGAGCGGCGGGCGTGAGGCCGACGCCCGCCTTGCATCGCTCATCACGCGGGAGCCACGGCCCCTCCCCAGGAGGGACAATTGAGGGCCCGCCTTACTAGGCGGGTTTCGCCGGCGGGGGAGAGGTAGCTCAGGCTGCGCTAGTTTCCCACTCCCCCGCCACTATGGCGATGCCGGAGTGTCGCTGTGGGTTTAGTGGGTATTCCCGGCTTCGGCTGGGCGAGTCCCACACACGCCCTTCGGGGTACGGTGCGTAAAGGCATTCCCACAGCGTCAAAAAAAAAAAAAAAGTGGTCAAGCTATTGACTGCTGCGCTGCATGTCGCGGGTTCGATTCCCGCGCGGAAAAAATATTTGTATGACCTACAATGTTGTTCCCGGTCTGGATGTTTTTGTATGTGAGTTTATATGTTTGTAAACGCACTCACGATACAGGAGAAATTCGTAGTCTGAGACAACGTATTTAGGTACATAAAAAAAAAGCAATGAAGAAAGATTTTCAAAATTATATCGCTGGTCCGTTAGTCAAGAGTTGATTCTAGTTGCCCAATCCAAACCGTAGATCGCTATGGAGAACAATGGGTATGAAATTAAAAATTATCTTGGATATACCTACATGTATGTTCTGAGTATTTTATGTAGCAACCATGAAGTATTACAAAGGCTGCGACAAACACGTTTTAATCCAAAACTTTCTTCAAGCATAAACTTAACTCGACTAACATTTAAGATCGCATTGTAAACTGAATATTCCGCAACTTGGACCGACTACAAAAACACATTTCAAAATGGCTAATTAAAAACAACGTCCCCACTTAACGCCACCAGAAAGTACTCGGAAGATAATGTAATTAAGCAAAGGATTCCAGAGTTCGCAAATTGCAAGTGAAATCTTTTATTTATACGCAACTCTGGCGGAGGTTTTCTCAGCGAATTTTAATTTCGTAATGCAGAATACTCCAGTTATAATTTTAAGTGTCGCCGAATTCTGTGATTTAGCTGAGCGGCGATGTCGTCTCGATGTGACTGAGTGTTATAAGTCAGACCACACAGAGTATTCTGATTACGGATAGCTCAAAGAACCTTAGCATATGACGAAGAGCATTATTTATGTTCAGCCTCTTTGTAAATTAAAAACTATTTTACAAAGAAAATAAAAAATATTATTTAAAAACAAAAAACCCGCCTGCATAAAACTCTAACGAACTGAAAAGGTAGAAACTATTAAAGATTGCGTCACTGCTTACCATCAGGCAGGATTGCGGTCAAGCGCTGGTTTATAATTTGTAAAAAAAAAAAACAAGTTGAACAATCGCATACTTGTTTATCTAGCTAAGAAGTCCCCCAACTGCGATTGTTCAACTTGTTTCTACCTTTTCAGTTCGTTAGAGTTTTATGCAGGCGGGTTTTTTGTTTTTAAATAATATTTTTTATTTCTATCTTTTTAGTTTTAACAAATTATGTTTCTAAAGTTGGAAAACTTAAAAAATTGTTGAATTTTTTTTTTCATCGTTCTACTTAATATTAAAAGTGCACGTTATATACATATTTTCTAATGAGTATTTTAAATCCTTCATTTTAAAACCAATTCGATAAGTTTGGTTGATAAAAATTACCTCATAATTATGGCGTCAAACATCCGCCATTTTGTTTTTCTTTCCGTCTAAGACAAATCTAACGATGTCTCAAATGTGAAAATCCGTTAGTCGGTTCTGGAGATACAAAATAATAAAGAATATTACATACATTCATATGTACAAGATATGCGCTTTGTGCATGCCTCCGAATGTAATTCTGTTTATAATTTTGCAAAAAATTGAAACTGACTTTTGTGCTGAAATTTCTAAGTGTACATTAATTACGTAGGTACGGACGACAGCAGGTCAAGCTACCCCAAACGGTCAGATATTTCCAATCAATATAGAGCCTTAATGCTGTAGAGATAAAGTTGAAAATCTAATAAGGAAATCTGACAGATTGCAGTAGCTTGATGTGATGTCGTCTGTACATAGGTTTGGTACTGTTTCAATGTAGGTTTCTGGATTTATCATTGTTATTTTTTTTAAATGCCTTTCATTGAATTTTCATCTTATCTTTTCAGTTGATTTTTAATTGTAGTTATCCATGCAAGTGGTTTTTGTTTTTGTTTATTTAATTATTAATAAATTTATGTCTTTTTAGTTAATTGTAAATATTACGTAACCGGATTATATCCTTAAATGGGTTTATGTCATGTGGTTGATTTAGCAAATTCGTTAGGGTTAAGAAAACTGATATCAAGTCCGGAAAGAGTCCTCACTCTACTCAAAGCAACGTAAGCTTGACCTTTTGCAAATAAGTTGCTACTTAAATCTACAACTGCTGGGTCTAAAGTTGTGACCTGTAGTTTATGCACCGTCACTGCCTAGCATAAAATTAAGGGAAACATTCGACGCTCAATCTTGCCTTTACCACGTAAAGCATCAAATTCTGTAGCACGAGGCTGGATCCAGACTCCAATACCAGGGAGGTTCCCTGCTAAACTTGTGTCATCGAGCTCCACAAATACCGCTTGTGGTAGTTTTCCTGGCTCCAACTGCTTTTTGCGTAGTGCTGGCCAATCTATTCGTCGAATAATATTCATAGCACCGTTAACCAGCCCATGGTTAGCATTGATGTTCCGTCTTAGCATGGCTCGAGAGCTTATACCTAATTTGAGTTGGTTTGGTATACTGATTTATTGGGATCTTCAGGTATGTATTCCTCTTGTGGTTTTTGACCATATGTTTTAGGATCAAATGAGATGTCTACAGCACTAACATTGTATACTTTTGTGAGCTTTTCTAACTTTTCTGTCATGCTCGCGTTATATACATATTAATTTAGCAGATTCTTTTTCTTTCCATTTATAATTTATACTGCAATTTATAATAGTTCTTTACTTATGAAATTGCCATTCTGCAGTACTGGCCATTTCAAATAAAAAAAAAACCTGTTTGTCTAATAATTCTAATTTCAAATTCATTTTATCTGCTTTTTTGTTTGTTTCAACATGGAGTTCTTTTTTTTCCAAAAGTAGTCATTTGTTTATTGATTAGTGGTACATTTCCATCACATTTCAATCTTTTTCGTCATTATGGATACGTTAAAAACTCGAGTAATTATGGAATATGAGTACCGTTATGCTAACAACGCGGCACAAGCGGCACGCAACATCTACGACGTTTACGGAGCTAACACTACAAACCAACGCAGCACTTGTTATTTGGTTTTTTCACTCTATTTCTTCTATTTATGTATTGGTTTGCTCACTGCCGTTCTGGGAATTTCGACTTTAAAAATGAATCCCTCGGTCGTCTGAAGACTTTTCGTCGACAATGACGAATTGAAGACGATTGTGGAAACTGATGATACACAATCTACGGCTGATATAGCAACAGCTTTCGACAAAACAAACAAAAAATACAAACTATATTGGACCATATGTGTTGAATTGGCAAGGTAAAATATCTTGCCAAATGGGTGCCCCACGAACTCAATGATCGCCAGCGCGAAGTAGGCGAGACGTGCCTGGCAGTACTCAACAGACAAACAAATGAAGGAACTTTGAAAAACATTGTTACCTGCTATGAAAAATGGTTTCTGTTTGCTAACCGCAAGCGCTTAGCAAGTTGATTAGATCCTGGTTCAGCACCTAAACAATGCCCCAAACGAAATCTTAACCTCAAAATCCCTAGAAAAGCGATGGTCCCTGTTTGGTGGTCTAACCGGTGTGATTCATCACATCTTCTTACCAAACGGGATGAGCATTACTGCAGATATGTACTGTGAAGAACTGAACACAATGATGGAGAAACTGGCATATCTCCAACCAGCATTGGTCAATCGCTCCTCTCCGCTGCTCCTGCACGACAACACGCGACCTCATATCGCACAACAGACAGTCTTCAAGTTGCAATAAAAGGTTGATAGGGTTGGAGGCTCTTCATCATCCGCCCTACTCACCAGACCTTTCGCCTACAGACTACTACTTTTTCCAGAATTTGAATAGATTTTTTTAAAATTAACTTATAAACTAGCGCCTGACCGCAATCCCGCCTGATGGTAAGCAGTGACGCAGTCGTTGATGGTAAAGCGCACTATTAGTTCATTAAGAGCCTATTCACTCTAGCCTTGAAGTCACTCAAATTGTAGTCCGACGGAAACACCGCCGCTGGCAAACTGTTGCAGTCCTTCTATGTACGCGGTATAAAAGAGGAGGCGAAATGCTTCGTCCGGATCGTAGTGGTGTTAACAACGTAAGGGTGGAAACTTGCCGTACGACGGGTCGTCCGATGGTGGAACGGAGATGGAGGAATTAAATCTTGCAATTCCCTCGCACACTCCCCAAAATGCATCCTATAGAAGACCGAAAGGCTGGCTACTCTACGCCTGTGCTCTAGGCTTTGGAGACCGTCTTGAGTTAAGTTAGGGTTACCAATCAGCCTCTTCGCCCACCTCTCCACTGAATCCAAAGTGGCCAGGTGACACTTAGCAGCACCAGCCCAAATGTGGCTGCAGTACTCCACACGAACCAACCTGTGCTTTATATAACATTAAAAGCTGCCCTGGTGTGAAGTACTGCCGGACCCTTGCGATAACGCCAAGTTCCTTGGCAGCCACCTTGGCTTTGGACTCAATGAACCGCCCAAAGTTTAGGGTGGAGGAAATCTCAACTCCCAAAAGCTGAAGGCGGTCGGTACACTCCAAGGATACATTTCGAAAAGTAGGAGCCAAGGTGAATGGGCTCCTTTTGGGGGTGAAAAGACACGCCTGTGTTTTGGCGGTATTGAAAGCTACAAGTTTGGCATTGCCCCATTCGGAGACTGCCACTTGTCTCTTGTCCAGCTGATTTCTTTAAGAATCAATAAACTGCCACTGTGTTGGCAAAAATACATTGATTGCATGGGTAATTACTTCAATTAATACAAAAGATTGTTTTCCCATTAAACGGAAATTTTATATTTAAAGACTTTTTTATATAAAATATATTTAGAATCAATATATTTATTATAATCAGTGATTAAAATCCTTAATTTTGATACCCAACTCGATATGCTTGGCAGAAAAAAACATGTAATTCTTTTTTTTGTTCCATTCAATATTAAGTTATATACATATTTAGAATCAGTGTTTAAAATCCTTTATTTTGATATCCCACTCGATATGCTTGGTAGAAATTTATTTCTTCACATCTCACAATATGGCGTCATACATCCGCCATTTTGGATTTTTTAAAATGTCACCTATCTAGTAGCAGTTGGGCAATTAAGTCAAATCTAACGATACCTCAAATGTGAAAATCCGTTCAGCGGTTCTGGAGATACTAGGTAATAAAGAATAATACATACAAGATAGGAGCTAAAAACATAACCCTCCTGGCAGTCGGGTAAAAACAACCGACTTCCAAAAAAAGTACTTCAGAGTGATATGTAAATAACTAATTTAGAAAGTATGTGGCAAAAACGAGCATAAATGTCATGGTTTTGGTGTCATTGGTTTTTGTATATTCCCTAATTTCCTTATCATTGGACCGCTTTTAAAATATCTTATTTCCAACAAAAAAAAGAATCATCAAAATCGGTTCATAAACCACGAAATTATCCGCGATCAAACATTAAAAAGCATATATACATAATACGATCGAATTAAGTAACCCCCTTCTTTTTGAAGTCGCTTAATAAACCTCCAAAATCGTATTATAAAACCTTTATGATTGAAGAATTCCAATATGATTAATTAAGTGCATGAAATATTTACATCATTAAGAGACAGTATGATCAAATCATATTCAAGTCCTACACTATTGTATTGTCACGTGGCCATAATTAGAACCTAAACCCCCAATTTTGTAATACATTTCACCAAACAAATGCACATGCCTATAGCATTGAATTATTTACGAGCAATGTCCCGGGTTCAACTTGGTACGTACGCTAAACTATCTTAGATTCTAGGACCTAGAATAAGTCTAGGTATATGACAGCATGACTTTTCTAACCATAACAAATACCTAATAGAACTCCAAGTTCCACGTCTTAACTAAACAGTTTCTTTAATTTCCGAATAAGCCATCTAAGACAATCGCGGGAAGTTGAACATAATTTAAAAGTAGTATGCTCCTGTGAGATAAGCGTGATCTTTTCATTTCATAACCTAATGGAACTTTTCCCATTTCAACTTATTTTATCTTCGTTCGGGCACAGGGCTAGCGTCTCTTTAATTTACTACTTCAAAATCCCGATTTTGGTAATGTCCTTACTAAAAACGACTGCAAATATATTTTTTATTTTTATTTGGAATAGATGTGGGCAGTTTCTTTGTTTTCGGGTTTTATGTTGTAAAAAATATGGTTTTCCCTAGACAAAAACAACCCTCTTGCTTGCTTTGATCCCTTGCATCTTTCGTATTACCATTTGCTCTATTTTGAAAACAGGGCCACTGCATATATGTACATACACACATAGACAGTGCCCTTTATTCAACGAGCACAGTAAACAACTCTTCCTACTCTAGAGCATTTTCATAGAAAAATATCTAACGAGTGCTTTTTTTGCAATAATTGATTATTGACACTGCATAAGACAGGTAAATCAATCAAGTGCTTTTCTTTGGGTAAAACAATTCAATATCACTTAAAACTGTTAAAGACAACATCATGAGGAAATCATGTCATATCAGTCATGTATTTTACTATCAGTTGGAATCATTCTGAAGCATATTACTAATCCATTGCTCCATATTTACGAACATTGTTCCGCTCAACAACGTAAATAGCGCAATGAATGTTGTTGAACTTTCAAAATGAAACCCATTGCTACTGATACGTTACGCAATTACCCGAACTGAGCCCGCATAACTATTCCCTTAGGAAGTGAAAAAGCCTGAATGCAGTAGTAAAGCCATTGTAGGCTGATAAGTCATTATATACTAGACAAAAAAATATCCAATGTAAACAAAGAACATTCTAACGCATCTATTACGAAACCTTTTAGCAGTCTCGCAGTATATTCCGAACTTCGCCAGATTAATCACGGTAACGTGTTTTTGCAAAAACCTGGTAAAATTCTGATGCGTTTACGCGTCGATCCATGCGTAGACTCCACTGGGCGTTATTCGAATAGGGATTTGCGTCTAAAAGCATTCTCAACAGCAGTAGAATTTACTCATATACAAAAAGCATTCGATGGATTTTCAATAGAACAGAACCCGCAGTGTACCCGGGTTTTATTCCTAAGCTCACTGAACAAACATTTTACCCTGCTAATGCGTCGCTGTGTACATTGTTCCACCGATCTTGGTGGTGTCTATTTATGATCGCTAGTCTTCCGTTACAGTGTGTGTTATTGTGATTATTTTTGGCCTGCCAACACTGAATGTTGACTGTTCTTATACCAAAAATATACAACTAACATCTGACATGATATGATTATAAGTTGTATGTTTTGCTATTTTAGTTACTACAAGCAAATTTGAGTTATGGCTTACGAGACAACATTCTGTGATAGCCATAATTATATGGAAAAACTACTTGCAGCTCGCGGTTTTACTCGCATAAGTTTCTATCCTGGATGGAAATATCCCATTAAATAATTCTGATTATATACCATCTGTGTGGCAAATGCCATCCAAATCCGTTCAGTGGTTTTTTCGCGAATAAGTAACAAACAAAGTCCCAAAGCCTAGAGCACAGGCGTAGCGTAGCCAGCCTTTTGGTGTTCTACAGGATGCATTTTGGTGAGTGTGCGAGGGAACTGCATGATTTAATTCCCCCATCTCCGTTCCACCATCGGACGACCCGTCGTACGGCGAGTTTCCACCCTTACGTTGTTAAGTTTATTAAGATTATTTATTAAGAACCTATTCACTCTAGCCTTGAAGACACTCAAATTGTAGTCCGACGGAAACACCGCCGCTGGCAAATTGTTCCTGTCCCTCGATGTACGCGGTATAAAGGAGGAGGCGAATCGCTTCGTCCGGATCCTACTGGTGTCAACTACATAATGGTGGAAACTCGCCGTACGACTAGTTATTGGGTAATATGATACTCCTTGGTAAGACTGATGGTCTGACTTTCGCACTTCTGACGACCAGTAACGATTGTCAAAGGTCTACAAATAACAGCCGACACCAACGGCTTAACTTGCTTTACGAGGCACGAATGATTCGTCATGAAAATTCGTCGGAATGACCGATTCGTCGTGTTCCATCATGATGTCTGGTAAAACCGTACGGACGACGGGTCTGAGCAGTTGTGTGCCGGGTACGATGCATCAAATGTTGTTGCGTCGAGAATTCGGACGTGAAGGGTGTCCAGCTCAATCTCCTTCTGGTGCAACATCGTTGGTCGTGTTTTTGGGTTTAACATTACATCACCTCGTTCAACTGCTATCTTCCTTTCTATTCACTCAGTTATTTTTTTTTTTTGATTGAACGTTTTGTAAAATAAGTACTTTATTTTATTAAAATATCAATGTGGTTGTATGTTTTACTTCGATAGGTATTATAGGCAATTTTAAATAAAATTCCGTTAATATTCTGGCTGAACCAATCAAATACGAGTATATTACAGAAAAACTTTGAAATAGAATGTTTTAATACGAAAAACCTCTCCAAAGATATTAAAAAAGGACAGATTACTTATGTTCCTTTGACTATTTCTTATTCACGAGGCCAAAGAGCTTATCTCTGTTCTCTGCACCACAATAAATATATGAAATCAATCTTCCTTGACAATCTGGTGTCGTAAATTTATCATAATCATAATAAAGTATCCATTTTTGTGCGTCTCAATAAATAATTCTTGATATCATCGATTGTTTAGAGGAAACTGAACTTTAAGGTTGTAGATATAGGAGGTATGATGACAGTAGGGCTGGGTTAGCGGTTCGTGTCATGGTGTAATTGAATCATCCATCATGACCACGTGAGGATTCACCTGCCGTGAGAAGGATTGATTATTGACAGATATTCTACTCAAGGTTTATGAAACCGGAGTAAACAAGATTTTGTGAAGCAATTAGTATGTAATTTTGATAGACGAGTGCTTTTGCTCGTCATTTTGCTTTTTCATACCGAGGTCCCTTCTTTTTTATTTTAAATAATAAACTAATGCTTGACCGCAATCCCGCCTGATGGTAAGCAGTAATGCAATCGTTGATGGTAAAGCGCACTAGTTTATTAAGCCTATTCACTTAAAAAACTTAGGAATAGGAAGGATGACAGCAGTTGAGCGAGGTGATGCAATGTTAAACCCAAGACCAACACGACCAACGATGCTGCGCCAGAGGGAGATTGATCTGGAGACTCTCCACGACCAAACTCCCGACACAACAACATTTGGCGCATCGTACCCGGCACACATCGCAACACAACTGCTCAGACCCGTCCTCCGTACGGCTTCACCAGACATCATGCCGGAACACGACGAATCGCTTGGCGGCAAGGCTTTGTCTGGTGGGTGGTAACTTCTGCCGGCAGCCGATGTTATGGCCTACCACCGAGAAAATGATTATGGCAAACCCCCCTCAATGCAATGAAAGCCTTGAGGAAGGCCTTTGTCCAGCAGTGGACCTCTATAGGCTGAAGAAAAAGAAGAAGACTCGTAACAGACAGACTGATATCTAAGTAATAAGGTCCAATTTTTATCCGTTGTGTACGGAACCCTAAAAATGACCTTGTCAAAGGTAGTCCAGCTTTTATCCCAGTCTACTTCTCTAGAAGAACAGAATTCAGTTATTAACATACCAAAGAGAAAAAAATTCTACCAAGCAAATCTGCAAAACCACTCAGCGGATTCGGATGCCACGGAGTGCTCCCACATTTTGGGCATTATGATATACTTTGTGTGGCAAAGTGGTTTGTACAGGAAAAACGAAAGTTGGTATGAAAAGTTCTGGAGTGAAATGTTGGAAGCATTGTGTGTACTGTTTTTGGAAGCATCTTTTATGCGCCTGGGAAATAGCTAGAATGAAAAAGCAAAATTAAAATAATGGTAAAAAATATCTCTTAGATTAGTTATATTTAAAAAAAAAACTTTTTACAAAAAATAGAAACCGACTTCAAAATAACACTGGAAAGGAAAAAATAATTTTACTTTTGTCATGGCTCTAAAAGTCGGTGGCGAGCTAAGCAACAGAAACCTCGAGACGCCATTTATGCTTATTCTATCACTATTTCATGACTATTTCGGGCTTTTCAGTGTCTTAGTCGTAATTCGAAAATTACTTTTTTCACCTCATAACAATAATGGCAGCCATAACCCTTGTTAGAATAAGTTCTCATCAATACGAAAAAAATCCCTATCTCAAAAACTACTAAACCGATTTTGATGAAACTTTTATTATTCCCTAAGTTAAACAATACATAGTACAGCAAAAAAGCAATACTTAAATCGGACTTGTAGTTCCAGAAATATGCGCGCACAAACATAAAAACATACATACATACACTTGAAATTTGGCTTACATACATACGGGTTGAATTGATAACCTCCTTTTTACCCGACTGCCAGGAGGGTTATGTTTTTAGCTCCTATCTTGTATGTATTATTCTTTATTACCTAGTATCTCCAGAACCGCTGAACGGATTTTCACATTTGAGGTATCGTTAGATTTGCCTTAATTGCCCAACTGCTACTAGATAGGTGACATTTAAAAAAAAAACAAAATGGCGGTGTATGACGCCATATTGTGAGGTAAAATGAAAAAAAAAATCTACCAGGCATATCGAGTAGGGTATCAAAATGAAGGATTTTAAACACTGATTCTAAATATGTATATAAATTAATATAAAGTAGAACTAAAAAAAGAATTAAATGTTTTTTCTACCAAGGATATCGAGTGGGGTATCCAAATAAAGGATTTTAATTACTGATTATAATAAATATAACGGAGTACCATGCTCATTGAAATTCGTAGAAACTGTGGCGTCAACATTATCTCCAACACCAGGCTCAGATATAGCAAAATTATTAGAACTAATTGTTTTTACGTAGGTTCATTTTTATTGTTCTCGCTTAACAGCGATCACAAACACGATAAAATAAACCCGAATATCGGCCAATACAATAAATAAAAAAAAGAAAAACGAATATATTTTACTACAAGGACCTACGATAGGTACTATACTTGTCCTGTGGTATAAGGTATAGCTACAAATTGTAGTTGGTTGTAGTGTAGCTATACATACTCCTTGATTGAATATACATATACACACATCAAAAGTGTCTAGGGATCAACATATATTTTTGCAATAACTTTTCTCCTGATTGATATTAATTAAAATTTTCTTTAAGGATTCATCAAATAAAGTGTTTTCGTTTGTCACCGTAACGATAAACCAAGTCACCTTTGCATTAATAAAGAAATTTGCCATTTTCCTAATAAAGGGATATTTGACATTTGAACCACTAACACAAAAGTTCGAAAAAAAGACTGAAATAACAGTTTTCTCTAAAATTTTATTGGGTAACTTAAACAATTAATAATCCGTGTTTCTACCGCGAACACTAACAACACAAGAACATCGGTTTGGCATACTCAAAATGAGTTCATCCAAATCACGCTGTGGAATGGCCGCCCATGTTCGTTGCAACAACAAAAAAGGTCTTCTTGCGACTGGATACCCTCCATATTCGGCAGAGCTCTTCTCTGTAGCATATCCCATGCATGCTCAATCGGGTTCAAGTCTGGCGACTGAGCAGGCCAGGGCAGGACATTGATGTTAGCTGCGGCGAGTCTGTCTTACAACTCTTGCGGTGTGCGGTCGTGCATTATCATGCATTAACTGAAATAAGGGACCGATTTGCACTTGTAGAGGAACGATGACGTCTGATACAATCATTTCAGCATAAATTTGAGCGTTGAGGTTGCCTCTGATCCAAATCAACTCAGTTCTTCCGCCGATCCAAATACCCGCCCATACCATGATGGTTCCACCACTATAAGGATGGACTTCCTGGCAGGATTTTAATCGCTGTTGGCGTCCAGGGGTTCTCCAGTATACGTCTTGTATCCGGTCTCATACCAAAACGAGACTCATCAGAAAAGCACACGAAACGCCATTGTTCTTCTGCCCAATTTCTGTGTTCAAGAGCCCATTGATATCGAATCCTACGATTGTGCATTGCTATAGGTGGTACCGTAGCGGTCTTCGGGAATGAAGGTTCACTTCATGCAAGCGGTTTCTGACTGTTTGGTCGCTAATTAAGTTCCCTGAAGAGTGATGAAGCCTCACGGCTAACATCATGGCGGTTAGTGTTGGAGCTCTTCGAGTTAAGATTTGAATGTATCGGTCTTGTCTCCGTGTGGTGCAGCGATACCGTCCTCCATGGCGCTCAGCCACGGTACCAGTGCTTCGGTAACGTGTCCAAAGACGACTGATAACACTCTGACTTGTATTCAGAGCTAAAGCCACAGTACGTTGCCGGGAACCAGCTTCTATCATTCCCACGGCTCTGAGCATTTCTTCCCTGCTTAAATGACGTCGCCGCTCCATAATAACGTTGGTTTTAATCAGTAGTAGGGAAACAGTAGCACTAATAATGTCTTCAATGCATTGTATGTTTTTATAGGGAAAATATTGACAGCTGATTTTCATCTTTTACTCGAATTTGATTCACAGTTCCTGATTCAAATTATGAAATGCACCAAAAAGGATCCATATAAATTTATAAAATCATAAATTTATTACAAAGCCACATCTCAATCTCAAGAAATCCGCATAAAAATGCTTGATCCCTAGACACTTTTGATGTGTGTATATATAATATAATTTTTCTGTACTGACAGATTATATCAATCATATTACAAAAAATGAATTCTGACTAAAAACATCTTTCAATGTAAAATAGATAAGTGGTGTAGAAAATTTGTATTTGTTGTTACTTTGTGTTGTAAATTCAAACTTATTTGGATAAAATGGCTTTATATCGCAAGACTAAATGAGCTAGGGCTGCGAAAGAGAAAACTAAAACAGAATCTTCTACTTCACGTAAAATACGCCTTGATAAAATGAAAGATAGAATGAAGTTAGCATAGAAGACCGCAGAGTACCGTTGATAGGGCCATTTGACGATGGAGAAGCTATCAGAATTTTCCCAACAACTAGACTGGTTGATGCATATAACGCGACTATGACAGAAAAGTTAAAAAAGCGCACAAAAGTATACATTGTTAGTGCTGTAGACATCTCATTGGATCCTAAGACATATGGTCAAAAATCACGAGAAGAATACATACCTGAAGATCCCAATAAAACAGGTGGTATACCAAACCAACTCGAATTAGGTGTAGGCTCTCGAGCCACTCTAAGACGGAACATCAATGTTAACCATGGGCTGGTTAACGGTGCCATGGGTGTTATCCGACGAATGGAGTGGCCAGCACTACGCAGAGAGCAGTTGGAGCCGGGAGAAATGCCACAAGCGGTACTTGTGGAGTTTGATGACCTAAGTATAACAGGGAATCTACCTGGTATTGGAGTCCGGATCGAGCCTTGTGCTACAGAATTTGATGCTTTAGGTGGTAAAGGCAAGATCGAGCGAAGAATGCTTCCCTTAATTTTATGCTGGGCAGTGACGGTGCATAAACTACAGGGCACAACTTTAAACCGAGCAGTTGTAGATTTAAGTAAAAACTTATTTGCAAAAGGTCAGGCTTACGTTGGTTTGGTTTTCGGTAAATCAACAGCCGACGCGGCGCTTTCTGTCAGAAGAACCGTTAACCAGTCGGAACACAAGTACGTGATTGGTATCTTTTTGGATATTTCTGGGGCTTTTGATAACGCTTGGTGGCCTATGCTGTTGTTAAAATTAAAAAACCGCGGTTGCTATAGAAACATATATAATCTCGTTTACTCGTACTTTATAAACGGTTCCGCGGTACTTAAGCTCGGTCATTTTTCTAGTACTAAAGCACTAACAGGGTTCAGTTGTCGGTCCTTATTTATGGAATTTGGGGTTTGATGATTTTCTCGCGATCCCGCTTCCTTGCGGCTGTTCACTTACTGGTTACGCGGACGATGGCCTACTGCTCATTCAGTCAAGTACCCGAGCCGGACTTGAGAACTTGGCCCATACTTGCCTAAATCTAATATCTCAGTGGGGTGATCGTAACCGCCTAGCGTTTGCGCCGCATAAAACCTATCAACTTCTACTAAAAGGTAATCTTAAATCATTGCCTACTATTAAATTTAATAACGTTCCCGTTAAAAAACAGCAATCCGTATGCTACCTTGGTATGGTCTTAGAAAGGAATTTTTCATTTATCGAACATATAAAAATAGTTGGCGAAAAAGCTAAAAGGAACTTTTATGCCCTAACTAGAATATCCAAAGCAACTTGGGGTCTATCATTCCTAACTTTAAAAACTATATATGGAGCTACCTACTTAGGATGTATGTGCTACGGTGCACCTGTTTGGGCCGATAGGGCCAGCATAGGGGCGGCGCGACGTAAACTGCTTCAAAGCCAACGTTTGGCATTGATATTTTTATGCAAGGCGTATAGAACAGTCAGTACTGAAGCCTTACCCGTTCTGGCAGGTGTACTTCCAGTCGATCTTGAAGTACAGCGACGTGCTTCAATGTACTACTCCGCGAGGAGGGAGGCCATGGACACTAACTTTGTTACACAACGCGACCTCAATAGAATTTCTAGATTATTTAAACCTCAGACTGACGTCTGGGAGGACCTCTTATCCGAATGGCAAAGTAGGTGGGATAATTCCATCAAGGGCCGGCACCTCCATCTGTTCTTTCCATCCGTTGGCGATCGGCTGGCTAAGACACGGCTGGAGATTGACCACTGCGTTGCCCAATTTCTCACAGGTCATGGCAACTTTAAAAGTAAACTGTATTCTTTTAAACTTGTTCCTTCGCCTTTGTGTCAGTGTTCTACATCGAACTGTAAATTTGAACAGTCCGCACATCACATCTTGTGGGAGTGTATTCTTTGGCAGAATGAACGCAATATTATGTTGGATAGTGTACAAGTTACATCCGGAGTTGTTTATTATACGGACCTTGTTGAAACTAGAACTAATTTCCGTGCGTTCAGGCGCTTTTGCCATACCTATTATTGGAATCAATTGTAACAGCAAATACCTACTTAGGGCCCATTAACTTGATCAAATGTTATTCCGTGGTGCTTGGCAATCTGGGCTTCTCCCAGTTGCAATAATGTCCCTTTGTGCCGATTGGCCTAGTTCTATTCTGTCTCCTGCTTATTATGGAGGGAAGTGGAAAAAATATCTTTTTTCTTACTCCTCCGCTATTCTTTTCTGATTAATTTCGTTGCGGGACCCAAGACAGTTGAAACATTTCTCCGGGACTCGTCGAGCTTCATTGCGCGGCGTTTTTCTGGCGGTCTCCACTGTTGATTCTGGCTTTCAGGAGTTGCAGTGGGTTGGGAACAGTGTGGCGGGTTTTGTCCCAAAAAAAAAAAATTACGTTGCTTTGAGCAAGTGAAGACTCTCTCCGGACTTGCGATCAGTTCTCTTGACCCTAGTAAATTGCTAAATCAACCACATAACACAAACTCATTTAAGGAATTAATCCGGTTACGTAATCTTCCTTAACTAAAAAGACATAAATAAAATAATAATTTAAAAACAAAAACCCGCCTGCATAAAAAAATAACTACAATTAAAAATTAACTGAAAAGATTGAAACAAGATGAAAATTAATGAACTGATAATAAAATAATAGAACCATAAACATAAACTGAAGCAGTAGCAAACTTATGCATTATGTATTGTACACTTAGAAAAATCAGCACGGTGGTCTTTAAATTTTTTGCAACATAATAAACAGAATTACATTCGCCTTGCATGCACAAAGCGCGTATCTTGTATGTATGAATGTACGTAATATTCTTTATTACCTTATAATATCTCGAGAACCGCTAAACGGAGATATCGTTAGATTTGTTGACAAGTTGAACAATCGCAGTTGGGGACTTCTTAGCTAGATAAACAAGTATTCCATAGAACAGTCCCCCAACTGCGATTGTTCAACTTGTTTCTGCTTTTTCCGTTCGTTAGAGTTTTATGCAGGCGGGTTTTTGTTTTTAAATAATATTTTTTTTTTTTAAGTCGTTTAAAAAAGCAAAATTAAAACAATATTTAGAAAGATTAGATTAATAACATTAAAACAACTCACATATAAAAATCTACAACGGTATGCGAACAACACATAAGACTACGCACGCCCAATGGTCCACTGGAGGGACTAAGTGCGGAAACCAAACCAGTAACATAGAACATAGAACGCATAAGACTAACGTGATACAGATCTTGCATCTCCCACGTAGAGTTTTCTCGACTGACTGTCGGGCAAGTGACCACCAGATTCAACACCTGTCTGATCGTAGGATCCTCCCTTTTCGATGGAGAATGAGCGAACTTTACATCCTGTTTCTCAGCGCTCTAAACACATTAACTAGGCAACCTCGATAATCATTAATCACGCTTCGTTTCCAGCCAAGTTTATCATAATACACGTGTACATATACATAATACACGTTATGTGTGCATTATGATAAGATTAACCTTTTCAAAAAGGTTTTAAGTTAACATAAGACACAAACTAAAAGAACTTCCCAATTAAACTAAAGGTCGAAAAAACAACAGGAAAACTATCAAAAATAAAACTACCATCGTGAAATACTCAAAGTCCCAAACAGTTTTGTACACCACTACTTATATTCCAAAGCAAGGGTCGAATCGACAAAAACACTATTTGCGCTGTCCCACGAAATGATTCGACTGAATTCCTCCCTCACATCCCACAGTAAGCATTAGCCACCGAATATCTTGTTACTAGGGGTCAATCTTTAAAGGGCGGTCCTGCATTAGCCTCCTGACCGAGCTCAAAGGAAATAGTGGGTGATGTCGGTTAATGGACCCATTGATTTTCGGGAATCAAACGCTTACTTTCCTCGGAGTATCGTGTACAAAAACATGAGAGATGGTGCTGAGTGTCTGTGAGTGTGTTTCGGATGGAGCCTTTGAGATTTATATTCTATAGCGTTCGGATTTCATTACAGGTTTTTTCTTCTTCTTTATTTAAAATAAAGTGCAAGCATTTATTTAGGTATTTTATTTTCATTCATTATTTCATATAATACAACGTAATTTTTTGTATACAGAGTGGTGCTGACAATACGACAATAAATGAAAACACGAACAATGCTGGTTCATAGGAATAATCCTAAAGCATGGAAAAAACCTAGCATCAAAAATAAAATAAATAAAAATTTAAACAAACTAAATCGCATAAAATTGCAAACGGAATAGAATATCCTTTAAAAATATTGGTTCACTGACCTCTGATCGGCGACACCGCGATCCTGTATCGCCTTGTTTTTTTCGCGCCATTATTATTAAAGTTTGGTACCGCAGAATGCGGCGATCATTAACCTGTAAACGCTTCCTTATCAACATGTACATCATGTAGAAAATGTGAAAAATAATTTCCTGTGACTAAACTAATGGACATATTTATAATTATGATATTTTATGGGTAGACGGAGAATGTGTTGAGGTACACGATGTTTAATTTATTGTCGTATTGTCAGCACCACTCTGTATTCTGCGAAACCCGAAACACGTCGCCAGTATTTTGAAATAAAGAATGTATGGATGAAATTTCAGACAGGCGTCATAAATAATTACAAAGTTATTAGCTTGTTATCTATGTCTTGTTACCTGGTTGTCCCAACAAAAATATGGTCTACGCCCCGCTTTTTCCGCGATAAAAAGTACCCTATTATTTAATCCGCACTTCTAACTTTACGTCTGCAAAATGTCAAAGCCGTCGGTTCAGTAGTTACGGCGTGAAAGCGGAACAAACAAACAAACAAACAAACTCGCTTTCCTATTTATAATACCGCAATGAATAGATAATTCTATTGTGAAGAAACGTGTGTTTTTGTTCATTGTTTTTTACCATGTGTTTCATATGTTAGTCTGACTGGTGCTTGGCAGGTTTTCATCTTCCATTTGGTATCTTTCAATCGACGTGAAACGTCTAAATATAAATTGAATAAACACCTTTCATATTTACAGGACCCCGAGCTTACTAAAACCGTAAAATTTTCTCAATCAACTTTAAACCTAATGCTAAAAATTTAAAATTGAAAATCTGTGTAAGAAATTCGATAAATTAGCTTGATGTTCTGGCGTTTGTGTTAATGGACTGAATACCAGAATCGTCAGTGGATTAGTATCAACATATCTACTTTGAACCAAATAAAAGTATGAGAACAATCCAATTTTCCACTTGCAAGTCTCCTTGTGCAACCACTCAAAACTTTCGAGAACACCTTACAATATTCAGCACCTACTTCTGCGCACTTAAATTAAATATGACGTCATTACGCCGAAGCTGCACAAACTGTGCAAACACGTAGTGTTTGACCACTTTGATGACTCGATTGTCAAGGGAGGAACACCAATTAGGTAGCAGTTGACTCAGCGGCTTTCGTGATTAATTCACCACAGGAGTTCGGCCCACCTGACCAAGGCACAGTTTGCTAAGCCACGGTAATTATTAAAGCTTTGATTGCTGACGTGTTGCAGTTACAGGTGAACGGATATGGATTAATTTTGGAAATTCAGCTTCTAAAATCAGCAGTGCAATTGCGTAACTATCTCGCGCGTGGAGTAAGCTTGCTTGAGCTGTCATTCTAACTAAAGCTTGGGACACTATTGACAGATCAGTCTGAGACCACTTCTCCTAATTTTACGCGGTGAGGGTTACACAGAACCCATCGGCTGTGTGTGTGTAAGCCTTTGTTTAATTTCTATAGGATAGAAAATCTGCAAGCTGTAAGTGATATCCTGTAGTAATGCTGATGTATAGTATTTTCTTAATACACTAACTGCGGTTTTACCTGTGTAAGTTTCGATATGTTTTTTTTATATGCCTCGCTCCTCTTTGTCGCAGCGTGATTTTATATAGCTTAAAGCCTTCCTGAATTAATGGGCTATCCAAAGCAAAAATAATTTTTCAAATCGGACCAGTAGTTCCTGAGATTAGCGCGATCAAACAACCAAAAAAAATCTGTGCAGCTTTATTTATATTAGTATAGATTTATTGAAGAATCGCATTGTTGTCACGAGGCGTAAACAAAAAAAGAATTGTATGGTATTATGAAACCATGGTAGAAGTAAAACTTTTACCACGATCAGGTTCTGCGAACTATAGGCGCTGCCATATCGGCCTTGGCTGCTCTGACGAGCTTCTTTCACTTTATCCCTACTCCGCGGCCGACCATCACGCGACATGCATCATACACACGAAAATTTTTGAGACGACGTAATAAAAGTTTCACTTTAAAAACATATATATTACTAAAGTTTTATTAGATGCAAACCTACTTAACCGTTTTCAGCTAAATTTCTGACGAAAAAATGTGAATGGCTTAGGAAAGCAGTTTTTTTTTTTCTGAAAGGCAAAATACCTTCCTGTGGTTTGCACTCTAATTAAATTGCCCTCATATGGAGCAAGAAAAGAAGTCGGTTAAACAATGTGCTCCAATTCTGGATGCATGTTTGTGAGTATGGAAGGATTATTGTTACTCTTACATGCAAAAACAATTAAACGGATTTGTATGAAATTTCGCACACAGATAGTTTGTCACAAGGATTACACATTACAATACACTCACATTAGAATACTTTTATCCTTATAATCCCTCGAGATCGAAGCTTATGCGGGAGCGGGGCACAGCTTGTATTGGATAATTTTCAAAATAAGCTAGAACATAAAACGGTTAATATACAGTATGTTAAATAACAGAGGGCGTTCCCTTAAACTCGTTAATATATATCATTAATAGATTAAAATAAAAATATCAGCATTGAAAAATAAGCATAAAATAATCCGAATAAAAAGAAATTATAATTGAAAATAAATTTGAAAGCTCCTGTTTTAAATAGTATCTACCTAACGTTGCATTGCCCAACACACATCAACCAACACACATCAATCAATTAGATCTTAGATCGCCGCCGCATACGCGGCTCGTCATTCATAAATAAATTGCGACGTTGCCGTCTTTCATGTTCGCGTGTACAGTGTGTTTCTTTTACATGTCAATTTAAAATTTTTATTGAATATTTTCATATTGAAAAAAATTTAAAACATTTTGTTTTCTAATGGAAATATTTTTTTTAGTATGTATGTATGCTATACTATTTCGGGTTAACGGGAACGCCCTCTGTTAGTTAACATACTGTATAGTAGTAGTAGTAATAATTTGCAATAATATAGACATACGTTGGTGCCGATTTTGAAACTAATATTTAAGGTCAGTGCATCTTTTTCTATCTAATTCTTTAAGAAAAGGATAGAAGATAACATATTAGTTAGGTCCTGTCAAATTAAGATACTCCATAGACAATTCAAGCGCTATTAAAATGATGGTTTGGTTGCCATGTTTTCAAACGTCAATTTGTCAGACGGGGACTAATTTGTTAGGACTAATCTTATATTTATCTTCTGTCCTTTTCTTAACGGAATAGAAAAAAAAATGCAGTGAACATAAATTAAATTTAGTTTGTCGATAAGGCAATCGCGGCCGTTGTTGAAATTTTAGCAAAAAATCTGGCTTTAGTCCAATAGCGCCGTTAGTACGCAAGTTTATTGCTAAATCTACTTTTTGTAAGTAACAATAAACATTGCTAGCTACTAGGGTCTTCTTTAGCTTACTCTGCGATACAAAGGATTTTTTTTAAAGTGAGCTGTTGTACCAAAAAGTTTCATAAATTTATAAAAGATATCGGAACAACTGTTTCTGTATAAAAAATGCCTAACGACAGAAGTACTCGAATATTCAAACATCATCTTTTTATCAAAATCTCAATTTCAAATTGATTTCAAACAAATTCAATGGGCCTTCGAGTTTTCCTCAACCCTATTCAAATACATTGAATCTTACAATTTGCACCTGATCATAAACAACCATGTATACGATATCCTACCCCTCCCCCCAACCCCCACTTCACCTGTCCCCTTTGTATCAATCCATGACTCAGTAATGACGTCTTTTCATTGCTCAGAAAACGGAAGTTTTCCCATTTAAAGTTACCAGCGTTTTTATCTGCGAGTCCGGAGTTAAAAATAAAATTATTTAACGGTTAGAGAGTCGTTATAATGCGGGTATATTATACCTTCGGCGATAATGGACGTTCCGTGTAACCGCCTCGAATTTAATCGTGCCGCAACAGAATTTTTTGCCAATATTCATTGTTATTGTGGAAACTGTTAATTGGGGAACTTTGTTCGGGCAATTGACGACTGATACTGTTTCGGACATGACCCTTCGATTTAGGATAGCTCTGTTAAATTTAATTTTCATTACGAGGCTTGAAATGGCTATTGCAAAGATGGCGGACAGCCAATTGGCTATTCGATTGAACCCTATTTAATATTGAAAGTTCCAACTATTCAACAAAAGACTCTGGAAGTTTTCAGTCTCGGATTCTTCTAATCAGACTCCAGACTCAGCTTGGCCGAAGCAAGAAAGATCTGTTGAAGTGTCCGCCTTAGAATGTAAATATGATGCTGTTCCATAGATGATCTGTCAGCTGCACTTTACAGGAATTGATTAACACATGTAATGACACCAAAGAATAAGCCAAGTTCTGGCCAGGCACATTTAGATTTCTAACCACACGCTCTCAGAAAAAGAAAAGGGATCTATTGACCTATTCCAGATTCATAAACGTGGTCATTCATACTCTCAAAAATAACCCTTAATTGTATTGCATTTACAAAGGTAGGAATATTTATATTAATAAACATTACTCTACCGATATGCCACGAAACACCTTCCCGAAAAGCCTTTAGACTCAATATAAAGTCCCAATCAGATAGTCCGTAACGTATGGCCGAAGAAATATTGAAAGAAGAATGTATTCCATAGAATTAGAAGTGTTACCGTCAGTCGATCCCTCTTATCGGCTCCTGAGATCCTTACCTTAGGAAAAATGGAGTTTGGAGAAAGGGAAAATTCGGGTAAGTGATGCCTCCTGATACCTTTGGAACTTTTGTATTGACTCTAATAGACTTTATTCAACTTAACACATGTGTCTTTCTTTATATTTTGGTTTTATAGTCCTCAATGACGTAGTAGTTTTGTGACGTAATATGTAAATATATTTGTTGAATTGTGTACTACATGTTATAAACACCAAATTATATCCTATGTTTTGTAATCGTTCACATTTTAACGCTTTAGCAATTAATTGGTAGACTAATTGCATAACACACTGATACTATCAATTGAAATCATTTTGAAGCATATTATAAGTTATCGCAAAGGACAGGCGGTACTTCACACCAGGGCCTGTAGCCAATGTAACATCGCTTCGTAGCGAAGTGCGAATGGCGGGAACGATTGACCACGGGATTTATTGCGTCACGTGGTCAATCGTTTTCGTTATTGGTTGGTTTGGTATTCGATTTCGCTTCGCTACGAAGCGATGTTACATTGGCTACAGGCCCAGGGCAGCTTCTAATGCTGTACAAAGCCCAGGTCCGTTCGTGTGTGGAGTACTGCAGCCACATTTGGGCTAGTGCTGCAAAATGTCACCTGACCACTTTGGATTCAGTGGAGAGGCGTACAAGAAGCTAATTGGCGACCCAGATTTAACTCAAAACGGTCTCCAAAGCCTAGAGCACAGGCGTAGAGCAGCTAGCCTTTTGGTGTTCTATAGGATTCATTTTCGTGAGTGTGCAAGGGAATCGCATGATTTAGTTCCCCCATCTCCGTTCCATCATCGGACGACCCATCGCACGACGAGTTTCCAACCTTACGTTGATAACACCATTACGATTCGGAAGAAGAGTTTCTCCTCCTCTTTTATACCGCGTACATCAAGGGACTGGAACAGTTTGCCAGCGGCGGTGTTTATATCGGACTACAATTTGAATGTCATCAAAGCTAGAGTGAATAGGCTCTTAATAAACTAGTGCGCTTTACCATCAACGATTGCGTCATTGCTTACCATCAGGCGGGATTGCGATCAAGCGTTAGTTTATAATTTATCAAAAAATATTGCTATTCCATTGCTCCATGTTATCGAGAATAGTGTCTTCTCAACAACGTAAATAACGCAATGAATGTTGTTGAACTGACAAACTGAAACACTTTGCTACTTATAGTGTGTTGTGCAATCACCCTGTAGATTAGGTACAAAAGCGGGTTACTTGATCCTTGAAACTACCTCTGAAAGCCGCAGCATTATTTAGCGGCATGTTTAGAGGAAACACAGACCATATTTATTGTATAGTATTATGTACTACATAGCTGTTCCCCTGACTTTGTTTAAACTCCAAGATGAAAAGTAGCCTATGTTTTCTTGGTCATGGTTTTCATCTTGATCCGATAACCCGTTTGTGTGTGAAAACATAACTGTTTAGGATTAAAAGACTAGATTCCGGAACCACAAATTATATACACCTCGTCACTACTAAAAACAAAACGTCAATGTCTTCGACAGTTGATTCAACAAGAAAATACGGTCGAGTGTGTGTGCGGTCATTGGCGATATCCGCCATTATTGTGAAATATTTTTTTAAAGCATTTCAATAATTTGTCACACGTGTTATTGGCAAAATTGTGGTATCTAACCACAGAGGCCATTAAAGAGTTGAAGTAGTATTCACTCTAAAGAAAAGAAAGAAAGAGTGTGTGTGCTTAATAAGAATTTATTACTGAGAATAATTTTATATAAGTGATTGAAAATCCAGTGCATAGGGCGATTGGTTGATAGGTTTGTCCAGCGGATTCTCGAAACTAGATTGGCAATTTGAAGAGAAGTGGGACGCGGCGTTATTTAATGAATTTACACACGATCCAAGTATTTAACTATATATATTAATATATTATAGTACACGACAATACAACAAAGAACTCACTAGATAGCACTTAATTCAATGCCAGCAATTCACACACGCTGCTCACACATTTTGTAAGGGGTAGACTTGTGACGCATTGGGGCATTGCAAGGATCATACCGGTAACTCAGAGCGGTTTATTATTATTCATTTGTGCTAGCAGCCGACAGCCTCTGTGGCGTAGCGGTAGCGAACGCGGCCGTTGAGCAAGGAGGCGCGGGTTCGATCCCCGCACAGTGAAAATATTTGTATGCATGAATATGAATATTTGCACTGGTCTGGTCGTGCCTCGGAAAGCACGTTAAGCCGTTGGTCCCGGTTGCCATACGAACATCTAGTGGCAGTCGTTACGGGTTGTTGCGAGCCCTAAAAAAATCCAAAAATTGGTCTAACTGCAATGCTTCGATATCGCCTTCGGGTTGTGGAGGTTACACGGTAGTCACTTCATGGAAAATGTCGAAGTTTAGCCAAAATTAGCAGTTAGACTGGTAAAGCGGACCCCAGACTCCAAAGCTGAAAAAGCTGCGGGTCCGACTGGGATTAACGATGAGATGATGATGATGATGATTTATGCTAGCAAGAGCGTGGGCTTCTTGGCTGCCTTATAAACATAACAAACAAAATTACTTTCGCATTTATGCTATTATCTCTCTCTTTACTCCAAAGTTGGACCCGCTTAAAAAGTATTTTATATGCTAATCCTGGGGGCTAATTGCGAAACACACTATTGCTATCAGTTGGAATCATTTTGAAGCTTATTGCTAATCCATTGCTGATTATGTTCGAAAAATGTGTCTGCTCAACAATGTAAATAACGTAATGAATGTTGTTAAACTGTCAAAATTAAACCCATTGCTACTGATAATGTGTTACGTAATTACTTAGTTTAGCATTACATAATGTCAAAATTACTTAAAGGAGTTCTCCAGAACCGTCTTTATGGCGTAGCGGCAGAGAACGCGGCCGCTGCACAAGGAGGAGCAGGTTCGGTACCCGCACTTTGCAAATATTTGTATGCATGAATATGCATATTTGCACTGGTCTGGTCGTGCTTCGGAAATCACGTTAAGCCGTTGGCCCCGAGTGCCATACGAACATCAAATGGCAGTCGTTACGGGTTGTTGGAGCCCTCAAAAGTCCAACAATTGATCTAACTGCAATGCTTCGATATCGCCTTCGGGTTGTGGAGGTCAGACGGCAGTCGCTTTATGGAAAATATCGAAGTTTAGCCAAATGAGCAGTTAGACTGGTAAAGCAAACTCCAGGTTCCAAAGCTGAAAAAAAGCTTCGGATGCGACTGGGATTAACGATGAGATGATGATAATGATGTTCAATAGTTTTTGCATAAAAGAGTAACAAATATCCATCCATCTAGACGTACTTTCACTTTTATAATATTACTATCTTTTTCCCGTAGCTTCGCACGCGTTAAATTCGGGGTAACACGGTTTCTGCCTTCATTTAGAACACAAAAGAAAGAAGACGGAACAGAATATTATTTTAAAACACTACTCTAGACGACATTATTAAGGAGCTTGGGTGAAGACCTCCAAAAAAAAAATTTTTATATTCATAAATAGTCCGCATTTCAACCCTATAGTTTTCTAACTTGAAATTTTCGGAATACTCCATACTTCTTATCATCCACTTTCCAGGGAAGTGGGGAGTTAGAACGATAAAAAAGCAGCCTATGTCACTAAAAATGCCACAAAAAAACCTCAATAATGTTGGAGGTTGGTTCCTATAGAACGTTACTGGCCTTTAGGTTTATAATCTGTCAGATAATGACTTTATTGACATATTATTTAAAATATGATGACAGTTTGGAATAAATATTTAGAGACGAAAAGATGTGTTTCTGTGATATAATCTAACCAATTTAGATATCGGCATTAGACACTGCGTGTGGACTCTGCACTAAGCATTTTCCCCTTTGACTTTATAAGTCTGAAATCGCCAACCCGCATTGAGCAAGCGTGGTGATTACGCTCAATCCTTCTCTATATGAAGGGTGACCTGTGGCCAGCAGTGGGATAATATAAAAGGTTGATTATGACACAGACTTTCCAATTTATAATAGTAAATCATGGATATATTAGTGGGATAATAGTTGCGATGTATCTAGTATGTACATACACGTACATTACATAACCTCCCCTTAGTAATAGCAACAAAACTCAACCATCCATCACACACCAGCACAATTCATCTTCCTAACAACTACTACGATAACGTTTATGAATTATCCCGAACTAGGAATATTAACCCGCATTGAGCAAGCGTGGTGATTACGCTCAATCCTTCTCTATATGAAGGGTGACCTGTGGCCAGCAGTGGGATAATATAAAAGGTTGATTATGACACAGACTTTCCAATTTATAATAGTAAATCATGGATATATTAGTGGGATAATAGTTGCGATGTATCTAGTATGTACATACACGTACATTACATAACCTCCCCTTAGTAATAGCAACAAAACTCAACCATCCATCACACACCAGCACAATTCATCTTCCTAACAACTACTACGATAACGTTTATGAATTATCCCGAACTAGGAATATTAAGCGTGATACGTTATCTTGCTTAGATTTTATTGATATGCACCAACGGACTACATAATATTTAAATCTGCAGGGTATTTGCGTCACGCACTATGAGTAGCGATCGGTTTCATTTCGACAGTGCAACAACATCTATTGCAGTTTTTATTTTATTGGACAGATTAATTTTTCGAACATACCATGCAATGGATTCGTAATAAGCTTCAAATTGATTTAAATTGATAGTAATAATGTGTTACGTAATTAGGGTGCTGGTTTAAATTTTGATCTTGATTTCAAGGCGAAGGTCCTCGTATTTTGTATTACTACAGTCACGAGCATAACTGTGTACACTTGACTTTATTTAAAAGCTCCTTAATTAACTTTTATGTTTGCTACAAACACAGTATTTTCAAAACCTTAGGTTTTTGCACTGTGATATCTCATAGAACCGATGGCCGATGGGGCAGTAAGGTTCTGGAGTGGCGGCCAGGTTGTTCTCACTGAGTGGCTTCTCACAGACCGATGAGCTGGTGTAGGTCGCGGGAAGTCGATGGATGCGGGCAGCACAAGACCGGTCATTGTGGAAAGCCTTGGGGGAGGCCTTTGTGCAGCAGTAGACCATAGGCTGAAGAAGAAGGTTTTTACATTGTGTCGTATTTCATTATAATTAAATTATGTAAAATACTGGTCTTCGCTTCATCTGGTTAGTTTGGAAGTAAACCAAATGGATAAGCTGATGATGAGTTATTTTCCTGTATGGTTGGTTTTCCTTCTAAACTGGCAAGACAAGCTCGACACGTTAGCCATGTTTCAAGCCCGTCTGTGTTTTAGGATGGAAAACCTGCACCAAGGTTGATAGTTAAATTAAGTAGGCACTGTTTGGATCTGAAACTAGTCCGATTATTGAAAAAAAAAACAGCTTAAATGTATTACTTATTGTATAAAACAGAGCATAATTAAATAGAATCAATAGGCAAGCGCCAATCAACTGAACATATCCACCTGCATTGAGGGGTTAGACAAGGGAACATAATATGCCCATTTTTTTCGTGAAAGCGCATAAAAGGATGTGTGTGTACCGTGTTTTTCACATGGCCAGTTATGTCGCTTGTTCTCATGTCGGAATACCAATAAAACTATTCATAACTATTTGTACATAGGCGCAGGAGCCAGCCTTTCGGTGTTCTATAATCTATACTAATATTATAAATGCGAAAGTAACTGTCTGTCTGTCTGTCGGTCTGTCTGTCTGTCTGTCTGTCTGTCTGTTACGCTTTCCCACTTAAACCTCTCAACCGATTTTGATGTAATTTGGCAAAGATAATCTTTAGACCCCGAGAAAAAACATAGGCTACCTTTTATCCCGGAAAAATTTGATGTACCCGAGGGAAACCTAAAAAGCGCGATATAACCGAACTCCACGCGGGCGAAGCCGCGGGCGGAAAGCTAGTAATCTATAAGATGCATTTTGGAGAATGTTACGTGGAAATTATATGTAATAATTCCACCATCACCGTTTCATCATCGGACGACCCGTCGTACGCCGAATATCCACCCTTACGTTGACACCACTACTGTCTGGACGAAGCGTTTCGCCTCGTCTTTTATACTGTGTACATCGAGGGACTGGAACAATTTGCCAGCGGCGGTCTTCCCATCTGATTACAATTTAAGTGTTTTCAAGGCTAGAGTGAATAAGCTCTTAAAGAACTAGCGCGCCTTAACATCAATGATTGTAATTAAGTAGAATAAGGAATTACGTAACAAAACGATTTTAAAATATATTAAAAGAAATAAAAATTACATGGGGAAAAAGAAGAGACCCAAGATAAATGAAGAAGCCGCAAAAAATGCATAGCAGTAAAAAAAAGAATAGTACCAAAAGAGACGGCAAAAAAGAATTCTTGCCACGCAAGAAGGGAAGAGACGGCAAAATAATAAAAAAAAGAAAAAAAAAAACATCAATGATTGCATCACTGGTTACCATCAGGCAGGTTCGCCGTCAAACACTAGTTTATAACGTTTAAAAAAATCTATAAATATTGTATGTAATACAGCATTAAAATATTAAATTTTCTTTGTTTTTTATTTTTTTTTTTTCTTTTCAAGTAGGTAATTATTCCAGTCCGATTTCAATATTCATGATTAAGACAGGGGCATCTTCTGTCGAATCATAGTAAAATATAATATTCTGATTGCCGACCCATATTAATACCAGTCGCAGATCTGCTCACGTCAGTTACATATCGAGCGTCTAATCTTTAGCTGGCGAATACGGTAACATGAGATTTGATATCTTTCTTGGGAATAGGGGGAATACAGGAAACTCACTCTAAGAAATATGAGTTACAGAATACGTGATAATATGTTTTGAAAACCAACAACATGTTTCTATTGTATGACGCTACATACATATGGTTAGATTTTTATAATGTTACTGCCTGTTATTTTCTGGAAATTAATAACATCAACCTTTTCTTTTTCTAATTCAAAATGTCAAAATCAAAATTAAAAGTCATTTATTCTAATTGGGCAGAATCAGCACTTTTTGAATCTCAATATTACAGTCCCCCCAAAATGCCCGCCCTTCGCCATTTCCTAGTGCTTTCGTTGTCAAGTTAAATTATTAACATAGTTCCTCTCCATCCACTCATATGCTCCTGTTAAACTCGTTTCCTTTCCCCGTTTCTAAATAACTAAATCTTTTCCCTACCTTTAATCAAAACAAAAATAAATAAATTCACAAGTGCGCTTCCAAAATAAAAAAATCATAGTCTTATTTACATATATTCAAAAAAGTTGGAGAATCAGCACTTTTCAAACGTCAAAATTACATAAGGTAGTTCTCCAGAACTTATTATGTCTTTCCCTACTTTTTTCGCTAGGAAGAAGAAGTAATGTAACAAACTAGTCAGTAGTGTGACTGCCTGTTTATTAAAAAAAAATCTGAGTATATTTTTGAAGTGAACGAATCGAGAACCCCTGCTTTCGTGTCGTAATATAACTTCGCCTTGATTTTCAAACTCAAATCACTGTCTCTTTTGGTAAATTATAACTGTAGCCATGTTGTTATTCTTATAGAAATAATAAGAACAGATTTTAAAGTGAGCAGCTCAATGCTGAATGTTGAAAGAGTTGGTCAGTCTAAAATATGAAGCTAGTTGCACATTCGAAAGCGTCTGTGAAGAGAACAGACAGAGGCTGCGTTCGGCGGTTTACTGAATAAATAAATTACAGATGAACGCTGGAATCGCGTATTCGCTTATAAGGATACGGAATAGGTACGCCCCTTTTTTGGTGTGGATGGGAAATCATCAAATAACCTCTCCCGCTCTGGGCGGAGCGGAAGGGCGTGTCAGACTTTTGTTCATTAAAAACCACCCGTGTTCTTTCACTTGCCTGTGTGCCAGGGCCACGGTTTCTCTTGTGACCAACCCGCAACCCTGACCCAGGCATCGGTCTTCGTGGACCCCGTCACAATGTGCTGATATCTCTTGAAGCGCACGTGAAACACAACGTGCCGTCGACCCGGGCCTGGTCCTTACCGGGCGGCGAGCTGCCCACTGCTTGTCGCCCGCAAGCCCGCATCTACGGTGGCTGGAAATTCGAAGTTGTCTTCACTGGCGATTTTTACTGTCAAATGATTTGAATTTTCCTTATATTTTTAGACCATCAAAGATTTGTTCGGTGGTCAAGAACGTTTAGTTATAAAACGACCACGAACAAGCACAAATTGCCATAAATAAATCCTGAGATGAGTTTAACAAGCCTTAAATTATAGTCCACTATAATTTATAATTAGTAAGTGTGTCTATATGGATATGATAGCTCAATGATCATATATTATAAATATATGATCTCTCTCTCTCTTATTATGTAATTACAATTATGCACATAGGTAGGTATGTTGATGGATTGATGTTCTCCGTGTAAAGGATTACTTGTAATAACTATGTACATAGATGATAAGATACTGAGCTAAACTTATCTAATATCCGTTTCTGACAGGGTTCAATATCAACATCCAACTATTTTATGGTCGCCTTCTAGTCTAACCAAACGCTACTGAATAAGTACCAGTAATTTTTTCTAGAGCGCCTATCTGACCTTCAAAACTCAGTTACTGGGTAAGACTGGTGACAACCAGTCAAAAGCCAGAAAGTGTGACAGCACTTTCTGGCTTTTGACGACATTTAACATCAAAGATCTACGACACGCCAAGTCCATAACGATCTCCTTCAATAAGTTACCACCTACACATTAATTCTATAACGTATTGAACATAAACAAGATCGAGTCATTATCAATCTTTTTATCATCCCACTGCTGGGCACAGGTCTCCTCTCACAATGAGAAGGATTGAGCAATGATCAGAACAATGTTTTCTGATGCACTGACTGCGAATTCGGTATTTCAATTTCTTTCTTCGGTTTATATCATTTTTAATATACATAATTTCTATCCCAAAAATAATTAAAACTACGGAAATTATTATCACATTAACCCTGTTTGTACAGAATCGCAGTTTTATTTGTATTCATACAAATTTAATCATTCAATACAAAATAAAGAGAAAAAGCCTTATTCCAAGAACATTAAGGTCTTCGTTCTCCAAGAATTGTTATAACTAATTTAATAAATAGCAATTCATATTCGATTCCAGGTCAGGCAGGTACCAATGTAAATTTTCTAAGTTACATATATGTACTTTCTAAGTATATCTTGGACACGAATGACTGATTATAAGGTGAAGGAAAACATCCTGAGGAAACCTGGACTTTAATTCTGAAATCGCCATCCCGCATTGAGCAAGCGTGATGATTACGCTCAATCCTTCTCTGTATGAGAGAAGACCTGTGACCAGCAGTGGGACGATAAAAAAGTTGATGTTGATACATGTTAAATTAAAAATTCTGTGTATGTATTATGGTTATAACATAATATTCTGATTGGGGTGTTTGACAGCCTCCGTGGCGTAGCGGTAGTGGACGCGGCTGCTGCGCAAGCTGGCGTGGGTTCGATCCCCGCACAGTGCAAGTATTTGTATGCATGAATATGTATATTTGCACTGGTCTGGTCGTACCTCGGAAAGCACGTTAAGCCGTTGGTCCCGGTAGCCATACAAACATCTAGTGGCAGTCCTTACGGGTTGTTGGAGCCCTCAAAAGTCCAACAATTGGTCTAACTGCAATGCTTCTATGTCACCTTCGGGTTGTGGAGGTCAGACGGCAGTCGCTTCACGGAAAATGTCGAAGTTTAGCCTTAGCAGCAGTTGGACTGGTAAAGCGTACCCCAGACTCCAAAGCTGAAAAGGCTTCGGATGCGACTGGGATTTACGCTGGGATGATGATGATGATGATGATTCTGAATGGGGTGTTTGAGGGAGGCTTTCATAAAACTTACAAAGGATTTTGATGGGAATCCACAAAAAATTATCAAATATATTGTAAACATATGTTTTCCTGGCAACATACACACATCAAAAGTGTCTAGGGATCAAGCATTTTTATGCGGATTTCTTGAGATTGAGATGTGGCTTTGTAATAAATTTATGATTTTATAAATTTATATGGATCCTTTTTGGTGCATTTCATAATTTGAATCAGGAACTGTGAATCAAATTCGAGTAAAAGATGAAAATCAGCTGTCAATATTTTCCCTATAAAAACATACAACGCATTGAAGACATTATTAGTGCTACTGTTTCCCTACTACTGATTAAAACCAACGTTATTATGGAGCGGCGACGTCATTTAAGCAGGGAAGAAATGCTCAGAGCCGTGGGAATGATAGAAGCTGGTTCCCGGCAACGTACTGTGGCTTTAGCTCTGAATACAAGTCAGAGTGTTATCAGTCGACTTTGGACACGTTACCGAAGCACTGGTACCGTGGCTGAGCGCCATGGAGGACGGTATCGCTGCACCACACGGAGACAAGACCGATACATTCAAATCTTAACTCGAAGAGCTCCAACAATAACCGCCATGATGTTAGCCGTGAGGCTTCATCACTCTTCAGGGAACTTAATTAGCGACCAAACAGTCAGAAACCGCTTGCATGAAGTGAACCTTTATTCCCGAAGACCGCTACGGGTACCACCTATAGCAATGCACAATCGTAGGATTCGATATCAATGGGCTCTTGAACACAGAAATTGGGCAGAAGAACAATGGCGTTTCGTGTGCTTTTCTGATGAGTCTCGTTTTGGTATGAGACCGGATACAAGACGTATACGACACTGGAGAACCCCTGGACGCCAACAGCGATTAAAATCCTGCCAGGAAGTCCATCCTTATAGTGGTGGAACCATCATGGTATGGGCGGGTATTTGGATCGGCGGAAGAACTGAGTTGATTTGGATCAGAGGCAACCTCAACGCTCAAATTTATGCTGAAACGATTGTATCAGACGTCATCGTTCCTCTACAAGTGCAAATCGGTCCCTTATTTCAGTTAATGCATGATAATGCACGACCGCACACCGCAAGAGTTGTAAGACAGACTCTCGCCGCAGCTAACATCAATGTCCTGCCCTGGCCTGCTCAGTCGCCAGACTTGAACCCGATTGAGCATGCATGGGATATGCTACAGAGAAGAGCTCTGCCGAATATGGAGGGTATCCAGTCGCAAGAAGACCTTTTTTTGTTGTTGCAACGAACATGGGCGGCCATTCCACAGCGTGATTTGGATGAACTCATTTTGAGTATGCCAAACCGATGTTCTTGTGTTGTTAGTGTTCGCGGTAGAAACACGGATTATTAATTGTTTAAGTTACCCAATAAAATTTTAGAGAAAACTGTTATTTCAGTCTTTTTTTCGAACTTTTGTGTTAGTGGTTCAAATGTCAAATATCCCTTTATTAGGAAAATGGCAAATTTCTTTATTAATGCAAAGGTGACTTGGTTTATCGTTACTGTGACAAACGAAAACACTTTATTTGATGAATCCTTAAAGAAAATTTTAATTAATATCAATCAGGAGAAAAGTTATTGCAAAAATATATGTTGATCCCTAGACACTTTTGATGTGTGTATTATTCTAATGACGCAACGTATGTTAGTGAATCGTCAAAACAAAAGACATTGCAATTGCTAGTGAGTGTTACGCAATAATTTTACTCCGAAAATAACATTAAACATTCAAGAAAACTTTTTTACAGTCTGTTCAATCGATTTTGAGTTTCGTGGATAACAAAATGCTGACTGCAGTAAATAGTATAATTTTTAACGACTGATTGCTTTAATGCTATCTTTATGCCTACGGAATAGAAGTCAAAATATGTTGAACAGACAGTTAAAAAGGTTTCTTTAAATGTTTAATTTTAACGCGAATAGTCTACCTATTATTAGGTTACCTTTAAATGTTATTCCTACCCTGTTAGTCAGTATTCCTCATCAAGAAACTTATAGTTACGCAAATTAGTTACCCGTATTCTCACAACGTACCCTGTGTGTCGTGTGAAAAGTTCACAAAGTAACATATGGATGCTAATGACGTATTTGCATGTATGTACATAAGGCAGCCCCATGATGCCACTTCTTTGAAGTACAGGCTTCAGCACAGGGGAATAACCTATGGTCGTGTGTTTGTAATACCACTGATTATTATTAATTTAATTTTCCAGCACGTAAGAACTAAAAATACTTCGTTTCTGAATTGAGAATTTGTAGTGGGGAACTTTTTAAATTCTACTTTAGAATTACTTGAAATGACTCTTAGCCCTCGACATTTGAATTCAACGGGCTACGAATCAGTTCAAGTTCTAAACTTCAAAATCGTGTGTTTTTATTCAAGCATGAAGTAAGTAAAGCATTAAAATAAAAGACAGATTACAGTATGCTGTACGTATAACCAAATCAAATCAAATCATTTATTTCAAATAAACCAGTTGCACTTTTGAATTTTCAGAAGGTCGGTCAGTCAATAAGATAAAGCTAGTCGCCCATTCCAAAGCGTAGGTACCTATGGAGAAGAACGGGCAAGAAACTCCATGGACACTCTTTTAAATTTTCAAGCTATTGTTACAAATATTTGATTACATCATTCATGTTGAAATCAGCCGTGTGAGAACGATGCAGAAATATATTGTACTCTGAGAGCGTCCATTATAGAAAACACACAAAAATCAATTCAGAAATTAAAATACGCCGTGGCAGCTAAGAGATGACCAGTCCCCTCTAACGGCGTCCGTTCACGAACATGACGTATGGATCAGCATCATTCAACTCAACCATATTGAAGGGAACCTAATAACCCAAACCCAACACACACGCCACCATCAGCGAGACATTTGAGTGAGCATGACAGACTCTCAACAGCCAGAGCACAATCAAGTTAATAAAAAAGACTAACCCAACAAATAAATGCCTTACAGCACATTTGTACATTGTGCTCACACGTTTGCCATGCAATTATACAATACTAAGAAATTGAATCTACACAATGCTAAGATAGTATTGTCCAAGGTTCAGTAGCTCCAACAGTGTTCCCGAATACTAAGTTTAGCTCCTGTATAGCTGTACAAGTGCCGAACACCTCTGTCAGCGATACAATTCCGTAACGTACAATATGCTTGGCTACATAGTGTGTAATATAGGCTTTCAATTAATAACATAAACAATTACATATTAAAACTACAAGACGTACCAGGTATAAGGTATGTATAAAAAAAAATAAGAAATCTTAAAGTCATAAATCTTTATCTATTAACACCAAAAAAGTCACTTCAAAGAGTATAACACTTAAATGGGCACATGGATTCGATTAGTACAATCTACATTTAATTTAAAATTAAAACGAATAAAGAATAAAATACTTTCGATATTTAAACGTTCAAATAGCGAACACAGAAGAATAGAACATCAGAAAACAGTTACGTTTGAAAACGAATTAATGGGTTTCACTGGAATTTAAAATGTAGATTCTTTTAAAATTTAACGCGCAAATTGTTCCCGAGGGTCGTTAGAAAAATCTCAATTTACACAAAGAGGAACTCATGTATCTACACTTTAATGTCACAATTAGGAAAACCATCATAATTTAGTACAACTCGTAATATATCTGAATAAAATATGTTTTATTATATTTTATGCAGTAAAAATTTCACAAGATTATCGACAAGACAATAGCATTTTCATCTTATTTGGATGAAAAATAATGAAATGACTTTTCCCGCTTTGGGAGGCAGGACGGGGTGTCAGACTTTTACTAATAAGAAAGCACCCGTGTATTAAACACGGGTACTTTCTAAATTTCTTGTGTAAGGTACCGCGTTTCCGAGGTACTCGAACAATTTGCAGCCCTGGTAGGGATCTGCATTGATAACCTAGCTTCATAGTTACCTAAATGTCATAAATTTTATACATAAAAGCGCCCGCGTGGAAGCTAAAATACGAGAAGTTACTAATTAAACAAAAAACTAAAACCCAACTACGACAAAAAACGACGCTGAAAAAGTATAAAACAAGATTTTCAGAATACTGAACTGAACAAAGTTGCTAATATAGTTGCAAGTAAATGGACACAGTAGACTCTACCAAGATGCCTTCGTTGTAAATTGACAATAATGTCTTACGATACTATTCTGAAGTATGCAATATTCACTATTTAGAGATAAATTTTCATGTTTGGAAAACCGCAGTCACACGTTATGAAAGTGCTACGGTAAGTATATGTAACGTGTGACTACGCCCTTCCAAACATGAAAATTTATCTCTAAATAGTGAATATTGCATACTTCAGAATAGTATCGTAAGACATTATTGTCAATTTACAACGAAGGCATCTTGGTAGAGTCTACTGTGTCCATTTACTTGCAACTATATTAGCAACTTTGTTCAGTTCAGTATTCTGAAAATCTTGTTTTATACTTTTTCAGCGTCGTTTTTTGTCGTAGTTGGGTTTTAGTTTTTTAACTTTTTATTATTTGTACTATTTTGGTGTTAAAGTGTATTTGTGGCGCATAATATTAATAAAAGTTAAATTGACGAACTAAAAACTAGGTAGTTAACATACGACATCTCTTTTGACTTATGTATCGGCGTATAGTAATATGTAGAGATGTCCTATTTTACTATTTCGTAGCGCTTGGAGCGTAGCGCGTATAGCAACGGTTTTCCCGCATGAAGCTCCCGGTTTTTCGTAGTAGCGACGCACATTTGCGTCGATGGCACCGAATGGGTCATGAATTAGTGGATGAGGCCGTTAGTATAAATAGATTGGATGTTTTTCTAACGGTGGTAGGAAATAACATCGGCTGCCGGCAGAAGTTACCACCCACCAGACAAAGTCTTGCCGCCAAGCGATTCGTCGTGTTCCAGCATGATGTCTGGTGAAGCTGTACGGAGGACGCGTCTGAGCACTTTGTGTTGCGTTCTGTGGCGAGTACGATGCGCCAAATGTTGTTATGTCGGGAGTTTGGTCGTGGAGAGTCTCCAGATCAATCTCCCTCTGGCGCAGCATGGTTGGTCGTGTTGGTCTTGGATTTAACATTGCATCACCTGGCTCAACTGCCGTCATCCTTGCTATTCCTAAGTTTTTTAAGTGAATAGGCTTAATAAACTAGTGCGCAGGCATCAAGGATTGCGTCACTGCTTACCATCAGGCGGGATTGCAGTCAAGCGCTAGTTTATACTTATTAAAAAAAAAAACAACTTATATTAAGAGATTTTGATAAGTCCGTTAGTATCTGCTTTTATGGATGCGTCGTCAAATTGTATGAGAACAGCGCTTGGCTGTTCTCCTGTTCCAACTGATCGCGCCGAAGAGCATGCCATTCGAAGGCCTTCACCACTCCCATCGCTCTGTTTACCAAACCCTGGTTTACATTCAAATTTCTACGAAGCATTACTAGGGATTATGTCCAAACATAAAGTACTCGTGAAGCTCTTTTAGATGATACCAAATACGGTATATTTATTTTAATTTTGTATTAACATAGAACTTTTTGTCCGCTAGAGGGCGTAATACGAAATTTGGTGACAAGCTTTATAGCTCATAACCAACAAAATATCAAGGCCCTTCTAATGGTTCTGCAGTAGTCTTATTCTGATAAGTAGTAAAGAAGCTATCTATGAACGAAAAGATGTGAATTATATGCAATCAGCCCATGAATACAGGTAAAGTCACAAGCAAATGCTAGTAATATATATATATTCAAAATGTACAAGTTAAGCCCTTTCAAATGATACCAAACACGGCATATTTATCTTAACTTTATTTTTTTACTCTGTATATTTTGTCCGCTAGAGGGCGCCACGTTAGATTTTGTGAAACTCCATACAGCCTATAACCAGCAGACAATTAAGACGCTTCTAATGATATGTCATTTATCGAATTCGAATAAGTAGTTTAGAAGTTACGAGGGAACAGATGAACATACATACATACATACATACATACATACATACATACATACATACATAGCCTGTCAAAATCATAACCCTCCTTTTGCTTTGCCGTAGTCGGGTAAAAAGCCTATGTGCTGCCCTAAAAATGACATTGTGGAAGCATGAGGAGCAGCGTGTAGAACTCACTCATCCTCCATAGAAAAGGGAGGATCCTCCAACCAGACTCGGATTGTCTGGCGGACCACTTTGCTCGCCGGTTGATGTTGCGAACTTGTATGCGTGCTAGTTGCACAGAAAACTCTGATTGCGAGATGCAGAATTCGCGTGATATCAGTATGACGCCTGGTACCAAGATTAATATAATGATATTTATCCTCATTATATTAATCCTTGGTATAAACCATATATGCGCCAAATTTAATCCAATTACATTTAGTAGTTTTTCTGCGTAAAAATGAAACAAAGATATACAAAAATATATGTATTGCAGAGTATAATAAAAATCCCAAAAAAATCAATCATAAAACCACTCTTTTTTTCATTTCTACGACTACTTTACAAGAAATTCTAGTTTGTGTCCTCAATCCGTTTGAACATAAAGTCATTTCGCACGAGATTTTCGATTTCCGCTTAGATTATAGAAAAATTTCACCGACGTGAAGTTCTTGAACTCGCCACTCGATTTTCCGATCTATCAGCGAAACGAAAAGTATGTTATCGAGTTAAGCTTTCAAATAGATTACGGTGCCGATCATGAACGAGAGGTGTGCGTATACTACTAATACTAGAATATAAAAGTGTAAATTTGTATGTTGCTCTTTCACGCACCAATTCTTCATCTTCTTCTTCAGCCTATAGAGGCCCACTGCTGGACAAAGGCCTCCATCCCAAGGCTTTCATTGCTTTGAGGAGGTTTGCCATAATCCCCACGCTTGGCAGACGGGTTAGGATCGCAGTAATTTGATATTCCACAGGAGAAGCGCTGCTGCCCGCTTCCCTGGTGAGTTCCCTTAGTCGCCTCTTACGATAACCACGGTAGGATATGGGTTGGTACTCTTCTAAGCCTAGTTCCACACGGGTGATAATTACTGAACAGGTTTAGATAACATTTACGTATTATTTTTTTACTGATAGATGGTTTAAAACCAAGATTAGCATATAGAATGGTTTTTATTCGGATATTCCTACGAGATCAAAACTTATGCGGAAACCGCGGACTTAGTTAGACGCTAGTTTTTAATATAATGAGAATACAATTACGCCGACTACATGAATCTGTATGCGTAATGTCAGCTTTAGTTCCTTTGTCATTGAAATAATAAAGTCTTTATTTACTTTTTTACTTTTTTTGTATGTAATGAGAAACAGGATTTTGCCCTAGGTAATAAAAGAAACAGTTGAAAAATTATTCATCATTACCTGCTTAGCTTTTGCCCAACTATGTTATTCAGCTCAAAACGGTCCAAAGCCTGGAGCACAGGCGAAGAGTAGCCAGCCTGACGATGTTCTTTAAGATGCATTTTGGAGAGTGTGCGAGGGAATTGCATAATTTAATTCCGCCTTCTCCGGACGGCCTTTCCGGACGACCCGCCGTACGGCAAGTATAAACCTTTACGTTGTTGACACCACTACGATCCGGACGAAGCGTTTCGCTTCGTTTTTTAACCGAATACATCGAGGGACTGGAACAATTTGCCAGCGGTGGTGTTTCCGTCAGGCTACAATTTAAGTGTTTTCAAGGCTGAATAGACTCTTAATAAACTAGTGCGCTTTGCCATCAACGATTGCATCACTGCCAACCATCAGGCAGGATTGCGTTTAAGCACTAGTTTATAATTTATAAAAATACTAAAAAAATATATGGGATCGGCTTCCATTTTAACCGGATTCAGCTGATTCAGTATTTTAGTAGCAGAAAAATAATAATATGAAAAATGATATTACAGTACTTATACTCTAGTTAGGTATATAAAAGGAAAATAAACTAATTATTTGGTAAGGGACAAACCTTTACCACCGGCCTACGAAACGTCTTTCTGTTAGCAGTTTGGAGAGTAAATAAATATATAATATTTTTAAAATAAGATTCCTTTTTTATCCAGTGTATTTATTAAAAAGAAATAGAAGTCTCATTGTAGACTTTTTTTAGTATAGTATCTATAATCTATATATTTGCTATAGGATTCTATGTCTTCGCTAAATAATAAACAAGTATTATAAAGGAAGCCTAAACGAGTGTTACAACGCAGCGTTTCTCCGCTCGTGTGTAAATCCCTTAAACATCGAGTCTGCCTATTATTTATTTTTTAATAAATTGTAACGTTGTGATTATTTCTTATTTTATTTATTATTTTTTGCCTTTACTAAGCATAGGGAAACGCACCTTTTTGTGGTCTATGGTTATTGATACTAATTGTCTATTACTATTTGTTTTGCTTTATCTGTGACATTTATTGTCGTTTTGACGTTTCAGTGTGACAGTTTTTTTGTCAAATTCCCAAGTGGGTGAGGAGTATGGTTTGGTAATGTTTGCAAGGCATTTTTTTTTTGTATATCAACAACGTAATGGTCGCTGCTTTCATTGTGAAAATGAATTGTCGTATTTTTTTCATTAAGGGATTTTTGTAGACCAAGTTATATTTTGGATTTCTGCAGATTGGAATCTTGTAAGCGGGGAAATCTCCCACCGTTCAAAGGGGTAATTTGGTTTCGGGTGTTTGGCACGGAGAGATTCTGGACAGCCAAAAGAAAGAAAAGGAGGCGAAAATACCTGTGGAGTCACGTAGCGATCGGAAAAAAGGCTTTTCGATGTCGATAGATCTGACCGGCAGGGCGTCGGGCAGACGGCCTGGACGGGCTTAAAGAAAATAAAGGCTTCTGACACGGTGTGCTGATTTTGGGACAATCGCGGCCGTGTGGACCAGCCAGCAAGCAGCACTAGGCCCAAGCAATCCTGTGCATGTGGCTGGGTCTCCCAGGCGGAGAATTTTTCTATTGGGGCGCCGCCTGGGCGTGTCTTATTTTTATTTTTGTCATATTCTTCTACCTTCAACCCCGTTGGTTTGGAGAGGCAGGACACGTGGTTTAAAGGACAAAGAAGGCCAGGAACTTCCAAGGATGTGTCGCAAGTACCCTCTTATCTCAATTTAAATAACATTCTTGTACCCGTAGAAAACTCATTTACTATTATATTACCGGTGGTGACCTTTTGTGACCTTTTGTGATATATAATTTTCCCATTTTGGATTTGTATAATTCTGTAGTCATAGTGGATGAAATCCACAGCCTGAGTAAGCTGAGCTAGAGTTAGTGGGCAATCTGCTAGGCTACTGTTGCGCGTGAAACCTGGACGCTCCAACAGACCACTCTTGGAGCCGCTAGGTTTGACCCAACCTTATTGAGGTTAACAATAAAGCTATATTGTTTATTTACATTTAATAAGAGTTAAAGATAGTTTCCTGTTGTTACATATAAAAGCTTGTAATTAAAACATAGTAGTCCAACAAACTATCATTTTTTTTATTTTTACACCCGATTAGCCGAACCTCTACTTTTCTCTTTTTTTTGTCAGGGAGTAAAACCCGGGCAACCTCTAATTTTACACACTGACAAATGGCGCCCAATTTATATTTATTTTCATGGGGAATTTGGCTGATTGGGTAGAGGTCACCACTGGAGATATTTTTTTTTTCTTCTAAAAAACTTGTAACTTTAAATTTTGAAGTATTACTTTAATTTAATAAGTGTGAATTAGCCTTATATCAGTATTAATCAGTGATAAGTGCATTCCTTTTCTTCCCAAAAAACATTGTTGTAATTATTTTTTAAATTTCACATAATTTTACTTAGTGAAAGTTGAACAATCACATGTCAGTTTGAGGGTATGTTGCATCATGCTTTTAAATTTTTAGTGTTTATTTGTATTTATTTTGCATCCTTAAGCAGGATTATAATATTTTACATGTGACTGTGCCAATTTATTGTGGTTTTTTCAAATATTTTATGGAATTTTAGTGAAATTTAACTTTGACAAATTTTATCTGCGGGATCACACTGTGAAAACTTATTTTGAATTATTTTGGTGTATTGCTGTACTGAGTACCACTTTTTAGTGATTGTAATTGATATAAATACTGTGCCTGCGTGTGCCTAAGCATAATTTTGTATAAATTTTGGAGATTTTACATTTATTATTTTTTTTTAACAATACCTTACATTGTGTCAATTTCATAACTTCATTCAAGAATTTAAGTAAATTTAAGCAAATTTAAGTAAATAACTGTAAGTCACCACTGTTAATTCGCGTTTTAGAGTCTGTTTGATTTCCTTTTTATACATTTTTAGCTACAAATAGTAACTTTTCACATCAACATGGACCGCAATATACAATTTCACTCCCTCTTGAAGGATGAGCTTATATATGAGGTTTCTATTCGTTCTGAGACTCCTGCTAGTACTGTGGAAGCCCTGCGCAAACAACTTCGTGGCTTATTGTTAGAATGTCCTGCAGAGGCAGTTTTGGAAACTGAATTTACACCGGAATCAGAACTTAGAATTATTCAGGAAAAGCTGAAGGAACTTGGTGTGGCTGTTGACAGGTACACTAGGTTGCAGGACAGGTACTCGCAGAACCGAAGCCGAGCTTTGGGCAGCCACTTATACCATAGGATCATCAGAATTCAGTCTGATGATCCCGCTATCCTGACTATAAAGACAGAGCTTAGCGACAAGCTGGAGGTGCTCCTGGGTAAGGTGGAGGTAGCTAGTACTCCTGCTCCTCATGAAGTCAACCCTTTCTTTGCTCCTAAGGAAATATCTGTAGAATGCTCCGGTGATAAAAATGTTTCGAAGTGGAACTTAAAGTTCAACGGCATTACTGACACACGGTCTTTCTTGGAACGGGTCGATGAGTTGCAACGGTCCTATGGTGTCTCGGATATTAAGTTGTTTAATTCTGCTGCTCAATTATTTACGGAGCAAGCTTTGCTTTGGTACAGGGGTATCAGGGATCAAGTTTTTTGTTGGTCTCAGCTTAAGGAGATTTTATTGGAGGAGTTTGGCCCAGTGGACCATGATTATAGGTTGCGTGGGGAAATTAGATCTCGTACACAGGGAGCGGACGAACCAGTCCATATTTATTTTTCAATCATGACATGTATGTTTGCTCGTCTCAAAAACCCACTGAGCGAGGACAGTAAATTAGAGACTTTGTTACATAATATTAGGCCTCAATTTTCACAACAGCTAGCGTTAGTGCAGGTAACTTCAATCGCCCAACTTAAAGAACAGTGCCGGAAGTTGGAAGCCGCGCGTCAGCGGGCTGATCTGTTTGTGGAGCCGTCGAGGCCCAGCTCTAGTATGCTTGGCATGGACTTCGCTTACAAGGGCAAGTCTCATAAGCCTGTTCAGGCGGGGGCTGCCTCGACGACAAACGCGGCCGGGTCGGCCGGTTGTCCGTGTGCTGACACTTATAGCAAGGGTAGGCAGTTTAGGAAAACCGCAAAGCCCATTTGTTTCAAATGTGGAAAAACTGACCACAACTTTTCAAAGTGCAACGGCGTGCCGGAAGGGGGTGCTGTAAAGTGTTTTGGCTGTGGGAAAGTAGGTGTTTTGCGGAAACACTGTACTAACTGCAAAAATGTAAAGAAATCTGACAAAGTGTCTAATAAAAATTCAAAAAACTTATAAGGTTGAATCGCGGCAATTTAAATAATGATTCTAGGTCTAAATTTTATAATTTTGGTTCCATTGCCACGGTTCTGTTTGCTCCTAGTAAAAATGATATTAGACCTCATCTAAAATTTCAAGTAAATGATTTTGAGATCTTTGGATTATTGGACTCAGGTGCAGCCATTTCAATTTTGGGAAATAATTCACACTTGGATTTTGTCAAGTTTGGTTTTGACTTTCAAGAGAATAATAATAGTACAAAATGTCATGTTGCAAATGGTGTAGAGGTACAGACGATAGGGTTTATTTTTGTTCCGGTTACTTTTAATAATATTACACATGTTATTAAGTTTTTGTAATACCCAACATAGTTTCTCATGTTATATTAGGGGTAGATTTTTGGCATGCCTTTCGTCTAGCACCAGAAATATTTGACAACATTGACTACAGAGTTTCACCGGTAGATTACTTTAAACACTCAGTAAATTCAGACCGCATTAGTACAATTCAATCGTATGAACATTTAACAGTGGCACAAAAGGAGATAGCTGATGCGATGGTTGAACAATTTAAGAATGTTTCTTTTGAAGAAAAGGGTTTAGGTAGGACTACCCTGATCGAACATGTCATCGATACTGGTGATGCACCACCAATTAAAACGAAACAATATCCTCTCTCGCCGGAAAAGAGAGCATTCTTAAGCCAGGAACTGGATAGAATGTTAGCATTAGATGTAGTTACTCCTAGTGAGAGTCCGTGGAACAATCCAGCCTTGCTTGTCAAGAAATCAAACGGAGATTGGCGGTTTTGTTTAGTTTGTAGGAAGTTGAATTCGGTAACCAAAGGGGATTCTTATTCAATTCCATACATACCCCAGATTCTTGACAGCCTAAAGGAGGCCAAATACCTGTCTTCCATCGATTTATCTTCATCTTTTTGGCAAATTCCACTGAGTAAAGACTCGCCAGAGAGGACTAGCTTCACAATTCCTGGCAGAGGGTTGTTCAAATTTAAGGTTATGCCATTCGGACTTTGTGGCGCGCCTGCTCGTCAGCAGCGCCTTATGGATCGATTGTTCGACCATAACTTAACGAGCGATATTGTAAATAGCATGGTATTCTGTTTTATCGATGACATAGTAATATGTAGTTCAGATTTTAACACGCACATGGTTCTGTTAAAACGAGTGTTGGACAAACTGAAAATGGCCAACCTCACTATAAATTTCAGCAAGTCTAAATTCTTTCGACAGTCGCTAAAGTACCTTGGTTACGTCGTAGACGAGTTCGGGTTGCGTACTGATCCTGAAAGGTATCGGCCATTTTGAATTTTCCCACTCCAACAACTGCGCGGGATGTAAAAGTATTTTTGGGTACATGCTCGTGGTACCGTCGTTTCATAAGAAATTTTTCAACAATCGCAGCTCCTTTAAACAGGTTGACAGCAAAGTGTAAAAAGGCACCACCTTTCCAGTGGTCAGAGGAAGCCGAGACCGCCTTTATTACATTAAAGAACGCCTTGGTTACTGCCCCAGTCTTAGCTGTCCCTGATTTTGACAAACCGTTCACGGTTCATTGTGACGCTTCAGCGTATGGTTTAGGTGGTATGTTGTCCCAAACAATAGACGGGTACGAACACCCGATTGCATATGTTAGCCGTTCGCTGAACAAAGCGGAACGGAATTATAGTGCTACCGAACGGGAGGCACTGGCAGTTATTTTTGCGGTAGAGAAATTTCAAGCCTATTTAGGTTCCCGACCTTTCAAGGTGGTGACGGATCACTCATCGCTGAAGTGGTTCATGAACTTGGAGAATCCAACTGGAAGACTTGCTCGTTGGGGTTGCCGACTGTCTCAATTTGAGTTTGAAATTGAGCACAGGAAGGGCTCTGACAACGTCGTTCCGGATGCATTGTCCAGGCTTATGAAAGTAGAAGCGGTGAATGATTCCGACAACATAGAGAAAGATGAATGGTATGACAGGACCTTTAATAGTTGTAAAGCCTTTCCTAAAAACTTTCCTAATGTCTGTGTCAAGGACGGGAAGCTCTATCGTTACTGCAAGAGCAAGTATAATTTACTGAGTGAGTTTGATTGGAAGGAAGTGGTAAAGAAGGGTGATCGGCTGGAAGTTATTGGGGCAAACCATTGTGAAGCTACTGCCGCGCACTTGGGGGTGTTTAAGACGCACAGACGGCTGTGCTTAACGTATTTTTGGCCAGGCATGCATAAGGATGTCGTGGAGTTCATTAAAAATTGTGACGTCTGTGCCGCCTATAAACATTCTACAAAGGCTACACCAGGCTTAATGGGTCAGCCAAAGGTTTGCCATAGACCTTTCCAGGTAGTGTCCATAGATTTGGTAGGTCCTTTACCACGTTCCCGAGCAGGATTTACGTTTTTGTTAGTCGTAACATGTTGCTTTTCAAAGTATACCTTATTGTTTCCATTGCGTCGTGCAACCAGTGCTCTTGTGGCAAAACATTTTGAACGGGATGTTATTTTAGCTCACGGTGTCCCTAAAACCGTAATTGCAGATAACGGAGTGCAATTCACGGGATCGGAATTCCGGAATCTACTGAAACGTTACAACATTCCCAAAGTACATTATTGCCCACGTTATACGCCGCAGGTTAATCTGGTAGAACGGTATAACAAGACAGTTATGACGGCCGTAGCTTCCTACGTGGAAGAAAACCATAGGAACTGGGATGGGCAACTGCACCGTATTCAGTTTGCTATAAACAGTGCAGTAAATGAGTCCACTGGGTTTTCTCCTTTCTTTTTAGTACATGGTAGGGAACCGGTCGTAAACGGGTCCTTCTACAGAGATACTGAGGCGGAGTATGAAGTGGCCATGCCTCGCGACGAATACGCTGGGGAATTAGGTTGTTTGAAGGACATTTTTGGTCAGGTTAGGTTGCATTTGTTAAGGGCACATGAGGCTAATTCTAAATATTATAATTTACGCCGTAGACCGGCTAAGTTTTCAGTAGGGGATATTGTTTGGAAGCGCTGCTATACGCAAAGTGATGCAGCTAAGTTTAAAATGGCTAAGTTAGCACCCAAGTACGAGAAGTGCAGGGTAAAGGCCGTTTTGTCGCCCTTAGTTTACGAATTGGAAAGATTAGATGGCCATCCCATTGGGTCATGGCATATTAAAGACTTGAAGAGTCACTAGTTTTTTCAGCGTTTTGATGATCTGACAGCAGCCGCATTGTAGTGTCGAAGTGATACAGCTGTGTGTCTGTATTCCGTGGACGCACGACCCGCCGTTATCTCGTGAGCTCGTCGTGCCGCCACGGTTTACGAACCGCCGGTTGTTCACGGAGATGACTGCATACGTTGTGGAGTTTAAATGGTTGACAGTTAAACGCCGTTTTGGTAGGTGTATTGAATGGTTTTATTCCGACTCATTACTCTGTATGAATGATGAAGGAAGAATGAAGGAATGAAAGGTAAATTCACTAAGCGCTTAGTGTTAATAAAGACGAAGGATATAAGGATATATGAATGTTAATAAAAGAGAGGATTCGCGTGGAACGTATGGCTGTCTGTCTAACATATCATGAGTATGGTTGTTGAGGAACCAGTCTTGTTTCCTACGTTTTTTTATTACCGGTCCCGGGTTGTTTTATTTATTTGGGGTTTTACGTAGGATCAAGATATATTGTATTTTCAGTATTACTGAATTGTTGTTATCACTGTATCAGTGGATCGAAAGAACGCGTTCGATTTTTTTTTAAATTTGGTTCCGTCAACGTTTTTTTTTCCCTTACCACATTTTGAATTTCCGGATTGTCCTTGAAACCAGGTGGAGGTCGTGCTGCTCGAAACACATGCACGCGTATTCGAGAGAGTATATGCGACGTTTTTTTGTTTCGCTTTGCCGAATTTTTTTTTTATTTGTACTAAATATTTTTTTTTAGTTTTCCTCATGGGATTATTGCCCTAATGAGAAATTGTTTCCCCGTGCTGGCCTGGGGACAAAAGAAAATCTTAGAATGTGTCAGCTGCATCTCTTTCCGTGCAGATCGTAAGAGGCGATCGAGGGATATGGGCCGAGGAAGGAAGCTTGGTGTTGGGTTTAGTGTTTTTTTTAATGGTTTCTTTCTTGATCAAACAAGCTCAGGGTTTTGTTTTGTTCTGTTTTGTTTTTTTTCGTTGGACTACTCATTGTTATGACCAATACTTATCATTAATTACCCATTAACTTCGTTTATTTAGTTCGCTGAGGGCAGCGAGCGGTTCTCCTTGGTCGAACCTTTTCCTAGGAGGGGAGGTATTGTAACGTTGTGATTATTTCTTATTTTATTTATTATTTTTTGCCTTTACTAAGCATAGGGAAACGCACCTTTTTGTGGTCTATGGTTATTGATACTAGTTGTCTATTACTATTTGTTTTGCTTTATCTGTGACATTTATTGTCGTTTTGACGTTTCAGTGTGACAGTTTTTTTGTCAAATTCCCAAGTGGGTGAGGAGTATGGTTTGGTAATGTTTGCAAGGCATTTTTTTTTTGTATATCAACAACGTAATGGTCGCTGCTTTCATTGTGAAAATGAATTGTCGTATTTTTTTCATTAAGGGATTTTTGTAGACCAAGTTATATTTTGGATTTCTGCAGATTGGAATCTTGTAAGCGGGGAAATCTCCCACCGTTCAAAGGGGTAATTTGGTTTCGGGTGTTTGGCACGGAGAGATTCTGGACAGCCAAAAGAAAGAAAAGGAGGCGAAAATACCTGTGGAGTCACGTAGCGATCGGAAAAAAAGGCTTTTCGATGTCGATAGATCTGACCGGCAGGGCGTCGGGCAGACGGCCTGGACGGGCTTAAAGAAAATAAAGGCTTCTGACACGGTGTGCTGATTTTGGGACAATCGCGGCCGTGTGGACCAGCCAGCAAGCAGCACGAGGCCCAAGCAATCCTGTGCATGTGGCTGGGTCTCCCAGGCGGAGAATTTTTCTATTGGGGCGCCGCCTGGGCGTGTCTTATTTTTATTTTTGTCATATTCTTCTACCTTCAACCCCGTTGGTTTGGAGAGGCAGGACACGTGGTTTAAAGGACAAAGAAGGCCAGGAACTTCCAAGGATGCGTCGCAAGTACCCTCTTATCTCAATTTAAATAACATTCTTGTACCCGTAGAAAACTCATTTACTATTATATTACCGGTGGTGACCTTTTGTGACCTTTTCTGATATATAATTTTCCCCATTTTTTTTTTTTTTTTATTCTGTAGTCATAGTGGATGAAATCCACAGCCTGAGTAAGCTGAGCTAGAGTTAGTGGGCAATCTGCTAGGCTACTGTTGCGCGTGAAACCTGGACGCTCCAACAGACCACTCTTGGAGCCGCTAGGATTGACCCAACCTTATTGAGGTTAACAATAAGCTATATTGTTTATTTACATTTAATAAGAGTTAAAGATAGTTTCCTGTTGTTACATATAAAAGCTTGTAATTAAAACATAGTAGTCCAACAAACTATCATTTTTTTTTATTTTCACACCCGATTAGCCGAACCTCTACTTTTCTTTTTTTTTGTCAGGGAGTAAAACCCGGGCAACCTCTAATTTTACATACTGACAAAATGTTGTTATTTTTAATAAAAAAGAGAAACAATGAAGTGTGTAATGCATTACATATTATGAATTATTAAAAATAAATGCATGTTTGTAGTTGGGTTTTGACTAGTTTCGTTATGATTATGACTAAATACAGTAATGCATATTTTTTAGTTTACATAAAGATTTTTACGGAAATATCTACCTAAAATCTACATAGTGTAGGTTATGGTTTTAAGCCCCAACAGAAGGCGTGTTAACAAGGTCAATAACAAGTACAGACGACAGCACATCATGCCACTACAATCTGTCAGATTTCTTTATTAGATTTCAACTTTATTGCCAAGGCATTAAGGCTCAAGATTGATTGGGAATATTTGAGAGTTTAGGACAGGGGTGGCCAACTTGAGTAGACTTAAGGTGTACTGTTTACCAAAGAAACCTTGTGCGATCTACCAAACACACGTACTACTTGACATCATAAATCAACAGCGTAGTTTTAAGATCGACTGGACTAGCAGTCGCGATCGATTGGACTAGTAGTCGCGACCGACTGGACTAGCAGTCGCGATCAACTGGACTAGCAGTCGCGATCGACTGGACTAGCAGTCGCGATCGACTGGACTAGCAGTCGCGATCGACTGGACTAGCAGTCGCGATCAACTGGACTAGGACTAGTAGTCGCGATCGACTGGACTAGCAGTCGCGATCGACTGGACTAGCAGTCGCGATCGACTGGACTAGCAGTCGCGATCGACTGGACTAGCAGTCGCGATCGACTGGACTAGCAGTCGCGATCGACTGGACTAGCAGTCGCGATCGACTGGACTAGCAGTCGCGATCGACTGGACTAGCAGTCGCGATCGAGTGGACTAGCAGTCGCGATCGACTGGACTAGCAGTCGCGATCGACTGGACTAGCAGTCGCGATCGACTGGACTAGCAGTCGCGATCGACTGGACTAGCAGTCGCGATCGACTGGACTAGTAGTCGTACTAGTAGACTAGTAGTACTTATAACATGACATAAAACATTAAGTAAATAATTATCTTCCGTCATAAAACTTTTATGAATTTAATTCAATAATTGTATAATAATAATTGTTAAATAATTTTGTACTATTATCACAATTTCAGAATATATAATAAATAAAATGTTATTATCCTCTTAAAATATGCTTTGGTTTTAAAATATTATTTCTCAATAAGTTAAAATTGACCTATTTTGACTAGCAAGTCTTTTTTTCCAATTTAGAAAACGATTAAACGCTTGTTGATATGATTTTCCTAAGGCTGGAGCATCATCTTTAAGTATAATTGGGACAACATAACGCCCATCGGAGGTGCGATGCGTGCCTTCTTTATATTTTTGTTCGCATTTTTCATCCTCGGGGCCGGAAATTTTACATTTCGGCGGCTCCTCGGACTCCCGAAACCGTTGAACGATCTCGTCGAGCGCACTAGAAGGCGCGACGAGGAGCGTAACGGGTGTAGCCGGAGTTTTAGCTACCACGTTTTGAAGAAACTGACCACTTATCACCCAGCCGAATACACTAGAGAGTGCGCATGGAAAGCCCGGGCCTGGACTGAAACATGAGCCAGTATATATCTGGTCAAAACAGTCTACTCCTAACAACAGATCGATCGGACCGGATTTATCAAAGTCCTGGTCGGCGAGATCTAGATGTGTAAACTTATCCTTGACGATTGTCGGCAACGACATCGAAGGAATCATGGATGTGATTTTAGGTAGAACCACTAATTGAATATCAAACTGAGGAGTGTCACTCAATCGAGGTCTTATTGAACCGAAGGTGTGACCTTTAATGCTACACCCATAATTTTGACCGATGCCACTTACATTTAATTTACATTTCTTGATATGTAAACCTAATTGTCGCGCACAGCTACTTGTAATAAATGAATCTATCGAGCCACTGTCAATAATTGTGCGGACATACTGCCACGAACCATCCGATCGCTTCACACGAACTACTGCTGTACCAAGGATTTTTTTGCTAATAGGTTGATTTGCAATGTTTGACTGGGTAGCACTAGTTAGAGTAGTGTTCATATCGGGATGCTGGGATGAATCCAGTTCACTAGTATGAGACAGTAAACTCTGATGCTCTTCATGTAACAAAGTATTATGCTTTGCATTACAAATGAAACATATTGACTTAGATTTACAATCGGTAACAGTGTGACCCGGCCTTAAGCAGTTTTGACATAATTTTAAATCTTTGACTAATTGTTGTCGCTGTGTCATATTCATAGAATGCAATTTACTACAACGGTAGATTGAATGATTTTCATTACAACACACACAAACAAACTGCCTAACTTTATTATTATTGTTGGAAGAAATTAGAGATGAATTTGGTTGACGCGATAAATAATCTTTATTTGTATTAGGTCGATTTTGTTTACTTTTAGAATTTGATGACGGAAGATTAACTGGTTGGCTAACTTCTAATACTTTTATATAATCTTGTAAATAAGTAATGAAGTTGTTAAATTTCGGAATTTCTTCAGTGTTTTGTAATTCAAACCTTTTTCTTGTTTCTGTATCTAAAGGCCTAGATGCAATGTAGAATAAAATAAATTCGCATAAATCATCAATACACAAACCGCGCAAGGCACTAACGCATTCATAAAGTGTGTTAGATAACTCAGATAAGTTAGATAATGATGGTTTTTGTATGGGATTAATTTTAATTATTTTATCTAAATAAGCTGTTGCAAGAATACGCTTGTTGTCATATCTGTCCAGTAAAGTTGCAAAAACCACTGAATAATTTGCCGATGTCACAGGCACGCCCTTGGCTAATGTCAGTGCATAGCCAGATAAACATGACAGCAAATAGTGAAATTTCTCAGTGTCAGATAATGAACTATTATTATGAACAAGTGCTGTAAAACTATCTTTAAATGTTTGCCACTTTTCTATATTACCATCAAACTTTGGGAGTTCTAGCTTCGGTAACTTGACTTGCGAACGCACGTGACCTTGACCTAATTCCGGGCGACAGTCGCTACCCGCGCTCGCATCGAGAGAATCCGCAAACTCGATAACACAGTAATACAATTCATCGAATGACAGTAACACTTTATGATCGATAACAAACGAAGGTTTAAGCTTTAATTGCAACCGGTTAACCTCCTCGTTGCATTCCAAAAATCTATTACGAATTTCATCAATCTTTTTGTACCTAGCTCGAAAAGCTGCAAATTTAGTTTTAGTTTCTTTAACTGTATTGGCTAAATCGTAAAGTATCTGCATACTTGTAAACTCATATTCCCGCCTTTTAATAGCGGTTATTAATTCCACTTCGCTCATAGTTCACGTGGTATACGATAACCGCACGCTCAAAAAGATAAAAGTTCTAAAAGTAGGTAAAACGGAAAGAACGTCAGCCGGTAGGTATGCAGCAATGCCCGCGCGAACGTATTGACTGAGATACAAGCACACACGTCTCAAGGTCATTTGTTAGAATATAAGTTTTGACTTTGAGGTAGTTCGAAGCTAATCCGTCTCCCGCCGGAGACAAGTACGAGTGTAGGTACCTCGGTACTAAATTCGAGAAACTTCGAACTCACGTTTTTTCAAAGTAATTTATGCAATTTGGTATTTAATACAAATAAATGCAGCTTATTACAAGGGAATGAACGAGGTATGAATGTACGATTGAATAGTCAATCGGTCTCAAATAAGAAACAATAACTAGGTATCATGGACTGACCTAGGTTTTATTTGGACACTTAGAACTTGAAAGGCAAATTGAAATTGCCTTAAGTAGGTAAGTATACGAATAAATTAGAATTGGGATTACGTATTTAACGTAATAACGAGAATGGAAGGATTTAATTTCCGATAGTAGGTATTTTTGAAATAATTACGCGAGAAAATTCCTCACGGGAGGCACCATAATTAATGTTGACGCTTCCTGGAAGAGTCGCTGCATTCTCCTATCAACCCCAGGGTCTCAAAGCAGGGAAACAAACATGCAAAGCACTAACCTGGACGCAGTTGGACAGGACAAGGAGTAATCACCAACGACGGGGCAGACGCCGGCCGGTCAGTTATCTTCTTGACGTGGACTTGATGCTGTTTGTTCACTGCCTACACTCGTCAAGCACAGACACACCACCGATATGGAAACTGAGGGTTTATTAGGCCAGCGAAGCTCTTAGGAAGTCAGATATTCGATTTTATTTAGAGTACACGCGGCGTTGGATGCGCTGAGATCGCCATCTTGTTTTGTACTAGTTCTCCCTCTTGCCACTCTTGAGGGAGGGCGCATGGAAAAGGCGAAGGCATAGTACGCCATACAGCCTAGTTTATTATTATCGTCGTTGACGCAACAAGGATGGGGAATGGAAATGCATGGATAGATTATTAGGATAGTTAATGTTTACACACCATTAATAAAGAATGCCTAAAACGTAATGGACTATGTGCATTAGCAAAACTGATTGCCATAAATCTCCTAGTATGTACATAACATCGGCTACCGGCAGAAGTTACCACCAGCCAGGCAGTCTTGCAGCTAAGCGATTCGTCGTGTCCCCGGCATGATGTCTGGTGAAGCCGTACGGTGTACGGGTCTGAGCAGTTGTGTTGCGATGTGTGGCGGGTGCGATGCGCCAAATGTCGTTGTGTCGGAAGTTTGGTGGTGGAGGGTCTCCATATCAATCTGCCTCTGGAGCAGCATCATTGGTCGTGTTGTTGGGTTTAACATTGCATCAGCTTGCTCAACTGCCGTCTTCCTTCCTATTCATTAAGTGTTTTTTTTTTTTTTTTTGAGTGAATAGACTTAATAAACTAGAGCATTTTACTATCAATGATTACGTCACAGATACTATCAAGCGGGATTTCGGTCTAGCACTAATTTATAATTACTAAAAAAAGCAGATACGAATTTTCATCCAGTGCGCGGATCTTGATCACTTAGTAAAAATATTTTTTTTTTAAGGGAATATAAAAAAAAGTAATAAAAAAATCATCCCGTCAAATTTCATAGTGCACCATAAACTACCAGATTCGTACAGTTCGCCATACATTCACGATCGCCTTCACTTCAGGCAAAATCAGCCATCCAACCTTGTCATTCTATTCATTAAAATAAACAAAACAAAACAGATGGTGCCACACTCACGTTAATTTATTCAAAGCCTTAATTAACCATACACGACGGTACGGCCGTAACTACATAACCTAACACATATGACACGGCGCAGAGTCGTGAACACATGATAATAAAGCTTCATTACAACTCTTACCCCATCTTTCTCCCATCTCAGCTAACAACCAACAAACATATTAATTTTATGTTGCAAGTAAAACTCAGAATGTAACTGCAAATATCAAAGGCAAGGTGACGACGAAGTAAAGCCCACACACGTCGCTTGTCTGTTTAAACTAAATATATGCCCGCGTGAAGCAAATTTCATGCATAAAATTATTGAGGCTGCCTCCGCTACACTAGTTGTCGAACTTGGACCACCTTAACTTACAGGAGAACGCGACTATTTAAGGAAAGTTTTGAGTTTGTTTATAGGAGAAAATATGACATTATTTATTTACGGACAAATCGTGTGATTTGTCCTTAAATAAATAATGTCATATTGAGATTTGAACAGATTGAGCTAGCCCCAAAGTAAGTTCGAGACTTGTGTTATGGGATACTAACTCAACGATACTATATTTATAATAGATACATAAATATAGATAAACATCCAAGACCCAGGCCAATCAGGAGAGATCGTTTTCCATAATGACCTGGCCGGGGATCGATCCCGGGATCTCCAAGTCGCAGGCAGGCGTGTTGACCGCTGCGCCACGGTGGACGATGAAAGTATTAACAGCGCTATCGAAATAAAAATTATGTTGTTGTGTCGGGAGTTTGGTCATGGAGGGTCTCCAGATCATCCTCTGGCGCAGCATCGTTAGTCGTGTTGTTGGGTTAAACATTGCATCACCTCGCTCAACTGCCGTCTTCCTTCCTATTCACTCAGTTTTTTTGAGTGAATAGGCTTAATAAGCTAGTGCGCTTTACCATCAACGATTGCATCACTGATTACCATCAGGCGGGATTGCAGTCAAGCACTAGTTTATAACTTAAAAAAAAAATTCTATCTGTTAATCAAAACCAAAAGTCATTTATTCAAATTAGGCTGATAGTCCCCCCAAAGCACCCGCTCTTCGCCACTTCCTAGTGCTTTCGCTGGGAAGAAAAAGTGGCGGAAGAAACTCCATAGCAGCACAGTTGTCTATTCATTTAAAAAGAACACATGACTTTTTACAATACTATACATATACAGTAATGGATGTGAAATCTACAGTAAGAACCTTATCTAACGGTGGGACAACGGATGGTAATATCTATAGCGAAGTATTTAGATACTGCACTACACATAGGTGGTTCCTAAAACATGGCCACAGCACCGACCCTGCGTACTTCACAACCAGCGGATTCTCTCGACCTTTATTTTTTTAATTATTAATCTATAATAATAATAATAATAATAATAATAAATTTATTCACGAATAAAAATACAAACTACAAAAGGACATAAAACATAGTAACTCTAAAGGTAAAACATACGGTACATAATAGGAGCATCTGCAACCGAACTAGGTAAAACCTGTATCTCGGCGTGCAGCGCCAAACCTCTCAGCAAGTTAATATAAGAAATTAAGCTATCGCGAACAGCTTTATGTCGATAAAAGGACAAGCAAAATACAACAAAATAAAGTAAACTAAGCTAAAAACTAAGTTTGTTAGAACAATTTTACAAAAAACAAAATACAGTGAATGAAGCTCAAACTTAGTTAAAACAAATACAATGAAAGGTAAGTGAGCTGGTGTTTATGTATGGAGAAGGGTGCATGAATGTGTACACTGTGGTGAGTGTTAGAGTGAGTGTGTGTGCATGTTTGGTGTGAAAAGTTGAGTGTACTCAGCTATGTGTGTTTAAGTAATATGAAAATGAAGAGCAAAAAAAATAAAATAAAATATCTGAAAAGTTGCCCAAAGGAGCCTATTTACTCTGGTATAATTAACAATTTTTCAGTGTCATCATATGTTAAAGTCAGCAAGTACTTCTTCACTCTGTCTTTACAACGATCCCCAGTGAGAGGGTAAACGTCTAGAATGTAGTTGATTTTATTATAGACATAGGGACCCAAAAATACAAAGAATCTTCTGATAAAGGAAGTTGCAGGTTTATGTTCACGAGTGCAAACTATTTGTTTCCTACGCCTATGTTTGTAGTTGGGGTCATATGCCATGTTTCGATGTTGCTTTAGAACTATTGTCAGTATATAGAGCTGTCTAACCGTAAGCACTTCACAATATTTATAAAGCAACGTCGTAGAAAATAGTCGAGGCTTGTAAGTGCAAATCTTTAGTATTGCGCGTTGAGCAATCTCAGTAGGTTTAATGATTGTTTTGGGAGCTCCTCCCCATGACGAAATGCAATACGTTAAAACTGACTGACACAAGGCAAAATAGATTTGTTTCAATAATATAGGATCAACCACATGACGCAGCCTCTTAAACACATAAATAAGTTTTCTGACTCGAGCGCTGAGTAATTTTATGTGGTCTTTGAAACTAAGATGACGGTCGAAGAGGATCCCTAAATATTTTATTGTAACAACGCGTTCGATTGGATTACAGGTACAGTGTGTGTCTAGGGAACATTGGTGAGGGACTATGTTATAGTTACACCCTGCTTGTGTTGATTGTCGTATACTGAAAGTTAGGTATTTCGTTTTAACAGTATTCAAGGTCAAAAGATGAAGCCTGAGCCATTGGTTTACTACATTAAACCCATTCTGGGCAGCATTAAAGGCCTCATCCCAAGTATTGGCAGAGAAAAGAAGAGCTGTGTCATCAGCGTAAGATATGATGTCGCCATTGGGTACGATGATGCTAGTAAGATCGTTTATGTAAATAAGAAAGAGAGTAGGCCCCAAAATACTGCCCTGGGGAATGCCAAAAGACACTGGAAGATCAGCGCTAACATGACACCCTATTCGAACACACTGCGTCCGCCCAGTTAGATAGCTTTCGAAAAGCCGGAGTTGAATTCCTCTCACTCCAAGCTTTTCTAGCTTGGTAATTAAGATGGGAATAGAAATAGTATCGAAAGCTTTTTTTAGGTCTAGAAAGATGGCTAAACATTTTTGCCCTCGGTCCAAGTTAGTACCAACATATTTAGTTAAATAATAAACAGCATCATCGGTAGATCTATTTGTTCTAAAGCCAAACTGATTGTTTGCAAGCAATTTATTTTTTTCCAGGTATTTTGTGAGTCTATTATTAATTATCTTTTCCAGGAGTTTTGAGATAGCGGGTAAAATAGAGATTGGGCGATAATTAGAGATGTCCTTTTTATCACCACCTTTAAAAATCGGACGGACTTCAGAACTTTTCAATTGGGAAGGGAACTGACCCGTCTGAAGGCATTGATTAAAAATGTAAGTAAGCGGCGGGACAAAGAAGTGAACGTGTTTCTTCAAAAGTTTATTTGACACATTATCGCGGCCCACCGAACATTCTGTCTTTAGACTCATCACCAGACGAAAGACCTCATCTTCATCCGCTTCCTCTAACACAAACGAGTTTAGTTGAGTACTAGTATTGAGGGAATCCGTCAGCAGCGGGGATGCAGCATCAACTGTATTGTGACGGTTCAAGCATTCTTCAGCTAAGGTCCGGCCTATATTTACAAAATACTGATTTATATAGTCCAGGGACTTTTCAGGTGAGGAGCCAACCTTCAGAAGATGGGTCGGGTGACTAGGGAGTTTATTTAAGCTAGAGATCTCTTTAAGAACTTTCCAAAGCTTTTTTGGATCGTTTTTTGTGTTTTCAACCTCCGATTTCTCATACTCATGTTTGACTTTCTTTAAAATGTTAGTGCAAAAATTCCGATATCGCATATAGGTAACCTTTAGAGTTTCATTATCTGGTGAGGACTTCAATTTATAGTGTAGTCTGTCTCTATTTCTCATACACCTCAATAACCCTGGAGTTACCCAAGGTTTGATGATCCTTTTACGCCTTGATATTTTGACAACAACGGTGTTATTATTTGTTGCGGCCTGTATTGAGCTGGTTAGGTAGTTGATAGAGAATTCAGGATCATTAGACTGGAATATCGGGGTTAGATCGATTTTTAGGATGTCCTGTGTTAAGGCTTCCTCATTGGTTACAGTATATGTACTGTTTATAGGGGCTTGAGATAAATTAAGATCTAAACATACTATCACAGGGTAATGATCCGTTAAAGTGGTAGTAGGAATCAAAGTATGTGAGCAGTAGGTACTTCTTAGTAATATATGGTCCAGACATGTTCCACTCGCACTGCGAGTAATTTCTGTGTGGGCAGGTAGTAACCCGTGAGACGCAGTAAGAGTCAAATACTTCTCTCCAGTTAAATCAATTTTAGAATTGTTGATGGGAATATTAATGTCACCCAGTAACATCAAGTTTTTGCATCCTTCTACTTTTAAAAGAGTCTCATGTAATGAGTCAAGAAAGGGATCAACGTTTTTGTATGAGGGAGAGCGGTATATAGAAACGATCGTCAACTGCTTGCCAAATCGAGTTATAAGGCAGTTTCCTTCTTGAAAGAGTGGTTCCTCAAACACTAAATCAATATGTTGTTTGTAATAAACAATTACTCCATCATTTTGCTTTAAATTTTTTAAAGTAGAGTACGATTGGAATCCTGATAGATTAGGAATAACATTAGTTTTTAATAACCAACATTCCGTGAGAACAATTATGTCACAATTCATTTTTAACCTATCCAGTAACAATATAAGTCCAGGGAGGTTACAATTAACGCTACGGATATTTTGCGTAAGTATAGTCAGACGTTTGTCAGGCGAAAAAGATATCACCTCATGACAGTCTTCAAGATCACAAACTGATACTTTTGAGACAGAGCAATTATCTATGTCGTTTGTTAAGCTATTTAAGTCACCAAAAATGATTCTCTATAGGAAATGGGACAAAGTAACAAATGGCAACCAGAAGTAAAGGTTAAATAAAAATAGTAAGCTAGTGAAGTAATACTCTTCAGCTCATAAAAAATGTTTAAGTGTGTGTAAAGATTCATGTTTAGTGTAGATTGGCAATAATTAAAGAAAGTTAATAAAAAAATTGAAGCATGCATAAACAATATATCAGAAATACAATATGACAAGATAGTTACCAAGATTAGTCACTCGTTAGAAATCAATTTTTCCACGTCAGATTCTGAAGTTATTCTGATTTGCGGATCATTGACCTTTTTTCGAAGGTACACTATCCCATTTGCAGTCCAGCAAAACTGGTAACCATGGCTCCGTTGGAAACCCCTGGCAAGATAAAAAAGCTTTTGTGCTTTGTATGTGAGGCATTCTCCAACGTAAACCGGCATCACAGGGCCATTTAGTTTAAAGTGAGAAGTATTAAGTTTCGCCTCCTTAGCCTTTAATTTATTGAAATTTTTAACTCCACTGATGACTTTTTCTTTAGTGAGAGTCGTGGTAAAATCCACAATGATTGGGTGGGACTTGTCTTTTGACTTAAGTCGGTAAATATCTTTTATCTTAGAGTTTTCGATATCCACTTTCAGTGACGTTCCCATATTGGCAACTAGGCTGCAAAGATCTTCCTTTGTCTCTTTATCGGTCTTGGGTATGTTTCTGATTTCAATACCCGTCGAACGAGATTTACGCTCAAATTGTTCCAACTTTTCTTCTAATAGTTGAATCTTTTTTTTATCATTTGCCCGTTCCACCTCTAACGTGGCAATACGTCCCAGGAACTCATCGTACTTACACGACATGAGCTCGACACTGTGCTTCAACTCTGAGTTTTGTACAATAATGCTACCGATCTTTTCCATTAACTCCTCAAATCGAAGTTCCTGCTTGCCAGAGAACGTTTTAAACGTAGACAAAGTCACAGGCGTGATGTTTCCTTCACCATCGAACTTCCTCTTTTTACGCTCCGTAGTATTTGCTATTAAGGAAAGATCAGGCGCAGACTTACATTGGTGTATTATTGCTTCCTGCGCCAGTACAGGCGCTAAGGTTTCAGTCGAAGACGTAGTTGACATTAGGGTTGATGCCGGTGGAGGTGTACGATTTATAGGCATGATTCTGTATAGCTCACCACGTAGTTACCAGGAGAACAGGTTTAAGGGGAGGTAGAGAACAAAATTTTGCTTGATTTTGAACAAATTTCGAAGAGACCAATAAAATCCAATTCGTTCCTTTTTCATCAACAGCATAATAAAGATCAATTAATGCGCCAAGCTAATTCGTCAAAAGTTGAACCACTCAAACACTGCCCGGTACCAGGGGCTCATGGAAACAGTGACAAGCAGTGTACATCAGCAATGACGTTAACAAAGGGGTGGAGCCAGACTGGCGAGTATTGTACCTTCTATTGGCTTCGTTAGTGAGCGGGACGCACGTTGTCCGAATGAGATGGCAGTATCCCGGCAGCGAGGTCTCGCGCAGCAGGGCGGAGCTTGTCTTTCCACAGGACAACACCGCGTTGCGTAGATCAACTCCTCACGATTATGCACTCCTATTTTTTTACGTCGAATTAAATTTTAAAAAATCTTTTTTATTAATTAAATTAAAACTTTGTGTCGTGCCAAAACACGTCTGCTCGTATTCGAGGTCCGAGGGGAGGGGGGAATCTAGACTAGATTAGCCATTAGTAATTTCATTACTACTTTAACTGTTAAGCAACTATAAAATTAAGAAATCGTTCAATTGATTCTTTCTTATTCACTAAAAGTTAAAGGAAGATCTAGTATCTTCCCTTAACTTTCAATTCACGTCAAAGCTATGAAGTTTTCTAACATTGTTGATATAGTTAACTGTTCGGGACGTTGGACGCCATCTATTGGCGAGTGCGGCGAACTAGCAATCGAGTGAACTCTGCACATCGTTCAACGTGGGAGTTGTTCGTTCTCTCGGTCATACTCAATCATTCGATTAAAACTTTGAATATGTATACTGTTCGATTCCGACACTCATTCGAAAGCCATGTTATAAAAACGTTGTACGTTAATAAATTCATTTTTTATCACAAGTAATAAAACGTTCATTGAAGAAGTCCTATTCCCGTCCCGTTGGATTACAAGAGGAGTAGGCCTAACATTTGGTCCTTCCGAGCCATATTACGGTCAATCTACCGGCGACCACGCAGCACAAACGAAGAACTTCACCGGAGGAGATTCAAGAGCAGGATTAGCGGCGGGCGCCGGCGTTCTGGTGATAAAACCCTTCCTATCCTCTCCTGTTTACTAATTTGCGTTAACCGGTGACATTTCTTGCGTTGCAGTCGTTTCGTTGCCAAGTGCTGCGCTGTGCGGGGACCGGTGCTGACAGGAAACTGTAAGTACTCTTGTCTTCTACAATTTGCCAAAATGAGTGATGATGATAGTCCCAAAATCTTACCAGATGAGCACCTCGTTAGCTTAAAAAAGCAGCGAGCAATGCTCAAAGGTCGTCTTACATTATTTGAAAAGTGGGTAGATAAATATCAAAAATTAGCATTAAATCCTTACACTAAGGCTGAACTGGAATTGCGAATCCAGTCCAGTTCCGTTATAAACCAAAGTTTTAACGATATTCAAGGTAAAATAGAAGAATTAGTAGAAGATTCAGAAAGCATGTCACAATTAAGTTATAGGGAATCGTTTGACGAGAAATACTTTTCTGTAATGGCTGCCGCGAAGTGTTTGCTAGATGCAAATAGTAGTGAGCATCAAATAACTAACGATAATATGGTCAAATCTCCGAGTCTTGCGTCCATTAAGTTGCCAGAAATTAAATTACCTGCCTTTGACGGTTCATATAACCAATGGTTAGAATATAGAAATTCGTATGTGACAATGATTCACAACCGGAGGGATTTAAATGAAATACAAAAATTTCATTATTTAAAATCTTCCCTCAGTGGCAGTGCATTGCAAGTAATAAACGCTTTAGAATTCACGGCTCCTAATTACCATCACGCATGGGATTTACTTGAAACGCGCTATCATAATGATCGGTTATTAGTAAAAAATCTCGTAAAATCCTTATTTAACGTTCCGTCGCTACAAACTGAATCCCACGTGCAAATCAGAAAGTTAATAGATTCAACTTTGCGTAATTTACGTGCTCTCAAATCGTTAAATGAGTCCACGGATTACTGGGATACGTTAGTTATATACCTAGTTGTCTCTAAACTTGATCCAGCTACAGAGCGCGAGTGGGAAGTTCATAGTGGTACACTGATTACAAGGCAGAGTGACAGTGCAACGAAAACAAAAATTAAATTAGACGATTTACTTAATTTCCTAAGAAACCGAGCTGATATGCTGGAAATGATAACTTCAAAGAAACAAAATAATAATGAGTCGAAGCTAAATTCAAATAAAAAACCTTCTACCTCCAAATCAAACTCGTCGTCACATACTCATTCATACGTTACCGCCACGCAGAGAAATAAACCGAACACGAATAACATTAACAAACGTGAATGTGTCCAATGCGGTGCGGAACACTTTTTGTTTACATGTGCTCAGTTCTTAAATATGTCTGTGCAAGAAAGGTGTACAATTGTACGGGATAAAAAGATATGCCAGAATTGTTTACGATTCCGCCATTCGGTGGATGAATGTACATTTGGCCTTTGCAAAATATGCAATGAAAAACATAATACGTTACTGCATACTAACACTCCTGCTAAGGAAAGTATAGGTATGTGTGCGTCCACGTTAAGTCCGCGCCCCGAGTCAAACATCGTAAACGAATCAGCTGACGCGCAAGTACATCCCGAGCGAAACGTACTTATGTGCAATGCCGCGGTACGACCCGTTTTGTTATCGACGGCACTGATTAATGTCCTTGACTCAAACAATAAATATCACACAGTCAAAGCACTTCTGGACAACGGTAGTCAGAACTGTTTTATGATTGAATCGTTATGTAATCGTTTAAATTTACCCGTAATTCAGTCCGTTATTAATATATCTGGTGTAGGGCAAAGCGTTTCAAAATGTTCTCACACTTGCAGAATAAATATTCGTTCAAAGGTCAATGACTTTAACATTGACGTTCAGTGTTTAGTCTTACCGAAGATTACATCACAGTTACCCTCGATAGATGTTTGCCGCGAGTCGATGTGTATACCTACCCACATTACGCTCGCGGATCCTACGTTTGATGTCCCGTCCGATATTGACATACTTATAGGTGCTGATATATTTTGGGACTTGTTAAATAAAAATAAATTAAAGCTCAGTTGTGGTCCAACCCTATACGATTCGAAATTGGGATGGATAATGTCGGGCCCAATTTATTATAAACAATCGTTTAAAATTGACAAAGCTCAGTGTAACCTCGTCCAAATTGATTCACAATTACGAAAGTTTTGGGAATTAGAGGAGCTAACGGACTTACCTACTGTTTTATCTAAAGAAGATCGGTACTGTGAAACGTTATTTACAGAAACTACACAACGCGATGAACATGGCAGATTCTCTGTAGTTATTCCTCTCCGTGAATCTAGCGATGGTTTAGGTGACTCGTACACTAATGCTAAAAATCGTTTTTTATCTTTAGAAAGGAAGCTAGATCGTTCGCCTCAATATAAAAAATTATATTCTGAATTTATGAGTGAGTACGAAGCACTCGGACATATGTCTGCGGTATTAAATGTCGAAAAAATACTAAGTGAACCGCATTATATTTTACCTCACCATGGCGTTTACAGAGGAATAGTATTACGACTAAATTACGCGTCGTATTTGACGCGAGCGCCAAAACATCTTGTAACAAATCTTTAAATGACATACAGTATATAGGTCCACCACTTCAAAACGATATTTTATCAATTTTACTAAGATTCAGACAATATAAATACGTAGTTTGCGCCGACGTAGAAAAAATGTACCGGCAAATATTAGTTGCAGAAGACCAACACAATTTACAACTAATATTATGGAGGCAACATCGCGACTTGCCGTTGCAATTATATCGTTTGAAAACCGTTACTTATGGCACTGCGTCGGCTCCTTTTTTAAGTATGCGTTGCTTAAAACAATTAGCACAGGAATGTGATAACGATTCCATTGCTAGAATAATTAACGAGGACTTCTACGTAGACGATCTGATTACCGGTCATGATGACTTGAACGCGCTTACCGAGATATGCAACAAGATCGCTGCGATATTAAGTCAAGGTTGTTTTCCGCTCCATAAATGGACTTTTAGTCATAAAGTTGCCCCTGAGAACACTAAAGATTTGAACATAGGTGAACATCAGCTATCAAAAACTTTAGGCTTAGGTTGGTCTACGGAAAGTGATGAATTTCACATCTGAATTCACACAGCGTGATTCAATTGTTACGAAGCGTATAATGTTGTCAATAATTTCACAGGTGTACGATCCGCTAGGTTTGTTGGCTCCCGCCATTATTATTGTTAAATCGTTATTGCAAAAATTGTGGCTTCAAAAGTTAGATTGGGACGAACCAGTTCCCGAAGACATTGCAAATAAATGGTGTAAATTCGTTTCTGATTTAAAATATTTATCCGATATAAAAATACCTCGTTATGTAACAAATACAAACTCGAGTTATAAAGAATTGCACATATTCACCGACGCGTCGCAAAATGCCTACGGTGCATGTGCCTATATCCGTTCGTGTCATGATAACGATGATCAAACTATACCTATATCTGTGCATTTATTGTGTGCAAAAGGTAAGCTAGCACCTATAAAGACCAAAAGCATTCCTAGGCTTGAACTATGTGGTGCACTACTAGGTGCAAAGCTATACGATAAAATAAAAAAGTCGTTACGGTTAACGTTTGATAAGGTTTATTTTTGGACGGATTCGACAATAGTTCAAGGTTGGCTACGTATGTCCCCACACTTACTTAAAACATTTGTGCAAAACCGTGCTGTACAAATTAACGAATTAACAAATGATACTATTTGGCGACATGTCAGGGGCACGGAAAACTCCGCTGACCTTATTACAAGAGGCGCAACTCTTGAGTCGTTAAAGTACGACAACAATAGTACGTGGTGGTGCGGGCCTGCGTTCTTGAAGGATCCAAGCGTTACATGGTCTAATCACAATGAAGAACTTAAACCTATCGTATTACCGGAACTCAAACCTTTGCACACATTGAATTTAACATCTAGTAAAATTCTACCACTATTCGACCTGGAACGCTTCTCGTCCTTTATTCGTTTACAAAGAGTGTGTGCGTATGTATTGCGCTTTATAGACAACATGCGTGCGTCGACTCGCGGCGGCATTCAACACCGCAAAACCGGTTCGTTATCAGTAGACGAACTACAAAATTCACTTAATATTTTAGTACATTTTGTGCAATTAGAATCGTTTAGTAATGAATATAACTTGGGCACTTAAAGAAAAGATCTGTAAATGGCGTCCGCGCGCATGCGTTCTCGCTCACTCTCTATCGCTGTCTATACTCACACAGTGAAGTAAGAGCTGCAAAAAAATAACAATCAGTCAGGATTCGCTTTCCAAGCTACTTTGACGCACTCCGAGTTATCGTTACTTTCGTTCCGCTAAAGTCTCTGTTATTTTGTTGATATTATTGTTTTTGTTGAGTTTAATTGTTATTTGTTTGCGTTACGTTTGATTGTTATTTATTTTTGTTAAGTTTTTAGTACTAACGTTGACATTTTATTATTTTATCATTTGGTTTGTGATTGAACAATGGCTTCACGAAAACGTGGAAAGATTCTACACAGTGATGCGCGTGAAATTGTTTACAACGTGATAAAATACTTTGAAGAAGAGAAGAACTTGGAGCGCTACCATCCGCTCAAGTACAGCGCTGCACGCGCAGCGATGGCGACTAATTTATCGATGTCTACTATATCGAAAATTAAGAGAGAAGGTAATTACCAATAAACTATCAGTTTGTGCTTAGCTCTGTTCTGTCTATAATATGTTTTTTCAGTTAAATTTACCATCTATATCACCCAGATGTGACATTTTTTGTTTTTGCTTCGCTGTTATTAGTAACAAAGTTAAGTTAACTTCTATAAAGTGTTAAGTTCTTTGAAGTTAACTTCCATACTAAAACATACTATTAAACTGATACTAAAAGTATCCAAGAAACTCGGATAGCATGCTTATTGTCATCAAAACTTAAATAAACTTAGGATAACGCAAACAAAAATCGACCTTTCATCATATTGATAGCCTGGGCGACTCAGTACCCAAGGTGCATTATCATAGTAATTTATTCTTCTAACCTAATAATCTCTGGACTCTATAGTACCCACGAAGAGCTATAGCAGAGAAAGGTATATTTTAATGACTTCACGCTATAAAAGAGCGTCCAGCATATTTTAGCATGTTTCAGTTCATAAAAACCCTAATTAAAATAAAGCCATCATATTACTATTCTATTATAATATTTTACTATTATTTCAGGTAAACTTGCAAAACAAACCAACACTAAAATCCGTACGCCGAGTAAGGGTAGAAAAGGCAAAAACAATACGCGTGTCCCCATGGATAACTTCAGTTTATGTGCCATTAGAAATATTGTGGCCTCAATATATGACGTTCGAAAGGAGGTACCTACGCTGAACAAGATTATGGCATCAGCAAAAGCTGATTTAAACTATACAGGCTCCAAAACGACGTTAAGAAAGATTTTAAAAGAAAAGCTCGGATTTCGATTTAAAAAATGTCGCCAGAACCGAATGGTGCTCATAGAGCGCGATAATATAAAAGCCTGGCGAGTGAAATATTTACGCCGCCTCCGACAAAATGATGCCATGGGTGCGGAAAAAAAGAAAGTTGTATACATGGATGAGTCGTGGATCCATGCTCATTATACTGTCAGCAAGTGCTGGCAGTCATCCACCAACGAAGGCATTCGAAAAAATGATAGTCCTGGACAAAGGTGGGTGATGGTTCATGCCGGCTCAGAGGATGGGTTTGTGGAGGGTGCAGGATTATTATTCAAAGCAAAATCAAAAAAAGGCGACTACCATGACGAGATGGATGGTAATAACTTTACAAAATATTTGAACGAAAAACTTATACCAAATCTGCCTCAAAACTCCATTCTCGTCATGGATAATGCATCTTACCACAGCATGCAGTTGGCTAAAGCGCCAACGACTGCAACCCGCAAAGCGGATATAAAGAAATGGATGCACGAGCACGGTGTGGCATTCGAAGAAGACTGGACTAAAGCAGAGCTGCTCGTGCATCTAAAACACCATCGCCCCGAAAAAAGTATGTGGTAGACGAACTTCTACGTGAGCATGGCCATGAAGTTCTCAGACTCCCTCCTTACAACTGCGACCTGAACCCCATAGAACATGTTTGGAATTTAATAAAACAACGGGTCGCAGATAAAAATGTGGAGCAACACGAAAATAAAATTGAGGACTTGACAAAAGAGGCCATAGCTTCAATTACACAAGACGAATGGAAGAAACAAATAAATCACATAAAGAAAGTCGAAGAAGCATACTGGAATCGCGATGTAGGCAGGGAGAGTGAACTAGAGGATTTCATTATCAGTGTGGGCATGAATAGCGACACCGAAGATGAAAGTGACGAATGTGACGACCAAGACTGTGAAAGTGACCAGTCCATGGATGATTATAACGAATTAATGGAGGGGATTGAACCAATAATGGGTTCAGATGATCCAAATATTGCTGGGCCAAGCGGTTTATAAAACCTTTTTCTCAGATATTTTATCAGGTATTTTTATAATTAATAAAGACAAATTTTAAAATCCAGTATTTTATGTACCTTTGCTCCTTACTTAGTAATATTATTTTTACTATTATTGGCTAAAAGAATAATTTAATATTAGTAATATAATTATATAATATTTGACAAACTATATTACAATTATATAATAGAATATTAGCTAAAAAAAATAATTAACTGTATAACAACACACTCAAGAAAGTGATTTAATTTAGTTTCGTTTCGTGAGTAACTGTATAGTTGGTGGAGGTATAATTATGTAAACAATCACAGTAGTCGAATGAAAATAACTAGCTACAAAAATATCTCTTTTTATTCGACCAAGTAACTGGTTATGTTACGTTTCTTGAAAAAGGCGTAACGACCCATAGAACCAAACTTGTTTTGTAAACCGTACCATAAGTAGCCGCCGCCATTTTCAGATCTTTTCTTTAACTGCGCGAGTTATACAACAATCTTAAAAACAATTTATCGTTAAAATCTAAAAAGTCCAATCATAAAATAGCTGGGTTAAATATATTCATTGATAAGTCGAATATTATTCGTGTGGGGGGTAGATTGTGTAACTCGACTGAGTTCAGTTATGACAAAAAACATCCGATATTATTAAGTGGTAAGCATCGATTTACGAGATTACTGTGTGAATATGAGCATAGACGGCTACTTCACGCAGGACCTCAACTGCTAGTATACACCATGCGAGAAACCTGGTGGGTATTAGGAGCTAGAAATTTAGCCAGGCAAATCGTACATAACTGCGTCACATGTACGCGCATGAAAGGGAAGTCGGTGACTCCGATAATGGGTAACTTACCATCCGAAAGATTAGAGTCAAGCTTTCCGTTTATGCAGTGTGGCGTAGATTACGCGGGACCATTGCTTATATTGGACCGCAAAGGCAGAGGAGCTAAATTGATAAAGGCATATATTTGTTTATTTGTTTGTTTAACGACTCGAGCGTTACATTTAGAATTAGTTGGCAGCTTAAGCACACAAGATTACATTTTAGCTTTAAAACGTTTTGTGTCACGACGTGGAAAGCCATAGCAGATATTTTCAGATAATGGTAAAAACTTTGTCGGTGCTGAAAGGGAATTAGCTGTCATTTTTGAACATGTAAATGATATTTCGGACTTTGCTAGTAATAACCAAATTCGTTTAAATTTCATTCCACCCTACAGTCCTCATTTTGGCGGGTTGTGGGAGGCAGGAGTCAAGTCCTGTAAGTACCACCTGCGGCGGGTACTGGGTGGTGCGAGGCTGACACGTGAGGAATTGGAAACAGTCTTAACGCAAATTGAATCAGTCCTTAACTCCCGTCCTTTGTCCCCTCTCTCCTCTGACCCCGATGATTATCTCCCTCTGACTCCAGCTCACTTCTTGATCGGCCGTCCGCTGACTGCGCCAGCCTGCGCAGACCTGACTGAGATCCTGCCTGCACGACTGGGACGCTACGACCGGGTGGAGCAGCTCAGGCAACATTTTTGGCAACGTTGGTCAAAAGAATATATCTCAGAACTTCAACAACGCACTAAATGGCAAATCGGCGGCGAAACCATTATACCGAATAGCTTAGTACTAATTAAAGAAGATAATTTGCCCCCGTTTAAATGGAAACTGGGACGAATCATGCAAGTATTCCCAGGAAAAGATGGTGTCTCCCGCGTAGCTGAAATACGAACAGCAGCTGGCAACATTCGTCGTTCATTTGCGAAGATCTGCCCGTTACCCGTGCATTAGCCAAGCTGCCACCACATCGAGTTACCTACATTGGAAGTTTGGTTCCGGATACTTCCAAGGCGGCCGGCATGTTCGGGACGTTGGACGCCATCTATTGGCGAGTGCGGCGAACTAGCAATCGAGTGAACTCTGCACATCGTTCAACGTGGGAGTTGTTCGTTCTCTCGGTCATACTCAATCATTCGTTTAAAACTTTGAATATGTATACTGTTCGATTCCGACACTCATTCGAAAGCCATGTTATAAAAACGTTGTACGTTAATAAATTCATTTTTTATCACAAGTAAGAAAACGTTCATTGAAGAAGTCCTATTCCCGTCCCGTTGGATTACAAGAGGAGTAGGCCTAACATTAACTGTTCATCACTCTAAAGTATTTCGCCTTTCTATCAGAATAACCTGGTATTTTTTAAAGCATATCTTTACAGGACATCAATTTCAAACATTGTAGTGTTGATAAATTCTAAAATACCTACTGATGATTATACGGTAGTAACAATCACTTTAAAAACGCCACGTTTTTGTAGAAAACAAAATTTGACATCATGGTTATGAATATCATATAATAAAAAAATCGTTTTTGATGATGTCTTCTTGTAAAGAGCGATTTCTAGACAGTTTGCATCTATCACGACGATATTAAGGGCTTAATATTTATACTGTCAAATGTGCGTTTGTGCTACCTAGGTTCGCTGCTGCGTGCGTGCGGCTTCTGCATACTTGAGCTTACCACGTGTGATACATCCCTAAACTCCCCTCATCCAGCTTGCTTATCACGTTGTCTGCCAGACAGCGTACACAATAGAATATGTGTTATTGGCGGTCGCCGATGACCGATGGTAGTCAATGCTTTACAGGAATGTATTTATAGTAGGAATATTTATCTTTTTTGCACATGGGAAGTCATCAAATGACCTCTCCCGCTTTGGGCGGAGCGGGAAGGGCGTGTCAGACTTTTACTGACTAAAATCCATCCGTGCTTCTTCACTTGTCCGTGCGCCAGGGCCACGGGTTACTCTTACCCAGGAAACAGCGGTGTTTGTGGACCCCGTCACGATATGCTGACACCTTCTTGAGGCGCGCGTGATACACGACGCGCCGTCGACCTGGGCTTGGTCCTTGCCGGGCGGCGAGCTGCCCACTGCTCGCCGTCTAATAAATGACCCATAGACCTGAATTAAGCTTATAAAATTCTTCAACATAATACTATTTTTTACCTTCACGTCTTCATCGGCGCTGACTCAAAATGTGTCCTTTTATTTTCAATGTCTGGACTTGAAAAAAGACGATGATCCCTGACTTTGTTTCGGATATTTCTTCTCAGAGGTAGTCAGTTAGGAAATGCCGGCATCATCTAGTTTAAAAAAAAATAACGACGTGTAAAAGTGATCAGTGATCCTACTTGCTTAATAAAGGATTTCATTTCATTTCATTACTGCTGCTACTGTATGTACTGTATCTACTGAATGTAGTTCAAGCTCAAAGCTCCTAACAGCTCCTAGCCTCCATGCAGGCTATTCAAAGCTCCTAACTTGAACTACATTATAAAGTCAAGAACTCATCCGCGACCTGCACGAGCCCATTCAACGGTTCAACATCGCTTGTTAATATTGATATGAAGCTCAAATTAATATGTATGTGCGGGACGCGATACAATCGAACGCCACTGTATAAAGTAGTTTCAATAACTGTACTAGGTACTATCAGTGAATGATAATCGTAGAACGAACGCAGGTGTTCTGTATTTTATTGGGTTTCATGTACACCGCTGCAGTGCCGATCTTCAAAACGCACTGTAGTAAACTGTCTTAGGATTCATTGTACATCCATCGTTCGGTAAAAGGCATGAGAAAAGAAAATAAAACAGATTTTATGGTTTTATGTCTTATCGTCCTACTTATTGACAAACTTCATGGTAAAGAAAATCAAATCAAAATGAAAAACAAATATTTCAGATATATTATCCATAAAAAAGGTCACTAGTGTAGATATTTCAAATAAACTAATTACAGGCACTTTTGAATTCTCAAAGGGCCAGTCAGTCAAAAAGAAACATGCCATACCTACATCTGACTATCGATAGATGGTCTGCTGTTAAAGAAATTTCCATTTTTTTAACATATTTTTAAGAAAATATTGCATATAGTCATCTTGCTCAGTTAAAAGATTAGCCAATTTGATGCATATTCTCTGTAAGTTATCCTATTAAAACTGTTTGGAAGTAAATTCATAGTACAAACACCACACCACCAGCCATCTCTCGACATCACCTAACACATCATTGAAAAGGGAGCTCTTACATTCAATTTTATCTTGAAACGCACAGAATGACATCCGGTCGGTCCCCAAACACATTACTCTTGTCATTTCCCACTTTCATCACTATTACATGTATCAACATCCTTAAACTTCAAAATTTGATTTCCATTCCCTCAAAATTCTGTCACTCCTCAATATCCGGGAATGAATCGAATCCTCTGTCGAATATGAGGCATAACCGAACTGTATAGACGGGCGTTTTTATTTAGGTCTGTACTTATTTAGCATGTTATTTACATTGGTTTTAGTTAGAAAGTCTATTGCGACTGGAAGTTCCCTTCGAGGTTTTACAAAGTATTATTCGGTAGATTTACTCTGAAACCCAACCTTTTAGCCTGAATTCTGATTCCTAATTGAACTCAACTAATGGCCAATACTTTGCAAAATATATTTTTAGATAAATTTTTGAATAAAGAAACACTGCTAAAGTAACAATTAATAAAAAAAAAAACAAATTTTGTACAAATTTAACCCCTGTTTTTTTTTATTTTTAACCACAACATCGGCTGCCGGCAGAAGTTACAACCCACCAGACAAAGTCTTGGCGCCAAGCGATTCGTCGTGTTCCGGCATGATGTCTGGTGAAGCCGTACGGAAACGAGTCTGAGCAGTTGTGTTGCGATGTGTGCCGGGTACGATGCGCCAAATCTTGGTGTGTCGGGTGTTTGGTCGTGGAGGGTCTCCATATCAATCCCCTCTGGCGCAGCATTGTTGTCGTGTTTTTGGGTTTAACATTGCATCACCTTTTTTTTTTCACTCAACTGCCGTCTGCCGTCTTCCTTCCTATTCGATAATTTTTTTTTTGGACTGAATCTTAATAAACTAGCGAGCTTGACCATCAACGATTGCATCACGACCAGGCGGGATTGCGGTCAAGCACTTTATAATTCTGAAAAAAAGCGACCTATGATAAAACCGCTATTAGTGATTATAGTGAATACCAAGTTTTCTAAGTTAAAAAGTAAACTGTATCAGCAAATATAGTACATGCCGACTGATGATGAATGTTCTAACAACATCGGCTGCTGGCAGAAGTTACCACCCACCAGACCAATTCTTGCCACCAAGCGATTCGTCGTGTTCGCCGTGTGTGCCGGCGTGTGCCGGCATGATAAGCACTTAGGAAGTGTCGATGGGTGGGCGTTTTGGGGGACTGTCTTATGTAATATTGACGTTCAAAAACTGCTGATTCTCAGCCTAGTTTGAATAAATGACTTTTGATTTTGTTTTTTTTTTTTTTTGATATGTGGTGAAGCCATACGGAGGACGAGTCTGAGCAGTTGTGTTACGATGTGTGCCGGGTACAATGCGCCAATTGTTGTTGAGCGGGATCCGATGCACGGTATTCTGCTGGTCGACTGCAGGTAGTTGGGGTCCCAAGTAGTATGCCAGCTACTAAAGAAAGGCTGCACCGCGAACTGCTAAAAATCCCAGGGTTCCCCTCATCATGCCGGTTGGCGACCGGATGATGATGAATGTTCTAACTACATTGAAGAAGTTGTAGATTGAACAAAAAAAAAAACGTAACGTCACATAATATCAACAAAACATGACCGAGGCAATTGCTACCAGTAACCGAATTAAAAAAATATATACGTAGACAGTTGACAAGCATAAGCCCACGCCTCCGACACCAGTACTACATAATCTAATTTCCATTTAATCTAAAGAAACTTCCAACATCACATATTCATATCAAACATTCATGAGTATATTCAATTTTATCAAGTAGAAATTCTTTTAGGTCATATTTCTAACAAACAACGGTTAGTTGTAGCTTGACTAATATCAGGTCAAATGTCATTAGGTTACAGGTAACATACGACCTGAATATTTTGATTGCATATTACGTAAGCAGATTACATAATGTATGTAGATATTGATGATAATATGACTGTATTACTTATTATCTGTAATAAATTAACGATGAGGCAAATGCCATTTAGTTTTAAGTTATGTAAATTATATAATAAAATAGCCGACTCGGCAGACGTCAGTCGTCCTGCTCGGCTGAGCCGGCACAACCGACAACCCGCAACCCGGCAACCCTCGAGCCGGATCAAATTATATTTTCAATTTCCATCCAAATTTCATCTAAATCGATCCAGCCGTTTAGAATTAATTAGGAGGCATACACACATACAGAAGATATTTTTATGGAGTTGTATATACACATAGATAGGAACAAATAGTTTTATAGATCAAAACAATCATTTTCATATTCACAAGAAAAAAAATGGTTTTCAAAATCATATACGACACCATATTTGTACTGTATGCGTTTTATCATTAACCAGAGACAACACTGTCACTGTCAGACAGCACTGTTTCGAACGCACCACGTCGGTCATTCTTAAGAGAGCCACGGGCGAGAGTGGACTTGTCGGTGGTCTGTCCGTTAAGTTCGTGTGCGAGCCTGTGATATTCAACGAAGTAAAGGTTTTACAATATTGTTTGCTGGATGAATATAAAGTTATATCCTGCTCGACTACAATTTTCAACTCCAAACTCTCGACCCCTCCAAACTCATTTCAAAAACAATAAAAACTTCCCGGCTACCTACCAATCGCACGTCTGTTAGCACTCGTAGCATTCCGTCACTCATTCGTCACGAAGTCACGCCAACATCGATCGTTCATGACAGCCCAATCAGAAGCCTAACCGACGGGAAAAACACGAGGGTTCCCATCATGCTGCCTAATCTAATACTAGGGTACCATCAGCTAGAGATGTTAGCAAGGTAAATTTAGGGGAGTGGCTGCAGCCAATATCGGAGTTAATGTGGTTGACGGAACCCTAATTTGACGGAACGGAGTAACTGCCTCTGGTCTCGAACCCTACTGTGTTTATTTTCCTTTTTTAGGGCTTAGACAGAGGGTGCCAACAGGATTATGTTAACATACGTTGCTTGTTTGTTTTGTGACCGTATAAAAGAAAGGCATCGCAGTAACGGCAGCTGGCTGTCTGTTGAAAGATACAGAAGCTGTTCTAGCATAAATTATTTGAAATCCAAAAGTAACTTCATACAGGCATTTTTACACGTCAATCAAATTTTAAAAACTAGATGTAATTTGCGTACCCTATCTCTAAGAAGAAAGAATACCTAAAGCAAACTGAGAGATTACAGTCTTTTTTTGTGATCCAGACGGTAAGATCATGGTAAGCTAAGATTACCTTAGCTTACCATGATCTTTTGCAACTAACCTTATTGCATATCATGCATATGTCTCTACAGCTCTTCTTTACGGCATAATGTTTTGGGGCATCGCTACCAACAGAGAAAGGGCATTTAAAGCTCAAAATCAATGTCTCGGTCCATATGCTTCTTAAAAACCGCCGACAGCTGCAATCCATATTATGGCAATTTAAAAGTACTTCAATATTTGTTAAGGAGAACGTCTCTAAATTCGAAACACTTAATACTAGACGTCACCAAAGCACACTAAAGACAAAAAACACAGAGCTGCATTTTTTTCAAAATGCAGCGCTGTGTTTTGCTATGTTTTGTTATGCATGGGTCCAACAATCCATCCATACTAATATTATAAATGCGAAAGTAACTCTGTCTGTCTGTCTGTCCGTTACGCTTTCCTGCTTAAACCTCTCAAACGATTTTGATGAAATACCTTTTATTGGGAAAAAAATGATGTTCCCGAGTTATATATATTATATAATCGAATTCCATGCGGGCGAAAGCTAGTTTTTAATAAACTACCAAAACCTTTAAAAAGTATGACTAACATAAATCATTCTAAATCACAACTTAAGAATTCTTGATTGATAAGGCTTACTATTCAATCAATGAGTTTTTACTTTTTAGATGATAAGAGTATAAAATAAGAAAATATGTATAACAAATATGTAAAATACTTTGACTTTGACTAAGGTCATGGTGAAAACCAGGTAGACGGGTGTCTGAAATGGACAAACTCTTTTAAGGAAAAACACAGGCTGTAAGGAATTTTGCAGTCAATCTACGTTTGTCAATAATCATGAATCAAAGAAAAGTACCAAACAAGGAAAAACGAAACCACCAAAATTGACTAAAGAAATTATTTATACCTCGTATGAATAAGATTTATAGCCAATTGTGGCTTTCAAGATAGCCGATTTTATTGATGTTTTCATTATTCGCTGCTTACTGAACAGGATTATTTTCTAATAAAACGATCTCCTTTACAAACTTCTATTGGATCCTCTAAGGGTTCTAATACAATTTAATAGCCTTTGTGTAAAAGGGCTTTGTAGTGAAATATTAGAACGCGTACCACCCTGCCTACCTGACTTGGCTCTTTTTGTTGAAATTTTCGAAAAATATTAGGTATATAAGTTCAAATTCGTTATAACTCACTCCCTATATATAGGCTGTACCAAAAGTCGACGTCAATCCAGAATCGAGTAATAAGCCAGTTCAAAATAAATGAACAGATAAAAAAAAATTAACTCAAAGTAGGTAGTTACTTGCCAAACAACTCGCATTGTTACATTTTTTTTTTTTATAGTTAGTCAAAGTTAGGCAATGTCCTTTTTGAATATTTATATGGTTGAGTAAAAAGTGTCTTTTCCTTCCAAACTATTGCTATTGACTTTCTATTTCTGGCAAGGGCTTACAGGAATATTATTCAGGAACGTATAACAAAATAGCAATTTACAAATATAAAGTTTGTCGCACAAGGAGTGAAATCACTGTCACAGAATGCAGGTTTACTCCATTTTTTAATTTAAATACTGATAACTAATGTAATTTTTTTTTTTTTTGAGGATGGAAAAGCATTAAATTACCTCTTCCGCTGTGGTCGGAGTGGAAGAGCGAGAATGTCAGACTTTTACTTACTAAAACCTCTCCGTGTTTCTTTACTTGCCTGTGCACCAGGCCACGTATCTCTTCTCGAATAACCTGCGGCCCTGACAGGCACTGGTCTTCGTGAACCTCATCACGAAGTGCTAACATCTCTTTGAGACGCACGTGGGACAACATGCCGTCGAACCGGGCCTGGTCCATACCGAGCGGTGAGCTGATGTCTTGTCCCATAACCCAATTCTGGCTTGACATTGACTTCTTTAAGTCTATTCTTCTGAGATCATCAAAAAAGCAAACTTTTAAAAATATCAAGAGTGTTCTCTATTATTTCTTTCTTTAATTAGGGCTTAACCGCAATCCCGCCTGATGGTAAGCAGTGATGTAATTGTTGATGGTAATTTGCGCTAGTTTATTAACAGCCCTAGATTCACTCTAGCTTAGAAGACACTTAAATTTTAGTTAAATTGTTTGAAACACCGCCGCTAGCAAAATATTCCAGTTCCTCAATGTACGCGGTACAAAAGACGAGGGGAAACGCTTCTTTCGTATTGTATGTAGTGGTGTTAACATCGTAAGGATCGCCGTACGACGGGTCGTCCGATGATGGAACGAAAAAGGGGGAATTGAGTTTCAAAATTCATCTATGGAACACCGACAGTATAACTTCCCTTCGACAGTGCTCCAGGCTTTGGAGACCGTTTTGAAATTTGCTAATTTAATCATAAAGGATTTTCCTACGAATAAGAAACCTAGGATCACTATAACTGTTAACACTAGATATGGTAGTTATGGCAATATTACAAGTACGATGATGATAATAATATATGTAAACATATAGGGTAACTTCTAATTATACGCTCGTAACGTGATGCGAGAGGTCAGTGAATCGTCAACCAATGGCAATCATCACCCCTCCCGCACCGCGCAGTTACCTCAGGAAACGTCTTAATCGCGGTCGGCCTGGGCCTGTAGCCAATGTAACATCGCTTCGTAGCGAAGCGAAATCGAATACCAAACCAACCAATGGCGGGAACAATTGACCACATGATTAATCGCGTCGCGTGGTCTATCGTTCCCGCTATTGGTTGGTTTGGTATTCGCTTCGCTGAAGCGATGTTACTGTAGTGAATAATACTTAGACTCACGATTGTGTTCATACATAGGTATTACACAACTTTCTGAAAGGTTTATCTTTTTTCAATTTATCATAAGCTTGACCCCAATACACTATTGAGTATATAATAAGAATGGCCAACTGTAATTTAATTTAGTTACCCTTTACAAACGAAACTAATCCACTTTTACCATGCACTATTATTTTTCATTCATTTAACAAACACACAGACCGCGAGCGAGGTTCGATCGGAGTGATTGGGGCATTGCACTAGGTAAATTAAAAAAAAATCTTTGGGAAAGTTGCTTGTTATGATGAGTCGTTTTGCATTTTTCTTTGTGTTAAGTCTTCATCAGCGTATATGAGTCCACTGTTGGATGTAGGCCTCTCTTTGTGTAGGTACGCCATTCAACTCAATTTTTGGCATCCAGCTTCTACTAGACATCCAGCTCCTAGCAGACATCAAGCACGATCCACTAATTACCGTAATAATTAAACTTTTTTACATAAAACAACCAACTTAAAAAAAAAATAAACACAACAAAGTGAAAAGTAACTAATTTCGGAAGTCGGTGGCAAAAACGAATATAGGTACAGACGACAGCACATTAAGCTACTACAATCTGTCACTTTTCTTTGTTATATCTTCAACTTTATAGCTATAGCATTAAGGCTAATATCTGACGGTTTCGGGTAGCTTGACTTGTTGTCGTCCGTACATGTCATGGTCATGGTGTACATGGTGTACTTGGTTTTTGTAATATTTAAAGAACCAGAAAATAAAAAAAAAATGAAGAGAGAGAGAGAGAGAGAGAGAGAGAGAGAGAGAGATTAGACATTTGCCCCTACTGCCATTTTCTTAAAGTAATTTTAATTTAAGTTCAGTGCCTCTTTTCCTTTCTATTACATTATGAAAAGGACGGAGGATAAATATGATGACGTCAGCGATGGCGGAGCAATAAAGTCGTCACCATATTGGTGTGGTAAGTAAGAGCTCCATTTCATAGGTGAGTTCTGAATTAAATCACGAAGTGTAAATATACCCTCCAATCTTGGCAATAACAATTTAAGTAGGCAAAGCGACAGTTTCATCCCGGAGAAGCGCCCTGGTCCGCGCCTCAAAGCAAAGTCTGTCAACAATCCCCACTTTCCAAAACGACTCTATTCAGGTGCCGACATTACAAGATAATATAATGTTTGCCCCACTACTATGTAAGTCAAATGAGCAACTCATTAAAATGTTATTGTTATCCGCGACAAATACAGGGTTCGGCACTCGAAGTGTTACTAATTTTACGTTGCTATAGCAATTAAACTGTTTACAATATAGCGCCCATTTTTTCACATTCCTTAGTGTATGGTATTGTTAATAAACTTACAACAGCCTACTATTTTTCGTCGTTGTTAAGAGGGGGTATAAAGGTAAATTGTTGATTTTAGATTTGATTTTTACAGTCCATAATAAGCTACAAATTATTTGGTTTTTCAAATATAGATATTACATTATATTTGAGAGAGACTGGTCTGAGTGAAAACATGAAATTATAATATTTTCTCGATAGAAAAAAATCACAAAGTTGCATCTAGTTTTCAACTAAATTCAATTTATTTTCAAAATTATGCCTATTATTGAGTCAATATTTTAATGCACAATATAAAATTATATTACCGAGGGACTGTATTAGGGATTTCATAAAATATTGTATATTTTACGAGTAATTATAAAAAACTGGTTTGCCGCTTACTACGTTCTTATTCCGCGCAGAACACTCTCGTTCTGTTTCGCCTGGTACATGCGTTACAAGCATGTTTTGTTTCATTGATCAGTTGCGATCGCTCCGTTGAGACGAGAGGACTGTGCTTCTGTGCTCCGTACCCGTGAAAATACTTTGACGAAATTATGGCAAACAAAAAAAATCAAAAAACCGCTCTAAAAGAGAAAATAAGGAATTAAAACGTCAACTCATGGCTAATTGTCAAAGTTTTGTTTATTAATTTTAATTTATAATGTAGTTGTAGGTTTTAATACGCACTGGAGTAATGGTGGCCAAATAGTATATGCAAAATAAATCGATACCCTGACCATTCGCTTGTTGAGGGGAGTTTACTTTGCGGTTTGTTTGGTTTATATGTGCTCAACTACAAAAAAATATATTTTATACTAAGTATTTGTATGAATTCGAATTATTTTTGATGTATAAATATGAACGAATAGACATAAACGGAGCCATAGTACGCTATATAGATAAAAGGAAAAAAGTAGAAGATTTTCATAAAAATACTACTAAATTAATTTGAATAAAAATACAAGTATATGAAATTAATTATTTGAAACGTTTTTAGTGAGATAACCCCTATATTAAGGTAGCCATGACACTTTTTTAAAGACGTTTGATTGCAAGCGACTTTGACAGTTCTATTTTCCCGTTGTGTTCGTGTCGAGTGTTGATTTGAGTTTATTGTGTTTATTTAATGGGCCGTATGTTCGGAATTCATATTTTGTTTTTTTCGCAGTCATATGGTAGATAATATAAATATGATAGCCTTAGATACACGACACGTCAATCAAATGTCACTGTCGAAATCTTATTTCGCTCATTGCTAACCACCATATTTATTAGTAGTAGTGTTGCACTCCTTGACCGAGTTAAATTGAATCTGTATAAAAACTAAGCCAAAATATAGGAAATTAACATTAATAACAGTTAATTATAGCGTAACTATACCTAGCATTAAGTGTACAATGTGCTGACCCAGGCTCCATACATTTCTGAAACATCTCCATTAAAATTCCCAATTTAAAAAACTATCGAGTTATAATAATCTCACTTTCATAGGTAAAAATGCAAAATGTGCTTTATCTTAAAAGTTATAAAGTTGGCATGTATCATCTGGCTACTTGTTACGAAAATCTTAGCGGAATATAAAAATAGATTTTTACACTTATTCCTTATCAAAACGGGCTTATAATAAGTCGGAAACTGTAGTTATCATATAAAAGGTGAATATATACCAGTTTTACATGTTAGTTCTTCAAAATACGATCTTTATAAGGTTTGTTTTCATTTCATTTTTTAACAGATCTACCTTTACGCCTTTGAACGAACTTGATCCGAATTGTGATGAACTTTTGAACCAAAATGGTACGTAATTATGCTATTTTAATATTTTTTGTTATGGGTAAAATATTATAAATATAGTTGGTAAGTTATCTGTAAATATGCCATTTCTCAAAAGCACCTTATGGAAAAGAATGTTACCCAAGCAAACTAAGTAAAGACTTACATCAGCCATAGTTATATTATACATAACACCAGTACATCTAGATCTGTGGAAAGCTTAGTTCATACCTAGTTTTTTCTGATTTTAGTACCATTATGATATAACAAACATTTGATTCCAAAGTAAAAGTCACACACAATGATAAACTGTAAAACCTAATCCATACATAATTATGACAATTTTCGTTTGATTTCAGAAATATTGAACTACGAGTGTATAATCGGGCAAAGTTAGATACGAAGAAAAAGAAAACTAATGAAAAAACAGCGGAAAATATATATGACGTTAGTGAAGGACTCGTAATAAACAAAGTGTATTTCTTTGAAAGACTTAAAATTATTTCAAATCATGCTCCTTAATTTGGCTGTTACCTATCCTATAAGAACAGTGGCAATGTAATTAAAACGACTTGGAAAATTATTAATAGTGAAACGGGAAGGTCCAGTGATAGAAATACTGACTATAGCCTGTCTATTAATGACAACATAATTAAATTAGACTCGCAAGTCTCTGAGGCATTTGAAAATTTCTTTTCGGATATTCCTGTTTCAACTACTAAATCCCTAAACTCATCACCTTCTGTTGCGGAGTCTTTGCTTAAAGAAAATGTTAATGTTTGTGGTTCGGAGTTTCATTTTGAACATGTTATCAGTAGAGATATAATTAAAATCTTTCACACTCTGAATGTAAAAAAGACTGCGGACCTATGGGGTCATTCGGTGGAAGTTGCTAAGTCTATTATTGATATTGTGGCACCCACTCTAGCTGTTATCTTTAATGCTTGTATTGACTGTGGAGAGTTTCCTGATCTCATGAAAAATAGTAAAATAATACCTTTGTTTAAATCTGGTAGTACATCAGACCCCACAAATTATAGACCTATTTCTGTACTACCTACCTTTAGTAAAATTTTTGAGAAATTAATTTTAAACCAAATGCTAAATTATTTTAATAAACATAAATTATTACATAGCAAATAGTTCGGTTTTACAAGGGGTCGTTCAACTACTGATGCCGGTGTTGAACTTCTAGGTCATATATATAATGCATGGGAGGATAAATGCGATGCCTTGGGAATCTTTTGTGATTTGTCCAAGGCGTTCGATTGCGTTCTTCACGATACGTTAATCAGGAAACTCCGCCACTACGGGATCCGGAACTCTGCACTGGATCTTATTACATCTTACTTGAGTGGTAGGATTCAAAGCGTTGACGTTAATGGAAAAAGATCCTCTGGATCTTTAGTAACAATGGGAGTCCCACAGGGGTCAATTCTTGGTCCTTTTTTGTTTCTTATTTACATCAATGACCTGCCGTACCTAATAAAGGATAACCACGATATAGTGTTGTTTGCAGATGACACTTCACTTTTATTTAAACTGAAACGTCAGCAGCAGGTTACTGATGATGTAAATAGCGCGATCTCCAAAGTAGTCCATTGGTTTAATGTTAATAATTTACTCTTAAACGAGAAAAAAACCAAATGCATTAAGTTTACTCTACCTCACGTGAGGCAGGTGGAAACTAAAGTGTTGATAAAGGGCGAAGAATTGAAATCTGACGACAGCACAGTGTTCTTGGGTATAACTCTGGATGCTAAGCTTCAATGGGGTTCACATATAGAAAAATTGTCAAAAAAGCTAAGTTCTGCTGCATACGCAGTTAGAACAATTCGTAATTTGACTGATGTTGAGACGGCCCGTTTAGTGTACTTTGGCTATTTCCACAGCGTAATGTCGTACGGCATTCTGTTGTGGGGAAATGCCGCCGATATTCAAACAATATTTGTTTTGCAGAAACGAGCTGTTCGTGCAATTTATAAATTAAGTCCGAGACACTCTCTCAGAGAAAAATTTAAAGAGATTAATGTACTGACCGTGCCGTCTCAATATATTTATGAAAATCTTTTGTATGCTCATAAAAATATAAAATTGTTTAAAAAATACAGTGATGTCCATGATATAAATACTAGGAACAGGCACAAATTTATTGTACCTACAACAAGGCTCAAGAAAATAGGTGGCTCTTTCAGATGCCAATGTATACATTTTTACAATGGACTTCCAGAGGTGGTTCAAGATCTGAGCCTGAATAAATTCAAATCCTTCATTAAACGTAACTTGTGTCAGAAAGCATTTTATAGTGTGAAGGATTATATTGAGGACAAAAAGGCTTGGGCTTGAGCTGCGTCCGATTTCTATACAATGATTGTTCTTTGATTTTTCCTCTTGTAGTTTTAATATGTAATTGTTTATGTTATTTATTCAAAGCCTGTATTACACACTATGTAGCCAAGCGTATTGTACGTTACGGAATTGTAACGCTGACAGAGGTGTTCGGCACTTGTACAGCTGCAGCTGCACAGGAGTTAAACTTTCCACAGATTCGGGAACACTGTTGGAGCTGCTGAACCTTGGACAAAACTATCTTAGCATTGTGTAGATTCAATTTCTTAGTATTGTATAATTGCATGGCAAACGTGTGAGCACAATGTACGAATGTGCTGTAAGGCATTTATTTGTTGGGTTAGTCTTTTTTATTGACTTAATTGTGCTCTGGCTGTTGAGAGTATGTCATGCTCACTCAAATGTCTCGCTGATGGTGGCGTGTGTTTTGGGTCATTGGGTTCCCTTCGATATGGTTGAGCTGAATGATGCTGATCCATACGTCATGTTCGTGAACGGACGCCGTCGGAGGGGACTGGTCATCTCTTAGCTGCCACGGCGTATTTTAATTTCTGAATTGATTTTTGTATGTTTTCCATAATGGACGCTCTCAGCGTACAATATATTTCTGCATCGTTCTCACGCGGTTGATTTCAACATGAATGATGTAATCAAATATTTGTAACAATAGCTTAAAAATTTAAAAGAGTGTCCATGGAGTTTCTTGCCCGTTCTTCTCCATAGGTACCTACTCTTTGGAATGGGCGACTAGCTTCATCTTATTGACTGACCGACCTTCTGACAATTCAAAAGTGCCTGTAACTGGTTTATTTGAAATAAATGATTTGATTTGATTTGATTTGATTTGACCTATCCAACGTTAAAATCACTGGCGAAACAAAAGTTGGTTTATATTCTAAATTGAAACTTTTTTGTAATATATATAAAGCTACTTACTTTTATTATAAACACAAAACCTTCAACTTAGATATTAATACAGCAGCAGTTTCTGGTATCACAAACGCTGGCATTGGTTTGGAACAATTTCAAGGACTGTGTACAGCAATGAATGTTTAATAAACATCATAATCAAATTTCTGAAGAATGGAAAACGGCTAACGAAACTATCATAGCCGCGGCTGCAGTGGAAGAAGGCAGGGTAAAAGATGGCATAGCGGTAATCGATGTAATTGCTGATGGTTGCTGGTCTAAGCAGTCTTACAATATTAATTATGCGGCACTATCTGGAGCAGCAGCTATAATCGAAAGACAGTTCGTAGAAGTTTTATTTTTAGAAGTAAAAATCAAATAATGTTGTATCTGTAGTCGTGCACAAAATAAAGGTAGAGCAGCAAAAGAACACGTATGTGTATATAGATCAATAAATAACAATGAACCATAAAAAAGTAAAAAATAACGAACGTGTAATAAATATTGAAAGTAACTAGCGCGCTTTACCATCAACGATCGCACCACTGCCTGCACAGGCAGGCTTGCGGTCAAGCGCTGGTTCATAAAAATTTATAAAAAAAATATTTTACAGTATAAAAATAAATGATTATTAACTTTTCGTTTTATTTATGCACCACAGTCTACTACTAATTAATTTCCATAGTGATTTTTTTATGTTTGAAGTAGGTACATACACATTCTTCACCTCATCCATCAAGCAAATAACAGGATTTCCAGTAAAAAAAAAAAAAAAAAAACAGAAACAAATTAATAACAACTAAATAGTCATCATCATCATCATCCCAGCGTTATTCCCAGTCGCATCCGAAGCCTTTTTCAGCTTTGGAGTCTGGGGTCCACTTTACCAGTCCAACTGCTGATATGGCTAAACTTTGACATTTTCCGTGAAGCAACTGCCGTCTGACCTCCACAACCCGAAGGCGACATCAAAGCATTGCAGTTAGACGAATTGTTGGACTTTTGAGGGCTCCAACAACCCGTAACGACTGCCACTAGATGTTCGTATGGCAACCGGGACTAACGGCTTAACGTGCTTTCCGAGGCATGACCAGACCAGTGCAAATATTCATATTCATGCATACAAATACTTGCACTGTGCGGAATCGAACCCGCGCGACCTTGCACAGCGGCCGCGTCCGCTACCGCTACGCCACGGAGGCTGTCAAAATTAATTGTTCAAAATAACAACTAAATATTAAAACGTTTAATTATACCATTACTTCCCTTTCGCTTTATTTGTCACTAACTGCTGTCTGCGACTTCTTACGCCATGACTTTTTGAATAAAAGCATGACATATTTTATTAAAAATTTATATCCGCTATTTCGGATTTCAAATTGTATGTTATGTTCGTAATCAGCACCCTAAAAACCTCGGCCATTGGGTTGTATCTTGTATCCTAAAAAATAATTTAATGTCCATCAGATAGATTTATATAAAATATTGAACATGTATTTTTTATTTTTTCTTTCATTCTAATACTTAGGAAGACATGTTGATTTGAAATGTCGCATTTTTACCACGTAATTAGCCCCCACTCCCTAACTTTAATACGCTATATCTCAGTAGTTTTTGGTAATATCGACAAAATAAAAAATAAGGGTCTTAATTTTCTTTATTATCTATAAGAGGGACTAAATATTTTTTTGATTTTCATAAATTGGATACATCCCTATTACATATTTTCTAAAATCTATACCCTCCATCTTGAATATTTTTTAATGTCATCTATAATTTTTATCATAACTATAGAAGACTAGCAAAAAATACTATTTTAATGAATGCTTTGAGTTGCGCTTAGCCAAGTCTTACCGAAAAAATAAAATTAACAGTATGATTACATTACATACCTTTTCGTTATAATTTAAAAAAATATTTTGTTTGTTGTTTAGTTCAAAGTACAGACGGATAATCCGACTCGCACTTTGCCAATTTTTATCTGACATTTTTGCGTTTACTGTGTACTCGTAAATCAAAACATGGCGTGGGTAAGGTTTTCGATGCGTTGGACGAGTGCGGGGCGTGTGAGGCGCGCGGGTGAAATCCGATTTTTTTCTAGCTTTATACGCCCTCTTAAAAAAGGTTTTGCAGATGGAAGTCAAACGAAATAGTGTCATTGCTTTGTATTTTGCTGGAAAATCGCAGGCAGCCATCGTTAATAAGCTAGGACATTTACATTTGAACAAAATGTTTGTGTATCGGACCATCACGCGTTACAATGATACGGGTAGCATCGAACGAAATCCACGACAAAGTGCAGTTAAATTGGCGAAAAGTCTTAATTTATCTGCCCGGAGCATAGGGCGCATATTAAAAAATAAACTTCAACGGAAGCCCTATAAATTACAAAAAGTGCAAGATCTGACACTTGCACAAAAGACAGTTCGTCTAGAAAGAGCTAAGAACTTAAAGCACTTGCACGTTGATAGCTTGCTTGAAAATTTGGTATTTTCCGATGAAAAAATTTTTACCGTTCAGCAATATGTGAACAAGCAAAATGATCGCGTATGGTTAAAGTGTAAATCAAATGACAATTTAGACCAACGAATTGCCTTGCGAAAGCAAGCACCAGCATCTGTGATGGTTTGGGCGGCGGTAACTGCCATGGGACGCTCACCTCTCGTTTTCATTGACCAGGGTGTAAAGATAAACCAGCAGATCTACCGTAAAAAGATTTTAAACGATGCTTTGTTACCTTGGGCACGTAAGCAATTTGGTAGAAATCATTGGACCTTTCAACAAGACTCGGCACCATCTCACAAAGCTCGTGAAACCGAAATTTTTTTACAAGAAAATGTTCCGAGCTTCATTTCTTCGCAACAATGGCCACCATGTTCCCCGGACTTAAACCCAATGGATTTTTCCATATGGTCAATTCTAGAAGCCAAAGTGTCAATAAAAAAATATGAGGCGGTCGACGCCTTAAAGATTGCGCTTCGCCGAGAATGGAACAAAATACCAGCAGACCACATTCGTGCAGCGTGTGAAGCCTTCTCGGTCAGACTCGATGCTGTTATCCGCGCTAAAGGTGGCCATATCGAACAATAGCTTCTTTTTTTTATTTATTGTATATGTCTTTTTTCGATACTGAAGTTTTTAAATAAATATGCTCATGTTTAACAGAATTACAGCATTTTGAATTGGGAACACTTGGAGTGCCGACCCCTGTATTTGTTTAGTTGTATCAAATTAGTCCTCTCCTGACGTAAATCGACATATTTTTAACCGCCATGTTTTATTCGCGCCTAAACTGTCTATAGAGTATCTTAATTTGACAGAACTAAACTAAAATGTTATCTTCTATCCTTTTCTTAATGGAATATAAAGAAAATAATGCACTAAAATTAAACTAAATTTAGTTTGTGAACAACAGCAATGCTAACTACTTTCAAATTAGGAAAAATTAATTTACCATTCACAATTGCTTTCCCCCAATTCTAGACAACAATAAATGGAATAGTACCCACCATGGAACAGTGATTTAGAAGCGTGTAAAGCCAACCTCATAATTCCAATTTTAAAATCAAACTGAACAAAAGGATGAAATTGCAAGCCTGTCACGTCTTTAACCATATCGTTGTTGTGACTAACTTAGTCCACACACATAGACTTTTGAAATTAAACCTTGAGCATTGTGAAATAAGGTTTTGTTGATTGCAAAGGTAATGTTGCTCTGATATTTACTGAAGCGCCTTGTTTTCGACTTGTAAATTGATTGAAACGCTCGGCAGCTGATAATTGCTAATAGTTTTCTTGTTAGCGCTAAAGTGGGAAGTTGGCAGACTACTTGATTTCTTTCAAAAGTTCCATTTCCCGTTGTACGCCAAGTAAATTTCTGATTGCGAGTCGCTTGGAATGTATATCGTTGATTGGATCGTTTCGTTGTTTGTTTGTGGAACTTTTTCATGTTATCTAATGTATTTTTCAATAGGTTTGGTAACAGAAACTTGAAGATGTGTGGATAGGAAGGGAGACACCTCTCTCTAAAGACTTCTTTGAGAGATATCCTGGGAGTTTTATTAGGTATGATTATCGGCAGGGTAATTACCAGTAGCAGTAGTTTTTTTCTCGGTGGTAGGCCATAACATCGGCTGCCGGCGGAAGTTACCACCCACCAGACAAAGTCTTGCCGCCAAGCGATTCGTCGTGTTCCGGCAAGATGTCTGGTGAAGCCGTACGGAGGACGGGTCTGAGCGGTTGTGTTGCGATGTGTGGCGGGTACGATGCGCCAAATGTTGTTGTCTCGGGAATTTGGGCGTGGAGAGTCTCCAGGTCAATCTCCCTCTAGCGCAGCATCGTTTGGTCGTGTTGGTCTTGGGTTTAACATTGCATCACCTCGCTCAACTGCCGTCATCCTTCCTATTCCTAAGTTTTTTAAGTGAATAGGCTTAATAAATTAGTGCGCTTTACACTCAACGATTGCATCACTGCTTACCATCAGGCGGGATTGCAGTCAAGCACTAGTTTATAATTATTAAAAAAAGCAATGGGTTTCATTTTGACATTACAATAACATTCATTGCGATATTTACGTTTATCAGCAGACACGTTTTTCAAACAATGAAGCATTGGATTTTTTTTTTTTTACATATTATAAACCAGCGCTTGGCCGCAATGGATGGCTGGCTTGGATTGGATTTGAAATATGCTTCAAAACGATTCCAACTGATAGTAATAAGTAGTGTGTTACTCAATCAGGGTGCTGGACGTTATGATAATGCATCTCGTTGAAGAATTATTAAATTAGATTATAATTAAGTTATTGATTTTTTTTTTATTTTTTATAGTTCGTTTTAAGCTATACGGTTCGATCGATGTGGCAATAATTTTTAAATAAACAAATAAGCAGCAAAAAACAACCATTATAACCAACTTTACCCTTTTTGTCCGAATCTGATTCCATTTAACCGGTTTCTTACAACTTATCAATTTCATTTTGAGTTGATATAATTTATTTATGAATATTTTCTAACAATTACCTACCTATGTGCAAATTATCACATTACAATCACAGAACATTTGAATTAAAATAAAACATAATTATTACTAAAGAAATCTTCACGATGGATTAGTCGATAAAGGCATTAGGAGACCACCACTATAGCAATATCACTTAATGAGTCAACCAAAAACGCAGAAATTGCGTTTATAATATAAATTTATATACAGAAATTGCGTTTTTGGTTACTTACGCGGGTAAAACCGCAGGTTGCGCAGTTTCGATCCTGTGGGAATATCAAGATAGAAAAAAGGGGATAAAAAGTATGCTTTGAGTTATTCTAGGTTATAAACCTCTGTGTGCCAAATTTCATCTTAATCCGTTCAGCAGTTTTGCGGGAAAGGGTAACAACCAAAAACGCAGAAATTGCGTTTATAATATAAATTTATATACAGAAATTGCGTTTTTGGTTACTTACGCGGGTAAAACCGCAGGTTGCGCAGTTTCGATCCTGTGGGAATATCAAGATAGAAAAAAGGGGATAAAAAGTATGCTTTGAGTTATTCTAGGTTATAAACCTCTGTGTGCCAAATTTCATCTTAATCCGTTCAGCAGTTTTGCGGGAAAGGGTAACAAGCATCCATCCATATATTCTCACAAACTTTCGCATTAATAACATTAGAGGGATACACAACAATCCTTTTATCTAAAATAATGAAGAAAGTAAAGAAAGAAAATACGTTTACTTGCGATAAACATGACCCAAAAGGGTACAAAAACACAATAAAAATAAGAAACGAATTATCTTGACAATTCCAGACACAGGCGTACTTTTTACAGATTGGCAACCAATTTGAACTTTCATAGACACACTACGTCCAAAATAACAGTCAGATAAAAATTCTAAAAGGGCCCAAAATTAACTTTCTGTTCGCGTCGTACCATCGCGACACAGAAAAAGGAGAAGGCTCATAATTATCTTGACAGAAGCCGCGTACATAGACAAACCACAGAGTGCATGAGCCGAAATTGGATTAATATGGATTCTGTGACTTCTGTGGTCATAACTTACTTTTCTTTCGCCCTTTCCAACATTACTGTATTTTTTGGTGTACTTAATTAGAAGCCCTCATCTGCTTAGTCTTTTCCCAACTGTGAGGGTTGTATTAAGTACCGACTTTAAGATCTAAATTATTATAATCTATGCACCTTTGTAACCATTTATATGCACTTTTGTACGAAATATATCGCAGACTGAGGAGTTTTGACGGGAAAGTTAAGCTGAGTGTCACGCTTATTTTTCATTGGACGTTTAAATTATTTATAATGGTGTTTACTAAATAAAAGTGCGTGATTTATGTAGTAAAAAGTGCATTCAGTAAATAATTCATAAAGAACATTGAGATATCGCAGCAAAGTGACCTCATCATGACTTTGCCTCAAACCTCCCTCGTAGACGGTTCACGCCGCCGTCTTTTACAACATGAATGAAAATTCATTATATGACATTGGCTAAATGCACAAACCATGCGAAGCCAAAGAAGAAAGAAATAAAATATCGCAGTCTTATTCGAGCCTTCACTAGTTTCATTTACCATCTTCAGGGCGCCTTACATGGCGACCTTACCAGGATGTAAGGTCCCCTGTTGATGGTAAAGTAAGATCTTAAAGTAGGTACTTAGAACAACCTTCACTAGTTTCATTTACCATCAACAGAGAACCTTATATGGCGACCCTGCCAGGATTGTAAGGTGCCCTGTTGATGGTAAAGTAAGATCTTAAAGTAGGTACTTAATACAACCTTCACTAGTTTCATTTACCATAAAAAGAGCCCCTTACATGGCGACTCTGCCAGGAATGTAAAGTGCCTTGTTGATGGTAAAGTAAGATCTTAAAGTAGTTACTTAATACAACCTTCACTAGTTTCATTTACCATCAACAGGGTACCTTACATGGCGACCCTGACAGGATTGTAAGGTGCCCTGTTGATGGTAAAGTAAGATCTTAAAGTAGCTAATTAATACAACCTTCACTAGTTTCATTTACCATAAACAGAGCACCTTACATGGCGACCCTATGGAAAAATCCTCCGCTCGGAGACGAGGAGGAATGTGCCGGACCTTTACCCGTTAAAAAACCACCTAAGTGTTCGCCATCTGCCTTTCCATGACGACCCTGCCAGGATTGTGAGGTAATCTGTTGATGGTAAAGGATTGTAAGGTGCCACCTGTTCATTTACCACCAACAGGGCACCTTACACAACTATGTTGGGGTCAGTTTTCAGTCTAACCGGATTCAGTTGAATACCAGTATTTTACTTGAAGCGACTGCTTATCTGACCTCCACGACCCACTTACTGGGTAATACGATACCACAAACGGTTGTCAGACTTATTGGTTTCTGACTACCGACTCTGGAAAAGATCCACCAATGACCACCAGGTCCAACGCCTTAACGTCCTTTCAGAAGCACGGAGGGGTAAATATGGTTACCCTTCCAAAGATCTTACGTGGCAAGCGTAGCTAACCAAACCAATTGACCTGTACTGCTGTTGCTATTTAGCCACGGGCCCCTATAGTTAATAAAAAATATTATCCCATCTTATAAGTAACCTATTTTAACATCTACCAACCCGCACTGAGCCAGCGTGGTAGATTACGGCCCACTTCCTCTCACCTAGAGAAGGTCTGTGTCCTGGTCCTTCCGAGATTCCACTTGATCTTATCCACGAGTAGCAGAAGATCGTGGGGCTTGAGACCGAGCCTCACCGAAAATGTTCTAGAACCTAAAATCTGAAGATAAGGGACTTCAACTAACCCACATTGGACCTGCGTGGTACTTCCTTGCAAATAAGAAGGCCTACTTCCCAGGATTGGGACATTATAGCCTTATTATGCTGACCCGCGATATTTTGAAGATACGGTCGACAGCAGGTCAAGCTACCCGATACTGGCAAATATTCCCAATCAATCTTGAGTCTTGATGCCTTAAAGATAAAGTTGAAGATCTAGTAAAGATATCTGACAGATTGTAAGTAGCTTAATCTGCCGTCGTCTGTACATAGCAAATAACGTAACTTTTGACGACTCGGCTATGTACAGTTTTCTCGGTGGTAGACCATAATATCGGCTGCCGGCAGAAGTTACCACCCACCAGACAAAGTCTTGCCGCCAAGCGATTCGTCGTGTTCCGGCATGATGTCTGGTGAAGCCGTACGGAGGACGGGTCTGAGCAGTTGTATTGCGATGTGTGCCGGGTACGATGCGCCAAATGTTATTGTGTCGGTAGTTTGATCGTGGAGGGTCTCCAGATTAATCTCCCTCTGGTGCAGCAGCGTTGGTCGTGTTGTTGGGTTTAACATTACATCACCTCGCTCCACTGCCGTCTTCCTTCCTACTCACTAAGATTTTTAAGTGAATAGACTTAATAAACTTGTGCGCTTCACGATCAACGATTGCATCACTGCTTACCATCAGGCGGGATTGTAGTCAAGCACTAGTATATAATTATTAAAAAAAAAATAGTTACATGTTTTAAAGTAGGAATAGAATGAACCTTCTGCACTTTGTAGTCTCCATAGCAACAGCGTCTCCATTATTGCTAGTTTAATTTCTGTCCACCATTTTGAGCCATTCTGTTTGGCGAAGCCAGACTGCTAAACTTATAGTTGAAATTAATTTTGAATACAGTTTTCTGTCCAAGTTATAACCAATTTAAAGTGAATTTACTTTACAATATGATTGACTGCTTGTTTTGTTTGTTTAAAACTAGGAATAGGATACACTAGGCAGCAAGATTTAAGGTTCTCTCTACTTACTCATTGTCTAATCTATACAAACTAATACGGAATACGAAGTAACATACCGTATGTGGCTATCATTGAGTAGTAACATTTTATAAAGCACTAGCGGCCCGATACGTGCTTTGCTACGTATAAAGTGAAATAATAAAAAAAAATTATTGGATCATCAAAATTATTTATTCAAACATAAAACATTTTTTTAATTTTTTGCTAGCAATTTTTAAAACTTAATCCAAAACATTTAGATAAACAATATTCTTTGTTTTTCCATTTCTAGCATGTATAAACAAATATAAACAAACGACTGGTGGGGATACCGACTCTCGAACAGCCAACATAAAGTTGGGCTTTGTTTATGGCCATAGCAAATGATAAACGCACAGGATATTGTAATCGTTTGAACTCAAATGGCATATCAATTGGGATCATAGGGATACACCGTAACAAACAAACTAGAATCAATTAAATTTCGCAATAAGTTTTACACTGCCAATTTAGTGCCATTACACAATTTTGGTGGGTTAAAAAATTACAAAGAAAGTGGCTTTTAATTTTATATATACCTATAGAAGATGAGATCCATCGTTCATTGAATTCATTTATTGCAAAAAACATGATAAATGAGTAACCGCTTTGCCGAATTTGTTCAAACTTCACATAAACCATCTACTAATTAGTCACAACAAAGCCTAAAAAATTGATTTGAATAGGTGAGTACGTTCTTGAGTTATAAAATTTCAAAGAAAGTGGCATTGATTTATATATATATACTAGCGGCCGCCAGCGACTTCGCGTGGAATCAGTCATGCTCAGCTCCTATGGGCAATATGTACGGCTGCGTTAGCTCCCGTTTTCGCAACATTTTTTATTATTGCTCTGCTCCTATTGGTCATAGCGGGATGTTATATAGCCTAAAGCCTTCCTGGATTAATAGGCTATCCAACGCAAAAAGAATTTTTCAAATCGGACCAGTATTTCCTGAGATTAGCGCGCACAAACAAACAAACAAACTCTTCAGCTTTATATATTAATATAGATATAGATAGAAGATAGATATAAAGATACGAAACAAAAGACTTTAACTTTTATTGACATACTAGCTGTGCAACGCGGTTTAACCCCCGTAAGCTTCGAACCGAATGAGCTCAGTTGATATGGCAATATGTACTTCCGCGTTTGCCCCCGTTTTCGCAACATTTTTTGTTCCTGCTCTGCTCCTATTTGTCATAGCGGGATGTTTTATAGCTATTATATTATATGTTATTATTATTTGGTACACAGATAGTATACAGCCTGAGGAGATTTCCTCAGGCTGTATACTACCTGTGTACCAAATTTCATTGCCATCGGTTTAGCAGTTTTGGCGTGACAGCCGGACAGACAGACAGCGATACTTTCGCATTTATAATATTAGTAGGTACGGATTTTTAAAAAAAATTATACCCTTTCCTTTCGCTAGTGTAAATTTGGTGAAGTGTCTTTTATTTCTGAGGTATATGTTTGGGTATCTGATGTATGTTTGGATATCTGGTGTATGTTAGGGTTGTCTAAATAAGCAGAAACTGCTAAAAAAGCATCCCATGTAAGTTTTCAATAAACTTGTGGGTAAAAGAAGAAAACCATAAATAAAAAGGATCAAAGCAAAGGCAACTACCTCCAATCAGTTACTGTTGTATCTAATCAATTATCTCGACATTTCCCTCCAGCTCTTCTAAGGAAAATAAATTTTTAATTAATGTAAAAATCGACAAGAAAATTTATGCTTCCAACGATCTCATGCAAACGACGACTTGAAATGTACAAAATTACAATTCAATTAACAGAAAATACTTGATATTTCATACACTTGAATGAGAACAGTCATTATAGAGATTCGCGTTTGGGATTCAAGTAATTAAAATACAATTTTACTACGATCTACGCCTTAATTTTCTTAATTAAAATTGCTATAATTGAATAAATTGAAGCGTCGAAACGAACCGGACGGAATAATGAAGTAATCGCTAGAAAATCGTGATTTCTGTGTCAATTGTAATCATGGAAGCTTCTACTTGTAATTGTGTTATCTTATGTCTGTAATTTCGGTTGGGTGGATTTTATTTAAATTTAGTTTAATATAGTATTTCTAGAATTCTCTGACAATAACTTTGCATGTTACTTCTGTAACACGGTTATACAAAGGCTTTTCAATTATGAATAAGCCTTTGAGACTGTAACCTGGTAACTGTAACTTTGGGCTGGTAACCGAACCGAAACTTAGAGGTTCTGGTTCTAGAAAGTCAATTTTAGCTCGTATTTAACTAGTTTGTTGAGTTCTTTGAGTGTGTGAAGTGACTTGATAACTTTTAAAGGAATAATGTTTAGTTTCACTGGAATATTGTTTAATAATTATAAATTACAAATAAAAATTGACCTGCCAATCATAGTGATTGACCATTCTTTTGTCAAGCTCCATTTATATTTATAAGTGGTAATGATTCAATCTTACCACGGATTGTAAGAGAGAGAGAGAGAGAGAGAGAGTATCACATTACTATCTATAAATTACGCAGATCAAATACGCGTTCAATCCATATACTCGTAATATACTAGTAATCAGATGCATGTTGGGTTAAGGTTTTCCGTAGCTTGGGCACAATGGCGTGAGGTGACAGGTGTCATTCGTGACCCCAAAATGTCGGTTAAGCTTGAGGGACAGATCTATAAGACCATCATTAGACCTGTTCTTCTGTATGGCAGTGAGGCGTGGCCTGTGCTTGAGCGACACAAACAGGAAGTGCATGTCACGGAGATAAATATGCTGCGGTGGATGTGTGGAGTTACGCGGAAAGACCGCATCAGGTACTCCCGCATCCGTGGCGGTCTTCGTTTCCTTGACATAGCAGACAAACTGCAGGCGGGTCGCCTACGTTGGTACGACCACATCTTACGCAAACTGCATGTTACGTGGGTAACAAAGGTCTTGCCATGGCGCCTTCCCCGGGCTGGAATAAGCGGGGTAGACCGAAGAAATGCTGGCGTGACCGACTGACCAATGAAATGACGTTGTAAGAGATGACATGCGTGCCAAAACTTTCTTACAACATGATGCTAAAGATAGCGCGAAATGGAGGAGAATGTGCAGGAAAGCGGACCCCGGGCTCCAACGCAAAAGCCGCAAATGCAACTGGGATAAACGTTAAGATAATGATGAGTTGCATGTGGTTAGGTTGAATACCACATGGTGATAACCTTAAGATGATATTTTTCAAAAAAAACTTTGAATACTTTTATTCAGTAATTTGTAGCCAGGATTAAGATATCTTTATAGTTCTGTTTAGTTTTAATCAGTTTTTTGGTTATATTTTTGGAGGTTATTTTATATTTTGTGAATGTGAGATTGTCGTAGGCTTCGTATACTGGTAGATCCATAGACCTTTTTCTATTCTCTTAAGTGTCAGGTTTTTATTGATAAACCTTGGCTATAAATTTTGGCGTAGAGTAGCCAGCCTTTCGGTGTTCTATAGGATGCATTTTGGGGAGTGTGCGAGGGAATTGCATGATTTAATTCCCCCATCTCCATTCCACCATCGGACGACCCGTCGTACGGCTGGTTTCTACCCTTACGTTGTTGACACCACTGCGACCCGGACGAAGCGTTTCGCCTCCTCCTTTATACCGCGTACATCGAGGGACTGGAACAATTTGCCAGCGGCGGTGTTTCCGTCGGACTACAATTTGAGTATCTTCAAGGCTAGAGTGAATAGGCTCTTAATAAACTAGTGCGCTTTACCATCAACGATTGCGTCACTACTTACCATCGGGCAGGATTGCGGTCAAGCGCTAGTATATAATATATATTAAAAAAAAAATATCTACGTAAGAATTTGGCAGAATCACCCCACATATTTTTTTTTCTCTATCCATATTTTTTTTATCTCTCTTTACTGTTTATGTTTTGTATGTATGTATTTATTATAATATTTTTTTCTCTCTTTTAACTTTAATTTATTTGCACCTACCATATTTTGTCTCTGCATCACCTCAAGGTAGACTGGTAGAAAATGCCTTAGGCATTAAGTCAGCCATTGCGCAATGTTTGTGCATAAAGTTTAAATAAATAAATGCGCCATATTGACGTCACACAGATCCTGAATCTCGCAAGAACAGTTTACCATGCACATAGCATATGTAAAATCTCCGAACATCAACCCTTGGGAAAGTACTCGTCAGACTCAACACCCGTCTGGTCGGAGGATCCTCCCTTTTCTATGGGGGGTGTGTGAACTTAATACTCTGCTCCTCATACCTCTAAACTTTATTAAACTTAACCATTTTTTTTAAAAAAAGCTTCTAAGCGTTCCTTTTCCATAGCTCCACAAGTATCGATTAGTTTTATGTTAAATAAAATATTATGTTAAATTTCTAAAACCACGGCTTTTACAAAAGAAGAAGAACCAGGTAAATATAAAAATAGGAAAAAAAGCTATTTAAATAATACTAGTATTCTGATAGATTACTTAAATAATCTTAGAACAATGAATAGCACTAAAGGCCCCTACATCTTGAATACAATGTAACCACGTCTTACGGCACCAGTTCCTGACACCCAGTCTGTTCTCAATGTGCACCACTAATTACCGCAGATCATCCTCTTAGCGGCATTCTGCTAAATTAATACGCCTTACTCCTGTACCTATGGAGTACACTTCATACGATGTAGCGATTGAGCTCTTGAAGGGACTTACTGATTCCTCCGGTGTAAGGGTAATTTCAAAAATAAATGGTCCAACCATTCGCACCCAAACTGGGTTTGTGAAGTGGCTCACGGTGACGTCTTTCTCAGCACTAACCTCATGGTATTTAGCAATGACTTACTTAATCCCATAACTTTATTACTGTACTGAGAAAATTGCTTATTTTATATTATATGAAAATATTACTCCATTTTCTAGTTGTAGTAGATTTCAGCAAATTTATTCTACTGATAGCTTACTTTACGTAAGTCCTAACCATATACTGGACGCGTCTTTTTGCTAAACGTTAGTGGGCGCGTGGAGAGCATTATGCCGCCCGTTTTCTGTGACCATTTTCATATAGACTACATTTCAAGTTTGCAATAAATACATCACACAATTTTATGTACGTGAGTGGGCGCGCGATGTGCAATTTACCACCCAGCAACACCTGGTGGTAACAACCTTCTCCTCAAGCGGTCCCCTGCGAATAGACGACTTCTAGCTTTTCGGCGCGTGTTGCTAACGAGATTAGGGTCAACTACTAAAAAGCGCAAGCCTAACGGACAGTTGTTTCAAAAATTATTAACTTTTTTTTCGCGCGGGCGGCAAAATGCTAATAGGCCACTCTAGGATTAACGGTGAAATTGTTACAGAATAAGTCGCAAGCAGTAGTGACAGAGTGTGAGTGAGTGAAAGAGTGTTCAAGGAAGAAAAATATATTTGTTCAGATAACGGTCTGTAGAAAGATATTTCTCTTCGCTGAACTTACACGTGAGTCTCACAGGTAAAGCCTTATTTCGGTGACCTTTCCCAGCAAGTTGCGTTTAACTGAATTAAAAAAAGGACGTTTTCAATTTTAAATAAATCCCTGGAATATCCTACACAACCCCTTTTATATTTTCTGCTTGCATTTTTAACATTATATATTATGTTTTTATATCTTAGTATAACGTATTTATTTAAGTATACTTATCTATTTTTAATCATTATGTATCATGATTTTGTGTATTTATTACACAGGTCTGCAAAGAAAATGCTGTCTGGATGTTTTCAACTGATTTCTATGTATTTAGGTGTTCTGAAAACTAAAAAAATACTCAAAAAATTCTAGAACGTCTGGTTATTTTGCAAAACGTTTTATGCAATCCGCTATTCGTCCCATCCCTCATGGGACTGAAATGCCAGTGCCCAAGGTCCCTCCTACCTTGGAAGAGACTGCAAGTTCCGACGAAGATGGTGCTGTACCTGAACCCAGTGATGAGGCAAGTTTTGAATTTGAAGATGATAGCAGTCCGAAATTATTTTCCCAGGGCGAGCTGAATGATTTGGTAAGAGGCTTGAATCTTCCTAAAAACGCTGCTGAGGTGCTGGGATCAAGGCTCAAAAGCAAGAACTTACTTTTGCCGAAAGTATCTTACTCGTGGTTTAGATATCGTGAAAAGCAGTTCACTTCCTACTTTGTCCTAGAGGACGAGTTGGTTTATTGTACCAATATTGAAGGTTTGATGAATGAATTTAAAATCTCATACGACCCAGCGCAGTGGCGTATTTTCATAGATTCTTCAAAAAGAAGCCTTAAAGCAGTTCTGCTTCACAATGGCGGTTTCTATGCTTCCATTCCTGTCGGTCATTCCGTACATCTCAAGGAAACCTACAACAATTTAGAATTGGTTCTTTGCAAATTAAAATATAAAGATCACGGTTGGCAAGTGTGCGGTGATTTTAAAATCTTAGGCATGTTGCTCGGACAACAGTCTGGGTTTACCAAATTCCCTAACTTTTTATGTCTATGGGATAGTAGAGACCGAGCAAATCACTGGACCAAAAAGTGTTGGCCTTCGAGGGAGCTTAAGGTTGGCGAAAAGAACGTCCTGCATGAAACGTTGGTGCCTCGTCATAAAATTCTTCTTCCACCGCTACACATAAAGCTGGGATTGATGAAGCAATTTGTAAAGTCACTTCCAAGAGATGGAAGTTGCTTCAAATACCTAATATTAAAGTTTCCAGGTCTCTCGGAGGCAAAGTTGAAAGAAGGTGTTTTCACTGGACCAGATATTAGACGGCTTATGGCTGATCCACAATTCATCGCAACCATGACGGATCCTCAAAGAAAAGGATGGATTGCTTTCAAAGAGGTCATAGAGAAATTTTTAGGCAATAACAAAGACCCCGACTACAAACTAATCGTCAATAGAATGTTAAGGGCATTTCAAGATTTAGGTTGCCTAATGACTTTAAAAATTCATTTTCTTCATTCCCATTTCGACTACTTCCCAGAAAATTTAGGCGATGTGAGTGAAGAGCAAGGTGAACGATTTCATCAATATATTAAGGAGATGGAAAAAAGATATCAGGGAAGATGGAGCGTCTCAATGATATCAGACTACTGTTGGATGCTTCAGAGAGACCTTGCAGATGCTTCCTACAAGCGAAAATGTACCAAAAGGAGCCTCACTGGGAAAAAGAAATGTGTTTAGTGATTACTTATGAGTGTATTTTCGATAAAAAAAAAACTAAGTTTTGTTACGTAATTATAAATAAAAAAAATCTTTTTAGTATTTTATCGTTTATTTTAAGATGATAACTTGTTTAACATAGATACCTATATTGTCAGGAAACGTGACGTACTACGAGCAAATGAAAGTCATTTTCAGATTCAGCACACCCAAAAACATATGTATTACAGAAAAAAACCAAAACAGCTCTCAACTTTGTTTTTTTTGCAGACCTGTGTTATTTTTAGTTTTGGACTTCATTGTTTTCTCTTCTTGTTCACACTATTGTATATCCATCATACATTTTCTTTTAGTCCCTTTTTTGGTTTTGCTGGTTTGCTGAAAGAAATTTCTAAAGAAATAACCAGTGGTAGATATTGGTTATTTCTTTAGGAATTTGTTTCTTTTCTTTTTTATACTCAAATTATTTAATATCGTGTGTACATGTATAACTTACATAGATAATAAAAGAAATAAAACTGACCAGACATGTTACATTATCGTATTTGATTCATCCTCAAACACATCACAGTCAGGTTCTAATCTCGTATCTAACCACGAGCCCCCCATGTATCACTCACCAACGCTTCTAACTCCACAATTGAGCCACACTGTAATGCGGCGGGATTAAGCGCCTCTATTAATATACGTATTGTAGGGAATGAAGCCTCTTCAATTCACCACCGTATATTGTGCTTCATTTGAAATAATCACTTAATTCCACGTAATGGATATACCTAGATCTTGTAGACTACGGTAGAAATGACAGGGGTTGGTTTTGCCTATTACTAAAGGTAGTATTCTCTATTTTGCAATTTTGGGTTGAACTATCTATCTTGAGCTATGGTTCGGAAACGTGGACAATTAAGAAAGCCGATCGAGACCGCATTGACGCTTTCGAGATGTGGTGCTGGAGGAAGATGCTTCAGATTCCTTGGACAGCATTCCGCACAAATGCATAATTCTTTTGAGAGGTGGGTGTCACAATAATACTCTCCTCTATCTGCCTTCGAAGAATTTTGGAGTATTTTGGCCATATTGCCAGAAAGGATGGAGACAACCTCGAACATCTGATGGTTACTGGGAAGGTGGATGGAAGCCGTTCCAGAGGTCGCAGTCCAATAAGGTGACCAAATTCGTTCCTCTCTGGACACCGGCCTGCATGATGCTATACTCGCGGCCAGGGATCGTAACAAATGGCGAAAAAGTGTGAAGAAGAGGATAATTAAGCAGGAACATCACGACCCTCAGTAATGAGGAGAACGACTTGAGGAGGAGGAGATTCCTCCTCAGAATCAAGGACTCCCGCGGCTCCGTGCGCACGTGACCGGAGAGACACCGGGGTGGTTTTTAGTCAGTAGGAGTCTGACATACCCCGTCGTCCACCCCAGGGCGGCGGACATCCATTGAGGAATTTCCAACCCGAAACAAAAAAAAAAGGTTCCTCCTGCGCGGGTTGGTCATCGTACCGGGCGCTAGATGTCACAAGTCTTCGAAATTTTGCCTTTAGGACATGCCAGATTTCCTCATGACGTTTTATTGCATTATTGTTAAAACGTTATAAAAAAAATGGAGAGCTGTGCTGATGAAATAATTTATACGGGTACAAATAAAGCGCCTGATGCTCAGTTCGCCGTACCGAAATTTCTCGCGGCAGCGGAGTTATGCCCCGGAGGGCGTTTTGTCTCCTCTCGCTACTCCTACATGTGGGCGAGGGCTTTGACTTCCAGATCCCATGGCGGCAATCCAGCAAGGAGGCTCGCCGCCTCAGCGGAGACCATTGGGTATCACCGGCCCAGCTAAACAGCCTTGACCTTCCGGGACACGGTCAGGCATCATGCTGGTCGCTTCCTTAGGGACAGCGCCCACACAGATGCCCCGTAAAGGGAAATGGACCGCACGGCCCTCGCGTACATTCTCCGGCAGGAGACGTTTGGTCCCCCTAGATTGAGCAGGAGCTGCCTCAGGATAGCCCCGTGCCGGCACAAATTACGTTCTGCCTGCGACCTTGACCTTGACATTGTTTTTCAATTTGATTCATTTTGGAGCATAATTCTAATCCATTGCTCCATATGTTCGAAAAATGTGTCTTCCCAACAATGTAGATAACGCAATGGATGTTGTTATACTGTTGAAATGAAACCCATTGCTACTGATAGTGAATTACGCGATTACTCTGCATTATCACTCAAAATCATTCAGATTGCTATTAATAGCAAGTTACGCAATTGCTAAAAATCGATACCATGTTATATTGATCGCGTTTCATGATAGGTGCATTTGGGTATTAAATCCGCAAAATGCACACTCATTTACCGGCAATCACAATTACATTAACCATAATTATCGAGTTACACAAACAATTAAAGTTGCCACATAGATTAAATTACAGTTTTTATCAGTAAAGTGTAAATAGACACTGTGAGTCTGTTTCATTTCACGACTCGAGATCTCTACATATAGGCTATAATATTATTATTATAGCTCGGGAGTCATTCTCGACCTTAGAAGCGGTGAGTCGTATTTATAGTTCGATGGTAGAAGCATTAGGTCGTATGTATTGTTTGATTTTAGAAGCATTAGGTCATATGTATAGTTCGATCTTAGAAGCAGTAAGTCGTTTGTATTGTTCGATCTTAGAAGCATTTAGCTGTATGTATAGTTCGATCTTAAAAGCATTAGGTCGTATGATAGCTCGATGTTAGAAGCATTAGGTCGTATGTATAGCCAGATGTTAGAAGCAGTAGGTCGTATGTATGGCTCGATGTTAGAAGCATTAGGTGGTATGTATAGCTCGATTTCAGAAGCAGTAGGTCGTATGTATAGCTTGATGTTAGAAGCAGTAGGTCGTATGTATAGCTCGATGTTAGAAGCAGTAGGTCGTATGTATAGCTCGATGTTTGAAGCATTAAGTCGTATGTTTTTCTCGATGTTAGTAGCAGTAGGTCATATGTAAGAGCTATACTTACGACCTACTGCTTCTAAGGTCGAGTCATACATACGATCTAATGCTTCTAAGGTCTAGCTTGTTGTCAGAATAGCAACACTTGGCATGTTAGATTCTTTTTTAATGATTCAACACGTGGGTCGTCCGATGATGGAACGGGGATGGGGGAATTAAGTCATGCAATTCCCTCGCACTCTCCAAAATGCATCCTATAGAACACCGACAGGCTAGCTACTCTTCGCCTGTGCTCCAGGCTTTGAAGACCGTTTTGAACCAAATCTGGGTCATCAATTAGTCTTTTCGCATGGCACTCCACCGAATCCAAAGTTGCCAGGTGGCATTTTCCAGCAACAGCCCAAATTTGCCTGCAGTACTCCACACATGAACGGACCTGTGTTTTGTATTACATTAGAAGCTGTCCTGGTGTGAAGTCATTGTAGAAAATATGCTAACTATCTTATAATGTCGTCCTCCGTGGCGCAGCGGTCAACACGCCTGCCTGCGACGTGGAGGCCCCGGGTTCGATCCCCGGCCAGGTCATAATATATTTATCTATTATAAATATAGTATCGTTGAGTTAGTATCCCATAACACAAGTCTCGAACTTACTTAGGGGCTAGCTCAATCTGTGTGATATGTCCGTAAAAAAAAATGTATAATTAATTCCTATATAATTCATTTTATTGACGTGGGACGTCTACCGTAAAAGGACCTGATGGGATATTTAATAAAATTCTTCACAACACCGAGGAAACTTTAGCAGCATAGAGAAAACTGTGCACTTTTACAAGCAACCGCTATTCAGGGCAATCTCAAGCGATTCAAGCTGCTAGAAAACAAGAACTTCGCCGTATTCTTTCTTGATTTAAAGCCTTAAACTAAACACAATCAAACTGCAAACTAAGCAACATACCCACAGGTGTATCATAAATCCTGGCTATAAGGGCAGGACTATACCTCAACGCGCACTAAGTGCTATATAAGCTCAATAGATCCCCGTTTATCTGGTGCTAGTGTACCGTCGGCCTTATTTATGAGTCTCCGCAGACTATTCATTTGGTAAGACGTTATAGAGTTGTTTGGTTCATCCCCTATTTTTATGGGCCTTGCAAGATAAACTGTGTGGTAGCGTAGTTTTTCTACAATAGCCGAAGTCCCATGAGGTTCGGGAGAGCAGGAAATAATCAATTGACCAAAAGATATTGGTTAACGTATGTTTCTATTTTGGGGGACCATTTGTAGTGTTTGGGGTGTGTAGGGATGTCACGGAACATAAAAAAACCCATTCCTTTCAACCTGACCTTTGGTGCTGAAATCTTTATATTGTTTCCCAAAATTAACCCTAGCTCAGTGTTTCTGGCTCGATTTGGTGGTGCATTATGTTATATCTATTCATACACTAAATATTTTGAATGATACATGTTGTATCATTATCATCATCAACCTTTTTTTATCGTCCCACTGCTGGGCACTCTCATACAGAAGAAGGATTGAGCGTAATCACCACACTTGCTCAATGAGGGTTGGCGATTTCGGACCTAAAGTCCAGGTTTCCTGAAAATGTTTTCCTTCACCTTGTAATCAGTCAATGGTGTCCAAGATATACTTATAAAGTACCTACATATAACTTAGAAAAGTTACATTAGTACTTGCCTGACCTGGAATTAAACCCGCACACTTATACTTGAGAGGCTGGTGTTTTAACCACTGGGCCACTACGACTGTTAAATGTATAGGTGGTAAAAAAGCCATAAAAAAGCAATTTAAAAATAAGTTTATTATTTAAAAAAATACATTTTTGATACACATAGATAAATACTGGCTTCTTCATAAATGTTTTCATATCTTTCTATTCCTACGTTATATTTACTGTCACTGAAGCGAAGTAAAGATTATATGAAAAATGTCGAAAAATTTTAAAATTAATGTTTACTTTTATGACTTCTTAAAAAACACATAAAATCTTCGCTGTGGTTTCGTTACCACGTGTTAAATAAAATATTTCTTATTTTATAATATGAATAGATAATTCAAAATATTACAAGGGCGACCCAAAATAAAATAAGTCTAAAGTGATAACAAATTTTCAGTTTCGTATGTTTCTTAGTTTCAAATCATAACAAACGTGATTTGGTGTGCCCTACGTAGGGCAAAAACTATATGTTACACTACACCTTACTTGCCACTATCACGTTAAATCTCTTCCGAAATTCTGCGCGCCTAGTATCTTAGTAGCCTATTTATTGCAGGTGATATTCTTTCCGAGAGGGCATAGCCCGAAGAATTGCAACACTAAAGTGGCAGTGGGCCGGGCACGTTGCCCGTAGGACCGATGCCCGATGGGGCCCACGGGTTTTCGAGTGGCGACCACACACCGGAAGACGCAGCGTGGGTAGGCCCGCGACAAGATGGACTGAAGACCTAGTGAAGGTCGCGGGAAACCGCTGGATGCGAGGACCGGTCGTCGTGGAGATCCTTGGGGGAAGCCTATGTCCAGCAGTGGACATCTTTCGGCTGAAATGATGATGATGATATTCTTTCTGATGATATAGAGGTAGGATTACAAAACCTTATTCAATATCATTCGATATCATCCATAGGAGTGTTACCCTTGGTATATACCCTTTCCGTTACACTTTATATAAACTGTTTAAGGCCAGAGCATTGGCGGCTCAATGCTAATGGGTCCGGCTTACAAGATATACGTCGTGTGAACCCAAGCAGGCGCATTACATTGTTGAATATATTTCATAGCCACTATTCTCACAAACGTTGAAGAAATACATTCTAAGTCTTAAATGCCTTAGAACTTAAATTTCGAAAGCATGTGACATTTACCTTTTTTAAAATAATTATAAACTAGTGCTTGACTTCAATCCCGCCTGATGGCAAGCAGTGATGCAATCGTTGATGGTAAAGCGCACTGGTTTATTAAGTCTATTCACTTAAAAAACTTAGGAATAAGAAGGATGACGGCAGTTGAGCGAGATGATGCAATGTTAAACCCAAGACCAACACGACCAAACGATGCTGCGCTAGAGGGAGATTGATCTGGAGACTCTCCACGACCAAACTCCCGACACAACAACATTTGGCGCATCGTAGCCGCCACGCAACGCAACACAACTGCTCAGACCTGTCCTCCGTACGGCTTCACCAGACATCATGCCAGAACACGACGAATCGCTTGGCGCGTTGTGAATTACGACCCATTCTTTCTCACTGAAAGAGGCCTGCGTTTCAGCAGAAGGAACGTTATAGACAAAGTAATTTTAACAGTCATAAAATTTGTATCAGATCAATTTTTCAATTCACAGAAAAAATCTGAGTTCTTACCTGTATTTTGATGGTAAGAATACTTAGTATAAAAATATCACAATTACCGCCATCCTACAAGTTTTTCGACGTCCATTACCTAACCCACACACACACATAATCAGCCTATAATGTTCCCACTGTTGGGACACAAGCCTCCTCTCGGTGAGAGGCAATGTGCCGTATTCAACCACGCTAGCCCAGTGCGGGTCACTAGATGTCACATATCTTTAAAGTTATTTTTCCTGTTTCTAAGACATGCCGGTTTCCTCACGACGTTTTCCTTCACCGTTTTGAGAGCAGTGCTGATGATATAATTTACACAAAGTAAAGCGCTTAATAAGAAGTCGTGGTGGCCTAGTGGTTAAAACACCAACCCCTCAAGTATGAGGGCGCGGGTTCGATTCCAAGTCAGGCAAGTACCAATGTAACTTTTCTAAAGTTATATGTACCTACTTTCTAAGTATATCTTGGACACCAATGACTGAAGGTGAAGGAAAACATCTTGAGGAAACCTGGACCTTGAGTCTGAAATCGCCACCCGCATTGAGCAAGCGTGGTGATTACGCACAATCCTTCTCTGTATGAGAGGAGACCTGTGCCCAGCAGTGGAACGATAAAAGGGTTGATAATGATGAAGTGCTTAATTGAGTTCGATACTACGACCTACAACTTGTGAGCTGAGGCCGAAACCACTGGGCCACCGCTATTCTCATCATTATATAACAGCTCATCGAAAACCCGTATTTTAAATCATAAAGCCAGAAAAATCTTTACTTATTTTTCTCATTTTCCTTTACAAAGTCACACCTAATACATCCGAATAAAGGTAAATCCATCTGTTTATAATGAGCAGCTGCTCCGCCACACAATCTAATACCTGGTTTCGTATTTAATTTACAAGAGCATTATGAATCCGTGGCGGGATTTGTGGAGGGCCCATAACAGTTGTTTTACTACACCCTGTTGGGTCGTTCTGTCGAGACTTGGGGTTATACAGAGTTTCGTTTATGTCTAATTTGGCGTGGACATTAAGTATTGATGCACTAAAAATTGTATTGAAGCATGGCGTAAAACAGAGTTATATGGGTGCTTTTATTTAGTTATTGTTGTAGGGGATGAGAGAACGGAGCCAAGATTAAATTCTTGTTGTTAGCGAGATTTTGAATGTAAGCTACAAGAAGGATTTAGACACGAAAGTTCAAATAACGGCTTACTACAATCGGATCCCAAAATCTCATCTCATTTTGTGGGATTCGTTAAGAATGTAGATAGAATGAACAATGTTTACACACGTACAATAGCTGTAGAATACTAATTGATTTAGTACAAAAGGGTCTCCAAAGCCTGGAGCACAGGCGAAGAGTAGTCAGCCTGTCAGTGTTTTATAGGATGCATTATGGAGAGTGTGCGAGGGAATTGCATAACTGAATTCCCCCATCTTCTGTTCCATCGGTCGACCTGTCATACGGCGAGTATCGATCCTTACGTTGTTGACATCACCAGTTTTTGGCCTCGTCTTTTTTACCCCGTACATCGAGGGATCGGAACAATTTGTCAGCGACGGTGTTAAGTCTGACTACAATTTAAGTGTCTTCAAGACTAGTGTGTGTAGGCCCTTAATAAACTAGTGCGCTTTACCATCAACGATTGCATCAGTGCTTACCCTCAGATGGGATTGCGGCCAAAAACTAGTTTATAATTGATAAAAAAGTAACATAATCCTTCTTACCAATATTATAAATGCAAAAGCTTGTTGACTTAAATATGTATGTATGGTAATAAACTAGTGCGCTTTACCATCAACGATTGCATCACTGCTTACCTTCAGATGGGATTGCGTCCAAAAACTAGTTTATAAGTAATTGATAAAAAAATAACATAATCCTTCTTACCAATATTATAAATGCAAAAGCTTGTTGACTTAAATATGTATGTATGGTAATAAACTAGTGCCCTTTACCATCAACGATTGCATCACTGCTTACCCTCAGATGGGATTGCGGCCAAAAACTAGTTTATAATTGATAAAACAATAACATAATCCTTCTTACCAATATTATAAATGCAAAAGCTTGTTAGGACTAAAATATGTATGGATGGATCACTGATTGTTGGACTTTCAATCTCTTTGATGATATTTTGGACACATTCTAGTCTATTTCGCATTAAATGAACTGACTAGAACTGCCACGTATAGAATTTGCTATGATAGAAATAGTGCAACCGTTTAAATTTCAAGTGTGCTAAAATATCGAATTTGATTATCTTTTTTATAAATGTAAACCACTGGTTAACCTCAATTCTGCCTGATGGTAAGCAGTGATGCATTCGTTGGTGATAAAGCGCGCTAGTTTATTAAAAGCTTATTAGTGAGTAGGAGGGAATACGGTAGTTGAGCGAGGTGATGCAATGTTAGATCCAACAACACGACCAACGATGCTGCGCCCGAGGGAGACTGATCTGGAGACCCTCCACGACAAAACTCCCGACACAAAAAATTTGGCGCATCATACCCGGCACACATTGTCACAACTGCTCAGATCCATCCTCCGTACGGCTTCACCAGACGTCATGCCTCCGGAATATGTATGCGCCGTCATAGCCTGCATAGGTATCTTCTCTTCGAGCTGCCGCGGCGCTGTAGCACATCAGCGGCCCTAGCCAATGTAACATCGCTTCGTAGCGAAGCGAAATCGAATACCAAACCAACCAATGGCGGGAACGATTGACCACGTGATTTGTCGCGTCGCGTGGTCAATCGTTCCCGCCATTGGTTGGTTTGGTGTTCGATTTCGCTTCGCTATGAAGCGATGTTACATTGGCTACAGGCCCAGGGATGTTCACGGAGGCGAAGTTCGACGGGTTCGCCGCGATCACGCGGATGCATTGCGTTTCCATGATGACACGCATGCCTCCTTTAAGCCATTAATGAATGTGTTTTCAGACTCATTAGTCTGAAAACACATCAATCACATTAGATTGACCCCTCTATCATACACTATCCTCACTGGATCTGGACTCTTATCCACATTCAGATAGATAAAAAACTAGATCAATTTTAGTTAATTTAATACTCACACTAGCCTAAATTATACTTTTAGTACTTAACAATACCTACATGGATAATATAATTTATCAGAAAAATTATCAAATTATGAAATTTATTTATCTTTAATTTGGAATAAATTACGACAGTTTAAATAAATTTACCGTGTGGTAAAATAAGATGAAACTACCTACCAAGCTCAAGTTGCAAACATACCAAAGATTTGAATAAACTCCAAATGCAACCATAGCATAAATCCATACTAATATTATAAATGCGAAAGTAACTCTGTTTGTCTGTCTGTCTATCTGTCTGTGTGATGTCTGTCCGATTTTGATGAAATTTGGCACAGACAATCTTTAGACCCTGAGAAAGAACATAGGGTACCTTTTATCCCGGAAAAATTGATGTTCCCGAGGAAAATCAAAAAACGCGCGATATAACCGAGCGGCGAAGCCGCGGGCGGAAAGCTAGTAAATACATAAATATAACCTATTATGATTCAATAATTAAATTAATTCCTTAAAGTTTTAACGAACCTCTATCGAAATTTACAATTGAAAAGATGTCTACCGAAGCGTGGCAAAAATTTAATTTAATTAATTGAAAGGCTTTTCCGTTGAGTACCTATTCACCACCAGTGACGGGTAGGAAACAATTTTTCCATTATACATTTTTATTTCGTTAACGTTTATTGTGAATTTTTTTGTTTTTTTTTTAAAATACAATTACTAAATGCGCCTTCGCGCGGTTTCACCCGCGTAAATTTCGATCCCTTGGGAATATCGGATTAAAAAATGTCCTATGTATTATTCCTGGTTATAAACTATGTGTGTGCCTAATTTCATCCAAATCCGTTTAGCAGTTTAGGCGTTAAAGCGGAACAATGAAATCTATACTAATACACACATCAAAAGTGTCTAGGGATCAAGCATTTTTATGCGGATTTCTTGAGATTGAGATGTGGCTTTGTAATAAATTTATGATTTTATAAATTTATATGGATCCTTTTTGGTGCATTTCATAATTTGAATCAGGAACTGTGAATCAAATTCGAGTAAAAGATGAAAATCAGCTGTCAATATTTTCCCTCTAGAAACATACAACGCATTGAAGACATTATTAGTGCTACTGTTTCCCTACTACTGATTAAAACCAACGTTATTATGGAGCGGCGACGTCATTTAAGCAGGGAAGAAATGCTCAGAGCCGTGGGAATAAAATAGAAGCTGGTTCCCGGCAACGTACTGTGGCTTTAGCTCTGAATACAAGTCAGAGTGTTATCAGTCGACTTTGGACACGTTACCGAAGCACTGGTACCGTGGCTGAGCGCCATGGAGGACGGTATCGCTGCACCACACGGAGACAAGACCGATACATTCAAATCTTAACTCGAAGAGCTCCAACAATACAAGGGAACTTAATTAGCGACCAAACAGTCAGAAACCGCTTGCATGAAGTGAACCTTCATTCCCGAAGACCGCTACGGGTACCACCTATAGCAATGCACAATCGTAGGATTCGATATCAATGGGCTCTTGAACACAGAAATTGGGCAGAAGAACAATGGCGTTTCGTATGCTTTTCTGATGAGTCTCGTTTTGGTATGAGACCGGATACAAGACGTATACGACACTGGAGAACCCCTGGACGCCAACAGCGATTAAAATCCTGCCAGGAAGTCCATCCTTATAGTGGTGGAACCATCATGGTATGGGCGGGTATTTGGATCGGCGGAAGAACTGAGTTGATTTGGATCAGAGGCAACCTCAACGCTCAAATTTATGTTGAAACGATTGTATCAGACGTCATCGTTCCTCTACAAGTGCAAATCGGTCCCTTATTTCAGTTAATGCATGATAATGCACGACCGCACACCGCAAGAGTTGTAAGACAGACTCTCGCCGCAGCTAACATCAATGTCCCGCCCTGGCCTGCTCAGTCGCCAGACTTGAACCCGATTGAGCATGCATGGGATATGCTACAGAGAAGAGCTCTGCCGAATATGGAGGGTATCCAGTCGCAAGAAGACCTTTTTTTGTTGTTGTAACGAACATGGGCGGCCATTCCACAGCGTGATTTGGATGAACTCATTTTGAGTATGCCAAACCGATGTTCTTGTGTTGTTAGTGTTCGCGGTAGAAACACGGATTATTAATTGTTTAAGTTACCCAATAAAATTTTAGAGAAAACTGTTACTTCAGTCTTTTTTTCGAACTTTTGTGTTAGTGGTTCAAATGTCAAATATCCCTTTATTAGGAAAATGGCAAATTTCTTTATTAATGCAAAGGTGACTTGGTTTATCGTTACTGTGACAAACGAAAACACTTTATTTGATGAATCCTTAAAGAACATTTTAATTAATATCAATCAGGAGAAAAGTTATTGCAAAAATATATGTTGATCCCTAGACACTTTTGATGTGTGTATATAAAGCTGAAGAGTTTGTTTGTTTGTTTGTTCGCGCTAATCTCGGGAACTACTGGTCCGATTTGAAAAATTCTTTTTGCGTTGGATAGTCCATTAATCCAGGAAGGCTTTAGGCTATATAACATCACGCTGCGACCAATGGGAGCGGAGCATAACTAACTCCACGCGAACGAATTCGCTGGCGGCAGCTAGTAATGAATAAAGCGGAAGATGACAGAACAGTTGTGGAGAGATACCTGCCGGAAGCTCGGGCTAGTAAGGAAACAATCCGGTCCGAAAGAGAGGCTAGAGCGTACGAGTGCTGCACTACAGGCAGTCTCCGAATGGGGCAAAGCCAATATTGTAGCATTCAATGCCGCCAAAACACAGGCGTGTCTTTTCACCGCCAAAAGGAGCCCGTTCACCTTGGCTCCTACTTTACAGAATGTATCCTTGGAGTGCACCAACCGCCTTCAGCTTTTGGGAGTAGAGATTTCCTCGAACCTTAACTTTGGGCGGTTCATTGAGTCCAACGCCAAGGTGGCTGCCAGAAAACTTGGCGTTATCCCAAAGGTCCGGCGGTACTTCACACCGGGGCAGCTTCTAATGTTGTACAAAGCACAGGTCCACTCGTGTGTGGAGTACTGCAGCCACATTTGGGCTGGTGCTGCGAAATGTCACCTGGCTACTTTGGATTCAGTGGAGAGGCGTGCGAAGAGGCTGATTGGCGACCCAGACTTTACTCGAAACGGTCTCCAAAGCCTGGAGCACAGGCCTAGAGTAACCTTTCGGTGTTCTATAGGATGCATTTCGGGGAGTGTTCGAGGGAATTGCATGATTTAATTCCCCCAGCTCCGTTCCACCAGCGGACGACCCGTCGTACGGCTGGTTTCCACCCTTACGTTGTTAACACCACTACGATCCGGACGAAGCGTTTCGCCTCCTCCTTTATACCGCGTACATCGAGGGACTGGAACAATTTGCCAGCGGCGGTGTTTCCGTCGGACTACAATCTGAGTGTCTTCAAGGCTAGCGTGAATAGGCTCTTAATAAACTAGTGCCTTCTATCTCTTCCTCTTCTGCTATCCTATCTCTTTATGTTAGGAAGTTATGAGGAAAAACACCGCCTGTGATGGACTACTATCATACTAGTCGCACAGAGATATTGAAGACATTTATCGGATTTTGGCAAGTAACGTGACGTGTAGCGAGTAGTTATTAACGTATGTAGTGTGCTGCCACGTTTGTTATGATTTGATTTTAAGAAGCACACGAAACCGAAAATTTGGAACCAATTTTTTGAGTTGAAACCCTTCCGATATCGTTTGATATCATCTAAAGATGCCATGCCCTTGGTATGTATATACCCTTTTCGAACTCACTTTCTTATTTATAATATTAGGATAGACTTTTATTTTAAATTTCTTGATATTATATATTGACAGCTATCACATTTTTGTCGACACGATTGACCCAGTGGCTGAGCGATCGACTGCTGCGCTAAGTGTCGCGGTTTCAATTCCCGCTCGGAACAAATATTTATATTATGGCCTATATTAGTTCCGGGTCTGGCTGTCTGTGTATGTGAATCCAAATGTTTGTAAGTGCACTCATGATACAGGAGAAATTCCTTGCGTGTGGCAACGTATTAAAAAAAATACACTGTTCATAGAGTTAGTACAAACTATTTGTGTAAATCATCATAATCATCAGACCCTACTCGTCCACTGCTGGACATAGGCCTCCTTCATGGCACGCCAACAAGCTCGATCCTGAGCAATTCTCCGCCAGCCACTACCAGTCACCTTTTTGATGTCGTCGCTCCATCTCGCCCAAGGGCGTCCCACGCTACGTTTGCCGAGACGCGGTCTCCACTCGAGGTCTCGTTTACCCCAACGGTTCTCGGTCCTGCGGCATATGTGACCAGCCCATTGCCACTTCAGCTGTGTGTAAATAAGACAATTAAATTACACAGAAAGTGAAACATAACGGTACACTTAACGTAAACACGATAAAGTAGGTCCAACCTACGTTATGACAGTAATAGAAATTAATTTGATCGTGGCCAAGTAACTTGGCAAAGCCACTATATTCCTTTCTTTATTAATAATGGTTTTTTATCAACACAGTAACATTTACCCCATTGTACTTTCTCCCTATATACATAGACACAACAATAATTACAAATATATCTATTACTAGCTGCGCCCCGCGGTTTCACCCGCATAAGTAGTATTGACATAAAAAATAGATAAAAACCTATTCTCATGCCTAGCGAATGTATATACAAAATTTCATGAGAATCGGTCGACCCGTTTCGGAGGAGTATGGAAACGAAAACTGTGAAAATTCTCGTGTCACAGTTTTCGTTCCCATACTCCTCCGAAACGGCTTGACCGATTCTCATAAAATTTCGTATATACATTCGCTAGGCATGAGAATAGGTTTTTATCTAGGTACTTCTTATGTCAACACTGTTTATGCGGGTGAAACCGCGGGGCGCAGCTAGTAAGATATAAAATTCTCCTGTCACAGTGTTTGTCCACGAACTCCTCTAGAACGGCTGAACCGATTGTGATGAAATTTCGTACATACGTTCGTTAAGGATTGGAATAGGTTTTTATCTATATTAAACGACTTTAAAAAGAAGGAGGTTACTCAATTCGACCGTATATAATTAAATGCTTTTTTATGTTTGTTAGCGGACAACTTCTTCGTGTATGAACTGATTTTGATAATTATTTTTGTTGTTGGAAAGAAGATATTTCCTAGGTGGTCCCATGATACGTACATCAGGGTTTGATGGTGGAAGACCAGAGAAATCAAGGGGATCTTTCAAAAATTGTAGGGGCGACAAATGCATTTGTAAGTTATGACCTCCTAGTATACTCGTATAGATTAAGAATCGTTGAAAAAATATTGCATATGCAAAACCAAAACTAATTTATTCAAATTAAACTGATAATGAGAAATTTTTGAATATCAAAATTATAAAAGTCAGTGTCCCAAAACGTGCGCCCTTTACCACTTCCTAGTGCCTTCGCTGGGAAGAAGTGGCGGAACAAACTCCCCAGCAGCACAGATGTTTGTACAGTTAGAAATAACATATCATCATCATCATCAACCTGCTTATCGTCCCACTGTTGGGCACAGGTCTCCTCTCATATAGAGAAGGATTGAGCGTAAATAACATTTGATCGTATATAATTCCAAGCGTGCAAAGCAACTACAATGGTACAAGACACAGGACATCATATTTACCATATTTCCGCTAACCTGGAGTGGTTAGCGGAAATATGATAAACTAGCGGCAGCCAGCGACTTCGTTCGCGTGGAGTTAGTTATGCTCCGCTCTTATTGGTCGCAGCGTGATGTTATATAGCCTAAAGCCTTCCTGGATTATTGGGCTATCTAACGCATAAAAAAATGCTCAAATGGGACCGTAGTTCCTGAGATTAGCGCGTTCAAACAAACAAACAAACTCTTCAGCTTTATATATTAGTATAGATAAGATTTTCTGTACCAAAAAATACTAAAAATTGTTAATACTAAAAATGTGAGTAAAAACTTACTACCTAAAGTAAAGCCTCCAGGCTTATGGGACGTGATAACTTACATGTTTATGTATTGCTAGGTAAAAAAAAATATCCTAGAAAAGAGCTGCCAGTAAGCTAATTCTGGAGAAAAAACATAATCTTTCATACATAGTCGTTGATGCAATAACGAAGCGAATCCCGTCCTCTAATTCTTCTTTAGCCTATAGAGGTCCACTGCGGTACAAAGGCCTCCCCCAAAGCTTTCCAGAATGACCGGTCTTGCGCTGCCCGCATCCATGGGCTTCCCGCGACTTTCACTAGAAGCCCTAACACTATTAAATTGTTTTTCAAATTCAGCAGTCTATTTCTACAAAATATTCTAACCTTTCCACTATAAATACAACATAGCTTATGATGTCACTCCATATTCACCATCACGACAACAATTTTTATTATTTCTTTATGCCAACATGTCTATCGACGGTAAACACGACCTGTCAATTCCAAGCTACAGCGCAGCGGTGCGCTTATACACACATCAAAAGTGTCTAGGGATCAAGCATTTTTATGCGGATTTCTTGAGATTGAGATGTGGCTTTGTAATAAATTTATGATTTTATAAATTTATATGGATCCTTTTTGGTGCATTTCATAATTTGAATCAGGAACTGTGAATCAAATTCGAGTAAAAGATGAAAATCAGCTCTCAATATTTTCCCTATAAAAACATACAACGCATTGAAGACATTATTAGTGCTACTGTTTCCCTACTACTGATTAAAACCAACGTTATTATGGAGCGGCGACGTCATTTAAGCAGGGAAGAAATGCTCAGAGCCGTGTGAATGATAGAAGCTGGTTCCCGGCAACGTACTGTGGCTTTAGCTCTGAATACAAGTCAGAGTGTTATCAGTCGACTTTGGACACGTTACCGAAGCACTGGTACCGTGGCTGAGCGCCATGGAGGACGGTATCGCTGCACCACACGGAGACAAGACCGATACATTCAAATCTTAACTCGAAGAGCTCCAACAATAACCGCCATGATGTTAGCTGTGAGGCTTCATCACTCTTCAGGGAACTTAATTAGCGACCAAACAGTCAGAAACCGCTTGCATGAAGTGAACCTTCATTCCCGAAGACCGCTACGGGTACCACCCATAGCAATGCACAATCGTAGGATTCGATATCAATGGGCTCTTGAACACAGAAATTGGGCAGAAGAACAATGGCGTTTCGTGTGCTTTTCTGATGAGTCTCGTTTTGGTATGAGACCGGATACAAGACGTATACGACACTGGAGAACCCCTGGACGCCAACAGCGATTAAAATCCTGCCAGGAAGTCCATCCTTATAGTGGTGAAACCATCATGGTATGGGCGGGTATTTGGATCGGCGGAAGAACTGAGTTGATTTGGATCAGAGGCAACCTCAACGCTCAAATTTATGCTGAAACGATTGTATCAGACGTCATCGTTCCTCTACAAGTGCAAATCGGTCCCTTATTTCAGTTAATGCATGATAATGCACGACCGCACACCCCAAGAGTTGTAAGACAGACTCTCGCCGCAGCTAACATCAATGTCCTGCCCTGGCCTGCTCAGTCGCCAGACTTGAACCCGATTGAGCATGCATGGGATATGCTACAGAGAAGAGCTCTGCCGAATATGGAGGGTATCCAGTCGCAAGAAGACCTTTTTTTGTTGTTGCAACGAACATGGGCGGCCATTCCACAGCGTGATTTTGATGAACTCATTTTGAGTATGCCAAACCGATGTTCTTGTGTTGTTAGTGTTCGCGGTAGAAACACGGATTATTAATTGTTTAAGTTACCCAATAAAATTTTAGAGAAAACTGTTATTTCAGTCTTTTTTTCGTACTTTTGTGTTAGTGGTTCAAATGTCAAATATCCCTTTATTAGGAAAATGGCAAATTTCTTTATTACTGCAAAGGTGACTTGGTTTATCGTTACTGTGACAAACGAAAACACTTTATTTGATGAATCCTTAAAGAAAATTTTAATTAATATCAATCAGGAGAAAAGTTATTGCAAAAATATATGTTGATCCCTAGACACTTTTGATGTGTGTAGTTTCACAATAAAGCTTCGAACCGAGCGTAAGAGACATGTGTATGACGTATGCTCAAGTTACCAGTTTAGATAGAACCGCTCCCAGTGCCGCTTTCCTTTACCACATCTTCAAGACTGATTTATATAATACTCATATTATAATTCGCTATGAAGCTACGAATCGAATACTAATCCATTGCACAACATCCAGACAAACCATATGAAATGAAATGAAATCGTTTATTAAGCAAGTAGGATCACTGGATCACTGATCACTTTTACACGTCATGTCCTTTTTTTTTAACTAGATGAAGCCGGCATTTCCTAACTGACTACCTCTGAGAAGAAATAGCCCAAACAAACTTAGGGATCATCGTCTTTTTTCAAGTCCAGACATTAAAAATGAAAATGTTTACAATAATTTACGTTATAATTATGCATATTGCTTAATAACAATGCTTAACAGAGCGAGCAGCTCAATCCCAAGCTATTTTGTCTTCTAAATAATCTGTGATTTTATAATACCCCTTTTTGCAAAGTTTGGCCTTTATATGGTTTTTAAATCGTTTAATGGGTAATTTTCGAATGTCCATGGGAAGCTTGTTGTAAAAGTGTATACATTGACCCATGAACGAGTGAAGACGAGTGTGATGTACAGCAAGATTGTGTTTGTTCCTGGTATTTATATTATGAATATCGCTTATTTTCTTAAAATTCGAGATATTTTCACGATATTTTCGAGATATATTTATATATCTAGCTAGAAGACAGAATTATTGAGATAATGACGATAAAAGACGAGCGTAACACATCAGATTCAGATCCTTTAGTTTTTGAAAGCCGGATCATGTCACTGTACTTTAACTGATAAATCTTATCTCAGATGTTTTGGTTAACCCAAACAGCAATAGACAGTCAAATTAACTCGATATGAGATATGTCATAATATAGCAGAGATATTATATCATAAACAGATATCTATATCACATAATATTATTACCTTTTACAATCTGATCTATCAAAAATACTTCTCATTCTGTCAAAAATACTTCTAGATCCCTTACGTTTTTGACAAGTTTTTTAAATTAATTGTCGCCGTGATGTAATTGGGGCTAGATTTCGAACGAAAATATAAACTTTCAGAACCACAACAGAGTTAAGTCCGAGGAAAGCAAAGTTTATTTCTGAATTATACCTAGAAAGGATGAACCGGGGCACTGAATAATACACCATCTGCCACCAAAGATAGTCTTAGTTCCATCTATATAAACATCTCTGTATACAGATATTAGGATCTTGGCTTATAGCTCAGTTACCAAGAAAACTTAAGGTGTCAGAGTAAATTGGACACTTCGATACGACGAAGTTCGAAGAACCATGTTGCACGTACGGGTCTTCATAAACGAAAGGTATTGACTGGATACAAAGTGAAATTTTGCACGGAAAACACTTGAAACTTTAAATCAATCTTATGCTGATTTGAAGGATACTTTAGAAGAAGGGACAAGTATTTTTTTGTGACTCGTACAAGAAGAAGTTACTTTAACAAGTTTTTTTAAGCAAACCTGTGTGATGTGAGGTTTTGTTTTATTGAGAGATGACTGCATTTTCACTAAACTGAAATACTTTGTACATTCAGACAAAAAATACAATGCGATTCATTGGTAAGTTACGTTCACGAGGTAATTGCGACATTCGATAATATTCATTGCCTATTCAGTATTGACGTCACCGAGGAGATGATATGCATACACAGCACACGTGTGAGCACTAGGATTGTACTTGCTATTAAGATACCATTTACTAGGTACGTCTTCAATTGACTTGATTGTGCTGTGGCGGCTGAGAGTATGTCATGCTGCTGGTGGCGTGTGTGTTGGATCATTAAATTTCTTTAAAAATAGTTCTGAATTATGCTGTACAAAGCACAGGTCCGTTCGTATGTGGAGTACTGCAGCCACATTTGGGCTAGTGCTGCAAAATGTCACCTGGCTACTTTGGATTCAGTGGAAAGTCCCGCGAAGAGGCTGATTGGCGAACCAGATTTAACTCAAAACGGTCTCCAAAGCCTGGAGCAAAGGCGTAGAGTAGCCAGCCTTCCGGTGTTCTATAGGATGCATTTTGGTGAGTGTGCAAGGGAATTGCATGATTTAATTCCGTTGGAAAGGCGTAGTCACACGTTACATATACCTACCTACCGTAGCAGCTTGACAACGTGTGACTGCGGTTTTCCAAACATGAAAATTTATCTCTACATAGTGAATATTGCATACTTCAGAATGGTATTGTATGACATTATTGTCAATTTACAACGAAGGCATCTTGGTAGAGTCTACTGTGTCCATATACTTGCAACTACATTAGCAACTTTGTTCACTTCAGTATTCTGAAAATCTTGTTTTATACTTTTTCAGCGTCGTTTTTTTGTCGTAGTTGGGTTTTAGTTTTTTAACTTTTTATTTGTTGAAAAAAGTGCGTAGTGCCACGCTCTTGAGATGTAGGTCCATGGTCTGTCTGCGTTTAATTGTTGATGCGTGATTGAGTAACAAATATCTTAAAAAACCTTTTACTAACATTATAAAGAGCCTTTGGTGCAGTAAAGTTCTGAAATTAAATTAAATGAAATCTCTTCTGAAAGTTCTGGCGTGGCGGCCACGTACCAGAAGACGCAGCGTAGGGAGGCCCCCAAGAAGGCGGACCGATGACCTGGTGAAGATCGCGGGAAACCGATGGATGCGGGCAGCACAAGATCGGTCATTGTGGAAGCTTTGGGGGAAGCAGTGTACCTCTACAGGTTGAAAAGAAGAAGAAGAAAAAATTATAAATTCAAAAGTTTCTATGCGGGGATAATGGATGGATTTTTCTTAGTTTTCTACGGAATAACCACTAAACGGTGTTGTATAAAATTTTTCACACAGAGAGTTGATAACCATGACTAAAATAGTATAGTTTTTATCCCGATTCTCAAGCGATCTAAACTTAGGCGAGAAAATCATGGAGTTAGAATCATGGAGGCTAGTTATTTTATATTACAAACGTAATTTATATTTACTTCCGCGCTTAAGATAGGCGGCGCCGGACGCCATTTTTTTCCTTTGAAATGTATTAAAAGCAAAGAAAAATAATTAAATTAAGTCTTCGCATTTATCATAACTTCACAGGTTGCAACAGTAACATTCATTCATCTGTTGAGCGTCGCCACAAAACATTACGCCCTAGGCATTCCATTAAAATTCGCTTGTTACCGTACAAATGCACCAAACAAATTAAATTTATTAAAACTAAAAAAGCTTCGCCTTCGGGGGATGTGTACGCTGCTAATGAGGTCTCTGTTCAAAATAATGTTTTTATTCTTGTTTAAGGATATAATTATAATAGCAAATGTGGGCAGAACAATAAATTGATGTTAAATAAATAATTAATGGACATAAGAAGCCCGAAGAAAGAAAAAGTTATAGAATATTATTTTATTGTATTTATTTATTGGGATCTCCAACAAAGGATACACAAATACAATAGAAAATTACTATAATTGAGTAAGGCTCTTTTACGTGTGCTCCTTCAATATTATAGAAGACCACAGCATGCATATATAACTAGGTCTCAAACTATACAAATAGTGAAAATATATGATAAGTGCAAATCATAAAATTAGAACCATGAAATAAAATCAACATAATCAAAATTAGACATTCATATTACAAATAATATGATAGGCAGGATAAAAAGGATAAAAATAAAATAAAAATCGGGATAAACATTGAAAAAAATTGAGATGTGATGTGACGTATGTGTGATTCTTACCATTCATGGTGGGACTTATCAAATAAGCCCGTTAATTTCCTGAAAAATGTTGCATACACACTTTAGATTTGCACCAACACAAAATAATTACAACCAAAAATACGTCTTCATTCCTAAGTACCCCATTTTAAATTGCATCCCGCACAGATTACCCTAATGTAATGGGGATACATTTTAACGCTTCCATTTCCCGTATTTTTCGCTAAAAACCCTTAGGCCTTTGGTACACACACGTTTTTTTTGCCGCGAAACGCTACGGTTTATTCGCTGTGTGTAGGCACCGTCGTCAATGTTTTATGGATCACTGTGGAAGATGGTTCATATGACGCAAAGTGCGTCGGTTTAAGATGGATGAGTATTTCAGCTTATGGGCTATTGTGTTGTTTTTTCTACGACTCGGTTTAATAGTCATCCAGACTGTAATTCAACCTTGGCGGCTTATGTCAATATGCCTGCAGCTTGAGGGATATTATAGAGCACAAGTTTGTGCCAACATATTATGTGCACTCTCTTAATCCTAATCACTCAATCCGACACAATCGGAGAGAGACCAGATGCTGTACCAACATTTACTAATCATACCACTAACTGCAAAACTCCTGCTGTTACTAATTAACTATTTATGGAAAAGCCCAAAAATACTGTCCCATCTGAGAATTGTAGCCAGGAACCTATTCTCAACAGTTGTACTTGCAATCACGAGACCAACGTGGCTGTTAAGCGCGGTTTAGACGCCCGACTTGTAAAGCAACCGTGCCGTGTGGAAAGGATCTTATTTTCCCACACTTTCCGATCCCGAGCCGCTTTTATGCTTTCATCCAAAAGTGTTCATGCTTTCTGGAAAACCCTTAATATCATTTTGCTTAGAAGGCCCGACTTTTCTTTGCAAGGAAGTTGTTAAAATTACGAATAATTTATACTTCAAACGGTCTTGGAAAATTGAAAATTATGGAGTTGATAGCATATAATTTGAGGATCCCTAAAAACTTGGCGTAGAAGATGAGTCAAGTTATCTGCTGCGAAAAAATTAAACAATAAGTTACCATTAAGAGAGTTCTTTTAGAACGTTTACCCATTACTTGTTTTAGAGCTATTTTTTAGGGTTCCGTACCCAAAAGGTAAAACGGCTCCCTATTCATGATACTTCGCTGTCCGTCTTTCCGTCTCTCCGTCTGTCCGTCTGTCATCAGGCTATATCTCATGAACCGTAATAGCCAGACAGTTGAAATTGTCGGAAATTATGTATTTCGGTTGCCTCTATAACAACAAATACTAAAAATAAAAATCCGATATTTAAGGGGGGCTCCCATACAACAAACGTGATTTTATTGCCATTTTTGAAGATAATGGTATGGTGGTGGTGGTATGGCCGGTTTTTACTCTTAGATACTGAATTGCCTATTTCATGCATCGAGTGTTTGAGACAAATCATTATGACATTACGTACTAGATCAATAAATCTGCACAATAATGTGAGCTTCCAGTCTAATTCATCATCATCATCATTATCAGCCTCTACTGGTCCACTGCTGGACATAGGCCTCTTCCATGGCACGCCAACAAGCTCGATCCTGAGCAGTTCTCCGCCAGCCACTACCAGTCACCTTTTTGATGTCGTCGCTCCATCTCGCCCAAGGGCATCCTACGCTACGTTTTCCGAGACGCGGTCTCCACTCGAGGACTCGTTTACCCCAACGGTTGTCGGCTCTGCGGCATATGTGACCAGCCCATTGCCACTTTAGCTTGCTAATCCTCTCAGCTATGTCGGTGACTTTGGTCCTCTGTCGGATCTCCAGTCTAATTAATGCAGCTTAATACCACAATTTTAAATAGAACAACTGCTTATCTGACATCCACAACCCAATTACAGAGTAAAACGATACCCTTTGTTAAGACTGGTTGTGTCAGTATGTACAGATGGGGTTTCCACGGAGGCGCGATATAACCGAACTCTACGCGGGTGCAGCCGCGGGCGGAAAGCTAGTATAAAATAAGCGAATTCGACTCGCGTAGGAAGGTTTCCATAGCCCTATCTACCTACAGACTACAATTAAAGTTCTGTTTTTGGAATTTCTTGGCAACGAAAATACATTATATTTCTGAAAATTCTCTTGCTATCACGGTTTATGAGATAGAGCCTAGATAGCCCCCACGTTCAATCCCAGTTGCATCCGCGGCCTTCGCATTGGAGCCCGGAGTTCGCTTTCCTGCTCATTCAACCCATATATTATGGTTTTAAAAGAGTGTCCATGGAGTTTCTTGCACGTTCTTCTCCATAGAGATCTACGCTTTGGAACGTGCAATTTAGCTTCACTTTTCTTGAACTGACCGACATTGACTATTCAAAAGTACCAAGTGATGGTTAATTTGAAATTAACGATTTTGATTTGATTTGATTTAGTTTGATTCTCCTCCATTTCGCGCGATCTTTAGCATCCTGTGGTAAGAAATTTTTGGCACGCATGTCATCTGTTACAACGTCAAGCCAGCATTTCTTTGGTCTCCTTCGCTTGTTCCTGCCTGACAGAGGCGCCATGGCAAGCATTTTTTACCCACATAACATGCCGGATTCCGTAAGACGTGGCCGTACTAGCGTACTGCAAGAGGGTCGCCTACCCTCTTGCAGTTTGTCCATGTCACGGACACGAAAACTGCCACGGATGTGAGAGTTCCTGATGCGGTCTTTCCGCGTAACTCCACACATCCACCGCAGCATATTAATATCCGTGACATGCAGCTCTCATTGGTATTTAAATCCAGCTTATCGTAGCCTGAAAAAGACAATGAACGTCATACATCATTCACTTCCGTCTGGACAAGAGAGGATAACAGGTTACTCTTATTTACCGGCACGGACGTTATATGGCCCATTGTTTCCCTGTCAATTACTGAACGTACGTTTGACGTTGCCAATATTCCTTAGATGCCTGCAGAAAACAGAAAATGAAAAGAAAAATATGTTGTGACTTCAATATTATATTTTATCTCTATCAGATATAGTATTTTTTACATATATAAATGGAGTATTTTTGGGCACTTTTTTCAAATATGGTATCTTTGTTTCCTTCTGATGCGTTTGTGTTATATTAACATAGAATAGAATACTGTTTATTATGTACACCATAAAAATAATAGAACATAAAATTTTTACAAAGCGTGATATAATAAGCGGCCTTATCCCTAAGAGCGATCTTTCAAAGACAAAGTTTGGATGGTATACTAAGGAGAAGGAGAGAGAAATAATGTAATCTGCAGTGTACAATTGACATAAACCTCTTCTATTAGATGCAAGTCTCTTTTTTCAGAGTATTTATTAATATTATAGAATTTTTATTCTGTTGGCAGGGCAAAATCCTTTCTTTTCCCTTCATTCCTCTCTCTTGTTCCAATTAGAAATTCCAAACTTCCAACTAATGATTTAATTTCCAACCGATTTTGGCCGCGGCAGCCATGTTCCCCATCTGCCCCGTGTGGTACCGGGCTTAGAATAGTACCATCCCATATCCTCCTGTGGGTGTTATAAGCGCGACTAACGGAACCTTCAACAGGAAAGTGGGCAGCAGCGCTTCTCCTGTGGAATATGAAATTACTGCGATCCTCAACCCGCCTGCCAAGCGTAAGGATTACGGGAAACCGCCCAATGCATTGAAAGCCTTGGGGAGGCCTTTGTCCAGCAGTGGACCTCTATAGGCTGAAGAAGAAGAAGAAGACCATCTTCAAGTACGATTTTGCCGTTGATGTGCTCGCATGTGGCTTATCTAGCCAATTTTGTTTACACAGATCCTCGCACATTGCGGGCAAGATAAGATACAGTTAGATTCCAAGGAATAGATACATTTTAGCCATCTATTAAAAAAAAACTTAATAATGTAGATGCACAACCAAAGGCGAGGATTCATGCTGTTTATTTTAAATTTTCGAATCAACTCTTAAACATATTTTAAATTATTTTCGTTTCATTTTGCCGACTAGATCATCAATGAGAGACGGATCTTCAATGGAGTCTTCGTAATTAAAAGAAAACACTAATTTAAATAAGAAAAAGGATACTTTAATTCTAGTAAAATATGTTACAAAATTATTCTTAGCTACCAAAGGTTTGATGTTCTTTTGACTAACGGAGAAAATGTCATGATTTGTAATGGTAATGAAATAGTGAATTTGATGATATTTTGACACTTTTTCATATCTTGTTCAGCGGAATACATAACTAACAGTGGTAGAGGCTTACAGTTTAACAATACTTAATTTGTTGAGAATATACAATGTCCTACAATATGATACAGCTTGAGATTAAAAGTGCGTTCAAATACGTTTATGATGATATTTTCTTCATTATTTCTAAAACTACATGATAGGTTATGATAGCCATATTTCGTGGATATAATCAAAATTGATTAAATTCATATTAACTGCTACGCCTACGCCTACTATTTACAGTTTTAAATGCCTTCTTGATATTTGAAGAAAGTGACAATAAAGGGGTTATTCTCATAACAATAAAATTTCATGAAAATTACTTTGAAAGTAAATAAAAGCACAATTACTTGGTTTTATTAAAGACGTTTAAGCACTTGAACATTTTCTATAAAAATATGGCTTTTCCCAAACCTACTTTATCGCACGCAAGTACAACATATTTCCATATCAACAATCTAAGTATAGCGTGATAAGATTATATTTTTCACTATAAAATAATTACAGATAATATTATGATGTGAGAATGAATGGTGTTTATGAAAAGCATTTTATTTTTTAAATTAAATAAATTACCTCTAGTACCGAATGTAGGTGCGAGAATGTATGTACGTGATTTTGCATTAAAACATAACTCTTTTGCTACAGTAATAAAGTTGATAATTAAATGAGATATGTGAGAAACTTCATCTTTGCGAATCAGTTGGAAATCTGACTTTTTTATATTCTCAATGGGTTTTATGAATTGACCAAATTACTTAAAATTATGATATTTTCTACAATAATGGCGAGTTTTCGTTTCTCTTCTCTGGTTATGTCTAAAGTTTTCTGTAAAAGATTCCATGGGATGGACCGTGGGCTGGTATGTGAATTTCTTCCTCAGGTTTGGGTTTTGGCACGAATGGGTTGTGGTGGGGATCTGCGTTCAACCTGAAATATATTTTTTATTAATTAATGTTCTCATGGGCCTCGCTGTATAATTACCAAAAATCTTTTGGCACTGAATGTTCTATAGTTTGTTAGCAGTGAAAAATTATTTTGCGGCGTCATGCATTTTTTTGGGATGGATTAAAAATGTATGAACTTGCGTCAGGACACGTGACCTGATTGAAAATTCCTAAGAAGTCTTAAATCTACAGACTATTTTGCATTGAAAATAATGATTTTTGAGTTTATATTACAGTATAAACCGCATCGACGGAGGTGAAACATTAAACAAAAACGGAAAACTGTGAGTCGGTCTCGCGTATGAATGGCTCCGTATACTATTCTATAAAAATCACGTCTGCTATATAGGAAGCCCATCCATAAATGTTTATTTAATTCGCTATAACTACAAATGTAGTGTAACACTTCTGTGAAGATTCCAACTGTCTATCAATCACGGTTCATAAAATCCCGTTGCACTTTTGTATTACAGACATTGACAGCGGAGTCTTAAAATACGATATCGTTTTCACCCTTTGGGTATGAAACGCATTGTTCACAAACACTAAATAATTTTCAAATACTCACATTTATAAAAGAGATCTGCCCAAAAACCGTAATTTGGCCCGACATCAAATAATACGACAAAAAAGGACCACGGAATATGTCAACAAATTGAAAACGTATCCCGATTGACACGATGACGCTTTTTAGCCTAAAGCTAGGCCAAAGCTATCCCGAAAGCATGCATAATTGATTTTCAGCGTATATCGACTAGCAACTGACGCGAGCTGTGCAGGCCCAATGAATGATCCTTGTGGGATAATGACTCTGATCACAATTTGCTGACTAGTGAGGTTTCACGTGAATGTTATTAATGTAGGGATTTAGTTTAGTATGACTTTTATTTCATGAGAAATAGAAGTTTTGGCAAGGAACCTCTGTCTTTTATGTTCTTATTACAGCGTTCTTCTACCTCGTAATCAATACAAAATTGCTATTCATGTCCACCACCAATGAATTCGCTATATTGTAATGCAGCATTTTCGGGCAGACCATCATCTTTCTTTCAATCATCGACAATTGCGTACGCACTTCTATTAGCACTGCATTTAGTTTTAACAGTTCGACAATATTAATTGCGATATTTCCAGTGTTGCGCAGATTTTTGTTCGAACATATATTATGAAGTAATGGATTATTTACAAACATAGAGATTATGAACAAACATAAAGCGGTGTAATGACCACAAAGTTTACTCTCTGCATACAGTCTGAGTTCATAGTTATTCTACCCCAAAAATACTGATGTGTGAACCATTTTTCTCCTTACCAAAACTACCTTTTCTAAGGAGCGACTAAAATCTATTTCACTATATTTTTTTACAATCAAAGTCAAGTCAAACAGTGATTCAAAAGGACTAGGTAAGTAATTTTTTTCACAAACCGTCGAAGAGGATTCGAAAGCAAAAGGAAAATTATACAAACTTATAAAGCGTGATGGCCTTAGAGCAGTCGACGTTGTACCACCAATCACAGGCGAACTTGGCTTGATCGAAGAGTGTACCGTTGGTACACAGGAACGAAGCGCCTTGTTCACCTTCACGACCATCGTGGCATACGTGGTAAGCCTGAAAAAGGAAAATCAGTGATTTTATGACTCTTCCTACCTTATAATATCATATTAGCCTAGGTTTAAATTCACATTGGTTCTGAATCCCTAGTCCACAAACTTAACAAAAATTAATCATCAGTGCATCTTATTATTTCTATTTTATTAAGAAAAGGACAGACGATAAATATCAATTTGACGTGAAAGTCGCCATTTTATTAATCACGTCTTTATTGTCCATGGAATATCTTAATTTGACAGGGCCGAACTAATATTTTCTCTTCTGTCCTTTTCTTAATGAAATAGAAAGATAAATATGTCATCATCATCATCATTAACCTTTTTTGGTCCCACTGCTGGGCACAGGTCTCCTCTCATACAGAGAAAGATTGAGCGTAATCACCACGTTTGCTCAATGCGGGTTGGCGATTTCAGACCCAAAGTCCAGGTTTCCTCAAGATGTTTTCCTTCACCTTCAGTCATTGGTGTCCAAGATATACTTAGAAAGTACATATAACTTTAGAAAAGTTCTCATACTTGAGAGGCTGATGTTTTGACCACTAAGCCACCATGACTTATTGAGCTTAAAATTATTTTAGTTTGTAAACAGAGTAATTGAGCCCATTGCCTAGTAGCGCATGCCAATTTGGCATATACTTTCTGGTGTAAGTCGTAACAATGTATTAGAGTGAATTTTCAAACCTGTATGTTATTACTGGAGCTAGTTTTCACCGTAGAAATACACCTACGCCGTTTCATCTGGTGAAAAGGTAGATACCAGATTCGTCTTATACTAAGCCGAGGTTCTTATGTTATGTTGAGGTTGAATTTGATTATTGTCTCTGGCAGCTAACATTTATAAGGAAAAATGTTTAAGTTTGGAAGACGAGGTAGACAGGAGCAAAAGTTTTATTGTTTCGTGTGATTATTGTTTCGGTAGCATCACAAGGAGAAAGACTGCAGTCAAAGTAAAATATTCATGTAAAATTGTAGTGTTTTTATATAGAGTTTTTTTGGTGTTTAAAAGTGTGGCAAAGATTAAAACTATGTTGCGTTTATAATGGTATATTAATTTATTTTTGAAGATCTTTTTTAAAATGTAAAGGATCCCAGAAGGTACTGTCTGCACTCAAATTACTATTTCATCATAACTACAACAATTTATGTATGGCAAAAAGATTATGTAAAGTATTTTTTATTTGTACAGAGACTTGTTACCGTCCGAGACTAGCTTGAAGATAAACCTAATTCGTCTAAAGATAACTGCATCTTATGGTTCCTGTATCTCACAAGCGGCACTTTACAGAGACATAGCAATACATTACAAATCCTTTTTTGTGTTTTTAGGAAAGGATAACAATCTTTATGAAGTATAAGAAAAACAAATTTTACTTAAGTAATTCCACGAAACTGACCAAGATTCTGAACCAATTATTCGGGCAAACATTGCCTGAGCGGACGGCATTTTTTCACGGAAAGCTTTAGTTGAAAAGTTAGGAGAATTATAACGTGATTCTAATAATAACTTGGACTTACCGGCCCTTGAAGCCGTTGGGGTTACTCGAGGCTATACGACAATACCTCGAAACTTATTCAATTTGGTGAAATTGGGCGACCATTACAATTAAACTGGGCTGAAGTAACCATATGATTTTAAGTTTGGAGTTTGTTATTAATTGAAGAAAATCAAGGGGTTTTTTGGCAATTAATATAAGGACCCGAATAATAAAATTGTGTACATAATATACAATATGTAAAAAAAAACCCTGTCCGACCCATAAGGATAATAAAGGTTAGGTAAACTCATGACCAAATATAATATAAAATTTTACGTAATCATTAGAGTAACAACACTAATGAATTTTGAAAAAATCTTTTTTTCCCGCGAATTAATTCTACATTCCCCGAAATTAGGTAATTTTTAAAAAAGTGACAATACCTACCATTTTGACGGTATTATTATAAGTGACGCAAACACGTGCCGCGTGCACTGACCCCGTCGCCCGCGAAAGGGTTGCCTACCGCACATGTATTAAATTACCTGTTTTTGCGAAATAATATTTATTATTTTAGGAGGATTTTAGTAAGTTTAGACCTGCTTCGTGGGCATTAGAGGAATCAGTTATCGATACCTAACAATACCTTCACGAATCGGACAGGGTTTTCTTTACATATTGTTTAAGAGACCAATTTTGAAATTTATTAGCTTTCTAATCGATTGATAATAATAATTCACTGATCAAAGATATAAAATTCAAATACAAAAAAATTATATAGTGATAAGGATGTTAATAAGAAAATAAATGAAAAATTATAATCATACGCATTCAAATCTCATGAAACCAATACTTTCAACAATACACGAACAGATTCTCCATCAACGAAGATTAAACAATCTAGAACACGTTGGAATGCTATGGAATGGTATTGAAACTCCAATGAACGGTACTGAGGGCGCATACATTGCAGAACCGACCGCTACTGTATCTTGCATCATAAATCGGACGACAGCACATGGTCTCAATGAGAAAAGTTCAGAACATTGAGATCGAATAAAGTGAACATACATTCTTGATCGCATATCTGGTTGGAGTGTGTTGTATAATACTGTTTCAGTTTTATATGTTGACCCTGTTGCAGTTTTGTTTATTGGAGTAGTTTCCATTTTTAACCGACTTCAAAAAGGAGGAGGTTACTCAATTCGACCGTATATATGCTTTTTTTTTATGTTTGTTCGCGCATAACTTCGCCGTTTATGAACCGATTTTGATAATTCTTTTTCTGTTGGAAAGAAGACGTTCCCAAGGTGGTCCCATGATAAGGATATCAGGGTTTGATGGTGGAAGACCAGAGAAAACAAGGGGAACTTTCAAAAATTGCAGGCGACTAGTGCATTTCTTAGCATTTTCATTAAGTATTTTAAAGCACTACAATTTAATAAAGGTCTGGAGTAGATCTGATGATGGAGCCGGGAGACAGTCGAAGGAACTCCTCAGCAATTAACAGCAGCTACCTTGTGTTTGGGCTCGATTAATTTGTATTGATAAGAACTTTACACCTAGATGGGTTGTGACTGTCATAAGAGCTCTGATGGTGAAGACAAAGGCCAGTTCCGGGAACTCCTCAACGGTTTACAGTAGCTACTTTGTGGTTTGACTTCATTCATTTATATTGATGAGACCCTTGCACCCATTGGGTTAAAATAATGGTCTGCAGTAAATTTGATGATGAAGACCAAGGCAGCTGAGGGAATACTTACTGGTAAAAATTAAAGTACACAAAATTACGTCGTTTCCCAACTATATTTGCGTCAGCTTGCAGTCTGGCCGGATGCAACTGAATACATAGTACTTTAAATAAAAACTTTTTACAAAAAACAACCGACTTCAAAAACCACTACAAAGTGAAAAATAACCACTTAGTATTATAATGAAGACTTTGATTTGATCTATAGAAAGACGTAGCGATTATGTATACACATAGTCGGCGCACATGGTCATTCGTCAACTGTCAGAATAAATCTGACCTCTAGTTATAATATTGTTATCATACTTAATAACAGGCTCATCTTGAGCTCAGTAGTTACTCATCATATGCTCAGGCGACAAACACCCAGCATTAGTTTTCTGTGGGTTATTTTCCGAGTATCTCACAGGCTGAGAGTGAGTTTATTCACGAGGTCATTTCTATTCCCTGAGGAAGAAAAGAGAGTGAAAGTGGGTTAACCTTTGCTTTTGTTTAATGCACATTGTAACATCTCTAATATTGTGAATATTATTTTGGCATGTTTTTATCGTGACATACTATTTTTCAATAAATCGACATGCTTTTAAAGACAGTTTCACCATTTCATCGCATTTCACTTTGTTAAAGGTTTTTTTCTTTGCTTGTCTTATTAAGACATGTTGTCCATCAGATCTTTATAATTGGCTGACATTAGCAAACACAGCAAAACCTTTATACCGCAAACTACACAAACTTAAATTTATAAAGCTCAGGCCGTCAGCGATGGTACATACAAACATGCACATTTAAGTTTAGCTTCTAGATCTCTGACTGAAATTGTCAGCTCCCAAAGATTACAGTGACAATGTCTGCTTCAGACAGCGATTAGGTGCTTGATCAAAATATCTGCTTGACTGACTGAGCGACACCCCAATGCGACATTTAAATGTTCAATTTAAAATGTCAATCACTTATGAAAAAGTAATTTCCTATAACAGTTATCTAATACGTGTTTAAACATCTAAGTCGGAAATCACTTAATTTGAATGAGTCAACCAGCTGACCCGTGCGAAAATTCGCACTATACAAGTTCTTGTAAGCAATTGAAATGGTTTTTAACAAATAGTATTCCGAATATGAAAATCTGTCGATTGGTGGGTCAGTTAGATTGGTTCGATAGAAAAGAAAAGGAAGAAAACGGTTTCAGACTCCTTGAGCAGTCAATATATATCATATCTTTAAAGAAAGATCTTTATAATATTAAAGAATATAAAATTGTTTTGTTTATGCGCCCGAAACACGTGTCCAGTATTTTAAGTAAAGAATTTGGCGGCACGATATCTGGAAACTCACAAAGAGCTTGTTATCTGATTGCTGTCCCAACATGGTGGGTGAGCGCGTAGATAGGGAACGCGGCCCGCGAGTGTTGATCCCCTGCAGTGCAACATTTGTATGCATGATACATTGACAAATATTAAGATATGTAGCGCAGGTGAAGCAGTGAGTAAGTGTCTGTATCGCTTTATCTCAAAATGAACGACAAACACTAACGTCGCAACGACAACACTAGCCATCTTTCATATGCTTTAGATTGCACCCCATCTGCCGAGTAATGTACCAATAAAAATGGAAGCGTTGTTCGGCAAAGCGCTTTTAGTCAGTTGTTAATATCGTATCTGTTTTTAATATTTTATCAGAATATGAATGTTTGACAGCCTGAAAGCATCGCACGTTAAGCCGTTGTTGGTTCGCATGTTGTTGAACACCAAGCCCAGTTGCGCCTGTTGTAGGCAGACGGCAGTGGCTCTTCACGGAAAATATCGAGCGCAATCAGCAGTTAGACTGGTGTGACTCTTAGACTACCGAAAGCTAGGATGCGACTGAGATTAACGCTGAGATGATGATGATGAATTTCGGCCTTATTAATTATCTTATAGAAGAATAGAGTCAATGGATATAAAAAAAAAAAACAAAACACATACTATATTGTTTAATATATTGCAATTTTAAAATCAAACCTAAACAAAACTGTATAACTGTTGTAACAAAAACTTTTTACAAACAACCGACTTCCAAAAACCACTACAAAGTGAAAAATAACTAATTTCGGAAGTCGGTGTCAAAAAACGAATACCTATACAAAACCAAAAACACCGACTTCCGAAATTAGTTATTTTTCACTTTGTAGTGGTTTTTGGAAGTCGGTTGTTTTTTTGTAAAAAAGTTTTTGTTACAACAGTTATACAGTTTTGTTTAGGTTTGATTTTAAAATTGCAAATATATTAAACAATATAGTATGTGTTTTTGTTTTTTTTTTTTTTTATATCCATTGACTCTATGCTTATATTCTTTCTATAAGTTAAATTAATAAGGCCGAAATTCATCATCATCATCTCAGCGTTAATCTCAGTCGCATCCGTAGCTTTTCAGTTTTGGAGTCTGGTTTCCGCTTTACCAGTCTAACTGCTGATTTTGGCTAAACTTCGATATTTTCCGTGAAGCCACTGCCGTCTAGCCTCCACAACCCGAAGGCGATATCGAAGTATAGCAGCTAGACCAATTGTTGGGCTTTTGCGGGCTCCAACAACATGTAACAACTGCCATTAGAAGTTCGTACCGGGACCAACGGCTTAACGTGCTTTCCGAGGCACGACCAGACTAGTACAAATATTCATATTCATACATTGATAAAATATTAAACAGATACGATATATTCTAACAAACTGACTAAAAAAATGTGCCGAACACAGCAGCAGCACACATGCATATTTTTATTCGGCATACATTGGTACAGTGTGAGTGAGATGGGGTGCAATCTAAAGCATAGAGAAGAAAAAGATGGCTAGTGTTTGTCGTTTGCGCTGTTAGTGTTTGTCGTTTGTTTTTAAGAGTGTATCGAGAGTGACTAAAGCGAGATACAGGACTTACTTCCTTTTGTACGCTTCATTTTTAGTGCGCTAGTGACATATCTACCTTAGTTTAATATTTTATCAATGTATTCATGCATACAAATATTTGCACTGCGCGGGGATCGAAAACGCGCCTCCTTGAGAAGCGGCCGCGTTCCCTACCGCTACGCGCTCACCCACCATATTTTGTTGGGACAGCCAATCAGGATAACAAGCTCATAACTTTGTGGGTTTCCATGATATCTTTTTGAAATTCTGTACATAGATTCTTTACTTAAAAATACTGGACACGTGTTTCGGATTTCGCATAAACAAAAATAATTTTGTATATTTCTTTAATATTATAAAGATTTTTTTTTCTTTTTGAAGTTTAATATTTATATTCAATATTGATATATATTATTTCTCCAAGGGTCTGAAACCGTTTTCTCCCTTTTTCTCTCTTTCTATCGAACCAATCTGAACGTCCGACCCACCAATCGACAGATATTCGTCCCTGGTACCATGGAATACTATTTTCAAATTATTCCGCTTCACTGTTTATTTATAAAAACGACTTAAAAATTCTAATTAGTATAGTGCGAATTTTTCGCACGGGTCAGCTAGTTGACCTTATTTCAAATTAAATTGATTTCCGATTGTCTAGCAAATTTTGACTTAGATATGTTTAAAATTGTATTAATTGTGTAACTTTATTGTATAGGAATTGAAGTTATTTTTTCATAAATTTGACATTTTAAAGAATATGTCGCAAAATTATTTTAGGGGTTAATCGCTGGAATTACAGTCAAATTTGAGATATGCTTTTTGGATTCGCTACCTTAATGCTTTGGAAAGGCTATAGACTATTTAATATTTCACTATAATCTTTGGGAGTTACTGACGAAGTGTGTCAGATTTCAGTCCGCCAGAGAGGATCTAGTTAGAGAGCTAAATTTAAATGTAAAAGATGTTTGTATGTACCATCATATATTGTCGACACCAACCTCTGGAGCTGCTTATAAATTAATTAAGTTTGTGTTAATACGTTTTGCGGTATAAAGTAGGTTTTGTTTTTTATTGTTGTGTTTTGCTAATATTATTAATTATAAGGTCTGATGGGACTGACATGTGCAATAATTGTATAAAAGACCCTAAAAAAAATAAAGAAAAAAAAAACCTTTGGCAGTCAAGCAAAACTACGCTAACGAAAGAAAGCGAAAACAAAGCGATGGGGAAGGGGGGGGGGGCGATGTGATGCGATGGAATGGGTGGGGGAACATGCTTTTACGTGGCCAAAGCCGCATGTCAGTTTATTCAGAAAAATAATTTAAATATGTCACGATTAAAAAAAAAACGTACCTAGTTTAAAATGAAAGCCTTCACGAGTAATTGTAGATGTTTTATTGTGCATTTAAAATAAAAGCAAGGTTATTTTACTTTTTCATACTCTTTTCTTCCTCAGAATAAATTATTTATCGTGAATAGGCTTCATATAAATCTCGGCTACTATTGAAATTCTCGGAAGAATAACCCACAGGAAACAATGCGTTGACATTAAAAACACAAACGTATGATGTAAGGACCTTTAAGTAAAGGTAGCTACCAACGAATATAGAATCAAGACAGATGTGTTATCATTATTAAGTATGATAACCTTAATATTATAACTAGAGGTCAGATTTATTCTGACTTGATTTGACGAATGACCATGTATACGACTATGGTAGTATACATAATCAACTACGTGTACCTACTGCATATCCATATTTTTCATTCGTCAAATCAAGTCGGAATACCCGACCTCTAGTTATAATACTAAGGTTATAATATAATATTTTTAAAAGTACCACCAGATGGTGGTGTAATTTTAGAGGAAAAAATTATGTGTTATATAAATATACAAAAACTAAAATATTTTACACAATTTTTAGTTAAGCGACGAATCCTTATTTCCGCGGCATTTTGTATAAGTTTACAAATATAAGCGCTGTAATTTCCGATCTGTAAAGCTGGAAAGTTTTTTGTGCCACTTCTTTCCAGCAAAAGCAATAAGTTTTGGGGGACTGTCGCAAAATGCTGATTCTCAGCCTAATTTGAATAAATGCCTTTCGATGTTGTGCATTTCTTTGACATTAATTACACCGCTTTATCTCGACTATAGTCACAGATAACTAGTTATGTACAATCTTAATCTATAAGTACTAATATATAAAGTTGAAGAGTTTGTTTGTTTGTTTGAACGCGCTAATCTCAAGAACTACTGTTACGACTTGAAAAATTTTCTTTGCGTTGGATAGCCCATTAATGCAGGAAGGCGTTAGGCTATATAACATCACGGTGCGACCAATAGGAGCGGAGCATAACTAACTCCACGCGAACTAAGTCGCTGGCGGCCGCTAGTTCACTAATAAGTATCCAGCCTCTCGCAGCACTAGAATTTCAATATCCGACCGTACACTGCGGAACCAATCACAAACTAGTTACAGACGCGTTAATGAGTCGCGTCGTAAGGAAAGTGACCCAGCAGTGTGAATATAGTAGTAGTAAATAGGCTAGTCGTGATTAGATGGTGCCGTAGTACAACGGGCAGCGCCATCTAATAATTGTAGGTACTCACTGCGGTGTTTACAGAACAGATAAAAGAACCTTACTTATCTATTGCGTGCTCAGCACTACCCTGTTCGATGACCTGAAGTTTCGCATCTCGGCCAGTGATGCGACTATTATCTAAAGCTTCTTCCAATATCATTTTATATCTTTAGTTGGTCCCGGTTGTCATTCATAGGTCTTTGACGGTCGGTACGGGTAGTCAGAAGTCAGAAAATCTTACAACCAGTCCTACCAAGAGATGTACCCAGTAACTGGGTTGTAGATAGGCAATTGCTCTATATAAAAATAACTTTAATTTCGTGCTGTTGGTTCTGCAGTTTCATTTTTTGGCACCGACTCCTAAATTAAAGTTATTTTTTCACTCTGTATTATTTTTTTTTGTTTTATGTAGCTTTTTTTATATAAAAAGGCGGCACCGCGGCCACATCGCCGTGACGTCCTCAACAGCGCGCGCCTATAGTCGTATTTTTAATTAGACCAAGTCAACTGGCGTTTACTGTGTTGACAGTTTTTGATGAGATAAAAATAGTATTGTGACAACGTGAATTAAAGTCAATGCGACATCGACATTTTGTCGGTACCACAACGCAACTGCAAAAAGCCGCTGCGACGCTATTCACATGTAACGACAGCTTGACCACATTTTGTCGCTGCGACGTGGTGTGCTTGTGGTACGTGTGGATTGACCCTAAGATTTATTAAAGAGTTTCGTAGTCTGTCTCCTAAACTCATCATCAGGATCATTACGAAATTCAAATGGAACCATTTTTGAATGAGCCTCTTTCGAACAACAACAATTTTTGCAATGCCATCTATAATACGAGGGAGTTATGCCCGAAATACATAAAAAAAAAAAATAATCATCCGAATTCTTCTTTTGAAATGGGTTTAAAAGAAATGCTGTCTTCGCATATCACCCCTGTTTCAACGATCTATGGAACTGCCAAAACAAAAGATGTTAAAGTAAATAACTTTTACCCTTATGTTCATGTCGCTCGTACCCTTTCGTGACCCGTTTTTGTTTTTCAATCGTATCCCTATTAATTAGTGAGTGTGTTTGAGTAGCATGTACAAATATTTTCATTGAAATATTTAACATCGCTTTGTTTTCCACTGAGAATATTTAATCATTCGTGGGAATGTGTTATTCATAGAAGGCTAATAGAATGCTCATAATTATTTACAGCATAGCTAAATATTTAGATGATTATAGTTTTGTATATACATATTCAATCAGAATCACATTTTAATCAACGTATAAACTGACCTGCAAATTGGAAAAGCGTTAGAAATGTTAGAATATTTTGATTTTGCAAGCTGGCTTATTGGCAGGTTGCCCTGACACTCGCTCAAATAATATATAATTTACGAGAAAGTAAATTAAATTGATGCATTGCACGACCGAGCAGAAGGCAGGTGGCAAAAGTTACCACCCACCAGACAAAGTCTTGCCGCCAAACGATTCGTCGTGTTCCGGCATGATGTCTGGTGAAGCCGTACGGAAGACGGATCTGAGCAGTTGTTGCGATGTGTGCTGGGTACGATGTGATAAATGTTGTTGTGTCGGGAGTTTGGTCATGGAGGGTCTTCAGTTCTATCTCCTTCTGGCGCAACATCGTTGGTCGTGTTGTTGGACTTAACATTGCATCACTTCGCACAACTGCCGTCTTCTTTCCTATTCCCTCAGTTTTTTTGAGTGAATAGGTTCGTAATAAACTAGCGCACTTTACCATCAACGACTGCATCACTGCTTACTATCAGGCGGGATTACACACTTGTTTATAATCCATACTAATATTATAAATGCGAAAGTAACTCTGTCTGTCTGTCTGTCTGTCTGTCTGTCTGTTACGCTTTCCCGCTTAAACCTTTCAACCGATTCTGATGAAATTTGGCACAGACAATCTTTAGACCCTGAGAAAGAACATAGGCTACCTTTTATCCCGGAAAAATATGATGTTCCCGAGGGAAATCTAAAAAGCGCGATATAACCGAACTCCACGCGGGCGAAGCCGCGGGCGGAAAGCTAGTTATTAATAAAAAGCCACTAAGTTCAATAGTTGGTTGTGCAATTTACACCTGTCTTACCCCTAAAAAGTCACAATTTAAACTAAAAACTAAAGTCACAATACACACCACAATCCTACTAACATCATAAACTAGCGGCCGCCAGAGACTTCGTTCGCGTGTAGTTAGTTATTATGCTCCGCTCCTATTGGTCGCAGCGTGATGTTATATAGCCTAAAGCCTTCATGAATCAATGAGCTATCCAACGCAAAAAGAATTTTTCAAATCGAACTAGTGGTTTCTAAGATTAGCGCGTTCAAACAAAAAAACAAACTCTTCAGCTTTATAATATACTAGCGGTCGCCAGCGATTTCGTTCGCGTGGAATTAGTAATTTGAACATGTCATTCTCCGCTTCTATTGGTCACAGCATGCTGTTATATAGTCTAAAGCCTTCCTGGATTAATGGGCTTTCCAAAGTAAAAAGAATTTTTCAAATCGGATCAGTAGTTCCTAAGATTAGCGCGTTCAAACAAACAAACATATTCTTCAGTTTTATATGTATACTAGCTGACCCGGCGAACTTCGTTCCGCCTTAAAGGCAATATCACATGACTACTTTTTAAATTAGGATAATTTTAAATAAATGAATATTATTATTCAATGATTCTATAATTGGGAGCACAATCCTGGCGATTCTCCGGAAATCTTTAATGTGCTACAATACTCGTAAACAACATCCATTGGCCCAATGCGAACGCCATTGCGCTATATTATATGCGTATTGAAACGCTGCCCGATTCAAATCAGTATTTGATGAATTTCTTCTTGTGTTTTGTAAATTATCTAGCGCTTGATCTCTGAGGTTTGCTCGACGATTTCGCATTGCCAACCGAGCCATTTCACGGGCTGCCTCCCTTTGCTCTGGTGAGTGAGAAGCACGAAGTCGAGCCATACTAAGGCTGCGCCTTCAAGTGTAATTTCTTGCTCTTCAGTTTTTTTTTTGTTGTGGATGGGAAATCATCAAGTGACCTCTCCCGCTCTGGGCGGAGCGGAAGGGCGTGTCAGACTTTTATTGAGTAAAATCCACCCGTGTTCCTTCACTTGCCTGTGCAACGGTCAGTGCCATGGTTTCTTTTTTAATCAACCCGTAACCCTGTGGACCAGTCCTCGTGGACACCGTCACGGTGCGCTGACATATCTTTGAGGCACGTGTGAAACACAATGGGCCGTCAACCCGGGCCTGGTTCTTACAAGGAGGCGTGCTGCCTATCCCTCGCCGCCCGCAAGCCCGCGCCTACGGCGATTGGGAGTCCGATGTTGCCTCCCGACCAGGGCGCTTCCTGCGGCGGTTTGAGCCGTGAGTGTAGTGGGATTTCCGCTCCCTCACCCGCTCCGCCTCCTCCTTTGCCAGCATCACTGCTTCACAGAGGGAGGTGAAAGCTTGCCATGCACTCTTGCTCCGGACTATGGCCCGGACCAGGGTCGGACGCGAGAGATCGCCGCCGATCGCCGCCACGAGTACACGGCTGTGCTCTATCCAAGCCGGGCAGACCTCCACCTTATGCTCCACCGTGTCCTCAGGGCGATGCACACTGTGGTCACCCTGGCGTTTCCTCCCGCCTTATACGGAACAGGAACTCCCGAAACAGCCGTGTCCGGTGAGGACCTACGTCAGTCGGAAGGTGAGGACGCCGTGGCGCCTCTCTAGCTACTCCTCAAAGAGAGGACTTACCGCCGCTATTGCGGTGTGCTCAGTGCTGGATTGCGACAATCACACTTTCCATGTCGCCATGAGACCCCGCCGGAGCTCTGTCCGCTGTACTGCGATTTTTCGCGGCAACAGAGTTATGCCTCCTCTCATCACTCCCACATGTGGGCGAGGGATAGTGTTTCTCCACAATTTAATGGACGTTATTATACATATAAACGTTTCTTTTTAAATACTCTATCTATTAAAAGAAACCTCATCAAAATCTATTTCGCAGTTTTAAAGATTTAATCATCCAAAGGAACATAGGGAAAGAGAAAGTAACTTTGTTTTATAGTATGTAGTGAAGTGGTAAATGGCACAGCAATACAATATTAGAAATTTTGAAGTTGAAGTTTGCTTTGGGGCTTTTATCAAAAAAATTAAACCGGCAGAGAGCATTTATATTCCTTGCTTTAAATAAATGCATCATCATTCAACGGGTAAGACGTTTTTTAATATGCTGAGTAGTGTAGGAGTGTGTTTGTACCATTTTTAACAAATGAAACGCTAACTTATATTTTGACTGAGTTGTTTTGTTATTCCATGTCAGTTACGTTTTGTTAAACCATGTCTTATGTCACGTCACACGGGAACGAAAGGAACCGCGGGAACGGGATAAAAAGTATCCTATGTGATATGTCCTTCTCCCAGTTCTTATCTACCTCCCTACCAATTTTGAGCCATACTGGTTAAGCGGTTCTTGAGTTAAAATATAGTAACTAACACGACTTTCATTTATATACATAGACTTCATTTAAATCAGACCAGCCTAGGAGGAATTCAGTGACGTACACACGTACAGCAGATTTAGCATGGAAAGAAGTAACCCATGGAAAGCATTGTCATCTACATTTGTAACAAAGATATCATACCTCTCTCTACCCTTAGAGCTCTTGTTGCTGTCTCTTTAAGTAAAATAAAAAATCTTAAATAATTATTTATTTCTATTTATTTTTTTCTCTTTTAGTTCATAAGTAAAAATTTAGTTAAATAAAAAAAAAATATATTTTTTATTTTTTCGCCTTTTAGTTCTTATGTACAATTATATTTTTAAGTAACTAAAAAAATTAAAAAAACTATAAACTTGTCTAAAAACAAAAAAAAAAAACTTGTGATTGACCGGGTTTGAACCGAGGAACACCAGCCATCGCGAGTAGAGCATACCAATTCGACTACGCTACAGCCGCTATGTCAAACCGCGCGAAATTAACGCCCATATTATGCGTGAAATATTGCGAAAGAGAAAACTCGAAAATATGCGCTTCCCCAGACATAAGACTGAGCTAGATCGATTTTTCGTCCCCGAAAACCACCACATATTAATTTTCAGCGAAATCGTTAGGCCCGTTTCCAAGATCACATGCTTCTTCAAGCGATTAGCGCCATCTGCCGGGTTGATTTGTGAATCTAAACGATCCAGGTCGCCACTCAAACGCATACAGAAAAATTCATTAAAATCGGTCAAGCCGTTTAGGAGGAGTTCAGTGACATACACACGTACAGCAGAATTATATATATAAAGATTAGTGTAGAGAATAGATGCGAAAGTTTGTGAGAATAGATGGATGTTTATTGCTCTTTCACGTAAAAACGACTGAACGGATGTGGATGAAATTTGGTATACATATGGTTTATATGCAGGAATAACACTTATGATACTTTTTATCCTGATATCGAAACCTACGCGAGCGAAACCGCGGGCCTCAGTTAGTAATATATATATTCAGTACATAGTGTTTCCAGGCTATACAACACGTAATCCCAAAACTATTGAGCGACACAATCTAAACGTCTCATGAGCTCCTGAAGCGATTCCAGCTATTCAAGATATTCAAGACATGCAGCGATGGAAGCGACACAGCTGATAGCTTTGTGCTGTCTAGTGCTAGATTGACATTCGATTAGTCATAGCTTTGGTTCATATGATGTGCTTAATGGATAACGTGAATAGAGCTGCAGGTGGCATTTTTATAAAATGACTAGATTTCCGCCCGCGGCTTCGCCCGCGTGGAGTTCGGTTATATCGCGCTTTTGAGATTTCCCTCGGAAATATCAATTTTTTCCAGGATATAAGGTAGCCTATGTTCTTTCTCAGGGTCTAAAGATTGTCTGTGCCAAATTTCATCAAAATCGGTTGAGAGGTTTAAGCGGGAAAGCCTAACAGACAGACAGACAGACAGACAGACAGACAGACCGACAGACAGACAGACAGAGTTACTTTCGCATGTATAATATTAAGTATGTTTGATTGCACGATTAGCACAATGTTTAAGTTATTGACAGCACAACACAACGCTGCAGCGCTGTGTGTCGCGGGTTCGATTCCCGCACGAAACAAATATTTGTATGACCTACAAGTAGTTGTTCTGGGATGTTTGTGTATGTAAGTTATGTTTGTAAACGCACCCACGATACAGAAGAAGTTCAATTTACCAGGTGAGGAGGTATGAGGAACAGTGTGTAAAGTTCACTCATCCACCATAGAAAAGGGAGGATCCTTCTACCAGACGTGTGTCATGTCTGGCGGGCACTTGCCCAACGGTTGATGTTGGGAAGTTGTATGTATGCTAGTTGCACGGTAAACTCTGCTTGCGCGATGTAGAATTCATGTGACGTCAGTATGACGCGTTGTTAACGCGCCGCTCACCCGCTCGAGCCTACAGTGGCGCGGCTCAGCGGGTCATGGTCCGTTGTGAACTGTGTCATGCGCTCGGTAACCACACTGCATATTTTTTTAAATTTATTTGGGAAAATATATCATGGTGAAAAAAATATTGGAATCGATTCAGTCATCATTATACCATGTTTAAGGCAAATAAAGACTTATCTTATCTTGCTTATTTTTTATTTTATTTATTTACTAGCTTTCCGCCCGCGGCTTCGCCCGCGTAAATTTCGGTTATATCGCGCTTTTTAGATTTCCCTCGGGAACATCAAATTTTTCCGGGATAAAAGGTAGCCTATGTCCTTTCTCGTGGTCTAAAGATTGTGTGCTTTCCGCCCGCGTCTTCGTCCGCGTGGTGTTCGGTTATATCGCGCTTTTTAGATTTCCCTCGGGAATATCAATTTTTTCCGGGATAACAGGAAGCCTATGTTTTTTCTCAGGGTCCAAAGATTGTCTGTGCCAAATTTCATCAAAATCGGTTGAGAGGTTTAGGCGGGAAAGCGTAACAGACAGACAGACAGACAGACAGAGTTACTTTCGCATTTATAATATTAGTATGGATTATTTGGGAAAATATAACATGGTGAAAAAATTATATAATCGATTCAGTCATCATTATACCATGTTTAAGGCAAATAAAGACTTATCTTATCATAACTTGCTTATTTTTTATTTTATTTATTTATTCATCCATTTCAGGCATTAAAGCCCATACACACACAACCAATACAATATTAAAATAACATCCAGAAATACAAATATGTACATATAAAATATTATCAACTACAATGTACAAATATATAATGTAAAATTTTAAACGTCAAACATACAGAAATAAAAGAGAAAATAAATATTTAGTAGTACGCCTGCCTCTGAGTCATTTGTTTGTTTGTCAGTACATTAATCATATAACAATGGTTAATATACTGGCAATCATACCTATTCGCAAATACGCTCAGGATAGTGTTGGAGGTGATCCGGAGGCTGCGCCCCAGAGACGCGCACCGCTTTCGCATCGTCGCAAACATTCCAGAGGCGCTGCAGTGCCGGGGCAGCCCCAACAACACCCTGAACGCATTATTATACTGAACACGGAGAGCGCTGTACTGCTTCTGGGTATATGATACCCACAGGCCCGCCGCATACAGGGACATACAAAACGCTCTGAAAAGAGTTATTTTGACGGCCCCCGAGCAACGAAACTGAACAAACTACATATTGTTACGGGCTAGGGGTACGAAATTTCGATGACGACACTTTATTGACAAAACTGTTGAGACCTGTACCATTCGATAGGCCATCCTAAGTCTAGTAATGCGTTTTTATATTGTACCTAGAAAATGTCTAGATCTGGGGAAATAGGGCCTAAAAGTGACACACTGCATGTCATGCGATATTGAACCTTATGCCATCGACATAAGGTCCATTCGTAACAATATATTCAGGTTTCGTATAAAGAAAAAATAACGTTGTATATAATCACGTTTAGATATTGTTACCCATCGCACCTGCTGTGTTTAGCTAACCAATAACTTTATAAGAGTAACCCCAAATAAACCTTCAGGCTGTCAGTGTACAAAGGTCCATATAACCCAGGACATACCATAAATCAGTCAAACTATTATCCGCAGGATTCAGAGCTTCAATCTCTCCGTTATCCCGTCTATCATTAGACTTAGTGTCATCTAAACGAGGGTTAATGTGCTGTATTCTATCTAGTGCCTCTTCAATACGAAATCCTAGCTAAAGCCGACACAGCAGCATGACTTTGTCACAATATCGCATTAAAAGTACCTTAATATGCCACAATCTCAAGTAAGTCGTTGCGGCCTAGTGGTTAAACGCCAGCCTATAAAGTATGAGTGTGCGGGTTCAGATTCCAGGTCAGGCAAGTACTAATGTAACTTTTCTAAGTTATATGTACTTTCCGAAGTACAGTAATACCCCAGACTTACGCGATGGGTGGGACTGAGCGCTATTCGCGTAAGTCGAATTCGCGTAAGTCGGGGTACGTACAATTTACAACGCACAAAAAAACACAAAATCGTAACTTACGTACCTACGCGCCGATTCCGCACTACACGCATGTGCCTGTTGGAAAGTGAACGAATAATAATGCGGGCGGGGGCGAGCCAGAAACAAACGCCGCCAAGGACAAAAAAAAAATAGACGAGAAAATTAAATCGCGTAACTCCGAATTCGCGTAAGTCGGGGTATTACTATATATGTTTTCCTTCACCGTTTTGAGAGCAGTGGCGATGAAACTATTAGCATAAAGTAAAGCGCCTGGCGGGGTTCGACACTTCGACCTACAACTTTAAAGTTGCGGCCGATACCACTAGGCCAGAACAACTCAAAAAACCGAATATACTCGTACATACGCTAAATACACCCATTGTTATGAAACCGCGTACACCAGCCTGTATTTCCGATCACCTAAAACTGAATATATGTAACTTTGAATACCCCAGTACCGTTATATGCCCCCTTAACGTAAACATCATTTTTAACTACAAAAATAATATCCCTGCCGAACGGAAATTTTTCACAATATAACGTAATCAATCATCATCATCATTTCAGCCGAAAGACGTCCACTGTTGGATATAGAACTATACCAAGGATCTCCACGGCGACCGGTCCTGCGCCTCTCACATCCAGCGGTTTCCCGTACCTTCACCAGGTCGTCGGGCCACCTTGTCGGGAGCCTACCCAAGCTGCGTCTTCCGGTGCGTGGTCGCCACTCGAGAACCCGTCGGCCCCATCGGGTATCTGTCCTGCGGGCAATGTGCCCAGCCTAATGCTACTTAAGTGTTCCAATTCTTCGTAATAACTTTGACAAAATAACGCGTAAATTATGACAAAATGAGGGAATTTTGTACACTCTGTATTTGTAGCCATAAGTCATAAACATTGATATGTAGCCTGATCTATTAGCTTCGATATCATCAATTATACTTAACAAAACTGGTACATATTATACTTAATTCCCCATCTACGTTCCCTCATCGGACGACGGTATCGTACGGCGTGCATCTACCCTTACGTCGTTGACACCACTACGATCCGGACGAAGCGTATCGCTTTGTCATTTATACCATGCACATCGAGGAACTGGAACAATTTTTCAGCGGCGGTGTTTCCGCCTGACTACAATTTAAGTGTCTTCAAGGCTAGGGTGAATAGGCTCTTAACTAGCGTGCTTTACCATCAACAATTGCATCACTGCTTACCATCAGGCAGGATCGCAGTCACGCACTAGTTTCTTCTTCTAAACCTATAGACCTCTATAGGTTTAGAAGAAGGTGCAGCTCTATAGGTAGCAGTGACCTTCACTGCTACCATCAGGCGGGATTGCGGTCAAGCATTAATTTATAGTATGTAACAAAAAAATAGATTGCGTATTGCCGAAACCAGACGCGAAGACTAAGTAAGTTGCTTGCTAAAACTATCCTAGAATGAAAAATCGAAGTCAATTGACATCTATCAAACCGAACTGGGCCTATGTAATGGATTGCGGCCCACTCCCTGTCACCGAAAACCTGTGTATAAACCCAGCATTAGAAACATTATAGACTGATCATACTAGACTGTAATCTATGTAATCGGATGCCAGTGAATCTCTATTATGGAGTAACTTGGAACAATGAAATTATCAATTGCCCCAAATTAGGAATTACTCCTGTATCGTGGGTGCATTTTTATAAACATTTAAAGTGACTTACACAAAAAGCTACACCCGGAACAACTACAAATATTTCTTCTTTTATAACTTCATACAAATATTTCTTCTAAGCCACTGCACCAATCGTGTCGTCACTCGTCATTATCCTTTTACGCATGGAAACTGTTATATTTTACACATAGTATCGGGCAGTCAACTAAACTTGACAGCCTCCGTAGCGTAGCGGTAGCGAACGCGGTCGCTGCGCAAGGAGCCACAGCAACAAATATTTGTACGCATGAATATGAATATTTGCACTGGTCTGGTCGTGCCTCGGAAAGTACATTAAGCCGTTAGTCCCGGTTGCCATACGAACATTTAATGGCAGTCGTTACGGGCTGTTGGTGCCCTCAAAAGTCCAACAATTAGTGTAACTGCAATGCTTCGATATCGCCTTCGCGTTGTGGAGGTCAGACGGCAGTCACTTCACGGAAAATATCGAAGTTTAGCCAACATCAGCAGTTAGACTGGTAAAGCAGACCCCAGACTCCAAAGCCGATAAAGCTTCGGATGCGACTGGGATTAACGCTTAGATGATGATGATGATTGGGCAGTCAACTAAACTCGATATCAGTGACATTTAGCGAAAAACAAATTCTCTATTACGCTTTAGAATCGCCACTCATAAGCAGAGAACTGCAACATCGCTTTAATGTGCTGAAGAAATATGAGGTCGCAAGTGTGAAGCACATTTTAATTCCCCGCTCCGTGAGTATTTTTCCATTAAAATATGAAAGGAAGTGAATTAAAAACTCTTTTTTTACCGTCACAAAGAACGAAACGAAAATGGTAAATTACTGTATTTATTCTCTTTGTGTCAGTTTCGAAATAATGCGATTACTGCTGGACAATCATAATCAAACTATCATCAATTGTTTCGATACATTGCCTGCAGGCCAAATTAAGCTTTATTGACTGATATTCCCCATGGAGATATTCCCTGACTATATTATTTATGGTTGTTATGCTTTTACGTAGCGATAATTTAAGTCTCATATAGCAGTTTTTTTTTTAAATTATAAACTAGTGCTTGACTTGAACGGTGACGCAATCGTTGGTGATAAAACAAACTAGCTTATTAAAAAGCCATTCACTCAAAAAAAAATCTAGTGAATAGTAAGGAAGACGACAGTTGAGCGAAATGATGCAATGCTTAACCCAACAACACGACCAACGATGCTGCGCCAGAAGGAGATTGATCTGGAGACCCTCCACGTCCAAACTCCCGACACAACAACAATTGGCGCATCGTACCCGGCACACATCGCAACATAACTGCTCGGACTTCTTCGCCAGACATCATGCCAGTGCAAAACTTTGTCAGGTGGGTGCTAACTTCTGCCGGCAGCTGGTGGTATGGCCTACCACCGAGAAAATTCAGATAAATTTATATAGATTATATAGAGCTTATTTTTTAATTAAGCTTATTTTTCGTTATGAACAATTGTTTCTCTCATTTAATTTTGAGTTCGTGGAAATTCTTATGTTTTTTTTAAAGTGTGGTGATTTTTGTTAGTAATTATAAGTATAGTAAATGTAAGTATAGTAAGGAATCAATCCGGTCCGAAAAAGAGGCTATGGTAGAGCGTACGAGTGCTGCACTACAGGCAGTCTCCGAATGGGGCAAAGCCAATCTTGTAGCATTCAATGCCGCCAAAACACAGGCGTGTCTTTTCACCGCCAAAAGGAGCCCGTTCACCTTGGCTCCTACTTTTCAGAATGTATCCTTGGAGTGCACCGACCGCCTTCAGCTTTTGGGAGTTGAGATTTCCTCGAACCTAAACTATGGGCGGTTCATTGAGTCCAAGGCCAAGGTGGCTGCCAGAAAACTTGGCGTCATCGCGAAGGTCCGGCGGTACTTCACACCGGGGCAGCTTCTAATGTTGTACAAAGCACAGGTCCGTTCGTGTGTGGAGTACTGCAGCCACATTTGGGCTGGTGCTGCGATATTTCGCAGCTAACCTGGCTACTCTGGATTCGGTGGAGACGCGTGCGAAGAGGCTGATTGGTGACGCTGACTTAACTCGAGACGGTCTCCAAAGCCTATAGGCGTAGAGTAGCCAGCCTTTGGGTGTTCTATAGGATGCATTTTGGGGAGTATACGAGGGAATTGCATGATTTAATTCCGCCGTCTCCGTTCCACCATCGGTCGACCCGTCGTCCGGCTAGTTTCCACCCTTACGTTGTTAAAACCGCTACGATCCGGACGAAGCGTTTCGCCTCCTCCTTTATACCGCGTACATCGCGGGATTGGGACAATTTGCCAGCGGCGGTGTTTCCGTCGGACTACAATTTGAGTGTCTTCAAGGCTAGAGTCAATAGGCTCTTAATAAACTAGTGCGCTTCACCATCAACGATTGCGTCACTGCTTACCATCAGGCGGGATTGCGGTCAAGCGCTAGTTTATAATCTATAAAAAAAAAACCCGGGCTTTGTTGTAACGCTCAGTTTTTTCCATCGTTGGAAAAAAATGCCTTTTTTAATACTAGTAGGATCTATTTTTATTTGTCAAATAATAATAGATAAATACTGGCGTTGATTGCACTCTTTGTAAGAGATTTTACTCTTAATGCACTCAGAGAACCAGAATGCTTCAAAGCTACAATTATTTCTTATTAAAAACAATTATATTGGTGCTCTTTCATTTGAATGAACTGAAACATTTGTATTTAATGGAATACTTTTAATTAAGTATACCATAAAATTTGTAGCGTAGGTCTGTCTGTATGATCAGCCTGTTCCCATACCACACACATAGGCCTCCTCTTGATGAAAGAGAGTGAGCCGTAATCTACCACGCTGGCCCAGTGTGGGTTGGTAGATGGGTCATAAACAAAACGGTAAATTAAAATTGAAAAAAATAAAATTATCTTCTTTTTTGTGAAAAATCAGCATTTATTATGTGAAATAGTAAAATAATCATACTGTCCACAAAATCAGAGATCAAAACTTTATTTTCATGAAAATATGTGACATTTTGGTTTTTATGTGTCCACCGAAAAGACCAAATAATCCACAGAAAAGTTTAGAATAGACCTTTTAATCAAAAAAATGAACTCTTAACGCTTGTAACCTTAAGAACAAAAAGAAATACGTTGTGCTTTACTTCTTCATATTAAAAATAAAACAAAAGGTCCAAAATAATCAATCCAATAAAATAAAACTTTTACGTCCACCGAAATGACGTCTTTTCCGTTATCATAATTACTGTATCGTTGGCGTTAATGTTGGACTTTTCGAAGTTTTATTAGAGACTGAAAAATGTAATCAGTTGATTAGGAACTAAAATTAACACTTATGTTATCGTTTTTAAATTATTCAGACAGAACACAAAAGTGTGTATTGAATTTCTTTTATAATTGTGTCCTGTGAAAAAAATGTCTCTATATTGAATTTACAAGATTCTGCACTACCTTTTAAATGCAATTTAGGAAAGTTTTTTTTGCCTACGATATTGATATAAAGATCAAGATAAAAACTAGTAGCAAAATAAAAGATGGTGCTTACGTAGCACTTTAAAATGTGGATTCTTCATGTTCACTGTATGTGTAAAGATTCATGAACGGTTTCTTAGGTTGTTACTGAAAGAGAACCAAGTCATAGTCGTCTTACATATCGCAGAGGAAATATATTATCTGAATCATCCGAATTTGAATTAATGGAATCTGAAGCGAGTCTCAATCTCTTGTAAGGACGAGCAGAGAAATTTTGGAAAACTCCTTCTTCTGGTGTGACTTGAATTGACCTTTATAATTCTGTAGAAGCATTATGGCTTAAGCAGTGGGGCTATATTTCGGGAGTGCTTGGTCTCCCAGGTTGAACATTTATTTGTCTGATTTCAAAATAAGGGCAAATTATCGTTGGTGCGCAAGACAGACAACTTAGTCTTCTTGCATTTAAAGTATTTATTCATTCTCTGCCTATGAAATTGGAAATAAAATGAAACATTTATGTATTACGGTACTGAGTTGTTGGTCCATCGCTTAATATAGTAGGTATGTAACTCTGACAAGTTTGGACTTATTTCTTCGATTTTTTGTAAGACAGGTCTAAGATGAGCACATATTATTACAGGTATAATTTGAAGAAAGAAGGGGGTGAAAGTAAGGCTATTGATCCATGTTCTCCTAGACAACAGCGTCAAATTAGGAAAATATGTCGACATGACTCTATAATTATATATGTTCATCTTAATCCTGTATTTCTGTTTTTTATATTTCTGTCTTTCTTGCATATCTCTTCAATAGCAGCATCGCTCAGCTTTGCAGTTTTTTTTTGTTCTTGACTTTCTTCTTTTCTTCATCAGTTAGATGCCCAATTTTACTTGTTCTAGGCGAAATTGCTGAAATTGAAATCATAACCCACATATATGTACCTACATGTACCAATTTCAGCATTAACAAGCGAGTAGCAAGCAAGCAAGAACAAAATAATAAGTATTTTTTTTAAATGTAACTTAATAGATCATATGTTTGTCAAAAATAAGTATAAATACTATTTAGCGTCAAAGCGGGAGTGCAGACGATGCATAAGTACCAAGCTAAACCTAGCAGCACAAATTTTTTAATGTTGATAGTGTCATAAAAAGTATAAGTCGGAATAGGGGGTCACTTCCGTGGACGTGGTCTATTCCGTGGACATTGTGTCCACCGAAAAGTTTGTCCACGGAAGGGTTAAATTAACTAAAATTATCATCCAAACCTCAGACTTGTGAGGTTACAATATGCCGCTCGTGGTTTTTGCAAATAGCCTCCCATAATTCACCACGTTAATCGATATATGGATTTTTTATGCCAGTACTTACCAAAATATGAATGGAACAGAAAAGGTGCACGATCTTTTACACAAAAGCAAAACAACACTTGTTTATAAATTTTTCAAAAACTTTGCCAAAGGGCGCTGACGGGTGTCACTTAAAATTTTTGTTCGTTTTGATAGCTCGACAATGTTGCCAACCAAAATAAATAAACTAAGGCTGCGTTGCATTTCACATATATTGAATATTCAATTTAGTTGGACCACGGAAGGGGTTGCAAAATTGGTAACAACATGTTTATGTCTTATAATTCATTTGTATTGTTTGCTAATTTTTCATAATAACATAAAATGAGAACTTTAACATGTAAGTAATAAACATATAGGAAAATATATTCACATTTTTAGTTTCAAGTATTTTTAATCTTTAAGCAAACATATGAACCTACGTTGGGCACGGCCCACGGAAGGGGATCTAAGTCTCACTTTACTTTTAATATTTTAATGTAAATATAATATAACTAGGACATTTTATCGTAAATGACTAAAACAAATAAACAGTTAATTTATTACAGTAAAATATTAATGTATAAAGTATGAATTAATATATTTTTTTAAAGGGCACAATTTTTTTGTGTGTTTTGTTTATGACCCAGATGTCACATGTCTTCGTAGGACATGTCGATTTCCTCACGGTGTTTTCATTCACCGTTTTGAGAGCAGTTGGTTTATCTTCTGCTAGATAAAGATACATCTAAAAGTAGTTACCTGGCATCCAGTCTCCACATTAGCGTACATGCCAGGTCTAACTGGCACGTGATGACACGAGAAGCTGGTATCTGGTACGCTGTGGTATATTGGGAAGTCAACTCCAGGTATGCCGGGGACGTTGCGCAGATCCTGTGGCTTCTCATGCTCACGGAGCGGCTTGGGGCGAATCACGGCTTGTCCATAGTGGGTTTCATATGGATCGTATTGCTGAAACAAATTAAAAGTATTTGGTGAGAATAATGGATAAATGGGAACTTGTGGAAACCTGGACTTTATGAGATCCTTCTCTGTATGAGAGGAGAACTGTGCCCAGCAGTGGGACGATAAAAAGGTTGATAATGATTATGATGAATGGAAATACGGGCAAGATATTTTCCTAGCTGTAGGATAGTTTGGTTGTTCAATTACGAAGTGCCTTTTCCCTACTCAGCTAGGTCGGCTTCCCTGGTTAACGTACACAGCTAAATACGAGTAATTTAAATGAAACGACTACCTTTATGTCATGACACAACCCAGCCACTGAGTATCACGGTACCCCTTGGTAAGACTGATTTCCAGATTTTCACAGGACCGACGATGGTTCAACGATACTCTGCGAGTCGCTAAATTTAAGTGGCAGTGGGCAGGGCACATTGCTCGTAGAACCGATGGCCGACGGGGCAGTAAGGTTCTGGAGTGGCGGCCACGTACTGGAAGATGCAGCGTATGGAGGCCCCCAACAAGTTGGACCGATGACCTGGTGAAGGTCATGGGAAGCCGATGGATGCGGGCAGCACAAGACCGGTCAGCGTGGAAAGCCTTGGGGGAGGCCTTTGTCCAGCAGTGGACATCTATAGGCTGAAGTAGAAGAAGAAGATGGTTCCACGTAGGTTTTGATGTGCTCCGCTTCTATTGGTCACAGCGTGACGTTATATAGCCTACAGCCTTCCTGTTTTAAGAGGCTATCCAACGAAAAAAGAATTTTTCAAATCAGACCAGTAGTTCCTGAGATTAGCGCGTTCAAACAAACAAACTCTTCAGCTTTATATATTAGTACTAGCTGACCCGGCGAACTTCGTTCCGCCTTAAAGGCAGTATCACATGACTACTTTTTAAATTAGGATAATTTTAAATAAATGAATATATGAATGAAATGAATATTCAATGATTCTATAATTGGGAGCACAATCCTGGCGATTCTCCGGAAATCTTTAATGTGCTACAATACTCGCAAACAACATCCATTGGCCCAATGCGAACGCCATTGCGCTATATTATATGCGTATTGAAACGCTGCCCGATTCAAATCAGTATTTGATGAATTTCTTCTTGTGTTTCGTAAATTATCTAGCGCTTGATCTCTGAGGTTTGCTCGACGATTTCGCATTGCCAACCGAGCCATTTCACGGGCTGCCTCCCTTTGCTCTGGTGAGTGAGAAGCACGAAGTCGAGCCATACTAAGGCTGCGCCTTCAAGTGCAATTTCTTGCTCTTCTTCAGTTTTTTTTTTGTTGTGGATGGGAAATCATCAAGTGACCTCTCCCGCTCTGGGCGGAGCGGAAGGGCGTGTCAGACTTTTGTTGAGTAAAATCCACCCGTATTCCTTCACTTGCCTGTGCAACGGTCAGTGCCATGGTTTCTTTTTTAATCAACCCGTAACCCTGTGGACCAGTCCTCGTAGACACCGTCAAGGTGCGCATCTCATTACATGACATCTCTTTGAGGCACGTGTGAAACACAATGGGCCGTCAACCCGGGCCTGGTTCTTACAAGGAGGCGAGCTGCCTATCCCTCGCCGCCCGCAAGCCCGCGCCTATGGCGATTGGGAGTCCGATGTTGCCTCCCGACCAGGGCGCTTCCTGCAGCGGTTTGAGCCGTGAGGTTAGTGGGATTTCCGCTCCCTCACCCGCTCCGCCTCCTCCTTTGCCAGCATCACTGCTTCACAGAGGGAGGTGAAAGCTTGCCATGCACTCTTGCTCCGGACTATGGCCCGGACCAGGGTCGGACGCGAGAGATCGCCGCCACGAGAACACGGCTGTGCTCTATCCAAGCCGGGCAGACCTCCACCTTATGCTCCACCGTGTCCTCAGGGCGATGCACACAGTGGTCACCCTGGCGTTTCCTCCCGCCTTATACGGAACAGGAACCTCCCGAAACAGCCGTGTCCGGTGAGGACCTACGTCAGTCGGAAGGTGAGGACGCCGTGGCGCCTCTCTAGCTACTCCTCAAAGAGAGGACTTACCGCCGTTATTGCGGTGTGCTCAATGCTGGATTGCGACAATCACACTTTCCATGTCGCCATGAGACCCCGCCGGAGCTCTGTCCGCTGTACTGTGATTTTTCGCGGCAACAGAGTTTTGCCTCCTCTCATCACTCCCACATGTGGGCGAGGGATAGTGTTTCTCCACAATTTAATGGATGTTATTATACATATAAACGTTTCTTTTTAAATAATCTATCTATTAAAAGATACCTCATCAAAATCTATTTCGCAGTTTTAAAGATTTAATCATACAAAGGAACATAGGGAAAGAGAAAGTAACTTTGTTTTATAGTATGCAATACAATATTAGAAATTTTGAAGTTGAAGTTTGCTTTGGGGCTTTTATCAAAAAAATTAAACCGGCAGAGAGCATTTATATTCCTTGCTTTAAATAAATGCATCAACATTCAACCGGTAAGACTTTTTTTTAATATGTTGAGTAGTGTAGGAGTGTGTTTGTACCGTTTTTAACAAATGAAACGCTAACCTATATTTTGACTGAGTTGTTTTGTTATTCCATGTCAGTTGCGTTTTGTTAAACCATGTCTTATGTCACGTCACACGGGAACGAAAGGAACCGCGGGAACGGGATAAAAAGTATATATAGTATATATAGGGATAAAAGTATGTGATATGTCCTTCTCCCAGTTCTTATCTACCTCCCTACCAATTTTGAGCCATACTGGTTAAGCGGTTCTTGAGTTATAAATATAGTAACTAACACGACTTTCATTTATATACATAGACTTCATTCAAATCGGACCAGCCTAGGAGGAATTCAGTGACGTACACACGTACAGCAGATTTAGGATGGAAAGAAGAAACCCATGGAAAGCATTGTCATCTACATTTGTAACAAAGATATCATACCTCTCTCTACCCTTAGAGCTCTTGTTTCTGTCTCTTTAAGTAAAATAAAAAATCTTAAATAATTATTTATTTCTATTTATTTTTTTCTCTTTTAGTTCATAAGTAAAAATTTAGTTAAATAAAAAAAATATCTTTTTTACTTTTTCGCCTTTTAGTTCCTATGTACAATTATATTTTTAAGTAACTAAAAAAATTAAAAAAACTATAAACTTGTCTAAAAACAAAAAAAAAAAAGCTTGTGATTGACCGGGTTTGAACCGAGGAACACCAGCCATCGCGAGTAGACCATACCAATATCGGCTGCGCTACAGCCGCTATGTCAAGCCGCGCGAAATTAGCGCCCATATTATGCGTGAATTATTGCGAAAAAGAAAACTCGAAAATATGCGCTTCCCCAGACATGAGACTGAGCTAGATCGGTTTTTCGTCCCCGAAAACCACCACGTATTAATTTTCAGCGAAATCGTTAGGGCCGTTTCCGAGATCACATGCTTCTTCAAGCGATTAGCGCCATCTGCCGGGTTGATTTGTGAATCTAAACGATCCAGGTCGCCACTCAAACGCATACAGAAAAATTCATTAAAATCGGTCAAGCCGTTTAGGAGGAGTTCAATGACATACACACGTACAGCAGAATTATATATATAAAGATAGATTAAAGCTCTATGTATGCACAAGAGAAACCAGCCAAGTGCGAATCGGACTTGCTCATGGAGGATCCCGTGCCATTAACCATACAAAAAAAGCATTCCGTTTTTTTAAGTATACCTACGTGAACTTTACACCAATATATAGTTAGCAATGATTTTCGTTTTCCAGTTCCAACAATAGTCATTTGGTTACTTACTTCTTTGAGCAGACACCTTTCTCAAACATACAATATGTAAAGAAAACCCTGTCCGACCCATAAGGATAATAAAGGTTAGATAACCACTTGACCATATATAATATAAAATTTTACATAATCATCATAGTACCAATACTAATAAATTTTGAAATAATCCTTTTTCCCGGGAATTAATTCCAATTTACCCGAAATTTGGTAATTTTTAAAACAGTGACAACACTGGTTTTATTATAAGCGAATAGCGACGCGACCACGTCACAGGTGCCGTGTGACCTGCCCCCAGCCGCCCGCGGAATGGTGTTGTTTACCGCACATGTATTAAGTTACCTCTTTTTGCGAAATAATATTTATTTTTTTAGGGGGATTTTTTTTTAAGTTTTGCCTGTGTTTGTGGGCATTACTAGAATCAGTTATCGATACCTAACAATGCCTTCACGGATCGGACAGGGTTTTCTTTACATATTGTATAAAGCGAGGAATTAGCAATAGTCTTCAAGACTCATATTGTGATTAATAGACGAAATAACAATGCTGGTTTGATAAAGGCAATAATTACCGACCTCTTAGTAGATGAAACCGGGAGCAAAAGGCAGTCATTCTATAAATGTACTCTTTGCGTCAGTTTCTTTTATTATTGACATAAAATACACAGTAGGCGACTCCATCGCCATCGTCTCACTGAACTATTACACAGTTAATCACTTTAACAGCTTGGATTTTATTAGAGTGCACAGTGGCACATTGCTTGGAAGGAGTGTAAAATGTAACATTTTTTATAACTGCAGTAACTAATGGAAATAATGTTTTTTTTTTCTTTTAATAATTATAAACTAATGCTTGACTGCAATCCCGCCTGGTAGTAAGCAGTAATGCGATCGTTGATGGTAAAGCACGCTAGTTTATTAAGCACATTCACTTTAAAAAAATCTTAGTGAATAGGAAGGAAGACGGCAGTTGAGCGAGGTGGTGCAATGTTAAACCCAACAACACGACCAACGATGCTGCGCCAGAGGGAGATTAATGTGGAGACCCTCCACTACCAAACTCCCGACACAACAACATTTGACGCATCGAACCCGGCACACATCGCAACACGACTGCTCAGACCTGTCCTCCATACGGCTTCACCAGACATCATACCGGAACACGACGAATCGCTTGGCGGCAAGGCTTTGTCTGGTGGGTTCTGGTGGTACTTCTGCCGGCAGCCGATGTTACGGCCTACCACCGAGAAACAACATTTATTGCTCTTAGAAATATAAATTAAGTCCATCACCCTTAGATCGTAACAGACTAGTAGGTATTAGTGTGTATTAATTGGAATCATTTTGAAGCCTCTTGCTCTTGCATGCAATGCTTCGATGTCGCCTTCGGGTTGTGGAGGTCAGACGGCAGTCCCTTCATAGAAAATGTCGAAGTTTAGCCAAATGAGCAGTTAGACTGGTAAAGCGGACCCCAGACTCCAGAGCTGAAAAGCTTCGGATGCGACTGGGATTAACGCTTAGATTATGATGATCATCTTTTTCTGCATCTCTGCATTTTGCCCAGTTCAATAAAAGCACAAACAGACAGCCTCCGTGGCGTAGCGGTAGCGGACGCGGCCGCTGCGCGAGGTGGCGCGGGTCCGATCCCCGCACAGTGCAAGTATTTGTATGCATGAATATGAATATTTGCACTGGTCTGGTCGTGCCTCGGAAAGCACGTTAAGCCATTGGTCCCGATTGCCATACGAACATCTAGTGGCAGCCGTTACGGGTTGTTGGAGCCCTCAAAAGTCCAACAATTGGTCTAACTGCAATGCTTCGATGTCGCCTTCGGGTTGTGGAGGTCAGACGGCAGTCGCTTCACGGAAAATGTCGAAGTTATGCCAAATGAGCAGTTAGACTGGTAAAGCGAACCCCAGACTCCAAAGCTAAAAAAGCTACGTATGCGACTGGGATTAATACTGAGATGATGATAATGATGATGATCTTTTTCTGCATCTCTGTAATTTTCCCAGTTATATAAAAGAGCAAACAAACAAGCTAAACATCAGTATTATTGATAGACATCAAGCCATCAATTTACAGTTTTAGCTAACCTCGCATTGTGTAGAATTTCCTAACAATCAGTAGCCGTGCATACATTTCAAGTCGAAAAAACTTTAGGCATCGTGTAAAACAATTTCGTAACATTTCTAATGTAGATTGAAATTAAACAAGTTTCCAAGTTATAATCCCGTCCAGATGTCAAGAGTTTGATAGGAAATAAATTAAAATCCACTCACCAAATAACACTTTATATGTAATGTACATAAGTAGGTATACTTAGACACGATCCAACGACCGGCCTTGACACATTGATTTTGGGAAACAGAATAGATGTATTTTATTTCTTGTAATTTCTATCTAGTTCCTGTTTTCTATTATTTGTGCAACAGTAATGTTGTCAGTGGAACATTTTACTAACTGCCATCTACCTGTATGCTAGCTGTAAGTTTTCTTAAGAAATAAAATGTAAAAATATATTATTTTTTTAATAATTATAAACTAGTGCTTGACTGCAATCCCACCTGATGGTAAGCAGTGATGCAATCGTTGATGGTAAAGCGCACTAGTTTATTAAGCCTATTCACTTAAAAAACTATGGAATAGGAAGGATGACGGCAGTTGAGCGAGGTGATGCAATGTTAAACCCAAGACCAACACGACCAAACGAAGCTTCGCTAGAGCGAGATTGATCTGGAGACTCTCCACGACCAAACTCCCGACACAACAACATTTGGCGCATCGTACCCGCCACACATCGCAACACAACTGCTCAGACCCGTCCTCCGTACGGCTTCACCAGACATAATACTAAATAAACGATTTATTTCTGTAGGTAGAGTTGTACAAACACTTTTAGAAGTCAATATTGTCTTTTCTTTAATAACTTTATCCATCCATAACATACTGTTTTGACCTATTTATTTACTTTTATAAGCTAACACAAAATATTTTATTATCATCATCATCGTCATTATCTCAGCGTTAATCCCAGTCGCATCCGAAGCTGTTTTCAGGTTTGTAGTCTGGGATTCGTGTTACCAGTCTAACCGCCAGTTTTGGCTAAACTTCGATATTTTCCGTGAAGCGACTGCCGTCTGACCTCCACAACCCGAAGGCGATATCGAAGCATTGCATTTAGACCAATTGTTGGACTTTTGAGGGCTCCAACAACCCGTAACGTCTGCTACTAGATGTTCGTATGGCAGCCGGAACCAAAGGCTTAACGTGTTTCCGAGGCACGACCAGACCAGAGCAAATCGTATTTATATTATATACTGATTTAAATATAGTATGGAAGATCGTCGAAAGAAGTCGAATCTGGGTTCTTCTCGCATCATACAGCGTCCTGCGGCTCTAACAAAGGCAAACTTATATATAACAAGGTCATACTTATAATAAAGATATACTTGGCACAGGTTTTTGCCGCTCCCAATATTCATACCTACCCACGCAACTACTTTCTACAAGTCCTAAAGATTAATAATTATATCAAGAGCAAACCGTAAGTCACATTACATAAGACAATAAGTCAAGACCTTATCAATGGCCGACCCTGACATCGTTACCGTTTTTTTATATCCACCTTTCGACACACGATGTAAGTGTTCTGTTGTAGTTACATAAGGAGTTCGGGTTAACTGCTACAGTTGTTTTGTTAAGTTTTAACTTGATACTTAACTGCTGTTATTGAGGTCGTAAGCGAAAGTTTCGTGAATACACCTGAGTATAATATTTGCTCGTGATTCGGAGATAAAAGTCGGACATAATCGATACACACACAAACACAATATACATAGATGAAGTAATGCATTGATTAATCAATAAATAGGTTGGTAGAGATAACAAGGCGTCAGGAATTCAGGATACATTTTATGGCGAAAATTCATAATTTTTATGAAAGTCACTTTAATTTTGTGTGAGAAAAAACACCAACGTTAAAAGCACCACTTAAATTGTATTAAAAAAAACATCACTCAACTGATTGATGTGCATATTTATTGTTTTTTTTTTTGCGCGTAATTAATTATATGTAATTACGTACTACTATTACGTAATTACGTTAGCCTAATTCGTAGTACCTAATTATCACTACCGGCGTAAATATATACTAATATATAAAGCTGAAAAGTTTGTTTGTTTGTGCGCGCTAATCTCAGGAACTACTGGTCCGATTTGAAAAATTCTTTTTGCGTTGGATAGCCCATTAATCCAGGGCTTGGCAGCAATAGGAGCTGAGCATATTCCACGTGAACGAATTGCATGATTTAATTCCCCATCTCCGTTCCACCAGCGGACGACCCGTCGTACGGCTGGTTTCCACCCTTACGTTGTTAACACCACTACGATCCAGACGAAGCGTTTCGCCTCCTCCTTTATACCGCGTACATCGAGGGACTGGAACAATTTGCAATCGGCGGTTTTTCCGTCGGCCTACAATTTGAGTGTCTTCAAAGCTAGAGTGAATAGGCTCTTAATAAACTAGTGCGCTTTACCATCAACGATTGCGCCACTGCTTACCATCAGGCAGGATTGCGGTCAAGCGCTGGTTTATAATATGTAAAAAAAAAATACGAAGTCGCTGGCGGCCGCTAGTAAATCATAATTTAAAATAGAACTGCGATAATTTCGCCATCATTCTGCGCCCGCGCAGCCGGTAGTCGGTGAGAGGGGATCGCACGCATGCGCCGTCTTGTCACGGACGCCCGGAGTTGCGCAGTAGCGCCGAAAGTGCAACCGACTTGCTCGAACGATCTAGGTATTAGTTAGAATTGCCGTTTTGCTCAAATGTAAGACCTAACAGGAAACTGCACTTAAAATATTATTGTTTAAACTTGCCTTATGCCCGACAGAATTATGAGCAAATATGATGAACTTTTATAAACATAGGTAATGAAAGTTCATCAACTCTTCTAAAGGTTATGGGTGACTAAATGTTAACAATCTGTGTCGGATTTTGAATTTATTTGAAATTTTCTTAAGTGTTACCAAAAACAAATAATTCTAAACTCCGAACAATTAATTGTTACTGTTCTGATAGTTGATGGACAAATATATACTTGCATAATCTCAAAATAATCACAGAAGTAAAAGGTCAATAACAGCATAGACTTTATTTATTAACCATTCAGTTGTGACCCCTAGTTGACTGGACGTAATTTTTTTGCTAGTAAAAGCCCTTTCAATGAATACGTTAAATTTCCCTGTCACCTAAGGAACTCTTGTACAAAATTTCATGCTTCTGGACTCAGCATTAATTACCGAAGTAAGTTTGCAATTTTCGTAACGTCGAAGGAAAGAAGGAAGTTTATGGACTTGACAGTTTCACTCAATCTGTGTGATTCTTACCTCAAAAATCATTTCAGACACCAAGACACCAACCTACACGATCAGACCAAAATTATGTCTGATCTTCAAAAGAGTGACCTGACTGTGACCTCTGAGTTTGATTCGACTCTCTGGTTCTAGTATCTATATAAAACGTTATTTTTGTTTATGCAAAACCAGAATATAGTTTGTTCAGAATAAACAACTGAATCGATTCTAATAATTTTTACACCATGTTATATTTTTTTCCCAAATACATTTAGAAATCGTTGCAGTGTGCGTCGCGCAACAGCTGACGTCAGGGGTCAATGCACCGGTCGCGGCATATTTTTGTTGGGACAGCCAAGTAGGATAACAAGTTCATAACTTTGTGTTATTTTTTTGAAATTTTGTACATAGATTCTTTACTTATTAATACTGGATACGTCTTTCGGAATTCGCATAAATAAAAACTAATGTTGTATATACTCTATTTTTTTTTTATTCTCTTTATTTATAAGGGGTTTTTATATTCTCTATTTATAGTTAGAGTTTGCCCAAACCTACTTACAGAAAATTTTGTATCTTCATTAATATCAGGGTCTGACGTCTGTTAAACCTTTTAGTCTTACCATACATATATCCTGAATAGAGATAGAGTTATAGACAACTAGCTTTCCGTCCGCGGCTTCGCCCGCGTGGAGTTCGGTTATATCGCGCTTTTTAGATTTCCCTCGGGAACATCAAATTTTTCCGGGATAAGAGGTAGCCTATGTTCTTTCTCAGGGTCTAAAGATTGTCTGTGCCAAATTTCATCAAAATCGGTTCAGAGGTTTAAGCGGGAAAGCGTAACAGACAGACAGACAGACAGACAGACCGACAGACAGACAGACAGAGTTACTTTCGCATTTATAATATTAGTATGGATAGTATGGATAAAATTAAGCGACGTACTACGTAACCTTGAAAGAAAGAAAGAAATTTAAAGCCTAGACAGGTCAACTCAATCTGTGTGATTCTTTCCTCAATGGACTATTTCAGTCACCAATCTACACGATCTGACCAAAATTACGTTCGAACTTTAAAAGAGATTGTGACCTCTGAGTTTGTTTCGACCGTACCTTTCAGAATAATGGAATAGGAAACGCCGAACTCATATAGTTGTTTCAATCCTACTTCCAAAAAAATTTTGTATCTTCATTCTTCGTGTCTTTCACTCATCTTTGTAAAAATGAGTGAAAGAAAAAAAAAATGGACAATGGATGGCTAAAAATTTTGTATCTTCATTCTTCAATGAAGATACAAAATTTTTGCTCACGGGAGATGTGTCTCCCGTGAGCCGAGAGCCTGTGTGGTACCGGCCTTAGAATAATACCAACTTATATCCTCCTGTGGGTATCATAAGAGACGACTATGGGAACTCTCTTCAGGGAAGCGTGCAGCAGCGCTTCTCCTGTGGAATATGAAATATCCGCGATCCCCAACTAACCTGCCAAGCGTGGGTGTTATGGAAAACCCCCCAACTTGGGGAGGCCTTTGTTCAGCAGTGGACAGGCTGAAGAAGAAGATTTTTCTTATCACAATTCTATCTTCACCTCTTATCATAGTTCTACCATCCATATATCCTGAATAGTATAGTTCTATACAATGGGCATATTATGAACAAAGATTGAAGTTAAGTGAGGTTTAAACGTCAAAAATGTGTAGTTATACAGTTTCTACGCGATACTAAACATATTTTACGAAGACACCCATAGTTATCCAGAAGATGATAGTTTTTTTTTTTTCGGGGTGGAAATCCTAATAGGATGTCCGCCGCCCTGGGGTGGGCGACGGGGTCTGTCAGACTTTTACTGACTAATACCACCCTGGTGTCTCTTCTATCACGAGCGCGCGTGGAGCCGCGGTAGTCTAAATTCTTCCACGGCCTCACACTCTCGTGCTGGCCCTGTCTGTCCGGGCCTCGTGTTTAACTACCCCGTGCATCGCCTCAGAGGCGCGCGCCGACACTCGCGCGCGCCTCCGCCTCGGGGTCCATCAAATAAGGGGGCGGGGACTTCCCCATGTCCCTCGCCCCTGGAGAAGATCATAACTAGCTTAACTTAACTAAAAAATTCTGTTACTCCACATAAAAACCCATCGTAACTATTTTTCACACGGCCATAAGGAATAAGGTTCTGTAATACAGTTATCTGATCGCCATATTATTGCCCTTGCGCACTAAAAGAATAAATAGCCCGGCTAAATAGCGCCATTTGTGAAGCGGACATTGTTTTTATTTTTATTGGGGAGCTTAACAGTATGTGTACTATGTTAATTAACGGTAATGAAGTTAGTAAAAATGCCATTTATGCTATTGTAAGGGGAAAATGTTATGTTGAGGAAGGTTAGAAATTGTTGGTTTTTGAATACAGTGTTTTCATGTACTTTCTTGTCATTTTGGAGTTTTTTTAGACTTTGTTAAGCAGACAATAATATGTTTCCGGGTTATCTACTTTTCATTTAAATGAGATCAGCTGTGAGCCAGTAATAACGACTGTGACTTATAAGTTATTGGTCACGCGTTCGAACCCAAGTAGGCACATGTGTAAATTTTGTTAAAATCACTGCTCTCAAAATTGCGAATTATTTCTACACTAGCTGTGCCCCGCGGTTTCACCCGCGTAACCTTCTAGCCGAATGAGCTCAGTTGATATAAAATAAGGGCCTGTTAAAATAATGGGAGCAATATGTAGTACATCCGCGTTTGTTCCCGTTGCCGCAACATTTTTTTTTCCTGCTCTGCTCTTATTGGTCATAGCGGGATGTTTTGTAGCCTATGTCCTATGTGCTCTACTATCTGTGTACCAAATTTCATTACAATCGGTTCAATAGTTTTGGCGTGAAAGCCGGACAGACAGACAGACAGAGATACATTCGCACTTATAATATTAGTATGGATTTTAAGGCAACGGACATTTCCTAAAACCAACGCACTGAGCTGTGTGGTGATTTCTTGTGTCTTTCCCTCTCACAGAGATTAGGCCTGTATCCCATACTATTTATCTATACCCCATATGCAATATGCATATACCTACTTATTTTCTAGAATTAGAACAGTATTAAAATCATTAAATCAGCTTATTGTGGGTGCAAATGAACTTACAATAGTTAAACTTTTGTTGGAATATTTAAACTAACCTTGAATGGCACCTGACTATAACTAATCAGTCTACTATTGTGGTTTATAACAAGAACAGTCGTTTATCTCAGCTTTTATAATCGTCGTACTTTTTGCCGATGTTTTTAAGTATCATAGTTTAACTACAGTTCTATTGTGGTTCCGAACAAATAACAATTTATATCTACCCCAACCGGAGTAGCATCTAAAGGATAAGGTCAGGATAAGAGGCAAGAACGACCCCCTAACTGCTAATAACAATAAACTATGATCCAAACGAAACGTGAAGATGACGGCAATTCTTTGACCTTTCATGGTAGAGGTCGTTGAGAGTCCAAGTTGGAGGTGAAAGAAAGAAACGCTTGCACGCTGATTATACATGAGAAACTATCCGCATCAATTTCTGTTATTATGGTAATGATTAAGAAGGTTTATATCATATTTTTTTGGGTAACATGGACCGTTTACGCAGGAAAAGCCCTCCAAGATGAATCATTTTTCCCACTTTTTCCACATTTTACACTAATTCTTCATGTTATATGTATAGGTTAAAGACTTCTTCAATAAATGAACTATCAAACAAAAAAAATAATATAATTATTTATTTTTAACCAGCGGCTTCTCAGATTACCGCATTCATACAAACAAACTCTTCAGTTTTATATTATTAATGTAACATCCTGAGGCCCAAGATGAAAAACAAAAGAAAGTTGAAAACTTTTGTTTTTAGTGTGGATTGGAAACCATCAAATGACCAGTGTATGTCAAACTTTTACTGACTAAACCCACCCGTATTCCTTTACCTATAAGTTCGAATCTTTTACGCTTAATAAGAAGCCCACCATTATGTATACCTAAACACAATTACCCCCAAGGTTTCGAAACGCAATCAAAATATTTTGTTTCATATAAAGGTACAGACGACAGCACATCAAGCTACTACAATCTGTCAGATTTCATTATTAGATTTTCAACTTTATCTCTAATGCATTAAGGATCAAGGTTTATAGGGAATTTTTGACAATTTCGGGTAGCTTGACCTGTTCTCAACCGTACACTTATGAAACGTCAAAAGCAAATATAGCTATATAGCTATTGGGGTTCCAAATAGTCGTCTATAAAGAAGATCTGGCTGTACTGTACTGTGTCCCACTGCTGGACACATTGGGACCAACTCCAACTTCGTCAATAAAATATGTTTCCTTTTAAAGTTAATATACCTTTACAAAATTTTAAAGCCACAATATTAACAGGACCGTTATGAAAGAAGAGTGTAGGCCGGCCTTACAAGTACCAAAACACGCAAAAAAATACCCAAAGCTTAAGTAAGAAAAATCATCATCATCATCTCAGCGTTTATCCCAGTCGCATCCGCAGCCTTTCAGCTTTGGAGTCTGGGGTCCGCTTTACCAGTCTAACTGCTGATTTTGGCTAAGCTTAGATATTTTCCGTGAAGTGACTGCCGTCTGACCTCCACAACCCGAAGGCGATATCTAAGCATTGCAGTTAGACCAATTGTTAGACTTTTTGAGGGCTCCAACAACCCGTAACGACTGCCACTAAATGTACGTATGGCAACCGGGACCAACGGCTTAACATGCTTTCCGAGCCACGACCAGACCATTGCAAATATTCATATTCATGCATACAAATATTTGCACTGTGCGGGGATCGAACCCGCGCCTCCTTGCGCAACTGCGCTGGTACGGTCACGTCTTACGTAAACCGGCAGGTTACGTGGGTAACAAATGTCTTGCCATGGCGCCTCCGCCGGGCCGGAACAAGCGAGGTAGACTAAAGAAGTGTTGGCTTGACGTTGTAAGAGATGACATGCGTGCCAACAATCTCACACCACCACCCACCACCTAGGATACCAGTGATCGTGCGAAATGGAGGCGTATGAGTGGGAAAGCGGACCCCGGGCTCCAAGGCGAAAGCCGCGGATGCGACCGGGATAATACGCTGAGATGATGATGATGAGAAAGACAATATCGATATTACCCGCCAAACAGCCTGTAACTAGAACATTTTGCAATCCTCTGAACCTAGTATTTCCAAGGCAACAAATTCTGGTTTTAGACAGAAAATACGTAGCAATTGCGCTATTCTCCTACAAGTTATTAGGTCACGGTATAGGACCTAAATCGACTTTCCTAGAAGCCTTATTTAGTGTCATAAAGTCTTTTAGACCTAAATAATTTGCTAGAGAACAGATTTTTGGGTTGACGAGTGGTGAAATATCACCACTTAAGTTGGTGAAATGTCACCACTCATTTAAGCCACAGGCAATTAATAAATTTCCTGTGGCTTAAATTTTCTTGTCGCCAGTCAGTAATTACTTCTTATTCTTCTTTAGCCTTTAGAGGTCCACTGCTGGACAAATACCTCCCCCAAGGCTTTCCATAATGACCAGTCTTGTGCTGCCCGCATCTGTCGGCTTCCCGCGACCTTCACCAGGTCATCAGTCCACCTTGTTGGGGGCCTCCCTACGTTACATCTTCCGCTACGAGGCCGCCACTCCAGAACGTTACTGCCCCATCGGCTAGCAGTTCTACGAGCAAGTAGTCAGTAAACACATTCCCCGTTATTACAAAACAAGTATTTTGTTCAGTTATTGATAGTAGTAGATATTGATAGTAATAGAATATGTAATATAGATAGTAGAAATAGTTCTTGAAGTGTTTATAGAAATTTCAGTTCTTTATATAAAAATGACTGTCATAAAATTTACAGCTTAGTACTAGGTACTAAGTAGAATTACTTAGAAGATGAACTCAACCTCCGAATAAATTCTTATTCAATAAATTAATAAGTGATATTAATAATAATAAATAATAATAATATTATAGTAATAGTAATAGTCTTGCCGCCAAGCGATTCGTCGTGTTCTGGCATGATGTCTGGTGAAGCCGTACGGTGGACGGGTCTGAGCAGTTGTGTTGCGATGTGTGCCGGGTTAGCCGGGTACGATGTGCCTAATGTTGTTGTGTCGGGAGTTTGGTCGTGGAGGGTCTCCAGATCATCCTCTGGCGCAGCATCGTTGGTCGTGTTGTTGGGTTAAACATTGCATCACCTCGCTCAACTGCCGTCTTCCTTCCTATTCACTTAAATTTTTTGAGTGAATAGGCTTAATAAGCTAGTGCGCTTTACCATCAACGATTGCATCACTGCTTACCATCAGGCGGGATTGCAGTCAAGCACTAGTTTATAAGTATTAAAAAAAAAAAAATATTAACAATATAACTAACTGTGACAGCCTCCGTGGCGTAGCGGTAGTGGACGCGGCCGCTGCGCAAGGTGGCGCGGGTTCGATCCCCGCACAGTGCAAATATTTGTATGCATGAATATGAATATTTGCACTGGTGTGGTCATGCCTCGGAAAGCACGTTAAGCCGTTAGTCCCGGTTGCCATACGAACATCTGGTGGCAGTCATTACGGGTTGTTGGAGCCCTCAAAAATCAAACAATTGGTCTAACTGCAATGCTTCGATGTCGCCTTCTGGTTGTGGAGGTCAGACGGCAGTCGCTTCACGGAAAATGTCGAAGTTTAGCCATATCAGCAGTTGGACTGGTAAAGCAGACCCCAGACTCCAAAGCTGAAAAGGCTTCGGATGCGACTGGGATTAACGCTGGGATGATGATTATTAATATAACTAAGTTATTAGTATCGATTTTTGATGTTTTGATTACTAATTATTAGTTACTCAATTAACAATTTCTTATTATTTGTAGGTATCTATGGTACCCTAACACATCCCTACTATATCGTATTTTTGAATTCATTTGATCACCAAATAATTCGAATATCTCAGACGATGGTCCGTCCCAACGCTCTCATTTCGCAACTCCGCAATTAAACTTCATAAAGTCACATAAAAACGAAATAAACATAGATTCAGTACAGAATTATTAAAAAGTATATTAAAGAAATGAAATGAGTGAAAAGAAAAAATTTAACAAATTATAAAAGTGATTTCATTTTCTGACGGCTACGGAGTCCCCTAGGACTTCTCCAAGGACTTTGCTATTTTTTATTACTTACTCAGATATTTTAAAACGTGCTCTCCATCCAACGTTTAATTTCAAACTTGTGAGACTTAGAACTTTTTTCTTAAATGTTTTATTACTATGAATTCTGATAACAGATTAAAATCCATTCTTTTAGTGTGCTGGTAGTGAAAGATGTTTGTTATGAGCGCATGTTATTAAAATCCGAAAGAAATACATGAGGTCTTTATAAAATCTAAAGTTCAAACAATTTTGCTAGACATAAGCAAACATAATAATGAAAAATTATATTTTTTTATTTAGTTTTTGTTCTACGTCTACTAACTTCTTTTATATTCCTCTATATATCACATCTTATGTATGTAAATAGTACACTGTACACTACCTTTATTATTTCTCTCTCTAAAAGATCGCTCTTAGCGAGAAGACCGCCCATTGTGTCACCCTTTGTAAAATCTTTATATTTATGTTCCTGTAATCTATCTGATGTACACAATAAAGAGTATTCTATATCTAGATTTCGCAGCCAACTTACCATTGTGTGTATTGTTGTGTTCAGCCTGAATGATATTCAATCCATACTAATATTATAAATGCGAAAGTATCTCTGTCTGTCTGTCTGTCTGTCCGGTTTTCACGCCAAAACTTCTGAACCGATTGTAATGAAATTTGCTACACAGATAGTCTAGAGCCTGAAATAGGACATAGGCTATAAAACATCCCGCGATGACCAATAGGAGCAGAGCAGGAACAAAAAATGTTGCGGAAGCGGGAGCCAACGCGGATGTACTACATAATTGCTCCCATTATTTTAACAGGCGCTTATTTTATATCAACTGAGCTCATTCGGCAAGAAGCTTACGCGGGTGAAACCGCGGGGCACAGCTAGTAAGCTATTGTTATTTATTTATTTATTTGGCTAACAGAGAAAACCCCTTAAATGCTAGAAAATATAAATAACTGGATATGACCTTGTGCTTCTCCACTTATAAGAAGTCACAGCATGCATATAATAATATAACAGCATGAATACAAATTGTTAACGTTGTATCAAATAAATAGCTATAGTTTAGATTAGAATTATAACCAATCACATGTGATTTGAATTAGTCACAGTAAGTAAGCCAGGGCACGCCGACCAAATTAGGTTAGAACTGTGATCAACCGCGTGCCAGAGAGATAGTGGAGCGAGGCAATGGCCATTTCCAAAGGCCAGGATGTTGCCTAAACGGATGTTTAACGAGTTGGCTGCGACATAGATATCACATGTGAAAAAAAAAACGAAAGAAGATGTAAAATATTTTAAATTAAGAACAATCGAGATAAAATATCATAAAAAAGATATTTTATACCTTTTTTTTTGGTGTTAATAAAGATTTATTTAAATAGATATTTAGTTGCCTAATCTTCTTCGTATAGATGTCCACTACTGGACAAAGGCCTCCCCAAAGGCTTTCCACGCCGACCGGTCTTGTGGTGCCCGCATCCATCGGCTTCCCGCGACCTTCACCAGGTCATCGGTCCACCTTGTTGGGGGCCTCCCTACGCTGCGTCTTCGAGTACGTGGCCGCCACTCCAGAACCTTACTGCCCCATCGGCCATCGGTTCTACGAGCAATGTGCCCTGCCCACTGCCACTTAAGTTTAGCGAATCGCAGAGCTATGTCGGTGACTTTGGTTCTTCTGCGGATCTCCTCATTTCTGATTCGATCACGCAGAGAAACTCCGAGCATAGCTCTTTCCATTGCCCTTTGTGTGACTCTGAGCCTTCGTATGAGGCCCATTGTGAGCGACCACGTTTCAGTTCCGAATCAGTTACCTAATAACTTCTGCATAATAATATAGGTACAACGTTATTTTTGTCGAAACCTGAATATAGTTTGTTCAGAATAACCAACTGAATCGATGCCAATCATTTTTACACCATGTTGATTTATTCCCAAATACATTTAGAAATTGTTGCAGTGTGGTTACCGAGCGCGCGCACGCACTTTACGATAGATCATAGTACTTGCGCGCGGCCAACAGCTGATGCCAGAGGTCAACGCACCGCACTCGCCCACCCGAGCGGAGCTTTGACCATATTTTTGTCGAGACAACCAAGTAGAATTGAAAGATCAAAACTTGAAATTATGTACATAGATTCTTTACTTAAAAGTACTGGACACGTGTTTCAGGTTTCGCATAAACAAAAATAACGTTGTACACAGGGTGTATCTGACATCGTAACGCAAACTTCGCGAAAAGGCTACACCGCATGCCACTAACAAAATTATGATAGTCATTAATGTCGTTAATGAGCGGTTACAGAAATAACAGTGTTTAAAAAAAGTGTCAGCTCGGCCTTTGAACGTTGCAAGCGTGCCGCCGTGCATGTTTGAAGGTATGACCTTGACCTCTGATGCGAACTCTATTAAATCAGCTGATAGGATAGTTTTTCTAGTATTGTTCACATTGCGCTTTTTTGTGTAATTAACGATTTAATTAATTTTTAGTTTAAAATCTTAGTAGGGTTATAAAAGTATAGCAATTATGAACGGTCTGCAAAACTGCATATTATTTTTTTTAAATCGGGAAAAAGCCGACGCAAAATTCCACCACTGGGGGGTTCAGAATCATGTACTGGATCCATGGTTCTCGTTTATGCGTTGATGTCAGATACACCCTTTATACTAACCGTGCACTATGAAATCACTGACAAATTCCTCTATCAAAAGAAGTTTAGTTTAATAACATCCTTTTAGACAGAACCATTATTTTAATGTAGTGCTTCATATGGAATTCGCATATTTTGCCCTTGACATCTGGCGTTGTTAGTTTCATGGACAATATAGCCCTTATTATCGGCAAATTTAGGTTTCAAATAATTAAAATATTTTCGTTTTAATTTAAATGTAAGATGATTGCAATTTTATTACATGCTTTTTATTAGCTTCACTTGTATGTTTGCTTGTTTGTTTGTCCGTCTCTAACTCTTTGAACTACGAGTGAGCGGCTCAATGTCCCACCATTTTCAAACTAAAAATTTGGAAATAAATATAGTTTAAAAACTATAAACATGCTTTTAAAGAATATCAAACTAAAAAGTTAAAAATAATTTTAAAATTTAATTTCTGACAATACCTACTAATATAAATGAGAAAAAAGCGTGAGGCGCCTTGTTCCATAATTTTTGTATATTAAGTGCCTCAAGTTTTTTTCTCATTTGTACTAGTATTGTCAGAAATTAAATTTTAAAATTATTTTTAACTTTTTAGTTTGATATTTTTTAAAAGCACGTTTTTTAGTTTTTTAAACTATATTTATTTAAATGTGAATTAATGTGAATTATTTTATTCCGCCTTACTTATTCACCTCTTTACAGAGCTAATCGCAAATTGTCGTTTATTAATAAGCAAGAGGACGCCGTTGTACCTCTTTGGCAGCCCTTTGCACAGCACAATAAGCTTAATTACAACACTTACTTCGAACATAATAAATATATTATGGCGTCACGTATTGCGCATTTGGGAACGCACCTTAGAAAACGTGGCATCGCGCGTCGACTGAATTATGTTTTAGATAACTATTTATTAGTTAGTCAGGAATGCACCCCTATTAAGTGGCAACACGAAGTTTCGGTCCGGGGAACTATGTACTATAAGTACCTATAGCATTCCTGAAGTAGCATAGCTCTTGCTCGCCGACCACCATTGGACACGGATTAGAATTAAAACAATAGTATATTAAGTCCCTACTAGTTTTAATTTGTTAAATGTGCTAAATACTGCATTTTTCCTGAACTTTTATACGTGTGGCAATTATAATATTATTAACAGCAAGTTGCAGTTTCGTTTCCACTGCAATGCGCATAAGAGGAAACAGGTTGAATACCTTTCACCTGTGTCTCCAAACTCTTAAGCTTTTTTTTGGCCTTATTATTGTCTCACTGCTAGGCATTTGCCAAGCAAAATAAAAAGGAAAGCTTTTACCTCCCCTTTTTTCTTCCAAACCTCCCTGTCTTGTGCTATCTCTGGCCATATTGGCCCTAAGAACGTTACCAGATCATCACACTTTATAAACTTTGAAGCTTAAGAGAAAAAAAAATTCAGCCGCACTGGAAGGCGCGAATTTGCCAAATTACTTCTGAATACCAATTCTTGAACCAAGTTACAAACAATTTCCACTTTGAAAGGCTTGATCAAAGAAATAAAACTAAAAAACAGGCCTTCCTCAGACTTGCCGACGAAAATGAGAGTAAATTTAACCAACAGTAATTCTCCTTTGAAGGCCTCCAGGGAGCTCGGTTGAAAGGAAAATTGCAAAAGTTAGCGTTCCCTTATGAGGGGCTAAGTTATTGCAACTAGATATTGTAAGGTCGCGAGTGGTCCACCCTTTTATTGTTATATCTGTGCTTTTAACATTTGTAACTAAGTTCGTCTTTGAACTATGCAGCTGTTTGGAACTCTAACTCTCACGTTATTACGGTCCCATTTGCATCTTGATGTGAAATATTGTTGATCGTGTTGAAATTAAATTTGTTACGCTGATGCCTCCTCACTTTCTTTGATCACTTGGCTTCTCTTTTGACGCAATTGGCTCATTTCATAGATGAACAAAGGACAATATACTCAAGCTACTGTTAAAAGTATACTTAGATAATATATTTTCGTAAGCACAATTCAGAATAAATTCAGTACCAAAGTAATGAGCAATTTACTTTTTAAAAGTACCAGAAATTGGAAATTTTTCATCTTTCTCGGTACTAATTTGAAGCTCAAACATCATTCATAAAAACAATTGCACTATCCAAACCAACCAATCAAAACCCAAAGACTTTCTTCTTTAAAAACATCACAACGTCGCCCGAAAAACAAGAAATGAATGAAAACAAACAGAATCTCAGCAGTAGGCGTTGACAAATAAAACTATTGACTCGAGCAGATGTTTGCTAACAAACACTAACAATATTTGTTTGTAGGACAACCACGTTGTTGTAATCGGAATGTTTATTACCCCTGTGTCTTCAGGGAAACACGTGTCGTTTTAGGACATTGTGTCGGATATTAGGTGACTTAAATGTCCCAAGACATTTATAACCAAATATAGAGCGTGGTGCTAATAGTTTTAATCATTGTACCTTAACATAAACTATGCTATAAAGAAACAACAATGAAACTAATAATAGGAGGTTATTTACTTTTATTTAAGTTGTTGACGAAGCGTTTCGCCTCGTCTTTTATACCGGGCACATTGAAGGACTGGACCAATTTGACTTCGACGGTCTTTCCGTCTGACTACAATTAAAGTATCTTCAAGACTAGAGTGAATAGAGTCTTAATAAACTAGGGCGCTCTACCATCATCAATTGCATCACTGCTTACCATCAGGCAGGATCGCAGTCACGCACTAGTTTCTTCTTCTAAACCTATAGAGGTCCACTGCTGAATAAAAGCCTCCCCTAAGGCTTTCATTCCTTTAGGGGACACTGCCATAATCCCCACGCTTGGCTGGCGGGTTGGGGATCGCGGTAATTTGTTAAGTCACAGGAGAAGCGCTGCTGCCCCCTTCCCTGGTGAGAGTTCTCTTAGTCGCCTCTTACTACACCCACGGGAGGATATGGGTTGGTACTATTCTATGCCCGGTACCACACGGGTTACCACACGGATTAGCACATGTTTATAATGTTAAAAAAATACAAGGGATTTTTATAGTCCGCAAAGTTCAGTTATTGCATAGCCTCAGCTGATCAAAAGCCATTCAGGAACCTTCTACAAACTTGAATATAATTGCGAAATAACTACTTCGTCCAACACCGATTTCTTAATAACCTAATCCACCTATAACGACATCAACGCGAGAATCAGACGTGCTTACCATACCGCACTCAAAGAATAAACAACCTTTTTTTCTTCAGGGCCACAGTATCTCTTACGAACCACTGCAGCCCTGGCAGGAAAAATAAACAATCTTCGTTCTCAAAACAAACGAAAAAAAATCCCACGTTTACTGTCATACAATTATCGCACAATACTTTATAAGGCTTATGTTATGTCACAGCGTACTTACTTGCAAGTATGCGGCGTCAGACACAAGTCCACACAGAAGCGCCCCAGTGAGCGCCCTCAACACAGCTTTACCCATTTCCCCACACATTTTGACAAAATAAACTGACAACAAAATGGACTGACTGAACACAAGTGTTGCTATAACTGTGTAACTAAATGAAGTAAGGTGCATAGGTGGTCGCCCCACTAAGAAGCAATGGCGGTCTGTGGTAGGGTGGAAGTTTATGAAACAGTTGAACGGCCAAAGACTTGTCGAATTAACTTGTTTGAATGTCGAATATGTATATCTACATGTCTATGTATGTGTTTGGATGAAGGTGCAGAAGTAGACGTGAATGCGTTTTTGGCTTAATTCACGTATTACTTACACAAATGTGTTATTGAAATAGGGATTCTCATATGGAGTCAGCGATCTATTTTTATGCTGTTGTAGAAAAAAAGATTTCATTGGGAAATAGGTGAAAAAAAGGGTTCCTTTTTCGATCTTTAAAGATAAAAACCAATATTTTATCATGGTGTTAACACAATTCCAGTTTTGTTTTTATTAAATAACATCTGATGTGATACGAAGATAATAGACTAAAACTTGTCAATATTAAAAATAAAATATGTTTCTGTCCGGCTATATCATTTCGTTCTCGAATGTCATATTTCAAGCTCTAAAATATTCTACTGCAAAAAACTGAAAATTACTCTATATGTATGTACCTATATGCATTCCAAATACTTATATATGTATGCATGTACATATATGCATTCCAAATTAATGATTTTTCGAACAACACATAAAACAGCTCGGAGTTAATAAAAAACACCGAAACACACGTTATTGAACGTTGAGTGTACACGAAGTTTACTTTCCACTTTATATTGTAAACATGTAACAAAATGTATAAAATACTAGTTTTCTTAGCAGAGATTAGGCATTTTTTTTTTAATATCTGATGTGATACGAAGATAATAGACTAAACCTTGTCAATACTAAAAATAAAATATGTTTCTGTCCGGCTATATCATTTCGTTCTCGAATGTTATATTTCAAGCTCTAAAATATTCGACTACAAAAATCTGAAAATTACTCTATATGTATGTACCTATATGCATTCCAAATACTTATATATGTATGCATGTACATATATGCATTCCAAATTAATGATTTTTCGAACAACACATAAAACAACTCGGAGTTAATAAAAAACACCGAAACACACGTTAATGAACGTTGAGTGTACACGAAATTTACTTTCCACTTTTTATTGTAAACATGTAACAAAATATAAAAAATACTAGTTTTCTTACTCTCTGGTAAGAAAACTAGTATTTTTAATATTTTAAGCATTTTTTCTACATCTGATGTGATACGAAGATAATATACTAAAACTTGTCAATACTGTTACGAATGGACCTTATGTCGATGGCATAAGGTTCAATATCGCGTGACATGCAGTGTGTCACTTTTAAGTCCTATTCCTCCAGATCTAGACATTTTCTAGGTACAATAATAAAACGCATTACTAGACTTAGGACGGCCTATCGAATGGTACAGGTCTCAACAGTTTTGTCAACAAAGTGTCGACATCGAAATTTCTAGAAACCCGTTTCCGGGAATTACCGTAGGTACTTCCCGGTGACCTCGAAGTTATGCAGTATTATTATTACGCCTAGAGGATTCTGGAATGTTCGATCAGCTGGCCTATATAAGCGCCGCGACGCCGACGCAGAGTCAGTCTACACTCGACTAGCGATACGAAAACAGCGACAGTAAAGAAGCGATCTTAAAGAAGACCTACTGCGACAATTACAACGAGAACTTCGAGTACTACGTGAAGTAACATCTGCAGCGTTATTGTGTGTTTACAACACGGACTTCGTGGACGTAAGAGAAGACTTCAGTGCAACGTCAGCGACATTCTACTTGTCATTGCCTACAATCGACTGTACCTTCGTTGCCAATAAACTTCGTAACCCTTAACCGGCGTTTAAGTACCCCTAGCCCGTAACAATACTAAAAATAAACATGTAACAAAATATAAAAAATACTAGTTTTCTTACCAGAGATTAAGCATTTTTTTTACATCTGATGTGATACGAAGATAATATACTAAAACTTGTCAATACTAAAAATAAACATGTAACAAAATATAAAAAATACTAGTTTTCTTACCAGAGATTAGGCATTTTTTTTACATCTGATGTGATACGAAGATAATATACTAAAACTTGTCAATACTAAAAATAAACATATAACAAAATATAAAAAATACTAGTTTTTGGCCGCGACTTTTTCGCATGATTTTTTTTTGTTCCTCTGACCCTCCCCATAATAGCACATCACCTGTCCAACTCAATTCTTCCTGACTTTCTCATTGTTACTCATCTCCTAAGTTCTAGTGTAATGTTGATCTAGCCTGGAAGACATTTGGAGGATTTGAAATCATTTAAGTTACCCCTCCCGCTCCGGACGTTGTGGAAGGGTGTGTCAGACTTTTACTGACTAAAACCCACCCGTGTTCATTCGCTTGCCTGTGCACGAGGGGTTCTTTCTTTATAGGCCCTTTATATCTTTATATTATTTTTTTCTTGAACAACCCCCGGCCCTGGTAGGCATCGGTCTTCGTGGAGCCCGTCTCAATGTGCTAACATCTCTTTCCATCTCATCGCCGTCGCCCCAGCCTAGTCCATACCGGGCCGCTAGCTGCTCACGGCTCGCCGCCCGCAATCCCGCAGCTACAGTAGCTGAGCGATAGTAGACCTGAGCCTTAAATTAAACTTGATAAAATAATGCTGTACTGAAATATTTTTTAAAATCCAAGTGGTATTCCAAGAGTATTGCTCGTTCAAAAAAACATGGGGATCGCAGTAATTTGATAACATGAGAAGCGTTCCTGCCCGCTGCTCTGGTGAGAGTGCACTTAGTCGTCTCTTGCGACACCCACGGGAAGATATGGATTGGTACTATTCTATACTAAGACCTGTACCACACGGAACCGGCACAGTGGCTATAATTTTATAAAATTAACATTTCCTGACCATTACGCCTTGTGTTTAAAATCCGTTTTCACTATTAATGTAACCAAGTTAATGGATGTGTTATTCATCATGATCATCATCAGCCTACACCAGAACACTGATGGACATAGGACTATACTAGCATTACATCCGATTTCCGGCAACTGTCGTCTAGTTAAATATCAGATGTTGTTGAATTGCCCCACAACGAAGGATTTTTTTTTTTTTGGAGTTTTTGGCTTGGTTACCTTTGAGCCATTTCTTCGTTGTAATCTTGCTTTCTTTCGTAACCTATCCTACTAACTAATCTAACTTAACCTAAACCTATCTCCTTTCGTTTCTCGCGTGAACCGACTAGGAGGGCGATTTTAAGACACCACTATGCTCCAATATTTCAATGTTCTTTATGAATTATTCCCTGAATGCACTTTTTACTATACAAATCACGCGTTTTCATTTAGTAAACGACACTATAAATAATTTAAAAGTCCAATGAAAAATGAGCGTGGCACTCATCTTAGCTTTCCCGCCAAAACTCACAACGAAGCATTGTCATTAGGAATGTGTATAAGTAATTAGGTTCAGCGCGACCAAGACGAAGGAGTTTCTTAAAAATGAATGAATACTATATTTAAATTAAGATATTGGCGCCGATTCTTTTGTTCACACACTAAACTAATATTAAGTTACGTGCATCTTTTTCTTTTCATTTCGATAAGAAAAGGATAGAAGATAACATTTTAGTTTTTAGTTTAATCCTGTCAAATTAAGATACTCCATAGACTATTTAGACGCGATTATAAACATGGCGACTAAAAATACGCCAGTTTACGTCAGGAGCGCAAAAATTGGACATATCTGAACTGACATTTTATCTTCTGTCCTTTTCTTAATTAAATAGAAAGAAAAAGATGCATTGAACTTAAATTTAATTGAGTTTGTGTATTAAGGAATCGAGGCCATTGTTTATTTTATTTAGTTTGTGTGTATAAATACCAACATCAAAATGTATGCCAGACCTTGAGGAACCTAAGCTTCTAAACTATAGACTTTTGGCCTAGTTTAGGAGGTATCAGTGCACCTTTTAATGTGACTCTATTGTACAATAGATTTTTTTTGTATACTTATAAGTAGGTAAATGTGTACCTTCATCGTCATCACATTTCAGCCGAACGACGTTCACTGCTGGACATAGGTCTTCCCCACGGCCGGTCTTGCGCCTCCTCCATCCAGCGGTTTCCCGCTACCTTCACTAGGTCATCAGTCCACCTTGTCGGAGGCCTACCCACGCTGCGTCTTCCGGTGCGTGGTCGCCACTCGAGAACTCGTCGGCCATATCGGGCATCGGTCCTACGGGCAATGTGTACCTTGTAATCACAAAATAAAATCTCAACTCGCTAGTCACTAATTAAAACACAAGGGCTATCCAATCTTTTCCATAAAATAACGTTGGGAAAATAACATCGGCAGCAACTACACCGACATTCAGAACACATCAACGGAATTACACTGCCTATAAAAGCGTTTTTTCAGGCAGCCCGTTGAAAAATCGTGTAGCTATAGACATTACTCTATGTATGTAAACCACAGCACTTTGTGATTGGGGTTTTTGTGTACGGAATAAAAAACTTTCATTGGATTAAGATAAATTGTTTATTCTCTCTGTGAAAGCTGTCAATATGGATGTGGGATCGGAGTGCTGGACAAACCAAAAAGGCAAAGTAAAGCAAAAAGGCGATGATTAGAAGCTTTGCATTGTTATATCTGCTATTGCAGGAGTTCATAATTTCTATAAAGAAAATGCGTCGTTTAAACGAATCAAAACTAAATAAAAACACTTGTTTAGAATATAACGGTCTCACAGCTTGGTAGAATTATAAAACTGAAAACTAAACTGCCGTTGCCCAGGGTGCGCCACGAGGAGGCTCTTCAACATGCACCCCAAATGACACCTCAATTGAGTTTTCGAGAGGTACGTTAAGAGAAATTATTAAACAAGAAACAACGATACGAACAACGATAAGTAAACTCGAATCTAGTGCCTGTATCTGGCACCCCTATAACGCAACCCAAACACTAATGCTGGAAAAGGTACAGAAAATTTTCCTTAGATACCTCTTCCAGAGGTTATACCATTTTTTTCCCTTTATGTACCCCACTATCTTTTAGGGATGTTGGGATTTAACTCTTTAGAAGTGAGAAGGGGCTTTGACCAGCTTACCGTAGCTTGTAAGACATTACGGGGACGCATAGACTGCCCAGAGCTCCATGGTCTTTTCGGCCGACTATTCGTGCCTGACAAATATGTCGGCCATCGTCAAAGCCGCAGGCACAATCTTTTTGCCCTACTCCCCGCAAAAACGGTAGCCAGAGCTGAATCCCCGGTCGGTGTCGTACCCTAAAAGTGCTGAATGCCCTTCTGATGGCCAACCCTGAATGTGATGTGTTTGCGGATGAATGGAAGAAACTTATGCGTGTATGTTTGGTCTTCTGTGAAAGAAAGTACCTATGCGAGAGAGTCCACTATTCCATGTTAGTTTTAGTGGTAGTTTTTAAGTTAATTAATGTATTGGTTTGTCTCTATGTTAGTTAATGTAATTGGTTTTGTACCATTTTAGTTAACTATAAAAAAAAAAAAAACGTATGAAAAGATGAAGGCTACGCTCAAAAATAAATCTGATAGGATACAATACAGATACTTGAAAAAGATAATTGTGGTTTACGGGATGCTATTCCACAAATGAGTCAGCGTTCACATTTTAGTTCATAATTTATATCGTATATTTTAAGTGACCAATCTATTTCAATAAGCAAATGCGTCGTTTAAACGAATCAAGACTAAAAAACACTTGTTTGGTTTTCACGGAGTATCCACCATTGTTTAGAATATAACGGCCGGTCTCACAGTTTGGTAGAATTATAAAACTGAGACTGTCAACGCGACTCAAACCGAATTTGGACCCGCCGCATTCAGACATTATTTACATTATTTAAACATTCCAAATAAAAGTATAAAATTATTATTTTTTTTATTCTGAGGTCCTATTATGAATTGTTGAAACCATCATTGTTTCGTTGTGAAAGATAGCGCTACACCAAAAAATAAACAAAATACTCATGCAAAGTAGCCAAAAGCCTCTTATTCAAGACATTAAAAGTTAGGCAATGTTGTCTAATTGCGTAATGTCAGGGTAACCAATGGACCAATGAGATAATAAATCTGTGTGACCAATAGACATGGAACGGAGACACTGAAGCGGCTTGGTGGTTTTTATGAGAATGAGAATATTGTAAGACTACCTATCCTAATAATGAAATGGCCTAATTCATAGTGCGTTAAACATCATTTTCACTTGTCCCCTCCCCCCCAATAATGTCTTTTTTATTTTTCAGGTTTTCATGTCTCTGTTTGTTTGAGTTATGAATTTTATTGCTTTAAAATAAACTAGGTATTTTATTATTATTATTAATTTATTTATTATTATTAAATTAAATATAATAGACAAAAAAATAATCTTATAAAATTGTATTTCTCCATTTAAAGCAAGAATCTTAAAAATAATAAATATTTATTTCGTATATTCTAGTTGATGTGTGGAGGGGTCACCAGCGTAATACACACAGACACATCTACGCTTCTGAAAGCACGTCAATTACCAAAGAGCATTCCCGTATTACCCCGTTAGATATTGGATTGTGGAAGTCAAATAAGTGGTCGCTCCATCTAAAATACCGGTATACAGCAGTATTCAGTTATGTTAGGAAGCCGAACTTAAAATAGTATAGGAATAGGGCGTATGAAACAATTTGGCAATAAATCACACGCTCCGGTAGTTGCGTTATCAAAGAGAAAATATGTAGGTCTTTATCAAAGGCTATCGGTAACCTTTACGCAAGCGTCGATGGAACATAATTATCGACAATTTGCGTAATATCCTGAGAAATATTACATGTTAACAAACCTTTGTTTAGGTACTTAATAATCATCATCAACAACCTTTTTTATCGTCCCACTGCCGGATACAGGTCTCCTCTCATACAGAGATGGATTGAGCGTAGGTAATCACCACGCTTGCTCAATGCGGGTTGGCGATTTCAGACTTTAAAGTCCAAGTTTCCTCAGGATGTATTCCTTCACCTTTTAATCAGTTATTGGTGTCCAAGATATACTTAGAAAGTACATATAACTTAGAAAAGTTACATTGGTTGTCGCCTAGCCTGGAATCGAACCCGCTTACGCATACTTGAGAGACTGGTGTCTTAACCACTGGGCCGCCACGACTATAACTGTACTTAATAATACTTATTATTATTACATTATAGGCGTTCATTCATAAACTTTAAATAAATAATGATGTTCAACGATTCTTGCCATTTTGGTACCTGAATTCCGGTTTCAAATCAGTCTCGATAACGAATTCAGTTAGTGGGGCCTCTACCACAAATCTCATCTTTGTACGGACGACAGCAGGTCAAGCTCCTCGGAACTGTCAAATATTCATAATCAACATTGAGCCTTAATGCCTTAGCGAAACAGATGACAATCTAATAAAACCTCTTATGAAAACGGGACCATACTGACTCTTACTGTCCGTCTGTCTGCTTATGTAATCTCATGAGCTGAGATAGCTAGAGAGTTTTTACAGATGATGAACAGATAAAAAAAAATAATTACTAGATTGGGCCTAAACAACATAATATTATAAATAAACAGAGCAAGCTACAGACAAGTCTTTATTTTTTTTATGTATAAATTGTGGCATCCTTCGTGCATGAGTCTTTTTTTTTTGTTGGGATGGGAAATCATCAAATGACATCCCGCTCTGGGCGGAGCGAGAGGGCGTGTCAGACTTTTATTGACTAAAACCCACCCGTGTTTCTTCACTTGCCTGTGCGACGGCCAGGGTCACGGTTTCTTGTTTAACCAACCCGCAACCCTGATCCAGGAGGCATCGGTCTTTGTAGACCCCGTCACGATGTGCTGACATATCTTTGAGGCACTCATGAAACACAATGCGCCGTCGACTCGGGCCTGGTCCTTACCGGGCGGAGAGCTGCCCACTGCTCAGCAGGCCCACGCCTACGGTGGCTGGGAGTTCAGTATCATCTCCCAATCAGGGCGTCTCCTGCGGCGGCTAGTGGCATGAGAACGCTGGGATTCCCGCTGCCTCAGGCGCTCCGCCTCCTCCTTTGCCAGCATCACTTCTTCGCAGAAGGAGGTGATGGCCTGCCTTCGTGCATGAGTCTGACTCGCACATAGCCGATTTTTACTTACTATGCCTGTTTTATTCTTAATAAACTTCCGGATGTATTTAATTGCAACCAGTTTTGGTACCGGTACAGTACCAATACTGATTAGATAAAATAATAATACAGGCACTACTCTGGTGCTGGTATTATACCAAAGCCAAAGACACCGGTTCCCAAAATGCGCGTATAATATAGCCCCAGTTTGCTTCGCCCACAACTTAGCCACTTTCACAGCATCATCAGCGGCACTTAGCCCAACTTGGCTGTTTTTTTTTTTTTTTGGGACACAGATGTATGCCTTATTGACAGCCTCCGTGGCGTAGTGGTAGCGGAAGCGGCCGTTGCGCAAGGTGGCGCGGGTTCGATCCCCGCACAGTGTAAGTATTTGTATGCATGAGAATATTTGCACTGGTCTGGTCGTGCCTCGGAAAGCACATTAAGCCGTTGGTCCCGGTTGCCATACGAACATCTAGTGGCAGTCGTTACGGGTTGTTGGAGCCCTCAAAAGTCCAACAATTGGTCTAACAGCAATGCTTCGATGTCGCCTTCGAGTTGTGGAGGTCAGACGGCAGTCGCGTCACGGAAAATGTCGAAGTTTAGCCATATCAGCAGTTGGACTGGTAAAAGCGGACCCCAAACTCCAAAGCTGAAAAGGCTTCGGATGCGACTGGGATTAACGCTGGGATGATGATGATGATGATGACAGATGTATCTCTTATGAAACCATAACGTGCTGCAATTGCCTCTGCAAGTGGTGGAAAAAAATATAAGTCACACGCCACATGACAATCGCCACACGCAATATGCCACACGAAATATGCCACACGACACACCTAAGACGTCACACATTGCTACACCATAAAATCCATGTAACTATGTCATACTTTTTATGACATAATTTACGCCCAGGAAATGGAATATAAAACCAAAACATTATTTACTACTTAACTGAATAGCTTACAATCATTAAAACCAATTGTTCTACGAATAAAAACAAAGCGCGCACTACATAATATATTACGTTAGTTTGTGCATTAGAAAATCATTTGATAACAAACGCTTTCAGTTTTCACGGGCCGCTGCGCGTGCGCTGGCCGCGAGTTTCCCGACGTTCCGACTTAATTGTTCCCACTTTGTATTGTTCCTATTGTTTTAATTGTGATTTCTAACGTCACACATAAATTTAAATTTTATATCTTTAAAATTTACATTATTGCAAGTTAAGCATACATCTCATCTCTGCGTCTCGGCGCAACTGCGCCCCCTTTTTTTGGTGTAGATGGGATAAATCATCAATTGACCTCTCCCGTTCTGGGCGGAGCGGAACCGTGTCTCAGACTTTAACTACCTAAAACCCACCCGTGTTCTTTCACTTGCCACGGTTTTTTTTTAACCAACCCGTAACCCTGACCCGTGAAGCATCGGTCTTCATGGACCCTGTCACGATGTCCTGACATCTCTTTGAGGCGCGCGTGAGATACAACGCGCCGTCGACCCTGGCCTGGTCCTGCGCCTACAACTGAGAATTTAATGTTCTCTCCCGACCAGCGCGTCTCCTGCAGCGGCTAGAGGAGTGAGGGTGCAGGGATTCCCGCTCTCTCACGCGCTCCACCTTCTTCTTTGCCAGCATCACTGCTTCGCAGAAGGAGGTGACGGCCTGCCATGCTCTCTCGCTCCGGACCGCGAGAAATGGCCGCCAATCGCCGCCACGAGGACACGGTGTGCTCTACCCAAGCCGGGCAGACCTCTACCGTATGCTCCACCGTGTCCTCATGCGTCGAAGCCCCTGCCAGTCAGTAAATAATTATGAAACGCCAATTATGTCCCGCTTTGACCTGCAAAGGCCTCCCAAATCTCTTTCCACTTCTCTCTATTTAAAGCTGTTAAGGACTTGGTTGTTGCCCACCATAAAGAAACGCAAAATAGATTATCTCGGTCACGTGCTCCGACACGGTAGATATACGCTACTCCAGCTCATTATGATGGGCAAGGCTGAAGGAAAAAGGCGCGCTGGATGAAAGAGAAAGTCGTGGCTGCGTAACATCAGGGAGTGAACCGGCATTACTTCAGTCGAAAACTGTTCCGACTCGCGGTTGTCAAGACCGAGTACAAGAAGCTGACGGCCAACCTTTAAGATTGAAGAGGTACAGGAAGAAGAAGAATTAGACGGACTTGGTCTTGTCAAAGGAGTCTAGTTCAAACCGCCGTCTTCATCAGAACCTGCTGCGATGTCGCTTGCCATTAAGACTCGCCATTAAGGTCGTAAATTTGGCCCGTTGATCATCTACAAATGTGTCAGCTTTGCAATTGATGTCAGTTATTTTTATTTTGGAACGGATGGTCGTATTCCTAACTCGTTCTGTTAGTTTGATACCCAGAATACTTTGTTCTGTAGCCCAGTTTAAATACCTAACTAATTTACACATTTGCTTTTTGTTGGACGACATTTTTCATGTAACAGTTCAAAACAGGTTCTTCACTCTTCTGTGTAATTCATCCAAAATAATTTCACACAATTAAATGTGGATGTTTATTACCCTCAAAGGACAGATGGAAAAAATCGCTGAAAGTTAGCTGATACTCTGAAAACATACATAACTTTTATCTCGCTTGATTACACAGTTCCCTTGAGGACGGATTGGTTACAATATTACATGTGGTACTTATTTTAAATATTTAATTGGTCGGCAACAATTAGGTATGCAATTAATTGGAGAGTTTTTACCAAATAAAGGTTGAACAAAAACAATTGACGTATGAAAGACTTAACATGTTAAAAATCTGTATAAAAATGAATTGATAATTAATTCTAGTTTCCAGAGGACTTTCTTAATGTTTCTACGAGCGTCGTAGTTGAATATCTTGATAGTTTGTGCCAGCATTGTTATTTGATAGTTTTGATAACTGGTATACAGTCAAGTAAAAACTCAACCCCCCTGTCTTCAATGGGCTATCATGACGGATGAAGGTTACTAAAGCAGTTTCCTAGAAGAGCGGTGGCCGCTACAGAACGGCCGCACTGACATCTCTCATGTAATAAACAATCGCTGCGGTGTTTGTGGTGTTAAATATTTTACTTATATAAATGACATTTTAGTGACGTCATTCTCCTCAAATTGTGGACGCAATGTGGTGGCAACCACTCTTGCTAGAACCCATAGCTTTATATCAGACATAGATCTGGTCACCGCCACATTTAGATATGGTCAATACCAGAGACTGATCAAGTACTTTTCCCACCTATGTGACTACGCACTTATGAAACTCTTTCTCTCTCTGACCAACGAGGAGACCAACGGGGAAATCTTGACTGCTGAGCGTAGGGTCCTGGGTTCCATTCCCTGCAGGATAATTGCGTAGTACAATATTATACTGTATTACTAGCAATGGGTTTTGTCTTACCCTTAACCTTAACCTATCAACTTCTACTAAAAGGTAATCTTAAATCATTGCCTACTATTAAATTTAATAACGTTCCCGTTAAAAAACAGCAATCCGTATGCTACCTTGGTATGGTCTTAGAAAGGAATTTTTCATTTATCGAACATATAAAAATAGTTGGCGAAAAAGCTAAAAGGAACTTTTATGCCCTAACTAGAATATCCAAAGCAACTTGGGGTCTATCATTCCTAACTTTAAAAACTATATATGGAGCTACCTACTTAGGATGTATGTGCTACGGTGCACCTGTTTGGGCCGATAGGGCCAGCATAGGGGCGGCGCGACGTAAACTGCTTCAAAGCCAACGTTTGGCATTGATATTTTTATGCAAGGCGTATAGAACAGTCAGTACTGAAGCCTTACCTGTTCTGGCAGGTGTACTTCCAGTCGATCTTGAAGTACAGCGACGTGCTTCAATGTACTACTCCGCGAGGGGGGAGGCCATGGACACTAACTTTGTTACACAACGCGACCTCAATAAAATTTCTAGATTATTTAAACCTCAGACTGACGTCTGGGAGGACCTCTTATCCGAATGGCAAAGTAGGTGGGATAATTCCATCAAGGGCCGGCACCTCCATCTGTTCTTTCCATCCGTTGGCGATCGGCTGGCTAAGACATGGCTGGAGGTTGACCACTGCGTTGCCCAATTTCTCACAGGTCATGGCAACTTTAAAAGTAAACTGTATTCTTTTAAACTTGTTCCTTCGCCTTTGTGTCAGTGTTCTACATCGAACTGTGAATTTGAACAGTCCGCACATCACATCTTGTGGGAGTGTATTCTTTGGCAGAATGAACGCAATATTATGTTGGATAGTGTACAAGTTACATCCGGAGTTGTTTATTATACGGACCTTGTTGAAACTAGAACTAATTTCCGTGCGTTCAGGCGCTTTTGCCATACCTATTATTGGAATCAATTGTAACAGCAAATACCTACTTAGGACCCATTAACTTGATCAAATGTTATTCCGTGGTGCTTGGCAATCTGGGCTTCTCCCAGTTGCAATAATGTCCCTTTGTGCCGATTGGCCTAGTTCTATTCTGTCTCCTGCTTATTATGGAGGGAAGTGGAAAAAATATCTTTTTTCTTACTCCTCCGCTATTCTTTTCTGATTAATTTCGTTGCGGGACCCAAGACAGTTGAAACATTTCTCCGGGACTCGTCGAGCTTCATTGCTCGGCGTTTTTCTGGCGGTCTCCACTGTTGATTCTGGCTTTCAGGAGTTGCAGTGGGTTGGGAACAGTGTGGCGGGTTTCGTCCCAAAAAAAAAAAAAAATGGGTTTTGTCTTAACAATTGAACAACATTCAACATTAGATAGGTAATGGCGCCGATTCTCTATTCACAAACTAGACTAAGTTTAAGTTATGTGCATCTTTTTCTTTCCATTTCGTTAAGAAAAGGACAGAAGATACCATTTTAATATAATCCTATCAAATTAAGATATTCCATAGACTGTTTAGGCTCAATTATAAACATGGCGACCACAAATACTTCAATTTACATTTGGCGCGGACTTTTCTGACAGGTCTAAACTAATTCTGTCCTTCTCTTAATTAAAGAGAAAGTACTAAATACCAAATATGTCCTGGACTTAAATTTAAGTTAATTTGTGAATAATGGAATCGAGGCCAATGTGTTATGTAATTAGGGAGCTTTTTTTTTAAATATATTATAAACTAGCGCTTGACCGCAATCCTATCTGATGGTAAGCAGTGACGCAATCGTTGATGGTAAAGCGCACTAGTGTATTAAGAGCCTATTCATTACACTCTAGCCTTGAAGACACTCAAATTGTAGTCCGATGGAAACACCTCCGCTGGCAAATTGTTCCAGTCCCTCGATGTACGCTGTATAAAGGAGGAGGCGAAACGCTTCGTCCGGATCGTAGTGGTGTTAACAACGTAAGGGTGGAAACCAGCCGTACGACGGGTCGTCCGATGGTGGAACGGAGATGGGGGAATTAAATCATGCAATTCCCTCGCACACTCCCCAAAATGCATCCTATAGAACACCGAAAGGCTGGCTACTCTACGCCTGTGCTCTAGGCTTTGGAGACCATCTCGAGTTAGACCAGGGTCACCAATCAGCCTCTTCGCACGCCTCTCCATCGAATCCAAAGTGGCCAGGTGGCACTTAGCAGCACCAGCCCAAATGTGGCTGCAGTACTCCACACACGAACGGGCCTGTGCTTTGTATAATATTAGAAGCTGCCCAGGTGTGAAGTACTGCCGGACCTTTGCGATAACGCCACGTTTCCTGGCAGCCACCTTGGCCTTGGACTCAATGAACCGCCCAAAGTTAAGGTTCGAGGAAATCTCAACTCCCAAAAGCTGAAGGCGGTCGGAACACTCCAAGGACACATTTCGAAAAGTAGAAGCCAAGGTGAATGGGCTCCTTTTGGCGGTGAAAAGACACGCCTGTGTTTTGGCGGCATTGAATGCTACAAGATTGGCATTGCCCCATTCGGAGACTGCCTGCAGTGCAACACTCGTTCGCTCAACCATGGCCTCTCTTTTGGTCCGGATTGATTCCGTACTAGCCCGAGCATCCGGCAGGTATCTCTCTATAACTGTGCTGTCATCTGCATACCCATAGATACCGGGCATCAGCAGATCGTTAATATGTAGAAGGAACAGAGTTGCAGAGAGCACAGACCCGTGAGGAACACCGGCATTAGTTGACATGGGCTCAGACTTTAACCCAGCCAGTCAGGCTAGGGGAAATGCCGTACGCTGGAAGCTTGCTCAAAAGGCCAGTGTGCCATACCCGGTCGAAGGCCTTTGAGACATCAAGGGAGACAGGAATCGCTTCCCCATTCTTCTCGAGGGCCTCGTCCCACAAGTGAGTGGTATACACTAGTAGGTCCCCAGTTGACCGATTGCAGCGAAACCCGTACTGTCGGTCACTGAGGAGATCGTTACCTTCCAGGTATGCCAAGAGGCGCGAGTTCAATACACGCTCCATAATTTTGCAAAGTATGGAGGTGATCGAAATCGGCCGATAGTTGGCAGGATCGGCACGACTATCTTTTTTGGGCACGGGCTGCACGTTAGCAAGCTTCCAGGACTTGGGCACTAAACCAGTCCTAAATGAGAGGCGATCCAAACGCGTCAGAGAGAATTGTTGAGGATTTTTCCATTGATAATTTCTTTATAACAACCCGAGTTGTGATATCTCCCAAAAAATACGTTAAGCTATTGGCCCCTACGCTTGCGCTGGGCTTCATTACGTCAGGAGGCGCAAGCGCTGCGCGCTTCAGAGCGACCGGTGGCCTGCGCCACCTGGCGGCCGGTTAGTGCTCTGAGCACTGTGACGGCACCCGAAATGTGATGCGCTCGTATGTGTATGTAGGTCGCTACAATCGGAGCACACACCGGTCGGTGCGCAATATCCCTTAAGGCCTGCGGAGACGACGGAGTTTCCGCGAATAAAAAGTCCACCGCGGATTCACCGCGAACACAACGCACACGGTGTGCGGACATTTGTTGCTCAGAAATGTAGAGAAGTGAGAGCACACAACGCGGACTAAAGTCCGCCATGTACTTTGCTTCGCCGAGTCACAAGAGTTCTATTTTCGATTATATTCGATATCTATTTGCGATATTATTCGAGGTCTCCCCCGTACTTTTGTCCGGTCCGCTCTCTGCATGTCCTCGGTTATTCGGGGGACTTTTTATACGCGGTACTTTTAATCCCTCGTTTCTGTTACTCGATACAGTTGTAAGCGATCTATTTTAGCGGACAAAAATCCCTCCTCTGCGCAGGCTATAAAGCCGACTAAGTTTGATCTCCGCTGAGCTTGGTCGTCTGGAAGACCTCATAGTACCTAACTAGAAAGCATTCAAATATTTAACTGTCCTAAAACTCAAACACTAACTTCATGCACTTCTGTTCGAAGTCTTTGAACCTTAATCAAGAGCATTGAACCATAAGAGACATAAGTTTTTAACATTAATTTAAAGCTCAAACACAAACTTATATTAAATAAATAGCTTAGGTATAATTTGGTTAAGTTAAGTACTGAAGTTCCAAAATCCTATTTACTAAATATCAAATTAGCATGATATGAACATCTAAGTAAAAGGACTTTGTAAATCTGCACTTTTAGCATTTACATTTCAAGATTTGAACTCAATTTTGAAACTACTTTAATTAGCGGTTTAATTAACCGCCTAGAAACCTGAAAGTTATTCAATAAGTTATAGTTTAGGTTGGAACTTTAACCAATCACGTTCGAGCAGGATTGCTCGCAATAACTAAGCCAGGGTACTCCGGTGGAGTGGTGGTGCTCCACGGTGGAGCATACGGTAGTCTGCCTGGGTTAGGTAGAGTACCACCGTGTCCTCGAGGCAGCGATCGGCGGCGATCTCTCGCGTCCAGCCCTGGTCCATACCATGGTCGGGAGCGAGAGTGCATGGCAGGCCTCCTTCTGCAAAGCAGTGAGGGAGCGGGAATCCCAGCGCGTAAATCCCAGTGAAGAAACACGGGTGGGTTTTAGTCAATAAAAGTGTGACACCTTTCGCTCCCCCCAGAGCGGGAGAGGTCTTGAAGTAGTCTTCCAAAGGTCAGGCGATTAACTAAATACCTAATTTAACCAGTTGGGTGCAATATGTACATTGAAATGGGATTATTGAATTTGACGTGAAGCAGTCTACTCAAGTATTCACTGTTAACGTGAGTACATCATATGACATCAAACAAAGTACATCGAGGGACTAGAACAATTTGCCAGCGGTGGTGTTTCCGTCGGACTACAATTTGAGTGTCTTCATGGCTAGAATGAATAGGCTCTTAATAAACTAGCGTGCTTTACCATCAACGATTGCATCACTGCTTACCATCAGGCGGGATTGCCGTCAAGCACTGGTTTATAATTTATATTAAAAAAACAAGTACTTTAAATGGATACCGTATATTATGTATGGATGTAGGTAGTGTAATGAATACGATTTTATAAATGATTTCACTGTTTTATAGTCTGAAAACGCCTAACCATTTGAGATTATTCCGTTTATCCGCTCTAAACAATTAACCCTAATATTACACGGAAACGTATTCTAGAATATATTCTCGGATATGCATTTCCGCATATCCACATTTCCTAGACCATGTGTATGATCTGTTGCTAGATCACACACTACTTTTAGATGGTGTGGGAAGAATACAATAAAAGATGTTAAGTTTATATAAACTACTGTATTGTTCCAAGATTACAGGTAAAATGAGCTATCATTAGCTCAGCACACATCAGTTCATACTGATGTGTGTGAAATGAGTCCTTTGCTGGCCATACTGAGAACGCGACGACTTGCTGGTTCGACGCGATTTAATTATTAAATAAATGCTGACGATGCCATGCTGATGTGCGGTTGCACCGTACACCACGCAAACCCTAGGCGTAGTTGAATAAACAGAATAACCCCGAATTAAGCAAACGTAGTGATTAATGTTCCGCCATTCTCAGTAGTAGCCTGGTATTATCTTCACCTTTTTCTCAAGTAAACCCAGACACTAAATTGAAAAATATGTAACTGTTACCATGCCGGAAAACCCCGCTCGGTTTCCTAATAAATCTCCAATAATAAGTTCGAGTCAAAGACCTCAAGAACAACTTAGTAATTTTGAAACTATCACCATTCCCTTCAAAGAAGAGGACAGAATTATATATTATGTATATTGTTATCTCTGTTACTCATAGGAGCGATAGTTAGTAGTTCGGAATAGTTCCCCGTGGGCCAGAATTACTGGTCAGTTGCGAAAGCGTAGATAACTTGCAACGTGGGCCTTCGGTAACTTGATCCTAACGACTGCAAGTGGCGAAACAATAATCACACTTCTATGTTTACTATTTATTAGTTAAGTTAAGTTTTGATTAGTTTTGATGTGAGCCAAAACAAATGTGAACGATGGGTTGGGACGATTCTGGAAAGGCGACCACACTACGGAAGACGTAGCTTTGAACTCTGTCCCAAAAGGTAGAAGGTCCCTTATGTCTTCATACGCCTCTTCAAGAGTTCCAGCGGGTTTTGCAGTCTTCTGCAGGAACCCGCTGGAACCCTTGAAGTGACGATTCCTATCGAGCCCATTCCGAACAGTCGAAGATTTATGATGATGACGTAAATGAATGAGAACGGGTCTGAGCAGTTGTGTTGCGATGTACGTGCCGGGTACGATGCGCGAAATGTTGTTGTATCGGGAGTTTGGTTGTGGAGGGCCTCCAGATCAATATTCCTCTGGCGCAGCATCGTTGGTCGTGTTGTTGGGTTTAACATTGCATCACCGCGCTCAACTGCTGTCTTCCTTCCTATTTACTCAGTTCTTTTGAGTGAGTAGGCTTAATAAACTAGCGCGCTTTACCATCAACGATTGCATCACTGCTTACCATCAGGCGGGATTGCAGCGCTAGTTTGTAATTTATATAAAAAAAAAAATTAAGACACATCCATCTCATGAATAGCTATAATATTTAGCTGCATAATGGTCCCTTGTTCACAAACTAAATTAAATTTAAGTTCGCGCATCTCTTTATTTCTATTGGATTAAGAAAAGGACAGAAGATAAAATGTCAGTTTAGACCTGTCAAAATATTGCACTCCTAACGTAAACTGGCGTAATTTAGTCGCCATTTTTATAATCGCGTCTAAACTGTCTATGGAGTATCTTAATTTGACAGGATTAAACTAAAATGTTATCTTCTATCCTCATAGTTAAAAGTAATCCTCATCGTTTCAAATTATTAAATGAAATAATTCCATGAAACAGACGCGACAATGGAAAGATATGCCTTCGGGCTGCGGGAACAGCACTTATGCGCAAAAGTGTGTTCTGTATGGCTCCGACCATATTTATTAAACTGCCTAAAAACTGGAGAGAACTGCCATTGCCACTGTTTCAAAAAATACTGCAGAACTTTCTTATTCGTAAAGTATATTATAATATTTTAGATTTCCTTAATGAGAAAGATTTTAATGTTTCGATTGCATACAAAGGGAAGAACCACAATACATATTCCTAATAAAATGTAATGCTTTATTCTTATTTTTATACTCAACAATTTTTATGTAGGTACGTTTGTAACGCTCAATTATAATATATTGCATGCCGATTGGTAAAATATGGCTGATCTTACTACCTTTATTTATGTAACAACTTTATTGTACCCATATTTGCAAAATAAATTGTCTTTGTATTTGTCTTTGTCTTATCCTTTTCTATTGCAGTGCGTCGGCTATGTTTGCGGAAGCGCACGTGGACTGCTTCCACGCCACTATGCGCAAGAGGAGTGCGTCGCTGGTGCGACGAGTGCGGGGGAGCGCAAACAGCTTGTTGGCCGCGCTTGCGGTAAGGTTTGATTGTTCCATCATCTCCCACTGCTGTAAGCGGCATGTGGTTGGCTGATGTGACTCAATTGTTATTATAATTATGTCTTTTTTATTTAATATTTTTTTGATTTTATATTGTAATATTTTTTTATGTATTGATATTCTTGATTTAACTGTTGTATGTGTAATGTGACTATGTGTGTATTAATTGTATATGAGTCAGTGTTACTAGAATTAAATGATTATTATTATTATTATTTTTCTTAACGAAATGGAAAGAAAAAGATGTGCTTAACTTAAAATTAGTTTAGTTTGGAACAAGAGAATCTATATAAAGAATGTAGTTAAAGGTGGTACACCCAAACTATATACAACGTGTAACAAAAAGGGCATATACATACCAAGGGCATGTCATCTTTAGATGATATCAAACAATATCGGCAGGGTTTCAACTCAAAATAAAATACTCAAAAAATTGGTACCAGATTTTCGGTTTCGTGTGTTTCTTAAAATCAAATCATAACAAACGTGGCAGCACACTACATACGTTAATAACTACTCGTTACCCGTCACGTTACTTGCCAAAATCCGATAAATGTCTTCAATATCTCTGTGCGACTAGTATGATAGTAGCCTATCACAGGCGGTGTTTTTCCTCATAACTTCCTAACATAAAGAGATAGGATTAAAAAACCCTTCCAATATCGTTTGATATCATGTAAAGATGCCATGCCTTTGTTATGTATATACCCTTTATGTTACACGTTGTATATTTTTTATTAGCAATACCCGTTAATATCTGCTAGCATTTCTCCGTAGGCACAACATCATTGGACATTACTAAAATCACGACGAATATTAATTAACCTCTAAATGTAATAAACTGTAAGTGTGTTAAGCCATGTTCGTCTGTGGATGTCTTTTCAAACTCTAATGTTCAAATTTCCATAATTAATTACCGGAAAAATCACCACCGAATCAAGCTTTGTCTCGTTAAAACAATAACACAAAAGGCAAATTAATTACTTTCAACCGTGTGCACTTAATGTGTCCCACTTTGAACGGCTTCAGGCGAGAAGCGGTTGTATAACCACGTTTTGGTGTTCCTATTATGATTTTAAATGAAAGTATCTGTGAAATTCTGGTTAGAAGGAAGGGATTGCAAATATCGGTCTTTATGATTGCATTGTACAGGCACCGATTTAGAGTAGAATAGAATAGAATATGGTGTACATAATAAAGAGTATTATGTACACCATAAAGATTAATCATCATCATCATCATCATTAGCCTCTACTCGTCCACTGCTGGACATAGGCCTCTTTCATGGCACGCCAACAAGCTCGGTCCTGAGCATTTTTCCGCCAGCCACTACCAGCCACCTTTTTGATGTCGTCGCTCCATCTCGCCCAAGGGCGTCCTACGCTACGTTTGCCGAGACGCCGCGCGCCGTCTCCACTCGAGGACTCGTTAAAAATTACAGAACATGAATAAAAAGATTTTACAAAGGGTGACACAATCTTTTTACATGTTCCACTAACAAACATATAGTATAAATATCGATACTGACGGCGGAACGTCAAAGTACTGTTATGTGTAATCTATCAAATCTTTGAAAGATTTTTAACGTTAAGGCTAACAGTAGCTGTAGGTTCAAGAGTGGCTATGTAACATACATTATGTACAACAATTTATGTTATATAGATAATAAATAATTATGTAGATAATATAATTATGTCACTAATTAACAAGTCAATCAAATCTGCCAATCGCAGCTCACGTCTTGGGATATTTAAGGTTCTAATTAATTATAAAGGTAAGTTCAAACACTCGATATTCAGTCATCCACAATCAATTCAAGCAACAACTTTAAGGGAAGATCCTTATCATAATTACCATCCGCAGCTTGCGTTTGAACTGAAGACATAAAACCGCTTTTTATGGGCACTCGCCCAAAAGGAAGTAGTACTTTACCATTACCATTTTCTGTACATTCCAAATCCCAGTGTACTTATTTTAGCCCGAGCTACCACATTAGCAAAGTAGTACTAAAACAGCAATAGTGCAGCCTTATGAAGATACAATATCCTTACACAAATAGTTACTATGCTATCGCCAAAATCCATACCTTACTATTTTGAAAACAAAATCTCGTGTACATGATGACCACATCTGAAAACAAAATAGGATCCTTTTTAGGTCGAGAAAATAATATGCGCTGCTAACAGGATTAGTACTAACCTGGAGCCGGATATAGATTTTAGCGACAATAAATACATATCTACAGCTAAACGTTCCACTAATAGAGGTATCGTTAACAATAGCCTCTTGAAACCAACTTGGACTGTTAGCAACGGCGAGCACAAGCATTCTACTAATTGTTTTCATGGTTGTAGGCTAAGGAGACTCTCAAGGGTCAAACTAAGAGCGCATTTAACTTAGGAAAGTGTAACTCAATTGGACGCGTTACGTCGCTGGACGGATCACACGAAAGGAGCAGCTTCGGAACAAACTCTCGCGTAAAGAGCGGAGCTCCGACTAACTACTGGAACAACCTAGCTTTACGGAGAAGAAAGGTTCAGGGATGTAAAATGGATTGAGGAGACGTCCACTTGGAACAAAGCCTTGATTTTTTGGATTACGTAGGTGAACTAGATTTATCTAGGCTATAAAGTGTAATAGACAAATAAAAGGAGGCTTCCGTCAACTGGGAAAAGTCTACTATACAAGCCGAAATCGGTACAGTCAAACGAATAAACATATAAATTATTGATATGAATATCATTGACTCGTTCTAGATGATGTTCATGATTTTATCCTATGCGCTTATAAATTGACCAGCCCGTTTTTATATAATTCACACATGCAGCTAAACACACACAAAGGCAATAGCATTGTATGATAGTATATTACTATTTCATTCTAACTCGTAAAATTTTTCATACAAAATATTTACGTAGTTCGTATCGAGTATCGACGAATACTATTGTTTTAGGGCTATATTTGACCGGACACTTTAGAAAAAAAAAAGAAAGATGTTATAAAATAATAACATTATTTATAAATTTTAACACAGTTAATACTGATTTTGTGTGAAGCCATAACGGCCATTTTTAGGGTTCCGTAGCCAAATGGCAAAAAACGGAACCCCTTATAGATTCGTCATGTCTGTCTGTCTGTCTGTCCGTCCGTATGTCACAGCTATTTTTTCTGAAACTATAAGAGCTATAATAGGTACTGTTGAAACATAGTAGGTAGATGTATTCTGTGAACCGCATTAAGGTTTTGATGCAAAAATAATAATAAATATTGGGGGTCCCCATACTTAGAACTGAAACTCAATTTTTTTTTCTTCGTCAAACACATATGTACATACGTGTGGAGTATCTATGGATAGGTCTTCAAAAATGATATCGACTTTTTTAAAATATTTTTTTTCTAAATCGAATAGATTGCGTGACAGACGCTTCCAAAGTGGAAAAAAGTTGGTGTCGTCGTCCCCCGTCCCCCCCCCCCTAACTTATAAAATAAGAAAATGAAAAATCTAAAAAAGCATATAACTTTCATTACTATAAAAACTACCAACGAAAATTGTTTTGAAAGAGATCTAGTAAGTATGTTTTTTTAATACCTCGTAAATCGTAAACCGCTTATTACCGCGTAATCTTTCATACAAATAACTTAAATCCTTTAATTTCATAATCAATGGTACAGAATGTACTAGTCGCCTCTACGATTTTTGAAAGGTCCCCTTGATTTCCCTGGTCTTCCATCATCAGATCCTGACCTGGTGACTATGGGACCACCTGAAAAGTATACACTTTCGAAAAAAAAGAGAATTCTGCACATCGGTCTTAGAGTGATCGGTGAACATGTGTAAACAAAAAGATTACGAAGAATTGAGAACCTCCTCCTTTTTTTGGAGTCGGTTAAAAAAAGATTTTTACTCAATTATTACTTTGTCGTTTGACTGTACATTATTTGATTTCAGTTATCATTTATGAGTGGTCCCAGTCGCCGGAAGAAAATCATTTATTTTTTATGAATCCGGCGACTGGGACGCCGGTCCGAGTTAATTGCGGTCCCAGTCGACGGAAGCCTCATAAAAGCACGAGATAATCTTTTGTAGTCAACTAAGTCTATTGCAACCCACTGCTAAAGTTAGTTATCTCTCAGGCTATATCCTCCGCCTACCACTGGGGTGCCCTCACACGTTACGTTTGCCGATATGAAGTGTTCATTCCAAGATTCGATTCATCTTTTTAACGGGTAGATCTAGGACTTTGATCTAAGCATTACTTAGGACTAAAGTATGATATATATATAGAGGGCAGGTTTAGATTTTCGTGGGTAGTAAGACTGTCTTTTGTCTTCGAATAAAAGTGATTATGAACGGACTTGTTTTAATTACTAGCCCGGCTAGACAGTGTTCCCTAGTCCTTCTGGATTTCACATAAAGTATATCTATGCCTAAAAATATCGAGAAAAAATTTCCGTAGAAGACTGTTGTGCAAAAAAAAATAAGAAATATAAAATTATTGTTTGTCAAATCAAATCAAAGCATTTATTTCAAATAAACCAGTTACAGGCACTTTTGAATTGTTAGGTCGGTCAGTTAGTAAGATGAAGCTAGTCGCCCATTCGAAAGAGTTGGTTCCTATGGAGAAGAACGTGCAAGACGAACATGACGTATGGATCAGCATCATTCAGCTCAACCATATTGAAGAGTACCTAATAACCCAACAGGCTATTAGCATGCGTTTACCTAATATAAATATTTAGATAACAATATGGATATCCAGTAATAACTGGATTCCTGGGCAATAAATACAAACTAATATTTACTTATCAGATTCCCCCAAAACATCAAACCCATCCAGTTCATCAATATCTCTGACTTTATATACAGGAACTCAGCAGAAGGGTTCTAGTTGGAGAAAGTTCGTGAAGGCTATTTCTCTCAGTTTAATAGTTGCTAACAATATCGACCACCGGTCAGGAGTTGAGACCTCGCTATCTCCGCCCTTGATAAAATATATTTCGCAGTATCTACTACGGGCAATAAAATTTAAGAGTCTTCCAAAGTTTCCAGTCGAATCACGGAGTTTTCTGACCTCTGACACTTGAAAAATCTCTTCAAGATCCATCGTTTTAATACTTCCTTCGTGTGATTTTTTTAAATTTATATTCATCGTGATGTTTTTGTATTTTTGCTGATATATCATCCTGAGAACTTGAGTGACGTTTTGTGTACCAATTCGTACTCAAGTAACTCTAAGTAGGCTTAATAAACAAGTTTTCAAATTCAGAACTAGTTTAGACTAGTTCTGAATTTGAAAAAACTCAAAAACTTGGCTGCTGTGAAGTTGGCAGAATGCAAGCAGAGCTACCAATGGGAATAATCACAACACAAACTGTAATCGATAACATATTAAATAACTCACTTTCATACACTTGTCCATATAAAGTATCAAATTATATAATCCACATAATCGTTGGCATTCATGCGGCAGTAATTACGATTCACTTTCAATGAAACAATTATCGGCGACTTTCTCGTTCTTTAGTGAAAACCGTTCCCCAGTTACGTTAATTAATACTAACGATGTTGTAATAAGTTACGTTCAATCAATGTCATAATTTTAAAAAATATCGATACTGCTATTCATTCATGAACACCAAGGAAGTGTTTAGGATTAAGCTGATCAGTAATTTGGTACCTCTTTGTTGTTTCCTAGCCGAGAAGCACGATGCAAAATAGTTAGGCCCACTGTCTTGTTGCTCGTGCGGCAGGAATGATTAATGAATAATTTAATTTCATAATGTAATGTTATACAAAATAATTAATATAACTAACACTCAGTTGATAAATTAATGTTGTATTAACCAATGGACCATTGTTTTCAAATAAATTATACTTGTATATTAACCTTTCTTTTCCTACTGCTAGGCAATGGTATTAATTTATAATTTTCCAATTTTTTTTATGATGTGGTCTTGATGAATCCTGACCTTTGCGATAACGCCAAGTTTTCTGGCAGCTACCTTGGCCTTGGACCCAATGTACCGCCCAAAGTTTAGTTCGACGAAATTTCAACTCCCAAAAGCTGAAGGCGGTCGGTACACTCCAAGGATACATTCCGAAAAGAAGGAGCCAAGATGAACGGCTCCTTTTGGCGGTGAAAAGACACGCCTGTGTTTTAGCGGCATTGAATGCTACAAGATAGGCTTTGCCCCATTCGGAGACTACCTGTAGTGCAGCACCCGTACGCTCTACCATAGCCTCTCTTTCGGACCGGATTGATTTCCTACTAGCCCGAGCATCAGGCAGATATCTCTCCATAACTGTGCAGTCATCTGCATACTCATAGATACCGGGCATCAGCAGATCGTTAATATACAGCAGGAACAGAGTTGCAGAGAGAACAGAACCCTGAAGAAAACCGGCATTGACATCGGCTCAGACAAGCATTCGTCGACAACGAGGAACCGTTCAATCAGGAAGTCTTTTACCCAGTCAGTCAGGCCAGGGGAAATGCCGTACGCTGGAAGCTTACTCAAAAGGCCAGCGTGCCATACCCGGTCGACTTCTCACCACAAGTCCTCAAAGCTGTAGGCAGTCAATAAAGTAAGTCTAAAAGAAAGAAAAAACAAATCAATTAATTAATTTACATGGTTTTCCTATCATTTCACCTTTACTCTCTTCTCTTTCAACTTTACACTAATTTCTATAGTTACGTAGCAACATGTTCGCCAAAATTGTAAACAAACACACATGAGTTTATGGAAAAATAACTTAAACTTCTATATTTATAATCAGTTTCAGTTCACGTTCAATAACTCTCAAGCATTTTATACATGTTGTGGTGGTCTAGTGGTTAAAACATCAGCGTCTCAAGTATGAGTGTTCGGGTTCGATTCCAGGTCAGGTAAGTACCAAAGTAATTTTTCTAAGCTATATGTAATTTCTAAGTATATCTTGGACACCAATGACTAACTACAAGGTGAAGGAAAACATCTTGTGCAAACCTGGACTTTAAGTCTGAAATCGCCAACCCGCATTGAACAAGCGTGTTGATTACGCTCAATCCTTCTCTGTATGAGAGGAGACCTGTGCCCAGCAAGTGGGACGATAAAAAAAGGTTGACGATGATGATGATGATTTTATACATTTTCAAAATGCTAGTCACTCTGAAATCACAACCTTCTGTCAAATTTCTTTATTTGATTTTTAACTTTACCGCTAAAGCATTAAGGCTCAAGGTTGATTGGGAATTTATGACAGTTTTGAGTAGTTTGACCTGCTGTCGTCCGGATGTGTGCAGCTGAGATCAATGTTCTCGTAAGACATATCAAAAAGTTAAACAAACCGACCGACCAGGGACACACATAACATTAATCTGGATTCTAAAAACGTTTGACATTTTTATGGTTAGAACTAGCGTCACCATACTTTTTGCTCCAAATGGACTGTTCTGAATGTATGCCAACTGCAGTATTACGTAATTGCAGACTGTTTTATGGTGTACGTATTTCCCGACCGTTTCTATTTGAAACGGTCTGGAAAGTATCTTGTCTCCTAGATTAAAAGTATTGTATTGCCAATATCCGGAAAAATCAATTCATGTTTTTGATATTATTTTGTTTCTTAATTAATAAACAAATAAAAAAAACAATTTAATAATGGTTACACAACAGAAATAAAGGTTTATTTAGGTGTAACCGCTGCTCTTCTCAAGAAGATGAGGCTATTATGTGCGATGCGAGTTCAAATTCAAATAATTTATTTATAAATATAGGTAAGAAAATGGAAATGATTATTGATCTGGTTTTGATTTTTATTTCAAAACATTTATTTCGATTTCACATCATTTGATACATTTAATTTATTTTTGGTAATATGGAGGTGTAAATTACCGGAATCGCGGTTGTTAGATAAAAAAGCAATAAACTTGAAATTATACCTACTTTCAGATTCTAACAAAAAGAAATATCCCCTCATCTCTCTCCCATTTTTCTTTTTGTTCGTCCATTTTGAATTAGAAGTATCTACGAATCTAGTTGAAGTCTGAACCGTAGAACCTAACTATGTATATGAAAAGTTTCCAAGTTCCGAACTATCGCAGAAGAGGTCGTCAAACACTATCATAAGTCAATCAAAGTCACGTCAGTCAAACTTGTGGTAAACCCTAGTTTATATCATAATTTACATCATGCTACTAACCCTTGGTGGGAGATTTATAACTTATGACGAAGTAATAAGCCATGGAATAATGACGTCCTCGATTTTAACATTATATTTTTTTCTGCGTCTATTAAAAACTAATCTTACCCCCAAGCTAATTTCCAAAATAGTTTAACTATTCGCCTGCAATCCGTTAAGATACAAGCAGAGGTGAATCAGTACTATAGATACACCTCTGAGATAGTACATATTTCGCTAGTGATGATTTAGTCCCATGTAACAGGACGCGAGCCTACATTTCATTGTTTAGATAGGTAACTAAAGGTAAGGCAAAATAAAAAAAAAGCTAATGCAAAGGGCAATAGAGAGGGCTATGCTTGAGATTTCACTGCGTCGTGCGCGGGATCCGCAGAAAAACGAGAGTAACCGACATAGCTCGAAGAATTGCAACACTTAAGTGGCAGTGGGCCGGGCACTTTGCCCGTAGGAGCGATGCCCGATGGGGCCGACGGGTTCTCGAGTGGCGACCACGCCCCGGAAGACGCAGCGTAGATAGGCCCCCAACAAGGTGAACCGACGACCTGGTGAACATCGCGGGAAATCGCTGGATGCGGGAAGCGCAGAATCAGTCGTCATGCAGATCCTTGAGGGAGGACTATGTCCACCAGTGGACGTCTTTCGGCTGAAATGATGAATGATGATGAACGCAAAATAAATCTAGGTAAATAAAACGTTAAAAAAAGCTTTTATGTTAATGCGTTAAAAATACTTTAAAACTAAAACTTACGTTTATACTGTTAACATAGAATATTAATTCACATTGAACACAATTTATTGTCTAGTATAGGTAATATTGAATACAGACAGTTGGTTTTTTAATGAACAGACAACTGTGCTGCTGTTGAGTTTCTACCGCCACTTCTTCCCAGCGATAGCGGCAAAGAAGTGACGAAGGGCTCTCTAATGTAATAATGCCATTCAAAAGGTGCTGATTCTCAGCATAATTTGAATAAATCATTCTTGATTATATTTTAATTTTTTCGGATATAAAACAAACAAACAAACAAAGAAAAATACGTCACCAATTGGTTCATCTCTACCATTTTGTATATCATTACCATCCGTCGGTTATAGCCGGTAAGATTTCGGCATACCTACCGCTTTGTCACCTCCACGATGAAGGAAGTCCATGACGATTTCCAAATCGAAACCAAAAAACCGGCCAAGTGCGTGTCGGATTCACGCACAAAGGGTTACCATTGATTTGTGAAATTAAAGCATTTAAGTTATTTGTAGGAAAGATTACGCGGTAATAAGCGGTTTACGGTTTACGAGGTATTGAAAAAAACTTTTTACTAGATTTCGTTCAAAGCAATTTTCATTGGTAGTTTTTATAGTAATGTATACCATATGTTGTTTTTTTTTTTTTTTAATTTTTCATTTTCTTATTTTAGAAGTTGGAAGGGGGCAACTTTTTCCCACTTTCACTTTTGTCACGCAAACTATTCGGTTTAGAAAAAAAATATTTTAGAAACCTCGATATCATTTTTGAAGACCTATCCATAGATACCCCCCCACACGTATGTGTTTGATAAAAATAATTTTTGAGTTTCAGTTCTAAGTATGGGGAGCTCCCAATATTTATTTTTTTATTTTTTTATTTTTGCATCAAAATCTTAATGCGTTTCACAGAATACATCTGCCTACCAAGTTTCAACAGTATAAGCTCTTATAGTTTCGGAAAAAAATGGCTGTGACATACGGACGGGCAGACGGACAGATAGACATGTCGAACAGACGGACGGACTATAAGGGTTCCGTTTTTTTGCCATTTGGCTACGGAACCCTAAAAAGTATGCATTACTTCATATTTCGTTATATTTTCAGTAATTCAGTAGATATTTAATATTAGATTATCTCTTTGGTAGATCATAACATCGGCTGCCGATGCAGGCAGAAATTACCACCCACCAGACAAAGTCTTGCCGCCAAGCGATTCGTCGTGTTCCTTCATGATGTCTGGTGAAGCCATACGGAGGACGGATCTGATCAGTTGTGTTGCGATGTGTGCCGAGTACCATGCGCCAGATGTTGTTATATCGGGAGTTTGGTCGTGGAGGGTCTCCGAATCAATCTCCCTCTGGCGTAGCATCGTTGGTCGTGTTGTTGGGTTTAACATTGCATCACCTCACTCAATTGCCGTCTTCCTTCCTATACACTCAGTTTTTTTGAGTGAATAGGCTCTTAATAAACTAACGCGCTTTACCATCAACGATTGCATTACTGCTTACCATCAGGCGGGATTGCGGTCAAGCACTAGTTTATAGTTATAAAAAGGTACTATCTTATAATAAAAATATGTATGTTTACGTTGGAGTATTTATCTATGGCCCTGCATCGCCTGAAATAAATGAATATTAATAATAAATAACCGATGGATGCGAGCAGAACAAGACAGGTCATTGTAGAAAACCCTGGGGAAGCCTTTGTCCAGCAGTGGACCTCTATAGGGTGAGAAGAAGAAGAATAATAATAATAAAATAATAAAAAAAAAACATTGTAAAAATAGTTCGACTTCTCTCCAGGCAAAGATTAATTGCTACTTGGAAGTACCATAAAGATAATCATAAGATCTTTAATTGAATCACATCAGAATAAATATAAACAAAGCAGAAAACAACCCTGTAATAACCGCTGAAAAAAACAATAACTGATTTAAAACATTTTATTACAGTTAAAAGAGAGAGAAGCGAAATAGCGTAAACAATATTAATTTATATCCACACACAATATATACTCAGTAAAATGAGCAAGTAAACGCTTGAAGAGTTCCGGCCGTGTGTGCCAATGCTTAAAATGCGTGAACCACGCTTACTTATGCTCCCCGTTTAATAAAACTCGTCTTACACGGAGCCATATGTTCTCAGCCTAATATTGAACAAGCTATGTTTACTTAGGGGAATACGTAATGAATACACGCGTTCAGAATTTGTCACCAACTACACAGAATTACACTATTAGGTAATATGACGTCACTGACTGGGATAATTTCAAAATCCCTCCCTTCGTTTAAACAAAATCCGTCAAGTAATGTCGGATTTTGTTAAACAGTGTCATGTCTACTCGTGATTGATCGCTGCATTGTGTACCCCGATCGGTCTCCGTTGTATTAATCTTCGTTTTCAAGACCGAGCTTATAAAAAGGAATTCAGGTTATGTCAATAATTTTCCAATTCAGATCACCGTAATAATATTTACCGTAATATTGATTTATTTTTTAGGCTCGGTTTTAATATCGGATAAATGATTTATTTTAGATCATCCCATAGATTGTTAGTATTAACTAAAAATAGTAGATATTAAATAATTTACTGACCCAACCCCCTTTTTTTGTTGGGATGGGAAATCATCAAATGACTTCTCCCGCTCTGGGCAGAGCGGAAGGGCGTGTCAGAGTTTTACTGACTAAAATCCACCCGTGTTTCTTCACTTGCCTGTGCGACGGCCAGGGCCACTGAAGCTGAAAATTATTGACGTTGTAGAGGTCAGGCAGACAGATATTGGTATTTAGCTGCATCCAGCTAGATAAATTAATTAAGCGGACCCCGGGCTCCAACGCGAAAGCCGCGGATGCGACGGGGATTATACGCTGAGATGATGATGATGAGCTGCATCCAGCTAGACTAGAAGCTGGCTCCAAGGTAGTTAGGAAAAGACTAGGCAGCTTTTAATAACGTCTTTTCTAAAGGATAACAAGACTGTTATTGCATTGTTGAACTCGTTTTATTTCATTGAAAATCATAAAATGACCTCTCCGGCTCTGGGCGGAGTGGAAGAGCGTATCAGACTTTTCCTGGCTAAACCCCACCCATTCCTTCATTTGCCTGTGCGCCAGAGGCCACTGTATCTATTTCGAAAAACCCGCGGCTTGTTTGCAACTCCTCTCTTGATAATTATGATCTCCTGGTAGGTTTTTTCTTATAATTATAAACTAGTGCCTCATCGCAATCCCGTGATGCAATCGTTGATGGTAAAGCGCGCTGATTTATTAATAGCCTATTCGCTTAAAAAAACTGTGGGAATAGGAAGGAAGACGGCAGTTGAGCGAGGTGATGCAATGAAAAATCCAGAGGAAGATTGATCTGGAGACTCTCCCCGACCAAACTCCCGACACAATAACATTTGGCGCATCGTACCCGGCACACATCGCAGCACAACAGCACAGACCCGTCCTGCGTACGGCTTCACCAGACATCATGCCGCAACATGACGAATCGCTTGGCGGCAATACTTTGTCTGGTGGGTGGTAACTTCTGCCGGCAGCTGATGTTATGGCCTACCACCGAGATGCGGTTCAAATGTTAGACAACAACTACAAAAGAAATTTACCAGCAGAAGTTCATAAGTGAGAAAATAATCATAATCTCATATATGTATCTCTGTCTGAAAATAGAGTGGTTATTTATTTTTTTGAGTGAGATTTTAACGTGTTCGTAGGTTTGTCCGTGGCATTACAGCGTGGCCTATTAAAATAGCAGCTCTGCTGCATTTAAAAAATAAATACTGCAGAGTATTGCAGCATATTACAATTTTGATCATTTTGAATGTCGTTTTTTAATTGCTTATATATCTTGTGGTTGTATCAGATAAAATATTTTTATTTATGTCCTATGAGTCGAAAAACAACTATTTAATTAAATTGTTTTTCAGTGGTCTCTGGCTAGATTTAATTATATATTATGCCATCCCGTAAACCCGTATTCTAGGTAAAAAAAACTACTAAGTATATACTAAAAGCCCTTTGCCCAGCAGTGGGACACCGAATAGGCTACAAAAAAAATCAAAAAGCAACATAGAAAAACCGACCGTCCGAAGTCGACCTCAGATGAAATGTGATAAGGCTTGGCAATCAGTGACAAAAAGACAACAAAAAGTCCCAATTTATTCGTAAATATCATAGCCAACAGAAACTGCATTCACGTGGCACTCCCTGATTGGATCTAGTACTAAAGGTATCTAATATAATCTATGGCCGATATTGCTTTTTATGTGCACATGAACGTACTGTTGATCATACATGTCATGTGCTTACGGCCTTGGGCGAAGGGAAAGGATTGTATCTAGGCATAGATGGGCTGTGTTTCTGTGGTCTACTTAGAATAAAGTATGTATTAGTGGTGGTTGAAGGCAAGCTGTCAGATATCTAGCTAGATGTATATGTATCGTGACGGTTATGATCGTGTCATTTTGTATTATCATAAAGAAACAAGTTGAAGTGAGTGATGACCCTGTAAAGTTTTCAAATAGAAATAATTAGGATTAAATTCGAAGTGTAAATATTGGTCCCGGTTGCCATACGAACATCTAATGGCAGTCGTTACGGGTTGTTGGAGCCCTCAAAATTCCAATAATTGGTGTAACTGCAATGCTTCGACATCGCCTTTGGGTTGTGGAGGTCAGACGGCAGTCGTTTCATGGAAAATATCGAAGTTTAGCCAAAATCAGCAGTTAGATTGGTAAAGCCGACGAAAAAAAGCTTCGGATACGACTGGGATTAACGCTGAGATGATGATGATGAAGAGGATTAAATTCATTGGTTATGAAAAAAAATTGTGCCCGTCGTAAGCTCGAGTTACAAACTGTAAGTAGGTCGCCGGTTCGCTCTAGGCGGAGCGAAAGGTCGTGTCAGGCTTTTACTGACTAAAACCCACCCGTGTTTCTTCACTTGCCTGTACAATGACCAGGGCCACAGTTTCTTTTTTTAACCAACCCGCAATCCTGACCCAGGAGGCATTGGTCTTCGTGGACCCCGTCACGATGTGCTGATATTTTTTGAGGCGTACGTGAAACACAACGCGCCGTCGACTCGGGCCTGATTCTTATCGGGCGGTGAGGGGCCTTACTTTGTATAAATAATTCAATCGCCACTGCGCCCGAAACGCTAAAAGAAAATATCCTAGACAGAAGAAAACGTCCCAGAAGCAAAACTTCGAATACTGTGACGAATGCGCACTAAACCCGCGTGGTAGATTACGGCCCACGCCTTCTCACAAAGAGGAGGCCCGTGTCCCGGCAGTGGGAACATTATTGAATAATTATGACTGCATTAAAGTAAGAAAAATGATAATGAAAGTGTTATCTTCTTCAACTATTCTTCTAAAACAATTCTTCTGCAACTGTAATTGTGGGTATATACAACATTATTTTTATGCGAAACTCGAAACACGTGTCCAGTATTTTTAAGTAAAGAATCTATGTACAAAATTTCAAAAAGATATCATGAAAAACCACCAAGTTATGAGCTTGCTCCTTCTACTTGGTTGTCCCAACAAAAATATGGTCAAATTTCCGTACGGGCGAGCGAGCGCGGGCGCTGACCTCTGGCTCAGCTGTGGCACAGGGCGCAAGTACTACGATCTATCGTAACCGCTCGTTAACCACTTTGTGGTCTCACTCGAAATGTATTTGGGAAAAAATATAACACGGTGTAAAAATGATTGGAATCGATTCAGTTGCTTATGAACAAACCATATTCACATAAACGTTTTGCATAAACAAAAAATAACGTTGTATATGCATATAGTTGCAACCAAAATATGGCACATTAAGCAACAAAAGCTTATTAACAATTTTGCTTTCAAAATTATAATTTTTAGCAAAATTATCATCATCATCTTAGCGTAAAGTCCCGGTTGCAACCGCGGCTTTCGCGTTGGAGCCCGGAGTCCACTTCCGTGCTCATTCTCCTCTATTTCACGCGATCTTGTGGTGTGAGGTTGTTAAGTTATCTCTTACAATGTCAAGCCAACACTTCTTTGGTCTACCTCGCTTGTTCCGGCCCGGCAGAGACGCCATGGCTTAAAATATTTGTTATTATTCAGCAAAATATCTTATTAAAATCGAAAAGGAAATGACGTTTATTAATTTAGGGTTTTAATAACAGAACAGTACTCTGATTATTTCTCTACTGTACTTGCTTTTAACTATCATAAAATGACAAAAAGTACGAATAATCTAATCTTTTACCGCTCTATTCATAAACGTTGCTTACAGTTAACTAGCGCCTGCCTGCGACGTGGCGGCCCCGGGTTCGATCCCCGGCCAGGTCATGATGGAAAACGATCTTTTCTTGATTGGCCTGGGTCTTGGATGTTCTGTTCATCTATATATGTATCTATTATAAATATAATATCGTTGAGTTAGTATACCATAACACAAGTCTCGAACTACTTTGGGGCTAACTGTGTGATTTGTCCATATTTATTTATTTTAACTATAGATTTAGGATTTCATTGCTAGCTAGCATACTTCCTATATCTATGCTTTTAAACATACATTTTTGACGTTTTAACGTCACTTAACTGTAATCATCGTTTAGGAATAAACACCATAGTTTTTAAGGGGTTTATTCATAAACGATGATTTAAGTTAAGTGACGTGCAAACGTCAAAACTGTATGGTTAACAGTCGCTAATCACAAGTTGACTTTAAGTAACGTTTACGAATAAAGGGTATTTTGTACATCAATCTTTTTTTGTTGACTATACATACTAAAAACACCTAAACCCATACTTTGACTGCATCAAAACAACTCCCCCTTTCCAGATATATACATAATTACCTATATTAAGAGGATGAGGGAACCAAAATCACATACCAATTAGATACTCATCACAAGAGCCAATTGAATAACCTTCAATCAGGCATCACGCCATAAAATGAAGCGAAGCCTCGGGCACCTAGTTTGCATAATAATTATACATCAGATACTAGCGACCCGCCCCTGTTTTGCACGCGGGCAATCTACTCTTGCGCATGTTTAAATATAGAGATTTTTGTGGTCCATGTTGGTTAATAATAATAATATGAAGATACATAAATCTTCCGGAACCCTACTTAAAAATAATCCTACTAATAATATTATTATCCTACCCTATCGTATAATATAATCTATACTTACTAAAATTAGCAAGCTAAAGAGTTTGTTTGTTTGAATGTGCTAATCTCAGGAACTACTATTTCGAATTGCAAAATTATTCGTGTTTATTTTTTTTTTTTATTAATTATAAACTAGCGCTTGACCACAGTCCCACCTGGTGGCAAGCAGTGACGCAATCGTTGATCGTAAAGCGCACTAGTTTATTAAGAGCCTATTCACTCTAGCCTTGAAGACACTCAACTGTAGTCTGACGGAAACACCGCCGCTGGCAAATTGTTCCAGTCCCGCGATGTACGCGGTATAAAGGAGGAGGCGAAACGCTTTTTTTTTTGGTAAGTCCATTTATCGAGGAGGGCTTTATGCTTTTTGCATTGGATAGTCCATTAATCCAGGAAGGCTTTAGGCTATATAATATCACGCTGCAACCAATAGAAGCGGAGCATAACTAAACCATGCGAACGAAGTCGCTGGCGGCCGTTAGTCTACTAATAAAATATTATAGGTAGGTAAAATTTGTGAGTTTGTTTGTAGAGGGGACTCTCCGCAATGGTTGCTCAAATTCCGTAAATTTTTTCACTAATGGGAAGCAATATTTAATATTTTAAAAGAAGAAAACCTACGCAGGCAAAGAAAGATGCCTGCACTCTATATGGTGGAGAAAACTGCAGCAAGAAGAAGAATTATGCGCACATATACGCAGGCTCGAAAGCTGAAATTTATAGATTATACAGCGCTTTAAAATTCAACAGGGTAATACAACAAATGCATTGGTATTATGAGATAAGAGTTTGGCGAATTTGTATTCAAAGGGGGTGTTCGCTAAGGGTGAGACTGCAAAGGGCTCGTGCTAGCTTGATGTATGCAAATAAGCCGACCATTTTGAAACCCTTTCGTAAAGATGTGTTCTTTTGCACGTGTTTTTGGGTTGAAATGTTGATGACATGGACAGTAATTTGCGTGGTTCAAAAGCTTATGTAATTATGAAATGGCAGGGATGAGCAAAAACACACATCAGTGTAGGTATACAGTATGTAAAGAAAACCCTGTCCGATCCGTGAAGGTATTGTTAGGTATCGACAACTGATTCTAATAATGCCTACAAAGCCAGGCTAAACTTAAAAAAATCCCCCTAAAAAATAAATATTATTTCGAAAAAGCGTGGTAACTTAATACATGTGCGGTAGGCAACACGGTAGGCATGGATACGCGGGTAAAGGGGAGCGGGGCACGCTACACGTGGTCACATCGCTAAATAATACGGTCAAAATGGTGTCAGTTTTTAAAAATTACCACATTTCGGAGAATTTGGAATTAATTCGCGGGAAAAAAAGATTATTTCAAAATGCATTAGTATTGTTAATATGATGATTACGTAAAATTTTACATTATATTTGGTTATGTGTTTACCTAACCTTTATTATCCTTATGGGTCGGACAGGGTTTTCTTTACATATAGTATACGCTGAGCAAACGGAACTGCATCCCTTACGACACATAAGTATTCCAATGTTCTTCTTCTTCCTCAGCCTATAGGTTCACTGCTAGACAAAGGCCTCCTCCGAGACTTTCCACAATGACCGGTCGTATGCTGCCCGCATCCATCGGCTTTCCGCGACCTTCACCAGGTCATCGCTCCACCTTGTTGAGGGCCTCCGTACGCTGCGTCTTCAGGTACGGGGCCGCCATTCCAGAACCTTACTACCCCATCGGCCATCGTTTCTACGAGTAATGTGCCCCGCAAACTGCCACTTTATTGTAAGAAGAGCTATGTCGGTGACTTTGATTCTTCTACAAATCTCCTCAGTTTCTGGTTCAATCGCGCAGAGAAAATTAAAAGCATAGCTCTTTGCATCGCCCTTTGTGTGACCTAGATCCTTCGTATGAGGCCCATTGTGAGCGACCACGTTTTAGTTCCGTATGTCATCTCTGGCAATACACACTGGTCAAAGATTTGTGACGCTGTGGTATCTTGTATAGTATCTTGTACGACGAGAAGACGTACTGTAGCTTCCCGAATTCCAATGATAAGCGCATGTTATTATACTATTTTTTCGAACGGAACTACTGGTCAGATTTGAATAATTCTTTTTGAGTTAGATAGCACATTAATCCAGGAAGGCTTTAGGCTATATGGCTATATAGCATCATGCTGTGACCAATAGGAGCGGAGTATAATTAACTCCACGCGAACGAAGTCGCTGGCGGCTAGTAATATTATTAACGTGCAAGTATAGATGCTCATATGTTACTCTTTCACGCAAAAACTACTGAACGGATTTTAATTATATAAATTTCGTACACAAATCTATACTAATACATATAATAAAGCTAAAGAGTTTGTTTGAACGCGCTAATATCAGGAACTACTGATCCGATTTGAAAAATTATTTTTGCGTTGGATAGCCCATTTATTCAGGAATGCTTTGGGCTATATAACATCACGTTGCGACCAATAGGAGCGGAGCATATTAAAAAAAAACATCGAAACCTACGCAGGTGAAACCAGGTTGCGCAGCTAGTGGTTTATAACTAGAATTTCCATATAGTACTTTTATTCCGATATTCCTAAGGGGTCGAAACTTACGCAGGTGTAACCGTTGGGCGCGACTTGTATGTCATCATCAAATTTTTTATCGTCCTACTACCGAACACAAGTCCCCTCTCATACAGACAAGGATTGAGCGTAATGGCTTGCTCAATGCAGGTTGGAGACTTCAGAATTAAAGTCCAGGTTTCCTCAGGATGTTTTCCTTCGCCTTATAATCAGTCATTGGTACCCAAGATATGCTTAGAAAGTACATGTAACTTAGAAAAGTTACATTGGTACTTGCCTGACCTGGAATCGAACCCGCACACTCATATATGAGAGGCTGGTGTTTTAACCACTAGGCCACCACGGCTGGTAAGTAATAAAAATGAATATTTAGAAGAAGGTGATGTTTCAATAGTTGAATAGATATTTATTGAATGCAATGTTTTGACTAAATTATTATTTATTTATTTTATTTTATTTATTTTAATATTTACTCAGTACAGGTTTCTTTGTTTTGTACCATTAAACCAGAAATGGTTTGTATAAATACTCAGAATATAATGTATTAAGTTATTTTTAAAGGTTAAAATTAAGTTATCTTTACGATATAGTCCACCCACTTAATCTTTATTCAACTAAATTAGCTTCCGCAGACCACAACTGGATAGCAATTTAATCGTTGCAAAACGCCAGAGAAGTAATCAAAAGCCTAGACCTCCAATCACCCTATTGGAGTAAATTGGATGACAGCTAGTATTCGTTCCTTTATCGAGGAAAATCGAAACGTTAGCTTTGTCAGTGCTAATATAATATATCCGATGGCGCCTGAGGGAATTAAGATATTATTTATAAGAGTATCTAGCGGAAGAAAATCAACCTAGTATATCACCATTTAAACTCACCACAATCACAAAAATATAAACAGTAAAACTACATAAACTGCCTTTTCAATCAGACCTTTGATCCAACCGCCTAACAAGAGCGTCAATAGATTGTGATCGAGGCTCTCGCCTCTCTGTCCATTGGCTCAATGACAGCCGAACTTCCGCATGTCAAGAGGTTCATATGCCAAGTCGAGATATTTAATTTGATTCCCTTTCGCAACTTTCACGACATTTCCGTCATGTGGAATGGTAACATCGACAATTTTCCTAACATTATGTATGTATATTTGTACGCTTTTTGGCGTAATTTTGATTCTAACTCTGATTCTGATTCCAATTCTGATTCTGATTCTAATTTTAGTTCTAATCCTTACTAATATTATAAATCAGAAAGTGAATTAGTTTGTTTGTTTGTTCCGCTTTCACGTCGTAACTACTGAACCGATTGCTTTGAATTTTTTCAAACGTAAAGTTAAAAGTCCGGATTAAATAATGGGGTACTTTTTATCCCGAAAAAAAAAATGTTATTTCCGAGGGAATCTAAAAAGCGCGATATAACCTATCACCACGCGAGGTTAGACTGGAAGCTGACCCCAACATAGTTGGAAAGGTATAAGCAGATAATGATGTGTCTTGTCTTGAATATGTTTAGGATTGGCTTTTCGAAGTGATATAATCTATAGCAATGTCTTTATAAGAAAATTATTAAAGTGACAGACTTATATAAATAATCTTTCTTTATAGGATTAAGGTGGTAGGCCATAACATCGGCTGCCGGCAGAAGTTACCACCCACCAGACAAAGTGTCACCGCCAAGCGATTTGCCGTATTCTGGCATGATGTCTGGTGAAGCCGTACGGAGGACGGGTCTGAGCAGTTGTGTTGCGACGTGTGCCGGGTACGATGCACCAAATGTCATTGTGTCGAGAGTTTGGTTGTGGATGGTTCCCAGATCAATCTCACTCTGAGGCAGCATCGTTGGTAGTGTTGTTTGGTTTAACATTGCATCACCTCGCTCAACTGCCGCCTTTCATTCTATTCACTCACTTTTTTGAGTGAATTAGCTCTTAATAAACTAGAGCGCTTTACCATCAACGATTGCATCACTGCTTACCATTCGGCGGGATTGCGGCCAATAACTTGTTAATAATTATAAAAAAAAAAATAATTTGCTAGGTGGTTACTGACGTCAACCGAAATAAAAAAAAAAATATTTTTATATATTAAAACTGCAAAAGTTTATAATACATGTTATATCGGAACTTAATAAATATTTTAAAGTCCAAAGGACGCCATTTGCACTTTCATACCGAATAAATATAATGCTTCTGGTAAAATATCCATAGGTGTTTTTATTTTCGGCCATAATACCTGTTAAGTGCATAAAGCAGTTCTCAACTCCCGTACTAACTTAAGGACGAGGTGCTAAATGAAGCGACGAAATTTTCAAAGATTGATTGAATTTTCAAAGATGTTTTAAAAACTGTCTATGTTTTTGAGAAATATGTACAGTTAAAATATAATCTATCTTGCAAATTATGATTTTCAGTAAGACGAACGAAGTTCGTCGGAAAGAAACCGTAGAAAAGTTTTTTTTAATTCTTGTATTACCTGGCTAGATAGTAACTCTAGTACTGCCTTGCCAAGTATTATAATTTTGCGCAACGAAGCACTGAGGTAAAATTTGGAAAAAAATCTGCCATGCATTCCATTGTCTTCTCTTTCAAGTAACACAAGGACATGCCTGTGAACTTCTTATTGAATTCAAATATGTGTCTCAAAGAGGTCAGCTCATGGTGACGGGGTCCAAATCAAAAGTCATTTATTTAAATTAGGCTGAGAATCAACACTTTTTGACCGTCGATATTACATAACACAGTTCCCACAAACGCCCACCTATCGACACTTCCTAGTGCTTTCGCTTTCGCACAGCTGTAACAATAATGAAATAATTTACCATATGCCAGTTACCACCCCCAAATACCAGTAAAGCAAAAAAGAAGATATTTCTCTCTGGTCCTGCATCGCTTAAAATAAATAAATAAAAATAATATTATAATTTTCGCTAGTCTAATGGCCCTTTTTCATTAACACTAGGAGAGATTTACGTACACGCACGTAAACCGCGCTAAGAAAATCTTTGATGCTAAACAGGCTAGTGTTCTATCGCGAAAAAAAGCATTTGTGATATGTGTTTCTCGCTTCTCGTTTCCTATGCTCCTTATCCTTTTGCACAAATCCTCACCGCTCCCACAGTGACCCCGTCTTAAGAGTGTGCTCGGCTAATGTGGACATAACAGTAACGTCGAGCGATAGTGCCCTCGCACCATGTCTTAATGGGCTATTATATTTTATGTTTAATTCAAACACTACCTCGGGAATTGGGTGCCTTAGGGATTATGTATACGTTATAGTATTTATGGTGGTTAATTGTTCATGATTGCTTTTTTGGGAGAAGATTTCGGTTTTCATTTTAATGGGGCTTTGTGACTGTTAGGATCACGGGTGGTTCGAAAAAGATACCGTGGTCCTAGCGGATAGGCAAGTGAAGGAACATGGGTGGGTTTTAGTCAGTAAAAATATGGTGCCTTTCCTCTCCGCCCAGCGCGGTAGATATTATCAATTGATGATTTCTCATCCTAAAAAAATGGGGGCTTTGTGAAGATACTGGTACGGTGGCGGTGTTTGGTATTTATACAGTGTTCATAAAAGAGAATAGGTATTCTATTATATACCTTGTGACCATGAGAAAAATTGTGACATTAGGGCTGTAGCGGTAGCTACAAACACAACATGCGGACAACGCGTTATACTGACGTCACCCGAATTTTGTATCTCGCAATCATAGTTTACCGTGAAACTAGCATACATACAACTTGCCAATTTCAAGCATTGGGCAAGTGCCCGCCAGACGTAACACCCGTCTGGTCGGAGGATCTTCCCTTTTCTATGGAGGATGATTGAACTTTACACCCTGTTCCTCATGCTCATGGACGTCAGCGCAGCCTTCGCGCAAAAACTTTTTTTCTTTTTTTTTTTTTTTTAATACTTTAAACTAGTGCTTGACTGCAATCCCGCCTGATGGTAAGCAGTGATGCAATCGTTGATGGTAAAGCGCACTAGCTTATTAAGCCTATTCACTCAAAAAAATTTCAGTGAATAGGAAGGAAGACGGCAGTTGAGCGAGGTGATGCAATGTTTAACCCAACAACACGACCAACGATGCTGCGCCAGAGGATGATCTGGAGACCCTCCACGACCAAACTCCCGACACAACAACATTAGGCACATCGTACCCGGCACACATAGCAACACAACTGCTAAGACCCGTCCACCGTACGGCTTCACCAGACATCATGCCGGAACACGACGAATCGCTTGGCGGCAAGACTTTGTCTGGTGGGTGGTAACTTATGCCGGCGGCTGATGTTGTTGCCTACCACCGAGAAAAATCTCCAGCGTAACGTCATCATCTCGCAAGCTTTGACGGCAAATCACCCAGCCAGCCAGCACCCATGGCTTCAACGGGTATCCTGACCACAAGAATGCAGCGACCGCGGAGCAGAAAGGCTCTTGAATGGCGGCCACGTACCGGCAAGCGCAGCGTCGGACGCCCACCGACTAGGTGGTCGGATGATCTGAACAAAATCGTAGGGAAGCGCTGGATGCAGGCCGCGTCCAAACGTTCTTTTTGGAAATCCTTGGGGGAAGCCTATATCCAACGGTGGACTTCATGTGGCTGAGATAATGATGATAACGGTGTTGGAATAAAATATTATGTACATAAGTACTGGTAGCAAATATAATAGGCGTAGTTGATTAAGAAGTAACGTCTTCTAATGAAGCTTCCACGTGCTAATAATTACTATCAGAATATACACTAGAGAATACTTCTCCATCAGCATTTTCGTGTGTAAAAAGCAGGTCTATTTATAGAAAGTTTCTCAGGACTTTACCCAGTCCAGACTTACTATGCTCCGTCGGTTTAGATTGTCAACTAAAGGTAAACGTTATGAACGATTTCTATCATCGCTAAATTGAAGTGTACAACTGCAAAGTAGCATAACAACTCAAGTTGCCGGCAATAAGTATAGTTAGTTAACTAAGTCAGGTTGGATTTTTTGTTTACCTTTAGTTATTACCTAAACCGATGGACAATAATATTGTAAATTCAAAGTAACTCTATCTATGAGTCACCTTTTCACGTCTAAACTACTCAATAGATTTCTATAAAATTTAGCAAGGAGATATATGGCATTTTGGGGAAGGTGAAAGGCACCTTATCCCGGTATAATGTTCCCCTGCAATAATTTTCTACATCCACGCGGTCAGAACCACAAGCAGAAGCTAGTCTTATGTAAACTCGCAAAAACAAGCTTAGAAACTTTTTCTGTAAAGCAAAACACGTCCTCCGTGGCTCAGCGTTCAACACGCTGCCTGCGAAGTGGAGGCCCCGGGTTCGATCCCCGACCAGATCATGTTGGAAAACGATCTTTGCCTGTTTGGCTTGGGTCTTGGATGTTTACCTATATATGTATCTATTATAAATATAGTATCGTTGAGTTAGTATCCCATAACACAAGTCTCGAACTTACTTTGGGGCTAGCTCGATCTGTGTGATTTGTCCGTATACAATATGTAAAGAAAACCCTGTCCGATCCGTGAAGGTATTGTTAGGTATCGATAACTGATTCTACTAATGCCCACAAAGACAGGCAAAACTTAAAAAAAAATCCCCCTAAAAAATAAATATTATTTCGCAAAAAGAGGTAACTTAATACATGTGCAGTAAACAACCCCTTCCGCGGGCGGCGAGAGGCAGGGCACGCGGCACCTGTGACGTAGTCGCGTCGCTATTCACTTATAATAATACCGGTGTTGTCACTTTTTTAAAAATTACCAAATTTCGAGGAAATTGGAATTAATTCCCGGGGAAAAAGGATTATTTCAAAATTCATTAGTATTGTTACTATGATGATTATGTAAATTTTTATATTATATTTGGTCAAGTGTTTACCTAACTTTTACTATCCTTACGGGTCGGACAGGGTTTTCTTAACATATTGTATATTTGTTTATTTATTTCTAGACAACAGAGAATGCTATTGTCCATTTTCCATTAACCTACACGTCTTTATTAGACCATTAGAAATAACTCACACGGTGATATTACTACAATTTACGATCGCATCAACAATGTGTGGCTAGATACACAAACCAATCAATGTTATACATTGATAGATGTAACACCTGCGTCTAATATCTTACCTAACATCAATAACTTGGACTAGTCAAGCTTAACATACTGATTACTACATTTACATAATTGCTTAACTGTTGAAAACGCATTTAAAACAATATACGCTTAATGATTCTAATAATTCAGCCTATAATGTACCCACAGCTAGAGAACAGACCTCTCTGTAAGAGGGCGTGGGCCGTAATGTACTACGCCGTCCCGTGCCATTTAGTAGATTTCAAGTGTCTTCGAATTTTGGTTTTAGGACGTGCTGGTTTCGTGGCGGGGTCCACGAAGACCGATGCCTCCTGGGTCAGGGTTGCGGGTTGGTTAAACAAGAAACCGTGGCCCTGGCCGTCTGGGGCTGATGCGCGCGTCATGCTCGTGAACGGGGACCGTCAGTGGAGACTGGTCATCTCTTAGCTGCCAGTGGGCTTAATTTATTTTCTATATTTTAATTAATTTTTATAATTATACATTGTGCTCACATGATAGAAACAACATAAATATGTAACGAAGAAATGTAACCCATATATTATGATTTTAAAAGAGTGTCCATGGAGTTTCTTGCACGTTCTTCTCCATTGAGATCTACGCTTTGGAACGTGCAATCTAGCTTCACTTTTCTTGGACTGACCGACATTGACTATTCAAAAGTACCAAGTGGTGGTTAATTTGAAATAAACAATTTTGATTTGATTTGTCGCAAGGCAAGTGAAGGAACACGAGTGGGTTTTAGTCAGTAAGTCTGACACGCCCTTCCGCTCCACCCAGAGCGGGAAAAGTCATTTGATGATTTCCCATCCTAACAAAAAAAAAAAAAGTTTAAAGAGCATTTTAAGAGCAGCGGTGGTGAAATCCTTACTAATATTATAAATTACTTTGAAATTTTGCAGACGTAAAGTTAGAAGTCTGGATTAAATAATAGGGTACTTTTTATCCCCGAAAAAATTGATATTCCCGAGGGAAATCTAAAGAGAGCAATAGAACCAAACTACACGCGGGCGAAGCCGCGTGCGGAAAGCTAGTAATGTACATAAAGTGTCCTCTACCACTGCTCCATCACTGTTCATAGTTGGAACTGCTACCACTAAGTCACCAATGTTCTTAGTCGGGACCGCTACCGCTAGTTCAACACTGTTCTTCTGTCCTATCAAAATATCAGCGCTGCGACAGAAGCACTATGCTGAGATAGGAGCCTTTTGGCCTCGTAAGGGAGTTTCTTATTATTTTTCCTTTTTTATATGTATAACTTGTTTTTATATTTACTTGTGTCTACATAGTTTAGTTTTAAGATTTCCCTGTACGAGTCCCAATAAATATTTTTCTTTCTTTCTTTTCTTTGTTCTTAGACCACTACCACTAAGTCATAACTGTATTAAGTTGGGACCGCAACCACAATGTCATAACTAAACTCACACGTGGCTCAAGAAAAGAAGAACTGCCCAACCACCAGTCTGAAACCTAGAATCAAACCTACTCAGAAGGAACCGGTTTCAGGTGAAACCGATTCGTTATTATTTTATAAGCTCACTTATCTTTACTAATATTATAAATGGGAAAGTGAGTTTGTTTGTTCCGCTTTCACGCCGTAACTACGGAACCGATTACTTTAAAATTTTGTACACCTAAAGTTAAAAGTCCGGATTAAATAATAGGGTACTTTATATCCCGGAAAAAAATGATATTCTCGAGGGAAATATAAAAAGCCGAACCTATAACCAAACTCCACACGGGCGAAGCCATGGGCGGAAAGCTAGTACATAACAATTTATAATATTACCCCAATTTTATTTAGCTTCTTTTTCAAGTTATTATTATCATTTACAGAGTTATAAATACCTAGAAGAAACAAGTTTTTAACAGATTGGCTTATGTAGTTACTTATACATATATATTAAATCAGTCTAGTTCATCATGACCTACAAATTCTATTTCCCTCCCAATTATGGATCTCCTAAACCTAAAACCCTCAGGTACTCCAGTAGGCACTTTATGTTCCTAGGCATTTGAACGCACATCACGTATTCAATTAGAATTTGTCTTCCAAACAACAGGTTCTGCGTAAAACTCCGTTCCCACATTCGTGTAAATTTATCAAAGGTTCGTAGGTCTGTGTGCTCCATAGCAATGTGTACATAATGGCACATTATGCAATATACATTATGTAAGTCGTGGTGACCTAGTGGTTAAAACACCAGCCTCTCAAGTATGAGTGTGCGGGTTCGATTCCAGGTCAGGCAAGTACCAATGTAACTTTTCTAAAGTTATAATGTACTTTCTAAGTAACTATATCTTGGATACCAATGACTGAAGGTGAAGGAAAACATTTTGAGGAAACCTGGACTTTGTAAGTCTGAAATCGCCAACCCGCATTGAGCAAGCGCGGTGATTACGCTCAATCCTTCTCTGTATAAGAGGAGACCTGTGCCCAGCAGTGGGACGATATAAATGTTGATGATGATGATGCAACATATATAGAATGCTACGGTAGATACTGAAGGAACCATTCAGCAGAATTGTTTTAGAAAAAACTGTTCAAAAACCTGTAAAGAAAATTGAAAGTAACTGTCAATAAATATATACAACATGTAATGTAATTAACGCAGACCCTCAAATACACCAATTAGAATATTATGTTATAATCATAATACATATACTGATTTTTTTTAAATTAGCATGTATATGCATTGTTATTTATTAAATTAGTTAAACCAATTCTTGGAGACGGAAGACCTTAATGTTCTTGGAATAAGGTCTTTTTTCTTTATTTTTTTATTGAATGATTAATTTTGTATGAATACAAGTACATATTATAAACTGAGATTTTAAAACTGAAACGTGTACAAAGGTGGTTATTTTAAATTATATGTCATCAATACGGAACCTGTAGTAGGGCACTGTAAAGTCTTAAAAGAAGAGAAACTTTGGAACACTTATTAATCATTTGAACTTAATATAATATTATTATACTATAGTTTTTGAAGTGAAAACTTCTTTAGCAAAGGTGAACATTTTTGTGGAATGGGGAAAAAGCATTGAATTCGCGTGAGCGTGACCGACTCTTTTTTTTTTTGGATGGGGTAATCATCAAATGACTTCTCCCGCTTTCCCCCCTCGCCGGGAATTATTGCCCGCGCCCAGGGTGCAGCGGCACATCGTCTTATCGTTCTCGGGGGTCGAAACCGAGGACCAGCAGCCACCGGGCACTCAGGGAGGTTTTCTGCCACGCACCCCAACCGCAAGTAAACCTTAGTTAGCTTATAGTTCTCCCTCAAGTTAGTTAAGACACGTCCTATCGCTAACCATATACAAGGGTTTTCTCAGATGGACCTTCACAGGATCTTAAATCTATCTTGTGGATGGCCTACCCAAAAGGTGAATCCAGACATATTTTCTATTTAAAGTTGTTGCCATTTGTTCTCGGTCTGAACACGTCATTCACGTACAGGTCTCATGCAAAAGTGTTACGAGATGATATTTCCATTCAAATAACAACTCAACTTCATATCAGATGGTGCTCTGTCTCTACTTTGGCGCAGTACAACCAATGTAATTTAATAAATATTCAATAAATTCTGTATCGAATATCACTTTATTTTTAAGACTATGAGAATGGTTTAACGTTTCTCCCCTTTTATCTTTGTGAACGTTTGATCGGTTTCGTTGTATTGAAGGCGACACCATGCTTCGTACTTTGAAAGGTTCATTTAGGGCTCACGATACGACTCCGATGCGATATCGTACCACAGAAATATCGCAATAAGCAATTGAAGATTTTCTTTTTTTTTTTTTTAAACTTACATTCTAAATTCACAAGCTTTAATTTGTTTACTTTATTGAGTTTTAATAAGTATAACGTATAGCTTACTGTATACGAGAATATCTAAAACTGACTTTTTAATTGACTGATGTTTGACAAGCTTATCAACATTGCTGCTGAAGAACGTCCATTGCTCCGCCACAGTGACCAATTTTGCGCTTCTCGCATCCGGTGAATTCCTGCTGCTTTCACAAGACAAGCTTACAATGATATTATGAAACGTTAACATATGTTTTCTTTTTATCAGAATTTAACAATAATAATAATAGGCCTCATACGAAGGCTCAAGGTCACACAAAGGGCGATGAAAGTAGCTATGCTAGGAGTTTCTCTGCGTGATCGAATCAGAAATGAGAAGCAGAAGAACCAAAGTCACCGACATAGCTCTTCGAGTCGCTAACATTTCGCAGTGGGCGGGGCACATTGTTCGTAGAACCGATGGCCGATGAGGCAGTAAGGTTCTGGAGTGGGGGCCATGTACCGGTAGATGCAGTGTAGGGAGGCCCTCAACACGGTGGACCGATGACCTGGTGAAGATCGCGGGAAGCCGATGGATGCGGACAGCACAAGACCGATCATTGTGGAAAGTCTTGGGGGAGGCCTTTGTTCAGCAGTGGCCCGCTATAGGCTGTAGAATGATGTAGAATTAAAGTATCAAAATCGATCGGACGGTATAAGTATCTCTACGGAAATAAAGATAGGCACATACCAGTAGGAGCACGTGTAATTTCTCTCCTTTCTCTATGTTTTACATTCCCCCCGTGTCTCTTGGGAGCGTTCCGACATACAGCCGGTTATTTCTTACATTCTCTACTAAATTCACAGTTAGGAAATTGAATTTTTCGAATTCCGCGTCTTATAGACTCGCGGCCATTTTAACGTGACCTCCCCTAACGTTCCCTGTTACGATAACTTTAGGGTGAAGAGGTGTGATGTATCGAGTTCCAATGGTCTTGGTAAAATGGCAGTGTACTTTTTTATTCGTGCTAGGTGAGCCCGAAAAAGTGGTGAAAGAGTATGGCCAGAACTGTTTCGTTGTTTATAATGTAGGGATGAGTGTGAACGTATTCACCCTTCCTGAATCATGTATGGTAACAGCGACGGTGGCGTTGCGTTTGGTCCCAAGTGAATATCAAATGTGTTTTTTTTATGAATATCTTTTACCTAGTATTTTTAGAACATAAACATGTAGAGAATAATAGTAAAAGATTAAATGTTACAAGTTTATTATGAACAATCATTGTTTTTCTTTTCGTCGCGGTGGTACCTCCTCTTTCGACAACCGACAATCGACAGCCCAGTAAGTGGCCAATTTGATTGCGGCACTAGTGGCATTCATCAAATCTTACACGCCCACTCATTAATTTAGTTATTAAGTTATACCTAAATTGTTCTTTGAAGACACGAAGATAGCTGAAAAGTAAAATACTGTTTTTCACAAAGAGTATGCTAACACATGCATATATTTAACGTAGTAGGAATACCACACTTCACTCACCACTTTATTGAAGTTCACTATAAACGAGTGTAAATTGTCCTCGTGTAGATACTATAATGTGCCCATTTTTTATGAATAAATTAGGAATTTTGTTAAAAACAAATATTTATTGTTATTCACTACCAAGGCCAATTTTGAGACGTGGTCGCTAACAATGGGCCTTATAAGAAGGCTCAAAGTCACTCAAAGGGCAATGGAGAGGGCTATGCTTGGGGTTTCACTGCGCGATCGAATCAGGAATGAGGAGATCTGCAGAAGAACTAGAGTAACTGACATAGCCCGAAGAATTGCAAAACTAAAGTGGCAGTGGGCTGGACACATTGCCCGTAGGACCGATGCCCGATGGGGCCGACGGTTTCTCGAGTGGCGCACCGGAAGACGTAGCGTTAGTAGGCCCCCGATAAGGTGGACCGACGACCTGGTGAAGGTCGCGAGAAACCGCTGGATGCGGGAGGCGCAGGACCGGTCGTCGTGGAGAACCTTGGGGGAGACCTATGTCCAGCGGTGGACGTCTTTCGGCTGAAATGATGATTACCAAGGCCAATATTTACATAATTTAAAATATAAAAAAAAGAACAAGTATATAAAAGAGGAATGGAAATAACTAGAGGGCATCAAAAAATTCATCCGCATCGCTGTCAACAGGAAACGTGCCCAAAAGGCTGGCAGCATTGCCACGTTGTAGGGCGATGTTGATTCTTTGGCCAAAAAATAGCCCAGCCCTCTTGTCACGTGAAGAAAATTGAATATATTATTTTTGAATTAGGAATTTAAAAATATATAAACTACTCACTAAAACTTTGCGATGTAAAGAGGGAGTGAAGTAGAGTGTATGTTTTCAACAATTTAAATGCTATCTGCAAATGTTGTTTGCAATATTGTTAACATTGTATTATTAATATACATATAGCTTGTCATTAAATTTTTTTAAATTAATTTATAATTTCGTATACCTATTTCTATTGATAAATATTTGTACACCTATGTATAAAAACTAAAAAACTTTGACCTTTACACTTTAACTTAAGTGTTAGTGTTGATGAGTGTAAAATGTGCATCATACATACTCTGTTATGAGAGAATGCTAACATATTTATTTACTGTACCACAACACAATAATTGAATATGCTGAATAAACCTAATTCGGTATATTAAGTCAATACCAATTAAATTGATATTGATGATGTGGCACAAATTAATAGATTATCGACATTAATGTTTAGAGACAATATCATTTACATATCAACATCCAATATTTTGAATCAGATTTAATACGTTAATAAATATTGTAGCAGATTCACACCAACTCATCAGCAAGAGTGAACGTCAAAAATTTCCATTTTGCAATATGCCCGTTACGAATTTAATTCGCATTGTGAAAATTCACAATTAATGACACGGCTTAAATTGTCAGATCTCTGCTGTAGAACGCAGAGTTCAAAGTGGAATGGACAGAATTTTAATAGTTAACTGAAAACTCATTATTATATGGCAAACAATCCCGCTAATGACGGGTTTTATTAAAATTGAAATGAAATCGTCCGCACCGTGGAGACATTTATTGCGATTTTTTAACTTTAAAGTATTTTAATGACGGTTTGTTTCAAAATTATGATTACTGATGAGACTCTTATCTCAACTTTTGAATAAAATCAGTATGTCATGGTTCTTATGGACTTATAAATAGAGAAGTGATTAAGTTGAACTTACATATTTTGCAATGCATTTACCAGCAATGTTGCAACTAGAGTTGCTGTGCCATAGGTTTTGTTCCTGTCAGCCTTAGTGTCTGAGACTGATGCATCTTTTCTAAGTGGTCTTAACTTGAGGTTTCTGGAGCTTATGTGGCTTTAATCTGTAAACGTCAGCTGATCACAAGTCATTCTCCATCTTGCCTATCATATTGTACTAGTAGCGCCTCGCGGTTTATCCCGCATAATTATCGAACCCTTAGGGAATATTGGGATAAAAGTATACTATGTGTTGAACCTGATTATGACCTATGTGCTAAATTTCATCTAAATCCGTTAAGCTGTTTGAGCATGAAGATGTAATAAATATACAAACACAATAATATAAGTGTAATACATTACGTGTGTTACGGGCTAGAGGTATTAAAATGCCGGTTAATAGTTACGAAGTTTATAGGCAACGAAGGTACAGTCACAATATAGGCAACCACAAGTAAAATGTAGCGGATGTCGCACCGAAGTCTTCTCTTATGTTCACGAAGTCCGTGTCGTACACGTACAACAACACTAGAGATTTTACTTGACATAGTCCTCAAATTTCTCGTGGGTTGTCGCTGTAGATCTTCTTAATTATCGCTTCTTCTTTATCGCTTGCTTCACGTCAATAGTCAAATGCAGACTAACTACGCGCTGGCATCACGGCGCTTCATATAGGGCAGCTGATCGAACCTTCCATATCTGTCTAAAAGTAATAATAATAGCGCATAATTTCGAGTACGTTCAGCAGGTACCTTCCTTCAGGTACAGGTACTTCACAGGTGACAAGTTTCTAGTAACTTCAATGTTTACATTTCGTTGACAATATTGATGAAACCTGTACCATTTGATAGGCCATCCTAGGTCTAGCAATGCGTTTTTATATCGTACCTCTACAATTCCTATGTCTCAAGATATAGGGCCTAAAAGTTACGTACGGCATGTCACGCAATATTCAACCTTATGCCATTTACATAAGGTAAATTCGTAACACGTGTAATGTTCAGAAACACATAAAAGAGATTCTATTCCGTCCTGTGAATAACTGAGGCTTAACTAAAACAAAGCAGGTATAAAGTAATACGAAGAATTCATGGTAAAAAAAACTTTACGTAATTTAGAAATACCTTAACTCGTACCAAACAATGATGGCGCCAACGATATAGTTCTAAAACCGGTTGGTCGCGACATAAGCGATCAAAGAGCCATACTGCCAGCTAACAGTCGCAATAAGCGAAATGTTTGTGCAACTAACGTACATTCAGAAACGTTGCAACTCTTTGACTCAGTCATTAGTATAGACCAGATAAGTACAGAGAGGTCAGGTAAATAATGGCAAGAAGCTGACTGAAGACAGTGTAGTGTGTTTTAATTATTTTTTTTGAGTTACCTGATGGTTTATTTTTAAGAATCAACTGAAACAAAAACTCGTTTTAATAGAATTAAAACAAGTTAATCTGGTAAATTTTGGTGGTTAAATAACTTCAACCCTTTTTTCCACTTTGTAATCCAGATGCAAAAGTGTCTTAATTATTTCCTTTTCTTACTACATACAGTTAAGAAATATAAATCGTTCTTTGCAAGGTTTCAAATGTTTACAGAAAGAAAATAGGTCTATTTCGACATCAAACATGGGGCATAAAAAAGAATACAAAGACAAAAAATAACAGATTGGGGTAACATGCGTTATATGCATGTGTTAGGATGGCAGAAAGAGGGTAATTAAATAAGATTGAAGTAAACATTATAGGAGAAATATTATGTGTATAACATTACAAACTGGACATATTTAGAATTATCAGCAATATAAAGTACATAAGACAAGGTACGTGAGACTTACGTATAAGAAATATTAAGGATACTTAACCGGTATTGTGCTCCGTTCGACGGCTCGATGAAGAACCCCACCATGGGTTGGGCTTCCATATTTATAGACAGTAACAATATTATAGTACCCTTAATCGAGCCGTTATTTCAGTCTATACAATCGGATCTACCCTCGGAACCAACTAAACTTAAACAATCCATATAACAATACTTTTCTTAGAATCATGACTCATCATAAGATATAGATACATGCAACATAGTCATTGCTCAGCATAATGTAAGACAAAGCGGTAGCGCTAGTTTTCTGTAGCAGCTGGTATTGGTGTGATGACATCAACCAGTGCAGCATATAATGAGTCCAAATATGTGAGGAGTATCTTCTGTGAGGCTTCTTCATCAAAGGCATATTTATTCTCCACCCTAGCTGCGCTTCTGCATTCTAAAACCATTCTGGCCTTTCTAACCATTACACTCGGAAAGGATCGTAACGCCTCACGATATTTGCTCGCAAACTTGAATCTACAACTAACTTCCATTTGCATTCCTAATAGTCTTTATTTCAATATTCATAAGGGTGCCTTTTGGATGCAAATAGAATCTCATATGCTGGCATAATCCCAGTATTAGAGTACTTTGACATTTTGTGAAGTGATAACATCTTTTCTAAACACGCTTGTTATACCGGAATGATTTTAGATAACGTACCTGTTAATAATCTACCCTTTTGTGTACATTTCGATTAGAAACTGCCGTTTTTTTGGACTGAGTTGACAATTACCTTAAAAACTTAGCCAGTCAAGACTCAAGATTATCTAATCAGCATAAAACGTTCCCACTCCTGGGATACTGACCTTCTCTCGATGAGAGGGGGTGGGCCGTAATCTACCACGCGGGCCCAGTGTGGATTGGTAGATGTCACATATCTTCGAAGTTTTGCGGCACGTCCTAACATGCTGGTTTCCTCACGTTATTTTCCTTCACCGTATTGAGAGCAGTGGTGATGGTATGTGGTTCGAACATACGACCTACAACTTGTATGTCAACGCATTAATACGATAGCTACGCTACGATAGTGGGACACGGTGGAGTAAACACATGAATATGATAGCTGAAAAAGTACAAAGAAGCCTAAGTTTACTCAAAGTCCTGGCTGACACTACATGGGGCTTGCACCCTAAACATTTGAGACATTTACATAGCTTTGACCAGAAGTCACATAGACTACGGCAGCTTCTTATATATTATGAAGTATGTGCAAAGTGTCACCTAGATAAACTAAATAAAATTTAAAATCAGGCTTTGAGAGTAATAGGAGGTTTTATCAAGACTACACCTATCCACGTCATGGAAAGTGAGCTCTAAGTAGTTCCACTGTATCTACGGAGAAAATATTTAGGTTATAAGTTTTGCTTAAAATCTTAAGTCCATAGAAAATCATATTACAAATAATTTATTAGGTGAGCTTCACGATTTTCGGCAGAATAGTTATTGGACAAATAAAAAGGTCCCTCTACTGATTTCTTTATACAATGAAGTGAAAGTAGAACATGTAGCTTCATCACATCCTTTGCTGATGTTTATTACTCTGAGGACATGGATCACTAACATTAATATTCAAGAAGTAATTATATGGGATCTGGATGTAGTAAAATTACCTAAACAAAGCTATAATAGTGATGTATTAAAATTTGAAGTTATTAGAGAGTTGTATTTGAAGTACAATGAATGGCTTAGTATATTTACAGTTGGGTCGAAGAGTATAAAAGGTCGTGAAGCAGCCTTTTGTGTGCCTAGTGAACCAACGAATTGTCAAAGTGATTGCTTTAAAATAGATAAGAAAGCGTCCATAATGACATTGGGGCTTATAGTAATCTCAGAAGCACTTATGTTCTGTAGCAGTAATCAACACAACAATATTGTTATTTGCATAGACAGCAAAAGTTCCTTGCAACATTTAGCTCGATGCGCCTCTGGCCTCAGAGGTATCGATAGCTTATGTTATTCTATCGAAGATAGATGAATTAATGCATAAAGCTGTTACATTGAGATTGCAAAGGGTTCCATCGCATATTGGCTTAGAGGGGAATGAAAGGGCTGATATGCTGGCAAAATATGCAGCTAAAACCAAAAAGAAACTAACATAATTTTGGACTATTCTGAGGATTTACCTAAATTAAAAAAAAAAAGTGTTATGATGATTGGAAGGAATATTTTGGCAAGCATTATTTAGACTCGAACTACTCGCGACTAGAAATATTAAGAAAAGGGCAAACCTTTTTAGTCTTGTCAACTATTTGTTTAAAACAAACAAATAGATGAGTTATTTCTTATAGATAATAATAAAACGTTATTATCTATTAGATTTTTTTTTATAAGCCTGATGGTAAGCAGTGATGCGATCATTGATGGTAAAGCGCGCTAGTTTATTAAGAACCTACTCACTCTAGCCTTGAAGACACTCAAATTGTAATGAGACGGAAACACCGTCGCTGGCAAATTGTTCCAGTCCCTCGATGTACGCGGTATAAAAGAGGAAGCGAAACGCTTCGTCCGGGTCGCAGTGGTGTCAACAACGTAAGGGTGGAAACTCGCCGTACGACGGGTCGTCCGATGGTGGAACGGAGATGGGGGAATTAAATCATGCAATTCCCTCGCACACTCCCCAAAATGCATCCTATAGAAGACCGAAATGCTGGCTACTCTACGCCCGTGCTCCAGGCTTTGGAGACCGTTTCGAGTTAAGTCTGGGGTAATTTGTCGTCAAGGAGGCTTTTAGAAACTTCTATAACGAATAAACAAAGGCCACTGCTTCAATAATCCACCTCCCTGATATAGCACCAATAATTTGCCCCGCAACAACTTTCTCGTAGCGGTCTCCAAAATTGTCAGCAAAATTGTTAATTGGGGCAATCACTGGCTTAGCCCCAACCACAGTTGATTACAGATTTCAGTTTAGAAAATCCGAACTCAATTTAGCTGTATCAATTCTAAAGTCAACATTGCAAACGAATTTGTCATTAAGATTTCCCAAATTAACCCTAATTTTGGTCCTGCCCTATAAGACCGCGAACGGAAAATTTGTGCGCGCCGCGTCCCGAGACCAGATGTTTTGAAATCGCTAAAGATTTAATTAAACAAACTTTTGGTGGTTAACAAAGTTTCTTAAATATAGAGTTTTGTTAGCGCAAGGCTATGTAAACATGATTTGTATGACAGTTTAATTTTAATTGAAAAGTCGCAAGTGTCAAAATGTCATTGGGAAGTTCCTTTAAAGATAATATTGGAAATTCTCGCGTTTGAAGTATTCAGGAATAATTTCCGCGCCCGAAGTAATATAATTATTATAGTTTACGAATAACAGATAACAGTTCAAACGTACGTATTATAATTAACGCGATATATTGTGTATTAATGGTGTAGTAGACGTGGTGGCCTAGTTAAAACACCAGCCTCTTAAGTATGAGTACGCGGGTTGGGGTTAGGCAAGTACCAACGTAACTTTTCTAAGTTATATGTACTTTCTAAGTAGATCTTGGACACCAATGACTGATTAAATGGTGAAGGAAAACATCTTGAGGAAAGTCGCATTGAGCAAGTGTGGTGATTACTCTCAATTCTTCTTTGTATGAGAGAACACCTGTGCCCAGCAGTGGGACGATAAAAGGTTGATGATGATTGTATATTATGCATCATAAAGCAGCCTAATAATTTCCGTGTGGACCGTGATCCATGTGTTGGGTGATATAAAAAGATTTTGCACCCTATAAAAGATCGCTTTTAGTTTTTTCAGTACCTCTTTACTTAGAATAAAAATCTAATTATGAAACTTCAACCGCACATTGATTGCTTATAAAAACTTGTATAGGTAATGAAACGACCTCCGTGGCGCAGCGGTCAACACGCCTGCCTGCGACGTGGAGGCCCCGGATTCGATCCCCGGCCAGGTCATGATGGAAAACGGTCTTTTCCTAATTGGCCTGGGTCTTGAATATTTATCTATATATGTATCTATTATAAATATAGTATCGTTGAGTTAGTATCCCATAACACAAGTCTCGAACTTACTTTGGGGCTAGCTCAATCTGTGTGATTTGTCCGTATATATTTATTTATTTATTTATAGTTCGAAAGATGAATTTCTTCTAGTACCGCAGTATTATGCTCTTGTAGTTTTCTAACTGCAATCAATGGGTTAGTAATTTAATGTTCGCTTAGCTTGTGAGTGATGATGGTTTTAGGTTTACAGAACTTTATTTCTTAAAAAGAACATAATACAGTTCACTATATGAGATTTAACATTTCACGTACACGTTTAAACGCGTTAAGTATTAAAATAATTTTTCGAAGCAATACAACCGAACAGCTCAGCTTTTTTGCTTTCGTGCACTCCTATAAAACTAATAAAATTAATTATTAAAGTCATTGCGTATTCGGCAGTCGACCACGTAACTCAAACCATACAAACCATCTTTTAGATTAAACCAACATAGCTAAACTAAAAGTCGTATCATTTAAACCAAACCAATAACAAACCATAACCATCAACTAAACCAAAACCATCATTCAATCTAGAAAGTTGGTATCACGCAGAAGCCATACTTTCTACAATAATTTAAGGCAAACGGGTTCTAGCGTACCTACCTATTTTTAAAGGAGGAACAAAAATCGAGCTGCAATATTATAAGTTGGTACGGATAGTGTTACCTAGAATACCGTGCAACTATTAGAGAATTACACTATAGAGTATCATTAGTGACACAGTAAGCATGCTCCAGTGGTTAGCCTATGTAGAAACTTCATACCCTTATTATCATGTTAGTTCATAGACTGTGAACGACCTTCGCCAGTTTTTCACAATCAGGGCACTAGGCACGACAATTTGTGTTACTTTCAAGACTCAACCAGCACCCTAATTGAGTAACACAGTTTTTTTTTTTATTTGTAGTGTGGCACTAGTTATGACTTTGTGCCAATTTCAAGTAATTTAAAAATCTTCATAAGTTCTTCTTTCTTTCTCTTATGGCTTCGCACGGTTTGTGCATTTAGCCAATGTCACGTAATGAATTATTCATGTCGAAAAAGAGGGCCGCGCGAACCGTACACTCGGAGCAACATTTGGTACAAAGCCATGATGTGGCCACTATGCTACAATATTTCACTGTTCTTTATGAATTATTCACTGAATGCACTTTTTTACTACATAAATCGCGCGTTTTTATTTAGTAAACGACACTATAAATATTTTTAAAGTCCAATGAAAAATGAGCGTGGCACTCATCTTAGCTTCCCGCCAAAAACTCCAAACACAGTATTACTATCAGTTGGAATCATTTCGAAGCATATTGCTTATCCATTGCTTCATGTGTTCGAAAATGTGTCTGCTCAACAATGTAGATAACGCAATCAATGCTGTTGAACTTTCAAAATTAAGTCCATTGCTCCTGATAGTGTGTTAAGCAATTACCTTGCTGGTGGTAATGGGTCACGCCTTTTGAAGTCTCTATACATCATTTTCGTATATTTTGTGCACAAGCCAAACTGCGCTTTCTTGAAATTAAATTAAATTGTTTATTAAACAAGTAGGATCACTGATCACTTTTACAAGTCATATTTTTTTTTAAACTTTTTGAAGCCGGCATTTCCTGACTATCTCATAAACTCTGACTATATCGAAAAGTCGAAATAAACTCAGGGATCATCGTTTTCAAGTCCAGACATTGAATGAAAATGAAAATGTTTACAATAATTTACGTGATTTAAAAAAAAACAGCGTTTAAAATGTCATAATTATAGCATGATTACGCATATTGCTTAAAACCAATGCTTAGCAGAGCGAGCAGCTCAGTCCCAAGCTTTATTGTCTCATAAATAATCTGTGATTTTATTATACCCCTTTCTGCAAAGTTTGGCTTTTATATACATAGCTGGGAAGCTTGTTGTAAAAGTGTATACTTTGACCCATGAACGAGTTGCCTACTCTGTGGAGACGAGTGTGATGTACAGCAAGATTGTGTTTTATCTTGAGTAAAAATGCGTCTCAGATTCCCATTGAAGTTAAAAAGTGCGCTAAGCTTCATGGCATTACGAAATTTTGTTAGACAAACACAAAATCTTCCTAAAGTCTTCGAAAATATACGAGTACATACTTTTTATTTTTAACCAACATTAAAAATACACCTGAGTTTTCAAAACCAGCATAAAAACAAAAATGAAAACGCCACCATCCTTAACTTGCATCTGATCCCTTCAAAGCCCTAAATACAGTGACAAAGATGCTTGAGGCCACGGAAACGATCCTTCATTAAGGGCCAGGGGTCAATAGGCCCACGGGGACACCGCTGTCCTCTGATTAAACCCGAATCATGACCCTCGGACCTTTTTTGTCGTTCTCTAATCACACAGTATGATAATTTTGGATTAAAATTAACAAGACACATAATATGCAAAGAAGGGATCATCAATCCTTTTGTTTTATGGAATTTATGTTAATAGAGAATGAGGATTATTTTATCATCAAGACCCTCAGAATATGTATGTGGGATTATTTACCTTGTGTCTGTGAAAAAGAGCGCATTCTACTTATATTCTAAGGTGTGCACGTAATTTGTTTGCCAGCATCCATTCACGTGTGTGATCGCTACACACACACGAGCGCCACGCGTCAACAGCATAGGCAACTGCAGTCGTCGACACGTGGCGAAGGCAGCTGTAGACACTCGATTCAGATTATTACCGCCACAGGCCGTCGATGGCTGCCGCCAACTCCATGCTGCTCGTACATTTTATTACGGTGCTCTACGTTTGCTCAGCGGCTGCAGTTGTCTCCTTGGCGCGTATGGGTCGAGTGTAAAAAAATACTTGGTCCTGTGCTGCTGTGGAGCAAAACCTTTCACTAACTACTGTTGTAAACAGTTTTCTGATTTAGTAAAATTCACAGTACGAATACATTATGTGTGCTTATACTTAAACCACTCCAATGGCAAACAAATAATTATAAACACAAAGCCATTCCAAGTTTCCTCCTAAATAGCGTCAGATAACAAAACAGTTATTCAGTTATCAGATGGTTAATTAATTAAGCCCGCATCACGCAGAACAATCGCAGTGCAGCGGAGCAAGTATGTAAATGCAGCAAGCCGCAACCTCAAGATTTGTGGTGCGGCCTCTTGATATTCCTGTTTCGGAATTATGATAGTTGAGCGCTCCGGGAATATTAATCCCGCGGAATTGTGCGATCTCGTGGCATGCGGAGAATATATATAATCCCCACTGTATCCACATTCGGGTGTTGTTAGGAATTGGGTTATTTTTCGGTACGGGGTGTTTTTGCGTTATCGGTGAACTGATTGACCACAGATGTCTTTTATTATCTGTCATTGCTTCCCTAGATGTTATTTTCGTCCTAAAACCTGGTGCAATATCCCAGTTAAAAAACTGGAATGCATATTTGTATCACATTTAAGTAATGCAGATGACCTACGTTTCTTTATAATTTTACTTAATAAAAAAAAGATTCAAAATTAGTGATAGATAACGCACGGTATAAACCGCGGGCTCTACAAGCGTGTTTGCTTAAAAATTTTCCGTTTATAACAAAAGTGAGCGCTGAGAAAATATTTAGATATACAACGTGTAAGGTATAATACTTTTTTGGATAACATCGAAAGATATTTGAAAGGGTTTTTTGTCCTATCTCTTATGATCTTATTATCTCTCTATCTCTTATTTTCTCTTATTATCTCTCTTTATGTAATACACACAAATGACTGCCATCATAATAATCTGTAATAGATCAAAGCTGATCGCGAGTCATTAATATTGTATTGAATTAATAGTGCATTATCAATTACTAATGACTTCAGCTTTACGACAAATGAGTGACAGCCAGTTAATTACTCAAACGGTGCCTGCAACGATACGACATAATATTGCTTGTTATGGAAGGGACTGAACGTTGATTTGGATTGAGTAAATCTCTATCTGCCGCAAACAGTCTCACTATATGTCATTATTTCCAGTGAAATCAGTGAATACAATGCAATTAACGAGAATGCATGGCAGGCCACCAACTTATACGATGCAGTAATGCTCGCAAATGAAATGAAATGAAATCGTTTATTAAGCAAGTAGGATCACTGATCAGTTTTGCACGTCATATGTTGCAGGAACTCCTCCTGTGCGAAGCACCTCAGGGAGAGGCAGCCTTTACGCCCTCACGCCAAAGTTTAGGTTGTTCGAAGGAGATAAGTATCTCCTTCGAACAACCTAAACTTTGGCGCATTTGCATGTGCGCCAAAGTTGGCGCACATGCAAATGAAACAACACGGGTTGGTTTTTTGTATTAAAAGTCTGACAGTGTCCCACACTGTCAGACTTTTGAGTTCACTTGATGATTTTCCAAACAAAAACAAAAGTTTCATCATATAATCAAAGATATTGTCTGATTAGGCATAATGCTATGACTTAAAATTACGGATACAAAAACACAAATAAAGTAAACACCAATCGGAATAAGAGCCCGTTTGACCGATTTTGAGTTTTATTCCGTGGGCATATGGGTGGCATTAAAAGCAAAAAAAGTGGTTACAATATCAACTATTTACTGCAGCTACGAATTTTCATGCCACCAACAAAATCCAGGTCTTAACTATCTTCCTTGACTTAGCATAAGGTTTTGATAGCGTATCTCTTCCTTTGCTTTTGAATAAACTGGAGGCTTTATGAAGAGGTACACAGCTGAAACTCTTCAAAGATTATTTAAGCAATAGATCGCAATGTGTTCGAATCGAGTATATGACTAGTGATGAGTAAAAAACTCTAGGTTTTGGAGTTCCACAAGGAAGCATCCTTGGTCCATCGTTATTTCTTATATACATCAATGATTTATGTAACTTAAATGTAGTAAATGGCAAAATAATATCGTACGCCGATGACACTTTTTATCTGTTGATCCTGGAGATTCATTAAACTTTGACAGTTATAACGAATCGTCAGTAACCCAAAAGTCTAACACCAGTCTTACCGTTTTATACTGGGTTGTAAAGGCCAAATTGGCAGTCGCTCCCTGTAAAATACTGACACAAATTTGCTGGAAGCTGACAATTGGCAAAGGGCTAGGCACATAATTGTGATCCTAATCATTATTTTCGGCTATAAGATTTTACACGTATTGGCCACTGATGGTAAGTACCTACCCTAATGCTTCAAATCTCAACAATACGAAGCTTTAGAGACCAAACATCTCGAGAATAATCAAGAATCGGCTTTCCGGAGACAAATCGGTACAGAATGTACAGAAACAGGTAACCCTTGCATATCTACCTAGCTATTAGGTTTACTTGAATACGAAATGAGGAGAACTGCAGAAGATCCAAAGTCACCGAATTGCTCTTCGCTAAACTTAAGTGGCAGTGGGCGGGGCACATTACACGTAGAAACAATGTCCGATGGGGCAGTAAGGTTCTGGAGTGGAGGCAACGTGCCGGAAGACGCCGCGTATGGAGGCCCCCAACAAGGTGGACCGGTGACCTGGTGAAGATCGCGGGAAACCGATGGATGCGGGCACCACAAGACCGGTCTTTATGGAAAGCTTTGGAGAAGACCTTTCTCCAGCAGTGGGCCTCTATAGGCTGAGGACATGATAGAAACAGATTAGGTTTACACACATGAAGTCATACCGCTTAATGTTCAATCCCAATAATAACCGTAGAATTAAGAACTGAAGCTTTATTTTCACTATTCGGACATTAATTATTAGTTAGTGTATATTAATCCTCGTTACGCTATTCATCATGATTGAATATTATAATTGGACTAGCTTTCCGCCCGCGGCTTCGCCCGCGTGGAGGTCGGTTATATCGCGCTTTTTAGGTTTCCCTCGGGAACATCAAATTTTTCCGGGATAAAAGGTAGCCTATGTTCTTTCTCGGGGTCTAAAGATTGTCTGTGCCAAATTTCATCAAAATCAGTTGAGAGGTTTAGGCGGGAAAGCGTAACAGACAGACAGACAGACAGACAGACAGACAGACAGACAGACAGACAGACAGAGTTACTTTCGCATTTATAATATTAGTATGGATTAATTCATTATTTTAAGCGCCTGACAATAAATTGATTTTGTGTGTACGGCGGCAAAATACTTGCTAACACAAACATTTTAGGCACATTTATTATTTATCCTACATATTTCAACATTAACACATTATTAATTTCATACTTTATTAAATGAAACCAAATTGCTTATATCGCAGACTGTATTGTCTTAATTGGCGCGGTGTTGTATAGGATGCATTTTGAGGAGTGTTCGCGGGAGTTTCATGACATAATTCAGCCATTACCGTTCTATCATAATTGGCCCCAAACTAGGCAAACCTATATATTGGTACCCAAGATACAGGCTTGCCTAGTTTGGGGCCAATGTAAAATCTCTGTTATTTTTCTAGCAATACAGTTTATTATTATTTCCTTAATATTATTATCATCATCAGACGACCGTTCATACGACAAGTATCCACCTTTCCGATATGTTGTTGACACCGCTAAAATCCAGACGATCCAGAACACGACGACACAGAATCCAGTTTTGCCTCGTCTTTTATGCATCGTAAGATTGGAACAATTTACCTGCGGCGGTCTTTCCGTTTATTTATAATTTAAGTGTCTTCAAGGCTCGAGTGAATAGGTTCGTAATAAATTAGTGTGCTTTGGCATAAACAATTGCATCACTGCTTACCATCAGGCGCAATCGGTGCTGTGCAGTGTGAGTTCTGATTCTCAACCCAATTTTATTAAAAGACTTTTGATTTTGAACTTGATCGTGGTCAAGTACTAGATTTTTTTGCGTTTACAAACATTTAAACTCACGTACACAAATAACCATACCCGGAACAACTACCTGTTGGCCTTACAAATATTTGTTCCGTGCGGGAATCGAACCCGGGACACGCAGCGCAGTAGTCGATCGCTCAGCCATTTCACCAACCGTGTCCGTTTAAAAAAAATAGCGCTTCAGAAATTATTAAAAACATTCTAGAATAACCTGACACTAAATAAAATTATACACACTCGCGCACACACAAACACACATACTCATTACCCACACACCACACAAATATAACACATACCTACACACTTACCATATCTTACCTGAAACTACCTCTTCAGTCTTCACTCTGCAATTCCTTGAGCCATGAGTTACAGTCTGTCTAATTTGAGCATATTCTAACCTGGCTGTGAGTAATATTTCAAGCTACTCATGTCATTTTAGCTTGGTAACCAGGGAACCTGCTATTAGGGTATTTGACTAAAAAAACTAATTACTCCGTCAGTCAGATTTGTAAAAAATACTAGACACGTATTTTTTTCTTTTTTCATATAAACAAAAAATGTAGACGACACAGCGCGTTGAAAACTCGTGTGACGTCACTGCACGCTACACTTTTTAGCGACAGCAGTGCGACGAGCAGTGACGTCATCAGCCACCACTCCTGACCTTTGATGCCTTTTATATTTGTCAATTTTTATTGATTTGATAAAACAAAATATACGTATCCAATATTTTTCTATAATCTGAATGACGGACTAAATAGAATATTTTTTTTTACCCAGTAATCATCCCTATTTGGACGATAAATATTTTGTATACATATTAATTTATGGCAGTTTCGATGAAACTTGGGAGTCCAACCACCAGCGCACAAACTTCCAGCATCCGCCAACATCCAGCCAACATTGTAATACTCAAGCAACATCCAAATTGGATCAACTCTTGTATACAGACGCCAAACTAGTAGATAAAGCTACTTCCTCAAATTACCCGTGGGCGCATCGGAAGACCCTTACCACGAATCAAACAAACTTGCTCTCTTGTCCAAACTTACATAGTTTATCGTTTAGGTTTATCTTTTGTTTGTGTTTATTATTGTTGTTTTATTTAAACACGTGTTTTTGTTTGTTGTTTGTTGGTTTTACTTGATTTAGTTTTCATTCTTATCGCTTAATATAGAAATAGGCCACCAATAGCGTGAGCACCGTCTCTCATGACCAGTGATCGGAATAGGTAGAGTGTTTTTAGTACTTGTATCATAAATGTTCACAGAAAGAATAACGTGGATAAGCCATTTTCCCGGAATGTAATTCCGGATCCAAGTAAATATTGTTAATGTTGGTGAGTGGCAGCCTCCGTGGCGTAGCGGTAGCAAACGCGGCCGTTGCGCAGGGAGGCGCGGGTTCGATCCCCGCACAGTGCAAATATTTGTATGCATGAATATGAATATTTGCACTGGTCTGGACGTGCCTCGGAAAGCACGTTAAGCTGTTGGTCCCGGTTGCCATACGAACATCTAGTGGCAGTCGTTACGGGTTGTTGGAGCCCTCAAAAGTCTAAAAATTGGTTTAACTGCAATACTTAGATATCGCCTTTGGGTTGTGGAGGTCAGACGGCAGTCGCTTCACGGAAAATATCGAAGTTTAGCCAAAATCAGCAGTTAGACTGGTAAAGCGGACCCTAGACTCCAAAGCTGAAAGCTACGGATGCTACTGGGATTAACGCTGAGATGATGATGATGATTTTTGGTACTTGTATCATAAATGTTCACAGAAAGAATAACGTGGATAAACCATTTTCCCGGAATGTAATTCCGGATCCAAGTAAATATTGTTAATGTTGGTAGTGACATTATTGCTACTCAATTCATTTAAAGGAAGGTAACAAACCTAAACTAATTTAGGTATTAGTTACATGCTGAAAAATGAAAACAATCAAATTCCGATCGAAGCATTAAACATTTCAATATTTTATTTTTAGCCTCTAATGAAGGGTATGGCCATATCAAACGGTTTTGCGACTTAATATAATTTATACATATTTTTTTTAATAATCATCCAATTCCGTAAATCCGGAGAAAAGTCCATATTAATATATACGTTTCCGATCAATGACCCTAATTCACTCTACCTATTCCGATCACTGGTCATGACTGAGACCATAGACATTAAATTTTTGTACTAATAATAACAGGTAAAGCTACCCATTGCTTAAGTAATAAAATCGAAAATCTAATAAAGAAATTAAATAGATTGTAGTACCCATGATGTGCTGTCTTCTGTACCTATCTTAAACCTCTTTGGCTGAGATATACTTGTGATTATTTTATTCCGAAATGTTCCTGTTGTTCTGTGATTAGTGTTTCTACCGTCTATACGTTTTTCTGTTCGAACAGTTTAATATCATGATGTCTACAGATATTATATATACAGTATGTTAACTAACAGAGGGCGTTCCCGTTAACCCGAAATAGTATAGCATACATACATGCCAAAAAAAATATTTCCATTCGAAAACAAAATGTTTTAAATTTTTTTCCAATATGAAAATATTCAATAAAAATTTTAAATTGACATGTAAAAGAAACACACTGTACACGCGAACATGAAAGACGGCAACGTTGCAATTTATTTATACATGACGACTACTATTTTGATTTAAAACAGGAGGTTTCAAATTTATTTCCAATTAGAATTTTTTTTTATTCGGATTTTTTTATGCTTATTTTTCTATGCTGATATTTTTATTTTAATCTATTAATGATATATATTAACGACTTTAAGGGAACGCCCTCTGTTATTTAACATACTGTATATGTACAGTAAGTTATTGCCTCAAGGTTACCGTTCGCCCGCACATACCCTCAATGAACTAAATTTTCTCGGTGGTAGGCCATAACATCGGCTGCCGGCGAAGTTACCACCCACCAGACAAAGTCTTGCTACCAAGCGATTCGTCGTGTTTCGGCATGATGTCTGGTGAAGCCGTACGGAGGACGGGTCTGAGCAGTTGTGTTGCGATATGTGCCGGGTACGATGCGCCAAATGTTGTTGTGTCGGAGGTTTGGTCGTGGAGAGTCTCCAGATCAATCTCCCTCTGGCGCAGCATCGTTGGTCGTGTTGTTGGGTTTAACATTGCATCACCTCGCTCAACTGCCGTCTTCCTTTCTATTCCTAAGTTTTTAAGTGAAAAGGCTTAATAAACTAGTGCGCTTTACCATCAAAGATTGCATCAATGAGCACTAATAATAAAAAAAAATAAGTTTTTCAGAATAGTAAAAGCCACTTCTGGGAAACACAATCGGAAGTTGATTCATCATCAACCTTTTTATCGTTCCACTGCTAGGCACAGGTGTCCTCTCATACAGAGAAGGATTGAGCGTAATCACCACGTTTGCTCAATGCGTAGTGATTTCAGATTTAAGTCCAGGTTTCCCCAAGATGTTTTCCTTCACCTTTTAATCAGTCATTGGTGTCCAAAATATACTTAGAAAGTACATATAATTTATAAAAGTTACATTGGTACTTGCCTGGCCTGGAATCGATCCCGCACACTCATACTTGAGAGGCTGGTGTTTTAACCACTAGGCCACCACGAGTTACCTGACTAACTGGAAGTTGATTGCTCTCACATAATCTTACTAACCTCGCTTCTTCTAATCTAATCCACCAAAAGATTTACTTATAATTGTTTTCCAAAAAAAAGACCACTTGCTTATTTCGTCTAAGCCCACGGCTTCGCCTGAAAGGTTGTCAGAAATTTTCCCAAGGGATCGTTCAATCGCGACAAAATATTTTTGCCTTCCCCAAGATGTCATCTATCTCCTTGACAAATTTTGTCGAAATCCATTTATTGGTTTAGGCGTGAATAAGTAAGTTATAAATCGATTTTTTTTTTATTTATAATGTTCTAGCTGTTGTAGTCGACTTTGTCTACAATCTAAGATGAAAAGTAGCCTGTATCCATGTCCATGTCATGATCTGCTCAAGTGCCAAGTTTAATCCAAATCAGTTCAGCAATTTTAGTATGTAAGTTTAAAAAAATAAACTTATTTTTGCATTTATAATATTACTAGCTGCGCCACGCGGTTTCACCCGCGTAGGTTTCGATATGCTCCGCTCCTGTTGGTCGCAGCGTGATGTTGTATAGCCCACAACCTTCCTGGATTAAGGAGCTATCCAACGCAAAAATAATTTTTCAAATCGGACCAGTAGTTCCTGAAATTAGCGCGTTCAAATAAACAAACAAGCAAACTCTTCAGCTTTACATATTAGTACCTATAGATATAGATAGATAGTCTGGATTTAAAAGTAAATCTTATTTTTCACGTTTTCAACATTCCCGAAATATTGCTATTTATTCGTAAACGTTCGTTTTCGTTTCGTTTTTCGTTCGCAAAAATAATTAGCTAATCATAAACAATATCACCCATACCTCATTAGCTACCTCCTCTACCTAAACGATAGGTGGAGGCAGCGTCAACATTTGCTGGTGATCGATTGGCGTCACGTGCGCCTGAACCGGCCATAACCGGTAATTAGTCGCCCTAATTAGTTATTTTATGGAGTCCCGTGTTTGGCATTGATCCAGAAGATATGTAGTCTTGGTTTTCGGTATTTTGGGCTCAACCGATTTCCTATAGTATGAGAAAAAAATCCTAACACAAGAGCCCAGACGTTATTTTTGCCAAAAATTAAACTCACTGAAAACTAGAATAAATAAAGGTTCAAAACATTTTTCTTTTCATTTAAGTTATCGCAGGTACCTAGAATTCTTTAATTAGAAAATTATAGAGAATACCTAAGTATTAGAATTTTAACAAAGGGCTTACTTTACTTTGTAACAGTAGGTACTTGGGAAAACTTAAATAAAAAGATTTTTTTTTAAACTTTATATATTCTAGTTTTAAGTGAGTTATTAATATTATTACTATTGGAGTACTGCAGCCACATTTGGGCTGGTGCTGCCAAGTGTCACCTGGCCACTTTGGATTCAGTGGAGAGACGTGCAAAGAGGCTGATTGGTGACACTGATCTAACTCGAGTTAGTCTCCAAAGCCTAGAGCACAGGCGTAGAGTAGCCAGCCTTTCGGTGTTCTATGGGATGCATTTCGGGGAGTGTGCGAGGCAATTGCATGATTTAATTCCCCCATCTCCGTTCCACCAGCGGACGACCCGTCGTACGGCTGGTTTCCACCCTTACGTTGTTAACACCACTTCGATCCAGACGAAGCGTTTCGCCTCCTCCTTTATACCGCGTACATCGAGAGACTGGAACAATTTGCCGGCGGCGGTGTTTCCGTCGGACTACAATTTGAGTGTCTTCAAGGCTAGAGTGAATAGGCTCTTAATAAACTAGTGCGCTTTACCATCAACGATTGTGTCACTGCTTACCATCAGGCAGGATTGCGGTCAAGCGCTAGTTTATAATATGTAAAAAAAAAAAAATTATAAATGTGAAAGTTTTTGAGGATCATGAATGGATGTTTGTTACTCTTTCACGCAAAAACTACTAAACGGATTTAGATGAAAAAAGCGCACAAAAAGTTTACAACTAGAAATAACACATGGGATATCCGAATAAAAAGTAAAGTATACTATACTTTACTTTTTATCCGGATATCTCCAGGGGAGAAAAACGCGGGTGAAACCACGGGGCGAAGCTAGTTAGAGAGTAGAGTACCTATAAGAAGAAAATCTCGTCGCGATAACAATTCATTTGATGATAGAATTCTAAAAGTCTTACAATATTTTCACTCTTTCGATTTATTAAGGTTTAAAGTTGATGAATGATGGTGATTACACAATTAGTTTTAGCTACACAAGTCTGAACACATTCTCAGAAACTGACGATGATAATAATCACATGGAACACGGCGGCAAAATTACACTTTAGAAAATGTATACGTCACTTGACGACGCTACTCTCTGAGGGGTTGTACAAATCTAAAATAGTTGTAGGATCAATTGCAGCGCTTTCATGAACGGTGGCTGCCTAACAATTAGTTGCTAGCTTTGTTGGAATGAAGGCAGCCGTGTGTACACCGTTGGTTAGTTACAAGTTTCTGGATAATAATCCAGAAATTTCGTGTTAACCTGTTTTGTTTTTTAAAGATGCGCAATGTACTATTTCTATTGCTAGATCTGTCTGAGCAGTTGTGTTGCATTGTGTGCCGGGTACGATGCGCCAAATGTTATTTTCTCGAGAGTCGGGTCTCCAGATCAATCTCCCTCTGACGCAGTATCGTTGGGCGTGTTGTTGGGCTTAACATTGCATCACCTCGCTCGACTGCCGCCTTCTTTCATATTCACTCAGTTTTATTGGGTGACTGGGCCCTTATTAAACTAGCGCGCTTTACCATCAACGATTGCATCACTGCTTATCATCACTAGTTTATAATTATTAAAAAAAAATCATGTAGATCATTTTTTTTTTAATAATTAATAACAAGTGCTTGACTGCAATCACGCCTGATGGTAAGCAGTGATGCATTTGATGGTTTGGCACATCGTACTCGGCACACATCGCAGCACAACTGCTCAGACCCGTCCTCCGTACGGCTTCACCAAACATCATGCCGAACACGACAAATCGCTTGGCGGCAATACCTTGTCTGGTGGGTGGTAACTTCTGCCGGCAGCCGATGTTATGGCCTACCACCGAGAAAAAGACACTAAGAAGTAGTATAGTATTTCTTAAGGTCTTAAAAAGATCAATATTTGATATTGATCTTTAGTATTTAATTCAAAATTAAAGTGAGAATCAGCACAAAGGTCAAAACTACATAAGATATTCCCGTTTATAACGATCACCGTTCATCACTTCCTTGTGATTTTTCTGGGAAAAAGACACAAACACAGACAGTGAGACAACAAAGTAGTAGCACTTTTCCCAGCAGCAGGAAAAAGACTTAAGTCTTCTTCCTTAAGGGGTGCTAAAAACCTACCCGTAAAGGCAGTTACCTACCGCATGTAGGAAACTAAAAAACTCACTGTACCAACTACCTAAAGTAGTTACCATCCTAAAGGAAAACAGAAAACTACTAACTAGTTATTAAAAATAAATCCCAAGGGACAGATAGGCTGTCAGCAACACACACGCAGCTAGATTTACCGCCCGCAAGAAAACAAGAAATAACGTGAAAGCAAAGTTTTATACAAACGACTACCACCGTTTTAAAGTTCCTTTAGCAATCTTCTTTAAAGAAATCTGTTGCAAGAGATTCGGGCGAAAACGGGCGGGGCTGGACGGCGAGTTATATCTGCGGGTGACACTCGTTCAATTGAATTTATTACAGTCTTTTATGCGCCGTTTCGGGGTGTTTCCATGGACACGTCGTAAACGCTTTAGGTAAATCAGGTGAAGCTTTGAAGTGTTTACGAGGAAAAATCTTTGGCGTGGAGTCAAAGGACAGTTCACGTCTCAATACAATAGTCGACCGCAATAGTAAACAATGCCGGCTTTGTCTAGTTTACGACTTACTTTTGTTTCTAGATTCACTTCAAATAAAAACTACCACGTACCCGATAGGATTTCCATCAGCTGAAATGACTTCCATACAAAGTTTTATCCCGTATTCAATGGTCTTAAAAGATGAATGGAACCCATAAGGATAATAAAGGTTAGGTAATCACTCGACCAAATATGATATAAAATTTTACATAATCATCATAGTAACAATACTAATGAATTTTGAAATAATCCTTTATTCCCGGGAATTAATTACAATTTCCCCGAAATTTGGTAATTTTTAAAAAAGTGACAACACCGGTATTATTATAAGCGAACAGCGACGCGACCACGTCACAGGTGCCGCGTGCCCTGCCCCCGCCGCCCGCGGAAGGGGTTGCTTAGAGTACAGGCGTAGAGTAGCCAGCCTTTCGGTGTTCTATAGGATGCATTTCGGGGAGTGTGCGAGGGAATTGCATGATTTAATTCCCCCATCTCCGTTCCACCAGCGGACGACCCGTCGTACGGCTGGTTTCCACCCTTACGTTGTTAACACCACTACGATCCGGACGAAGCGTTTCGCCTCCTCCTTTATACCGTGTACATCGAGGGACTGGAACAATTTGCTAGCGGCGGTGTTTCCGTCGGACTACAATTTGAGTGGCTTCAAGGCTAGAGTGAATAGGCTCTTAATAAACTAGTGCGCTTTACCATCAACGATTGCGTCACTGCTTACCATCAGGCAGGATTGCGGTCAAGCGCTGGTTTATAATATGTAAAAAAAGAAATGTATTAAGTTACCTCTTTTTGCGAAATAATATTTATTTTTTTAGGGGGATTTTTTTTTTTTAAATTAGCCTGGCTTTGTGGGTATTAGTAGAATCAGTTATCGATACCTAACAATACCTTCACGGATCGGACAGGGTTTTCTTTACATATTGTATAAGGTGCTTTGTGCAAAATGATGTTAGCGTTTTAGCTTACGGGTTCGACTTTGTGCTCAAGTGTTTAACTTTGTATAAATAATTTCATCACGACTGTTATGAAAACAGTGTAAACGACGTAGAACACCAGTATGTCTCAGAGTCAACAATTGGAAGACATGTCACATCCACCAACAAGCACTGAACCTGTTTTTAGTGGTAATTAGCAGGTCATTATCTCTCGGAAAGAGGAGGCCTGTTTCCTAAAAGGGCAAACATTTTTGGATTGCTGGCTACAATCAGTATATTTTTAAGTAGAAAAAAAAATACATTCCAGCATAATGTTTTTTACAAACCTATCATACTTCATCATTATCATCAGCATCCTACTCGCCCACTGCTGGACATAGACCTCTTCCATGGCACGCCAACAAGCTCGATCCTGAACAGTTCTCTGCCAGCCACTACTAGCCACCTTTTTGATGTACGACGATGACGACATACTTAGAAGCATTTTAATACTCTTCCCTGATTTCTTACAAAACATATCTTCAGTACTGTCTGGAATGAGAAATCAATTCTCTAATTTACTATACCATTTCATTCACGGCATTTACTCACTATACCTATACATGAAGATAACGCCCTAATGCAGTTAACGTTGCTCATGAACTCTGAAACCAGCAGGAAAATCTAATTGGATCTGCAAACCAGAATATTCGACTAGCGAACGGGGAGTAGCTCTACTAGCGAAGACACAAACATGAATGCACAAACGGTTTAAACGTGTTATAACGTTACCTGCATACAGGTACGTCTTGCTAGAAACCCTAGGCTATTCTACTTAGAGTTTGCAAGCATGTGCCTATTATTAGACTCGTGCATCTGGATGAAAGGAAGGAATACTGCGATTAAAACCAAGTGCTAATGAATGAGTGTCAGCCTCCGTGGCGTAGCGGTAGCGAACGCAGCCGCTGCGCAAGGAGGCGTTGGTTCGATCCCCGCGGAGTGCAAATACTTGTATACATGAATATGAATATTTGCACTGGTCTGGTCGTGCCTCGGAAAGCACGTTAAGCCGTTGGTCCCGGTTGCCATATGAACATCTAATGGCAGTCGTTACGGGTTGTTTGAGCCCTTAAAAGTCCAGCAATTGGTCTAGCTGCAATGCATCGATATCGCCTTCGGGTTTTGGAGGTCAGACGGCAGTCGCTTCACGGAAAATATCGAATATCGGAGTTTAGCCAAAATCAGTAGTTAGACCGGTAAAGCGGACCCCAGACTCCAAATCTGAAACAACTTCGGATGCGACTGGGATTAACGCTGAGATGGTGATGATGATGCTAATGAATGAGTGTAACTATAATATTAATAAAGCTCTTTAGCGCCACATAGAAACTAAGTAGATATTAATTTATACCAGCCTTACTGCGCGTTGCACTGGCGATATGAGAATTATTTGGATTTCTGTGAAGCCTATAACATCTAAGTTGAATATAAGAAATAAAATCTCTTACTTAGCACAAACTAAACACAACACTCTGTACACCAGATATAAGCATCTGATAAAAACAAATAAAAAGTGTTGAGTCCGGTGCAATAAATTAGCAGGTAAGTAAGTATGCCTCAGTACTGCGTCGAAATAAGCCCAGTTCAGCAAAAAACGCCGATTCATAGTTTTCGTTACAAATTGTATATACATATATAGTATATATCAAATATGATGAAGTTGAATTGATAAAAATATATTTATTACTAGCTTTCCGCCCGCGGCTTCGCCCAGAGTTCGGTTATATCACGCTTTTTAGATTTCGAGGGAATATCAATTTTTTCCGGGATAAAAGGTAGCCTATCTTCTTTCATGGTCTAAAGATTGTCCGTGTCAAATTTCATCAAAATCGGTTGAGAGGTTTAAGCGGGAAAGCGTTACAGACAGACGTCTGTCTGTCTGTAACGCGAAAGTAACTCTATCTGTCTAGACAGAGTTACTTTCGCATTTATAATATTAGTATGGATGGATAATGAATTTGTTATTATTCTCAGAATTATATTTGTTATATTTTTCACATAATTATTCGATCAAGCGTTCGCTATTTATTTGCCAAAACTGTAGCCAAATATGAATAAATAAAAATATGAATTAATGGAAAAATAACTTCAAAGTTCAGTTTACGCTTCAATTTCAAATATTTCTATTACTTTTTCAATAGTATTTCGGCACTTTGAAATTAACTTGATAATCGTTGAAATAAAGTTAATATTTATTTAACTTAACTTTAGAAAAACTGGCCAAGTGCGTTTGGGACTCACGCACAAAGGGTTCCGTACCATAAATTTATGAAATTAAAGGATTTAAGTTATTTGTATGAAAGATTATGCGGTAATAACCGGTTTACGATTTACGAGTATTAAAAAAAACTACTAACTAGATCTCGTTCAAAACAATTTTCGTTGGCAGTTTTTATAGTAATGTACTTCATATGTATTTTATTTCATTTTCTTATTTTAGAAGTTAGAGGGGGGGTGGGGGGGGAGACCAACTTTTTTGCATTTTGGAAGCGTCTGTCACGCAAACTGTTCGGCTTAGAAAACAAAGTGTTTTAGAAACCTCGGTATCATTTTTGAAGAAATATCCATAGATACCCCACACATACATGTTAAACACATACGTGATCGATGAAAAAAAAAATTTGAGTTTCAGTTCCAAGTATGGGGAGCCCCCAAAATTTATTTTTGCATCAAAATCTTAATGCGATTCACAGAATACCTCTACCTACCAAGTTTCAATAGTATAGCTCTTATAGTTTCGGAAAAAAAATGGCTGTGACATACGAACGGACAGAGAGACATGACGAATCTATAAGGGTTCCGTTTTTTGCCATTCGGCAAGGGAACCCTAAAAAGTACAGCTAAACAAAGCAATGGTCCATTTCATTTCATAACTGTGTTCTAATGCACCTTGCACTAGATCACAGTTATGGACCATTGTTTATTTATATATATATATACATATTAAATTATATAATCATATACATATTAAAATAGGACAATATAATGCCCTCTCATTTAGTTTTTTTTTAAGCTGGTAACATAAGTTATATAATTAGTCTTCCAATATTGTTGTGACGTGAAAAACGCTCTTCTTTTGTCAATAAAATAAATCCAGATTTTCGCTGATATAATATACTAAATTCTTATTTTATTACATCATTATTAAGATAATATTTGTAACAAGAATTAGTTAACTAACTCTGTATGTGTGCGTAAGGACAGTATGTTATCCTTACACAGACCAACACAGTGTTCATAAAACTAATAATATCCATTCACAAAACATAATCCCTCTATTAATTTATATTCAGGCCCCTTTTGTATCTTATCAGCACTACACACTGGAAGCTCTTTCGAACAAAAACAAACTTAAGCGATAATTGTTTTATATATCATCAATGTCACAAAGGGGGAACCGAAAATTTGCAATTCGTTGGTTATTCAAACCATGTGGATTCAGACAATAGTTGAACGAATAACGCCCGTCATTGTGTGTCGTCCAGTAATGCACAATTCGCCGACGAACAATTTACACTGAATTATTGCATATAGCCGTCCCAGTGGTGCGTTCCTTGTGGGACTATTTGTTTTGGAAAAGTTTGAAAGATATAAATGGATGGCTTCATTCCGAATTTCACCAGTTGGCTTGCAGTATTGAATATTGGTTTTGTTTTGCCCTTTCTGTTAGTTGAAACAGTGTATTTGTTCTAGAAAATGTTGCACTAATCAGTCGATCACTAGGTATAATGTCGGACTGCTGAACAGTACCTATATATTTTTTTATTATGCTTATTTTTAATTATACTTTTCACCTTTTATTTTTGTGTAAGTAAAAAAGGTTTGTAAGTTATGAGCATCGAAACTCCAATTTTTTTCGCAATATTGTTATTTCAGCGAAAAAAAATAGTACTGGAACATGAAAATGGAAAAATTGTTACTATAAAGGGTTAGATAAATGTATTAACAAATAAAATACATTTTACTTTTGAATAAAAACATCCAGTAGTTTTTTCACAATATCTGTAAGTTTGTTTATGGAGTTCTACGCTCTATTATGTATCTATACTAATATTATAAATGACAAAGTAACTCTGTCTGTCCGTCTGTCTGTCTGTTACGCTTTCTCGCTTAAACCTCTCAACCAATTTTGATGAAATTTGGCACAGACAATCTTTAGACCCTGAGAAAGGACATAGGCTACCTTTTGTTGAAAAATTTGATATTCCCGTGGTAAATCTAAACAGCGCGATATAACCGAATTCCACGCTGGCGAAGCCGCGGGCGGAAAGCGAGTATTTTATAAATCATCTCCTATATCAACAAATTAAAAATAAGTAAAGTAATGGCATTCTTAATAGCCAAGCCCACGAAAGAGTTAGCGCGGTCGCCTAATGGAACCTTAAATACTTACTAAATAAAATTGTTTACACACGCTAATGTTTTTCATATACATAAATAAACCCATACAAAAACACAAACATACAAAAATAGGCCATACGAATAATTGTCCATTTCAGTAATTCTTCTCACGAATCACTAACCAACTCAATAAGTAAATTCCTTCAGAGATTCAAGTATCATAATTAAGTTATGCTTAGATCCCTTCAGAAAACAAAGTTGGTCTAGTTCAAGTCTTACTTAGGAGAAGCAAATAAATACCTCCCGAAGTGGTTTTCCAATTTCCATGGCATTAATTCTTGTTAGAGCATTTAATGGATTATTTTAATAGGAAACGGCTTGTAAATGAGAAACCGAGCACAGACTAAAAGACCCACAACACTCCGGATACATACATCAAATGGCAACAAAATAAAAAACAAATAGAAAGTGTATACACTCAAACTCTCTCTCTCTCTCACACACACACACACACACCTTCTAACAATTCTAGCCAACCATTCCGTTCATTCATTCAGCCAAGTGTTCTTCACACCCCCATTTCAATATTTATACATAAAATCTGATATAAAAAAATACGTAATAAAATATGGATGGATCCAAGAGAAACACACCTGCTGAAACCGATACATATAACAAGTAATGTCTGCAATGATTCACGGTGATCCTTGATAATATAAATAATGAATATTTTTGGTCAGTTATTTGACAATGCTCTTGTGTCTAATGGCTTTATCTACTGATGGTTTTGTGGCATAGTTTTTCTCTAAGAATGTTAAGCATTTTGACATAACGAAAACTTAAATTTGTCAAATCAAATCAAAATTGTTTATTTCAAATTAACCATCACTTGGTACTTTTGAATAGTCAATGTCGGTCAGTCCAAGAAAGGTGAAGCTAAATTGCACGTTCTAAAGCGTAGATCTCTATGGAGAAGAACGTGCAAGAAACTCCATGGACACTCTTTTAAAATCATAGTATGGGTTACATTTCTTCGTTACATATTGTTTTTGCTCCTATCATGTGAGCGCAATTTTGTATTGTAAAATAACTTCTAATTCATTCATTTATTTTGTTTTTAACAAACTCTATTTGTTATCGAAGCAGCAACTTAACAAAACTTTAGAAAGATAAGCAAACCAGCAGGACGTAACTGAACTACCTGTTTAAAATTTAAAATGGCCAACGATGCTGAATAATAAATCACTTTTAGTTCGCTATCTCAATGATGGATTATCGTACAGAGTATAGTGCACAATCATGAATTTAAAATCGATTGACAATTTTCGTTCATTTCGTTGTTTATTTAAACTGGACCCAGTCCTACTAATACTGATATACCTACTACTATACTAACATACTTACTATACTAATATTACTAACTTTACTAGTTACTACCTACTTTAATATTATATATGCGAAAGTTTATGGGGATGTAGATCGTGGTTGCCTAATGGTTAAAACACCAGCCTCTTAAGTATGGGTGTGCGTGCGTGCGTATGGGTGTGTATTACTTATAAATCACGGGCGATACCTCTAGGCCACTGCTGAGTTCACCGCTGTACCTCCCTGTCGCATCACAAACATGCTTGGTTACTTACCTCCGATCTTCCACTCCAGCCGGACCCAAATAAAGTCCAGGTTTCAAACCCAATAAACGAACTGTTAGCTGACGAATGGACTAAGATTTTATTAGCATGTCGAAAGTTAGTGTATACCTATTGTAGATATTTTTTTATGTTTATTAACCTCAATTTAATGATATTTTTTTGGTTATAGATGTAGATAAAAACCAATTACAATAACTAAAGACACATACAATGTATCTATAGTTATTGTTAATGGTTCTTAACTGTCTTATTTAAAGTATCTAAGTAAATAAATATGCAAATTGAAATGAATTCACGCAACTTCCTTTAATTCTTAAAAAAAAATCCTACAAAGTCTGCCATAAACCACATTCAAAGAATAGAAAAGAATAGTTCGAAGTGGCCTAGGAGCACTTGGCAATAGGCACCCATATTTAATGTATAGCTCACAATTGCCTTACTTAAGGAATAAATGGAGCTCTAAATGGTACCAATGCGACGCGAATTGCTTTGGCTCGATGCCATATTATTGCTTTAATAATATCTATGACTAATACCAATACATACCTGTATCCCTGAATATTTGAGCAAATGTTTACTTTGAAATGGTCTAGGATCTGTCTTATTGCTGGAGAGTCGATTGGTCGGTAACCATTTAAAAATCATTTATACTTTATTTAATACAGCCTTGAGAATACAAATACAATTTATGTATATTTAAAATATACAAAGAATCAATTTGACTTGTACATTTACCGGCTACTACTGCTGAGATCCGCAGAAGGACGAGAGTAACCGACATAGCCCGAAGAATTGCCCGTAAGACCGATGCCCGATGGGGCCAACGGGTTCTCGAGTGGCGACTACGCACTAGAAAACGCAGCATGGGTAGGCCCCCGACAAGGTGGACCAACGACCTGGTGAAGGTCGCGGGAAATCGCTGGATGCGGGAGGCGTAGGACCGGTCGTCGCGAAGATCCTTCAGGGAGGCCTATATCCAGCAGTGGACGTCTTTCAGCTGAAATGATGATGATGATGGCTGCCGATAGAATCTGTAACAATATGACTGTGAAAAGTTAAGTGAACTTAGAATGATCTGTGAATAACATCAGTTGAAATGACATCTAACTCCATTTTTTTTTTATATATAAATTATGTACTAGCGCTTGACCGCAACCCCGCCTGATGGTAAGCAGTGACGCAATCGTTGATGGTAAAGCGCACTAGTTTATTAAGAGCCTATTCACTCTAGCCTTGAAGACACTCAAATGGTAGTCCTTGTAGTTAAAGTGTTTTTTCTTACTGAATCTCACAGCTGTGGTAAGAAATGATGATTCATTAAAAATATTGGATAAGAAGATGATGAGTGTCAAACATGATTTGAGACGTGTCTAACACCGTTGACGACGACGTTTTCTGTTATGATGACGTGACTACGTGACTTGTGATATAAGCCAAGTTATTACGTTTTAATAAAAAAAAGTTAAATCAGTTCTCAAGAACTCATTTTATCATCATTATTTCAGCCGAGAGACGTCCACTGCTGGACAAATGCTTTTCCCAATCATCAACCGGATCTGTGCGTCTAGCATCCAGCGAATGCCACGACCATCATAAGATCCTCCTTGTGTTAGGCCTTTCAACGCTACAGAACCGTAAAAGATACCTACAATAGAGTAAATTGTATATTTAAGAGCTGAAATGTAATTCATCATTCTCCTGCCCTTATCCCAATTTATTTGGGGTCGGCGCAACATGTCTTTTTCTTCCATGCATCCCTATCAGAAACCATCTCGGCAGTCACCCCCTTCTTAGCCATATCATCCTTTCACACATTCCATCCATCGTTTCTTTGGTCTTCCCCTACTCTTATAGCCATCAACATTCATAATTAAGACTCTCCTCACGACATTCTCCTCAGTTCTCCGTAACACATGCCCGTACCATGACAACCGATTTCCACACAACTTTTCAGCTACCGGTGCCACTTTCAGACTTCCTCTTATGTACTCATTTCTTATTCTATCCATTCGTGCAACACCACACATCCCTCTTAGCATTCTCATCTCGGCTGCATGCAATTGCCTTTCATTCATCCCTTTCGTAGCCCAACATTCTGATCCATACAAGACAGCAGGTCGGATCATGGTTTTATATATTTTCCCCTTAAGTTTAAGGGGAATGCGGGAGTCGCAAATTGTTCCCGTGACCTGCCGCCATTTCATCCACCCAGTGTTAATTCTGTGCTTAACCGTCCGATCTATTTCGCCATCACTTTGCACGAGTGAACCGAGATACCGAAAGTCGGAGCAGATTGGTAGGAGTGCGCCATCAAGGGCTATGGCTCCAGAAGTGGAGAGACCGCCGAAATCGCAGAACATATATTCGGTTTTGGTTCTGCTGATTTTCAAGCCAACATTCTCCAGCTTCTGTTGCCATTTCTCCAATCTGCTCTGGATCTCAGGTCCATCTTCACCGACGAAAACAATGTCATCGGCGAACAGCATGCACCAGGGTGCCTCCTCCTGGATGTCCGACGTAAGAGCGTCCATAATCAACAGGAAGAGGTACGGACTTAAAGCCGATCCCTGATGCAAGCCTACCCCCACACTGAACTCGTCGGTATTGCCAGCAGCCGACCGGACGTAGGTACGAGATCGACTGTACATAGCACGAATTAACTCTACATACTTCCCAGGCAAACCTTTCTCTTTCAGGGCCCACCACAGCACATCACGAGGTACCCTATCATACGCTTTCTCTAGATCAATGAACACCATGTGCAAGTTCTTGTGTGCACGTCTGTACTTCTCGCACACTTGGCGAAGTGCAAAAGTGGCGTCCATTGTTCCTCGACCTGGCATAAACCCAAACTGGTTTGGGGTAATCTCACTCTCCTCTCGCAATCTTTTCTCAATCACTTTCTCCCATACCTTCATACTATGTGACATGAGCTTTATCCCTCGATAGTTGTTACAGTCCTGTACATCACCTTTATTCTTAAAGATGGGCAGTTGGGCACTAGTGAACTATTGCACCATTCTTGTGGGATCCCTCCTTCATGCAACAACTTATTGAAGAATAAAGTCAGCCACATACATCCATCTCCTTTTAAACACTTCCATACTTCTACTCAGCTGAAATGTAATTGAAAGTAAGAATATTGTAATACAATATACAGAATAATTGCAAATAAGAAAAAAAAAAAAAAGTTAAATAAAGTCTCTGACTGCCACATAAGGGGAAAAGTAACAAAAAAGAACGTTACAGAACCGATTTTATTTCTTCTCTTCTTCTACTACCTATAGAGGTCCACTGCTGGACCAAGGCCTCCCCCAAGCCTGTAATTGCTTTCAAGGGGTTTGCCATAATCGCCACGCTTGGAAGGCGGGTTGGCGATCGCAGTAATTTGATGTTCCACAGGAGAAGGGCTGCTGCCCGCTTCTCTGGTGAGAATTCCCTTAGTCACCTCTTACGACACCCACGGGAAGATATGGGTTGGTGCTATTCTAAGACCGGTACCACACGGATTAGACCGGATTTTTTTTTGCCAGGTACATAGATCAATTTTCGAAAATTGAATGATAAGGTTTTAAGATACAAAGGCAATAAAAAATTAAGCTCCCTTAAGACTTCATCAAAAATTTTCTTTACACAGCACCTGTTTTATCCTCGACACTACCATAAAACACACAAGGATATAAGTATTAAGTTTTAAAGTGTAAAACTAATAGTGTGCAAAACTGTCTAGGCTCCCTCGCCGTGTAAAGTTAAGGAGCTCAAGCGGCGAAGTTAGCCGGAGTGAGATTTTTAAACTTTACTCATAAAAGATTTCGTTACGCTTTATGAATATGAAAATGTTATCCGTTGAATTTATTGAGATAAGTGTTTCGGTGTTCTGAGTATGATAAAAGCGGTTTAAAGTGGTTGAAGACTGCTCAGATTGTGGGACGGTTATAGATGGAAAAAGATATTTTTGATGTGCAACTCGTCATGATTTTGCGTGTCCTTGCGCAGAGGACATGCTTATCTTCTTTTGTGTTGTAAGTTTTGTGAAAGAAATACATTTTTACTGACGGTTATTTTGGATTTCGATTTAATCATAGCTTCAGCCGTGGTGACGTGACCACACTACGCAGTTAATCACGAACTAAAACAATGTTTATAAGAATAAAAACCTATTCAGTTACCTACTTTAGTATAATGTATTCTAAATTGTGTTAATTTCCCAATGAATGGTGTAACAAAAAGGTTATAACTTTTGATTGCAATAGAAATTGAACTTTTTATATAGGTACATATGTTATTCCGTTTGTTGCTAACTTGAAAATTATCTGAAATTCTAGTATGCAGGGAAATTATTTATAACTGAACAGCAAAAACATTTTCGCATATACATAATCATAAATTTTTGCTTGACCGCAATCCCGCCTGATGGTAAACAGTGATACAGTCGATAATGGTAAAGCGCGCTTGTTCACTAAGATCATATTCACTCAAAAAACTGAGTGAATAGGAAGGAAGACAGGAGGTGAGTGAAGTGATACAAAATTAAATAAAAAAAAACTAAAAAAGATGTATCTAATGATCTTGAATTTTTTAATTTAGTTTAGTTTATGGACAGGGGATCGGGACCGTTGGTGGCGTTTTAATTTCTAACAATCTAAAAGCTCCCAGTTTTCTATTGTACCATATTTAAACAGCATTATGGTGAGCAGGCACCAAAATCAAAATCAAAATTGTTTATTTCAATTTAACCTTCTGTTTTTTTTTTATTAGTTATAAACTAGTGCTTGACTGCAATCCCGCCTGATGGTAAGCAGTGATGCAATCGTTGACGGTAAATCGCACTAGCTTATTAAGCCTATTCACTCAAAAAAACAAAGGAAGGAAGACGGCAGTTGAGCGAGGTGATGCAATGTTTAACCCAACAACACGACCAACGATGCTGCGCAAGAGGATGATCTGGAGACCCTCCACGACCAAATTCCCGACACAACAACATTAGGCACATCGTACCCGGCACACATCGCAACACAACTGCTCAGACCCGTCTACCGTACGGCTTCACCAGACATCATGCCGGAACACGACGAATCGCTTGGCGGCAAGACTTTGTCTGGTGGGTGGTAACTTATGCCGGCGGCTGATGTGCTAACCATCTGTTGGCGCTTTTGAATAGTCAATGACAGTCAGTCCAAGAAAAGTGAAGCTAAATTGCACATTCCAAAGCGTAGATCTCTATGGAGAAGAACGTGCAAGAAACTCCATGGGCACTCTTTTAAAATCATAGTATAGGTTACATTTCTTCGTTACATATTTCTGTTGCTTCTAACATGTGAGCACAATGTATAAATATAAAAATTAATGAAAAGATAGAAAATGAATTAAGCCCACTGGCAGCTAAGAGATGACCAGTATCCACTGACGGCCCCGTTCACGAGCATGACGCGCGCATCAGCCCCACTTAGCTCAACCATCGCAGCAGTACCAGTATAATACTGTTTAAAGTGTAATATATTGTACTGTTATTGTTATTTAGTACTGCTATATATGGATAGCCTTAAAAGGATTCAACTACTCAATAAGGTTTTATTAGCTTTATAGATGATATAAAAAGATGTTGCATCCACGGCTACGAAAGATACAATCTCCTATTTTGCTAAATACCCATTACAAAAATGAAATTTTAAGAAAACCATAAATTCCAAATCAAACATATTCAAGTGTAAATTTTCTCAAGATGTTTACCTATCCTTAAAGGAGAATGCCCGTTTTGTTAGGAGATTTGGGCCCCCAGAAAAAATTTGCGTGCCATGGTGGTTTTAACTTTATTTTGAAGAACTACAATTACCTTTTCAGATCCTGAAAACAATTTATAACTTTTCACCCTAGTTTCCGAGAATTATTGATTTTTTTTCTGATGAAGAAATTGAGGTTATTAAACAATATTTTTTCAAAAACAGTTTACATTAAACAATAAAATATCTTTAGTATTAATATTGATTCCCAAATGAAATAAAAACATTAGATATCATCTTTTCTTGCTAAATAATATATTAAACTGTTTACCTTGCAGTCAGCGGAAGTAGGTTTTGCTGGCTCCAGTAGAAATAAATATACTTAGGGCTAAATTGGTTGGAGGAGCATGTGGCTACGTTACAACAGCCACAAGGAGATATCTTAAGTTAAGCTACTTGTTCAGATTGCACATGGGTGACCATCCATTACAAACTTCACCTGGATGGCTGCTAGTACATTTAAACTGTTGATACTGGGTGCATTATTTATACTTGTTACGAGTAGCTAGAATCCCGCAAGTGTGACAACCTCTTACCAGGAGGTAACATGTTATAACCCAGTGTATCAGGTGTGGAGGTCAGATGGGCAGTCACTCTTTGAGCAATACTCTATTCAGCTGCATCGGTTAGACTAAAAGCCGACCCCAAGATAGTTGGCAAAATGCTAGGTACCTAGTATACATATACGTGTATGTATGCCATATAGGACAGCATCTCCTGCAAGCGACAAAGTAAAATCACTGCCCTGCTACTTAGTAAGATTGCTGTGCCATCCATGATTAGCTGTAGTTTATTTAGAAAGGGCTTAATTATAAAGGAGTTTAAAATATAGTAAATGCTATACAGTAGTTTAATAAGAAAAAAAACAACCAATTAAAATAATAGACATTTATTCTTCAAGGAATATATTGTCTATAAATTGTGCTGGAGCGCTTATATCATTAAAACGACTTATTCCTAACGATTTAACGATTTATTCCTAAATATCGAGGAACAAACTGTTCATTTAAACAATTTCTCACAATGTTAATTTTTTTTTTCCAATGTGGATCTTGGCATTTTAAAAAGAGTTGATAGTCTTTGATTACTGTCACCTGTTCTGAGTTTTACTAAAAATATACTGAGAGCAACAGAAGGATTAGGAAAGGAAGAACTGCTCTGCAGTAAGTCCTTACCAATAATGGCATAAATGAGAATCCATTGAGTTTATGTCATTAAAGTCTAACTGTCTCTCAGTAGCTTTTTCAAGTTTACTGAAAATATCATCTACTTGAAATCCAGTAAAATCGGAATATGGTGCTTCTAGTTCATCCCAACGATTGCTATTTAAATGATATCGGCAAATTCTTGCAGACAAGGGAATATACACTTTATAATTTAATAAAAGAATTTCCTTTAAAGTACCTGGTACCAATAGACGTTCAATATTCGCACAACCAGGAAATAGGCAATGACGTGAACTTGCCGATACCCATTTATACTTTTGTGAGTTAATCTTTGAAAATGATTGACTTAATTGTTGTTTCTGAGGTGATGTTGGTTGTGGAACCAGCGGTGGCAGTGGTGGTGGTACAGGAATCATCGTATCTGTAATTATGTTTCCATCCATGATACCAGTCTCCGGTGCAGACTCCACAGTGTGTTGGCTACTGCCAGCAACGGGTTGCCTCTGGACTTGTCTTGATGCAGCCGCCCAACAAGGAAGACAAACTTGTTCCAAATGCAACACCTAAAAACAAAAATATTATATTTAGATACTTGATATTCATTAATATTTCATTAGTTCAACACACATACATACGCATTCATACATTAAGTTTAAATAAATAAATAAGAATAAACACTTACGTGATGTGCTGGTGTCCATCTTAGTATAACATTCCTTTGAGGACAATCTTGACTGACTCTGTGAGTTCTACGACTTGCTATTGACAAGCCACATGCATAGCATATGTTTAGGTGTCCAAGAGCAGGGGATACAAGTGACAGATTTGTGTTAGATGCTGTCTGGTTTTGTAATAATACAAAACATTCCACTCCACACACAGGATGTCATCAGACGATATCTGTAAAAAATGACAAAATAAAATGTAAGTTAGTTTAGATAGTTAACTAATGAAGTCATATAAAATACATACAAAGATTATTTAAATTCAATTTATTACCTCACATCGATTTTGGTAAATATCTAATTGTAAAGATTTGAAAACAATTTGAATGACGTATTGATTTGACAGATAAATCATAGCCTCGCGTTCCGAGTAGATGTTACCAGGTTAAATATTTTGTTAATCGATTTCCTAAATCGATTTTTTATAAATAATATCATTTACTAATTGTTGTGTTCCATGTATGGCGTAACCGTTTTATAGATATAGTTTAGTGGTGACTTTTATTAGTGTTGATATTTGATTGTTTATGCAACAGTTGTAAACAGTTTTTCTTTCTTCTTTTCTTGTTTACTATTTACGAGTGCATACTTAAGATATACTTGTGCATTATGATATAAGAGAAAAATGTTATTTTGTAACCTAATTCTTCGCTACAAGACAGAGACCACCCACATTTTTTTAAGTGAAAAGTCTTGGTTTGACCATCAAGGGCGGATCCAGCTCCGACGCCAAGGGTTGGGGCAAAACATAACATAATTGTTTTTCGGTGAGCTAAAATCATCTAAGTGACAACCCCTGCCTTTGGGTGTATTGGAAAATAATGTCAGACTTTTACTGACTATTGTAACTTCATCTTGGCACTTTTAGTGACCTGAATAGAAATATATTTTATCGATATTTTCAATCGATCACCTCGTTCATTTAAATAAGATAGTCTGTCGTCTACCTGGCAACATTCAGGTTAAGTTATAATGGCGGAACTAGCTTAGATTCAATAAAATAAATATTAATTTTGTTTTTCAATGCTATGGTACAAGAAATTCTGAAAAAAAAATAGTTAGTTTTATAAAATTACGACTTGATTTTTAATAAGAAAATATTCTTGACACTCTATCACAAATTAGGGGCCCATCGGGTGGCATTCTCCTTTACAGACAGCTGACAGGGTGACCGCAACTTAATCCTAATTCCGAATACAATCCAAAGGTTCGTTCTGCCGACCCCACTGATCTATTTATAGGCATTCTTAGCTTATATAGTAGATATGTTTATATAGTAGCGTCTCTTTGTTAGTAACAGCCTGACTTACAATACAGCCGGGACATTCCTTTCAACGTTAATACAAAGATTAGGCTTATAGTGTCTGTGCAAAAATATGTCAAGGGCAATGGGACAGACGTGGATACTTATTTGTGCCTAATATTATTTTATATGTAATCTTCTTTAAGTTAGCTTTTTTTTTTTTTGTTGGAATGGGAAATCATCAAATGACTTCTCCCGCTCTGGGCGGAGCGGAAGGGCGTGTCAGACTTTTACTGACTAAAACCCATCCGTGTTTCTTCACCTGCCTGTGGGACGGCCAGGGCCACGGTTACTTGTTTAAACAACCCGCAACCCTGACCCAGGAGGCATCGGTCTTCGTGGACCCCGTCACGATGTTGCTGACATCTCTTTGAGGCGCGCGTGAAACACGACGCGTCGTCGACTCGGGCCTGGTCCTTACCGGGCGGCGAGCTGCCCACTAATCGCCGGTCTATAATTAACCTTCACTTCATATTTTTAAATTAATACCATGATATTTTATAAAAAGTACCTTTCAATACATAATTACAGTCAAATACACATACACACCAGCATACATATGTGTTACATATCCTCCCTTGCGCCAAACTCCTGGGCCGTTTTTATACATACATGACTAGCCGTCTTCTATGGCCCAACATTGTCCCCGAAGAAAAAAAAACAAAAGTCATTTATTCAAATTAGGCTGAGAATCAGCACCTTTTGAACGTCAATATTACATAAGACAGTCCCCCAAAACGCCTCGGGCCTGGTCCTTACCGGGCGGCGAGCTGCCCACTGCTTACCGCCCGCAGGCCCACGCCTACGGTGGCTGGGAGTTTGGTGTCATCTCCCGACCAGGGCGTCTCCTGCGGCGGCTAATGGCGTGAGGGCGCTGGTATTCCCGTTGCCTCACGCGCTCCGCCTCATCCTTTGCCAGCATTACTCCTTCACAGAAGGAGGTGACGGCCTGCCAAGCCGGGCAGACCTCTACCGTATGCTCCACCGTGTCCTCAGTGCGATCCACACAATGGTGACACTCTGGCGTTTCCTCCCGCCTTATACGGAACAGGAACCTCCCGAAACAACCGTGTCCGGTGAGGACCTGCGTCAGGCGGAAGATGAGGGCGCCGTGGCGCCTCTCCAGCCACTCCTCAAAGAGGGGACTTACCGCCGCTATTGTGGCGTGCCCAGAACTGGGTTGCGACAATCGCACTTCATGTTACCATGAGATCTCGCCGGAGCTCAGTCCGCCGTACCGCGATTTCTCGCGGCAGCGGAGTTATGCCTCGGCGTTTTGCCTCCTCTCGGGGCCCCGTAAAGGGCCATGGACCGCACGGCCCCCGCATAGAGTCTCCGGCAGGAGGCGTTTGGTCCCCCTAGATTGGGGAGGAGCCGCTTCAGGGTAGCCCCGGCCCGTTCCAGTCTGGGTGCCAAACGTCGGAAGTGCTCCTCGAAGTTCCAGATGGTAACGGTATTTTTTATTTATAACTAGCTTTCCGCCCGCGATTTCGCCCGCGTGGACTTCGTTTATATCAAGTTTTTAGATTTCCTTCGGGAATATCAATCCGGGATAAAAAACGCCTATCATTTAATCCGGTCTTCTAACTTTACGTCTACAAAATTTCAAAGCATTTGGTTCAGTAGTTACAGCGTGAAAGCAGAACAAACAAACAAACTCACTTTCGCATTTATAATATTAACCACATTTGGGCTGGTGCTGCAAAATGTCACCTGGCTACTTTGGATTCAGTGGAGTGGCGTGCGAAGAGGCTGATTGGCGACCCAAATTTAACTCGAAACGGTCTCCAAAGCGTGGAGCACAGGCGTAGAGTAGCCAGCCTGTCGGTCTTCTATAGGATGCATTCTGGTGAGTGTGCAAGGGAATTGTATCATTTAATTCCCCCATCTCCGTTTCACCATCGGACGACCCGTCGTACGGCGAGTTTCCACCCTTACGTTGTTAACACTACTACGATCCGGACGAAGCGTTTTGCTTCCTCTTTTATCCCGCGTACATCAAGTAAATAAAATAAATATATACGGTCAAATCACTCAGATTGAGCTAGCCCCAAAGTAAGTTCGAGACTTGTGTTATGGGATACTAACTCAACGATACTATATTTTATAATAGATACATTCGTTTTCCATCATGACCTGGCTGGGGATCGAACCCGGGGCCTCCACGTCGCAGGCAGGCGTGTTGACCGCTGCGCCACGGAGGACGACAAAAGGACAAGGGACTGAAACAATTTGCCAGCGGCGGTGTTTCCGTGACACTACAATTTGAGTGTCTTCAAGGCTAGAGTGAATAGGCACTTAATAAACTAGCGCGCCTTACCATCAACGATCGCATCACTGCTTGCCATCAGGCGGGATTGCGGTAAAGGGCTAGTTTATAACTTAATTTGTTTTAGCTACATGAAATTATGCTTAGAATAAATTAATAACAATAATTGTGTCCAATTAGCATCTGCTGCCGAACTAGGTTTAAAGCCTGTGTTTCAGCACGCAGCGCCTCAGGCCCTCAGACTGGGTATGCAAGTATGAGCTTAAAAACAAAAGGAAACAGTTATAAACTATGAACATATTTATAACACAGAAAAGAACGACTGAAATTTTGATGTCCTCTAGGTGTGTAATGTGAATGGTGAGTGTATGTGTGTTAGAGGGTGTGTAAAGAATAAAGTCATTTTAGCTAGTAGATTCTTCAGGTGAAATTTACAAACTGTTTCGGCACTATTTTAGGATAGTCAGTATATCCTCAGTTTGGCCGTACGTCAACTTACCGTCTTTTTCATCGACCTTTTATTCATCAAGTATATTTCCAGAACTTTATTACTTTTTTCATATAAATAAGGGTCCAAAAATGGCTAAAACCTACGAATAAAAGCCGTTTTTAGGTGAGATAACCTCTTGCATACAGGTAGGCCACTCCGTCGATACTCAAGATAAACAATTGTCGTACAGTCAGCACCTCACAATATTCATACAGAAGCGTGGTAGAAAAGGAAAAGCAAAGGAAGGAGCATTCGGAAAGGCTTAAAAGTACAGAGTTTCAGTATGGTTCTCTGTGAAACCTCAAGTTGCTTTAAAGTAGTTTTCGGTGCACCGCCCCACGATGAAATGCAGTATGTAATCAGCGACTGACAAAGCGCAAAATAAATTTGTTTTAGGAATAACGGGGTCACTACATGTCTCAATGTTTTAAAAATATAGGTAAGTTTTAGAATCCTTTTACTCATCAATTGAATGTGTGCTTTGAAGCTAAAATTGTCTCTAAAGGACTGCACTCTAAAGGCGCGCATGAACATGTAGCATGCCTCAAAGCCTCCGGAGGACAGTTACGTGCGATTATATTTTGACTCGAATGTGATGACGTACGGATTGAAAAGGTCAAGTATTTTGTTTTCTCAATGTTCAAGGTAAGAACATTATCTTGAAGCCACCTCTTTGCCAAATCAAAACCTTTCTGGGCTAGCTCGTATGTCTCATTCCATGTATTAGCAGCGAAAATGAGGGCAGTGTCATCTGTATATGAGATAATTTTTCCATGAAAAGAGTTCAGACAAAGGAGATCGTTTAAATAAACGAGAAAAAGTGTGGGACCAAGAATGCTACCTTGCGGTACGCCATAAGTAACTGGAAGATCAGAACTAGTATAGGGACCCACCTTAACACACTGAGTCCTTTCAGTAAGATAATCGGTGAAAAGGTTGTGTTGCTTCCCTCTAACGCCAACTCTTTCTAATTTGCGTACAAGGGCTGGAACTGATGGGCATGCAACAATAGCGGCGGTAAGTCCCCTCTTTGAGGAGTGGTTAGAGAGGCGCCACGGCGCCCTCACCTTCCGCCTGGCGCAGGTCCTCACCGGACACGGTTGTTTTGGGAGGTTCCTGTTCTGTATAAGGCGGGAGGAAACGCCAGGGTGTCACCATTGTGTGGATCGCCCTGAGGACACGGTGGAGTGTAGGTCTGCCCGGCTTGGGTAGAGCACTGCCGTGTCCTCGTAGCAGCGATCGGCGGCGATCTCTCGCGTCCGACCCTGGTCCAGGCCATGGTCCGGAGCGAGAGTGCATGGCAGGCCGTCGCCTCCTTCTGCGAAGCAGCGGAGCGTGTGTGGCAACGGAAATCCCAGCGACCTCACGCCACTAGCCGCCGCAGGAGACGCCCTGGTCGGGAGATGACACTAAACTCCCAGCCACCGTAGGCGCGGGCCTGCGGGCGGTGAGCAGTGGGCAGCTCACCGCACGGTAAGGACCAGGCCCGGGTCGACGGCGCGTCGTGTTTCACGCGCGCCTCAAAGAGATGTCAGCACGTCGTGACGGGGTCCACGAAGACCGATGCCTCCTGGGTCAGGCTGGCGGGTTGATTAAACAAGAAACCGTGGCCCTGGCCGTCGCACAGGCAAGTGAAGAAACACGGGTGAGTTTTAGTCAGTAAAAGTCTGACACGCCCTTCCGCTCTGCCCAGAGCGGGAGAAGTCATTTAATGATTTCCCATCCTAACAAAAAAAAAAGAAAGCTTTTGCCAAATCAAGAAATATTGCTATACATTTATTACCTTTATCTAAATTAGTGGTTATAAAATTTGTTAAATTGGAAACTGCCTGGTCAGTAGATTTTCCACGTCGAAAACCATACTGATTTTCAGATAAAATGTGTTTATTTTCGAGATAGTTTACTAAAAGTTTATTAATTATTTTTTCTAAAAATGTTGACTGTGAAGGTAATATTGAAATAGGCCTATAGTTCTCGATACGGTCCCTGTCCCCACCCTTGTGAATTGGTCGAATCTGAGATTTTTTAAGGACTTTAGGAAAGCTACCACTGTTAAGGCACGTATTAAAGATGTATGAAGTGTGGCACAAGAATTTCCTTATGATCTTTCAGTAGCTGATTCGACAAATTATCCCAACCTACGGTACACTCATTCTTCAGTGCAGCTATTAGGCCCATAACTTCCCCTTCATCCGTGTCATAGAGCACAAAAGAACTAAGATTTTGCTCACAGGCATCTTCACTTTTTTGGGGGGGAGTAGCCTGCACTCGCGCAATTTGTTCAGCTAATGATTTGCCCACGTTGGAAAAATATAAATTTATTTCATTCACAGAGTGCTGGAGAGAGTCACTTAATAAAAGTAGTTCCTTTGGATAGTTCACATTTTTTGCTGAATTAGTTATATTTTTTATTGTGGCCCACAATTTTTTGCTATCTTTACCAGCTTTCCGAATGTATGTAGTATGATTCGGTTATATCGCGATTTATAGATTTCCTTCGGGAATATCAAATTTTTCTGGGATAAAAAGTACCCTATCATTTAATCCGGACTTCTAACTTTACGTCTACAAAATTTCAAAGCACTCACTTTCCCATTGTGGTTCCCATGGTGAAGCACGCTACTTTATTAAGAGCCTATTCCCTCTAGCCTTGAGGATACTTAAATATGTAGTCCGACGGAAACACCGCCGCTGGCAAATTGTTCCAGTCTCTCGATGTACACGGTATAAAAAACGTGGCGAAACGCTTCATCCGGATCGTAGTGGTGTCTACAACATAACGGTGGATACTCGCCGTACGACGGCTCGTCTGATGATGGAACGGAGATGGGGGAATTAAGTCATGCAATTCCCTCGCACACTCTCCAAAATGCACCCTAAAGAACACCAACAGGCCGTCTACTCTTCGCCTGTGCTCCAGGCTTCGGAGAACGTTTTGAAAATCGCAACCAATTTGATGATTTCCTAAACAAAAAAAGCCTGGCCTATGCACGAAGAATAAACCGTTGTTTTAAACGGTAAGAAAAACATGTATGTTTGCGCATAAATATTTTGAAAGCCGTAATATAATTATATTAGAGGGCGGACTACAATGCCCTTCTTTGGAACAACTTTCTCATTTTAACACGTTATGTACAGCTTGGAAAAACCCATTCATCATCAACAACCTTATTTTTATTTTATTTATTTATTTTATTTTGTCGTCCCACTGCTGGGCTCAGGTCTCCTCTCATACAGAGAAGGATTGAGCGTAATCACCACGCTTGCTCAATGCGGGTTGGCGATTTCAGACTTAAAGTCCAGCAGGGTAATTCCGTAACACACCAACAGTAGCAATGGGTTTCATTTTGACAGTTCAACAATATTCATTGCGTTAATTACATTGTTGAGCAGACACATTGAGCAACACATGGAGCGATGGATTAGCAATATGCTTCGATGTGATTCCAACTGATAGTAATAGTGTGTTTGGCAATTAGGGTGCAGGTTCCTCAAGATGTTTTCCTTCACCTTCAGTCATTGGTGTCCAAGATATATAACTTAGATAGTATATTACTTAAGAAAACTTACATTGGTACTTGCCTGACCTGGAATCGAACCCGCGCACTCATACTTGAGAGGCTGGTGTTTTAACCATTAGGCCACCACGACTTCACCAAATAACCCATTACCACCTACAGAATATCTTAATAAATAAAAAATAATAAAATAATTGAAATGTTTTTTGTTGAGGATGGCCTTTCCACGTCACATGCCTGTGCGCCAGGAGCTACGGCATCTCTTTGGCACAACCCACGCCCCATCACCGCTTCAATCATCTTTCTGCAACATATACCTACAAAGAGCCTAATAAAAATAAATGAACCGTTTTTGCTAGAGAGCAATTCACTCTTGCATCCAATATACTGTTCAGATAATTCAGCTTGAACTACAGACATAAAAAAGTCGGTCGTCTGTAAAGTAGGTTCACTGACGATAGTTGAATGTGACAACGTCATAAGAAAATACTAATGGTTGCAGTTGCATGCATTTTTCAAAGCTTTATCGCCGCAATTCACTTTTCACTGCACTTCATACTTGACGAAAACATGTAAAAGTATTATTGTATAACAGCTGTCCACCTCCTCAGCTGTATACTTCTCTGTATGAGAGGAGACCTGTGCCCAGCAGTGGGACGATAAAAAGTAGATGATGAGCTGTCCGCGCGGACGCATCGCTCACTCAAGTAGGAGAGAGACAGATTTCGAACGCTGCCGAACGCGGAGGTGCCTCTTTGTCGCTCGTTCCGCGCTCTCGCTTGCACTTCAAGCCTTAAATAGAACAGGGTAACGCCGCACGAGTCATGTTTTTTCATGCGTGCAGCCGGCTCCATCGAATTATAAGACGTTGTCACATCAAAAAACCGGCCAAGTGCGAGTCGGACTCACACACCGAGGGTTCCGCCGTACAAACGTAGAGGTCTCCAAAGCCTGGAGCACAGGCGCAGAGTAGCCAGCCTTTCGGTCTTCTATAGGATGCATTCTGTTGAGTGTGCAAGGGAATTGTATGATTTAATTCCCCCATCGCCGTTCCACCATCGGACGACCCGTCGTACGGCGAGTTTCCACCCTTACTTCCTTCCTCTTTTATACCGCCTACATCGAGGGACTAGAACAATTTGCCAGCGATGGTGTTTCCATCACATTACAATTTGAGTGTCTTCAGGCTAGAGTGAATAGGCTCTTAATAAACTAACGCGCTTTACCATCAACGATCGCATCACTGCTTACCATCAGGCGGGACTGCGGTCAACCGCTAGTTTATAACTTATTAAAAAAAAGCGGTTTATTGATAAATAAAGTAGAAGTAAACAAAATCAACGAGAAATTGTCGCAAATTTTACTAATTTCGGTACACGTGCGAACAGCATCTAAGCGCTCGTGCGTATGGCGCACGGCAGCCGCTCGCTGTGCCGCGATACCCCTTCCCTTGACCAACCGCCTGCCTTTGCGCCAGCGGGCGGCTAGTTCTTCCGCGTTCGTTACTACTTACTCCCCCCCGTCCCGCTTCGCCAGTAGGAAGCAAGCTGTCTTATAATCATTGACAACAATAGGAAATTACAATTAATGTCTTTGAATATATTTATAAATACTAAGTATAACACAGCAGTTAGGACGCATTTAGGTTATATACAGAACTACATTCACAAAAAAAGATTTAATTAGATTTAAGAAGTGTTTGATATGAATTTCAACTTTAATATCTCTACGCGTTCATGTGAAAAAGGGTAGGTAGTAAGTTTATAATTATAAAAAAAAATATTTTATGTTATGTAAGCAAAAATAATATTTTAATATTTTATGTAACTTCAAATTTATCATTTTCGCAATTTTTCCGTTATCTGTCTGTTATAAGGTTGCTTCGTGCCGAATTTCAAGATTCTGAGTTCACGGGAAGTACCTTGTAGGTTTTGATTCCCTAGCGTGTGACGGAAATTCGTCTCGGTGTCGGTATAAACTGCTGTATCTTTTGATCGCGTCAACTTAGAAGTTTGATTTTTTCACTGCATAAAGGGACAATAGACCTAGGTATTCAGTATAAATTTCAATTTGATACCTTTATTCGTTCGTGAGAAATAAGGTAGTAAGTTTCATTTTATTAAAATATTTTTGTTATATTATATAACTAAAAAAATTTAATTTTCGTAATTTTGCCTATATTTGCATTATATGATAATGCTTCATGCCAAATTTCAAGATTCTGAGTTTACGGGAAGTATCCTGTAGGTTTTGATTCCTTTGCGAGTGTCGAAAATTTGTTGAAAATATCGACATAATCGGCTGTATCTTTTCATTGGCTTGGCTTAGAAGTTTAATATTTTCACAGCTTAAAGGGACAATAGACCTGAGTATTTCATGTGAATTTCAGCTTGATACGTCCACGCGTTCTTGAGATAAAGGGTCTTGACAGACAGACAGACAGACAGACACACAACAAAGTGATCCTATAAGGGTTCCGTTTTTCAGCTCGCCGCCCGGTAAGGACCAGGCCCGAGTCGACGGCGCGTCGTGTTTCACGCGCGCCTCAAAGAGATGTCAGCACATCGTGACGGGGTCCACGAAGACCGATGCCTCCTGGGTCAGGGGTGCGGGTTGGTTAAACAAGAAACCGTGGCCCTGGCCGTCCCACAGGCAAGTGAAGAAACACGGGTGGGTTTTAGTCAGTAAAAGTCTGACACGCCCTTCCGCTCCGCCCAGAGCGGAAGAAGTCATTTGATGATTTCCCATCCTAACAAAAAAAAAAAAAAAAAAAAAAAAAAAAAAAAAAAAAAAAAAAAAAAAAAAAAAAAAAAAAAAAAAAAAAAAAAAAAGGGTTCCGTTTTTTCCTTTTGAGGTACGGAAACCTAAAAATAAGAATCAAATTACAAATCATACAATTCAGAAAAACCATAATGATACTTAGCTCAAAAATGTTCTTACGTAGTGAGTACTTGTGTAGTTCACTTGTATATAAGGATGATTTTACTTCCACAACTTGCCAATAAAATCTGACCTACTCGTTACCTCATTCCCTAGGCACCAGAAACAGTACACTAGTTCCAACAATAAATCAGGAACGTATAATGTCTGAACAGTTCCGTTTTAGAACTGATTGGGAGCAAACAGTGTTACAGTGTTCTTTTGTTCTCATATTGTATGTGTGATTTGTTTCTAAAGTGAACTGTTAGCAGCTGGAACTGGACAAAGACGAGACAAAGACCTTGTTTAAGTTTCCAGGTCGCCTCACTCGTGCAAATAGCCAACTTGTAACGTTAGACACTGTTAAACTTTGGACTTGGTGAAATTAGGTTGATGACTTATTTTGTTATTTTAAGACTCATGTCAGTGACTATGATACAGTTTATGGACAGTAATCAATGCAGTCATGTTTATTGAATCTTAACGAACAGATTTCGGATTCACATTCACGACTGTAAAGAGGACGCTTGTAATGAGGCTTCCTTGTATAATATACAAGGAAGCCTCATTACAAGCGTCTTCATTATCCTCATTCAGCCGAAAGTCACCCACTGCTGGAGCCACGCGCCAAGCACCGGCACGTCGACCAGTTTAGTGCTTGTCACACCTAGCGGAATTCTGCGGACCAGGCACATAATCTAAATGAAATTCATTAAAATATAGAAAATGGACTCCAGAATTATTTGATATCGACCGAATACAGGCAAAAGTCGCCTCCGGGTTGTGAAGGTCAGACGGCAGTCGCTTCCCGGAAAATATCGAAGTTTAGCCAAAATCAGCAGTTAGACTGGTAGAGCGGACCCTAGACCCCAAAGCTGAAAAGCTACGGATGCGACTGGGATTAACGCTGAGATGATGATGATGATGGTGACAGGCATAAGTGTTCAAACTTGACATGTATGACTACGGAAAAGCTGTTCCGTGCGTATCAGTTAGAGAAATTGATACATAGAAAGACAAAAACACATATTTGTGTGTAAAAGTTCTCGGTGATAGGCCATAACATCGGCTGCTGGCATAAGTTACCACCCACCAGACAAAGTCTTGCTGCCAAGCGATTCGTCGTGTTCCGGCATGATGTCTAGTGAAGCCGTAAGGAGGACGGGTCTGAGTAGTTGTGATGCGATGTGTGGCGGGTACAAAGCGCCAAATGTTGTTGTGCCGGGAGTTTGGTCGTGGAAAGTCTCCAGATCAATCTCCCCCTAGCGCAGCATCGTTTGGTCCTGTTGGTCTTGGGTTTAACATTGCATCACCTCGCTCAACTGCCGTCATCCTTCCTATTCCTAAGTTTTTCAAGTGAATAGGCTTAATCAAAATAAAAATCAAAGCATTCATTTCAAATAAACCAGTTACAGGCACTTTTGAATTGTCAGAAGGTCGGTCAGTCAATAAGATGAAGCTAGTCGCCCATTTCAAAGAGTAGGTACCTATGGAGAAGAACGGCCAAGAAACTCCATAGACACTCTTTTAAATTTTCAAGCTGTTACAAATATTTGATTACATCATTCATGTTGAAATCAACCGTGTGAGAACGATGCAGAAATATATTGTACGCTGAGTTTGAGAATTGATTTTTGTGTGTTTCCCATAATGGACGCTCCATTATGGAAAACACACAAAAATCAATTCAGAATTTAAATACGCCGTGGCAGCTAAGAGAAGACCAGTCCCCTCTGACGGCGTTCGTTCACGAACATGACGAATGGATCAGCATCATTCAGCTCAACCATATTGAAGGGAACCTAATGACCCAACACACACGCCACCATCAGCGAGACATTTGAGTGAGCATGACATACTCTCAACAGCCAGAGCACAATCAAGTCAATAAAACAGACTAACCCAACAAAAAAATGCCTTACAGCACATTCGTACATTGGGCTCACACGTTTGCCATGCAATTATACAATACTAAGAAATTGAATCTACACAATGCTAAGATAGTTTTGTCCAAGGTTCAGCAGCTCCAACAGTGTTCCCGAATACTAAGTTTAGCTCCTGTGTAGCTGTACAAGCGCCGAAAACTTCTGTCAGCGATACAATTCCGTAAAGTACAATATGCTTGGCTCCATATTGTCTAATACAGGCTTTGAATTAATAACATAAACAATTACATATTAAAACTACAAGAGAAAAAATCAAAGAACAATCAGTGTACAGAAATCAGGCGCAGTTCAAGCCCAAGCCTTTTTGTCCTCAATATAATCCTTCACACTATAAAATGCTTTCTGACACAACTTACATTTAATGAAGGATTTTAATTTATTCAGGCTCAGATCTTGAACCACCTCTGGAAGTCCATTGTAAAAATGTATACATTGGCATCTGAAAGAGCCACCTATTTTCTTGAGCCTTGTTGTAGGTACAATAAATTTGTGCCTGTTCCTAGGATTTATATTATGGACATCACTGTATTTTTTAAACAATTTTATATTTTTATGAGCATACAAAAGATTTTCATAAATATGTTGATAAATTTAAAGATTTAATAAACTAGTGTGCTTTACCATCAACGATTGCATCACTGCTTACCATCAGGCGAGATTGCAGTCAAGCACTAGTTTATAACTAATTAAAAAAAAAAAAAATCTATGAAGCCGTTGGTCAAACGTCTTTGTCAAATAGTGTTCGATAACATCTTTTAATTTTTAACCGACTTCAAAAAGGAGGAGGTTACTCAATTCGACCGTATACAATATGTAAAGAAAACCCTGTCCGACCAATAAGGATAATAAAGATTAGGTAAACACATGACCAAATTTAATATAAATTTTTACGTAATCATCATAGGAACAATACTAATGAATTTTAAAATAATCTTTTTTTTCCTGTGAATTAATTCCAACTTCCCCGAAATTTGGTAGTTTTAAAAAAGTATCAACACCATTTTGACGGTACGCTTATGCGATTCGACCACGCGTCGCGTGCCCTGCCCCCCGTCGCCCGCGGAAGGGTTTCATATCGCACATGTATTAAGTTATCTCTTTTTGCAAAATAATATTTATTTTTTTAGGGGGATTTTTTTTTTAAACTTTAGTCCGGCTTTTTCGGCATTAGTAGAATCAGTTATCGATTCCTAACAATACCTTCACGGATCGGACAGGATTTTCTTTACATATTGTATATGCATTTTTTTTTTCTGTTTGTTCGCGCTTCTTCTTCGTCGTTTATGAACCGATTTTAATAATTATTTTTCTGTTGGAAAGAAGACGTTCCCAAGGTGGTCCCATGATAAGGATATCAGGGTTTGATGGTGGAAGACCAGAGAAAACAAGGGGAATTTTCAAAAATTGAAGGGGATACTAGTGCAATTCTTAGCATTTTCAATAAGTATTTTAAAGCACTACAATTTAATAAAGGTCTGGAGTAGATCTGATGATGGAGCCGGGAGACAGTCGAAGGAACTCCTCAACAATTCACAGCAGCTACCTTGTGTTTGGGCTCGATTAATTTGTATTGATAAGAACTGATGGGTTGTGACTGTCATAGAGCTCTGATGATGAAGACAAAGGCCAGTTCCGGGAACTCCCCAACGGTTTACAGTAGCTACTTTGTGGTTGGACTTCATTCATTTATATTGATGAGACCTTTGCACCCATTGGGTTAAAATAATGGTCTGCAGTAAATTTGATGATGAAAACCATAGGCAGTTGAGGGAATACTTACGGGTAAAAATTAAAGTAAACAAAATTACGTCGTTTCCCAACTATATTTGCGTCAGCTTCCAGTCTGACCGGATGCAACTGAATACATAGTACTTTTAACAACTAAAAAGTGTAAAATAAAAACTTTTTTACAAAAAACAGCCGACTTCCAAAAACCACTACAAAGTGAAAAATAAATAATTTCGGAAGTCGGTGTCAAAAAACGAATATACAAAACCAAAGACACCGACTTCCGAAATTAGCTATTTTTCACTTTGTAGTGGTTTTTGGAAGTCGGTTGTTTTTTTTTGTAAAAAAGTTTTTTACCGAATGTGTCCAACACTTGACATACTTCGCCGGCTAATTACTCCTACGAATCCTACACCAAATTCTTTCAAGTCCTGAGTAGCAGTAGCGGCACAATAACTAGCCGTCCAGCAAGATCGGTTGCCACGTGCCCCGACTGCCACCCGAATCTAATTTCCTAAAGCGTCGTCTACACTATCATGCCAATCGACCTTTCTGTATACGAAGATGCTTTAAAATATCTTCGCCCAATGGGTTTTATGAAATTGTGCTCTGGGACTAAGTTAGTCTTCTGAGGTGTTTTATAAGAGTAAGAAAGGAATGTTGGGTGGAATGTGTGAAAGATGATATGACTGATGAAGTCAAACGTCGTGATTAACATCATGATCGTCATCATCATCTCAGCGTTAATCCCAGTCGCATCCGTAGATTTTTCAGCTTTAGAGTCTGGGGCCGCTTTAACAGTTCAACTGCTGACCGCCACAACCCGAAGACGATATCTAAGCATTGCAGTTAGACCAATTGTTAGACTTTTGGGGGCTCTAATAACCCGTAACGACTGCCACTAGGTGTTCGTATGGCAACCGGGACCAACGGCTTAACGTGCTTTCCAAGGCATGACCAGACCAGTACAAATATTCATATTCATGCATACAAATATTTACACTGTGCAGGGATCAAACCCGCGCCTCCTTGCGCAATGGCCGCGTTCGCTACCGCTACCGGCTGTCTGTGTCTTCGTGATTAACATATGGGATAATTTTCATCTTGATATTCTTAAGAGATTGAAACTGATGCGAGTGTAGACACATGGCGCATCAAATACTTAAATATAAATGAACTATCAATATCCTGACGACTTAAAACTGTAAAAAAAAAATCCGACCGGAACGAAAGCACGTTTCACGCTAGGATACATTCCATTCCGCTCTGTTATTCTGTGATCAAAAAGAAATGTCATCCCCAATTTTATTACACCATTAAACAATTCATTCGTATTTCACTTTATACGCAAAATTCATTTGCTTCATATAAATACTAAACAGATTTATCACGATGAAATATGTTAACTGTTTCACATTGTGAGCTCGTTCAACCCGAAAGCTGACTGTGACATGGAATAACGAGGCAACGTAATTTAGCTGAATAAGTAGATTCAGTCTATTAACCCAGTAGTACATAACCCGAATGACAAGCCATCTTCCAAATCGTTATTACAACCCCCCAACAAGACATTGAGATGACAAGGAAAAAATCGGTTGCAAAAGTTTTAACTTCAAATATTTGTACAAGTTTGATTCCGGAAAACCTTTTTCTTCCTAAGAGTCGCGGTAAATTCATAAAGAATGAAACATTTGCAAGTGAAATGAAAGCCGGGAGACGAGAAAAATAAAGGATCCCCGGTCGGAAGAGAAATTCTCATTGTTACAACACTCCCGAATGAGGTCCATTTATGCATACGAAAACTTATTACGATTTTCAGCGAAAAAGTGAGAAAATCTCGCTTTTTGTCTAAGTAAGCGGTCTTGGAATATTCCAACACCCTTTCTTTGGCAGCGAATTTAGTTTAAATGCGATGCTGATATTTTAAATAGCTGCTGATGTTCGCTGTTTCTCATTTTATTTTTTTCTTTTAACTGGGTAAACAAAAATTTTGCCGCTAAAATAAGGACTAAGCAAGTCCCCACCAACGAGTACTTTAGTCAAGATTCAGTTTGCAGCACCCCTTAATGCTTTCGTCGTATTTTTCTATAAAGAGCCACAAATATAGAGAGGCCACATATTCTGCGTTCAAAATGAAATCTCTAGAAATGTAATTCTACTTCCTACTCTTCTACGAATATTTTAATGCGAAAGTTTCTGAGGATGTATGTACGAGTAAGAGTTTATATGGATATTTACACTTTCACGCAAAAACGAATAGTTATTTATTTAGTATGCCATTCCAACGATTAATACGGCGTTATCAAAAGGTCCGGCAGTGCTTCACACCTGGGCAGCTTCTAATGTTATACAAAGCACAGGTCCGTTCGTGTGTGGAGTACTGCAGCCACATTTGGGCTGGTGCTGCTAAGTGTCACCTGGCCACTTTGGAATCAGTGAAGAGGCGTGCGAAGAGGCTGATTGGTGACCCTGATCTAACTCGAGGTGGTCTCCAAAGCCTAGAGCACAGGCGTAGAGTATCCAGCCTTTCGGTGTTCTATAGGATGCATTTTGGGGAGTGTGCGAGGGAATTGCATGATTTAATTCCCCCATCTCCGTTCCACCATCGGACGACCCATCGTACGGCTGGTTTCCACCCTTACGTTGTTGACACCACTACGACCCGGACGAAGCGTTTTGCCTCCTCCTTTATACCGCGTACATCGAGGGACTGGAACAATTTGCCGGCGACGGTGTTTCCGTCACATTACAATTTGAGTGTCTTCTAGGCTAGAGTGAATAGGCTCTTAATAAACTAGCGCGCTTTACCATCAATGATCGCATCACTGCTTACCATCAGGCGGGATTGCGGTCAAGCGCTAGTTTATAACTTATAAGTTAAGTGCATCTTTTTCTTTCCATTTCTATAAGAAGAGGACAGAAGATAAAATGTCAGTTTAGACCTGTCAAATTAGTGCGCTCCCGACATAAACTGGCGTATTGTTAGTCGCCATGTCTATAATCGCGTCTAAACTGTCTATGGAGTATTTACATTTATTATGGAGTAATTTGACAGGATTAAATTAAAATGTTATCTTCTATCCTTTTCTTAAAGAAATGGAAAGAAAAAGATGCACATAACTCAAAATTAGTTTAGTTTGTGAACAACAGAATCGGCGCTATTGCTAGGTAACTTAGTACATGTGCGGTAGGCAATCCATGCGCGGGCGAAAGAGGCCAGTGCACGCGGCACGTGGACACATCGCTTATAATAACATTGTCAAAATAGTGTCGTCACTTTTTTTAAAATTACCAAATTTCGGGGAACTTGAAATTGATTCGCAAAAAAAAAAAGATTATTTCAAAATTCATTAGTATTGTTACTATGATGATTAGGTAAAATTTTATATTATAATGGTCATGTGTTTACCTAACCTGCTAGCGATCATTTTCAAGATATTGTTGGAGCTGTCCCGAACTCACTCATTATGATCTGGCGGATTGAGTTATTTACACAACCTACCCAAATGTCCCTTCATTGGTATTGTTCGTCAAATCGTTAAGCTCTTAAGTTTTGAGTTGAACTACACTATTTCTGACAAAGTTCTTTCTTCAGAAGACCATTTCAAACATCGGTACTACATCGTCTTCATATAATCTGACCAAGATTACATAATTATGTCTAGACTTTAAAAAAGCCTGTGACCTCTGAGTTTGTTGCGGCCTTTCTTCTCAAAGGAGTCATGACAAAAACAACAAATTTAGTTATAAAATTATATAAGTTACAATAACGAAATCGAAAAAGTAGCAATTATAAAATCAAATAAATTAATAAAATTGTTTTTAAATGCTACTGAAAATGTTTGAATGAAATTTGGCACACAGGATCTTTTTATATAACTAACACAGGATACTTTTTATCCCCATACTCCCACTGAATCGAAACTTATACGGGTGAAACTGTGAGACGCAGCTAATAGTACCATCATCATCATCAACCCTTTATCGTCCCACTGCTGGGCACAGGTCTCCTCTCATACAGAGAAGGATTGAGCGTAATCACCACACTTGCTCAATGCGGGTAGGCGATTTCAGACTTATAAAGTCCAGGTTTCCTCAAGATGTTTTCTACCTTATTCAACCTATAATGTTTCCACTGCATATTATATCTCATCTCTATGAGAGGCAGTGGGCGACTTTGGTTCTTCTGCGACATCCACCACGCGGGCTCGGTCCGAATTGGTAGATGCTACATGTCTATTTTTTGGTTCAAAGACGTGCCAGTTTCCTCATAATATTCTCCTTTACCTCCTTTTCTCTGCGTGATCGAATCAGAAATGAGGAGATCCGCAGAAGAACCAAAGTCACCGACATAGCTCTTCGAGTCGCTAAACTTAAGTGGCAGTGGTCAGGGCACATTGCTCGTAGAACTGATGGCCGATGGGGCCATCGGGGATGGGGGGTGGTGGAGCGGTCACGTACTGGAAGATGCAGTGTAGGGAGGCCCCCAACAAGGACCGATGACCTGGTGAAGGTCGCGGGAAGCTAATGGATGCGGACAGCACAAGACCGGTTAGCGTGGAAAGCCTTGGGGGAGGCCTTTGTCCAGCAGTGGACATCTATAGGCTGAAGAAGATTCTCCTTTACCATTTTGAGAGCAACAAAAGTAAAGTGCCCGTCTGTATACTATAAGTAGGACTCCCAACCACTCGAAAGTTGGGACTTAATATCACTAGGCCGCTACTATAATAATCATAACTAACTTAAGTGGTTTTACATTAATCTCGGCTTTTAATATATCAAAGGATTTGGTAAGTACTTCATCTCATGGACAAGGGCTATTATTCAAGTCTTTATTAAGCGCGGAAAAACACAAAAGAACAACTACAATATACGAGACACCTAAATGTCATAGTTTTCGTGAAACTAATGAAAGCTGTGTATTTAGCGCAAATACACACGAGCAACTTGAGTCAACGGCAGAGGCAAGTGCAGTTATAGAGGCGTCTGCGGCAGCTGTCGACGCGACCGCAGACAAACTGCAAGAGAGTCACCTACGCTGATACGGTCACGTCTTACGAAAACCGGCATGTTACGTGGGTAACAAATGTCTTGCCATGACGCCTCCGCCGGGCTGGAACATGCAAGGTAGACCAAAGAAGTGCTGACTTGACGTTGTAAGAGATGAAATCCGTGCCAACAATCTCACACCACGGCATGCCAGAGATCGTGCGAAATGGAGGCGCATTAGTAGGAAAGCGGATCCTGGGCTCCAACGCGAAAGCCGCGGATGCGACCGGGACTCTACGCTGAGATGATGATGAGATGATAAAGACACACGAGTAACACGAGTCAATCTCAGAGGCAAGTGCAGCTATCGAAGCGTCTGCGACAGCTGTCGACGCAACCGCGGCTGCCGTTGTTGTTATACAAGTGGCCTATTGTGGACAGTTGCAAGTGCGTCTGCCGTTGGTGCATGACACCTATGTGAATGGCAACTTCTTAGGCATTCCTTAGAGCCGAATCTTTACTAATATTATAAATCGGAAAGTGAGTTTGTTTGTTTGTGTCCGCTTTCACGCCGTAACTACTGAACCGATTGCTTTGAAATTTTGGAGACGTAAAGTTAAAAGTCCGGATAAATAATAGAGTACTATTTATCCCGGAAAAAATTGATATTCCCGAGTGAAATCTAAAAAGTGTGATATCATCGAATACCACGCGGGCGAAGCCGCGGGCGGAAAGCTGGTTAAAAATAAAACTCTAAAATAAAAACCATAATTAGAAAACAAGCCATAGAGCACGCGATAAGTCAAACACAAAAGTACTTCCCCACGCAGCCTATTCATCGCTTCAACAAAAGCTTCAGTTTTAAATTCAACATCAAACTTACAAAGTCCCATGAAAATTAGTTTTGAACAAAAAGATTGAAATCCTCAAACAAGCCCGTCCGAGGCGGAATAGTTTCCTTTTACTTATTACTCGTACATCGCCGTCCATAAAGTCGTGCGGGGTTCGTTAGCAACATGAAAAGCAGCATTAGTGAGCCGACCTCCGGCTCAGAAGGATAATATCAAATAAAAGCTATAAAACATAATGTCAGAGTATGATCTTTTGCGGCGGAGACGCTTATGAGTTTATGAAACCAGAGAAATGTGTTACAGGGTTATTCTGTAGAAGTTTGCAATGAAAGATGAAAAGTACTGAGGGAAGTTGCTTTCATTGTTGTGATGTTGACAGACGCCAGGGTAAGCAGCTACAGGCGCGTCAAAATACAAGATATTTATTGCTTCTTGTTTGATTTATGAAATATACATCTCTTTTTCAAATCACTTTATTCGCCTTACACGGTTGCAATAATTTTTATAATAATAAGTAAGATGCTCATTCAAATTCTTACCGCTTTTCTGCCATGTTTGTCGCGGATACTTTGACTGGACCTGACCGTGGTGCTGAGCTAGTTATTCCCAAATCCGGCAAAGTGTTATTGGGTTTTTTCATGAGGATTTTCTTTATAACAGCCTGGACTTTGAAAGTTAGCTGTTAACCTCCGAGCCTCAGAAAATACGTTAAGCCACAAAACAAAATGTCAATAGCCATGGGTTTCATTTTGACAGTTCAACAACAATCATTGCGTTATCTACGTTGTTGTGCAGACAAATTTTTTGAACATATGGAGCACTGGATTAGCAATATGCTTCAATATGATTCAGATTGATTGTAACAGTGTATCTTTTTGATCATATCGGATGGCCGCCCTATCTCACTATGACAATTGAGAACAAATAATGTGCATACTTGTGCATATCTCAATGGCTAGTCTTCGTTGAGATTAACCGAAATCTGATATGGACGAGGAAATAACATTTTAAGTATGTAAAGTCCATACAGACTTAAATTCTTACATAATTTCAGAGCGCTTTACATATTATATCATGAACAATTAATTCAGCCCCTGATTCCGGGAATTCCTTTATGGTCCGAACATAGCCCTCGTACGCCTTTCAGAACCAATTTTGAGAATTTTACAGTATAATAAAGAGAGTAAACAAAAAACTTTTACGCGGTGAGAAGTTTACTAAAATTAAGATGAAATCAGCTGTCAATAATGTCAATCCTGCGCATCAGCGAAAATGACAAAAAGAAAAGAAAGAAATAAAATAATTTATTCCGTACAAACAAACGAGCATTACTAATAAAACAATAATAATTAGAATAGCCTCTTGTGAAAGCACTTGCCCAACGGTTGAAGTTGGGAAGTTGTATGTATGCTAGTTGCACGGTAAACTCTGCTTGCGAGATGTAGAATTCTTGTGAAATCAGTATAACGCGTTGATTGCATGTGCCGTTTGTAGGTACCGCTACTCCATTATAATCGAAAAAAATCTCTGTCCACAATAATGACGAAAATGTCTATGCAATATCACTATGTAACTACTATTTATAAATACAGAAATAATAAAAATAAAACGTCATTAACTTGCCTCCTTGGATATGTTTAATACGCTAAAAAAAGGTGTATTACTAAACTAAAAAGTGACTAAAGAAATCGGTACAAAAAATGTTGTTGTAATGCAGGTATCATCAAATAACCTAGATTTCAACAAAATTTTTAACTTTACCTAACCTGCCTTACCTGCTGCGTTACCTGTAACTTTCCCATCAGAGTTATAGTACACACAGACACGCACTTCACATCTAGACTTACAAAACCACACTCACACAGCCACACTCAAACATCCACACGAATATACCCTACTTTGCTGTCTAATCTTTTAAATTACTTTATGTTTTAACTTTTTGCATTTTTTTGTCATTTTTCTTTCATCCCATAATCTTCGTCATACGTTTGTGTTAGTTGTGGCACGACTGTGTAGTCAGGAGACCTGGAGACTTACAGGTCTCCAGGTCTCCTGACTCAGGCTGTCACAGGTAGTCCTAATACAGGCTTACCAACAGGCGGGATAACACTCAAGCACTGGTTTATAATGACAAAAAAAAACCTAATTATGTGTTGAACTTATATTTCATTGTGTGGTGGAAAAAGAATCATCAATTATTATTATTATTATATATTATTGGTTATCAAAAGGCATCAGTTTCTTATTTTTCCGCTCTTTTTGTCCATAACTCGAAATATGATTTGGTCAACGGCAATAGAGCTTGTGGACAGCAGTTTGATTAAAATAACATACGGTGCTAATAAAAAGACAACATTTACCCAAATCACCGTAGACATAAGTCAAATACGACGAACAGACAGAACGATTTCTCTCTATATAAGGCAAGGAACGCGGCCCGGGAGCGGTAATGCCTAATCCGCTTTTTGGTCTTTTAAAGACCCATTATCTGATCCTCCGTCAAACAAAAAGAAAGACTTAACGAATAAACAGACAAAGGAAAATGTACACCTTTGTATGTACTTACATATTCTGTAACAGGACCTTTTTTTCCTTTTGATTTCATTTTTCATGCTAATCTTTGATGTTTGGCACTATTGGATTTGGATACGACTTTCTGTATTGCTGTATATCGTGACGTTTAGGTTTCATGCTTATTCCGACAACATTCCTACAACCTAAACTCATTGAGTCCAAGGTCAGGGTAGCTGCCAGGAAACTTAGCGTTATCGCAAAGGTCCGGCGGTACTTTACACCAAGGCAGCTTCTAATAAGGTACAAAGCACAGGGTCCGCTTGTGTGTGGCGTACTGCAGCCACATTTGGGCTGATGCTGCAAAATGTCACCTGGCTGCTTTGGAATCAGTGGAGAGGCGTGCGAAGATGCTGATTGGCGACCCAGTTTCACCCCAAAACGGTCTCCAAAGCCTGGAGCACAGGCGTAGAGTAGCCAGCTTTTCGGTGTTCTTTAGGATGCATTTTGATGATTCTACAAGGAAATTGCATAATTTAATTCCTCATCTCCGTTCCACCATCGGACGACCCGTCGTACGGCGAGTTTCCGCCCTTACGTTGTTAACACCACTACAATCCGGACGAAGTGTTTCGCTACCTCTTTTCTACCACGTCCATCGGGGGACTGAAACAGTTTCCTAGCGGCGGTGTTTCCGTCTGACTACAATGGTTAGCGTGAATAGACTCCTAATAAACTAGTTCACTTTACCATCAACGATTACATTACTGCTTACTATTAAGCAGGATTACAGTCAAGTACTCGTTTATAAAAAAAAAAGATAAGAAGTGTAAAAAAAGACCTAAGACTCGCCGCCTGACAAAACTGCGAGGAAATAAATAAAACTCGGACTCTCTTAAAAAAATAAATCTTTAATCAAATAAAAACAATACCGCGAAAACAAGTAACAAGTAATAATGATTACCTATTTGTTTATAATTTAGCTATTAATATTAGCGCTTTTTTTAGGTAAAGTCATAAAAACAGCCAGTTTTACCAATAAAGTATATTGTATTATTTTTAGTTAGATTTTTTTCTGTTTTTATTATAGATAAATTCTTGTAATTTATTGTCAAAATATATTGAATTAAATAATTAAATGTTTAATTGTTATATTTTATCTTCCAAAGTTTATTTTATTCATATCTAATAAAATACTGGCCACTTTTAAAACACAAAAACTCTTTCCTAAGATTTTAAAAAATACCGTTCGCTTTTCGAAGGAGCGTCTTCAAAACCATTTAATTTACATTACAATAACACACAAGTGCTTAATGAGCTACAATACGATATTGAAATTGATGAAATAAGAGACCCTTTACGAGCAAATGTGTAATAAATTGCTTTATAACATAACACAAACACAACTCTATCCCTGAACAAATAACTTCATTCACAGTAGGCTTCACAAACGCAACACGTTCCAGCGAAGCGTAATACTAACATTGTTGCATAACAACTAACATTACGTAGGTACACATTCGAATGTAGTCTGAAATTAATTCGCGTGAACTCGGCAACCTCCTGAAATCCGTTTATTTGATATGATATATTACTTGTGTCAGTTGTGGTTGTACATATGTAGATATGTATATTAGGTACGCTTTGGGATGCTAAGATTTTGGACGGCAATTGAAACTAATTTTGACTAGATAGAAGTTGGCTTGTGTTTTTTTACATGCTTTTATTAGCCTCATGTGTATGTTTGCTTTGCTTGTTTGTTTGTCTGTTTGCCCGTCTCTAACTCTTTGGACTACGAGTGAGCGGCTCGTTACTGTAAAATGTCCCACCGTTTTCAATACGTTCGTCCGTTCGTTTTTTTTTTTAAAGAATCATCATCACAGCGTTAATCCCAGTCGCATCCGAAGCCTTTTCAGCTTTGGAGTCTGGGGTCCGCGTTACCAGTCCAACTGCTGATATGGCTAAACTTCGACATTTTCCGTGAAGCGACTGCCGTCTGACCTTCACAACCCGAAGGCAACATCGAAGCATTGCAGTTAGACCAATTGTAGGACTTTTGAGGGCTCCAACAACCCGTAACGACTGCCACTAGATGTTCGCAGGGCAACCGGGACCAACGGCTTAACGTGCTTTCCGAGGCACGACCAGACCAGTACAAATATTCATATTCATGCATACAAATACTTGCACTGTGCGGGGATCGAACCCGCGCCACCTTGCGCAGCGGCCGCGTCCGCTGCCGCTACGCCACGGAGGCTGTTTTTTGTTTTTAAAGAATATCGAACTAAAAAGTTGAAAATAAATATTTATTTATTACACAACTTTTTTTTATTATATAAAATAAATATAGTTTAAAAAACTAAAAACCATGCTTTTAAAGAATATCAAACTAAAAAGTTAAAAATAATTTTTAAAAAAGCATGAGGCGCTTAATATACAAAAATTATGGCACAAAGCGACTCACGCTTTTTTATTAATTATTTTTAACTTTTTAGTTTGATATTCTTTACAGGCATGTTTTTTTAGTTTTTTAAACTATATTTTAATAATTATAAACCAGCGCTTGACTGCAGTCCCGCCTGATGGTAAGTAGTGATGCAATCGTTGATGGTAAAGCGCACAACACTTAAAAATCTTAGTGAGAGGAAGACGGCTGTTGAGCGAGCGAGGTGATGCGATATTAAACCAACAACACGACCGACGATGCTGCGCCAGAGGGAGATTAATCTGGAGACCCTCCACGATCAAATTCGTCGTACCCGGCAAACATCGCAATACAACTGTTCAGACCCGTCCTCCGTACGGCTGTGCGTGTAAGGAGACGTAATTGAGTGAGGGATCGTCTGGCCGTTGCATGATAGGATGCTAAAACTTTTAAACAAAAAAGGTTGGCCCACACTAGGATTTTTTCCTGTGTCGTGGGTGCGTTTACAAACATTTTAAACTCATATACACAAACAACCAGACCCGGAACAACCACTTGTAGGTCGTATAAATATTTGTTCCGTGCGGGAATCGAACCCGCGACACGCAACGCATCAGTCAATGGCTTAACCACTGCGCTGATGTGCAGTCGTAACGTAACTAGCTGCGCCGCGCTGATTCACCCGCGTAGGTTTTGCTATGTTTTTTTTTTTCCATATCCTCCGCTTGGTCGTAGCGTGATGTTATATGGCCTAAAGCCTTCCTGGATTAATGAGCTATCCAACGCAAAAATAATTTTTCAAATCGGACCAATAGTTCCTGAGATTAGCGCGTTCACAAACAAACTTTTCATCTTTTCCTCTTTCGTTTTCTCTTCTATAGTATAGAGATAGTCTTTTTTTTTTTTGCATTTTACGAGTAATCAGTCGGATTAGTTAGTTTTATGGCTGATTTTTACAACAAAATGTATTTTTTCCGAGGAATAATTTTGAATTTATGACAGTTCTTCTAAATTATCTGTGAAAATTTCAACTGTCAAGCTATCAGGGTTTTTGAGATGCAGCCTGGTGATAGAGAATCAGATAAACAACGGAACCTTGGTAATAAGGTCACGTTTTTTCAGCATTTGGGTTTTTTTACAAATTCTGCGAGAGATATGGTGGACACATATTTACAAATAATGTAAAAGTTGATAATTTTCTTAAACCTTCCACCCACCAGGCAAAGTCTTGCCGCCAAGCGATTCGTCGTGTTCCGGCATGGTGTCTGGTGAAGCCGTTCGGAGGATGGGTCTGAGCAATTATGTCGCTATGTGTACCGGGTACGATGCGCCATATATTGTTGTGTCGGGAGTTTGGTCGTGTAGGGTATCCATATCAAGCTCCCTCTGGCGCAGCATCGTTGGTCATGTTGTTAGGTTTAACATTGCATCACCTCGCTTAACTGCCGTCTTCCTTCCTATTCACTTGTTTTTTTTTTTTTTTAGTGAATAGGCTTAAAAACTAGCGCGCTATACCAACAACGATTGCATCACTGCTTACCATCAAAGGTGATTGTGGTCGAGCACTAGTTTATAATTATTAAAAATAATAATAATAAAGCGGTACTGCTGGACACGGCTCGCATCGTCAGGAAGTTCCTCTCTCTGGAGCCCTGACCGCCGGTAGCTTGGACCCTGTTCCCGTTACCGGAGGCCTACTATTTTTTATATTTTTAAATGTTTTTTATGTATTTATATAAATACTAGCTTTCCGCCCACGGCTTCGCCCGCGTGGAGTTCGATTATATCGCGCTTTTTAGATTTTCCTCGGGAACATCAAGTTTTCCCGGGATAAAAGGTAGCCTATGTTCTTTCTGAGGGTCTAAAGATTGTCTGTGCCAAATTTCATCAAAATCGGTTGAGGGGTTTAAGCGGGAAAGCGTAACAGACTGACAGACAGACAGACCGACAGACAGACAGAGTTACCTTCGCATTTATAATATTAGTATGGATTTAAAAATGTAAAAAAATATGTACATATAGAAGAACTAGCTTTCCGCCCGCGGCTTCGCCCGCATGGAGTTCGGTTATATCGCGCTTTTTAGATTTCCCTCGGGAATATCAATTTTTTTCGGGATAAAAGGTAGCCTATGTTCTTTCTCAGGGTCTAAAGATTGTCTGTGCCAAATTTCATCAAAATCGGTTGATAGGTTTAAGCGGGAAAGCGTAACAGACAGACAGACAGACAGACAGACAGACAGAGTTACTTTCGCATTTATAATATTAGTATGGATAAAGGAATAATAATAATAAGAAATAATCCCTAATACCTGAAAAGCAATACACTTAATCCAATTCCAAAACATAATATCCGAAGCATAACATTACAACGTCAACCCCCACCCCACACATTAACTTTTTGAAGGCAAACGTTGTTCGTATGAATAAGAATTGATATGAAAAACGCGTTCATTTCGACAAGTGCAGACAGTCGTGCGTGGCCCTTTGATCTTAAAATACATCTCGGCTAAATATTGAATACGTGATACAAATGTAAGATGTGTGCGTTCTCAAGGCCTCAACATGTTTCGGAGAAGTAGCTCTAATATGTCTTGTAAAGTTACAGGTTTTATGCACGATCCAGCTGTTGCCCGCGACTTTGTTTACACGTATTTTGTCAATTAATTTAAAAAGTAAATATGTAAGTTTATTTGCGGTGAACATGACATCCGTGTGGTACCGGGCTTAGAATAGTACCAACCCATATCTTCCCGTGGGTGTCGTAAGAGGCGACTAAGTGATCTCTCGCCAGAGAAGCGGGCAGCAGCGCTTCTCTTGTGGAATATCAAATTACTGCGATCCCCAACCCGCCTGCCAAGCGTGGGAATTAATTATGGTAAAGCCCCCCAATGTGATGAAAGCCTTGGGTGAGGCCTTTGTCCAATAGTGGAAGAAGAAAAAGAAGAAGAAGACGAGGGACTGGAACAATTTGCCAGCGGCGGTGTTTCCGTCGGACTACAATTTGAGTGTCTTCAAGGCTAGAGTGAATAGGCTCTTAATAAACTAGTACGCTTTACCATCAACGATTGCGTCACTGCATACCATCAGGCAGGATTGCGGTCAAGCGCTGGTTTATAATATGTAAAAAAAAAAAAAGTAATACTTATTTGGTCTAATATACATATACGCCACATCTACGCAAAAACCCACGAGCCAAACCTCCAATCACCATCTTCTTTTTTTTTGTGTATTTTGTTCTTTTTTGCGTAAATTTTACTGCTAGTAAACATATTTAATTTTCCTTTCCTTCTTTTCAAACAGCTGTCGCTAAGCATAATGCTATAAAACTTTACGGGACAGCGCGGCTGCGTTTGTTTTTGGAAATTTCGGGGTGAAACGTAGCCTATACTCTTCCTCTAATCAATTCATAGTGATCGGTTCAGTGGTTTGGACGCGATAAGATAACCCAGTGACAGATATATAGGTATGTACAGTATTTCACGTTTATTTTCACATTTATATCACTAATATAGATGGATGTTTACACGGAGATTTTCAATTTTATTTTGATTTTATTCTTGCTTGACTTCGATCCCGCCTAATGATAAGCTGTGATGCAATCGTGGATGGTAAAACGCACTAGTTTGAAGGCACTTGATATTGTTATCAAACAGCAAAACCGCCGCGGGAAAATCGTCCAGCCGGTATAAAAAGCGAGGCGAAATGCTTAAAAATGTAATTAGAATCTACAGTTACCCATTGGAAGAAGGCGCGGGTTTGTGTATGTATGTATAACGAACACCTAATATTCTTTTTGAGCCCCAAAATATACAGCTACAGTGACCTTTGCTCTGTCAAAGACACCGCCGTGAAAGTAGCAAACTTTTGGCCAACAAAATTTGAATAACCGTTGTCCCAGCGATATGAAGATGAAAGGTCAATGTGCGTGATCACATGTTATTTTTTTTGCGTTCAGTTAATAGATGGGTGTGAAGGCATGAGGAACCGGGAGTAAAGTTCACTCATCCTCCATAGAAAAGGGAGGATGCCCCGGCCGGTTGAAGTTGCGAAGTTTTTATGTATGCTAATTACACGGTAAACTCCGCTTGCGAGATGTAGAATTTCTGTGACCGCAGTATGACTTGTTGTTTATTTGTGGCGTTTGTAGGTACCGCTACAATGGCTTTATATTTATGTTCTGTAACTTATATGGTGTACATAATATCATCATTCTCCTGCCCTTATCCCAATTTATTTGGGGTCGGCGCAACACGTCTTTCTCTTCCATACATCCCTATCAGAAGGGATCTCGGCAGTCACCTAGGGTTGCCAACTATACTGTTTTAAACAGTATTATACTGTTTTTTCACTAAATAATACTTTATACTGTTTAACAAAAATAAAGTATACAAAATACTGTTTTCAACATCAAAATGCAGACATTAATTATATATGTGCAGCGCAGCCACAAACAAATCACACTCGAGTTTCTGAACGAATCTGTATATTAGTAACTTATGCGGTACTGTTCAGTTTCTCTAAAATACTGTTTAATAATCTTTATACACCTGAATATACTTTATTTCTTGAAAAGAAAGGTGGCAACCCTACAGTCACTCCCTTCTTAGCCATACCATCCTTCACACATTCCATCCATCGTTTCTTTGATCTTCCCCTACTCTTATAGCCATCAACATTCATAATTAAAACTCTCCTCACGACATTCTCCTCAGTTCTCCGTAACACATGCCCGTACCATGACAACCGATTTCCACACAACTTTTCAGCTACCGGTGCCACTTTCAGACTTCCTCTTATGTACTCATTTCTTATTCTATCCATTCGTGTAACACCACACATCCCTCTTAGCATTCTCATCTCGGCTGCATGCAATTGCCTTTCATTCATCCCTTTCGTAGCCCAACATTCTGATCCATACAAGACAGCAGGTCGGATCATGGTTTTATATATTTTCCCCTTAAGTTTAAGGGAAATGCGGGAGTCGCAGATTGTTCCCGTGACCGTGAGTATTCTATTCTGTTCTATTCTACCTTTAAAAAGCGATTATGTTTTTTAATTCCCAGCAGATCATTAGCGATTCCTCTAGTTTTCGTGAAATCATCATCATCACCATAATTTCAGCCGAAAGACGTCCACTGCTGGACATAGGTCTCCCCCCTCCTCCTGCATCCGGCCTCCAGCGGTTTCCCGTGACCTTCACCAGGACGTCGGTCCACATTCGTAAAATGGTAACACATAACCCTGACCAATCCATACTAATATTATAAATGCGGAAGTAACTCTGTCTGTCTGTCTGTCTATCTGTCTGTCTGTCTGTCTATCTGTCTGTTACGCTTTCCCGCCTAAACCTCTCAACCGATTTTGATGAAATTTGGCACAGACAATCTTTACACCCTGAGAAAGAACATAGGCTACCTTTTATCCTGGAAAAATTTGATGTTCCCGAGGGAAATTTAAAAAGCGCGATATAACCGAACTCCACGCGAACGAAGCCGCGGGCGGAAAGCTAGTAGTATATGAAAGTGAGTTTGTTTGTTCCGCTTTCACGCCTAAATTATCGAACGGATTTGGATGAAATTTGGCACACAGATGGTTTGTAACCAGTTTTTATCCCGACATGCCTACAGGATCGAAATTTACGCAAGTGAAACCGCGTGGCGCACTTAGTAGCTTCAATTCAATTATGTATATTACATATATTTGGTATATATTGCCGCATGAGAAAAATGAAAATCGTACTTTTATCGGTAATCAAAACTGTCAAACAGATGAAAAATTGCGTGATATAAATTGCACTCAGATAATCACAACATACATATCCATATGTATGCAGTATATATAAAACAAAGTCGCTATCTCTGCTTAAATCTTTAAAATTACGCAACGGATTTTGATGCGGTTTTTTCAATAGATAGAGTGATTAAAGCGGAAGGTTTACATGTATAATAACGTCCATTAAATAGTGGAAAAATACTGTTATTTTTGAGGTTTCTGATGTGATGTCGTAAATAATTACATTTTTTCCGCGTTTACAGTGAAACGCAGGCTGAACCCTGCGAGATTTAACAAAATAATGCACTAAGTATTGTATACATGAAAAGGTCTACAGAAAACTCCACGATAGCATATGTCTATCTCTTATGGATATCCCATACAATAACATTTTTTGTCATTTACTTTCTACGACAAATAATGGCTAATTTTCGAAGCGATATTAACCAATACAGCATTAATCCTTATACAATTAAGTACCTTAAATACATTGTTGCTATAGTATAGATTTATATGGCCTACATGATTTAAATGAATATTTTAAAGATATTACAGATTTAAAAATTGCGGGACGTAGCGTTTGCGGCGGTACTGACCGCCCGGTACAACCGCGGGCCGGTACGGGCCGCTATTTTCTAATAATTATATATATGTACAACGGTCACAGCTTTTCTGTTGTGTAATTTTATTAGACCCATTCGAAGCCAAAGCGGGTCGCTAGTATACAATATTATGAATTGTCAAATCGTAATAATTTTAAGATTTAGAATTTTACTCATAATAGTCATAATGATATCTTATTATGATTAAATCAAAGTGGCCTTTTTAATGTTATAAAGTAGCCCCAATGCAATTGTTGATGGTAAAGTGCACTAGTTTATTAGACATTAAAATCTTTTAGCCTAAAATATGTATTTGCAAAGTCTTATCAATAGCTACAAAGTTCTCATGAACCACCCTGTCAAGCAAATAAAATATTGCATGATTCATTACAAATAAGGTAAATAGGAATATAAATATAGTAATGTTGTCATTAAAAAACTACTTAAACTAAAATAAATAATATCACATATAAATATATGAAGATAACGTCGTGTTCCGGCATGATGTCTGGTGTTGTATTATGTTGTGTTGCGATGTGTGGCGGGTACAATGCGCCAAATGTTGTTGCATCGGGAGTTTGGTCGTGGAGATTCTCCAGATCAATCTCCCTCTAGCACAGCATCGTTTGGTAGTGTTGGTCTTGGGTTTAACATTGCATCACCTCGCTCAACTGCCGTCATCCTTCCTATTCCTAAGCTTTTTAAGTAAATAGGTTTAATAAGCTAGTGCGCCTTACCATCAACGATTGCATCACTGCTTACCATCAGGCGGGATTGCAGTCAAGCACTAGTTTATAATTATAAAAAAACATGGTCCTTTTCCAAATTTTATTTTTAAAAACACGGCACAACGTACGGCATTTCCCCTTTTTTCTTTTTTTTTATTTTTGACGCTGTGGTAATACATTTACGCACCGTACCCCGAAGGGCGTGTGTGGGACTCGCCCAGCCGAAGCCGGGAATACCCACTAAACCCACAGCGGCACAACCACATCGCCTGAGTGGCGGGGTCATGGGAAATGGCAAAGCCTGTCTACCAATGCCCCGCCGGCGATTCCCGCCAAAAGGCGGGCCCACAATCAAATGGTCCCCCTATAAGGAGGGGCCGGACTGGGTACGTCTTCTAGTGCGAGAAGACGCAGCAGCCAAGGGTTTTTTAGCGAGGTGTCCTTCCTCTTAGTCCCACTCGTTTGCCCGGAGGCAAACGGGGCCCCCAGCTCCTCTCAATGAGGAGACCGGGTTGCCCGACGGTGACCCGGAGTTCGGGTCACGTCAGCCACCTGGAGTAGTGGCCCACCCGCCGCACATAGAATAGAATAGAATAGAATACTCTTTATTATGTACACCATATAGATTACAGAACATAAATAAAAATATTTTACAAAGGGTGACACAATGGGCGGTCTTATCATAGATATTAGATCGCTCTTAGCGATCTTTTACAGACAACCTTTGGATGGAATTCTAAGGGGAAGGATAAAGAAATAATGTAGGTAGTCTACAGTGTACTATTTACATAGATTATACAATAAATATATACGTTAAGTGTATACTAGTTTAAATAATTTTATACATCTAATTAATAAATATTATACAAGAGCATATAAAATATAATAATATGTTTAAAGAGAGAGGAAGTGCTTTTTTATCATAGTTTTAAAAGTAAACAGTGTTTGAGCACGTCTTACGGACACGGGCAAGGCATTCCAAAGCCGAACTGCTTGTACAGTAAAGGATTTATCATAGAAACTAGTGGAATGCATCGGCATCTCTAATTCCAGGTTTTCCGATGACCTCAGATATCTATTATGTGTGTCATGAAGGAACTTGAAACGTTCTTTAAGATAAGAGGGGGTCTTAGGATTAAACAAAATGTTGTAGAGCTGAAATAGTATATGAGAATTCCGGCGAAGACGTATAGGAAGACACTTAAGCTTTGAACGAAATTCAGATATGTGATCATATTTGCGCAGGCCAAATATAAATCTTATGCAAAAGTTTTGAAGTCGCTCAAGTTTATCTAGTTGTGCCTCAGTAAGATCTGGATAACTGACATCTGCGTAGTCAAGGATAGGAAGTAGAAGTGATTGTGCAAGCGCAGTTTTAGTGGCAGTAGGAAGAAAGTTCCGCAACCGTCTCAGAGACTTACCAGATGCAAAAATTTTGCGACTGACATCCTGTAGCTGTGGATCCCAGGAAAGATGCTTGTCGATCCAAACCCCAAGGTTCTTAACCTTATCACTGAACGAAATAGCAGTACCATTAAATTGAACTTGGGGAAGTTGCGACCAGTCTATCCTGGGGAACATCCTTGAACTGCCAATAACAATGACCTGAGTCTTCGATGGGTTAACATGCAACCCATGCGCCTCACCCCACTCACAGATTGAGAACAAATCTTTGTTGATAGTTTGAATGGCATCAGCTAAATCTGAGTGGCCAGCTTGTTTATAAATCTGCAAATCATCTGCATAAAGGTGGTAGGATGAAAGAAGGTTTTTGGTGATGGAGTTGATAAATATTGCGAAAAGTAAAGGAGATAAAACGCCGCCCTGAGGTACACCGGCAGAAGTATCGCACCACGAAGAGCAAGACTCTTCTATGCATATACGTTGCCGACGGCCATACAGGTAACTACGAAACCAGTCAATTCAACTCCCAAAAGCTGAAGGCACCGACCGCCCAAGCGGTCCCCACTTCTGGTTTTGGTCCGCGCCGGTAAACCGGTAACCCCCATATCTGGACGCCGTTCCCCTATCCGCCACCTGGGGACGCGTCCGATGGCAGGCCAGAAGCTACGCATGGAGTACGGCATTTCCCCTAGCCTGACTGACTGGGTAAAAGACTTCCTGGCTTTGACTTCCTCCGAGTTGTTGACGACGGATGCTCATCTGAGTCCATGTCGACTAATACCGGTGTTCCTCGGGGGTCTGTTCTCTCTGCAACTCTATTCCTGCTGCATATTAACGATCTGCTGATGCCCAGTATTTATGGGTATGCAGATGACTGCACAGTTGTAGAGAGATACCTGCCGGACGCTCGGACTAGTAGGGAATCAATCCGGTCCGAAAGAGGGGCTATGGTTGAGCGAACGAGTGTTGTACTATAGGCAGTCTCCGAATGGGGCAATGCCAATCTTGTAGCATTCAATGCCGCCAAAACACAGGCGTGTCTTTTCACCGCCAAAAGGAGCCCGTTCACCTTGGCTTCTACTTTTCGAAATGTGTCCTTGGAGTGTACCGACCGCCTTCAGCTTTTGGGAGTTGAAATTTTCTCGAACCTTAACTTTGGGCGGTTCATTGAGTCCAAGGCCAAGGTGGCTGCCAGGAAACTTGGCATTATCGCAAAGGTCCGGCAGTACTTCACACCTGGGCAGCTTCTAATGTTGTACAAAGCACAGGTCCGTTCGTGTGTGGAGTACTGCAGCCACATTTGGGCTGGTGCTGCTAAGTGTCACCTGGCCACTCTGGATTCGGTGGAGAGGCGTGCGAAGAGGCTGATTGGTGACCCTGATTTAACTCGAGATGGTCTCCAAAGCTTAGAGCATAGGCGTAGAGTAGCCAGCCTTTCGGTGTTCTATAGAATGCATTTTTGGGAGTGTGCGAGGCAATTGCATGATGTAAAGCCCCCGTCTCCGTTCCACCATCGGACGACCCGTCGTATGGCTAGTTTCCACCCTTACGTTGTTAACACCACTACGATCCGGACGAAGCGTTTCGCCTCCTCCTTTATACCGCGTACATCGAGGGACTGGAACAATTTGCCAGCGGCGGTGATTCCGTCGGACTACAATTTGAGTGTCTTCAAGGCTAGAGTGAATAGGCTCTTAATAAACTAGTGCGCTTTACCATCAACGATTGCGTCACTGCTTACCATCAGGCGGGATTGCGGTCAAGCGCTAGTTTAAGATTTATAAAAAAAAAGACTAGAAACAATCAATTCATTACAATAATTTAAATTCATTAGATAAGACACAAGTTATAGTCTTTATACTGTCTTTTATACCGCGTACATCGTCAATTTGCCAGCGGTGGTGTTTCCGTCGGACTACACTTTGAGTGTCTTCAAGGCGAAGGCGAATAGGCTCTTAATAGACAAGAAAAAAGTTATATGTAAAAATTAAAATAAATGTTATGAAAACGATATGCATTTCAGTGTATCATCACATGTCATGAATCCGTGACAGATGTGTTGTGTGCCATACATAAGCTTAGGTACTTAAAGAAGTTACAATTTTCGTCACTTTCGGCTTAGTTAAAGAAGTAACAATATTCGTCAATAAAAACTTAAACTCTCCGGATGTCACTTCAAAACATTTTTATTTTCTAAACCCAAACTTCCCCCTTCCCCCTTGCATCAAACTAAAGTACCAACACTCTCAACTAATATTTGTACCGAGCAATATTGTATCTGAAATCGAAAACGTGCTATTTTCTTTGTTTATTAAATCGGCAATCTATACCAATCTATACTGTGAAAATACGGCCAGTATTCCCCTTACATTCGCCCACGTTTTATGTGGAAAAAAAAAGTTAATATATCAACATCAATATGGTGAATTGACAGCTGTGATTCGGTGTTCCGTTTTTAAACCTTGAACTAGTGTCAACCGTCTGTCCGTCTGTCCGTCCGTCCGTGCGTCCGTCCGTCTGTACCAGGCTGTATCTCATGAACCATAATAGCTAGACAGTTGAAATTTTCAGAGATAATGTTTTTCTGTTGCCGCTTTAACAAATACTAAAAATAAAAAAAAAATATAATCCATACAACCGTGATTTTTTGCCTTCTTTAAACCCTTCGTGTGCGAGTCCAACTCGCACTTGGCCGGTTTTTTTATAAGATTATTTGTTTTTTTCTATCAAATTTTCTTATAAAATTCAGAAGCAAATCGAAGATTCATTCATGCAATTTTAATAATAGTATCTAATCTACATGACCATTTGCAATGATATTATTTCATTAGATAAACTAGCAATACAGATAATGATAATTATAGTAATAATATAATGTACTATGTACGAGTTGATTTAAGAATTATTGTTTTCATTTTCCGTTTCGACCAAAACACCTACCATCTAATCAGCTTCAATACCCTTGGTTGGTTGGCATTGGCATTAAATCCGCCTTCATATTTTTTTGTGTAAAAAGTTTAAATAAATCCCATCTTGCATCATTTTCTCAGCAAAACGCCACGATCACAAGCAAATCATAACCAGCCAATTTAAAATCCAAAACAGCGCCAATAAATTAAACATTATTGAGGAGAACAGGCGAGTGTCGTATTGTTTACCGCCGTAACAGAAGAGAGTGAACAGAATACTAATTCGAAGGGTACTACGTTCCCGGGTTAGGCAAATAACGGGGAGATCCATTTAAAGGTGCTCCGTAATTAAATCAGAAGATCTTGTGTTTGCTATAATTGGTACGGACTGAGAGAAATTTGATTTTGAATTCGTCGATCTGATGGAAATCTGTTGTTTGTGAACTAAATAAGGATTTTCTGGGACGTTTCTGTTGGAAGTAAACAGGAATCTTCAGTGGGTGTCATGAGATTTAATCTTACTGTAAAGTTGGCATCTACCTATAAGAATAATAATAATGTTTATTATGGCAAACGTTGCAATTAGGGAAAAACAACTTCGAGAAGGAGGCAAATAGAAGGATCCAGCTGGGATGGGCAGCATTTGGTAAACTTCGTCGGGTATTTTCGTCGCCCATACCCCATTGTTTGAAGACAAAAATCTTCAACCAGTGCGTCCTACTCGTCATGACTTACGGAGCCGAGACGTGGACACTAATGGTCAGACTAGTCCATAAATTTAAAGCCGCTCAGCAAGCTATGGAGCGGGCTATGTCGGGCGTCTCTCTGAAGGACCGCATCAGAAATGAGGTGATCCGACAGAGGACCAGAGTCACCGACATAGCTGAGAGGATTAGCAAGCTAAAGTGGCAATGGGCTGGTCACATATGCCGCAGGACCGACAACCGATGGGGTAAACGAGTCCTCGAGTGGAGACCGCGTCTCAGCAAGCGTAGCGTAGGACGCCCTTGGGCGAGATGGAGCGACGACATCAAAAAGGTAGAGGCTGGCGGAGAACTGCTCAGGATCAAGCTTGTTGGCGTGCCATGAAGGAGGCCTATGTCCAGCAGTGGACGAGTAGAGGCTGATGATGATGCTGATTATGACAAACACACATGATTCATGCTACATAAGAGCAGATGTACAATATAGCATGAAATATCTACACGAATCTATAAATATAATATCACTTTGTGTCTCCTTAATTAGGTAATACTGTATCTTCATGCCGTGTGGTGTGATTGAATCAGAAATGAGGAGATCCGCAGAAGAACCAAAGTCACCGACATAGCTCTTCGAATCGCTAAACTTAAGTGGCAGTGGGCAGGGCACATTGCTCGTAGAACCGATGACCGATGGGGCAGTAAAGTTCTGGAGTGGCGGCCACATACTGGAAGACGCAGCGTAGGGAGGTCCCCAACAAGTTGGACCGATGACCTGGTGAAGGTCGCGGGAAGCCGATGGATGCGGGCAGCACAAGACAGGTCAGCGTGGAAAGCCTTGGGGGAGGCCTTTGTCCAGCAGTGGACGTCTATAGGCTGAAGAAGAAGAATAAGAAGTATCTTCATGTAAACTAATGTGTTTTTTTTTATGAACAGACAGCTGTGCTGCTGCGGAGTTTGTTCCGCCACTTCTTCTTCCCAGCGAAAGCAGTATAAAGTGGCTAAGGGCGGGCTTTTTGGGGGGCTGTCTTATGTAATATTGACGTTCAAAAGGTGCTGATTCTCAGCCTAATTTGAATAAATGACTTTTATTTTTTTTTCTTAGGAGACAATGTTGGGTCATAGAAGACGGCTAGTCATGTATGTATAAAAACGACCCAGGAGTTTGGCGCAAGGGAGGATATGTAACACATATGTATGCTGGTGTATACGTGTATTTGAATGTAATTATGTATTGAAAGTTACTTCTTACAAAATACCGGGGTATTAATTTAAAAATATGAAGTGAAGGTAAGTTATAGACCGGCGAGCAGTGGGCAGCTCGCCGCCCAGTAAGGACCAGGCCCGGGTCGACGTTTCACGCGCGCCTTAAATTGATGTCAGCACATCGTCAAGGGGTTCACGAAGACCGATGCCTCCTGGGTCAGGGTTTCGGGTTGGTTAGAATGGCGGATATCGCCAATGACAGTTGAAAAAACGGCCGCGTGAGCCGTCTACGAGGGAGATTTGATCCAAAATCATGATGCGGCCACTATGCTGCGATATTTTAATGTTCTTTATGAATTATTCACTGAATGCACTTTTTACTACATAAATTACGTGCTTTTATTTAGTAAAAGACACTATTTAAATAATTTAAAAGTCCAATTAAAAATGAGCGTAACATTCATCTTAGCTTTCCCGTCAAAACTCCGGTGACAACTTAGGTGAATCAATTTTGAAGTAAGTTGTCAATAGTTTCGATCCATAGCATCAGCCACACTAAATTGTAGATCACACCGTGAACTAAACTGTCATTCCATCTGCCAGTATTTTACCGAAAATGTTAGGGAAGTCAGCTGTCAATAGTGTCATTGGAATGACAGCTCCCTTCACCCATTTTTTTTTTTAGTGAACGGAAAAGGCAAAACATAGTACACCATACAGCCTAGTCTTCAGTAAATATATTCTTGAGTAAACTGTTCGCGGCATCGACCTATACTAATGGACATACCTTAGAGATGAGAATTTTGGCACTCCGAAAGAAAGAGAGGAAACAAAGTTTCATCCATCTTTATCGCTCTCAAAATCATCAATCATATGAGAAAACAGATAGTGCTAGACTGATAGCATAGGCTCTCTCTTTTCAAACCAAATAATTACTGCAGATTATACGCGTCCGACATGTCCATTAGTATATGTCTATGGTTCGCGGTGAGATGGTTACAGAATTGCACTGTAAATGCTAGGTATTGGCAGGTCACGTATGTTTTTTTACGGAATAGAGATGTTCGAAATTTCAAAACTGATAGTAAAAATGAAGACTTCAGTGGACCTTTATTTTTATTTTATTTATTTAGTCCACCAACAATCGTATTGTATCCTAAAAAAAATATTTAATGTCCATCAGATAAATTTATAAAAAATATTGAACACGTATTTTTTATTTCATTCAAATACTTAGCAAGATATATTCATTTGAAATGTCGCATGACGTCACACCGTGGTACAAATTATACCACGGCGTGACGTAACTAGCCCCCACTCTGTAACTTGAATACGCTATATCTTAGTAGTTTTTGGTAATTTTAACAAAATAAAAAAATCGGGTCTTAATTTTTTTTTATATTTTTATAAATATTAAAAAAAAATATTTTTTTGATTTTCATACCTTGGATACATCCGTGTGAAAACAAGAATTTAACTTAAAACTAAGTAACTAAGTTACCTAGAGGTATGAAAACACCAGTAATTTTAGGTTATATAAAATGTAAGTTATTACTTAGAAAAAAATATATTTCAAGAAGAAAGAAGAAAGTGAAGAAACCGTAAATGCATATAACCAATAGCTGACACAACGTACCGGAGGGCTCCCAAACTTACCCCAATTAGCGTCCAAGGCTGGCAACAAACGGACGTCCGTTAATTCGATGGGGGACACAAATAATTCCGGCCAGGTAAAAGTATTATCCCCTATACAATATTAGCTACGTGACGCGAATGTTGCAACAATTGACTTATTGCTTCACCTCGTGTGAAGGTGATACTTGCCACGAAGGTAGCTTCATACCTTAAATTGCTTTGCGTTGTTTTTTGTTGAAGTTTTGTTTTTAATTTTCCTTTGTTTTCTCTGAGGAGATGTGAGAGTCATTTTTACCCGACTGCCAGGAGGGTTATGTTTTTAGCTCCTATCTTGTATGTATTATTCTTTATTACCTAGTATCTCTAGAACCGCTGAACGGATTTTCACATTTGAGGTATCGTTAGATTTGACTTAATTGCCCAACTGCTACTAGATAGGTGACATTTTAAAAAATCCAAAATGGCGGATGTATGACGCCATATTGTGAGATATGAAGAAATAAATTTCTACCGAGCATATCGAGTGGGATATCAAAATGAAGGATTTTAAACACTGATTCTAAATATGTATATAACTTAATATTAAATGGAACAAAAAAAAGAATTACATGTTTTTTTATGCCAAGCATATCGAGTTGGGTATCAAAATTAAGGATTTTAATCACTGATTATAATAAAAATATTGATTCTAAATATATTTTATATAAAAAGTCTTTAAATATAAAATTGCCGTTTAATAGGAAAAAATCTTTTGTATTAATTGAAGTAATTACCCATGCAATCAATGTATTTTTGCCAACACAGTGGCAGTTTATTGATTCTTAAAGAAATCAGCTGGACGAGAGGCAAGTAGCAGTCTCCGAATGGGGCAATGCCAAACTTGTGGCATTACCATTACGCAGAAAGCAGTTGAAGCCAGGAAAACTACCACAAGCGGTATTTGTGGAGCTCGATAACACAAGTATAACAGGGAACCTACCTGGTATTGGAGTCTGGATCCAGCCTCGTGCTACAGAATTTAATGCTTTACGTGGTAAAGGCAAGATTGAGCGACGAATGTTTCCCTTAATTTTATGCTGGGCAGTGACGGTGCATAAACTAGTCACAACTTTAGACCCAGCAGTTGTAGATTTAAGTAGAAACTTATTTGCAAAAGGTCAAGCTTACGTTGCCTTGAGTAGAGTGAGGACTCTTTTCGGACTTGATAACAGTTTTCTCAACCCTAACAAATTGCTAAATCAAGCACATGACATAAACTCATTTAAGGAATTAATCCGGTTACGTAATATTTCTTAACTAAAAAGACATAAATTTATTAATAATTATATAAACGAAAAAACCACTTGCATGGATAACTGCAATTAAAAATCAACTGAAAAGACTAAAACAAGATGAAAATTCAATGATAAGGCATTTAAAAAAAAATAACAATGATAAATCCAGAAACCTACATTGAAACAGTACCAAACCTATGTACAGACGACATCACATCAAGCTACTACAATCTGTCAGATTTCCTTATTAGATTTTCAACATTATCTCTACAGCATTAAGGCTCTATGTTGATTGGAAATATCTGACCGTTTGGGGTAGCTTGACCTGCTGTCGTCCGTACCTACGTAATTAATGTACACTTAGAAATTTCAGCTCAAAAGTCAGTCAGTTTCAATTTTTTGCAAAATTATAAACAGAATTACATTCGGAGGCATGCACAAAGCGCGTATCTTGTACATGCACATGAATGTATTAATATTCTTTATTATCTTGTATCTCCAGAACCGGCTAACGGATTTTCACATTTAAGACATCTGCATCGTTAGATTTGTCTTAGACGGTGACATTAAAAAAAAAAAAAATGGCGGATGTTTGACGCCATAATTATGAGGTAATTAAAATGAAGGATTTAAAATACTCATTAGAAAATATGTATATAACGTGCACTTTTAATATTAAATAGAACGATGAAAAAAGAAACTAAACAATTTTTTTTAAGTTTTGCAACATAAGTAACATAATTTGTTAAAACTAAAAAGATAGAAATAAAAATATTATTTAAAAACAAAAAACCCGCCTGCATAAAACTCTAACGAACTGTAAAGGTAGAAACAAGTTGAACAATCGCAGTTGGGGGACTTCTTAGCTAGATAAACAAGTATTCCATAGAACAGTCCCCCAACTGCGATTGTTCAACTTGTTTCTACCTTTACAGTTCGTTAGAGTTTTATGCAGGCGGGTTTTTTGTTTTTAAATAATATTTTTATTTGTAATTTATAACGAAAACAAAATATAATCGCAAACTTGTTAAAATAGGGGGGAATTAGAGTTATTTTTTGCAGACTGAAAATTCTTCAAATTACAAGATTTGCCTCTGTACTATGATGGTTTAGTTTTCTATAGAGTTTAGAAGTAATGAGGCCGAAAATTGGTTACATAATCAGCTTATGATGTTCCCACTGTTGGGTCACAGGCCTCCTCTCGGGGAGAGGGAGTGGGCTGTAACCTACCACGCTTGCCCAGTGTGGGTTGGTGTGAAGTATCGAATTAGGCGGGGAGCCGGTAACACTGAAAGTCCCGTCATAGCGGAATCAAAAAAGCGTGCATCCACGCATACCGAGCTTAATTTATTCCTATCCTTCTATTTATTTGAATAAAAAAAAATTGATTCCGCTATGACGGGACTTTCAATGTTACCTACCGGCTCCCGGATTAATATTTTATGGCCGATAGAAAATGTAGTATTTTATTATTAGAAATAACATCGTAATATGTGGACTTGATAACCTGCATTGAGCAAGCGTGGTGATTACGCACTATCCTTCTCTTTCTCTGTATGAGAGGAGACCTGTACCCAGCTGTGGGACAATAAAAAGGTTGATGTGGACTTGCCATACAACAGACACAACAGAAAATTTATTGTTGGCGGACACCAGTTGGGCGGTGACCACGGTGACAGTTATAGATCTAAGCATTTTTTACATTTACATTGAAAGTCTCAACGGCTGCTGTTGGGATCGAAAATGTCAGAAATCATATATTTTATAACAATTGCTTGATTGAATATAACATTCCGAACATGTTTATACAGCATTTATCTACAATTAACAGGAGGCTCTGTAGGTACCAAAAGTTCTTCTAAATAGATATGTTTAAAATAAATTAAGGAAATAGTCATATTATTTAACTTTCGCAAAATTACTCCTTCTACATCTAAATCTTGCGAAAACACGGGCATCACTTTATAGTTGTATCAGTATTTTTCTGATTTTTCATCTAGTAATCTATTATTTGGAACTGAAAACGGAGCGCACACCATCAGACTGAATTCTTACTTAAATTCAGAATTTCCCGGCACTTATCGTTGTATAAAAATACCTCTCCGCAAAAACCTCTCGAATTTTCATCAGAATCAACAATAAACCCAAGTGAGTGGGAGCGCCGAAGTAAAAACGTGTGCCTAGAAACAATTTTCGTATCTTCCCTTTAAAAACCGCGTCATATATTCCTAACACATGACACCCTATTTCCCGGGGCACCTATCTTCGAAACCTCAAGCTTTCAATAGCGCCGCCGCGAGATGTATACAATTTTTTCATACAAAAATACGTACCTACAATTTACGACTATTTTCCGTAGTTCGTATATCTAGAGATGGTAGACTATCGACGTACGCATTTCACGTAATAGGTACCCAAACACGTGGCGGATATTCAATGTCCCGTACGTCGCCCACGATACAACGATCTTCGTTCAAGGTTGTCTTGAGTTACATACGCACTGAAGCATTGCAGCTGAACATATTCGATACAAAGAATGTTTATACATATTTTTGTGAAGAAAATAATAGGCATTCAATAGGAAAAAGCAACCCGATCTAAACACTACAATTTTTTTTTTTTTTTTTTATATATATAAATATATTATAAACTAGCGCTTGACCGCTGATGAATCGTTGATGGTAAAGCGCACTAGTTTATTAAGAGCCTATTCACTCTAGCCTTGAAGACACTCAAATTGTAGTCCGACGGAAACACCGCCGCTGGCAAATTATTCCAGTCCCTCGATGTACGCGGTATAAAGGAGGAGGCGAAACGCTTCGTCCGGATCGTAGAGGTGTTAACAACGTAAGGGTGGAAACCAGCCGTACGACGGGTCGCCCGCTGGTGGAACGGAGATGGGGGAATTAAATCATGCAATTCCATCGCACACTCCCCGAAATGCATCCTATAGAACACCGAAAGGCTGGCTACTCTACGCCTGTGCTCTGGGCTTTGGAGACCAACTCGAGTTAGATCAGGGTCACCAATCAGCCTCTTTGCACGTCTCTCCACTGAATCCAAAGTGGCCAGGTGACACTTGGCAGCACCAGCCCAAATGTGGCTGCAGTACTCCACACAAAAACGGACCTGTGCAAATGCATCACTGTCAAATCACAATGATCATTGATCGGCAAAGTTTATTTTTACTGTTATACCTAACAATAATGGTGCTGTTGGGTTGCTGTCAGTGCCAAAACTGTCAAAATCACAATGATCTCTATTTTCATTGAAATAAGGTTGCTGTTTGATAGCTGCTGTCAGAGCTAAAATAACTATGAAAGAACTATGAACTATACAACTATCTAGATAGATCATAGTCACCATCATCATCAGAAAGGTTCCCCCACTCAAAAGAATCCTTACAAAAACGTTACTGACTTACAGCTACATCATAAACTACATACTACTGCTCTTCTATCAAGGTCTCCAAAAACTACAAAAAAAAAACTCACAAATTCAGCCCACCCCAAAAACTGACAGCGAACTCAACCACCAGTGGGCACAGAACTTAAGTCCCGCGACACATATTGCGGGCGTGACGCGAAATATCGAGCAGTCGAGCAATACATACAGACGAGCAATACACACAGCCGAGCAATACACACAGCTGAGCAATACATATAACACTCGGATGTGCCCATGAATTCCGAATTAGGTTTGATTATTGTGAAGAAGCGATAGCGCACGTATTATCAACTCCCGTGTTTACTGTCTTCAAAGGGGCTTCGATTCTGTTAGAGTATTCGTCTGTTTTTGGGGTCATGTAAATTTGTTCTCGTATACGGTTTTCACCTGATTTTTTGACTATTTTAACTAATTATACTTGAGAATCTGCTGCTTCATCAACATCATGATCATTTCAGCCGAAAGACGTCCACTGTTGGATATAGGCCTCCCCCAAGGTTCTCCACGACGACCAGTCCTACGTTCACCAGGTCGTCGGTCCACCTTGTCGGGGACCTCCTCACGCTGCGGTTTCCGGTGCGTGGTCGCCGCTTGAGAACCGGTCGGCCTCATCGGGCATCGGTCCTTCGGGCAATGTGTCCCGCCCACTGCCACTTTAGTATATTGGGGGATGTCTTCAAGGTTCTGGACTGGAAAGGACTGGGCATCAACATCAATGGCGAGTACATTACAAACCTTCGGTTTGCTGATAATATCGTAGTCATGGCTGAGACCGCGGAGGACCTGAGCACAATGCTCGAAGACCTCAGTAGAGTCTTAAAATGAACATGGACAAAACGAAAGTCATGTCTAGTGCCCATGTTGTACCGACTCCTATAAAGGTTGGAGACTCTGTTCTCGAAGCTGTTGACAGTATATAACGTGTACCTGGGATAAACTATCCAGTTAGGAAGGTCCAACTTCGAGAAAGAGGTCAATCGTTGAATCCAACTCGGCTGGGCTGCTTTTGGGAAGCTACGTAGAATCTTCTCGTCCGAAAAACCGCAGTGTCTCAAGATAAAAGTCTTCGACCAGTGTGTTGCCAGTGATAACTTATGGAATTGAGACGTGCTGCTTACATGAACAATGTAGTTATATTCTATCTAACCAAGATTATGTCGGAACTTTAAAAGAGACCCGTGAGTTTGTATTGACCACCTAGTTGTTTTGTTATGTGACGTGTGTTTCCGAAATCCTTTTTTAGGATAAACAATTTCATTGCCTTTCATTGATTCTTTCTATTTTTACCAAAACGTAGACGCCAACGTAAAACGCAAACGTAAACGTAAAATATCAAAACGTAGACGATGGGTTTTTTTATAAATTACTAGCTTTCCGCCCGCGGCTTCGCCTTGGGTTTTTTTATAAATTACTAGCTTTCCGCCCGCGGCTTCGCCTGCGCGGAGTTCGGTTATATCGCGCTATATGGATTTCCCTCGGGAATATCATTTTTTTCCAGGATAAAAGGTAGCCTATGTTCTTTCTCAGGGTGTAAAGATTGTCTGTGCCAAATTTCATCAAAATCGGTTGAGAGGTTTAAGCGGGAAAGCGTAACAGACAGACAGACAGACAGACAGACAGACAGACAGACAGATAGACAGACAGACAGACAGGCAGACAGACAGAGTTACTTTCGCATTTATAATATTAGTATGGATAAACTAGTGCTTGACCGCAATCCCGCCTGATGGTAAGCAGTGATGCAATCGTCGATGATAAAAGCGCTAGTTAAGAGCCTATTCACTCTAGCCTTGAAGATACTCAAATTGTAGTCCGACGGAAACACCGCCGCTGGCAAATTGTTCCAGTACCACGATGCACGCGGTATAAAAGACGAAGCGAGACGCTTCGTTCGGATTGTTGTGGTGTCAACAACGTAAGGGTGGAAACTCGCCGTACGACGGGTCGTCCGATGATGGAACGGAGATGGATGAACTAAATCATGCTTTCACACTCTCTCCAAAATGCATCCTATAGAACACGGACAAGCTGCCTACTCTTCGCATATGCTCCAGGCTTTAAGAATTAAAGGAAAAAGCACCATATGTAGTAAGTTTTACTATTGTTCGAACGATTTTGACATGGAGTTGTCTAAAAATCCTACGTATACTGACGACTCCACAAAAACAAATTAAGTAAATTTAGAATAGCGTCTATTGCCAGTAATACAAAATTCTACTACACAATATATAAGACCTGTTTAGGACCTATCCATCGATTACCCACGATTACAAACTTCGCGAAATTCCAGCGATACACGGCAGGCGTGCACCTGCGGAATACCAAGCATAGGGTAACTGTACTGCTTTGTTTCGTTCCAGTCACGTGTACTTGCTTTTATCTGATCTGTCATGAACATGTTACCTTTCCGTGAGAGTTAGGAACAATTTCAATACAAAGTGTATTGGAAAATGTGTGAGTTCTGCTGCAATATGACAGATGCAATATTGCTACAATTATAGGTATGTCTGGAGTACTGTTATGTTGTGGAGTTATGAGGAACATGGTGTAAAATGCACTCAACTTTCGTAGCAAAGGGAGGATGCTCCGATCAAAGGAGTGTGAGTCTGACAGGCACTTGCACAGCGGTTGATGTTTGATGTTGGGAAGCAGAGTTTACAGTGCAATATGTAAAGAAAACCCCGTCCGACACATTAGGATAATAAAGGTTAGGTAAACACACGACCAAATATAATATAAAATTTTACGTAGTCATCATAGTAACAATACTAATGAATTTTGAAATTATATTTTTTCCCGCGGATTAATTCCAACTTCCCCAAAATTTGGTATTTTTAAAAAAAGTCACAACACTATGTTGACTATATTATTATAGCCATGCGACCACGTGCCGCGTGCCCTGCCCCCCGTCCACCCGCGCATAGATTGCCTACCGCACATGTATTAAATTACCTCTTTTTGCGAAACAATATTAATTTTTTAGAGGGATTTTTTTTTAAATTTAGCCCGGCTTTGTGGGTGGTAGAATCACTTGTCGATACCTAACAACACCTTCACGGATCGGACAGCATTTTCTTTACATATTGTATACAGATAATAGGCTAGTTGCACCGTAAATTATACTTGCGAGATGCAGAATCTGTTTGACGTCAGTCTGACGCAGTGTTTGTATGTGGCGTTTGTAGATACCGCTACGCCACTACTATGCAATATTTATAATTACCTACTACTATTTATGAATACAGAAATAAGAAAAATAAAACGACATTAACTTGATATTTTGGATACGTTTACCTACGCTAAAAAAGGCAGTATTACAAGAGTGGCCGTACTCTTGTAATACTGCTTTTTCTTAGCTACTATTAACATACAGAACAGAACGCCATCAGCGTCCCAGAGCTGACACAGGCAGAGATGAGGGCAGCCCTGGTGCGGTTCTGGGGACCGAGTCGATCCACCGCTGCGTGTTTGCCTTAGCTCTGAGCTTGAGCCCCAACTGAGAGGTCTCTACAGAATGGGCCTTGAACTGGGCCAACATTAGTTGCTACCTATCTATACATACTAATATATAAAGCTGAAGAGTTTGTTTGTTAGTTTGAACGCGCTAATCTCAGGAACTACGGGTCCGATTCGAAAAATTCTTTTTGCGTTGGATAGCCCATTAATCCAGGAAGTCGTTAGGCTATATAACATCATGCTGTGACCAATAGGAGCGGAGCATATATAAAAAAAACTTATGGAAACCTACGCGGGTGAAACGTAGGCTTTAATAAATTGGTTGAATTTAACAGCGGATCTAAGAAGGGGCCTCAAATAATAGTACTAAGGCTCCGCTAACAGTCTCTCTGTCACAGGGCTATTGTATCTTTTATCCGTAATGAGTAAACGCTGGAAATTTTCACAGAGTATGCTACAGACGTTGAAATAGACACTAAAGAAAATAAAATAAAGTTATATAAATGAAGGGGTTACAAAAAACGTGTTGATTGCATAATTCAAAAAAAAAAACCGGCCAATTGCAAGTCGAAGGGTTCCGCGCCATTATCTACACAATATTTAAAAAAACATAATCTGGTTTTAGTAATTGGTGTTATGGCGGCAACTGATATAATATCAAGTGTCAAAATTTCAACTGTCTAGCTATCACGCATGATATGTTCATGATTCACGCCTGATGCATGACAGTTTCTATGTTTTTTTTTCTCCTAAGACACTGACATCCTCTCGGTGAGAGGGAAAAAGTCGTAATCTACCACGAGGGCCCAGTGTGGGTTGATAGAAGTAACATGTCTTCAATTTTTTTTTTTTTTTTTAATAATTATAAACTAGTGCTTGACTGCAAACCCGGCTGTGGAAGGACTGACGAGGGACTGGAACAATTTGCCAGTGGCGGTATTTCCGTCGGACTACAATTTGGGTGTCTTCAAGGCTAGAGTGGATAGACTCATAATAAACTAGCGTGCTTTACCATCAACGATTGCATCACTGCTAGCTATCAGGCGGGATTGCGGATATCACTAAAGTCCTGTTGCTCTACCATAATTCGTACCATCATGGTAAACGTAACCATCATGGCTCCGTTGTTAAAATAGGATAGATAGCACTGTTCAGTGTTCATTCTGTATAGTCCCATCTCTATCTGACAGTGGAATAATAATAATAATAATAAATAAATACGGACAAATCACACAGATTAAGCCAGCCCCAAAGGAAGTTCGAGACTTGTGTTATGGGATACTAACACAACGATACTATATTTATAATAGATACATAATATATAGATAAACATCCAGGACCCAAGCCAATCAGGAAAAGATCGTTTTCCATCATGACCTGGCCGGGAATCGAACCCGGGGCCTCCACGATGCAGGCAGGCGTGTTGACCGCTGCGTCACGGAGGACGACAAAATAATGGAAAGGAATAATGTTGGTTTTAGCGCATCGTATTCACCGACCTAGGTCGATTACATAACTCCAGTGACTTGCTTGTATTTATGATTTCAAATATAGATTATGTCATACTTATCTTAACAAAGACGATTATCAAGTAGAATCAATCCATTTCAATTGTCTTTGTTATCCATTGGTAAATGGAATCTATTGACAGATGAACAAATGTGAAGATAAGAATGATATCTATAGTAAAAGTCCACAGTGTTGCACATCACCACCGTTTTTCAAGTCAAACGAATATCAACTTTATCTCAAACACAATTAAACTGATTTCAGATTGACTAGCACTATTGATACTACTCGGTGGTAGGCCATAACATCGGCTGCCGACAAAAGTTACCACCCACCAGACAAAGTCTTGCCGCCAAGCGATTTGTCGTGTTCGGTTATGATGTTTGGTGAAGTCGTATGGAAGACGGGTCTGAGTCGTTGTGTTGCGATGTGTGCCGGGTACGAAGCGTCATATGTTGTTGTGTCGTGAGGTTGGTCGTAGAGGGTCTCCAGATCAATCTCTCTCTGGCGCAGCATCGTTGGTCGTGTTGTTGGGTTTAACGTTACATCACCCTGCTCAACTGCCGTCTTCCTTCCTATTCACTCAGTTTTTTTGAGTGAATAGGCGCTTAACAAACTAGCGCGCTTTACCATCAACGATTGCATCACTGCTTACCATCAGGCGGGATTGCGGTCAAACACTACTTTATAATTTAAAAAAAAACAGAGTAGTGGTGGCCCCGTTGTACCGGCCGCGACTTATAAGCTGTATGTCTTTTTATTGTGCATGGGAAATCATCAAATAACCTCTCCCGCTCTGGGCAGAGCGGAAGGGCATGTCAGACTTTTACTGACTAAAACCCACCCGTGTTTCTTTACTTGCCTGTGGGACGGCCAGGGCCACGGTTTCTTGTTTAACCAACCCGCAACCCTGACCCAGGAGGCATCGGTCTTCGTGGACCCCGTCACGATGTGCTGACATCTCTTTGAGGCGCGCGTGAAACACGACGTGCCGTCGACTCGGGCCTGGTCCTTACCGAGCGGCGAGCTGTCCACTGCTCACTGCCCGATGGCCTGCGCCTACTGTGGCCGGGAGCTCGTTGTTGTCTCCCTACCGGGCGTCTCCTGCGGCGGTTAGAGGCGTGAGGGCGCTGGGATTCCCGCTCCCTCACGGGCTCCTCTCCGCTGGAGAGGTAATTTGATGATTTTCCATACAGAAACAATAAAAGGCCAATAACTAAAATAGAGGTTGATTTTATGTAATTTCCGAAATTTAATTTCAGGACAGAAGATATATATGACGACCGGCTGGATGAAATGAAGGAAGCTCTCTGGGGTCCTATGTGATAGAAGAATGCCCATTCGCACTAAGGGCAGAGTATACGCTCGTCTATGACATACGATGCCGAATGCTGACCACAGAAAAAGCAGCAACAACATAAACTACACGTCGCAGAAACGAGAATTCTTGATGAATGATGAAGATGGGCTGGTGGGGTAACAATACTGGACCACATCCAAAATATCCACATTCGCGGCAGTTTTAAAGTAACACCTATACAGGAGAAGGTTTTGGGGAGCTGCCTAAGGATAACGGTCATGTCATGCGGCGACCATCGGACCACATGACAAGAAAAGTACTTGATATTGGTACCCAGCCAAGAACACGCGGAAGATCCCGCCTTACATGGATGTCCGTTATTGACAGAGACCTAAAAAGGACGCAATTAACATCTCAGACGACCCAGGACAGACCATCATCATCATCATCATCTCAGCGTTAATCCCAGTCGCATCCGCAGCTTTTTTAGCTTTGGAGTCTGGGGTCCGCTTTACCAGTCTAACTGCTAATTTTTGGCTAAACTTCGAAATTTTTCGTGAAGCGACTGCCGTCTGACCTCCACAACCCAAAGGCGATATCTAAGCATTGCAGTAAGACCAATTGTTAGACTTTTGAGGGCTCCAACAACCCGTAACGACTGCCACTAGATGTTCGTATGGCAACCGGGACCAACGGCTTAACGTGCTTTCCGAGGCACGACCAGACCAGTGCAAACATTCATATTCATGCATACAAACATTTACACTGTGCGGGGATCGCACACGCCACGGAGGCTGTCCGCCTAGGACAGACCGTCTTGGCGAAGATTGGGTTGAAGGGCCGACCCCAAATAAATGGGATTAAGGCCAGGCAGAAGAAGAAGAGCAGATATAGGTACATGACGATGCGGTTGGTGTAGTGGCTGTGCGATCGTCTGCAGCGCTGCGGGTCGCGGGTTATATCCCCGCACCGAACAAATATATTTTGTATGAATTACAAATAGTTGTTTCGGATCAAGCTTTTTGTCTGTGTGACTTTAAAAGTTTGTAACCGCACCCACGACACAGGAGTAGAGTAGGTAATGCCTAGTGTAGGCAACGACTACATAATTTTATTTTTGTTTAAAAAAAAATTATGTAGTCAGCGCCTATGTAGGTATGTAACTATTTAACTGACCACTTCTGCTTTTGCGTGAACTAAAATAACTTTTTCTTTTCCTGTTGATTGGTATTACATGAAATAGGATTAGGAATATGAAGTTACTACACCAGCACGTGTAACGCTCAGGAATGTTTTTTTTTTCTTTTCAAGAATAATAATCTGACACTGACCTGCAAATTGAAAAAAGAACGACAAGCGTAAGCCGGACTGTGTGTGTTCACGAAGGGTTTCGTACCACTACATACACAAACAAAAAATAACTGTCTATTTGTTATTTGCTTTTAAAACAGCAAGAGAAATACTTCTCTCTCATCTTTGAAATTTTAAACCGTCTAGGTATCATATTCATGAAATGCTGTGCCCGACATGGTCCGTAATCCATACCTACTAATATGCGAAAGTATCTCTGTCTGTCCGGCTTTCACGCCAAAACTACTGAACCGATTGTAATGAAATTTAGTACATAGATAGTCCAGAGCCTGAGAAAGGACATAGACTATTAATAAGATCCAACTATGACCAATAGGAGCAGAGCAGTAACAAAAAATGTTGCGAAAACGGGAGCTAACACGGACGTACTACATATTGCTCCTATTATTTGAACAGGCGCTTATCTTTTTAATTTACAGGAACCACAGCGCGCTGTAAACTGAAGTCCACGCGAACGGAGTCGAGAGCAACAGCTAGTTAATTCTATATTTTAATATGCCAACTATTGTGTAGGTACACATTATGGAATGCAACAAATTATTGAGTATTGAAATACAGCATGACCATAGATAAACAGGCCGACTGATAGTGGAATCTTTATCATAGGGTCAGGTTTTAACCTTTTATCAACGGAGCCCGAAAAATGTAAGAAAATTTCAATAGCGGGTAACGTAGCGCATCCCTCTTAAACACGTGGCTGGCAATATTATTCATTCCATTTAGTTAATTAGTTTTCTTTTATAATTATAAACTTGTGCTTGACCGCAATCCCGCCTGATGGTAAGCAGAGATGCAATCGATGATGGTAAAGCGCGCTAGTTTATTAGGAGCCTATTCAATTAAAAAAAAAATGAGTGAATGAAGACGGCAGTTGAGCGAGGTGATGCAATGTTGAACCCAACAGCACGATGCGCGACAGAAGGAGATTGATCTGTTGACCCACTACCAAACTCTCGACACAACAACATTTAGCGCATCATGCCCTGCTCAGACCCGTCCTCCATACAGCTTCACCACCGTATTACAGTGAGAGAATAAATAAATTCTGTATTATCTAACTTCTAAACCGTAAACTGGGCAAGGGAAGCATACGCAACAGTAAATCACTATATTACTTCGATAACCTTTTTACAAAAGTTGACTGTTCTGGTGACGCGGGCGCAGATTGATATCTCGTCGATATAAATACTGTCAACCGCCCATCTTGACTCAGAAGCAGAGCACAACGCTTTACGTGTTGACGTCGCCTATTCCGTGATATGTGAGTAACTTGTCTTTTTTTTCTTTTTCTTTAACTTTTTATTAATTGCATTTGTTTTGATGCCACTGGCAATGGTAATGTTTTGAGATCAAAGAGATTTTTTCTGTTCCGTACTGACTTTTTAGTTTAAATAAATAGTCAAATAGAAACTCATCTATGTGTTTAAATAGCTGAGTTTTTATCTACATACTTCAACCTTCAGTTAACCTTGTTATGTTTACTGAATGATAACTGGGGTTGGTACTATAACATGTTTTATTAAACTAAAATGTGTCAAGAATTTGTATAATAATAGTACAAATTAGTCTCTCTTTGAATCTCAAGGCAACATTATTGCCCACATCAGGCACACTTTCAACTGCCTAATATATTAACATGGTTTTAGTCTTATTTTCCTCAGATAATTACGATTTCTACGATTATTACTCTTGGAGCTTGTGCGGGATCAGACGAAGATGGTACCAGGTGTACATTTGAGCCCAAGCAAGTGTCATTGAGGTGATTGTATATTTTTGGAGGTAGTATCTAATATGCACAATTGTTTGGGTACGCATGAAAACTAAACACTGTAATTTGGTATTCAAAATACATCTCCATTTCTTAGATTAATTTAGGAAGATTTATGAACCAAATAATTAAAGATTATCAAACAAAGAATCGCTGACTGTTTAAGTAAAGTATCGAAAGTGCAATGCTACATAGTCACCAAAAGATGGCGTTTTTTTATTATATTATTTTTTTTATTACTGCATAACAGATATAGAAGTTAATTCTTCCACTCTTAGTCTGATTTTGTAAATATTAATTAAGTCTTATTATTAACTATATAAGTTAAGCAGTATTAGTGTATAAAAATTTGAAAAATTTTAATTATTTCACATTTTAATTAACAACACTGTTAACGTGGTAAATTCAATATTAATTGATCCTCAATTAAAAAAAAAAATAGAAATAAACAACTCAGTATTTTGCATTTTAGTTACTTTACTTGAGAACAGTATGATCTTCGCTTATTGCGAAAAATCCTCTGTGACCGGTCACCGGCCATACATTTAGTATTCATGCGCGATTGGCCCTAATCAAGTATTTAGCCACAGAATATAGGTACTACTAAACATAATTATATTACCTCTAACATCAACAACCAAATACCAACCTTATTATAACAGCAATAAAGACCACTGTGATTTTGAAAGACTTGTTAGTGGCAGCAATCCAATAGCAAACGTTAATAAAGGTCATTTTGACAATGATGTAAAATCAGAGGTAAAATAACTATGCATGAATTAGCTGTAGGGCGAAAACAGGTTTTTTTAGAAGGTTGTTTACTAAAATCTAGTTAGACTGTAAAGTCTTGATTAATGATATTTATTTCATTAACCGACTTCAAAAAAAGGAGGTTATAAATGCGACCCGTATGTAAATATGTAAGCTAAATTTCAAATGTATGTATGTATGTATGTTTTTATGTTTGTGCGCGCATATTTCCGCAACTACAAGTCCGATTTAAGTAATTCTTTTTTTGTTGTATTATGTATTGTTCAACTTGGTAATACTATAAGTTTCATCAAAATCGGTTCAGTAGTTTTTGAGATAGGGATTAATTTTTCTAAGTTATATGTACTTTCTAAGTAAATCTTGGACACCCATGACATGACTGATTACAACGTGAAGGAAAACATCTTGAGGAAACCTAGGCTTTAAGTCCGAGGTCACGCATTGAGCAAGCGTGGTGATTACGCTCAATCCTTATCTGTATGAGAGGAGACCTGTGCCCAGCAGTGGGACGATAAGAAGGTTGATGATGATGAATTGTATTATGTTATCATATTTATTTAAATGTAAATATAATTACATAATTGCTGATGTCTGCAAAAACCCGCCGTAAAAAGGTGGCGTGAGTTTAGAGTGATATGCCATTAGTGTCAATCATTTAGCATTAATTAGAACAACAGATCACTCAATGCTTAGTTCACCTTAATTTTCACGGTTAAGAGGTTACAAACCCAGAACCGCTGCACTATGGAAAATAAACATCTATTTCTGATTAAAAATCAATAACATTTTTATTTTTGAATATCATGTTCTAAAATTTTGCACAAATATACAACGTGTAACATAAAGGGTATATACATAACAAAGGCATGGCATCTTTACATGATATCAAACGATATTGGAAGGGTTTTTTAATTCTATCTCTTTATGTTAGGAAGTTATGATGAAGAACACCGCCAGGTATAGGCTACTATCATACCAGTCGCACAGAGATATTGAAGACATTTATCAGATTTTCGCAAGTAACGTGACAGGTAACGAGTAGTTATTAACATATGTAGTGTGCTGCCACGTTTTTTATGATTTTATTTTAAGAAACACACGAAACCGAAAATTTGGTACCAATTTTTTGAATATTTTATTTTGAGTTGAAACCCTTCCGATATCGTTTGATATCATCTAAAGATGCCGTGCCCTTGGTATGTATATACCCTTTTTGTTACACGTTGTAGAATAGTGTGTATGGCTTCAAATGGAACGTAAGTAATTAATTATGATTGAATTTAAAACCATAGAATTCAAAAGTATAAAAAACGGCCAGTATTTTTTTAACAATGAACACTATTATTTAATATGTTTACAAAAACTAAATATCAGATACTACATCAAAATACAAATGACTTTAAATTTTAAAAAAAACATCTATAATAATATTGTGATTAAAATCGAACACAGATTAAACTTGATGAACTTCAGGATCTAAAATTAATTCGTTATCTAAGAGGTTACTTCATCTAGTTCCATTACGTTTTTAGAATACGGTTTTCTAATGCTGATTTTGTAAGAATCTAAAGTATACAATATGTAAAGAAAACCCTGTCCGACCCATAAGGATAATAAAGGTTAGGTAAACACTTGACCAAATATAATATAAAATTTTACATAATCATCACAATAACAATAATAATGAATTTTGAAATAATCTTTTTTTCCCGGGTATTAATTCCAATTTCCCCGAAATTTAGTAATTTTTAAAAAACTGACAACACCATTTGTGGCGGAGCGAATAGCGATGCGACCACGTGCCGCATGCCCCGCCCCCTTTCACCCGCGCATGTATGCGCGGGTGAAGGGGGGCGGGGCTATCGGGTTGCCTACCGCACATGCATTAAGTTACCTCGCTTTTTCGAAATAATATTTATTTTTTTTTGGGGGATTTTTTTTTAAGTTTAGCCCGGCTTTATAGGCATTATTAGAATCAGTTAACGATACCTAACAATACCTTCACGGATCGGACAGGGTTTTCTTTACATATTGTATAGAGCATTTTCTAGCAGGATGTAGACAAAATTTTTATAATCCTTTTTACAATATTCTTGTGCATCTTCCGAACGTTGGCCAATAGGAAGTACCGCAAAATGCTTTATGACACTTTCTCCGTGAATAAAAACTTTGTGAACTGAAGATGGCATGTAGTACTCAGATATCGGCAGGCTTCAGAGCATAACTGCCAAGTTTTTCAGCATTTATCATTACAACCGATCAAAAATTTGCAGAATTATGGAAAGTCATTTCATCAAATTTATACCCACTCGCCTATACGCTTTTGTACCAGGGTTTTCTTCTCTTGCTTTAGTCGTTTCTTTTCTTCTAGCTGACCACACTCCCTCACCTTCTGATGGAGCCAAAGAATTTATTAGAGCTTTTATTTCATTCACAACAGCTTCAGCTGTATGCAACGGCTTTCTCGGGAGTTTCTTTGCAAACTTATATTAATATAGGCCGGCAAAAACGAACAAATGAAGGTACCGGATTTTGCCAGACAACATTACCTGTTAGCTCGTTAATTAACTTAATAGGCACCAAAGAAGTGATAAATAAATTTGCGTCGGGAATTTGTTCAGACTCTTCTGGCAGTTTCTGTTTGTACTGGCTTTGACCGGATGTACCATCACAGCCCCGTTTACTGTATAGAAGTAAGTTATTAAATCCTTTCCTATACACTGAATCTATTGTCAATATTATAGCAGCAGTGTGATGTAATAAATCTTGAAGTCTTACTATTTTTGCACTTGTAACTTCATGCACTTTGTAATATGGTAATGTAAAATATGGTAATGTAATATGGTATGGTATGTAACACAAAATATTTTCGTTCGTTCGTTTAATTTCTTAAGTATTCGTTAAATCCAAGTCAGTAAATACACTGCTTCTTCATCCGTTAACATTTTTTCTGCCTTGCATCTTATATGAGACTCGAGAATAAGGTCTTATTTTCACTGTCAGAAAACCTCAATGTTTCCACAAGTTTAGCTTCTGTTCCTTCTTCTATCGAACATAACCCTTGTAGATATGCATTGTCATCATCATTATCATCCCAGCGTTATTCCCAGTCGCATCTGAAGTCTTTTCAGCTTTGGAGTCTGGGGTCCGGTGTAGATATGCATTGTAGACGTGTTTAAATACATATTCATTAAGTAACATTGCATTTATTCTTCTTTTACTAAATTCTGACAAGTCTGGATAAGATACGCACGGTCTCCCACGTTTTCCAGAAGAGGTAGATGATGTGGAACCGGTTGTAACATCTTCAGAGTTCGATAAAGTTACTGAATGTTATGATTCCAACCAATTACTGTTTTTCATTAAAAATATATTCTTTTTCCGTGAAAGCGGGAATAATACGTCTGTAAAAATCACTGAGCATGAAACATAAGTTGTCTTCAGATACATGATAATTTTCTTTTAAAACTGTTGATAACGCCGCCAATGATTTTTCTTCGATATACGAAAGTATTATTTCCCGTTTAGAACACTAGTAGACATTTTGAAGAGTCAACAAAACACGTAGTTATATGTATTTAGTTTATGTAGTTATATGTAGTTATATGTTATATGTATTCGTAACAATTACACTCCTGTTAATTGACCACTATTTTGTTATCTACAATGAAATGATATAATGAAATATGAGGGAAGTGGGCATCCTGTTGATTAATATTTTCACGCCCAACATGAGTGCAATAAAGATAAACTCCCTAATAACAATAATAAATTACAAAATTTACCGCAAATTATTGATGTAAACAGCAACATTTCAAACCGCAATAGATAGCGAGCGGCTTTCCGATTTCTGACTTTTATCACATTTTTACTAATTACTCCGAAAACCGCGAATATCCGCAGCATTTTTTTATTTGATTATGTTTTTGGATAGCTAGGCTACAAACCAACATTAAATGTAAAGCAGGGGTAAACGTGGGCAACTGTCAAGTCTAGATGAATTTAAAAAAAAAACTTTGTTTTCACCATATTTAATTTTGCAATTATTTCAAGGTAAACGTTAATATAATATTCAATATAATACATATATATACTACAACCTATATATATATATATACTAGCTGACCCGGCGAACTTCGTTCCGCCTTAAAGGCAATATCACATGACTACTTTTTAAATTAGGATAATTTAAAATAAATGAATATTATTATTCAATGATTCTTTATTTGGGCGCACAATCCTGGCGATTCTCCAGAAATCTTTAATGTGCTACAATACTCGCAAACAACATCCATTGGCCCAATGCGAACGCCATTGCGCTATATTATATGCGTATTGAAACGCTGCCCGATTCAAATCAGTATTTGATGAATTTCTTCTTGTGTTTCGTAAATTATCTAGCGCTTGATCTCTGAGGTTTGCTCGACGATTTCGCATTGCCAACCGAGCCATTTCACGGGCTGCCTCCCTTTGCTCTGGTGAGTGAGAAGCACGAAGTCGAGCCATACTAAGGCTGCGCCTTCAAGTGCAATTTCTTGCTCTTCTTCAGTTTTTTTTTTTTTTGTGGATGGGAAATCATCAAGTGACCTCTCCCGCTCTGGGCGGAGCGGAAGGGCGTGTCAGACTTTTATTGACTAAAACCCACCCGTGTTCCTTCACTTGCCTGTGCAACGGCCAGTGCCATGGTTTCTTTTTTAATCAACCCGTAACCCTGTAGACCAGTCCTCGTGGACACCGTCAAGGTGTGCTGACATCTCTTTGAGGCACGTGTGAAACACAATGGGCCGTCAACCCGGGCCTGGTTCTTACAAGGAGGCGAGCTGCCTATCCCTCGCCGCCCGCAAGCCCGCGCCTACGGCGATTGGGAGACCGATGTTGCCTCCCGACCAGGGCGCTTCCTGCGGCGGTTTGAGCCGTGAGTGTAGTGGGATTTCCGCTCCCTCACCCGCTCCGCCTCCTCCTTTGCCAGCATCACTGCTTCACAGAAGGAGGTGAAAGCTTGCCATGCACTCTTGCTCCGGACTATGGCCCGGACCAGGGTCGGACGCGAGAGATCACCGCCGATCGCCGCCACGAGAACACGGCTGTGCTCTATCCAAGCCGGGCAGACCTCCACCTTATGCTCTACCGTGTCCTCAGGGCGATGCACACAGTGGTCACCCTGGCGTTTCCTTCCGCCTTATATGGAACAGGAACCTCCCGAAGCAGCGTGAGGACCTACGTCAGTCGGAAGGTGAGGACGCCGTGGCGCCTCTCTAGCTACTCCTCAAAGAGAGGACTTACCGCCGCTATTGCGGCGTGCTCAGTGCTGGATTGCGACAATCACACTTTCCATGTCGCCATGAGACCCCGCCGGAGCTCTGTCCGCTGTACTGCGATTTTTCGCGGCAACAGAGTTATGCCTCCTCTCATCACTCCCACATTAGGCGAGGAATAGTGTTTCTCCACAATTTAATGGATGTTATTATACATATAAACGTTTCTTTTTAATTACTCTATCTATTAAAAGAAACCTCATCAAAATCTGTTTCGCAGTTTTAAAGATTTAATCATACAAAGGAACATAGGGAAAGAGAAAGTAACTTTGTTTTATAGTATGTAGTGAAGTGGTAAATGGCACAGCAATACAATATTAGAAATTTTGAAGTTGAAGTTTGCTTTGGGGCTTTTATTAAAAAAATTAAACCGGCAGAGAGCATTTATATTCCTTGCTTTAAATAAATGCATCAACATTCAACCAGTAAGACTTTTTTTTAATATGCTGAGTAGTGTAGGAGTGTGTTTGTACCATTTTTAACAAATGAACCGCTAACTTATATTTTGACTGAGTTGTTTTGTTATTCCATGTCAGTTGCGTTTTGTTAAACCATGTCTTATGTCACGTCACACGGGAACGACAGGAACCGCGGGAACGGGATAAAAAGTATCCTATGTGATATGTCCTTCTCCCAGTTCTTATCTACCTCTCTACCAATTTTGAGCCATACTGGTTAAGCGGTTCTTGAGTTATAAATATAGTAACTAACACGACTTTCATTTATATACATAGACTTCATTCAAATCGGACCAGCCTAGGAGGAATTCAGTGACGTACACACGTACAGCAGATTTAGGATGGAAAGAAGAAACCCATGGAAAGCATTGTCATCTACATTTGTAACAAAGATATCATACCTCTCTCTACCCCTAGAGCTCTTGTTTCTGTCTCTTTAAGTAAAATAAAAAATCTTAAATAATTATTTATTTCTATTTATTTTTTTCTCTTTTAGTTCATAAGTACAAATTTAGTTAAATAAAAAAAATATCTTTTTTATTTTTTCGCCTTTTAGTTCTTATGTACAATTATATTTTTAAGTAACTAAAAAAATTTAAAAAAACTATAAACTTGTCTAAAAACAAAAAAAAAAACTTGTGATTGACCGGGTTTGAACCGAGGAACACCAGCCATCGCGAGTAGACCATACCAATATCGGCTGCGCTACAGCCGCTATGTCAAGCCGCGCGAAATTAGCGCCCATATTATGCGTGAATTATTGCGAAAAAGAAAACTCGAAAATATGCGCTTCCCCAGACATGAGACTGAGCTAGATCGATTTTTCGTCCCCGAAAACCACCACATATTAATTTTCAGCGAAATCGTTAGGGCCGTTTCCGAGATCACATGCTTCTTCAAGCGATTAGCGCCATCTGCCGGGTTGATTTGTGAATCTAAACGATCCAGGTCGCCACTCAAACGCATACAGAAAAATTCATTAAAATCGGTCAAGCCGTTTAGGAGGAGTTCAATGACATACACACGTACAGCAGAATTATATATATAAAGATATTGAATATGAAACAACCAATATATATATATATATATATTGGTTGTTTCATATTCTTTAAAAGACGTGGTTTTCAGACATAAATAATACACTAGCTTTCCGCCCACGGCTTCGCCCGCGTGGAGGTCGGTTATATCGCGCTTTTTAGATTTCCCTCGGGAACATCAATTTTTTCGGGGATAAAAGGTAGCCTATGTTCTTTCTCAGGGTCTAAAGATTGTCTGTGCTAAATTTCATCAAAATCGGTTGAGAGGTTTAATCGGGAAAGCGTAACAGACAGACAGACAGACAGACAGAGTTACTTTCGCATTTATAATATTAGTATGGATTACACCTTTGCCTGTAACGTATAATAATAAAATCAATTTGATAGTGATGAAGTGAACGGGCTCAACATGGGGGTCCGTCGAAACTATAAAGTTTGTGATGTTATAAAATAATAATTTCATATAATATGTACGTAGGTATATATTTTTGATATTATAGTCTAGTTTAGTCCTTAAACTATTGAGTAGAATAAAAAAGCATACCAAAAGCGACATTGACAAGAACCATTTTTAATCAGTAGTTGTTCTACAAATTTCCATAGTGCTCTGGTACCATATTATATAATAATTGGATTGTTGAGGTCAGATAGGTAGTAGGTCAATACAAAATGCTGGAATTCAGTTCCATCAGGTTAAACTAGAAGCTGACCCCAACACATTTGGGAAAAGACAGATGACCATGATATTTAGTCAGTAGGAAAATCTTATAATTCGATTCCCAGACGGAACAAATATTTGTAGGTCATCCTACAAGTAGTTGTTCCGGGTCTGGTTGTTTGTGTTATTCATAAACGCTGCTTGAAGTTAACTAGTGATGAGCGATTCTTGAACAATACATTTTTGACCTTTTCATCGCTTATAAATAAACCCTTTAAACAATGTGGTGTTTATTCATAAAGGATGCTTTAAGTTAAGTGACGTTCATCATCATCATCATCATCAACCCTTTAATCGTCCCACTGCTGGGCACAGGTCTCCTCTCATACAGAGAAGGATTGAGCGTAATCACCACGCTTGCTCAATGCGGGTTGGCGATTTCAGACTTAAAGTCCAGGTTTCCTCAAGATGTTTTCCTTCACCTTCAGTCATTGATGTCCAAGATATGCTTAGAAAGTACATATAACTTTAGAAAAGTTACATTGGTACTTGCCTGACCTGGAATCGAACCCGCGTACTCATATTTGAGAGGCTGGTAATTTCACCACTAGGCCACCACGTTAAAATGTCAAAAATGTATGGTTAAAGAATAGCTAATCACTAGTCAACTTTAAGCAGCGTTTATGAATAAGGGTGTATATGTTTGTAAACGCACCCATGATACAGGAGTAAATCTTAGTGTGGGGCAACGTTTTATTAAAACAAATTAAACGGCGAAGAATGATGTAAGAGTGATTAAATATAGCTAATAATTTGTAATAATGCATTTTTATTATCCCATTGTTCTTATTATCCGAACGGAGGTTTATCCTTTTAAAATCATAAATGCGATAGTGGTAGTAGGTGCTGGTTACTCACGCAAAAACTACTCATCGGATAACCAGGGGCGCTAGTCTGACGCGTTCGCACATGCCACTCGAGATGAGGAAATCAGCCACTGACTCTCGCGTGGGAAGAGACCCGTGGAACTCGCGACGACGGGTCAAGGCCTGCCGGGGGTATTTTAGAATTGGGAGGATCCGGTACCCCGGAAAGGCAGATGATAACGCAGTGGTTTTTTAGCCGGTAAGATTCCGGCACACCCCTCCACGGCCCCGTGCGGAGGATAGTCCATGAGGATTTTTCCAACTTAGGAAAAAAAAGGGGGCCTTGGTCTGTTATTTTTATAAATTAGTCATTCCAATATGATTCTATTGTCTTTGTGCTAAAAGTTCGTAATCTGTTAAATTGATAATGATCGATCGATTATCGGCCTGGAATTAATGGAATGGAGTTAGAATGACATTGCCATATTGCCAGTATTATACAATATACAACCCGTTAGTACAAATAATTACCTAAAAACTACTAATCGATTTGAACATTTATTAAATGGAGTGGAGTGATTGACCCACAGAAATCGTAATAACAAGTCTACTTGACTTATTATTATTATTTCTGTGGACTGACCACTGGAAAGTCATAATGACGCCATTTTGTTGGTAGATTACGAAGCTTGTTAAAATCGATCATTATGAGATAACTGATCGACCATTCTGACAATATTGTAATAACAGACTAGGGGTGGGTTGTATCCTAAAAAAATATTTTGAAAGCCTAGGCCATCTCTCCCTCTTTTCAAACCAAATAATTACTGCAGATTATACGCGTACGGCATGTCCATTAGTATATGTCTATGGTTCGCGGTGAGATGATTACAGAATTGCACTGTTAATTCTAGGTATTGACAGGTCACGTATATTTTTTTACAGAATAGAGACGTTCGAAATTTCAAAACTTGTAGTAAAAATGAAGACAGAAGTCTTCTAAAAAAAATAAAAGTGACCTTTATTTTTATTTGATTTATTTAGTGCACCAAAAATTGGATTGTATCCTTTAATTTAATGTAGTTCAGATAGATTTATAAAATATATAAAACAAGTATTTTTTTATTTTTTCTTTCATTCCAATACCTAGGAAGATATATTGATTTGAAATGTCGCATGACGTCACGCCGTGATTAGCCCCCACTCCGTAACTTTAATATGCTATATCTCAGTAGTTTTTGGTAATTTCGACAAAATAAAAAATACGGGTCTTAGCTTTTTTTGTTATCTATAAGGCAGACTATATTTTTTTTTTATTTTTTCATACCTTGGATACATCCCTAATTGCGTAACACACCATTACCACAGTACAAAAATCATATGATTTTTAGACTGTGTCATTAGTTGGAACCATTTTGAAGCTTATTACTATTCCATTGATCTCTATTTTTGTAAATGTATCTGCCCAACAACGTAACTAACGCAATGAATGTTATTGAACTGTCAAAATGAAACTCATTGCTACTGGCAGTGTGTTACGTAATTACCCTGCTGGAATAACACATACGAGGAGCTAGACAGAGCGATTTCTATTCTATTTCTGCGTCTCAAATAAACACTTTATTCTACTATCTTATCATTGCTGCTTTCATAGAACATATTTACTTGAAGTTATTATACGAAAGATAACTCTTCATACAAGATTAAACACACACATATTTGCGACAGACAATCTTTACACCCTGAGAAAGGACATGGGCTACCTTTTATTGAAAAAAAAAAATGATATTCCCGAGGAAAGTCTATACTAATATTATAAGTGCGAAAGTAACTCTGTCTGTCTGTCAGTCTGTCTGTCTGTTACGCTTTCCCGCTTAAACCTCCAGACCAATTTTGATTAAATTTGGCACAAACAATCTTTAGACCCTGAGAAAGGACATAGGCTACCTTTTACCATCAAAAAGGTGGCTGGTAGTGGCTGGCGGAGAACTGCTCAGGATCGAGCTTGTTGGCGTGCCATGAAAGAGGCCTATGTCCAGCAGTGGACGAGTAAAGGCTGATGATGATGATGATGATGATGATGATGATGATGATGATGATGATGATGATGATGATGATGATATTTGCGACGCTTTTCCTGTTCAGTAACTGAACTAAAATGTTCAGTGTATCTTTTTCTTTCTATTTCATTACGATAAAAGATAAATAATAATTTAGTCCTATTAAATTAGTTAGCGCCTGGCGGCAGGTCACGGGAACAATCTGCGACTCCCGCATTCCCCTTAAACTTAAGGGGAAAATATATAAAACCATGATCCGACCTGCTGTCTTGTATGGATCAGAATGTTGGGCTACGAAAGGGATGAATGAAAGGCAATTGCATGCAGCCGAGATGAGAATGCTAAGAGGGATGTGTGGTGTTACACGAATGGATAGAATAAGAAATGAGTACATAAGAGGAAGTCTGAAAGTGGCACCGGTAGCTGAAAAGATGTGTGGAAATCGGTTGTCATGGTACGGGCATGTGTTACGGAGAACTGAGGAGAATGTCGTGAGGAGAGTCTTAATTATGAATGTTGATGGCTATAAGAGTAGGGGAAGACCAAAGAAACGATGGATGGAATGTGTGAAGGATGATATGGCTAAGAAGGGGGTGACTGCCGAGATGGCTTCTGATAGGGATGCATGGAAGAAAAAGACATGTTGCGCCGACCCCAAATAAATTGGGATAAGGGCAGGAGAATGATGAAATTAGTTAGCGTCCGACATCAACTGGCGTATTTTAGTCGCCATGTTTTTCGTTCTAATCTAAGCTGTCTTTTTTTTAATGAAACTGAAAGAAAAAGATGCACAGTATACCTAATATGAGTTTACATTACGAAACACGATCGTCGATATCGAGCGCGTTTGACTCATCGATTGGCTGCTTCAAGGTTGTAAGAACTTTCAACCAATGAGAATGAAACGCTCGATATTGACGATCGCGTTTCGTAATGAAAACTCATATATATCGCGCCAAACATCTAGTCCGCTCTGAAGTTGCTTCGCGCATTTGTACAGTCACGCATACTATATATATTTATTTATTAAACATATATACACATATATATTATTTATATTTATACATATTTATTATTATATTTATTTATTTATTTATACATATATACATGTATAAATACACCTGCAATACAATAGTTGCTGAAGTTGCTTCGCGCAATAATTGCGCGAAGCAACTTCAGAGCGGACTAGATGTTTGGCGCGATCGATATGAGTTTATTGATTATTGTTATTAGTGATCTATTTGAGGCCTACTGAACTTAAATTTAATTTAGTTTATAAACGAGCGAATCAGCGCCATTATGAAACTGTTAGTATATACCTATTCCTAGTTTTAGCTGTATTTTAGATGTATTGTGTGTCTTTAAGTCTGTGCTGAATAAACGTATTATCTTACTTTCTTCCTGTCTGTCTTTATTTCTTTCTTTCTTTAGCTGACCTCGCATTGTATAGGTCCTCATATATGGCTAGAATATTCCAGACTCGCCGGGAACTTGCTAGAACCTTCCGGATAATTCTAGACTCCGATCGAACGTTCTAGACTCGCATGGAAATAAAACCTTCCTAATCTTTATCGTGGTGTTACTATCTATCCAATGAGTCATACGTATAATGTAAATTCAGCTTGAACTGGCTATGTATAGCTTGATATGCCACCGTATCCTGCCATTTAAAACTACTTACTTCAAGGTCAGGTTCCACAGGGTTATTCACATTACTTACCCACTCTGGAATGTTGTCTGACTAGGTCTTCCCACATCACACCTGAGTACATTCACACTAAAGGTTAAGGTACACTGTCCTATATTACATAAGTTTGAAACGCAATTTATGTGAAAATGCTAGAGTGTATACTGTATAGGCTCTTAAACATACTAATATTATAAATGCGAAAGTAACTCTGTCTGTCTGTCTGTCTGTCTGTCTGTTACGCTTTCCCGCTTAAACCTCTCAACCGATTTTGATGAAATTTGGCACAGACAATCTTTAGACCCTGAGAAAGAACATAGGCTACTTTTTATCCCGGAAAGATTTGATGTTCCCGAGGGAAATCTAAAAAGCGCGATATAACCGAACTCCACGCGGGCGGAGCCGCGGGCGGAAAGCTAGTATTACATAAGTTTGAAACGCAATTTATGTGAAAATGCTAGAGTGTATACTGTATAGGCTCTTAAAGAAACTAGTGCGCTTTACCATCAACAATTGCATTACTGCTTACAATTGGGCTGAATCGCGGTAAAGCTAGAGCTTATAACATCAAAAACAATTATTTATTTATTTAAAAAGTACTGCCACATCACAAACATTAAACATTGAAAATAATTTAAACTATTCAATTTATGGCCTGATGCTTGCGACAATAATGGCGTACATAGCATTGGCTGTTCATCGGCTTGAAAATATTGTTAAATATATTATTTTTTAAATTTTTATTGTATTATATACAGTAAAAATAAAAAAAAAATAAAAAATAATACGCAATAAAAATACACTTTAAAATTTAGCAAATATTACTCTAATAATTGTTGAAATATTAATAAGAATGTCTAATGAATACCATGTCATATAAAAAAGAAGAAATGTCAATAGAATATCAAATAACAATGAGTAAGTTTGCGATCGTGGTGGGTTCGATTCTCACAATGAACTAAATGGAATGGTCCGCAAATTCCCATGTTCTTAAAGCGATGAGCAGCGGTGTTGAATTGCTTTGTTTTTTTTTTTTGTAATTATAAGCTAGTGCCTGTTGCGTGCTAGTTTATTAAGAGCCTATTCAATCAAAAAAACTGAACGAATGAATTGGGAGGAAGACCGCAGTTGAGCGAGGTTATGCAATGTTAAACCCAACCGTACGACCATCGATGCTGCGCCAGAGGGAGATTGATCTGGAGACCAGACTCCACGACCAAACTCACGATACAACAACATTTGGCACATCGTACCCGGCACACATCGTATCACAACTGCTCACATCCGTCCTCCGTACGGCTTCACCAGATATCATGCCGGAACACGACGAATCGCTTGACCGCAAGACTTTGTCTGATGGGTGGTAAATTCTGCCGACAGCTGATATTATGGCCTACCACCGAGACTGGCCCCCGAGGTCGTGTGTTTAAACCTAGCCAGGCTCTTTAGAGCAGGCGTACCTACATGATTTCATCCCCACTGCATCACTGTGATTGCGTATCATACTGTCAGTAGCAATGGGTTTCATTTGGACAGTTCAACAACATTCATTGCGTTATTGACGTCGTCGAGCAGACACATTTTGTAACATATGAACCAATGAATTAGTAAAATGCTTTAAAATCAGCATGTCGATTTTATAAAAAATTAAAAGACTGGATGAAGTGAGTTTAGCTGTCAATAGTGTTAATCCTTTAGCATTAGTTAGAATGACAGCTCATCATCATCATTTCAGCCGAAAGACGTCCACTGCTGGACATAGGCCTTCCCCAAGGATCTCCACCATGACCGGTCTTACGCCTCCCGCATCCAGCGGTTTATTGCGACCTTCAGCAGGTCGTCGGTTCACCTTGTCGGGCGCCTAGCCACGCTGTGTCTTCCGGTACGTGGCCGCCACTCGAGAATCCATCGGCCCCATTGGGCATCGGTCCTACGGGCAATGTGCTCGGCCCACTGCCGCCAGCTCACTCCACGCTAACTTCACTGAAGTTTACACGTCGTAGAGAGAAAGCCCCCTATTGCCCAGTAAAGGAAAAGCTGAATATCCTTAGACTAAGCGATCGATTTCTTTGCTACTACCACGCTACTACACTGTATTTTCAACAATATTATTATGTAAACGTGAGTTGGTGTGTGTCTGTTGGTACGTTTGTTACTTCTTCAAGCTCAATCGGCTAGAATAGTATTGATTACAGTATGTATGGACGTAGTTTAACACATTTATTTTACTTTTTATCCCAATATTCTCACGAGATTGAAAGCCTCCGTGGCGTAGCGGTAGCAGAAGCGGCCGCTGCGCAAGGTGGCGCGGGTTCGATCCCCGCACAGTGCAAGTATTTGTATGCATGAATATGAATACTTGCACTGGTCTGGTCGTGCCTCGGAAAGGACGTTAAGCCGTTGGTCCCGGTTGCCATACAAACATCTAGTAGCAGTCGTTACGGGTTATTGGAGCCCTCAAAAGTCCAACAATTGGTCTAACTGCAATACCTACTTCGATATCGCCTTCGGGTTGTGGAGGTCAGACGGCAGTCGCTTCACGGAAAATGTCGAAATTTAGCCATATCAGCAGTTGGACTGGTAAAGCGGACCCCAGACTCCAAAGCTGAAAAGGCTTCGGATGTGACTGGGATTAACGCTGCGATGATGATGATGATTCTCACGAGATTGAAACTTATGCCATACATTGGCATAAGTTTCAATCTCAGGGTGCAGTTAGTAGATAGCATTTTGGTATTGAAAATAGTTACTAAAGGTTCGTTATCCCCTCGCTCTTATCTCAAAGTATTTAAGTATGTTTTTGAAATGACATACAACATAGTAATACTGTATCTCATTTATAAATTGTCACCTCAAATTCCTACAAAATTGTTATAAATATTGCCCGCATATAAAATGACATAAACTGACAATAAGTTGATATTTTAAAACACTGTTTGCACATTGTGAGTTGTATTTTAAAACGAGTATTTTTTACTAAACCTATTTAATAATATGTTATTATTGTGATATAATAAGTTGTTATCACAAAATCCAACTTTTATAGTCCTCCCATACAATCTTGACTACCGTGTCAATACAGCGCAAATAAGCCGAATTTTACTCGCCCGCCGAAGGAAAGAGGATAATGTTTTTTCACATCGACAAAAACGTCACACACTTCGTTTTTCTTGGTCTAAAAAACTAAGGTTTAAATGAAATGTAGTATCTGTCTGAAATTAAAAAGAAGTGCTGGCTTGACGTTGTAAGAAATGACATGCGTGCCAACAAGCTCTTACCACAGGATGCTAAAGATCGTGCGAAATGGAGGAGAATTTGCAGGGAAGCGGACCCCGGGCTCCAACGCGAAAGCCGCGGGTGCAACCGGGATGAACGCTGAGATGATGATGATGATGATGATCTATCTGAAATTAGATATGTACGTGGTAGGCTCTAACATCGGCTGCCGGCAGAACTTACTACCCACCAGACAAAGTCTTGCCGCCAAGCGATTCGTCGTGTTCGTGGCTTGGAGGACGGCTGCCCTTGTGTTGGGATATGTGCCGGGTACGATGCGCCAAATGTTGTTGTGTCGAGAGTTTAGTCGTAGAGGGTCTTCAGATAGATCTCCCTCTGGCGCAGCATCGTTGGTCATGTTGTTGGATTTAACCTCGTTCAACTGCCGTCTTCCTTCGTATTCACTCAGTTTTTTTGAGTGAATAGGGTCTTAATAAACTAGCGCGCTTTACCAGAAACGATTCCATCACTGCTTACCATCAGGCGGGATTGCGGTCAAGCACTAGATTATAATTATAAAACAAACATATACGTACAGCTCAAAAGCGAGCGAGAAAGTTTTTTTTTTTTTAATTTACGTATCCTCATGTTATTGTTTTAATTTATTTATGTAGTCTCTCTACTCATAAATCTACTGGTTTTAGATATAAAAAATGGGTGCTACCACTGAAATGGATAAAAATAACCAGAACACAGGGAACATAACTGCGACTCTCGATGATGCCTTGCTGTTATCAGGTAAATAACAAAAAAACTATACCTACTATTAGAATTACAAATCAGGTAAATTGTTTACAATAAAGTAGTTCAATTACATTGAAGGCCAAGAGGATAACAATATTTCTAAGTGTTTAAGTGATGCAATTATCACCAATAATGATGATAAATCTTTTGTAATTATCAAGCACCACTTATAGAGTTTGGCCTCCAATACCACGCTCATTGATTGAGTAATTAATGCCATATCACGTCCACGGCTGCAGGTTGTCGTGAGATACCGTGGCCCTGGCGCACAGGCAAGTGAAGGAACACGGGTGTTTTAGTCAGTAAAAGTCTGACTCGCCCTTCGGCTCAGCCTGGAGCGGTAGAGGTCATTTGATGATTTGGCGTGTCAGACTTTTACTGACTAAAACCCACCCGTTTCTTCACTTGCCTGTGCGACGGCCAGGGCCACGGTTTCTTTTTTAACCAACCCGCAACCCTGACCCAGGAGGCAGCGGTCTTCTTAGACCCCGTCACGATGTGCTGACATCTCTTTGAGGCGCGCGTGAAACACAACGCGCCGTCGACTTGGGCTTGGTCCTTACCGGGCGGCGAGCTGCCCACTGCTCAGTGCTCACCGCCCGCAAGCCCGCGCCTGCGGTGGCCGGGAGTTCAATATCGTCTCCCGACCAGGGTAGTGTCAACAACCTAAGCGTGGAAACTCGTCGTACGACGGGTCGTCCGATGATGGATCGAAGATGGGAGAATTAAATCATGCAATTCCCTCGCACACTCTACAAAATGCATCCTATAGAACACCGACAGGCTGGCTACTCTACGCCTTATTTTACTATATGTATACTAGCTGTAAGATTTCTAAACAAATGCAACAATTATTTTCAGGATTTGGAATGTATAACATTTTCCACATGCTGATGTCTGGTTTGATGCTGATGGGAATGATCATGCAATGCCTTGCTCTGGGCTATGTTATACCTGCAGCTCAATGTGACCTGGAACTCACCACGCAGCAAAAAGGATGGCTTTCGGCTTTACCATTTACAGGTACAGAATAATATAAGTGTCTTCAAGTACGCATTACCATCTACGATTGCATCACTGCTTACTATCAGGCGGGATCGTAGTCTAACAACATGCCTTACTACTTACCAAGGGGTACTATATCTATACTAATATATAAAGCTGAAGAATTTGTTTGTTTGTTTGTGCGTTAATCTCAGGAACTACTGGTCCGATTTAAAAAAATATTTTTGCGTTGGATAGCCCATTAATCCAGGAAGGTTTTGGGCTATATAATATGACGCTGCGACCGATAGGAGCGGGGTATATAAAGAAAAACGCGTGTGAAACAGCAAGGCGCAACTAGTACAAATATATAAAGCTGAAGAGTTTGTTTGTGTGTTTGAACGCGTTAATCTCAGGAACTACTGGTCCGATTTGAAAAATACTTTTTGCGTTGGATAGCCCATTAATCCAGAAAGGCTTTAGTTTTTTTTTTTTCTACATAACGTCACGCTAATATGAGCGGAGCATATAAAAAAAACATATCGAAACCTACACGGCGCAGCTAGTTATCCATAAATACTATATTACTGATAAATATGTACGTACCGAATTTATTTCAAGGGGTACATATTACCCATGAATACGTACCGTATTTACCGCAAGACGCAGCGTCGGTAGGCCCCGACAAGGTGGGCCGCCGATCTAGTGATGGTTGCGGGAAACCACTGGTTGCGGGATGCGCAGGACCGATCGTCGTGGAGATCCTGGGGGGAGGCCTATGTCCAGCAGTGAACGTCTTTCGGCTAAAATGATGATGATGATGGTACCCCTTGATAAGACTGGTTGTCAGACCGTGATTCCGCCTGATAGCAGTTTATTTTTTTTAATATTATCAACTTATGCTTAACCACAATCCCGCCTGATGGTAAGCAGTGATTCAATCGTTGGTGGTAAAGCGCACTAATTTATTAAGAACCTATTCAAGACTTGGCTGTGGAGGTCAGATAGAAGATCGCTCCATGTTATATATTGGTATTCTGACTATTTGTAGCTGAATAAACTCCTGTGTACCTCGCAAAAGCACCTACTATTCCCATACCACGGAAAGTTGCAGCAATATGGAACATACGATTAAAACCTATTATCCTTATATTATACTTATCACCTTATCCAATATGACGTTTCCTTTGTTAGCGCCTTCCCTACCTTTTCGTTTAGGTTGTCCTTTAATAATATACATTTAACAGACATTTGTCAATGTTATTGTTACGGTAGGTACGAATGTTACTCATTTAAAACTAACTAGCAAATGAGACAAATATTTTTTTGGACTATGTTCATTTTCTTTTCTTCGCAGTCTGGAAATGTTCACAAACTAAACTAAATTTCAGTTCTGTGCATCTTTTTCTTTCTATCCCATTTAAAAAAGGACAGGAAATAAGTATGTATTAGTTTAGTCCTATCAAATTCAGATTCTCAATAACAACTTTGGACATGAAAACATGAGTACTAAAAATACGTCAATGGCGCCGATTCTCTTGTTCACAAACTAAATGTATCTTTTTTCTATTTGATTAAGAAAAGGAAAGAAGATAACATTTTAGTTTAATCCTGTCAAATTAAGATACTCCATAGACAGTTTAGACGCGATTAAAAACATGCCGAATAAAAATACATCTATTTACGTCAACCGCTGACTAATTTGATGGTTTTTGAGGGGAAAGCTAAGATGAGTGTCACGCGTATTTTTCAAAAATTATTTATAGTGTCGTTTACTAAATAAAAGCGCGTGATTTATGTAGTAAAAAGTGCATTCAGTAAATAATTCATAAAGAACATTGAAATATCGCAGTATAGTGGCCACATCATGACTTTGCCTCAAACCTCCCTCATAGACGGTTCACGCGGCCGTCTTTTTCAACTGTCATTGGCGAAATTAAATTTTCAAAGAATTTCTATAATTTGTCACACGTGTTATTGGCAAAGTTATGGTATCTATTCCACAGAGGCCATTGATCAAGGGTTCAGGTTGAATTTCACCTTGAAAAAAGAAGATGAAGAAGACTAATTTGACAGATCTAAACTAATATATTATCTTCTGTCCTTTTCGTAATGCATTATAAAGAAAAAGATGCAGTGAACTTAAATTTAGTTTAGTTTGTGAACATGGAAATCGGGGCCATTACACTTTAAGCGCCGACTAATTTGACAGAACTAAACTAATATTTGTCTTCTGTCTTTTTCTTAGTAAAATATGAAGAAAAGGAGGTTTGAACCTCATTTTAGTTCAGTTTATGAACATGAATTGCCGCCATTGCCAAGTGTCATCATCATCAACCTTTTTATCGTCCCACTGCTGGGCACAGGTTTCCTCTCATACAAAGAAGGATTGAGCGTAATCACCACGCTTGCTGAATGCGGGTTGGCGATTTCAGACTTAAAGTCCAGGTTTCCTCAAGATGTTTTCCTTCACCTTCAGTCATTGGTTTCCAAGATATACTTAGAAAGTTCATATAACTTGTTACATTGGTACTTGCCTGACCTGGAATCGAACCCGCACACTCATACTTGAGATGCTGGTGTTTTAAGCACTAGGCCACTACGACAGCGAGTATACAAAGAAGAAATTATTTATCAATATCAATACTTTTTTCAGCCATAATACTGACGTCATATTTCTGGGGATGGTTAGCTGACACAAAGGGCAGGAGAGCAGCCATGCTGGTCGCCATGTTTGTGTCTACCATCATAGCAGTATTGTCGAGTTTTGCACCGAATCTTGCATCTTTTGCTGTTCTGCAGTTCGCTTCTGCTGTTTTGTAAGTTACCCATAATAACATTTTATTTTCCATAGATATACAACGTAATTTTTTTCTTTGTACGAAACCTGAATATAGTTTGTTCAGAACAAGCAACTGAATCGAATCCAATCATTCTTACACCATGTTATATTTTTTCCCAACTACATTCAAAAATTGTTGCAGTGTGGTTACCGAGCGCTCAATTCAGTTTACGATAGATCATAGTAGGTACTTGGCGCGCAACAGCTGACGCCACAGGTCAACGCACCGCTTGCCCGCCCGAGCGGAGCGTTGGCCATATTTTTGTTGGGACAACCAAGTAGGATAACAAGCTCATAACTTTGTGATTTTTCATGATATCTTTTTGAAATTTTGTACATAGATTCTTTACTTAAAACAACAGACGGCCTCCGTGGCGTAGCAGTAGCGAACGCGACCGCTGCGCAAGGAGGCGCGGGTTCGATCCCCGCGCAGTGTAAATATTTGTATGCATGAATATGAATATTTGCACTGGTCTGGTCGTGCCTCGGAAAGCACGTTAAGCCGTTGGTCCCGGTTGCCATACAAACATCTAATGGCAATCGTGACGGGTTGTTGGAGCCCTCAAAAGTCCAACAATTGGTCTAACTGCAATGCTTCGATGTCGCCTTCGGGTTGTGGAGGTCAGACGGCAGTCGCTTCACGGAAAATGTCGAAGTTTAGCCAAAAATGGGCAGTTAGACTGGTAAAAGCGGACCCTAGACTCTAAAGCTGAAAAGCTTCGGATGCGACTGGGATTAATGCTGAGATGATGATGATTCTTTACTTAAAAAAACTAGACACGTGTTTCGGGTTTCGCATAGACAAAAAATAATGTTGTATACGAAATGGATAATTAACTTAAGTTTATGACTCACTGACCAACTGTTTGACAGTTCAAAAGCACCTGCAAACGGTTTAATTGACAAAATTTTATTTTTTTAACTTGAATATATTTTTATCCATCTATACTAATATATAAAGCTGAAGGGTTTGTTTGTTTGTTTGAACGCGCTAATCTCAGGAACTACTGCCCGATTTGAAAAATGATTATAGTGTTAGATTGCCCATTAGGAGCTGAGCATATAAAAAAACATATCGAAACCTACGCAGGTTAAGAGTAAAAGCAGATAAAAGTAAATTAAAAGCTAGGGCACCTCTTATTCTTTTATTTTTCGATATTACCTACCTATGTACTTTTGATTCATAATATTAATTTTGAAATTGGGTGTATTTTAAAAAGACGGAACCTCGAAGCAAATGGTGGACTGGCGATAAAACCTTTACTTCGCTGTGACCTATAAAAAAACTGGTATCTAAACGTCAATTGCATTGTCGCTGTCAGCTTGTCAAACTCGTTGGCACATTAATTTGTGTTTTTTGTCAATTACGTTCATTAATTATGTTATTTATAAGTGTCCAATCTATATTCTGTTATTGCTAAATCACCCTGAAGGTTTCCGAAGAATTTCAAGTAGCTAATCTATCTATACTAATATATAAAGCTGAAGAGCTTGTTTGTTTGTTTGAACGCGCTAATCTCAGGAACTACTGGTTCGATTTGAAAAATTATTTTTGCGTTGGATAGCTCATTAAGAAAGAACTCTCGTCTCTCTGGAAGACTTTAGGCTACATAATATCATGCTGCGACCAATAGGAGCTGGGCATATAAAAAAAACGTGGGTGAAACCGCGTGGCGCAGCTAGTAATAGATGTTGTCATTAGTCATAAGTAATATTTGACACTTGACGTTTTCATCCAAAACGAAAACGTTTAAATGCTTAGGCGAAAGTAACTACTTCATTCAACCATACACATAAATGACGTCATCGTACTCATTTTACCTAAGTCATAAAGGAGATATTTCAGAAATGTATGGAGCCTGGGCCAGCACATTGTACAATTAATGCTAGGTAAAGTTACGCTATAGTTAACTGTTTTTAATGTTAATTTCCTATATTTTGGCTTAGTTTTTATACAGATTCAATTTAACTCGGCCAAGGGTGCAACACAACTACTAATAAATATGGTGGTCAGCAATAAGCGAAAAAAGATTCTGACAGTGACATTTGATTGACAAGTCATGTATCTAAGGCTATCGCATCTATATTATCTATCATATGACTGCGAAAAAAACAAAACATGAATACCGAACATACGGCCCATTAAATAAACACAATCAACTCAAATCAACACTCGACACGAACACAACGGGAAAATAGAACTGTCAAAGTCGCCAATCAAACGTCATAAAAAGTGTCATGGCTACCTTTAAAAAAGGTTATCTCACTAAAAAACGTTTCAAATAATTAATTATTATATACTTGTATATTTATTCAAATTAATTTAGTAGTATTTTTATGCAAACCTATTTTTTTTCTTTTTTTTTATATACTGTACATAGTGGTGGCCCAAAATGAAATATCTCCTTTATTAAAAGCTGTACCTTAAACTCAAATTTATTGCGTAGGAGTTAGTTTTTTTTTTTTTTTTAATAGACTTTGCCTCTCACTAGAATTTCTCCTGTATCGTGGGTGCATTTACAAACATATAAACTCACATACACAAACATCCAGACCCGGAACAACTATTTGTAGGTCAGTAAATTTTACAATCAACCATATTTGTTAACTGTTTTGGCGAATATGTCGCAATATTTCTGTAAGTAGGTTTTTGTTATTTTACCGTTCGTTTGTGTGTAAGAATTTCTTTTAATTTTTAGTATGGCGGGTCCATCAGCAGTAGTCTACACCCTGGAATTCAACAATCTTCGTCATAGAGACAAGATGGTCACATTCGGATCATCTTTCATTGGAATTGGCACTGTAGTGCTACCCTGTAAGTTGGAAACTAAAGTTAGTTCAATTCTTAAACAGATATCTACTTTCCGCATCAGATGGCCATGCTACTATTATGTTGAGCAACCTGAATTGTAGAAAACCGTATAATGGAAATCTAAACCCTAATTTTGTAATGCGCTAACAATCGGTATCATTTTGGAGGTTATTGATAATACATTGCTTAATATGCTCAAAAAAATTGTCAGTACAGAGACTTAAATAACGCAATGAATGTTGTTGAACTGTCAAAATAAAACCATTGTCACTGTTATGGTTGAATCACATCGGAACGGTAGAAGCCGGAGCGACGCTAAAATAATTTATCTCTAAAGCATTAAGGCTAGGTTGATCGAACATTTGACAGTTTCGGGTCGCTAGATCTGCTGTCGGCCGTACCATAATATTATAAAGTTTTATCGACGCGAGCAGCAGCGGGCAGACGCGTGGGCCGCGACCGTTCCAGCGATACTGGTATTTTACTTTGAAGATAAAGTTTCAAATTTTCAATCAGCAACACGACAGACCCCATGTCTGTGCGCATAGGTGGAGACATGGTCGAGTGCACGGACCAGTTTAAATACTTGGGGTCTGTGCTCCACGCGTCCGGCGACATTAATTGCGACGTCAGGGCACGTATTTCCGCAGCTTGGGCGAAATGGCGTGAGGTGACAGATGTCATTTGTGACCCCAAATGCCGATTAATCAGGTCGATAAACCATCATTAGACCTGTTCTCCGTATGGCAGTGTAGCGTGGCCTGTGCTGAGCGACACAAGCAGGAGCTGCGTGTCACGGAGATGAATATGCTGCGGCGGATGTGTGGAGTTACGCGGAAAGAACGCATCAGGAACTCCCGCATCCAGGGCAGCCTTCGTGTCCGTGACATTGCAGACAAACTGCAGAAGGGTCGCCTACGCTGATACGGCCACGTCTTACGCAAACCGCACGTTACGTGGGTAACAAATGCTTGCCCATGACGCTTCCGTCCCAACAAACTCCAAAGCGAGAGCCGCGGATGCAACCGGGATATGGTAGTGAGGCGTGGCCTGTGCTTGAGCGACACAAGCAGGAGCTGCGTGTCACGGAGATGAATATGCTGTGAATGTGTGGAGTTACGCGGAAAGACCGCGTCAGGAACTCCCGCATCCATTGCAGACAAACTGCAGAAGGGTCGCCTACGCTGATACGGCCACGTCTTACGCAAACCGGCACGTTAAGTGGGTAACAAATGTCTTGCCATAGCGCTTCCGTCCCAACAAGCTCCAAAGCGAGGGCCGCGGATGCAACCGGGATAAACGGTGAGATGATGATGAGTGTTTGTCGTGCTGTTGCCGGCCGCTACCGTTCCTGTGTAAGCAGCTTTATACAATTGTATAATATCTTTTACTTAAACCTACGATCCTAACTTAAATGCTATCGTGTACCTCTGCCACACACTTTTAAAAGCATAGGAGTGAAAATATGCAGCGTGTGTGTGTGTGTGTTTTATACCTATTTTTTTTTTTTTTTAGCTTTTGCCTGGCTGATTTTACCTCTTGAGTTCTCCTACCACATCGATGTCTTGGATATTTACTACAAATCTTGGCGTCTCCTTATCGTAGCTTGTACGATACCATTTAGCATAGCAACCGTGCTCCTGTTTTTTGCTCCAGAAAGCCCTAAATTCCTTTTCGCTAATGGTCGCTACGAAGAGAGTTTGGAAGTTGTAAAAACAATCTACGCAATAAACAAGTTCAAGCCTAAAGACAGCTTTTCAGTAAGTATTTATAAAGCCTCCAACAGTATACTCATGAAAAGACTATTGTGTATTAATGTGGAGACGACAGCCCATCAAGCTGCGTATTACAATCTGTCAAATTTCTTTATTAGATTGTCAATTTTATCGCTAAAGCATTAAGGTTGATTTAGAATAGTTGAAGGTATCGTGTAGCTTGACCTACATATGTACTGTCGTCCATTATGTATCATCATTTGTTGGATAGTAGTCGTGGTGGCCTAGTGGGTAAAACACCAGCCTCTCAAGTATGAGTGTGTGGGTTCGATTCCAGGTTCAGGCAAGTACCAATGTAACTTTTCTAAAGTTATGTGTACTTTCTAAGTATATCTTGGACACCAATGACTGAAGGTGAAGGAAAAACATCTTGAGGAAAGGGGCCATCCATAAAGTACGTCACACGAATTTCATGATTTTTTGAGCCCCCCTCCCCTCCTTGTCACAGGTGTTCACATTTCTGAGACCCCCCCCCCCCCGAATGTGACGTCACATGTTTTGCAATTTCACATCGAAAAATTATTAAATTAAAACAGCAGTTCCGAATTTAGTTTTATTTCCATTTAAATAAAGTACTTTTTTATGAAATAAACATTATATCAATTATTTGAAACAATAACAAAGCAATAAACTATTGAATATAAAGAAAAGAAAGAAACCCAAAGGGCTCGATCGGCGAGTGTCACTAAAGCGAGTATGATCTCGTAAAGAAAACAATTTATACCGTATTGTCCCAAAGATAGAGTTGGAAATATTTTTTAGTTTGTAATTAATATTTCAAATAACGCGATTATTACCTCTAGCTATATTCGATTTTGAAATGTGATGTCACGAAACATAGTACCCCACCCACCCCTTGTCACACCATGTCACACTTTGTCGACACCCCCCTCCCCCCTTTATGTGTGACGTACTTTATGGATGACCCCAAACCTGGACTTTATAAGTCTGAAATCGCCAACCCGCATTGAGCAAGCGTGGGATTACGCTCAATCCTTCTCTCTATGAGTGGAGACCTGTGCCCAGCAGTGGGACGATAAAAGGTTGATGATGATGAAGATTTGTTGGATCAAAGTAATACGACGCTATAGGAGTAAACTGGTAAAACTGAATCGTCACATAACGAAAAAGCTTTGTCTCAATAGTTGCGATAGTTCACTATGTTTTTACCCGACTACGGCAAAGCAAAAGGAGGGTTATGATTTTGACAGGCTATGTATGTATGTATGTATGTATGTATGTATGTATGTATGTATGTATGTATGTATGTATGTATGTATGTATGTATGCATGTATGTATGTTCATCTGTTCCCTCGTAACTTCTAAACTACTTATTCGAATTCGATAAATGACATATCATTAGAAGCGTCTTAATTGTCCGCTGGTTATAGGCTATATGGAGTTTCACAAAATCTAATGTGGCGCCCTCTAGCGTACAAAATATACAGAGTAAAAAAAAAAAGTTAAGATAAATGTGCCGTGTTTGGTATCATTTGAAAGGGCTTTACTTGTAAATTTTGAATATATATATATATTACTAGCATTTGCTTGTGACTTTACCTGTATTCATGGGCTGATTGCATATAATTCACATCTTTTCGTTCATAGATAGCTTCTTTACTACTTATCAGAATAAGACCACTGCAGAACCATTAGAAGGGCCTTGATATTCTGTTGGTTATGAGCTATAAAGCTTGTCACCAAATTTAGTATTACGCCCTCTAGCGGACAAAAAGTTCTATGTTAATATAAAATTAAAATAAATATACCGTATTTGGTATCATCTGAAAGAGCTTCACGAGTACTTTATGTTTGTACATAATCCCTAGTAATGCTGCGTAGAAATTTGAATGTAAACCAGGGTTTGGTAAACGGAGCGATGGGAGTGGTGAAGGCCTTCGAATGGTCTGCTCTTCGGCGCGATCAGTTGGAACAGGAGAATAGCCAAGCGCTGTTCTCATACAATTTGACGACGCATCCATAAAAGCAAATATTAACGGACTTATCAAAATCGAGCCTTGCCTCACTGAATTTTACGGCTTGAGGGGTTCTGGGCAAATTCAGCGTAAAATGCTCCCGCTGATTCTTTCTTGGGGTTGTACTGTACATAAATTAAAAGGTTGTACTCTAGATAAAAAAGTTACAGATCTAGGAAAGTCATTGTTTGCTAAAGGACAGGCCTATGTCGCTCTCAGTAGAGTTAAAACCATAGAGGGATTATTTATAAGTGCATTGGATCATAATAAATTACTTAAAAATCCACATGACAGTCGATCGTTAGCAGAATTAGATAGATTAAGAAATCTTCCCAGGTCCTCTTAATATATGTTTTTTTTTAATAATTATAAACTAGCGCTTGACTGCAATCCCGCCTGATGGTAAGCAGTGACGCAATCGTTGATGGTAAAGCGCACTAGTTTATTAAGCCTATTCAATTAAAAAACTTAGGAATAGCAAGGATGACGGCAGTTGAGCCAGGTGATGCAATGTTAAACCCAAGACCAACATGACCAACGATGCTGCGCCAGAGGGAGATTGATCTGGAGACTCTCCACGACCAAACTCCCGACGCAACAATATTTGGCGCATCGTACTCGCCACACAACGCAACACAACTGGTCAGACGCGTCCTCCCTACAGCTTCACCAGACATCATGCTGGAACACGACGAATCGCTTAGCGGCAAGACTTCGTCTGGTGGGTGGTAACTTCTGCCGGCAGCCGATGTTTTGGCCTACCACCGTTAGAAAACCGTCCAATCTATTTATACTAACGACCTCATCTACTAATTCATGACCCATTCGGTGCCATCGACGCAAATGTGCGTCGCTACTACGAAAAACCGGGAGCTTCATACGCGGAAACCGTTGCTATACGCGCTACGATCCCAAAGCTATGAAATAGTAAAATAGGACATCTCTACATATTACTATACGCCGATACATAAGTCAAAAGAGATGTCGTATGTTAACTACCTAGTTTTTAGTTCGTCAATTTAACTTTTGTTAATATTATACGCCACAAATACACTTTAACACCAAAATAGTACAAATAATAAAAAGTAAAAAAACTAAAACCCAACTACGACAAAAAACGACGCTGAAAAAGTATAAAACAAGATTTTCAGAATACTGAACTGAACAAAGTTGCTAATGTAGTTGCAAGTAAATGGACACAGTAGACTCTACCAAGATGCCTTCGTTGTAAATTTTCATGTTTGGAAAGGCGTAGTCACACGTTACATATACCTACCTACCGTAGCACTTTGATAACGTGTGACTGCGGTTTTCCAAACATGAAAATTTATCTCTAAATAGTGAATATTGCATACTTCAGAATAGTATTGTAAGACATTATTGTCAATTTACAACGAAGGCATCTTGGTAGAGTCTACTGTGTCCATTTACTTGCAACTACGTTAGCAACTTTGTTCAGTTCAGTATTCTGAAAATCTTGTTTTATACTTTTTCAGCGTCGTTTTTTGTCGTAGTTGGGTTTTAGTTTTTTTACTTTTTATTATTGAAAGTGCTGAAGTAAAGTCAAAATGAAAATCCAATATGGAGACGTCGAAAATTTCCAACTTTCGACATGGACGTCGTTTTCATTGTTTTTAGGTATGTAGCGGTATCTAACCACAACCGCCACATGTGAACAATGCGTTTTACTGACGTCACACGAATTCTACAGCTCGCAAGCAGTGTTTACCGTGCAACTAGCATATATACAACTTCCCAACATCAACCATTGGGCAAGTGGCCGACATGACACCCGTCTGGTCGGAGGACCCCGTTTTGCATGGAGGATAAGTGGACTTTACACCCCGTACCTCATGCTATTAAAGGTTTTTTTTTTTAAAACCAATAGAGAAGTCATAAATAAATCCAAAATCGCGACAACTATTTTTTCTCTTTCTTCAATTTCTCGGTGGTAGGCCATAACATCGGCTGCCGGCAGAAGTTACCACCCACCAGACAAAGCCTTGCCGCCAAGCGATTCGTCGTGTTCCGGCATGATGTCTGGTGACGCCGTACGGAGGACGGGTCTGAGCAGTTGTGTTGCGGTGTGTGCCGGGTACGATGCGTCAAATTTTGTTGTGTCGGGAGTTTGGTCGTGGAGGGCCTCCACATCTATCTCCCTCTGGCGCAGCATCCTTGGTCGTGTTGTTGGGTTTAACGTTGCACCACCTCGCTCAACTGCCGTCTTCCTTCCTATTCACTAAGTTTTTTTTAAGTGATTGGGCTTAATAAACTAGCGCGCTTTACCATCAAAGATTGCATCATTGCTTACGCGGGATTGCAGTCAAGCACTAGTTTATAATTATTAAAAAAAAAACTATTAGAGTTTCTAAAAATTTATACTAGATGGCTCTGTATTAAAATTGCATATTTATTCAATCCACACTGTTTCTGTATCTTTCTATTATGGACGACTGTGTGCATGAGAATATAGCGCAAAGAATTTTGTTCCCAGTTGTTTTGAACAAGTCTATAAAAAAAAAATCTTTTGCATTACAGGTAAAATCGCTGATTGTCGAAAGCCAATTTACACAGTTGAATAGAGGCAAAGGTATAACCGCTGTCTTTGCCTCAATGAAAGAACAAACTTTCCCAATCTTCAAACCACCGCTACTTCCCTGGATTTGCCTCACCTGCTTTGTACAATTTGGAATATTTGCTGCGTATGTGTTAAAAATAATTCTTTAAACCGCTTGTTTTTTTTTTTTTTTTGTTAATCCATACTAATATTATAAATGCGAAAGTATCTCTATCTGTCTGTCCGGCTTTCACGTCAAAACTACTGAACCGATTGTAATGAAATTTGGTACAGTCTAGAACCTGAGAAAGGACATATGCTATATAATATCCCGCTATGACCAATAGGAGCAGAGCAGTAACAGAAAATCCCTCCGCCAATCGCCTGTTAAAATTGCTCCCATTATTTTAACAAGCACTTATTTTACATCAACTGAGCTCCTGTAAACTAAAGTCCACGCGTACGAAGACGCGGGCAACAGCTAGTATTCTATAAAATAATCTAACAAAACTTTGGTCTTTCAGAACAAATGGCTTCTACATCTGGTTCCCGACTATTCTAAATTCATTGGCTAGCCAGGATGTCGTTGACATGACAATCTGTGACGTCATTGAATTGACACGTGACCAAGCTGCTGCTGAAGCTTTGAATAGCACTAACGTTAGTAAAACCTTTTGAAACCTTCCTTAAATAATTTTTAAATCATTATGGAAAACATTACCGTAGTCTAGTAGTATTAGTCGCCGACTTACAGTAAATAGTTTGGAGACTGGGCAAGCGCTCTACCTACTTAGCGCAAAGTAATTAAAGCTAAAGTATTTTCTTTGTTAAACATATGTAGGTTATATGCTATAAGGTATAAAAATTGTGTTGTATCACTATGTTTTGCCTTAGGTACAAGGCGTACAAATTGATTAATAACAAAATTAGAGATGAAAATTATAACGATTGAAAATTTTCTTATTTTATGCTCTTATCATCTAAAAACACATTGATGGAATAGTAAGCCTTTTCAATCAAGAATTTCTTAAGTTGTGGTTTAAAATGATTTATGTTAACACCACTGTTCTCGAAACGGTAAAGGAAAACGGTCTGGGCCTTCGTGGTAAATTATGACCCTCCCCTTTATCTAGAAGAAGCCTGTTACCTAACATTATAAGGGGTATGATTTCGAAGGGCGAATTTTACTGAAATTTATCGCCATCAGCACATCTGAACCGCATTCAAGAGCTGCTACTGCCATTACTGTTGTCGGATATTGACACGAAACGTGGTTTGAGCAGTTTCCTTGCTGAAATTCACCCCTAGTATTCAGTTTGTTTTTGTTCTTTACCTTTCCGTGTTGATACTATTGTGTATCGACTATAAACATATAACATTTTCATTGCAGGTAATATGTGACGACACGATCTACACTTCCACTTTCGAGCGTTCAATCTACGTTGGCCTGGTCTTCTGCTCCATGTACATCATCGTCGGGGTCCTCGTGGACTATGTGGGCAAGAAACCTATCCTTGTAGTGACCCTCTGCATTACCGGGACGTGTGGTGTTGCATCCAATCTTACCGTCAACCAACAGGTTGCCGTTGTACTATTCGCTATCTTCCAAATGTCTGGAGCTTGTATTGGACTGACGAATGCCGTTGCTGTGGAGTTGTTTCCTACTAAATATAGGTATGTTATTTATCTACATGATCTCAGTTCCAAGAGACATTCTCTATAAAGTTGTACAAGAACCTATTCGTGCTTGGCCTAAGTCGAAAGTAACGCCGTAATATTGTTCTTTTTTTAAATATAATTTTACAAAAAAGTTTAACAACAGCGTCCCCTGTTAGTGTCATTTAGGTGTTAAAAGATCTTTGTCGCACTGTAGTCGAAAGAGGTTTAATATCAATTTGTGTTCCATTTTTTTTTCTTCATACAGAGCAATGGCAGTTTGTTTGTCAATGATGCTGGGACGCACTGGATCTATGGTGGGATCCAACCTCATAGGCTGGTTTCTGGACGTTAGTTGCGGTGCCGGGTTTTATCTCTTTGGAAGTCTTCTTGTTTGTAAGTATAAATACAATATGTAAAGAAAACCCTGTCCGACCCATAAGGATAATAAAGGTTAGGTAAACACTTGACCAAATATAATATAAAATTTTACATAATCATCATAGTAACAATACTATTGAATTTTGAAATAATCTTTTTTCCCGGGAATTAATTCTAATTTTCCCGAAATTTGGTAATTTTTAAAAAAGCGACAACACCGGTTTTGTTTTGAGCGAATAGCGACGCGACTACGTGCCGCGTGCCCTGCCCCCGCCCCCCGCGGTAGGGTGGCATACCGCACATGTATTAAGTTAACTCTTTTTGCGAAATAATATTTATTTTTTTAGGGCGATTTTTTTTAAGTTTTGCCCGGCTTTGTACCCATTAGTAGAATCAGTTATCGATACCTAACAATACCTTCACGGATCGGACAGGGTTTTCTTTACATATTGTATATCAATATTAGTACTTAACAAATTACGATCGATAAAATAATTTAATGATCTTTGATGTCCACTGTTAAAATCGTATTGTTTTTAATTACAGTAAACGGTTTGATCTGTATAGTTTTGCCAAATATTAAGAGGGAGAAGTTGTCCAAATCAATGGCTGTTGAAGCAGCAGACAGACAAAAGGAAGAACCATAGCCTAGTAAGGACTATTTAGGAGATACTAAAAAGGATAGAGGTATCAATCATGAGAAGACTGAAAGTGAAGAAGAAATCACATATTTTAATTTAAGGACATAAGGAGAGAGAGAGAGAGTTCATTTGCAAAGCCAGCGAATGTGATGATGATGATAGCAGACAGGTAGTTTCTCCCGACCTACCATGAAAATGTTTTTTTTTTTTTAATTTTATAAATTACTCACTCATACATAATGTCGTCACGGTCTTCGTAAATGAACATCTTTATCAGATGATATATAATAAAAGAAACGTTTATGAATATTTAGTCTTTTATTTTAATCACAATCTCTTCAAGCTTCATCAGAGGCCTAAGAACAAAATCATTGAGCACACGAAATTACATTTAGAAAAAATTCCATCGTCGTAATCACTGATTTTTTTAAAAAATAAGTACAATCTGTATTTTCAGGAAAAACCTTATTCTCAATGGGGAAGAAACTAACAAATCTCGCCACTAGAGGCGCTGATATCGTTTGACCCAAATAAACTGTCAAAACCCATTGTAATTTGTACGAGTTTACGTTGTTTATAAAAATTTTAAAAATATGCCGCGTTGTGTAGCAATTTCTTGCAATAATAATGGAAATCACTCTTTTCCTAAAGATATTCATTTCAATTTAGAACAGAATATATGTATGTATAAATATATTTCAGTAAAGATTATGTTGATGTCTCTATAGCTTTCTGGGGGTGGTAAATCAATTTTTTTCTCTTGAATTTCTTGTTCTTGATGAACCTCGAAGTTAAAATTTCGGTCATATGATTCAAGTCTGGATAATAATTTTAGGTTAATAGGGTTGAAACTTTCAAAATATGGCAATAATAAGTACATTAATAATTACTTAAATATAACTAAAGAAACATTAAACTTAAAACACTAATAAGTCTGCATTCAGTTTAAAGTCTGGGCATTGTTATTTGCCTGGTAATTAGATCAGCTTTTCTTCCTTTTACTGAAGCTCCTCTAGACTTTTAACTGCTTTTTTAACTTGAAACAGTCCATGTACAATACATTGCCCTGCTTTACCTAAAAAAACTCGTCAAACACAAAAAAGAACTCAAAATAAAACGTGATACGACTGACAGCTAATATTGTTATGAGTCAAACGCCAACAGCGACATCTGCAAATAGCTTTGCGTTTTCTTCCCCATTAAAATATAACATGTCACTTACTTGAGAACAATATTATTCGAAATTTAAACTTACAAAAAGTTCGACATCACGTGTCTGCGATGTGCAAAAATAAAAATAAACATATTTCTAGATAAATTTAACCATTTTGTAATTCAAAACATTATACGCCAACGAATAATATACTGGAAGTTTTTTGTACACTATCATGAGTACCCAGACATATAACGTACACTAAAGAATTATATATTTTTATTAATAAAAAAAATGTAAACATTATTTACATACCTTAAAAAATTATAGCCTTATGTTGCCACAAAAACTATTATATTATATTTCATTATTCTTTAAGATACAATATTTTTCAATACGGGTGGCATACGACATCACTAGTTAAAGAATAATCAGCATACTAGAATATACCCATCCAACGTATTCAATTTGAAGTCTAGCTGAGTTTAGTTTTAAATGCATTGAATTTGTGTACATTACTTATTAGTCATCATCATCAACAAATTTTTTTGTCATCGTCCCACTGCTGGGCGCAGGTCTCATCTCATACAGAGAAGGGTTGAGCGCTATCACCACGCTTACTCAATGCGGTTAGGCGATGTTAGACTTAAAGTCTAGGATTCCTCAAGATGTTTTTTCACCTTGAAATCAGTCATTGGTGTCCAAGATATTCTTAAAAAGTACATATAACTTAGAAAAGTTACATTGGTACTTGCCTGACCTGGAATCGAACCCGCACACTCATACTTAAGAGGCTGGTGTTTTAACCACTAGGCTTTACCAGTCTAATTGCTGATTTTGGCTAAACTTCGATGTTTTCCTTGAAGCGACTGCCGTCTGAACTCCACAACCCGAAGGCGACATCGAAGCATTGCAGTTAGACCAATTGGTGGACTTTTGAGGGCTCCAACAACCCGTAACGACTGCCACTAGATGCTCGTATGGCAACCGGGAGCAACAGCTTAACGTGCTTTCCGAGGCACGACCAGACCAGTGCAAATATTCATATTCATGCATACAAATATTTGCACTGATTCAGTCTGAGGCTGTCAAAATATATTGGATATATTGTAACAAATAGGATTCTCGGTGGTAGGCAACAACATCAGCCGCCGGCATAAGTTACCACCCACCAGACAAAGTCTTGCCTCCAAGCGATTCGTCGTGTTCCGGCATGCTGTCTGGTGAAGCCGTACGGAGAACGGGTCTGAGCAGTTGTGTTGCGATGTGTGCCGGGTAGGATGTGCCTAATGTTGTTGTGTCGGGAGTTTGGTCGTGAAGGCTCTCCAGATCATCCTCTGGCGCAGCATCGTTGGTCGTGTTGTTGGGTTAAACATTGCATCACCTCGCTCAACTGCCGTCTTCCTTCCTATTCACTCAGTTTTTTTGTGTGCTTTACCATCAACGATTGCATCACTGCTTACCATCAGGCGGGATTGCAGTCAAGCACTAGTTTATAACTATTAAAAAAAAAATAGGATTTCCTATACAATAGATCAATTACTATGCAGTTTTTAACGTTATTTACGTTAAAACACTGGACGGTATGAAGACTTGAAGAACAGAGTACTCCTTCGATATTATATCAAAAACTAGCGACCGCCAGGGACTTCGTACGCGTGGAATTAGTTATGCTCAGCTCCTATTGGTCGCAGCGTTATGTAACCTAAAGCCTTCCTGTATTAATGGGCTAGCCAACGCAAAAAGAATTTTTCGAATCGGACCAGTAGTTCCCGAGATTAGCGCAAACAAACAAACAAACTCTTCAGCTTTATATATTAATATAGATTATAATTTATGTGACGACGTCAGCGACGGCGGAGCGACAGAGTCGTCACCATCTTGATGTGGTAAGGGCTCCATTTCGCAGGTGAAGTTTTGAATGGAAGCACGAAGTGTAAATATACCCACCAATCTTGGCAATAACAATTTAAATAGGCAAACCCACAGTTTCGCCCCGGAGAAGTGTCCTGGCCCGCGCCTCAAACGGAAGTTACCGTTCGACAATACCCACTTTCCAAAACAAGTCTATCCCGAGCCGCCTTTACAAAATAATGTCACTACGTTTGCTCCACTACTACACGAATCAAATGAGCAACTTTTATTAAAATGATATCATTATCCACGACATATGTATTCAAAAATTATAATTCAGTTCTTAATGTTACCTACACTCCATCAACTCCGTCTATCGCAACTTGCAGTCCCTTGCTGAACATAGGCCTCCCCTAAGCCTTGACACTGATCAGTGATAACCATTTTTGGAAAATCACTATTTGTTTAACCATTTATTATATACAGTATGTTAACTAACAGAGGGCGTTCCCGTTAACCCGAAATAGTATAGCATACATACATGCTAAAAAAAATATTTCCATTCGAAAACAAAATGTTTTAAAATTTTTTCCAATAAGAAAATATTCAATAAAAATTTTAAATTGACATGTAAAAGAAACACACTGTACACGCGAACATGAAAGACGGCAACGTCGCAATTTATTTATACATGACGACTACTATTTTGATTTAAAACAGGAGGTTTCAAATTTATTTCCAATTAGAATTTTTTTTTATTCGGATTTTTTTATGCTTATTTTTCTATGCTGATATTTTTATTTTAATCTATTAATGATATATATTAACGAGTTTAAGGGAACGCCCTCTGTTATTTAACATACTGTATTTGATTACGTAAAAAGGTGATACTTATTTCTAAAGAAACTGTTCTAGCATACCTGTGATAGGTAAAAGGATACAAACTTTTCAAACCAAAAAACCGGCCAAGTGCGAGTCGGACTCGCACACCGAGGGTTCCGCCGTGCAAACGTAGCGGTTTACAATTTATGACGTATTAAATCAAATTACTTATTTCAAGATTCTGAGTTCACGGGAAGTACCTTGTAGGTTTTGATTCCCTAGCGTTTGACGGAAATTCGTCTAAGGTGTCGGTATAAACTGCTGTATCTTTTGATCACGTTAACTTAGAAGTTTGATTTTTTCACTGCTTAAAGGAACAATAGACCTAGGTATTTGGTATATATTTCAATTTGATACCTTTATTCGTTCGTGAGAAATAAAGTAGTAAGTTTCATTTTATTAAAATATGTTTTATTATATTATATAACAAAAAATAATATGATTTTCGCTATTTTTCCTATATTTGCATTATATGACAATTCTTCATGCCAAATTTTAAGATTCTGAGTTTACGGGAAGTATCCTGATGGTTTTGATTCCTTTGCGAGTGTCGAAAATTTGTTGAAAATATCGATATAATCGGCTGTATCTTTTGATTGGTTTAGCTATGAAGTTTGATATTTTCACAGCTTAAAGGAACAATAGACCTGATTATTTCATGTGAATTTCAGCTTGATACGTCCACGCGTTCTTGAGATAAAGGGTCTTGACAGACAGACAGACAGGCAGACGGACAACAAAGTGATCCTATAAGGGTTCCGTTTTTTTCCTATTGAGGTACGGAACCCTAAAAATACTGCAGATTATAAAATCTGCAGTATTTTTTTGGTTTGAAAAGAGTGAAAGACATGGCCTATGCTTTCGGTACAGCACTATCTCTTTCCACATAGATGATGGATGATTTTGAGAGAGATAAAGATAGATGAAACTTCGTTTCCTTTCTTTCTTTCGGAGTGCCACAATTCTCATCTCTAGGCATGTCCATTAGTATACGTCGACGGAAAAACTAAATACGTATAATCAAAATAAATCTGTAACTTATACGATAATATAAAAATTGAGAATATACTTACATAAATAATTTTAATACCTACACGTTTCTAAAATAAATATCACTTATTATATAATATTTTTTTATTTAATTAATTTGAAAACAATGGTCCACAGGTTAGTACAACAAATTTATCACCTAGAGGTTAGTTATATGCATGATATTAACTTAATATTACTTTACATTAAATTAAATGAATCATAGGCTCAAGGTCCTTTACAAAATAAGGCCATATCTGTCGGATCGGAAGAGCTACGTATTCGACTGGTTGAATCTTTTTTTTTTTTCTACTATCTAACTTAAACTACGCAGATACAGTTTTCGGTCCTCGACTCCTGGCAAGAACTGAGCGACTGATTCAGAGAGTGCAAAACGCCTGCGTACGATTTTGCTTCTCGGTTCCGCCTAGAAGTCATATAACACCTTTTTTAAATAAACAGTCTATCCTCAAAATGAAATCACGTCGTAAATTACACTTAGCGTGCCTAATGTTTGGGGTTATTAAGCACAAACAACCGTCTTATTTATTTAAAAAAATGAGTTGGATCGCCAGTAAAAGAGAGTGCGAGGTCAAGCAGTGCTCTCAGCAACTCGCTACAGAAATGCACAAGACGGCTGCCGTCAGGGGCAGTTTCAGATATGCCGCATCCAAATGCTGGAACAACATTCCCCCACCGATAAGGAATTTAAAAACACTCGGTACCTTTAAAAGTCGATTGCGGCAGTATCTGATTGACTCTCAGAGAAAACTGGGCTTGACCGTCACAAATACCTCCATAATATACCTAAGCGCTTGCAGATGCTCTGTTCCTCACGAATCATATTTTTATTTATTTATTTATTTAATAATACTTACTGTACAGTATATTTAACAATTACACATTACATTACGTATTTTTTCCCGTTTCTTGGCATCCGTGCGTCACTAACGGGATTCAGCAGAATACCAGCGTCAGGTATCCTACCTGGCACATGCTGAGCTGGACTATTTGGTGCAACCATGAGACATACGCCGCAAAGTTGTGTTCGAAACCGTTTCAAATGTCTGTGTTGTCTATGGCTGAATTTGTTTTTATTTTATCTTTAATTATTTTTTTGTACTATTTGATTATCACCCTTCTTGATGTATTTTTTTTCCTGTATTACCTATATTGTGTCTTTTGTTGTTGCATCAAATAAATGTGTTATCTATCTATCTATATTCAACCCTAGGGCACGAGTAACCGGACCATAGAATAAAGAGGGGAAGTAGGTTATCTGCGACCCAATCCGCGATTTAATTGCCTACTGTCTTAGGGTTGACGACTGTCCGCGCTTCGTCGATTACGGTTGTCGCCCAAACCGCTAACAAATATTTATAGACTAAGAGCTTATGTTTAAATTATTTGCTTAGTATTTAGTTTACATATACTAGTCGGTTTTAATTTTGGAATTTTTATTTTTAGTTTTGTACACATAAAGAACCATATTTATTTTTATTTTTAATTAATACAAATATAAATAATACAAACATAACATCTATTGAATCACACATTTAATACAAAATTACCAATTAGCTACAGAAAAATACCTACTTTCTTCGGTTTCGACTATTACGAAACGCGTTGTTATTAAACTTTAATGTGTAATATATCCGTATCCTTGTAAATAACTTTTAGAAATATAATTTGAAAAATATAAGTCTTTTATTTGTTCATAAATAGACATGCCAACTTTGCAGTTTATGTGATCATTTTTTAAAAGCTAATGTGCCGAAAAGCCGTGACGCGCGAACCTCGTTCCGTGCTAGCCGCGACTAGCGCAGTCATAGGCACTCTAATATTGTGTTTAGGTCTGCGTGCGGCGACGCATAGATACTATGACGCACACATACAAGCCGCGCGCGGTCCGTTTGTATGAAGATAACGTACTTCCCTCTCTTTATTCTATGACCGGACAGCGCGCTTCATTATTATTGGTGCATCGTGTGTCTCAACTAAGGTAAACAAATATTTTAAACATTTATCAATTACGGTCAATTCCATTTCCATTTTCATATTTATTTTCCTATAATATAATTGATAAAACTAGATTAAAGTAAAAAATAAACTAGCAAGCTACGTTTCTCGTAATCTCGGCTTAATTTCCCATCATTATGCTATCTGTTAAGCCTGCAGTTTCTAGAATATTGGTTTTCTCAACAAAACCGCATTTGTCTTTATTGTTGTTCACTCAAGAACTGCTGTACAAGATTTGCATAAACTATTCATTTTGATTTCACTTTATTTGTGAACTCAGTACTCTGCGCTCTGTTCTCTCTTAAAAAAACAATTTATTTAACTCATTTTCATTTTTTGTATAGTTATTTCATTGTTTATCCTTTTAGTTATTCTAGCAAAACAATGGTTGTTGATGGGAGTAAAAGCCTATTTAAAATCCACATCATACAATTTCAGAAAATAAAAGGTGTGACAGCCAGACGGGAAGAGTTTTCATGATTTTTTTATTTTAAATTCTGCTGGCAACAATTTTTTTTAGAATTATAAACCAGTGCTTGACCGCAATCCCGCCTGATGGTAAGCAGTTATGCAATAGTTAATGATAAAGCGCGCTAGTTTATTAAGACCCTATTCACTCAAAAAAAGTGAGCGAATAGGAAGGAAGACAGTTGAGCGAGGTGATGCAATGTTAAACCCAACATCACGACCAACGATGTTGCGCCAGAGGAGATTGATCTGGAGACCCTCCACGACCAAACTCCCCACACAACAACAATTGTACCTACCCGGCACACATCGCAACACAACTGCTCAGATCCGTACTCCATACGGCTTCACCAACCATCATGCCGGAAAACGACAAATCACTTGGTGGCAAGACTGTCTGATGGGTGCTAATTTCTGCCGGCATGCAACCGAGGTTATGACCTACCACTGAGTTTATTTAATAATTTTCTTTTTTGTTGGGAAAATATTAAATCAAATCTTATCTTAATTACATGGAGCAGCTTTAACATAAAGTTTTTTTTTTTCTAGCCATCATAAACGTTACACAAGCGCAAAATATCCTATGCATTCCGAAGTGATTCGATAACTGGCCCGTCGTGTCGGACCCCTCCTATATGTAATTTTATGGATGTTACACCCTGGGCTGTGCCTTATCTAGTTTGAACACCCTACCAACGATAATACAGACAAAAAAAAATCCTTGCAAAATGTTTACGTACTGAATAACGCTAAAGCTCTTTATGAAAATCTTGCTACACTGGGGAAGTTGACATGGTGTTTAAGGGGTGTCTGGAATGTGATTTGTCGCTAGCCTCGGGCGCAGGAAAAGCTTTTAATTGCCGTCGAATAGGTATCAGGGATCCACCCAATGGGATGGCCTGCGTTTATTGAATAAGTTCACCTTTAGTGACTCTATACCTGTAGGTATATACCCCACCTTTTAATCGAGACGTTCAGGATTAGGAAGTGTATTTGATTAGTCTACATGACAGAATTTGAATAAACACATAAAAGCCAGATGAGAGATTAGTACGAACTTTTTATTCATTGGATTAAGTAATCCAATGAACAAAAAATACGTAACGTAAAGTTATGTAAGTACATAACTTTCACCAATACAGTGAATATATCTAGTTGTTTTAAATAACAGTCAATTATTTACACTAGGAATTAAATTAAAAGACTAATAATTATAGAAATACAAAAGAACACTTAGACCAAAGTACATATCAAAGTCATCCGTACTATATGCTTAAATTGTATGCCTACTTTATATAGTGCAAAAACACGAACCAAAAAATGTGGCAAATGTTATTTCATTGGCGGATATACAACAAAAAGAAATCAAATCTTTGGATGACCAACCCAACCAACAAAACCGCCAATTCTCATCTCACAATCATCTACCACTTTAATCCAAATTCAAATACAGTCACAGAAATAAACAAAAACAAGGGACTTTGGCGGCAAAATATTTAAATATGGAATTGAAGCAATTTCAAACACAGAATGTTGTGGTCTACGGCAGCGTTAACCGTTACTAATATGGCGGAACGGTAAACCGCGTCAATTATGTCCCAATTTGCGCATTTAAAATTCATGAAGGGTAAACCGATTTAAATGTTTATAGTGTGTGCTCAGCTGAAATATACCTACTTACTTATCTTTACGGGCCACCTCTCTGGCATGCTAAGAGGGAGGGGCGACAAGACAATATCGGCAGGGTAGTATAATTATTTTAAAATTCACTAAACAATTCGTATGCCGATGACTTGTTCATAGAGAGCAAGCCCTAAATCGTTGTTTTGGCGAAAATTTGCAGGGCATAACAGTGGTTATTTATTTATAAAGCGAGCAAAATGTATTGATCCGAAAATGTTCATATATGTTACTCCAAATGAGTAGTTTAGAAAAGTCAACAGTATATTTAACGACCTTTGTTTTGTTTCGGTTGGGAAATCATCAAATGACCTCTCCCGCTCTGGGCGGAGCGGAAGGGTGTGTCAGACATTTACTGACTAAAAGCCACCCGTGTTTTTTCACTTGCCTGTAGGCCAGGGCCACCTTGTCCATGAAGCTACGGTCTTCGTGGACCCCGTCACGTCATGCTGACATCTCTTTGAGGCACGCGTGAAACACGACGCGGCGTCGTCTCGGGCCTGGTTCTTACCGGGCGGCGAGCTGCCCACTGCTCACCGCCCGCAAGACCGCGCCTACTGTGGCTGGGAGTTCGATGTTGTCTCCCAACCAGGGATATTTAACGACCTTAACGTATTAAATTACATATTTGATCAATTCAACTTTTAAACCTGAACCTTAGAACATTATTAGGTAAGGCTCTTGCTTTCTATTTTGCAGTATTGGAATCGAGGCACTATCGAATGCCAACGGTAGGAGCGTCGATTCAAGTACTCTTAATACTAACCTGACACTTCCCCCAGCCCAGTTACCACTTGACACAATAGAAGCGGATCGAATAGACGACATACTCGTAGATCGGGATCAACAAGGCAATAAAGGTGATCAAACGTGCCAGTACTATTAAAAAAAAATCATAAGATAGACTTCAGACAAGTTTCTTCATGATATACAATAACTAAAGAAAACCCTGTCCGATCCGTGAAGGTATTGTTAGGTATCTATAACTGAATCTACTAATGCCCACAAAGCCGGACTAACTTTAAAAAAAAACCCTTAAAAAAAAAAATATTATTTCTAAAAAGCGAGGTAACTTAATACATGTGCGGTACGCAATACGGTAGGCATACATGCGTGGCTGAAGGGGGGCAGGGCACGCGGCACGTGATCTCATCACTCTTAATAATACTGTCTAAAAAAAAAATTAAAAAACTAAAACCCAACTACGACAAAAAACGACGCTGAAAAAGTATAAAACAAGATTTTCAGAATACTGAACTGAACAAAGTTGCTAATGTAGTTGCAAGTAAATGGACACAGTAGTAATGTCATACAATACTATTCTGAAGTATGCAATATTCACTATGTAGAGATAAATTTTCATGTTTAGAAGGCGTAGTCACACGTTACATATAGCTACCTACCGTAGCACTTTGACAACGTGTGACTACGCCTTTCCAAACATGAAAATTTATCTCTTTGTTTCTTTTATGTAAATTGACACATTACTACTGTGTCCATTTACTTGCAACTACATTAGCAACTTTGTTCAGTTCAGTATTCTGAAAATCTTGTTTTATACTTTTTCAGTGTCGTTTTTTGTCGTAGTGTTTTAGTTTTTTAACTTTTTTTTATTTGTACTATTTTGGTGTTAAAGTGTATTTGTGGCGCATATTATTAACAAAAGTTAAACTGATGAACTAAAAACTAGGTACTTGACATATTACATCTACACGCACATATAACAACATAAGCCCGAAGGCATATAGTGCAGAGGCCTTTTTATGGGAGATTTAGCCAGTTATCAAATTGTTTCCGCCTTCACCGCGTGGAGTTACTCCCAGCTTATGTCGTTTTCATTAGTGCATTACATATTCTAATAATGTTCACACTGCTCTACATTGCATAAAGCGATTCACAGTTTCCGTGATCCGCGCTTTACTCTTATCGCTCATATTTAACATCATTAAAGCATTCTTGTAATTATATACAAGCATAAAGCACTCGTGAAGCTCTTTCACGTGATACCAAACACGGTATATTTATTTTAATTTTATATTAACATAGAACTTTTTGTCCGCTAGAGGGCGCAATACTAAATTTGGTGACAAGCTTTATAGCTTATAACTAACAGAATATCAAGGCCCTTCTAATGGTACTGCAGTGGTCTTATTCTGACAAGTAGTAAAGAAGCTATGAACGTAAAGATGTGAATTATATGCAACCAGCCCATGAATACAGGTAAAGTCACACGCAAATGGTAGCAATATATATACATTCAAAATGTACAAGTAAAGCGCTTTCTAATGATACCAAACACGGCATATTTATCTTAACTTTATTTTTTTACTCTGTATGTTTTGTCCGCTAGAGGGCGCCACAGTAGATTTTGTGAAACCCCATATAGCCTATAACTAGCGAACAATTAAGACGCTTCTAATGATATATCATTTGTCGAATTCTGATAAGTAGTTTAGAAGTTACGAGGGAACAGATGAACATACATACATACATACATACATACATAGCCTGTCAAAATCATAACCCTCCTTTTGCTTTGCCGTAGTCGGGTAAAAATGGTGTTGTCACTTTTTTTTTAAATACCAAATTTTGGGGAAGTTTGAATTAATTCGCGGAAAAAAGAGATTATTTCAAAATTCATTACTATTGTTACTATGATAATTTTGTAAAATTTCATATTTTATTTGGTCATGTGTATACCTAACCTTTATTATCCTTTTGGGTCGGCGGACGGGGTTTTTTTTACATGTAATATATAAAAATCAATACCACTTTCTTTGTTATTTTATAACTAAAGAACGGACTCACCTATCCGAACTAAACGTTTAGGCTTTGTTCGGACTATTTAGTAGATGGTTTATGTGAAGTTTGAACAAAATCGGTAGAGCCGTTCTTCATTTATCACGTTTTCACAAATGAATTCAATGAACTGTGGATCATTATCTCATCTCCTATATGTATATACATATAAAATTCAATGGCACTTTCTTTGTAATTTTTTAATCCATCAAAACCGTGTAGGTAATGGCACTAGATTAGCAGTGAAAAACCTATTGCGAAATTTCATTGATTCTACGATTTTAACTGGTATATCAAAAGGAGAAGTTTGTTTGTTACGGTGTATCCATAAGGTCCCAATTGATATGCCATTTGAGTTCAAACGATTACAATACCTTCTCCTCAGTGGCGTAGCTAGCTTGGGTGGCACCCGGGGCGGAAGTTGGTGGTGTCACCCCATGGAAAGTAAAAAACTAGCAGGTATCTCTCCACAACTGTGCTGTCATCTGCTTACACATAGATACCGGGCATCAGCAGATCGTTAATATGCAGCAAGAACAGAGTTGCAAAAAGAAAAGACCCCGGAGGAATACCGGCATTAGTCGATATGGGCTCAGATGAGCATTTGATGACAACAACTCGGAGGGACCATTCAGTCAGGAAGTCTTTTACCCAGCCAGTCAGGCCAGGGGAAATGCCGTACGCTGGAAGCTTACTCAAAAGGCCAGCGTGCCATACCCGTTCGAAGGCCTTCGAGGCATCAAGGGAGAGAGCAATCGCTTCCCCATTTCTCTCGAGGGCCTCGCCCCACAAATGAGTGGCATACATTAGTAGATCCCCAGTTGACAGATTGCGGCGAAACCCGTACTGCCGGTCACTGGGGAGATCGTTACCTTCCAAGTAAGCCGAGAGGCGCGAGTTCAATACGCGCTCCATAATCTTGCAGAGTATGGAGGTTATTGAAATCGGCCGATAGTTGGCAGGATCGGCACGACTACACTTTTTGGGCATAGGCTGCACGTTGGCAAGCTTCCAAGACTTGGGCACTATACCTGTTCTAAATGAGAGGCGATACAAGCGCGTCAATACAGGAGTGAACTCGGGCGCACATGCCTTAAGAACAATCGCTGGTATACCATCTGGCCCACTAGCCTTATTCACGTCCAAACGACAGTACTCTCAGAACCTCCTTGTTCCTAATGCAAACGTCCGGCATTGAAGTTCCGCAATGAGGAAAATTAGGTGGAGTAGCACTGCTAGTTTCAAGACGCTAATTGTGGCAAAGATGCAGAGACCTGCTTTTTCTCTCGCCGTATGAGCCAGTGTTCCATCCATAGTTTTAACCAGCGGAGGCAGTATGGGGCAACAGAAGTTCGCCTCGACCGATTTGACAAGGGACCAGAAAGATCTGCTAACGGATAGCTGCGCAGAGAGCTTATTGCCAATATGAGTAATGCGGTCGAAGAGAGCCTTCTTAAGGGACGTTTTGTAGGACTTGGCAGCACGTTCAACGGCCCTGTAGGCAGGAGCTCTGTGGTCCCGAGCTTTAACCCAGGTGAGAAATGTCGTGTGCTTACGTTGTTCCGCTTGAATACCGTCGGCGTTGAACCATAGGCGAGCCGAGCGACCGACGGGAACATAACTGAAGGGGCCTAATAAAATATTTCATAGCTTGACGCACCACATCGGATATAGCGTCCGCACAGCTCGACGGATTGTCAGAAGAGAAGCGAATTAGCTAGCAGGGATGAGACGCAAAGAAGTGGCGCATCTCATCGCAATCTGCCTAGTTGTATCGCCACATTCGCCGTTCACTAAGTGAGTCGCAATCCAGTAGGGCGAAGGATGATACAGACTTCACCAGACAGTGGTCTGAAGTTCCTAACGATGAGGGTACTGTTACAACACATCTGTCCGGATTAGTGGTCAACAGAAGGTCCAAACAATTGGCAGTATGACCAACTACACCAGGCACCCTAGTCGCTGGTCCTACCAGCTGGGAAAGGCCCATTGATAGCGCAAAGTTTCGCCCTTCTCACCAGCATAGTCGATCCTCTGTGTATGGGAAAAGCCAGTCTTGGTGGCAGGCATTGCAGTCCCCCAGAGCGACAAACTGTGCGTCAGGGTGCCGGTGCAGCACATTGTCAGCAGCCTCAATGAGGTGGTTAAATATTCGAATAGTCCTTCGTAATTAGGCCCCCAAAGACCTAGATCTCGCTACCCTCCACGACCAAACTCCCGACACAACAACAATTGGCGCATTGTACACGGCACATAACGCGACAAAACTGCTTAGACCCATCCTCCATACGGCTTCACCAGACATTATGCCGGAACACGACGAATTTCTTGGCGGCAAGACTTTATCTGGTGGGTGGTAACTTCTGCCGGCAGCCGATGTTAAAATCTATCATTATAGAATAATACACGTTTAACAATTTATAACAACCAAACAGAACATACTTCACAATCGCGAGTACGGTCCACGGGGAATCTCCCACGACAGTGTCCAGGCTCTTTTGTGGGAATCCCGGATTTATAAATAGAGCTGAGCTAGTGCCAGTGGAGGAATCGTTGGAAAAAAATAATGTGCTAACGATTTAGGTTTTTTAGAGACTGGGTGGGTGTCACCCCAAAAAAGGTGACACCTGGGGCGGATAAAAGAAAAGATTATGGTTGAATAAATAATTTTGATGATCCAATGAATTTGTTTGTATTATTTCACTTTTTACGTAGCGAAGCACGTATCGGGCCGCTAGTCATCATCATCATCCCAGCGTTAATCCCAGTCGCATCCGAAGCCTTTTTCAGCTTTGGAGTCTGGGGTCCGCTATCGGGCCGCTAGTATTGTATAATATCATGAAGTTGAATCATTAATTGCCCAAACTTTTTCCAACTACCTTGGGGTCAGCTTCCAATCTAACCGGGTTCAGCTGAATACCAGTATAGCGACTGCCTATCTGACCTCCACAACCCAGTTACTGGGTAATATGACTCCCTTTGCTAAAAAAGAAGGCCGAAAGAGAAGAAAGAAAAGGCCGGGACCAATGGCTTAAGTGGCTCTAAAAGCACGGAGGAGTCTCTTTCTTTAAAGACCAGCTTTCCGCCCGCGGCTTCGGCCACGTGGAGTTCGGTTATATCGCGCTTTTTAGTTTTCCCTCGGGAATATCAAATTTTTCCAGGACAAAAAGTACCCTATTATTTAATCCAGACTTTTAACTTTACGTCAACAACGACAAACAAACAAAAAAACAAACAAAGTCACTTTCCCATTTATAATATTAGTAAGGATGGTGGCCCCTCCACTGACCAACCGCAGCGAGCGTAGCTTCACCTTATCAATCAACCTATGAGGCTGTTATTATTGTAGCCACAAGCCCCTCCTATCACAAAGTTGAATGCCAAAAAGTTTAAAGTAAGAATGAGAATGGCACACAAGATTAAACTACTCATAAACAATAAGGCTATAATTGCTTAAACAATAAGGTAATAATTGCTTAAACAATAAGGCTATAATTGCTTAAACAATAAGGCTATAATTGCCTAATTTTGCCACTGCTACGACACATGCCTCCTCGCTGTGGGAGGGAGTGCGCCGTACTCTAACACGCGGGTCCAGAGCCAGTTGATAGATACCACATGTCTTCGAATGTTTATCTCTCGGACGTGCCGTTTTCCTCACTATATCATCGGCCATTAACATAAATAACAAACCTAAACAATATAGCGGTATCACATATCTACACTAATATTATACAGTATGTTAAATAACAGAGGGCGTTCCCTTAAACTCGTTAATATGTATCATTAATAGATTAAAATAAAAATATCAGCATAGAAAAATAAGCATAAAAAAATCCGAATAAAAAAAAATTCTAATTGGAAATAAATTTGAAACCTCCTCTTTTAAATCAAAATAGTAGCGTAGTATCATAAACAAATTGAGACCTTGCCGTCTTTCTAGTTCGCGTGTACAGTGTGTTACTTTTACATGTCAATTTAAAATTTTTATTGAATATTTTCTAATTGGAAAAAATTTTAAAACATTTTGTTTTCGAATGGAAATATTTTTTTAGCATGTATGTATGCTATACTATTTCGGGTTAACGGGAACGCCCTCTGTTAGTTAACATACTGTATATCATAATATTGGCAGTCTATTGTAGGGTCAAAACAATTACCACAACTATAGAGGAACAAACAAATCAGCGACAATTGTGTGTTATGTTTACTATAGACAAACAAACACACGAACGGGGCGTCGGAAGCCGCAACAATTTGGGGCCACACTGAATGTTTGCTTAGATAACTGCAACATTAAACATGCAGCTTACTACCACTTTAGTAACCAAGTAATAAAGGTGACTTTTGAGTATTTCCTGACTTAGGTAGCTAAGTTTTAAACGTAGACGACCCAAATTTACAAGCGGGGTACAACAGAACAAGTTTCGGCTTTTCGAGATACAATCTTTCTGTTTGGTTTATACAAAATATTGTTTTCATACTCTACTCTTATAGTACGGTTGGGATGTGTTCGGGAACAAGGTCACATGCTAATAACTTTTCTAACAAAAGATGTGTTGACTTTGGAACATTGTGCCTTAAGTTACTAGGAGATTTATAGGTGTATAATCTAGAGGGTAAGCAAAACCCCAAGATCAGAGAAAATGATCTGATCCCAATACGAATGTTTAAAATTACAATAAATACCTATATTATACAATATGTAAAGAAAACCCTGTCCGATCCGTGAAGGTATTGCTAGGTATCGATAACTGATTATACTAATGGATACAAAGCCGGGCTAAACTAAAAAAACAAATCCCCCTAAAAAAATAAAAAATATTTGGCTAAAAGAGGTAACTTAATAAATGTGCGGTAATCAACCCTTCCGCGGGCGGCGGGGGCCAGGGCACGCGGCACGTGGTCGCATCGCTATTCGCTCATAATAATACCGGTGCTGTCACTTTTTTAAAAATTACCAAATTTCGGGGAATTAATTCGGTCGGACAGGGTTTTTTTTACATATTGCATATGCGAAAATATACAGCATATGTCCGTTATCTTAACATTAGCCTGATTTCCGCGCACTAAATTGTATGATTTCAATACACCACGTTCACATTTACATTTTTAAACCCTAGGAACAACAACAACACAATATATAATACACACAAAAACGTTACAATATTAAAAGTTCTCGCTCGCTCGGTGGTAGGCCATAACATCAGCTACCGGCAAAAGTTTCCACCCACCAGACAAAGTCTTCCCACCAAGCGATTCGTCGTGTTCCGGCATGATGTCTGGTGAAGCCGTACGGAGGACGGATCTGAACAGTTGTGTTGCGACGTGTGCCGCGTACGATAATATATAATAATAATAATAATAATAATAATATGGCAACACCAGCGTCAACTAATCATGTTCGTCAAGCTCCAAATTATATATTCATATAAAATACATTTTACAATCAGTTTTATCAACATTTATAGAAAAACAACAAAGAAAATAGCCCAACATCAGTTATACCCATTTTTTAAAATAAATATGAAATAATGTGCAACAATGTATATAAAAAACTGCCGAACCGGAGGTGACATGACAGCTGTCACCTCCGACAAAACTGTAAAATTCAGACGAAGACGATGTTGACAAGATCTGCCGCTCGAAGAGCACGCCCACCATCTCCGGACTCGTTGCTCAGCTCCGCCTCGCCGCCGCCGGCCTCCAGCACCACTGGAAGTGCTGTGACGACCCCGGCCGCGGCAGTTGCGTTGAGCTCGAGCGACGAGTACTTCTCTCCGCCGACGACGCCACCACCTGCTCGCCGACGGGGAGGACGCCGGCCGCCGGACCGCTTAGGACCTCGAGGCCCATCGGCTTCTGACAGGGTCCCAGCTCCCGACGGTAGTGTGCAGCGCATGAGATGGACACAATCCATTAATGAAAATGTCATGCGGTCATACTATGGGGCTACAGAGGGAGGAAACAACCTGACCGCGTACCGTGTTCGAATGCTCTCTCTGTTTCAGGTGCTTGAGCCAGCTGTCAACGTGTCGGCGCAACGACTGTCGGATCAGGTGCGGGTCATCCAGCGTAATCATATGTTGGATGATACTGTGCTTGATCGCCTGCGAAACGAAATGCAGAGTAGCCGTATCATTGCTCACCAGTCGCAGACTGCGGAGATACCACCGCAGCCCACAAACTATGCTGACGAGGGGAGTAATGATAGGGCTACCAATGTAAGTACCCAGTGCAATGAGGAGTTAATAAATGCTTTGGAGGCTGCGATTCGGGAATATCGTTTCACCCCGGCAGAACAGAGACCACGCCTGCCACGTTTGCCCATGCATAACAGAAATAGGGCACTGATGGCTGCTCTGGATGCGCAGTTATCAGATTATTTTGATACCTGCGAGGACCTCACTGATACTCATTCAATCCTGTACTGCGCAGCTGTAGCAGCTTGTCGTGTAGCTCATGTCAAATTTCCCAGTGACTCTAGAGCTACACGACCGAAACCAGTAGTACCAGCTTGGCAGCGCAGGATTGAACATCGTATTGGTGGGGCTAGAGCACTCATCGGTAAACTAATCTGCTTCAGGGAGGGTAATACTCGTCCCAGAGTGATGCGCTTTGTGAGGCGGGCATTTGCAGGTACAAATATCAGCCCACAAAATTATATGGCCCGTGTCACGGAGCGCATCGACTTCCTGAAGCAGAAAGTGTATGCATGGGCGAACCGTATCAGAAGATACAAACGACGAGTGGAACGGTACACCCAGAATCGCACCTTCCAAAGCAATGAAAGGTGGGTTTATAGGGACTGGGAACGACCAGAACAAGGTGTGACTGACACGTGCCTACCGGATGATGATGCCATGTGTTCATTTTGGCGCAGTATCTGGTCGGTACCTGTCAGTCACACTGAAGGTGACTGGGCCCGGGATGTCGAGAGAGCCTGCGATCCAATACCTGAAATGGGGGCTATTACCATCTGCCCCCAAGATGTAGCTTGTGCAGTCCGTCCGTTACCTAACTGGAAGTCTCCAGGACCGGACGGGCTGCATAACTTTTGGATAAAATGGTTTCCAAGGTCGCACGCTCGCTTGGCATCTCAATTCCAGACTGCTTTGGTGTCTGGTTCGTTACCTCAGTTCCTAACTACTGGAATAACCCACCTGCTCCATAAATCAGGTAGCACCGCGGAACCCAAAAATTATAGGCCGATCACCTGTTTACCGACGGTCTATAAAGTTCTTACATCCATTTTGAAAACTAAAATTAACAAACATATTGACAGCAACTCCATCATGTCTGCCTCTCAAAATGGATGTAAGAGCGGGTCCCGCGGTACTAAGGAGCTACTCCTTATTGATATGGCCATTAGCCAACAGGTTCGTCGTTCCCGAAAGGATCTGTCGACATGTTGGATAGATTATAGGAAGGCCTATGACTCAGTCCCACATACATGGCTCATGCGGGTGCTGGAGTTGTATAAAGTGGATGCAACTCTGCGCACCTTCCTGATGTCATGTATGAAGACATGGAGGACAGTCCTTCGCTATCCAGGATGTCGAAATATTCAGAGGAATAGCGAACCGATACGGATCGAGCGAGGAATATTTCAGGGCGATAGTTTGAGTCCACTTTGGTTTTGCTTAGCATTGAATCCTCTAAGCACACTATTGGAGGATTCAGGTCTAGGCTATCGGTTGAGGAGAGGTGGTCAGGTTATATCGCACCTCCTCTACATGGATGACCTGAAACTTTTTGCTCCCAACAATTCACAACTGAGGGAGCTACTGAAAATTACTGAAACTTTCAGTAGCTCCATCAGGATGGAATTTGGTGTGGACAAATGTGCGGTCATGCATGTAAAGCGAGGAGAGATTATGGAATCCGTGGGAACCCAACTCACTGATTCCATAAACCTTAGAGCCCTCTCCGCATCCGAAACCTATAAGTATTTGGGTATGTCGGAAGCGTTGGGTATCAATGTTACTGACATGAAGCAATCGTTGAAAGAACGCTTCTTTGGCCGCCTGAAAAAAGTACTTAATAGTCTTCTATCAGGCGGAAACAAGGTGCGCGCTTTCAACGGTTGGGTCATGCCGGTATTGATGTACTCTTTCGGCATACTCAAATGGACTCAAACCGAACTTGACGCCCTGGATCAGAGGGTCCGTACGCTGCTGACTGCAAATCGATTGCATCACCCACGGTCATCGGTTATGAGGCTGTATATCCCGCGAAAATGTGGAGGTCGTGGCTTTTTAAACGCCAAGACCCTCCACAATCGCGAGGTATGCAGTCTCAGGGACTATTTCCTAGTAACCGACGTGGGGATGCATCGAGATGTGGTCGCGGCTGACAAGGGCCTCACTCCGCTCTCCTTGGCTAAAGAGAACTGGCGTAAACCAGTAGTGCTTGACACAAATGATCGCATGGAGGTATGGAAGAGCAAAGAGCTTCACGGACGCTTTTTCCGAGCCCTACACGGGCCCGATGTTGACTTTCAAGCGTCTGTAGCCTGGCTACGTTTCGGTGACCTCTTTGGGGAAACCGAAGGTTTTGTCTTTGCAATTATGGACGAAGTTATGATGACGAACAATTACCGGAGATTTATTGTGAAAGACGGCACAGTTGACATCTGTCGGGCATGTCACCGGCCGGGGGAATCAATAAGGCATATTATCTCCGGGTGTTCTCGTCTAGCTAACGGAGAGTACTTGCATAGACACAACCTTGTAGCCAGGATCATTCATCAGCAACTTGCTCTTAAATACAACCTTGTGGAATCGGAGGTGCCGTACTACAGGTATACGCCCGACCCAGTTCTCGAAAATGGCTATATCACATTGTACTGGGATCGATCCATCATCACTGACAGGACTATTGTTGCCAATAAGCCTGATATAGTGATGGTGGATCGATCAGAGCGGCGTGCAATGATTGTTGACATAACCATCCCGCATGATGAGAACCTCGTGAAAGCCGAGAAAGATAAACAAATCAAGTATCTTGACTTGGCTCACGAGGTTGTCGACATGTGGGAAGTGGATTCAGCAATCATTGTACCGATAGTCGTGACAGCCAATGGCTTAATAGCCAAGAGCCTCGACCAACACCTCAGGAGGCTCTCGTTAGGCAGCTGGATCAAGGGCTTGATTCAGAAAGCGGTACTGCTGGACACGGCTCGCATCGTCAGGAAGTTCCTCTCTCTGGAGCCCTGACCGCCGGTAGCTTGGACCCTGTTCCCGATACCGGTGGGCTACTATTTTTTATATTTTTAAATGTTTTTTATGTATTTTTTATGTAGAAATATTTAAAAATGTAATTTATATGTATATACTATGAAATAAAAGAATAATAATAATATACGGTTTATTTCTCTCACCAAGGAACATTGTTACAATAGTGTGTAAATACAATTTTGCCGTATTCTCGAACCTTTGTGAGAGCTGGAGTCTGAACTAGGTTCGGAACCTGTGACACAGATCTCCAGGCTCACAAGTTGTTGTTGTGTCGGGAATTTAGTCGTGAAGGGTCTCCAGATTAATCTCTCTCTGGCGCAGCATCGTTGTTCGTGTTGTTGAGTTTAACATTGCATCACGTCGCTCAACTGCCGCCTTCCTTCCTATTCACTCAGTGTTTTTTAATTAATTTTGACTCTGAATAACCTACCGATCTTTACCATCAACGATTGCATAACTGCTTACCATCAGGCGGGATTGCGGTCAAACACTAGTTTATAATTTAAAAAAAAAAGGAAAACGCAACTACGTTTGGCAAATTCTTAATATATTTTTCTGCAGACTGGTTTTGGTGACATCTCATCATGAAAAGTTCATTAAAGGGAGCTTATGGTGAACTGTCAATAGTGTCAATGGAATTAGTTTGGAATTAGAACTCACTCTACGAACATTGTACCAAAATGTTCACAATGAGATGGTTGTGAAATCGCACAGCTGATCATTGTACACACATCAAAAGTGTCTAGGGATCAACATATATTTTTGCAATAACTTTTCTCCTGATTGATATTAATTAAAATTTTCTTTAAGGATTCATCAAATAAAGTGTTTTCGTTTGTCACAGTAACGATAAACCAAGTCACCTTTGCATTAATAAAGAAATTTGCCATTTTCCTAATAAAGGGATATTTGACATTTGAACCACTAACACAAAAGTTCGAAAAAAAGACTGAAATAACAGTTTTCTCTAAAATTTTATTGGGTAACTTAAACAATTAATAATCCGTGTTTCTACCGCGAACACTAACAACACAAGAACATCGGTTTGGCATACTCAAAATGAGTTCATCCAAATCACGCTGTGGAATGGCCGCCCATGTTCGTTGCAACAACAAAAAAAGGTCTTCTTGCGACTGGATACCCTCCATATTCGGCAGAGCTCTTCTCTGTAGCATATCCCATGCATGCTCAATCGGGTTCAAGTCTGGCGACTGAGCAGGCCAGGGCAGGACATTGATGTTAGCTGCGGCGAGAGTCTGTCTTACAACTCTTGCGGTGTGCGGTCGTGCATTATCATGCATTAACTGAAATAAGGGACCGATTTGCACTTGTAGAGGAACGATGACGTCTGATACAATCGTTTCAGCATAAATTTGAGCGTTGAGGTTGCCTCTGATCCAAATCAACTCAGTTCTTCCGCCGATCCAAATACCCGCCCATACCATGATGGTTCCACCACTATAAGGATGGACTTCCTGGCAGGATTTTAATCGCTGTTGGCGTCCAGGGGTTCTCCAGTGTCGTATACGTCTTGTATCCGGTCTCATACCAAAACGAGACTCATCAGAAAAGCACACGAAACGCCATTGTTCTTCTGCCCAATTTCTGTGTTCAAGAGCCCATTGATATCGAATCCTACGATTGTGCATTGCTATAGGTGGTACCCGTAGCGGTCTTCGGGAATGAAGGTTCACTTCATGCAAGCGGTTTCTGACTGTTTGGTCGCTAATTAAGTTCCCTGAAGAGTGATGAAGCCTCACGGCTAACATCATGGCGGTTATTGTTGGAGCTCTTCGAGTTAAGATTTGAATGTATCGGTCTTGTCTCCGTGTGGTGCAGCGATACCGTCCTCCATGGCGCTCAGCCACGGTACCAGTGCTTCGGTAACGTGTCCAAAGTCGACTGATAACACTCTGACTTGTATTCAGAGCTAAAGCCACAGTACGTTGCCGGGAACCAGCTTCTATCATTCCCACGGCTCTGAGCATTTCTTCCCTGCTTAAATGACGTCGCCGCTCCATAATAACGTTGGTTTTAATCAGTAGTAGGGAAACAGTAGCACTAATAATGTCTTCAATGCGTTGTATGTTTTTATAGGGAAAATATTGACAGCTGATTTTCATCTTTTACTCGAATTTGATTCACAGTTCCTGATTCAAATTATGAAATGCACCAAAAAGGATCCATATAAATTTATAAAATCATAAATTTATTACAAAGCCACATCTCAATCTCAAGAAATCCGCATAAAAATGCTTGATCCCTAGACACTTTTGATGTGTGTATTTATAAGCTAGTTCTCAACAATAAGGTCAATAAGATCTTTCATTATTTCATTAATCTTTCAACATCTGTTGCTCTGAAACTTGATGCTATTGTTTCAAGTTTACTCCGCAACCGATTTGATTTCATCAAACCACTATCACCTCACAAAATACACAAAGATTCTTATGACAAACTCATAAGGTTCAAAATTGAATATCCTTTAACGAAAGAGTACGCAAATAGGAAATTACAAATTTGACAGTTCACGATACATTTCCGATAAATTTTGGTAATAATGGAAAATTTTGAAAGCTATAAATAATATTATTGTTTTGTTGTTGTCGACTGAGATTCCTGAACAAATATTATTCAGAGGGCAGTTTTATTTAGTACTAGCTGTACCCCGCGGTTTCGCCCGCGTAAGCTTCGAACCGAAAGAGCTCAGTTGATATTAAATAAACGCCTGTTAAAATAATGGTACGTCCGCGTTTGGTCCCGTTTTCGCAACATTTTTTGTTCCTGCTCTGCTCCTATTGATCATAGCGGGATATTATATCCTCTTATAGCCTATGTCCTTTCAGGCTCTAGACTATCTGTGTACCAAATTTCATTACAATCGGTTCAGTAGTTTTGGCGTGAAAGCCGGACAGACAGACAGACAGAGATACTTTCGCATTTATAATATTAGTATGGATATATTGTAGTGGAAAATTCTTGTTTACACTTTGAGTAAATTAGGTTACTCAGAAAAAGCCTGAGGATAGAGTTATTCATAAGCATAACATAATATTCTGCCTATAGTGGTTCCATTCCTGGGGCACAGCATTTTTTTTTTTTTTTTCGGGGTGGAAATCCTCATAGGATGTCCGCCGCCCTAGGGTGGGCGACGGGGTCTGTCAGACTTTTACTGACTAAAACCACCCCGGTGTCTCTTCTATCACGAGCGCGCGTAGGGCCGCGGGAGTCTAAATTCTTCCGCAGCCCCACACTCTCGTGCTGGCCCGGTCTGCCCGGGCCTCGTCTCCGGCATGGGGTAGTGGGGTGTTAAGCTACCCCGTGCATCGCCTCAGAGGCGCGCGCTGACACTCGCGCGCGCCTCCGCCTCGGGGTCCATCGAATAGGGGGCGGGGACTGCCCCATGTCCCTCGCCCCTGGACCCATCATGGGGGGCGGAAGAGGGCGTTATCCGCCCTTCTTCGCCGCCCGGTGCGTCTTCTGCGGCCCGGGAAGGAAGTTGAGATCTCCCTCTCCCGTTCCGCAGCTTCCTTCTGCGACATCACGTCCTCGCAGAAGGACACCACCGCGTCCCACGACTCTGCGCTGCCGGCCATCCTCCGCACTACTGTCGGCAGCGTCAGGTCGCCTCCTACTTCATTTGTGAGGACACGGCGCTGCTCCTCCCAAGCTACACACTCGGAGAGCGTGTGCTGCGCCGTGTCCTCCCCGCATTGGACGCAGTGGTGGCACCGAGCGTCCGGCTCCCTGCCTAGGCGACACAGGTACTTGCCGAAGCAGCCGTGCCCCGACAGCACCTGAGTCACCCTGAACGACAGGGAGCCGTGCCTTCTCTCGAGCCAGTCGTCGAGTACTGGCCGGTGGGGCACAGGCCTCCTCTAGGTGAAAGGATGAGGGCTGTAATCCACACGCGCCCAGTGCGGGTTGGCAGATGTCACATGTCTTCGAAGTTTTTGGCTCTAAGACATGTCGGTTTCTTCCCGATCCTTTCCTTCGCCGTTTTGAGAGCAGCCGTGATGAATTTACACAAAGCTCCTGATTTGGTTCGAACCCACGACCTACAACTTGTAAGTTGCAGCCGATACCACTGGGCCACCGTTGCTCTTTTCACAAGTATACCGCTTACAAATAAAAAAAAAAATAAGGTAAAATTTTGTAAAATGTTTCTTTTCTGCAAGTAATAAAGCTATATTAATCAATCAAATCCGTTCGGCTGTGTTTGCATGATTGAGTAGCAAATATACTTACCGACTTTATTATATCATAATGTAACGGTAAAAATATATAATATGCGTGGGGATTATGGCACAAACCAATGCCTTGTGGGAAGTCTTTGTCCAGCAGTGGACCTCTTTAGGTTGAAGAAGTATATACAGAGTGGTGCTGATAATATGAGACAATAAATGAAAATACGGGCAATGCTGATTTATAGGAATAATCCTAAACCATAGAAAAAAACCTGTCATCAAAAATAAAAAATGATGATTTCAAACCAACTAAATCGTATAAAAATGGAAACGGAAGAAAACATGCTTTATAAATATTGGTCCACTGACCTCCGATCGGCGACAGCGTGGTCCTCTATCGACTTGCTTTTTTGGCGGCATTATTATTAATTAAGTTCAGTACCGCTGGGTGCGGCGGTCATCAACCGGTAAGCGCTTTATTATCAACATGTATCAATAATTTCCTGTGACTATACTAATGGATATACTTATATGATTCTTTATATGTAGACTGAGAATGTCTTGAGCACTTTGTATAATATAATATACAGTTTGGCAACTAGATTATTTTAGCATTAATTACATTAATTCTAAATTACGTATATATAAAGAGATTTTTTTTTAAATTACAAACTAATGCTTGATCGTATCAATCAATGCAATGCGCTCGATGATAAGCAATGATGCATTCGTTGGTGGTAAAGCGCGCTAGTTTATTAAGAGCCTATTCACTTTAGCCTTGAAGACACTTAAATTGTAGTCAAACGGAAACACCGCTAGACGTATGCGGTATAAAAGATGAGGCGAAACGCTGCTTCGTTACGATCATGGCGGTGTCAACAACTTCAGTGTCAATACTTGGCGGCGAGCAGAGGGACCAGGCCCGGGTCGGGTTGTGTTTTACGCGCGCCTCAAAGACATATCAGTACATCGTGACGAGGTCCACAAAGACCAATGCCTTTTAGGTCAGGGTTGCGGGTTGGTTAAAAAACGAAACCGTGGCCCTGGCGCACAGGCAATTGAAGGAACACGGGTGGGTTTTAGTTAGCAAGGGTCTGACACGCCCTTCCGCTTCACCCAGATCGGGAGAGGTCATTTGATGATTTCCCATCCAGAACAAAAAAAAAGTGTAAGTGTGTGTGTGTTTGTGTGTGTGTGTTGTCTGATGATGGTGAAATTAAGTCATGTGATTCTCGCCGACAGTCATCACATAGGTGTATGACACACCTATCACGATTCATGTGATACAGTTTGGTGAAAGACAAACAGACGGATATTCATCATCATCATCAACCTTTTTTTTATCGTTCCACTGCTGTGCACAGGTCTCCTCTCATACAGAGAAGGATTGAACGTAATCACCACGCTTGCTCAATGCGGGTTGGCGATTATAGTCCAGGTTTCCTCAAGATGTTTTCCTTCACCTTGTAATCAGTCATTGGTGTCCAAGATACACTTAGAAAGTAGATATAACTTAGAAAAGTTACATTGGTACTTGCCTGACCTGGAATCGAACCCGCAAACTCATACTTGAGAGGCTGGTGTTTTAACTACTAGGCCACCACGACACCACGGCAGACGGATATTGGAGTGTTAATTTTTACCCTTACATTTTTACCCTTGTGGTACGGAATTCTAAAAACATCAAAACCGTATCATTAATATATACCTCCCCACTAAATTCAGTTCCGAGGTGGGACAGGCAGCTTAATTTTTAGGGCTGTGCATTATTTATCGCGCTCGTGTCATTTACACCTGCAATGTGTGGCGGCACTTGCCGCTGTGCGCGACACCCCTGATCAATGGTGTAGCTGTTAGGTTTCTAGTTGGGCGGATAATGTTCGGGAAAATATGTATTAAAAGGCATTGATTGTGATTAAAGCTGGCTTGCGAAGACGGTCTATGGCTCAGTGACAAAAGACATGATTTTTTGTTTATGCAAAACTCGAAACACGTGTCCAGTATTTTTAAGTAAAGAATCTATGTACAAAATTTCAAAAAGATATCATGAAAAACCATAAAGCTATAATCTTGTTATCCTACTTGGCTTTCCTAACAAAAAATATGGTCAACGCTCCACTCGGGCGGGTGAGCGGTGCTTTATTTCAAATAATAAACAGTTTTGTAGACGATGCAAGTAATTTATTGCTTGAATGTCATTGTATAGCACATACAAGAAACTTGCATTGAGTAATGGAGCTTTATATAAAACTAGCTTTCCGCCCGCGGCTTCGCCCGCGTGGAGTTCGGTTATATCGCGCTTTTTAGATTTCCCTCGGGAACATCATATTTTTCCGGGATAAAACCTAACCCCTATATAACCTAGCCTATATTCTTTCTCAGGGTCTAAAGATTGTCTGTGCCAAATTTCATCAAAATCGGTTGAGAGGTTTAAGCGGGAAAGCGTAACAGACAGACAGACAGACAGAGTTACTTTCGCATTTATAATATTACTAGCTGACCCGGCGAACTTCGTTCCGCCTTAAAGGCAGTATCACATGACTACTTTTTAAATTAGGATAATTTTAAATAAATGAATATTATTATTCAATGATTCTATAATTGGGAGCAGAATCCTGGCGATTCTCCTGAAATCTTTAATGTGCTACAATACTCGCAAACAACATCCATTGGCCCAATGCGAACGCCATTGCGCTATATTATATCATCATTCTCCTGCCCTTATCCCAATTTATTTGGGGTCGGCGCAACATGTCTTTTTCTTCCATGTATCCCTATCAGAAACCATCTCGGCAGTCACCCCCTTCTTAGCCATATCATCCTTCACACATTCCATCCATCGTTTCTTTGGTCTTCCCCTACTCTTATAGCCATCAACATTCATAATTAAGACCCTCCTCACGACATTCTATTATATGCGTATTGAAATGCTGCCCGATTCAAATCAGTATTTGATGAATTTCTTCTTGTGTTTCGTAAATTATCTAGCGCTTGATCTCTGAGGTTTGCTCGACGATTTCGCATTGCCAACCGAGCCATTTCACGGGCTGCCTCCCTTTGCTCTGGTGAGTGAGAAGCACGAAGTCGAGCCATACTAAGGCTGCGCCTTCAAGTGCAATTTCTTGCTCTTCTTCAGTTTTTTTTTTGTTGTGGATGGGAAATCATCAAGTGACCTCTCCCGCTCTGGGCGGAGCGGAAGGGCGTGTCAGACTTTTATTGAGTAAAATCCACCCGTGTTCCTTCACTTGCCTGTGCAACGGTCAGTGCCATGGTTTCTTTTTTAATCAACCCGTAACCCTGTGGACCAGTCCTCGTGGACACCGTCAAGGTACGCTGACATCTCTTTGAGGCACGTGTGAAACACAATGGGCCGTCAACCCGGGCCTGGTTCTTACAAGGAGGCGAGCTGCCTATCCCTCGCCGCCCGCAAGCCCGCGCCTACGGCGATTGGGAGTCCGATGTTGCCTCCCGACCAGGGCGCTTCCTGCGGCGGTTTGAGCCGTGAGTGTAGTGGGATTTCCGCTCCCTCACCCGCTCCGCCTCCTCCTTTGCCAGCATCACTGCTTCACAGAGGGAGGTGAAAGCTTGCCATGCACTCTTGCTCCGGACTATGGCCCGGACCAGGGTCGGACGCGAGAGATCGCCGCCGATCGCCGCCACGAGAACACGGCTGTGCTCTATCCAAGCCGGGCAGACCTCCACCTTATGCTCCACCGTGTCCTCAGGGCGATGCACACAGTGGTCACCCTGGCGTTTCCTCCCGCCTTATACGGAACAGGAACCTCCCGAAACAGCCGTGTCCGCTGAGGACCTACGTCAGTCGGAAGGTGAGGACGCCGTGGCGCCTCTCTAGCTACTCCTCAAAGAGAGGACTTACCGCCGCTATTGCGGTGTGCTCAGTGCTGGATTGCGACAATCACACTTTCCATGTCGCCATGAGACCCCGCCGGAGTTCTGTCCGCTGTACTGCGATTTTTCGCGGCAACAGAGTTATGCCTCCTCTTATCACTCCCACATGTGGGCGAGGGATAGTGTTTCTCCACAATTTAATGGATGTTATTATACATATAAACGTTTCTTTTTAAATACTCTATCTATTAAAAGATACCTCATCAAAATCTATTTCGCAGTTTTAAAGATTTAATCATACAAAGGAACATAGGGAAAAAGAAAGTAACTTTGTTTTATAGTAAGTAGTAAAGTGGTAAATGGCACAGCAATACAATATTAGAAATTTTGAAGTTGAAGTTTGCTTTGGGGCTTTTATCAAAAAAATTAAACCGGCAGAGAGCATTTATATTCCTTGCTTTAAATAAATGCATCAACATTCAACCGGTAAGACTTTTTTTTAATATGCTGAGTAGTGTAGGAGTGTGTTTGTACCATTTTTAACAAATGAAACGCTAACTTATATTTTGACTGAGTTGTTTTGTTATTCCATGTCAGTTGCGTTTTGTTAAACCATGTCTTATGTCACGTCACACGGGAACGAAAGGAACCGCGGGAACGGGATAAAAAGTATCCTATGTGATATGTCCTTCTCCCAGTTCTTATCTACCTCCCTACCAATTTTGAGCCATACTGGTTAAGCGGTTCTTGAGTTATAAATATAGTAACTAACACGACTTTCATTTATATACATAGACTTCATTCAAATCGGACCAGCCTAGGAGGAATTCAGTGACGTACACACGTACAGCAGATTTAGGATGGAAAGAAGAAACCCATGGAAAGCATTGTCATCTACATTTGTAACAAAGATATCATACCTCTCTCTACCCCTAGAGTTCTTGTTTCTGTCTCTTTAAGTAAAATAAAAAATCTTAAATAATTATTTATTTCTATTTATTTTTTTCTCTTTTAGTTCATAAGTACAAATTTAGTTAAATAAAAAAAATATCTTTTTTATTTTTTCGCCTTTTAGTTCTTATGTACAATTATATTTTTAAGTAACTAAAAAAAATAAAAAAACTATAAACTTGTCTAAAAACAAAAAAAAAAACTTGTGATTGACCGGGTTTGAACCGAGGAACACCAGCCATCGCGAGTAGACCATACCAATATCGACTACGCTACAGCCGCCATATCAAACCGCGCGAAATTGGCGCCCATATTATGCGTGAAATATTGCGAAAGAGAAAACTCGAAAATATACGCTTCCCCAGACATAAGACTGAGCTAGAACGATTTTTCGTCCCCGAAAACCACCACATGTTAATTTTCAGCGAAATCGTTTGGGCCGTTTCCGAGATCACATGCTTCTTCAAGCGATAAGCGCCATCTACCGGGTTGATTTGTAAATCTAAACGATCCAGGTCGCCACTCAAACGCATACAGAAAAATTCATTAAAATCGGTCAAGCCGTTTAGGAGGAGTTCAATGACATACACATGTACAGCAGAATTATATATATAAAGATATACACATATATACATAGTATGGATAAAATATAACTGGATGTATTTTCTTACATTCCCGAAAGTTCCAAGTGTTCCAACACTTTCAACAGTCATTGTGGTGGACACAGTTTAAGAGTTCGTGTAACAATTTACTAGTGTCGCCTTGTTTGACTCAGTCCTTGATCTTTTGGCATTCAAAACTTCTTAATTCTTGTTCCGTCTTCGAGTTTCACAGGATTTAAATTTAGAACAGAAACAATTTATAAAAATCTTTACCATGTTTTCATTTACAAGGATTGGGTTTCCGACCTAATCCGTTCCAAATTAATTAACAAACCTTTCCTCATTCCACGAATTTATGAAACGGATTCGATTAATAAAAATGTCATCGTTCATGATGTTAAAAACAGATTACAAAATGCCTAATGCAGTATTTAGTTCTGAGAAAACTCCAAAGAACAAAAACTCGAGTTTTGGCGGGAAAACTAAAATGAGTGTAACGCTCATTTTTCAATGGACTTTTAAATTATTTATAGTTTCCTTTATTAAATAAAAGCGCATGATCAATATAGTAAAAAGTGCATTCAGTAAATAATTCATAAAGAACATTGAAATATCGCAGCATATTGGCCACATCATGACTTTGCGACTTTGCCTCAAACCTCCCTCGTAGACGGTACACGCGACAGTCTTTTTCGACTGTCATTGGCGATATCCGCCATTACTGTGAAATACAATTTTCAAAGAGTTTCTATAATTTGTTACACATATTATTGGCAAAATTGTGGTATCTATTCCACAGGGGCCATTGGTCAAGAATTAAAGATGAACAAAAAATTCTATTAAACACACAACAAACGAACCCAAATCTTAATTTTAGTAATATTATAAATGGGAAAGTGAGTTTGTTTGTTTGTTCCGCTTTCACGCCGTAACTACTGAACCGATTGTTTTGAAATTTTGCAGACGTAAAGTTAGAAGTCCGGATTAAATAATGGGGTACTTTTTATCCCGGAATAAGTTAATATTCCCGAGGGAAATCTAAAAACTCGATATAACCGAACTCCACGCGGGCGAAGCCGCCGGCGGAAAGCTACTATCAAATAAGCACCAGACTTTATGACTTTACTTAACATTGCTGTGTAAAAAAGTTAAAGCAAGTCTCACGCAACGATTAATATGTCGTATATATTTCATGGGAAGTATTCGAATCAGCTTGGAATTAGCATAAACAGAAGGCAGTAAAACGTTGACGCGGGGGCTCAGCTCCGGCGCCGTCGTGCCACCCGGCACCGAACATTAGAGTATTACACTCTAGCACCGTTAACAACGGACTGTGGGATTATTTGTGGAGACTTCGGGATGTTTCACGACAAAATCTTGATTTAAAACGGGATATAAGTTTAAATGTTTTGAAATGAAGGTTAACGATTTGTTGATGGAGTTGCCTAATTTGGCAGAAAATGTGTGATTTCCTTTTAGAACTTCGCTGTTATCGTACATTAAATATTTAGTAAACAAATTAGCTTACGGATAATGGTTTGCAGGGATGCTTTACAAGTAAAATGCTGATTTTTCTTGACCCGAGGCTAAATACAACACACAACACAACTACAATACAACTAATACAACTAGGCATTGGCGCCGATTCTGTTGTTCGCAAACTAATTTTAAGTTACTTGCGTCTTTTTCTTTCCATTTCTATAAGAAAAGGACAGAAGATAAAATGTCAGTTTAATCCTGTCAAATTAAGATACTCCGTAAACAGTTTATACGCGATTAAAAGCATGGCGACTAAAAATACGCCAGTTTACGTCAGGAGCGCACTAATTTGACAGGTCTAAACTGACATTTTATTTTCTGTCCTTTTCTTAACGAATAGAATAGAATACTCTTTATTATGTACACTATATAGATTACAAAAACATAAATATAAAGATTTTACAAAGGGTGACGCAATGGGCGGTCTTATCGCAAAGAGCGAGCTTTTACAGACAACCTTTGGATGGAATAGTAAGAGGAAGGAGAGAGAAATCATGTAGGCAGTCTACAGTGTGCAGTGTACTATTTGCAATTTTACATAGTTTATACATATAATAAATATGCACGTTAAGTGTATCATACTAGTTCGATAAATATATACATCTAATTAATAAAAATCATACAAAAGCAAATAAAAAATAAACTAAAAATAATGACATGTTTGAAGAGAGAGGAAATGCTTTTTTACGGTTTTAAAAGTGAGCGGAGTTTGAGCACGCCTTACAGACACGGGCAAGTCATTCCATAGCCGAACTGCTTGTACAGTAAAGGATTTATCGTAAAAACTAGTGGAATGCACCGGCATGTCTAATATCAGGTTTTCCGATGACCTCAGATATCTATTATGTGTGTCATGAAGGAACTTGAATCGTTCTTTAAGATAAGTGGGGGTAACGAAATGGAAACAAAAAGATACACTTAACTTTTTTTTTTATTATTTATAAACTAGTGCTTGATTGCAATCCCGCCTGATGGTAAGCAGTTATGCAATCGTTGATGGCAAAGCGCACTAGCTTATTAAGCCTATTCACTCAAAAAAACTGAGTGAATAGGAAGGAAGACGGCAGTTGAGCGAGGTGATGCAATGTTTAACCCAACAATACAACCAGCGATGCTGCGCCAGAGGATGATCTGGATGACCCTTCACGACCAAACTGCCGACACAACAACATTAGGCACTTCGTACCCGGCACACATCGCAACGCAACTGCTCAGACCCGTCCTCCGTACGGCATCACAAGACATCATGACGGAACACGACGAATCGCTTGGCGGCAAGACTTTGTTTGGTGGGTGGTAGGGGTCGCAATACCGAACCATTTAAGCAAAACCGGTATTTTCGGTATTGGCTCAAACCATTACCGGTAATCCGGTATTTTCGATATTTCCAGGATTAAGATAAAGTTAACAAATTTAGTACAGCAAAGTTAGGTTAGGTTAAGGAGTAATAAGTAAGTAGGTATAGAATTAAATAATGAGACAAAAATCCGTGTGTGTATAACAAAAACAAACCAAGAAAACACGCAATGACGAAATGTAAACAGTCGAAATAGAAAATTTGACACTTGTCTGTCGCAACTAATTTCAAATCCTTCACTTGCACCATTCGCGTCCCTCCTTTGACGTGCATCGTATAGAACACCGACAGGCTAGCTACTCTTCGCCTGTGCTCTAGATTTGGAAACCCTTTTGAACCAAATTTTGGTCGCCAATTAGCCTCTTCGCACGCCTCTCTACCGAATCCAAAGTTGCCAGGTGGCGTTTTGCAGTACCAACCCAAATCATCATCATCATCTCAGCGTTAATCCTAGTCGCATCCGAAGCTTTTTAGCTTTGAATTAGCAAAAATGAGCATTAGGCTGGTAAAGCGGACTCCCTTCAGCAGTCTAATGCTCATTTTGGCTAAACTTAGATATTTTCCGTGAAGCGACTGCCGCCTGACCTCCACTACCCGAAGGCGATATCGAAGCATTACAGTTAGACCAATTGTTGGACTTTTGAGGGCTCCTACAACCCGTAACCACTGCCACTAGATGTTCGTATGGCAACCGGGACCAACGACTTAACGTGCTTTCCGAGGCATGACCAGACCAGTGCAAATATTCATATTCATGCATACAAGTATTTGCACTGCGCTGGGGTCAAATCCGCGCCTCGTTGCGCAGCGCCCGCATTCGCTACCGCTATGCCACGGAGGCTGTCTAAAGCTACAGTACCAGCCCAAATGTGGCTACATTACTCCACACATGAACGGACCTGCGCCAAGATGGACGGGCTCCTTTTGACGGTGAATAGATCAAAATCAAAATTAAAGCATTTATTTCAAATAAACCAGTTACAGGCACTTTTGAATTGTCAGAAGGTCGGTCAGTCAATAAGATGAAGCTAGTCGCCCATTCCAAAGAGTAGGTCCCTATGGAGAAGAACGGGCAAGAAACTCCATGGACACTCTTTTAAATTTTCAAGCTATTGTTACAAATATTTGATTACATCATTCATGTTGAAATCAACCGTGTGAGAACGATGCAGAAGTAAATTGTACGCCGAGAGCGTCCATTATGAAAACACAACAAAAATCAATTCAGAAATTAAAATACGCCGTGGCAGCTAAGAGATGACCAGTCCCTCCGACGGCGCCCGTTCACGAACATGACGAATGGATCAGCATCATTCAGCTCAACCATATTCAAGGGAACCTAATGACCCAACACACACGCCACCATCAGCGAGACATTTGAGTGAGCATGACATACTCTCAACAGCCAGAGCACTATCAAGTCAATAAAAAAGACTAACCCAACAAAAAAATGCCTTACAGCACATTCGTACATTGTGCTCACACGTTTGCCATGCAATTATACAATACTAAGAAATTGAATCTACACAATGCTAAGATAGTTTTGTCCAAGGTTCAGCAGCTCCAACAGTGTTCCCGAATATTAGGTTTAGCTCCTGTGTAGCTGTACAAGTGCCGAACACCTCTGTCAGCGATACAATTCCGTAACGTACAATATGCTTGGCTACATAGTGTGTAATACAGGCTTTGAATTAATAACATAATCAATTACATATTAAAACTACAAGAGGAAAAATCAGAGAACAATCAGTGTACAGAAATCGGACGCAGCTCAAGCCCAAGCCTTTTTGTCCTCAATATAATCCTTCACACTATAAAATGCTTTCTGACACAACTTACGTGTAATGAAGGATTTGAATTTATTCAGGCTCAGATCTTGAACCACCTCTGGAAGTCCATTGTAAAAATGTATACATTGGCATCTGAAAGAGCCACCTATTTTCTTGAGCCTTGTTGTAGGTACAATAAATTTGTGCCTGTTCCTAGTATTGCGATAGATGCTTGTGTTTTGGCAGGCGTTGAATGCCACAGGATTGGCTTCGCCCCATTTGGGGACTGCCTGTAGTTCAACATTCGTACGCTCTACCATAGCCTCTCTTTCGAATTTGATTGCTTCCTTACTAGCCCGAGCACCCGGCAGGTACCTCACCACGACAGTACTGTCGTCTACATACCCATAGATACCCTGCATCAGCACATCGTTTATATGTCGTCATTAGTCGACATGGGCTCCGATGAGCATCCGTCGACCACAACTCGGAGGGACCGTTCAGTCAGAAAATCTTTTACCCTGCCAGTCAGGCCAGGAGAAATGCCATACGCTGGAAGCTTAATCAAAAGGCCAGCGTGCCATACCCGGTCGAAGGCCCTCGAAACATCAAGGGAGACGGCAATCATTTTGTCATTTTTCTCGAGGGCCTAGCCCCACGAGTGAGTGGCATACACTAGTAGGTCCCAAATTGACCGATTGCGGCGAAACCTGTACTATTGGTCAATGAGGAGTTACTTTAAAGGTATGCCCAGAGCCACGAGAGAGAGCCACATTAAAGGGCGCGTAATTTCACAACACGTGGTCTATGAATTTGAACAAAACTTTTGCATCGTCACCATTTGGTTGAGATAGAATTGTATGGAACATACCGACATAACTTCAGTATATAACTATGTATTAGGAAACTACCGTTATCAACACGTCATCAATAGGTACCTATAATTTGAACGTGTTTTCGCACGGAAAATCATCAAATGAAGCGCGCTTATTAAACCACGCAATCCTAATGAATATGTGATCGATGAGAAACTCGCCACAACGACTGTACGGAGTAGTAGTTCAAGTGGAGAACTACCTATTGTAGGTATATGACAAACTCTGATCAAATTTGTCTACACGCATTGCCAGGTTGATGAACCTAAGTTATATTAGAATACTAAGTACACTACTTAGTAATAAACATATAGTTTTATTTAGTCATTTTTATTTAATAATTTGTAGTTTATTTTGTTTTATAAGCTTGTAAATATTACCTGTAGTCCTTAGTAATATAATAAAGATAAGCCATTCGAGAAAATACTGCATACTTTTTTTTCTTTATTAAAAAAAAACATAAAATACTATGTGAAAAAATCTTATTGCCTTTTTCAAGTTTCATTTTTAATTATAAACTTGGAAAAAGCCATACATACAAAGCCATTATAAAAACATCGCTACGAAACATGATATTTAAAAAAATAAACATTTCATTTCTTCCAAAAGGTTGTCTCATCATATCTCAGTCAGAAGTCGTTGTAGAACAGAAATGTTTATTTTATACATTTGCATCCTTAAAAGATTTAAGTGCCTACCTTTAATAAAAGCAAGGTTTTAAGACTGAAAACTTTTGTAGGCACAACCAACGTTTTTGAACAGCCTCACGTTACGTCACGACAATAAAACTGCTCGTTTATATTTACGCATTCGGAATACCAGCACAGCACGCAGTACACTGTTCTCTTTTACGATCACAGTTATACTATCCCTCGGTACTCGGCATATTTACTTTTATTACGCCCCGACGGTACTCGTATTTTGTAGGTGCTCTCGAATTCGGCCAAATTAAAATAACGTATCAGGGCTTAACCTATGTGAACTTAACGTCAGTCTACCCTTGATATAGGGATTACAACTTACAAGTAATCGCGGGCGATCAAATGCCAAGCGAATTACTCCTTTATTATCATTTAGATTATTGAAAAGTTGAATCAAAATGGCGGTCCAACTATACTTAAAGAACGGTGTCCTCCCGCAGGGTAATTGCGTAATATGCATACTATCATTGTAGCATTGGGGTAAACCCAATACTAAAATGATAGTGTGTGATTTTAACAGTTCAACAACATTCATTGCGTTATTTACATTGTTGAGCAGATACATTTCTGGAGACACAGAGCAATTGATTAGTAACAGGTTTCAAAATGACTGAAATTGAGAGTAATAGTGTGGGGTGCAGGTAGGGTTGCCAACTTTCTTTACAAGAAATAAAGTATATTCAGGTCTATGAAGATTATTAAACAGTATTTTAGAAAAACTGAACAGTATCGCATAAGTTACTAATTTACAGATTTGTTCAGAGGGCCTAGTATGAATTTTCATTACGAAACTCGATTGTCGATATCGAGCGCGTTTGACTCGATCGATTGGCCTGCTTCAAGGTTGTAAGAACTCTCAACCAATGAGAGCGCCAAACGCGCTTGATATCAACGATCGAGTCTTGTAATGAAAACTCATACTAGGCATACAGAAACTCGAGTGTGATTTGTTTGTGGCAGCGCTGCACTGAGCAGTGAGCGTCCTCTGATTAAACAAAAACAAATTTGTGAGTGTTTATACTTACACTTAGGTTACACTTAGGTGTAACATTTAATAATATGTCTGCATTTTCATGTTGAAACAGTATTTTGTATGCTTTATTTTTGTTAAACAGTAAAAAGTATAATTAAGTGAAAAACAGTATAATACTGTTTGAAACAGTATAGTTGGCAACCCTAGGTGCAGGTACAATCAGACAGGTTACAGACTCCAACAATTTAAAACATGCTGAGACAGATCACTCACATTCCAGTTTTTTCTCCAAGTATGTAATGTTGCTGAGAGCAGCGACTTACTAGTTCTAGGTCTTAGGTTCAAACCCTATCCGGCGCTTTACTTCTGTAAATTATTTCATCACCACTGCTCTCAAAACGGTGAAGGAAAACATCATGAGGGAACCGGCATGTCCTAGAGGCAAAACTACGAAGACATGTGACTTCTATCAACCCGCACTGGGTCAGCGTCTTTGTCTGGGTCAAGTTACCACCCACCAGACAAAGTCTTGCCGCCAAGCGATTCTTCGTGTTCCGGCATGATCTCTGGTGAAGCCGTACGGAGGACGGGTCTGAGCAGTTGTGTTGCGATATGTGGCGGGTACGATGCGCCAAATGTTGTTGTCTCGGGAATTTGGTCGTGGAGAGTCTCCAGATCAATCTCCCTCTAGCGCAGCATCGTTTGGTCGTGTTGGTCTTGGGTTTAACATTGCATCACCTCGCTCAACTGCCGTCATCCTTCCTATTCCTAAGTTTTTTAAGTGAATAGGCTTAATAAACTAGTGCGCTTTACACTCAACGATTGCATCACTGCTTACCATCAGGCGGGATTGCAGTCAAGCACTAGTTTATAATAATTAATTTTTTTTTTTTTTGTGTTGATTGTTTTGTTCGATATTTGTTTGGTGTACAATAAAGAATATATAAATCAAATAAAATAAATACACTCCCTCTTACCGTAGGCCATAACATCGGCTGTCGGTAGTAGTTACCATCTACTAGATAAAGTCTTGCAGCCGAGCGATTCGTTGTGTCCCGGCATGATGTCTGGTTAAGCCGTACGGAGAATGAGTCTGAGTAGTTGTGATGCGATGTGTGCCGAGTGCGCTGCGCCAAATGTTGTTGTGTCGAAAGTTTGGTAGTGGTAGGTCTCTCTACCTCTGGCGCAGCATCGTTGTTCGTGATGTTGGGTTTAACATTGCATCACCTCACTCAACTGCCGACTTCCTTCCTATTCACTCAGTTTTTTGAGTGAATAGGCTCTTAACAAAGTAGCGCGCCTTACCATCAACGATTGCATCACTGCTTACCATCAGGCAGGATTAAGGTCAAGCATTAGTTTATAATTAAACTAGCTTTCCGCCCGCGGCTTCGCCCGCGTGAAGTTCGGTTATATCGCGCTTTTTAGATTTCCCTCGGGAGCATAATTTTTTTTCGGGATAAAAGGTAGCCTATGTTTTTTCTCAGGGTCTAAAGATTGGCTGTGCCAAATTTCATTAAAATCGGTTGAGAGGTTTAAGCGGGAAAGCGTAACAGACAGACAGAGTTACTTTCGCATTTATAATATTAGTATGGATAAAAAATGAGGGCTGTGTCTCTATAGTGTGAACATTATAGGCTGATTATGTTATGTAATGTTGCTTGTCTGTTGGACTTATACCGACTGTACTTATGAGAATGTGCACCCGGTAAAACGGTATCTGAAAGGTCCGCGTTCAAGTCAAACGCGTCTGAAGTACTATGACCAACCGTTCTACAATATGTAAAGAAAACCCTGTCCGATCCGTTAAGGTATTGTTAGGTATCCATAACTGATTCTACTAATGCCCACAAAGACAGGCAAAACTTAAAAAAAAATCCCCCTAAAAAATAAATATTATTTCGCAAAAAGAGGTAACTTAATACATGTGCAGTAAGCAACCCCATTCCGCGGGCGGCGGGGGGCAGGGCACGCGGCACCTGTGACGTGGTCGCGTCACTATTCGCTTATAATAATACCGGTGTTGTCACTTTTTTAAAAATTACCAAATTTCGGGGAAATTGGAATTAATTCCCCGGAAAAAAAAATTATTTCAAAATTCATTAGTATTGTTACTATGATGATTATGTAAAATTTTATATTATATTTGGTCAAGTGTTTACCTAACCTTTATTATCCTTATGGGTCGGACAGGGTTTTCTTTACATGGGGTGCGTGGCAGAAAACCTCCCCGAGTGCTCAGTGCCTGCTGGTCCTCTGGTTTTGAGACCCGAGGACGAGCAGACGCTGGGCCGGTGCACCCTGGGCGTGGGCAGCAATCTCTTCGTGACTATTGTGCAGGAGGAGATTGCTGTCGACGGCGAATTTCTGCCGGAGCGGAGGAGTCGCTCCCGAGGGCTCCCTATCTGCGCTCTGCAGCTTTGCAGCAGACTGCACGAATAGGGAGCGAGGTGGTGTAGACCGCGGGCCGTTTTGACAGTCCGCGGTCTAGGGGTCACGTCGCGTGACCGAGACGGAGAAGACCGTGGGTTTCTCCTCAACCTGCGGTCTACGAGCACCAGTGGCCATTAGAGGTCTAGAGCCACGGTGCCGGGTGGTGGGTAGGTTAGGGTAGGTTAGATTTAATTTTAGGCTACATATAGGTTTGGTTTAGTCTTAAATAAGTGGGAAAAAATATATAAAATCAAAGAGAAAATACAAAAAAAAATAAAAAAACTAAAGAGAAAATATATAAAATAAACAAAACAAAATATAAAATTTAAAAAATTCATAAAAATTCAAAAATATTTATAATAATATTAGTAGTAAGTTAGTTTTAGACACCGAGCAGCGGGCGGTATATCCTGCACCAGAGGGATCCGCGGGCCTCGGGAGGATTAATACCCTCCCAAAAAGAGCGGCCGCATCGCCTTGGGGAAGCGATGTGCGTATCACCCATTTATCGTAAAATGGAAATGTCGGATAATGTGATTGAGGTTTTGTCTTGCGATCCGGCTGACGCCCGGCGTTCGCAGGTATCCGGGCCTGCGAATGTCAAATTAGTTACCGAAGAACGCGCAGGGGTAGGCGACCAGGCCCCTGCTGCCGTTAATGTTACTGGCGAATGCGATGTAGTGGATGTGGACGAAGGGTCGCGTTGACCGGCTTCCGTGAGGAAGCGCCCACGCGTCTTTGCTCAGAAGGGAGGTTTGTCAGCGGAGCTGACCTCGGAAGAGGAAGGCCTGCCGGCCCCGAAGGTGCCGACCGTGAGGAGAGGTCGGCAAAATTCGAGAGGGGTGACTGCTTCGCGGCCGCGGAGGGACGCACAGGGTGGGTTTGTGCGTGCCCCGGCGGCCGGCGAGGCAGAAAGTGACATGGGGGTCACTTCGGAGGACCCTGGTGGCGAGAGTGGCACCTCGTTAGGGAGCTCGAAGGCGGAGCTCAATGCCGCCAGGAGGGAGCAGCGCAAAGCCGTCGCGGCCGACGAAGTGTCGGAAATGGCCCGACGCGCTCGAGAGCGACGCGCTGCTCTATCGGCGGAAGGGGGGCAACCGTCGGCGGTGGCCCTAAGCCAGCTTGCCTTAGACGGGGTGGATTTGGTGCTGAAGGTTGCCACAAAATCTGGCAACCTGAAGAGCACCTTCATTCGCGGTCTCAAAGAGGCTGCCGCGGACATCAAGGAGGCGGTTGGCACCCTGCTTAACACGACGGCCTCAGACGAGGTCGTGAAGTTGCAGGAGGAGAACAGCCGCCTCCGGAATGATCTAGAGGACCTCCGGCGACAAGTCACTGCGCTGAGCGAGCAGCAGCAGCGACACACGCCCGCCGATGCCGCTTCCGAAGTGGCCCCGGCTCCCGCACCAAGACCGGCACCTGCGGGCGATGAGTTGAGCGCATCGTGCCTTGAGCGCATCGTCCGTATGTGCATGGTCCAGTGCGGGAGCATGGTCAAAGCCCAACTTGAGGCGCTTTCTCGGCGCCTCCCTGAGGAAAACCTCCGCCCGCCCCTAGCGGCCGACAAACGGCGAAGGGCTGAGGAGACGCCGGGAACTGCTCCTCAGCGAGCTCCAGCGATCGATAAGCCCACGACGGCCGGGTCTAAGGGTGAGACCTGGGCGACAGTCGTGGGCCGCAAGAAGGCCCGCAAAGCCGCTAAGGCCGCCAAGGCGGCCTCAGCAGCACCAGCGCGCGCCTCCGGTCAAACTGCAAAGGCGGCTCCGGAGGCTGCGCGGCGGACTGGCAAAGGCGGCCGCAAAAGCGGTCGCAAGGGACCGAATGTGCGTGCCCCGCGTTCCGAGGCCGTGACGCTCACGCTTCAGCGTGGCGCTGCGGGGCGCGGCATAACGTACCGCTCGGTCCTTACCGAGGCCAAGGCCAGGATCAAGTTGTCGGATCTTGGCCTTCAGTCCGTCACCATCAGACATGCTGCCACGGGTGCGCAGCTGTTTGAGGTGGCTGGTGCTGCGAGCGGCAATGCCGAGAAGGCGGACGCTCTGGCTGCTAAGCTGAGGGAGGTCCTCAACCCTGAGGACGTCCGGATCTCCAGGCCGGAAAAAACCGCAGAGATGCGGATTGCCGGTCTGGACGAGTCCGTGACTCCTGAGGAGGTGGTGGCGGCCGTTGCTCGAAGCGGAGAGTGTCCGCCGGGCAAGGTGCGGGCCGGCGATATTCGCACCGACGCCACCGGACTCGGTACGGTCTGGGTTCGGTGCCCTGTGGCGTCGGCGAATAAAATCGCCGCAAGTGGCAGACTGCTGGTAGGCTGGGTTGCAGCGAGGGTTAAACTCCTGCAGCCCCGGGCTTTGCGGTGCTTCCGGTGTCTGGAGAAGGGGCACGTCCGGGCCAAATGCACCGCTGAGGTGGACCGTAGCGATCTTTGCTATCGCTGCGGTCAGCCCGGCCACAAGGCGGCCCAGTGTTCCGCGGCGCTCAACTGCAGCTTATGTTCGGCTGCAGGGAAGCCAGCGGGACACAGAGTGGGTGGAGGGGCCTGTGGCACGTCTGCCAGCAAGAAGGCCACCAAAAAGAGGAAGAGGAGCTCTAAGCCTGCTGGGGAAATCTCGCCTCCCCTGCAGGCTAACAGCTCCGCGGCCGACTCCCGGCCCAGGACCGTTGCCGAGGGAATGGAGTGTCAATAATGGCACAACTCCGTTTCCTCCAGGGCAACATCAATCACTGCGCCAGAGCTCAGGATCTTTTATTCCAGAGCATGGCGCAGTGGTCGATCCAAGTGGCTGTGGTCGCCGAGCCGTATTTCATCCCCGCCCGTGGCGACTGGCTCGGATGCATTGACGGCTCGGTAGCCATTATTGGCGGGACTCTGATCGACCCGTCCCGGGGCCGCGGCTGGGTTGCTGCGGTCTCGGGCGGCATCGTCATTGTTGGGGCGTATTTCTCCCCCAACAAGAGTCTCGCCGACTTCGAGGGGTTCCTTGTCGAGTTGGGCGCCGTCGTAGGCCGCTATCACCCTCGTCCCGTTCTAGTGCTCGGGGATCTCAACGCCAAGTCATCGGTGTGGGGATCTCCGGTCACGGACCCTCGGGGTGAGGTGCTTGCGGAGGGGGTGGTGACGACCGGTCTGGTCGTCCTGAATCGGGGCTCTGTATACACGTGCGTGCGGCAGAGGGGCGGGTCGATAGTGGACGTTACTTTCGCTAGCCCCTCTGTCGCCAGCCGTGTCCATGATTGGCGTGTCGCCGTGGAGGTGGAGACGCTGTCGGACCATCGCTATATCCGGTTCGACGTCTCCGCCCAGACCGCGAGCGGCCGCCATCCAAGAGCCCCGATTAACGACGGCCCGCGCTGGGCGCTTAAGCGCCTCGACAGGAAACTACTCGAGGAAGCTGCCATAGTCCAGTCCTGAATTTGGGAGTCGGCGACGGACGGCCCCGTCGACGTCGAAGCGGAGGCGCTGCGGTTTCGCGGGGCGATGACGCAGATCTGTGATGCGTCCATGCCCCGCGTCCGCCAACAGTCCGCAAGGCGCAACGTGTACTGGTGGAGCGACCACCTTGCGCGGTTGCGCGTCGAGTGCGTCGCGGCTCGCCGCCAGTACACGCGCTACCGGAGACGACGTCGACGGGATCCCGTCGAGGAAGCCGCGCGGTATGGGGTGTACCGCGCGGCCCAGGAGACTCTGTGGCTGGCCATCGGCGACTCTAAGTCGCGGGCCAGGGAAGAGCTGCTGGGGTCCCTAGATCGGGACCCGTGGGGGCGCCCCTACCGTTGGGTATGGGGCAAGTTGCGTCCCTGGGTGCCCCCACTGGTGCAAAGTATGCAACCCCAGCTGCTAGAGGCGGTGGTATCCACCCTCTTCCCTGAGCGGGCGGGACATGTTCCCCCGGCGATGGTCTCACCCTCAGCCACAGACTCTCCAGAAGAGGAGGGCACCGATGTCCCCGAGGTGACGCAAGCAGAGACGGGAGCGGCCGTGTCGCGGCTCCGGGCCAAGAATAAAGCGCCTGGACCCGACGGAATTCCTGGCCGAGCTCTCGTCCTGGCTCTGAAGGAGCTAGAGCCCCAGCTGAGAGGGCTCTTCACGGCATGCTTCGGGCAGGGTCAGTTTCCCAGTGTGTGGAAGGAGGGGAAGCTGGTCCTGCTCAGGAAGGAGGGGCGCCCCGCGGACTCGCCGTCCGCGTATCGGCCCATAGTGCTGCTCGACGAGGCGGGCAAACTTTTTGAGCGTATAATCGCAGATCGCCTCGTCGGCCACTTGTGCGGAGACGGGCCGAACCTGGACGACAACCAGTTCGGTTTTCGTCGGGGGCGCTCCACCATAGACGCAATCATGCGCGTGAGAGCCCTGGCGGAGGATACGGTATCCCGGGGTGGGGTGGTGTTGGCGGTGTCTTTAGACATTTCCAACGCCTTCAACACCCTACCCTGGAGCTGTATTAGGGAGGCCCTGAAATACCATCGGGTGCCTCCCTACCTCCGCCGCATAGTAGGGGCTTATCTGGAGGATAGATGCGTCATCTATCGGGGACGTGACGGTGCCGGTCGGCACCAAATGTCGTGCGGTGTTCCACAGGGATCGGTCTTGGGACCGCTCCTGTGGAACATCGGCTACGACTGGGTGCTGAGAGGCGAGCTTCCGTCGGGCGCCGACTTGACGTGTTATGCGGACGACACGCTTGTCACTGCCCGGGGGAGCTCGCACAGGGAAGCGACGTTGATAGCCACGGCTGCGGTGTCACAGGTGGTGACCCGCATCCGGCGCCTGGGCCTGGAGGTGGCCCTTGACAAGTCGGAGGCCATGGTATTCCATGGCCCCCGGCGTGCGCCGGCGCCGGGATCACATATCGTGGTCAGTGGTGCCCGGATAGCTGTCGAGTCCACCATGAAGTATCTGGGATTGGTGCTCGACAGCCGATGGGAATTCGGACCCCACTTCCGGCGGCTGGCGCCCAAGCTGATGGGTGCAGCAGGCGCGCTGTCAACGTTGCTTCCCAACATGGGGGGCCCGAGCGCCGCCTGTAGGCGGTTATACGTGGGAATCGTGCGGTCCATGGCCCTGTATGGGGCCCCTGTGTGGGCGATGGACCTGACGGCCGGAACACTCGCCATTCTGCGCAAGCCGCAGAGGGCGATGGCCGTCAGGGTCGTCCGCGGGTATCGCACGATTTCCTACGAGGCGGCTTGCGTCCTGGCCGGATCCCCGCCCTGGGACCTAGAGGCGAAAGTACTCGCGTCATTGTACCGATGGCGCGAGGAAGAGCGGACACCCCCGTGTCCGCTCTGGAGCCCCCTCCAGTCCGGCGCAGCGGCAGATCGAGCTGCGCCGAGAGGAGCTCCATCAGGTCCTGGTGGCGGACTGGCGGCAAAGGCTTATGCGCCCTGCCGCCGGCCTCGCTACCGTCGAGGCGATCCGGCCAGTACTCGACGACTGGCTCGGGAGAAGGCACGGCTCCCTGTCGTTCAGGGTGACGCAGGTGCTGTCGGGGCACGGCTGCTTCGGTAAGTACCTGTGTCGCCTAGGCAGGGAGCCGGACGCTCGGTGCCACCACTGCGTCCAATGCGGGGAGGACACGGCGCAGCACACGCTCTCCGAGTGTTTAGCTTGGGAGGAGCAGCGCCGTGTCCTCACAAATGAAGTAGGAAGCGACCTGACGCTGCCGGCAGTAGTGCGGAGGATGGCCGGCAGCGCAGAGTCATGGGACGCGGTGGTGTCCTTCTGCGAGGACGTGATGTCGCAGAAGGAAGCTGCGGAACGGGAGACAGAGATCTCAACTCCCTTCCCGGGCCGCAGAAGACGCACCGAGCGCCGAAGAAGGGCGGACAACGCCCTCTTCCGCCCCCCATGAATGGGTCCAGGGGCGAGGGATATGGGGAAGTCCCCGCCCCCTATTCGATGGACCCCGAGGCGGAGGCGCGCGCGAGTGTCAGCGCGCGCCTCTGAGGCGATGCACGGGGTAGCTTAACACCCCACTACCCCGTGCCGGAGACGAGGCTCGGACAGACCGGGCCAGCACGAGAGTGTGGGGCTGCGGAAGAATTTAGACTCCCGCGGCCCCACGCGCGCTCGTGACAGAAGAGACACCGGGGTGGTTTTAGTCAGTAAAAGTCTGACAGACCCCGTCGCCCACCCTAGGGCGGCGGACATCCTATGAGGATTTCCACCCCGAAAAAAAAAAAAACAAAAAAAAAGGGTTTTCTTTACATATTGTATAAAAATTTCAACGTAAAAAGTTAGAAGAACGGAGCTGTCAATACTCTCAATCATTAGTTGAAATGACAGCTCGTTTCACCTCAGTCATGGTGAGATGTTGCTGAATTTTACTGTAGTTAGCCCCGTTACCTGCCTATCTCTCAAATTCAGAGCAGTGGCAAAAATCAACAATACAGTCTATTTTAGCCCACACGCCGACTAATGGCTCGAAATTTTGATGATGGTTTAAATTGGCAGAAACACCAATGTACACTTAGCTATGTCAGGAATAATAATTGTTACTGGATACGTTACGGTCCGCATTATAATATGCGTAATGCTTGAACCTTCCCGATGCTAAGTCATAAATTAGAATTTTAATGGCGGCCCATGTTCGTAAAGGCCGAGGGTAAGGTGGTAGGTATTTGGGATTTATAGGTACCTAAACAAAATATGTTTTGATTCTTATTTTTTCAAAATTAATATTAAGGAGAATAATTGAATTAAATGCTTTCAGATACTTAAATTACAATTATGTCTAACTTAAGCGCTAAACGCAATACTAGGCAAACAAAACTGTAAGTACAAAAAAATAATATTTTTCTTCGCGTGGCCAGAGGGTTGAGTCGTTCTTTGGCCAAAGAATGAACATTGGTATTCAACGTGGTAATGCTGCCAGTGCCAGCTACTAGGCACGTTTCAGGATGGCGGTGATGCGGACTGGTATTACTTCGGCGCCTAAATATACTTTTGATTTTCTATTTATTTACATAGATGGGAAAATAACAATTTGAAAATAATAGTGGCATAAATATCGAGTATTTTACTAACTGGTAACATAATAAGGTAGAGTTGGTCAATACATCGTATTAATGCAAAAATATCAAATCCCAAAGTCAGAATTATTGCATGCTTACACTTACTCGTTTAGCATAATTAGCTTGCAACGTTATCACTGCTAGGGGTTATGCATCCTGAGGGAGTTGAAGTGGGCTATCTATCATCGCACGGGTTGGTCGGTCGTCTCTTCGATTTTTTTATTCTAGGACATGCCAGTTTTCTCGAAAGAGATACCGTGGTCCCTGATGCGTAGGAAAATCAAGAAACACGGGTGGCTTTTAGTCAGTAAAAGTCTGACATGCCCTTCCGCTCCGCCCGGAGCGGGAGAAGTGATTTAATGATTTCCACCCAAAAGGCAAATAACTCGTAATTCGTGATTATTAACACAGCAGTCTTATTCACTTAATTCATATCACCAACACTTGATTTCACCAACCTCTTCAATGAAATTGGGTCACTAGGGCACCGTACACGGAAAGCCAAACACTCTTGAAGGGTCAAGGCTACTCAGCTAACTCACTAACCCCCATAAATAACCCTTTAGTTAAAGAAATCACACGAGCGAGAGTACTTTATGTTGTAGCCACCATTGATACGACACTACCCATTTCTTTCCCACACATATGTCGTTGAGACGGTAAGTTACTGCGTCTGACATTAACCCGAGCTTACGTCTCCATTCGCATGGCAGGCTTACAGGACAAAGATAAGAGATAATTCGATACGAGTGGATTAGTACCGCGACACTAAATACAGATTACTCTGGCGTACGGACATGGCAGTCGGAGGGTTATGCCGATACGGCCCAATGGCGTACATAATACGATCGTGTGTATTAATATATGCTTCGCTCTGTTGTGTAAGATTATTGTAAGTGTCTAGGAATTCGGAGAGGAAATGTTAAATAATAAGTCAGCTGCTCGTCGGTTTGAGGATTAATACGGTAGACTTGCTTGAAGCCAAACGAATAACAGATATGCTTTCGTATTTGACGACAGCCTCAATGTTTAGTTTGATTTAGGGCTCAATTATATTTTATTGCAGTATTTCTGGTGTGTTATGGAGAAAAAAATCGTCTTCACTTAAAATTACTAATTGTGTGTCACATAAATACTAACAGCTCTATAAACAGTGTAACAGTAGGCCAATTCCCGTTGTTAAAAACCTTCAAAAATTCGGAATTTAAAGGTATATTTGAGACTGGTTCTCTGTCTGATGGCTTGTTGATGACTAATCACCTAGTAGACCCTCTGATGGATATCATAATGAATTATCAGTAGAGCACAATTTTGTCAACAGTGCTGTAGTGAGTAGAGTATTCTAATAATCCTTAAGAAATATCGAACGAACAGACGCTTAAATCCGCTTAGTTCATTTGAACAAAGTGCAGCTAAAAATTCTTAAAGAGATTTATAGCTGGCATACATAAGTAAAATCCAGGTTATTCATCTTCTCAACCTATAGAGGACCGTTGCTGGACAAAGGCCATCCATGCAAGCGCTTCTGCGATCTTCACCAGGTCATCAGCCACCTTGTTGAGGGCTTCCCTACGCTGCGTCTTCCGGTACGTGGCCGCCACTCCACAACCTTACTGCCCCATCGGCCATCGATTCTACGAGCAATGTGCCCGCCCACTGCCACTTAATTTTAGCGACTCGAAGAGCCATGTCGGTGACTTTGGTTCTTCTGCGGATCTCCTCATTTCCGATTCGATCGCGCAGAGAATCTCCGAGTATAGCTTTGTGTGACTTTGAGCTATCGTATGCCAGGTCGTTAGAAGATAATAACCTAAATGTAAAGCATACTCTCGAAATTGCAGTAAAATACAGCCAATAAAAACTAAAACAATTGTTCAGTTACGCTATTTTTTTTTTTTGTAAATAACAAGGAACAAGACCCAGTGGGACTGAATGCTACAAAATTTTAAACTACACCGAACTCCGTACAGCAGTGTTTTTAGCCAATTCACTTTGCATTCGTATTAAACAAATGGGTGGAATGTTCCGTTGTAGCTAAATGTGCACTAAATATAGTAACGTCGAATTTTGTTGAAAATTTGCGGCTGTTTCGTGTCTAAAATGCTTTTAGTTATAATATGCTCTATCAGTTATAAGCTATTTAGTAATATATTTTGAGTTCGCTTTTGTATCGTGGTACTACATGTTTTGCTGCTACTGCTAAGCTTTTTGGGTATTTTACATAATTTATCGGTAATGTTGTATTTTACTAGAAAATACAATTAGGTATGTATTGAAATATATTTCAGCTATTAACCAATCACACTATCCATCATGTACTACATGCCTACTTTATTTTACCAATTTGTTTCATTTTTCTTTCAGTACTTTTGTGAATGTATTTTTTGTATTTCCAACTAGCACCATAATCTTCGACGTCGTGGTGGAAGTATGAGTATGTGGGTTCGATTCCAGGTCAGGCAAGTACCAATGTAACTTTTCTAAGTTATATGTAGTTACTTTCTAAATATATCTTGGACACCAATGACTGATTACAAGGTGAAGGAAAACATCTTGAGGAAACCTGGACTTTAAGTCTGAAATCGCCAACCCGCATTGAGCAAGCGTGGTAATTACGCTCAATCCTTCTCAGTATGAGAGGACCTGTGGCCAGCAGTGGGGCGATAAAAAGGTCTATGATGATGATGACCCTAATTATCTATCAGTAGTATTGTGAATTTATTTTATTTGACCAGCACCCTAATTATATAAGACACTTTCGATCACAATCTGTCAATCTAAAAATACTTACATCAATTTACGTCAGGCGCGGACTAATTTGACAGCTCTAAACTAACATCTTATGTTTTTTCCTTTTCTTAATGAAATGGAGAGCAAAAGATGCACTGAGCTTAAATCTAGTTTAGTTTGTGAACAAGAGAGTCGGGGTCTTTGTACTAAATTATTTCATCATCATCATCTCAGCGTTAATCCCAGTCGCATCCGAAGCTTCTTCAGCTTTGGAGTCTGGGGTCCGCTTTACCGGTCTAACTGCTGATTTTGGCTAAACTTCGATATTTTCCGTGAAGTGACTGCCATCTGACCTCCACAACCCGAAGGCGATATCGAAGCATAGCAGCTAGACCAATTGTTGGACTTTTGAGGGCTCCAACAACCCGTAACGACTGCCACTAGATGTTCGTATGGCAACCGGGACCAACGGCTTAACGTGCTTTCCGAGGCACGACCACACCAGTGCAAATATTCATATTCATGCATACAAATATTTGCACTCCGCGGGGATCGAACCCGCGCCTCCTTGCGTAGCGGCTGCGTTCGCTACCGCTACGCCACGGAGGCTGTCTAAATTATTTATTGCACTTAATTAGGAGTAACTCAACACTAATCGTAGAATTCTCTCCCAAGATAAATGCAATATACGATGAAAATAAATACAGTTTACTTTAATTATGCAACCGCACGTTCTATTAATTAATTTATGTAACTAACTTGTGTCTGCACTAATGTGATATTACTCGTTGCACTTAGGGGGTTGGTCCACACCACAGGAAATTTACAGAAGTCTAATGTTGATAAGTTTTGAATTCAATTCAATTCATTTATTACTCTGATTTTTGGTAAGTACATTTTACAATGTGGTCTTAATATCTAACAAATCAGTTCCTCAAAAAATCCACCGCATGTTAAGACTTTTTTTTATTAATTACTAGCTTTCCGCCCGCGGCTTCACCCGCGTGGAGTTCGGTTGTATCGCGCTTTTTAGATTTCCCTCGGGAATATCAAACTTTTCCGGGATAAAAGGTAGTCTATGTTCTTTCTCAGGGTCTAAAGATTGTCTGTGCCAAATTTCATCAAAATCGGTTGAGAGGTTTAAGCGGGAAAGCGTAACAGACAGACAGACAGACAGACCGACAGACAGACAGACCGACAGACAGACAGACAGAGTTACTTTCGCATTTATAATATTAGTATGGATAAACTAGTGCTTAACTACAATCCCGCCTGATGACAGTGATGCAATCGTTGATGGTAAAGCGCACTAGTTTATTAAGCCTATTCACTTAAAAAACTTAGGAATAGGAAGAATGATTGCAGTTGAGCGAGGTGATGTAATGTTAAACCCAAGACCAACACGACCAACGATGATGCGTCAGAGGGAGATTGATCTGAAAACTCTCCACGACCAAACTCCCGACACAACAACATTTGGCAGCACCCGGCACATATCGCAACGCAACTGCTCAGACCCGTCCTCCGTACTGCTTCACCAGACATCATACCGGAACACGACGAATCGTTTGGCGGCAAGACCTTGTCTGGTGGATGGTAACTTCTGCCGGCAGCCGATGTTATGGCCTACCACCGAGAGAAACTCCTGCAGGCATTCATGACGTGACAGCACTATGTTACTCTAGAAGAACAAATCCTATGAAAACTTTGTGGAAATCGATCTACCAGAATCGCCTTACACCTGCCTGCGGGGTCCTACCTTTTACGTAAATTGCTTATTACCTACACTGAGGTAAGATGCCCCTAAAAGACTGGTCTTCTTCTTCAGCCTATAGAGGTCCACTGCTGGACAAAGGCCTCCGCAAAGCTTTCCACGATGACCGGTCTTGTGCTGCCCGCATTCATCGGTTTCCCGCGACCTTCACCAAGTCATTGGTCCACCTTGTTGGGGGCCTCCCTATGCTGCTTCTTCCGGAACGTGGCCGCCACTCCAGAACCAGAAAACTGGTCAGACTGAGTCAAATCACGCGCGGGATGAAGGACGTGATTATGCGCGTCGATTGTTTTACTGATTAAAAAGTCATGCGACTATTTGCGCTAGCTTGAACACCTCCATACAATTTAGTTGACATAATCAACGAAAGCGGTTTTCGCCCTACTTTAACCAGATTTTAATACAATTTATACTGTTAGAGCCTCGGCTATAAAAATCTCAAGGTTACCTACAAAAAAGTGTAGAATATTACTCCCCCTAGGCCATATGAGATAATGATATTAAATAAAGTACCACGACGATGTTAATAGCATTATAAGTATGTCGGGGAATGGCCGTTATTTACCGCAATTTTTTGTGAAAACTGAGCAGCTTTTTGAGGCAAGTGGTGCCACTTTAATGTAATTAAGTCTCCCACAATCTTAGTAGCCAACTCGGCCACTTCGTCTGTGATTGAGTTATATTTTTATTAATTACTTTCAAACCTGAAGGAAAGTAGTATTTTTTTAAATAATTATAAACTAGTGCTTGAACGCAATCCCGCTAGTTTATGCACGCTAGTTTATTAAGCCTATTCACTCAAAAAAACTGAGTGAATAGGAAGGAAGACGGCAGTTGAACGAGGTGATGCAATGTTAAACCCAACAACACGACCATAAAATACATAAATTAACCAACTAAACATGTTCGCGAAATTGCATGCAGTGTTCAAAACACAAAACAGACAAAAAAGCTACAAACTCACTGAACGGATTGCAATTGAGGCAGAGAAGTACGGAAACGCAATCGCTTGGTACAAAACAGAAGGTTGCCAAACGGAAATTGAGACGACTTGTAAGTTTCTATCTACACTACTTTTGCTTTGGAGATTTTATGTTTAAATGCATTGATATTTAAATACAGACATTTTGGTGGTGAACACTTCATTTATACCTAGTTGTAGCTTACTTCGTTGGCACGAATTTGTTGAATGTATAGGTAAACATATAGAGAAGAATCAAGTAAGTTGTTCTGACCAATGCGTTATCTACTTAAAGAACCGTTCTTCAGACTAAGAAAGGCTTTGAATGCCTCTCAATCCATTTTATAGTCATAATGACTGGTGCCTTTTTAGTCAAACTTCAGCTCAGTATTACTTTCTAGGCTAAGACTATTTATTATATTGAAAACCAAAAGAAAATTCTGTGAATTAATAAATAAACGATTTATTAGATACTTCATTATCAACCTTTTTTATCGTCCCACTGCTGGGCACAGGTCTCCTCTCATACGGATAAGGATTGAGCGTAATCACCACGCTTGCTCAATGCGGGTTGGCGATTTCAGACTTAGGTGCGTATTCCAGAACGAAACTCAAGCATTACTTAAAACTGTTTCAACCAATCAAATGCTTGAAACGAGACTTAAGTAAGGCTTGAGTTTTGAGTGACGTTCTGTAATACGGACCTTAAGGTCCAGGTTTCTTCAACATATTTTCTCTTTTGTTTTTAGATACTTAAAATTAGTAAATAAAATAATTTAACTCATGCTTCCATTTTGACATTCGAATTAAGTTATCGTACTGTGTTTCATCCACACAGTGGCTTATATTCTGTTTAAACTTTATAACAATTAATAACCTCAAATTATGGCACACGCGAGTGTTGGGAATATTAAAACTTATTTGAATTAGGATGGAGAAAGAAGGAATTATGATTTGTTTTCTTAAAAGTGATTAAGTTTGCCATTACATTCATATCCCAAGTTAAGAAGACCATTCTTACTTCAGTCAAAAAGACAGTTTTTATGACACTAGTTAAAGTTATTTACTGAAGAGCAAAATTGTTATTCATACTCAAAGCAATTCGCTTTTTCTGTCCGTTAGTTTTCTCTAGCATTTTGCCAATTTAATTTGGCTAAAAATTAATAGACATGTATTTTTGACCGCCAGGAAGGGTTATGTTTTTACCGCGTATCTTATAAGTACTTAATATTATTTATTACCTTGCACGGATTATACAAGCATTACCTTGTATCTCCAGAACTGCTAAACGGATTTTCACATTTATGGTATTGTTCAATTTGGCTTAATAGCAGCTTAAAAAAAACAAAATGGCGGATTTTTGACGCCATATTGTGAGAAAAAAAAAGAAACATATCTACCAAGCATATCGAAAGAGGTATCAAAATGAAGGATTTCAAACATTGATTCCAAATATGTATAAAACATATTAATAAATAAGTAAACAAGTTGAACAATCGCAGTTGGGGGACCTCTTAGCTAGATAAACAAGTGTTCAATAGAACAGTCCCCCAACTGCGATTGTTAAACTTGTTTCTGCCTTTCATTTCGTCAGAATTTTATACAAGTGGGTTTTTTGTTTGTAAATATTTCTTTTTATTCGTCTATATTTAAACAAAATATTGCTGATGCAAATATATTACTTTGTATTAGTTCCACTTCCATAATGCAAATAGCTGAATCAACCTCTGGGCTGTCGCGTAGTTTTGTTTCGTATACAAGGACCAAACAAAGAACAAAATATTAAAAGTAATGTATTCAAATAATAGAATAGGGATAAGTACTTTTTAAAAGTAAAATTGACCTAAAGTTGTTTCTTAAAGGCGCGCTGTACAAAGCTACCTGTGTCTACAGCTAAGACGAAGCGCCCCACAACACCTCTGTCTTTTTTTATAAAACATAAACCAGCGCTTGACCGTTATCCTGCTATCTTCTTGAGCGCTCTAGTTTATTAAGAGCCTATTCACTTGAAGATACTTAAATTGTAGTCCGACGGAAACACCGCCGCTGGCAAATTGTTCCAGGCCCTAGATGTCATCATCATCATCTCAGCGTTTATCCCGGTTGCATCCGCGGCTTTCGCGTTGGAGCCCGGGGTCCGCTTTCTTACTTAATTTCCTCCATTTCGCACGATCTTTAGCATCCTGTGGTGTGAGATTGTTGGCACGCATGTCATCTCTTACAACGTCAAGCCAACACTTCTTTGGTCTACCCCGCTTGCTCCGGCCCGGCGGAGGCGCCATGGCAAGACATTTGTGACCCACGTAACATACCGGTTTTCGTAAGACGTGACCGTACCAACGTAGGCGACCCTCCTGCAGTTTGTCCGCTATGTCACGGACATGAAGACTGCCACGGATGCGGGAGTTCCTGATGCGGTCCTTCCGCGTAACTCCACACATCCACCGCAGCATATTCATTTCCGTGACACGCAGCCCCTGCTTGTGTCGCTCAAGCACAGGCCACGCCTCACTGCCATAGAGGAGAACAGGTCTAATGATGGTCTTATAGACCTGCCCCTTAAGCTTAACCGGCATTTTGGGGTCACAAATGACACCCGTCACCTCACGCCATTTTGCCCAAGCTGCGGAAATACGTGCCCTGACGTCGCAATCAATGTCGCCGGACGCGTGAAGTACAGACCCCAAGTATTTAAACTGGTCTGTGCACTCGACCTTGTCACCGCCTATGCGCACAGACATGGGGTCTGTCGTGTTGCTAGCCATATACACGGTCTTCGCCACATTGAGTTTCAGACCTCCGTTCTCGAGCGAGTCCTTCCACATATTCACACGCCGCACCAGCCGATTCCTGTCCGCGTCCGCCAGCGCGATATCGTCAGCATACATAAGCAACCAAGGAGGTTGCTCATGTGAATCCCTGATGCTATCCGACAAAACGTCTAATATCACGCTGAACAGAAACGGACTAAGGACGGAACCTTGGTGGACTCCGACGGTGACAAGGAAGGGTTTAGTGTCACCAACAGCGGTCCTAACAACGGAATCGGAATTGAGGTACTATCAGCTGTAGAAGTCCATTTCCACCTTAAAGACTACTGTCGCCTGCGCTAAACCGGCCACGCACACTACCGCATTATTTTTTTATCGCAGTCTTCGTCTTTCTTTAAAGTAATGCAAAATTTCGTTACTTCATTTGAAGTTGAGTTAGCGGCCGCACTTAACAATGGTGCTATCAAAAGCGAGCGATTGTGGGTTCGATCCTTATTATAGGCAACTCTTTTTGTTGTTTCATATAATTTAAAATTATGATAATTGATTTGTATTTTAAAGTAAAAATGTTTGCAAATAATATTTAAACAAATAGGAAAATTTATTGAATATTTATCCCAAAAAAGGGTTTTATTATATGTTTTAGTTTACTATAGGGGTAATATAATAAAAAATATATAAAAATAAAACAATAAGCATATTATAATGCAATATATTATAAAGTTATATATTATTCGGTATAGATATACTTATACTAACAAATGAAACAAACGTTGAAACGGCAGCATTGTAATATTTTATATAAAAGTAATCCTTGACAAACTTATGATATTGTTATGGTAAAAAATACAAAAAACATTTTTGGTTGTTAGATATGAAAATTATAATATTATACGTATATTATGATTAAAGAGGTTATAGCTTAATTATTCATTTTCTTAAAGAAAAGAGGATTGAAGCTTAACCTGAATATTATTGCAATCATAAAATAATCTATACTTAGAACACATAATAGTGCTTATTACATTTATATTTTTTTTGCGTGTATAGCATAGTACTAGTGCTGCCATCCTGCAATGCCTTTTTTCGGAGTTTGAAGGCATGAGATTATAATCTTCAAGCGCTTTCTTAGTTCAAAAGTAAACGAACTTATTTCTTATCGAATTCCGAAATTATTGTTTTTATAATTTACCAAAAGTAATTTGTATTGAAATTGCAAAAGGCGACATCTGTTAGCCATTAAGCCAACCGAACATATTACTGTCACTTAGCTAAATTACTTTAGAGATGGTTTAGAGTCCGTTATTAAGATATTTATTGGTATATATTTAAAACACTCTGTAGGACACTTCTGCACTGTTTTTGTTATAAATAGCTTTTTTTTTTAGCTCGATAACACTCCACCAGCCTCGCCAATTTATTTTTAAACCACAAATGCAACCTATCTTCTTCGCACGATTTAAAAGTTTATTCAATGGTAAATATTGTCGTTTCGTTTCACTTGTCTCGACAGCTACCTTCGTCCTCCAACCTCTTGACCTTGACCTCCAACGGCTTACAGTATTTATCTAAAACAATAACAATTTTATTACGCACTTGCTACAAGCGATTGGTTTGCACCTTACATAAATAATAATAAAAACAACTTACACAAAAGCCGGTTTCATATGATATTTGAGATATATTGCTGCATATGCCTGCATATTGATTAAAAAGTAAAACTAATAACACAAACTGGTAACTATATGTTCACCAACCAACAACAGCTAAGTAATATTATTTGAGTTATTGTAGCTAATAATAGTTATTGTAGGTAGCGGAATATTTTTTGTGAATTAGTGATTCAGATTCTTTTAAGTCTACCGTCATCTTTTTATAATGACTCTAATATAGAAAAAATCTTAAAAGAAAGTATCATCTTTAAGTTGCAGATCGATATTTTTAGATATTTTTGTTGTAAGCATTCATAACTCACCAATAAACATTTAAAAAATATTTTTGTAAGTTATTAGATTCGAACTCGAACCACCTTGAACGCCTATCAAGGCGAAAACCGTTACGCCATTGAAACACTTACTGTAGACGTTGAAATTAATAAGTAGTACCTAACAATCATAAGCGGGCAGCAAGTGTATGAGCGTGTATCAAACTTTATTATAGAAGAAGGTCGTAACTACAACTAGTATTGCTTGGCCATAGTTTTGTGAGATTGCAACTCGACTTTTGGTCTTGACTGTACATATCTCGAATTATGTCAACATAGGCTTCTGGTACCCCTTTGGACCTCAGTGCCCACCAGATCACCCCTCGAGGGACACAGTCGAAGGCCTTCTGCATATCAAGAAACAGCATATGCAGAGGCGTGTTCTTCGATCTGTATCTCTCCATGGCGATCCTTAGTGCAAAGATAGGATCCATGGTTCCGTACCCTGGACGAAACCCATATTGACACTCCGAGACAGCACACTCCTGTCGGATCCGGGAGTCTATAATCCTCTCAAAGATCTTCATGGTGTGGGACATGACCTTTATACCGCGATGGTTGCCACACTCCTGAACCGAGCCCTTGCCTTTGAAGACTGGAGTAATAATACTCAGCCTCCATTGGCTCGGGATTTTGCCGGTCAGGAGCACGCGGTTCAGAAAGCTAGTTAGCATGCCCACACCGCGAGGACCAATCGCCTTCCAGGCCTTAATGGGGACTCCATCAGCTCCGACAGCTTTCCGATTCGCCATGCGACGAAGAGCCGTATGGACTTCCTCAAGCGTTATCGGGGGCACTAATCCAAGATTTGGAGGGAGTTCCGGTGTCTGCACCTCTTGGTGCTGCTTATTCAGCAGCTCGTAGAAGTACGAGCGCCATCTCTCCTTCACCGCGAAGTCTTCGCATAGCAGGTTGCCAGCAGGGTCTTTTACACAGCGGCACTTGGATATATCCTGTGCCGCTTTGACCCTAGAACGTGCCAACTTGTAAATGAGCTTTTGCCCCTCAGACGATTCCAACTTCTCGTAGAGCGGTTGCAAGTGGTCTCGTCTGGCTCTGGCTACAGCTCTTTTAGTGGCACGCTTGGCAACTTTGTATGCGTCGCGATCTTCAGGGGATCCGGTCGCTTGCCACGTTTTGAAGAGGGCTTTCTTCACCTTAGTCTCCCTCTGGACTGTGTCGTTCCACCACCAGGTCTCCTTGTCACGTTTGCGGCCGCCCTTGGAGACGCCGAGCACTACCCGCGCCGCCCCAGCAATAGCTGCCTGGATCCTGTTCCAGTGTTCTTGAACAGGCTCCCCATCGGTACCGGCGCACTTGTCACCAATAACCGACGCGAAATCCTGGGACCTGTTTTCATCCAGCAGCCACCACCGGATCTGGCGCGGGCAGTGCTCAACACGTCTCCGTTGAGCCTTTACGCAGAGATCCATGACAAGGAGACAGTGTTGTGCAGTGAGACTCTCACCGGGTATGACTTTGCAGTTGGCTACTTTGCCGATGTGGTGCCTCCTAGTTAGTAGAAAGTCGATCTGGGTAGCACTTCGTCCGCTCCGGTAGGTGACAAGGTGCTCCGGTTTCTTTTTGAAGTAGGTGTTCACGATTGCAAGGTCAGCGGCCGCACACGTTCGGAGAATGTTGTCCCCTTCCGCGTTGCGGCTACCGTACCCATAGCCACCGTGAACACGCTCAAACCCGTCACACTTCTCTCCCACATGACCGTTCAAATCACCACCCAGAACGACTCCCTGGGATAACGGGATCCCGCGAAGCAATCCTTCGAGCTGGCTCCAGAACAACGTCCTTTCGGCGTCACCGCACCCGGCCTGCGGAGCGTAGGCACTTATCAAGTGGGTTATTACCCCATTGACAAGCACCCGCACCGAGATTAGCCGATCACTGATGCGATTCACCTCCAAGACGTCATCCTGGAGCTCGTCAGACAACACCACGGCGACCCCATTTCTCCCACTAGGTGCACCCGTGTAGATCAGCTTGTAGCCATTCCCAATAAGCCGGGATCTGCTGCCTTTCCACCGAGTCTCCTGCAGGAACGCTACGGCCACCCTCCGCCTATGGAGAGTCTCGGCCAGTTCTCTCGCGCGTCCAGTTAGCGTGCCAACGTTCCACGATGCGAAACGGATTTTCTTGCTTTGGGCTCGCTTCTTCAGCCGTGTCCGCCTCTGACACGGTAGCCCTAGCCCACAGGTCACAGGAGTCGGGCGAGGCTCCTGCGCGCCGTTTTGCGGCGGCGCCCTAGCCGTGACTTGTGCTCTTATACTTCTGTCCATTGTCGATTGGCTTATTTGGCTAATTATAAGTGCGACTGCCGTCTGACCACTAAACCCCGAAGGGAAAGCCGGCGTCAGCGCCCCGTTCGTTAGTCAGCAGGTGCACCGTCTGGCAGGTGGGGTTGACTTGGTGTTCCAGGCCCTAGATGTACGCGGTATAAAGGAGGAGGCGAAACGCTTCGTCCGAATCGTAGTGGTGTTAACAACGTAAGGGTGGAAACTCGCCGTACGACGGGTCGTCCGATGATTGAACGGAGATGGGGGAATGAAATCATGCAATTCCCTCGCACACTCTCCAAAGTCTTTTAAGCTAAACAAAAAATAACCTACTCGATATTAACACAGTATATAACTGGCAGTTGACACGTATTGTATTTTTAATCTCCGGGAAAATTATTAATAAACATTCCATTATATCGTCGCATGGCACCGATGAAATATGCATGACTTCAGAGCGCAGCAGTCACAACACGTGTGACAACAATATCCCAACCTGTGTTGCTCGTGTTTCCTATTGTGTGACGTCATTGCTGCGTTTATTAACTTGAAATGACAGAGACATGATGTGTATGGAGAACGTGCATTATGGATACTGATGCAATTGGCGGCTACTTAATTATCCTTTCAGTTACCCTTATGCCGCGTATTTTACGGGCTAGAATAGAATAGAGTACTTTTTATTATGTACCCCATATAGATTACAGAATATAAATATAATAATTTTACAAAGGGTGACACAATGGGCGGTCTTATCGCTAAGAGCGATCTTTTACAGACAATCTTAAACAAACCAGACACCAAGCTACCCCGTTTTTTCGGCTTTGCCTGGGAATTTTTATACATGTCCGTCATAAAATGTTTAGTTTCGTCTCTAGAATATGAAAAAGAAAACCCTGTTGGACCCATAAGGATAATAATGGTTAGGTAAACATATGACTAAATAAAATATTAAATTTTACATAATCATCATAGTAACAATACTAATGAATTTTGATTATTTTTTTCCGCGAATTAATACCACTTTCCCGGAAATTTGCTAATTTTTAAAAAAGTGACAACACCGTTTTTGGCGGTATTATTATGAGCGAATAGCGATGCGACCGCGTGTCGTGTGCCCTGCCCCCATTCGCCCGTGCTTGTATTACCTACCGCAGATGTATTAATTTACATCCTTCTGCGAAATAATATTAATTTTCAGGGGGATTTTTTTTAAGCTTAGCCTTCTTTGTAAGCATTAGTAGAATCAGTTATCGATACCTAACAATACCTTCACGGATCGGACAGGGTTTAACTAAAAACTATATTTATTATTCTACTAATCCTTCCACTATGAAGTGGTTGTTGTCAATTCTTTTAGTAGAAATGAATAACGAAACACTGCAGTACATTTAAAGTATACCTACAGTTTCTTTGAAATGCTTAACCTAGTTCTAGTTAAAATTTCTAGGTTTGGTAAAGGCTAGGAGGTCTTATTAGGTAAAAAGCACCAACAGCTGCAGGCTAACGAAACTATGTAAAGTACCTAAACAGTCTTATATACATTATTAAATCTAAATGAAAAAGAAAACGGTGTACCTTAATAATGTCGGTTAAAGTTTAAAACGTGCCGCCAACCTAACCCGTACTATATCAAAAATTTAATTTTAGTTCTTTGACGTATACATTTACATTACCAACCTTAAAAATAGTACTTTATACAACGTTATTTTTTGTTTCTGCGAAACCTGAATGTATATGTTCAGAATAAACAACTGAATCGATACCAATCATTTTTACACATGTTATATTTTTTTTCAAATACATTTAGAAATTGTTGCAGCGTGGTTACCGTTCACGCACGGTAGATCATAGAATTGCGCACGCCGGCGCAACAGCTGACCGCAGAGTGCGGAGCGTAGACCATATTTTTGTTGAGACACCCAAGTAGGATAACAAGCTCATAACTTTGTGGTTTTTCATGATATCTGTTTGAAATCTTGTACATAGATTCTTTACTTAAAAATACTGGACACGTGTTTGGGTTTCGCATAAACTAAAAATAATGTTGTATATGTACTTTTATGTATTAGTCGTCCCTCGGAAAGCACGTTAAGCCGTTGGTCCCGGTTGCCATACGAACATCTAGTGGCAGCCGTTACGGGTTGTTGGAGCCTTCAAAAGTCTAACAATTGGTCTAACTGCAATGCTTAGATATCACCTTCGGGTTGTGGAGGTCAGACGGCAGTCACTTCACGGAAAATATCGAAGTTGAGCCAAAATCAGCAGTTAGACTGCTAAAGCGGACCCCAGACTCCAAAGCTGAAAGCTACGGATGCGACTGGGATTAACGCTGTAATGATGATGATGAATGTTGTATATGTACTTTGTAGCTAAATTATAACAGCCGGTCGATCAATCATCAATCAAGTCAAGCTACGCTCACCGCGATTGGTCCAAGGATGGGTGGGTAACCCATTTTTACATACCAAGACCAATACTTTCCTTGGAAAGCGTATTAAGTCTGGTCCCGACAGTTATTGGTTGATTTCTGACCGTCTCCTCCAGAAGCCCAAAAGCCTGATATCCAGTCGTAAGTACAAAGTCGAATCGCATTACTCAGTAACTGGGTTATGAAGGTCAAATAGGCAGTAGCAACTTGGGAAATACTGGTATTCAGCATCTGGTTAGAGTGGAAGAAAACTCCAACAAGCTTGAGAAAAGGCTAGAAAAATGATGATATTATTTTTAAAATAGTCGCCGAAAAACATGAAATTTATAATTGAAATCCTTATTATTTGCACGCCATACTAGATGGCAAACATGTCTGATCTTATTTATTTTTTATGTTATCCTGCATGCACTTATATTCTTGTATGTACTACACACATGTTTAAGCAAATTTATCTTTATCTTAAAAATAAAATTTAATTGTTTCAGGTTCAAAAGACCTACTAGAACCCCTCAAAAGTTCTGTTTTCTATAAAATCCACACATTTCGTAACCGAGCACATAATTTCCAGTTTAAACCCAAAATACAAGCTTTCGCTTAGTTTGGGTGGCAGCATCAGTACCTATAGCCCATCATTACATTTACCTGTATCTAGATATAAGTCACCCTGTGAACTGTAAACTTTGTGACAATAAAGATTGTTTATTATTACTAGCTTTCCGCCCGCGGCTTCGCCCGCGGCTACGCCCGCGTGGAGTTCGGTTATATCGCGCTTTTTAAATTTCCCTCGGGTACATCAAATTTTTCAGGGATAAAAGGTAGCCTATGTTCTTTCTCAGGGTCTAAAGATTGTCTGTGCCAAATTTCATCAAAATCGGTTGAGAGGTTTAAGCGGGAAAGCGTAACAGACAGACAGACAGAGTTACTTTCGCATTTATAAATTAGTATGGTTTTGTATTTGTATTATTTTATATGTGTAATTTTTTGTTTTTGTATTGTTTTGTGTGTGCTATGTTTTTGTATTTATATTGTTTAAGTATCTATTTATGTGTTGTAGAATTTAGTATCCTAACATAGAAGTAAGTTTAAAATTGTTACTAACAAAATGAGTCACTGATACTCGAATAACCTATTTACCTAAATTTACTCGGTGGTAGGCAACAACATCAGCCGCCGGCATAAGTTACCACCCACCAGACAAAGTCTTGCTGCCAAGCGATTCGTCGTGTTCCGGCATGATGTCTGGTGAAGCCGTACGGTGGACGGGTCTGAGCAGTTGTGTTGCGATGTGTGCCGGGTACGATGTGCCTAATGTTGTTGTGTCGGGAGTTTGGTCGTGGAGGGTCTCCAGATCATCCTCTGGCGCAGCATCGTTGGTCGTGTTGTTGGGTTAAACATTGCATCACCTCGTTCAACTGCCGTCTTCCTTCCTATTCACTGAATTTTTTTGAGTGAATAGGCTTAATAAGCTAGTGCGCTTTACCATCAACGATTGCATCACTGCTTACCATCAGGCGGGATTGCAGTCAAGCACTAGTTTATAAGTATTAAAAAAAAAAAAAAAAATATTATTATTATTATAAAGCCACACTAACGATCATCAACACTAACAAATGTACTAAAACCGACACATACAGCACAACAATCACAAATCAAGTAAAATTACATCTCTAGCGGGCGAGTCATACGGTCTAATCTTTATTAGTGCAAACTTTTCACTCTGTATTAGTCCCCAGGTCCTCGTTCGCGTTACAAATTGTTTCACTACATACACACACGTGAAATAAATAACAAAGTCGACACTGTTTTTTGATAAAATTATCTTGTTGTTGGTAAATGGATGTAAGAATAACACTGGCTAAAGATGGACCTGAGGACCAAAAAACTAGTCAGTAAAAGTCTGACACGCCGTCCCACTCCGCCCAGAGCGGAAGAGGTCGTTTGATAATTTCCCATAACAAACACAAAAAAAGACCACAAAAACTGGAAAAAGTTCAAATTTGTTTTTGTTACATATTATTTGTATGTCGTGGTGGCCCAGTGGCTAAAACGCCAGCCTCTCAAGTATAAGTGAGCGGGTTCGATTCCAGGTCAGGTAAGTACCAACGTAACTTTTCTAAAGTTATATGTATTTTCTAAGTAGATATATCTTGGACACCAATGACTGAAGGTGAAGAAAAACATCTTGAGGAAACCTGGACTTAGTCTGAAATCCCCAACCCGCATTGAGCAAGCGTGGTGATTACGCTCAATCCTTCTCTGTATGAGAGGAGACCTGTGCCCAGCAGTGGGACGATAAAAAGGTTGATGATGATGATGACATATTATTTAATTTTATGTTTACTCATCGCATTCGCTGTTAATATATCCATGCCTCTACAAGGTACATTATTTTACAAGAATCAGGCATTTTATTTTTATCTGTGTAGGTACATTACAATTTATGTAAATAAATTTTACTTATTTAATCGTATAAATGAATTACAATGTTTCTGTAAACAGAAATTGTCACTAAGCCATATTAGAAAAAATATTTTAATTTCCCACAAGAAAAACAAAAGACAAGAATGTAATTTTGCCAAAAATGTCATAACCCACAAAAATTCGGGCGTACGTTATATTTACAAACGTAACGTGTGTGTGTGCGTAACGGTTCAGTCGCACGCGCTCAGAATATTTTGCATCGCGGAAAAAATTAAAAGCGCCCCCAAACGCCGTTCTTCGTATTCAATTAAAATTGTATGTAACCTCGTACGTACGGGAGTTATGTGATAAAACGGCGCGGTTCTTTTTGTTGTGTATGAACTGCAGGTTAAGCGTGCGGCCATTTATTTTTATCGTTCTTTTATCTAACCATTTCAATTACCATTTATTCATCTTACATATTTTCCACTTTATGTCATAATTATGTTAAGAATGATAGTACCTAGTAGTTTTATAATTAAAACTAGAGCTTGACCGCAATCCCGCCTGATGGTAAGTAGTGATGCAATCGTTGATGGTAAATTACGCTAGTTTATTAAAAGCCTATTCACTCAAAAAAACTGAGTGAATAGGAAGGAAGACGTTAGTTGAGTGAGGTGATGAAATGTTAAATCCAACAACACGACCAACGATGCTGCGTCAAAGGGGATCTGGAGACCCTCCGCGACCAAACTCCCGACACAACAACATTTGGCGCATTGTACCCGGCACACATCGCAACACAACTGCTCAGACCTGTCCTCCGTATAGCTTCACTAGACGTAGAACATATTTTTGTCATTCCAATTTCTTGCTTCATAAATCATCATCTGTCAGCCTGTTCCCAACTATGTTGCCCGCTTCCATTCTAACCGCATTCAGCTAATTACCATTTTACGTATTTTAGATGAAGAGACTGCCAATTGAAGTGCACAACACAGCTATTAGGTTATACGATACCCCTTGGTAAGACTGGTTTCTGACCATTTCTGACTACCCATACCATCTACCAAAGGTATAACAGCCAACACCATAACGAGTTGACATGCGAGCGCTTTTTAGACTGACATTTCTCACTCCATACATGTCAGCCTAAAATGCGCAGAGACCTAAAAAGAGGAGGTTTGGCGGGAAAGCTAAGATGAGTGCCACGCTCATTTTTCATTGGACTGTTAAATTATATATAGTTTTGTTAAGAACTGTTAACACTACCCATGTTAAACAAATAAATTTAATTTTCATTTTATTTTTAATTTAATTTTCATTTTTCATCATGACTTTACCTCAAACTTCCTCGTGCCTCGGAAAGCACGTTAAGCTGTTGGTCCCGGTTGCCATACGATCATCTAGTGGCAGTCGTTACGGGTTGTTGGAGCCCTCAAAAGTCTAACAATTGGTCTAACTGCAATGCCTAGATATCGCCTGCGGGTTGTGAAGGTCAGTCGGCAGTCGCTTCACGGAAAATATCGAAGTTTAGCCAAAATCAGCAGTTAGACTGGTAAAGCGGACCCCAGACTCCAAAGCTGAAAAACTACGGATGCGACTGGGATTAACGCTGAGATGATGATGATGATGACTTTACCTCAAACTTTCCTCGTAGACGGTTCACGCGGCCGTATTTTTCGACTGTCATTGGGGATATCCGCCATTCTTGTAAAATAAAATTGAAAAGGAGTTTCTATAATTTGTTACATGTGTTATTGGCAAAATTGGGCCATTGATCAAGAGTTGAAGTTGACCTAAAAAGAGGCCAGATCCGCCCATTGCCTATAAGTACAAGAGTGAGTATTTAACGTTAATATGCAATTTATTTACCATGTATGTTAAATATAGCTTGTTGAAAACTCAACACTAAACGGCGTCGCATGATTCGTAGTAATAAAGGCAGCGGTTCACTTCACGCGTTGAATTTATTTTTACACAGTGCCGGCTCATATTTAATCTAATGACTCAGCGTGTGTTCCTGCCTTACTATTGTTTCGCGATCATGTGCCCTTTTTTTCAGGTACTCGATAGTGAAACTCTTATAGAAATTTTGATTTTTGAATAATATAGACCAAGTTTTTAAGAAAAGTGCTCCTAATTATTGAATATCGAATCCCTTCCGCACTTACATATGCCGCAGGACCGACAACCGATGGGGTAAAGGAGTCCTCGAGTGGAGACCGCGTCTCGGCAAACGTAGCGTAGGACGCCCTTGGGCGAGATGGAGCGACGACATCAAAAAGGTGGCTGATAGTGGCTGGCGGAGAACTGCTCAGGATCGAGCTTGTTGGCGTGTCATGAAGGAGGCCTATATCCAGCAGTGGACGAGTAGAGGCTAATGATGATGATGACGAATCCCTTCCGGACCCCATTTTTCTGAAAATTATAAATATTAATGAATTAAATCATACTACCCTGTGTTATATTTAGAATTCTTTACTATACGGCCGGAATACTCCATCGAGAACTCAACAATTTCTTTTTAACCCCAAATCCTAATAAATTCTTAGTGATCCCAATTAACCATTACCAGGTACATATTAGGGAATGTACTGTTTCCCAATATTACACGGTATACTGACTCAAATTGGGTAACAACCCAACCTAGCTACGCCCTAGTAATTAATCTCGTAGCTAGATTTCAACAAGATATCGAATGGATGGTACATCTTGTACACGCCTCTACGCCGTAGCTGAGCGCTACGCCGTAGCTCAAAGGTTACACAAACTCAAATGGTGTAGGTTCCGTCCGACATTGAGACCACCTCTTGGTGGGAAATAGGGTTACGGATAGACGAGTTATCCTGTATGTAAGCAAATATACTGCGGGTTACGTCAGCGTGAATTTACAGAGTTTTAAGGTAGCCTGTCGTTTAAATTTTATCCAATCTAGGATAAAACTAAATGCATATGAAAGTGCATAAGCTACTTATGACAAAAAGGCTACTTTTTTTTGTCTATCTGTTTGTGGCTCTCTGAACCGGCTACATTGATTTTGATAAAATTTGGTACGAAATATTTTGAAACCTGATAAAGGATATGTCCATAAGGACACATCCAGTAGCCATACATAGGTTTATCGACATACCACGCAAAATCGAATGCAAAATAATATACAATACGTAAAGAAAACCTTGTCCGATCCGTGAAGGTATTGTTAGCTATCTATAACTGCTTCCACTAATGCCTAGAAAGCGGGGCTAAACATAAAAAAAAAAATATTATTTCGCAAATAGAGGTAACTTAATACATGTGCGGTAGGCAATACATACGCGGTCAAAGGGGGGCAGGGCACGCGACACGTGGTCGCATCGCAAATCGCTCATAATAATACCGTCAAAAATGGTGTTGTCACTTTTTTTAAATTACCAATTTTTGGGAAATTTTGAATTAATTCGCGGGAAAAAAAGATTATTTCAAAATTCATTAGTATTGTTACTATGATGATTATGTAAAATTTCATATATTTTTTGGTGAGAGTTTACCTAACCGTCATTATCCTGGTCGGACGGGGTTTTCTTTTCATGTTGTATAATTATAATTCGAGGTCCCTTTATGATTTTCCCCAAAATGACTACATTTTCCTAACAATAAACCCTTAGTAATTAGAACTCTGAGCTTTTAGTTAACAACAAAAGTATACAACGGTTTCGTGTGTATAACTACACTACGCTTATCAACGTTGATTTTTCCCTTATCAGATGTTCATAATTACTAGCTTTTAAAAGTAATGAAATAATTGGAACGCCGCCAATTAACCCACATGAGTTTGGTTAAAATAAATAAACATACAATTTTATAACTGTAACGTTAGTAATTCGTTAATTATACAACGTATAGTTTAATAAGAATGGCGTGAAATGATCGATTTCTGTAATTAATCTGACGAAACGGAGCCTGTCACGGATGGATAAACACATACTCCGTTCTTTAAGACCCTTGAAATTGATTTTTAAGCCATTCGTTTATATAATTTCATTATAACTTTTGCTGTAATCCTCTAGTATTGACCTGAAAGAGCCGAGCCGAGCTGGTGGCCTAGTGGTTAAAACACAATAAACTTTATTGTACTCTTGTTTATAAACTGAGTTCGAACCTGCATACTCATACTTGAAAGGCTGCATGGTGTTTTAACCACTAGGCCACCAGCTCGGCTCGGCTCTTCCAGGTCAGTCAAGTACCAATATAGCTTTTCTAAGTTACATGCACTTTCTAAGTATGTCTTGGACACCAATGACTGATTAAAAGGTGAAGGAAAACATCTTCAGGAAACCTGGACTTTAAGTCTGAAATCGCCAACCCGCTTTGAGCAAGAGTGGTGATTACGCTCAATTCTACTCTGTATGTGAGGAGACCTGTACCCAGCAGTGGGACGATACAAAAGGTTTATGATGATGATCATGGGCGTAGCCACACTGGGGCAAGCTGGGGCGCTTACCCCACCTTGGCTCTGATCTATAAGGTACCTAATTAAACAATAAACATTTTAAAAAATCCGGGAGGTGGGATAGGTTGACTGCTGCCCCACTCTGAGCCCAAGGCTGGCTACGCTCATGATGATGATGATGTTGAAACTGAGTTCACATTCTGTCAACCAATAGAAAACTGTTGCTGCATGTTTTTTTTTAGGGTTCCGTACCTCAAAAGGAAAAAACAGAACCCTTATAGGATCACTTTGTTGTCCGTCTGTCTGTCTGTCTGTCTGTCAAGGCCCTTTATCTCAAGAACGCGTGGACGTCTTCCTCAGCCTATAGATGTCCACTGCTGGACAAAGGCCTCCCCCAGGGCTTTCCACGATGATCGGTCTTGTGCTGCCCGCATCCATCGGCTTCCCGCGACCTTCACCAGGTCATCGGTCCACCTTGTTGGGGGTCGCCCTACGCTGCGTCTTCCAGTACGTGGCCGCCACTCCAGAACCTTGCTGCCCCATCGGCCATCGGTTCTACGAGCAATGTGCCCTGCCCACTGCCACTTAAGTTTAGCGACTCGCAGAGCTATGTCGGTGACGTGGTGGCGTGGACGTATCAAGCTGAAATTTACATGAAATACTCGGGTCTATTGTCCCTTTAAGCTGTGAAAATATCAAACTTCTAAGTCAAGCCAATCAAAAGATACAGCCGATTATGTCGATATTTTCAACAAATTTTCGACACTCGCAAAGGAATCAAAACCTACAGGATACTTCCCGTGAACTCAGAATCTTGGAAATTGGCATGAAGCATTATCATATAATGCAAATATAGGAAAAATTGCGAAAATCACATTTTTTTAGTTATATAATATAATAAACATATTTTAATAAAATGGAATTTACTACCTTATTTCTCACGAACGAATAAAGTTATCAAATTAAAATTTATACCAAATACATAGGTCTATTGTCCCTTTAAGCTGTGAAAATATCAACCTTCTAAGCCAAGCCAATCAAAAGATACAGCCGATATGTCGATATTTTCAACAAATTTTCGACACTCGCAAAGGAATCAAAACCTACAGGATACTTCCCGTAAATTCAGGATCTTGAAATTTGGCATCAAGGATTGTCGTATAATGCAAATATAGGAAAAATTGCGAAAATCACATTTTTTTAGTTATATATTATAATAAACATATTTTAATAAAATGAAACTTACTACCTTATTTCTCACGAACTAATAAAGGTATCAAATTGAAATTTATACCAAATACCTAGGTTTATTGTCCCTTTAAGCAGTGAAAAAATCAAACGTCTAAGTTAACGCGATCAAAAGATACAGCAGTTTATACCGACACCTTAGACGAATTTCCGTCACACGCTAGGGAATCAAAACCTACAAGGTACTTCCCGTGAACTCAGAATCTTGAAATTCGGCATGAAACAACGTTATATTATAGTACAGACAGATAAAGGAAATATTGTGAAATGATAAATTTGAAGTTACATAAAATATTAAAATATTATTTTTGCTTATATGACATAAAATATTTTTTTAATAATTATAAACTTACTACCTACCCTTTTTCACATGAACGCGTAGAGATATTAAAGTTGAAAATCATATCAAACACTTCTTAAATCTAATTGCCTCTAAACTGTGAAAAATTCTAAATCAATGCTAGTATTATAAATGCGAAAGTAACTCTGTCTGTCTGTTACGCTTTCCCGCCTAAACCTCTCAACCGATTATGATGAAGTTTGCCACAGACAATCTTTAGACCCTGAGAAAGAACATAGGCTACCTTTTATCGCGGAAAAATTTGATGTTCCCGAGGGGAATTTAAACAGCGCGATATAACCGAACTCCACGCGGGCGAAGCCGCTGGCGGAAAGCTAGTACGTCATAAATTGTAAACCGCTACGTTTGTACGGCGGAACCCTCGGTGTGCGAGTCCGACTCGCATTTGGCCGGTTTTTTTTTTTTTGAATTACGCTACACACTCCCTACACCACAAAACAAAGGAAAATAGAATTTCCAACTACAATTGACTACTAATAAACTTAAAGGGTTACCCAAGCTTAACAAAATATCCACCAAAATCTACCATCACCCTAAACACACACTTGAATCCGGCGAACCTAACATCAAATTTTCAAACGTCAAACGTTATAACAATATACGGCTCAACCCTTAACCACTAACAATAAATGTGTAGTCATCAACAATGATTCACAGAATACGGCCCAGGGTTGATATACGCCACCTTCTTGCTAAGATACAACTACGCTAGTGACCGCAAGAGGGCGCAGCAACGCCATGATAAACTGTTATTGGCCCTCGGCCTTTCGGCCAAATGAATGGTGAGGCACGAATCTAGTTATGAGTAATGGATTGTAATAAAGTTGGTGTCGTCTAGAAGTCTACTGTTTTAGGTGTGGTTGAGATTATTATGGAAATAATGTGTGTAAAGCACAATCAACCTATGTTTCCTAATACAACTGGGACACAGGCCTTTTCTCCGCGTGGGGGAGTGAGCGGTAATCCACCACACAGGCTGGTTGGTAGATGTCAAATGTCTTCGAAATTATGATTCTAGAAGATTCCTCAACTGGTTTACCTGCTTTGCCACACAATGCAAAAATAATAAACTCAACAAAATACTACTACTCTCATCAGTCGGTTGCTGTTTTCACTGATTTCGGTATAATTTTTGGTCTAAATCAAATCTTTTTTTGGTACAAAAAAAAGGAAACAGACAGCTGTTTCCTTTTTTGTACCTGATACCCGGACATCGACAGCAATCTGTTACAATCCAACTGTTCAGCACATTATTCTGATCTATTAAATATGACCTGAACAGAACAGAAGATTGACTTATATGTCTTATGTAACTCGAAACGGTCTCCAAAGCCTGGAGCACAGGCGTAGAGTAGCCAGCCTTTCGGTCTTCTATAGGATGCATGTTGGTGAGTGTGCAAGGGAATTGCATGATTTAATTCCCCCATCTCCGCTCCACCATCGGACGACCCGTCGTACGGCGACTTTCCACCCTCACGTTGTTAACACCACTACGATCCGAACGAAGCGTTTTGCTTCCTCTTTTATTCCGCATACATCGAGGGACTGGAAAACTTTGAGTGTCTTCAAGGCTAGAGTAAATAGGCTCTTAATAAACAAGCGCGCTTTACCATCAACGATCGCATCACTGCTTACCATCAGGCGGGATTGCGGTCAAGCGCTAGTTTATAACTTATAAAAAAAATGTTGACGAACATTTTTTTTTTTTTAATGTTTATTCGATTGTTTAATTCAACGACGGCCATCTTAAAATCTCTTAGCTGCCAGTGGGCTTAATTCATTTTTATATTTTAATTAATTTTGCATTGTGCTCACATGATAGAAGCAACATAAATATGTAACGAAGAAATGTAACCCATATATTATGATTTTAAAAGAGTGTCCATGGAGTTTCTTGCACGTGCTTCTCCATAGAGATCTACGCTTTGGAACGTGCAATTTAGCTTCACTTTTCTTGAACTGACCGACATTGACTATTCAAAAGTACCAAGTGATGGTTAATTTGAAATAAACGATTTTGATTTTGATTTTTGATTTTGACGCATCGAAATAGTACCTTTATGTAAAAGGAAACAGAAAAGGCTTAAAAAAGAAGGTTGCCATGTGTCGTTAAGCAAAACATAAGAACCTACTTCAACCAGCCCAAAGCTGAAACAATACACCAACAAAAGCATCTAAATTACGCTTCACTTTCAAGTATAAATAAACTCGCACTTCACTTTAAACTCAAAACTTAGTTCTGAATTCAGAGCGGCATGTTCGCTAAGTGATATGCACTCTTAACTTTTTGGTCCAAGCTCGCTTCATCAGTTGCGGAGACAGATGCTCTCTGGATGCACTTCTTGAAACAAAGTGACAGGATTAAGGTGGCGGAGAAAACGTTTTAAACTAATTACTGTCACAACTGGCAGCTAGTGCCACTGTTGTACAGACGAAGCGTCTGGTCTTTCGTTACGGTTTTCAGTAAACGTGGACTGAAGGCTACGTTTATCTAGCTGAGTTTTATTATGTGCTACGGTTTCGCCGTGTAGTGGTTTGTTATTACTATAGGTAATTTGGAATCGAAACATAGACGGCAACATAATTATTACGTAAGATAGATAAATTAAAAATACCTACGTTACGTACAGACGGCACGACGGACGATAACATCGGCTGCCGGCGAAGTTACCACCCACCAGACAAAGTCTTGCCGCCAAGCGATTCGTCGTGTTCCGGCTTGATGTCTGGTGAAGCCGTACGGAGGACGGGTCTGAGCAGTTGTGGTGCGATGTATGGCGGGTACGATGCGCCAAATGTTGTTGTGTCGGGAGTTTGGTCGCGGAGAGTCTCCAGATCAGTCTCCCTCTGGCGCAGCATCATTTGGTCGTGTTGGTCTTGGGTTTAACATTGCATCACCTCGCTCAACTGCCATCATCCTTCCTATTCCGAAGTTTTTTAAGTGAATAAGCTTAATAAACTAGTGCGCTTTACCATCAACGATTGCATCACTGCTTGCCATCAGGCGGGATTGCAGTCAAGCACTAGATTAAATTATTAAAAAAAAAAAAAAAGCATATCGAGCTCCCACATCGGCCAAATTTTTTTGTTAGGTATTCAGCTTTATAACGAAAGCATGAAGGCTCTCAATAAAAAAAAATAGGGAATATTTTACAGTTTCGGATAGCTTGACCTGCTGTCGGCCATACATATTTTTAATTTAGTTATTAATAAAACAGTGGCCCGCGGTTTCACCCGCATGAGTTTTCACTTCAAAAAGTAAAGGAGCCAATGGATAAAGAACACTATGCTTCCTATCTAATTTTCTCCCACGTTAAATCTTATGAATCAGAATCAGAATTTTATAAAACATTTTTCATTAGAATATTTGTAAAAGATAGGTGCATACATGAAGGTCTTACAATTAGATTAATAATATTGATTAATTGATTAATTTATATGTCTGTCTCTTTTACTGCCGTTTTTTGTTTCATGGACCTCTTTTAAATCACTACAATGCTAAAGAAATGTTCACTACAAAAATGTAGGTCCCTTTTTCATAATGCCAATGTTATGTACGCCATTATTGTCGCATGCATCAGGCCATAAATTGAATAGTATAAATTATTGTGAATGTTTAATGTTTGCGATGTGGCAGTACTTTTTAAATAAAAAAAAAAAAAAAAAAAAAAAAATACTTGGTCACACTAGTTTACTTATACAACAGTTCGCAGAACTTGTCTTTACTTAGCGCTGACAATAGTTTTCTGTTTATTTTAGGATATATTTTAATTAAGTCGAATATTTACCAGTGATAGAAGTTACACAGTTTGTTTTATAATTAATTCTAAAGGGCACACAGACACAGTAGAGGCAGAACAGTAGATTATCTAAGGCCGCCCGCAGAGTTATTTGCCTACTCTTGCACCCCAGCCCGTACTGCCCCTATGTTATTCCAAGCTATATTATGCCAGCGTGTGCGTGAAATCGCGTACCGACACGGCGCACGACGCGCACGCAATCATTCAAACCGAGAGCGGCTCATTTCTATGAAGATGTTTTACTGTCTGTCTACTGTGACACAGACGACAGAGTGAACTTGAAGTTAAATACTTCGTAACAACTGCCTTTAAATATAAACAAGCTAATTCAAAGACTAAGTTGTGTAAACATTATTATAGTTATGTAAAGGAGTACCTACAGCTTCATTTGTTGCGAAATCACATCACTTTCAAGTTTCAACTACATAGTTTAGAATTTATATTGTGTAAAGTTGGTTTTTGATATTATTATGGATTTTGTAATTTATTAACTACTTACTACTTTTTGTCCGCGGCTTCGCCCACGCCGTCGAAACTATCTTAATTGTCAGGGTACTTTTGATCGCAGCAGTACGGTCCAGATTACAGATATTGAAATTAGCCTATTTATATAGATATATAAATAGGCTAATTTTCATTCAAATTCGTTTAACAGTTTTCACGCCATTGAGTAAGAAACACCAATACATCCAAACGTGCCAAAATTCCTAACACCTCAACATCTAAACATCCAAACAACCCAACATCCAAACATCCCACATCCAAATATCCTAACACCCAAATATCCCATTATGTCGAGGCAGTAATCGATGCAACTTTTTTTCCGTAATACATTGTCAGGCAAACAAACACTGCATTGAAACTGCGGATCAAGCGCAAATCAAAATAGTTTTAACGAAAGCAACATTGTTGTTTTATTACCAGAAGCTCTCACGTATAAATTTAATTGAAACTACCCTAGTTTCGTTTCATTGTAATAATTCAATATCTCTTTACAGTATTTCCAGTTAAAATTATTTAATAAAAACAACTTGAAAGAAAACATTACACACAAATCGAAAATATCTAACATCAACTAGATCGAGGTTTATTTTTAAACAAGTCATATGTGCGATGGGATATTTAATCTCATCCATATACAGTTATACATTTTTTTCTTAAATCTTTCGTATGTATACTCGAGCGACACGCTGCAATGGCAGAGCCAACTGCAACCGTCGATGAGTGGCGTCGGGTCCCGTCAGCAAATATTGTTACGAATGGACCTTATGTCGATGGCATAAGGTTCAATATCGCGTGACATGCAGTGTGTCACTTTTAAGTCCTATTCCTCCAGATCTAGACATTTTCTAGGTATAATAATAAAACGCATTACTAGACTTAGGACGGCCTATCGAATGGTACAGGTCTCAACAGTTTTGTCAACAAAGTGTCGACATCGAAATTTCTAGAAACGCGTTTCCGGGAATTACCGTAGGTACTTCCGAGTGACCTCGAAGTTATGTGCTATTATTATTACGTCTAGAGGAATCTGGAATGTTCGATCAGCTGGACTATATATAGCACCGTGATGCCGACGCAGAGTCAGTCTACACTCGACTAGCGATACGAAAACAGCGACAGTTAAGAAGCAATCTTAAAGAAGACCTACTGCGATAATTATAACGAGAACTGTAAGTACCACGTGAAGAAACATCTGTAGCGTTATTGTGTGTTTACAACACGGACTTCGTGGACGTAAGAGAAGACTTCGGTACGACATCAGCTACGTTCTACTTGTCATTGCCTACAATCGACTGTACCTTCGTTGCCAATAAACTTCGTAACCCTTAACCGGCGTTTAAGTACCCCTAGCCCGTAACAATATCAAAAACATATCACTCGTGTATTCAAGCACCGTACAGCTGATCGATTCTCTAAAAGACTCATCGTGAAAAGTTTTGTAAAGACTTTCCTCGATGATAGGCCAGAACATCGGCTGCTGCCAGAAGTTACCACCCACCAGCAAAGTCTTGCCGCTAAGTGATTCGTCGTGTTCCGGCATGATGTCTGGTGAAGCCGAGGAGGACGGGTCTGGGCAGTTGTGTTGCGATGTGTGCCGCGTACGATGCGGCAAACATTACTGTGTCGGGATCTTGGTCGTGGAAGGTCTCCAGATAAATATCCCTCTGGCGCAGCATCGTTGGTCGTGTTATTGGGTTTAACATTGCATCACCTCGCTCAACTGCCGTCTTCTTTCCTATTCACTCAGGGTTTGAGTGAATATTCTCTTAATAATAAACTAGCGCACTTTGCCGTCAACGGTTACATTACTGCTTACTGTCAAGCGGGATTGAGGTCAAGCACTATTTTACAATTATTTAAAAAAAAATTGTCAATAGTATCTGTGGTGTCTGTAATTGTAAGTATTTTGTAATACTGGACTGGCAACATTGTGCTCGGTAGTTGCTGGTTAATCCGACTGGCAACACTGTGGGTGCGCGGTGATGTAGCTCCGCCAGTCTGTCAATATACGACCTATATGCAAGTTGTTTCTGGTTTCATTTTATTATCGAAGTACTCTTCAGTGGCGACGAGCAGTATCGAATCACACGTTCAAAAAAAATAAAAATAAACAAGTAGTGTTGCTTGCAAAATGTCAATCGGGAAGATTACAGAATTTAAAGTGAATAATGACGATTGGAAGTTGTATGTAGAACGCTTAGAACAATACTTCTTAGTGAACAAAATACCCGTGGATTTACAAATACCTACATTGGTCACTGTGATGGGAGCAGAATCTTACGAACTCTTGGTCAATTTATGTACTCCTGACAAACCTAAAAACAAAACATTCACGCAGGTTACAGATATTATGGAAAAACATCTGCAACCCAAACCTAGTGAGTTGGCTGAACGTTACAAATTTAGACATCGGAAACAAAAGGAGGGTGAAACTATTTCGGAGTATACCGCAGTTTTGAAGAAAATGTCCAAGACCTGTGAATTTGCAGCTTGGTTAGAAGAAAGTTTAAGAGACCAGTTAGTTTGCGGCATAACTAATGAAACAATCAGACAAAGATTATTCGCCGAAAGTAAGTTGGATTTCGGCAAGGCGTATAAGTTGGCAGTTAGTATGGAGGCGGCAGAAAAAGACGCTGCAGAAGTGGTCAGACAAGGAGGGTCGGCGAGCGAAACAGCGGCAGCAGCGGCGGTGACGTGCCAGGCGATGTCGGCTACGAAGGCATCTCGGTGGCGGCACCGGGCACCGACGGCGGCGGCGACACGTGGAGCGCGCGACGTTAGCGGAGTGGCGCGGGAGGATACCGCGTACGCCGCGGGGAGGCGAGGCCCGCGCGCATCGACAGCGCCCGCGCCTGCACGGCTGGGTGAGCGTGCGCAGCAGCAGTGTCAAGTATGCGGCGCGGGTCATGACGCAGCCACGTGTAGGTTTGCACGTTACGTTTGCCGAGTATGTAACCGAGTAGGACATCTGCGACGCGTATGCCCGAATTTAGCGAGACACTTCAATGTCGACATTGATCAATTGAAGGAAGAAAAATCAAGTGAAAGTATGGAAAGTGACGAGGTAATTTTTATCGATGTTTGCAAGTTATCCGCTATAGAATGTAAACCTGTGTATCTAGAATTAAATGATATTGGTAAAAATATTAAAATGGAATGTGACACAGGTAGTGCTATCTCATGCATAAGTTGGGAATGTTACTTAAGATTATTTAAAAATTTAACTCTAAAGAATAGTCAGTTAACACTTAGATATTATACGGGGGAGCTAGTTAAACCCCTTGGAGTAATATTACCTACTGTTAAGTACAAAGATATGTGCAAGACATTAGACTTATTTGTTGTGGAAAATGGGAAGACTATTCTTTTGGGACGGCAATGGATGGCCGAATTAAAAATACAATTACCCATAGTAAATTATGAATGTAACAATGTGACTATGTATAAGAATGACGTGTTCGATTTGCATGCTTTCAGTTCCAAATACTCTGAGGTGTTTGCGGACGGTCTGGGCCGATTCACCGGTGGCAGGGTGAGCGTGCATGTGCGCGAGGGCGCGCGGCCGGTGTTCATGCGCGCGCGCCCGCTGGCCTTTTTTTTTTTTTTTTTGTTATCGGAGGTAAACCTTCTAAAGGCCCCTGGTCCTTGGGGATAGGACCAGGGAGTGTGGGATTCTTACCTCACTAAAACCACCCCGGTGTCACCATCTGCACATAGCAGGGGCACCGTTACCTCTCAAAAGACCAATCCGGAGCCCCTGCCATGCAGCGCCTGTTAGGGCACATCTCTGGGAGACTGTAAAGGGGTCTCCCCGAACCTAACTATGTAAGACAACACATGACTACTGTGCGCCGCCTTCCCTGAAGTCGCTCAGTGGGCCAGCTGAGTCCCCGCTCTAATCGCCCGCAACCTCCAGTTCCCGCCTTAAATGATACAGGCGGGGTTTCCGCTTGTTAGGCGCCAAGGCGGTTACGTCCTCTACGCCTTCCTCTCCGAGCAGGATCGGCTCTCTCACGATACCGCTCGGCAGCCTCCTTCTGGACCATCACAGTTTCACAGAAGGAGACGACTTGTCTCCAGTTTTCTCTATCCCTCAGCATAGCACCCACTACTGCTGGTAGAGAAAGATCTCGCCCGATCCTGTCGACCAAAATCTGCCGCTCTGAGGCCCACGCAGGGCATTCCTCGAGCGTGTGTTGTGCAGAGTCGAGGTTGCTTCCACAGTGGTGGCAATTTGCTGTGGTCTCACGCCCAATCCTGTTAAGGTACTCACCAAAGCAACCATGACCGGTTAGCACCTGGGTCAGTCTATAAGAGATTCGCTCTTCTCTTTTCATCCAGGCTTCAAAGTAAGGTAGAACGGCTTCAACAACGCGCTTATGTGAATATTGCGGCTGCTGCAGCCGCTCACGCCACCGCTCGAGCGCTTGTCGCCATTCCTGCCGCCTGAGCCGAACAACAGCGATTCCTGGCAAGCTATCGCCACTTTGGCGTATGGCACGGATCCGGCTATAAACCCTCGCGTCCATGTCCGCTAAGATGTCCAGCGGTGGAAAGCGGGCAAGGAGAGTAGCCGCCTCAAATGAAAGAGTTCGGTATCCCCGTGCGATACGAATGGCCATTTTCCGCTGCAAACTGTTGATTTTGGTCCTGCAGCGTCGGACACCTGATAGCCTATTTGACCAAACAGGTGCCCCATAAAGGGCCATCGATCGTACAACACCGGCGTAGAGGCGGCGAACTTCTTCTCGAGGTCCTCCCAGATTGGGTAACAGTCTGTGCAAAGCACCGACTGCTTTCCCTACGCGGGTGGCCAAGCGCTCAAAATGCTCCTCGAAGCCCCATTGACCATTCAGGGTTAGGCCAAGATATTTAATGTATCGACCCACCAGGATTTGCGCATCTCCCACTCTGACGAACGAGTTCGGTGGCTCTCTGCTCCTCGGCAGTTTGTGAAACCAAAGGGCTTCAGTCTTATGAGGTGCAATCTGTAAGCCCAGCCCGTGGATGGTCGCCACGATTTTTGCCACTCCGAACTCGGCAAGCCGAATGGTCTCGACAAAGGTGTCCCCACCAGCCAACACCAGCGTATCATCCGCGTAACAAATGACACTAACGCCAACGGGGAGATCGGTACGCAGCACAACATCGTAGGCGAGGTTCCACAAAAACGGACCTAAAACAGATCCCTGCGGAACCCCGCACGTAATCTCCCGGCGATGAACTCTACCGCCCCGACCCACATAGCGAATATGTCGGTCTCTAAGATAGTCTCCGACGATGCATTGTAAGTATGGAGGCACTCTGTGCTGTACAAGTGCCGCCCTAATTGCATCCCAGGGCAGAGAGTTAAAGGCGTTAACGATGTCCAAGCTTACCGCCAACACCACCCCACCCCGGCAAACCACCTGTTCCGACAGCGATCGAACACGTAGGATTGCGTCCACAGTGGACCGCCGCTGTCGGAAGCCATACTGGCAATCGGCGAGGTCGGGACCAGATCGTGATAGGTGACCGACGAGCCTTCCGGCAATTATTCTTTCGAATAGTTTGGAAACCTCGTCAAGGAGGCAAATGGGACGGTAAGCAGAGGGAGACTCAGGGTCCCGCGCCCGCTGGCCTACGCGTTGCGCGAGCCTGTTGAGAGCGCGCTGGCCCAGCTGCAGCTCGACGGCATTCTCTCACCGGTGGAGCGTTCGGACTGGGCGACCCCAATCGTACCGGTCGTCAAGAAGGACGGTAACATTAGAATTTGTGCAGATTATAAATTGACACTGAATAAAGTTATAGAAGTTGACCGTTATCCGCTGCCTAGGGTGGAAGAGCTGCTGCTTCGGTTAAGGGGAGGTGAACACTTTAGTAAAATTGATTTATCCCAGGCGTACGCTCAGTTTGAGCTAGATGACACTAGGAAATATACAGTGATTAATACCCACAAAGGTTTATTTAAGTATAATCGGCTAGTTTATGGGCTTTCGTCAAGTCCAGGTATTTTTCAAAGACGTTTAGAGCAATTGTTTGTGGATATACCACAAGTAGGTATTTTCTTGGATGATATTATTATCACAGGATCTACTAAACAGTCTCACATACAAAATTTATGTAAGGTGTTTGATCGTTTAAAGAAATATGGCCTGAGGGTAAAGAAAGAAAAATGTGTATTCTTTGCTGAGTCAGTTGATTATTTAGGGCATACAATTAGTAAGAATGGCGTTCACACGAGTCCAGATAAGGTTAAGGCTATAGTTAAAACACCAGCGCCTACGAACATCTCCGAGTTGAGAGCTTTCATCGGTATGGTCATGTACTATGGCAAGTTCATTAAGAATGTTAGTACAGTTTTAGCACCACTTTATAACCTACTCAGAGCGGGTGTTCAGTACAAATGGAGTAAGGAGTGTCAAGATGCATTCAGTAAAGTTAAATATCTATTAACTAGTAGTGAAGTTTTAATGCATTATACACCAGAATTACCAATAATATTGACGACGGATGCGAGTAGCGTAGGTATAGGTGCAGTGATATCGCACACGTCATCGCGCGGCGAGCGGCCAGTGGCGTACTCGTCGCGCTCGCTGACGCAGGCCGAGCGCGCCTACTCACAGATAGACAGAGAGGCACTCGCTATTGTTTTCGGAATTCGGAAATTCCACCAGTATCTATATGGGCGCAAGTTTATATTGAGAACTGATCATAAACCTTTGACTTACATTTTTGGAAATAAGGCAGGGATTCCGATAATGGCCGCGTCCAGATTACAACGTTGGGCGGTCCTATTAGCGGGCTATAACTATGATATTGAGTATGTTTCGTCAAATAAGAACTGTGCGGACGCGTTGTCTCGGTTGCCATGTACAGATGTTAATAATGTAGGAATGCGGAATGAAAACACTTACGTTAATTTTGTAAAAAAAATTCTACCAATTACTAGTAAAGATGTTAAGGAAGCAACAGCTCGCGATAAGGTCCTTAGTAGAATATTGGGGTATACTCAATCCGGGTGGCCTATAACTTGTTCGGATGAATTGATTCAACCCTATTTTAAAAGACGTAATGAATTATACACGGAATGTGGATGCTTAATGTGGGGTTACCGTATGGTCATGCCCTTTTCACTACAAAGTAGTGTATTAAAACAACTCCACAGTAGTCACATGGGCATAGTCAAGACAAAGAGCCTAGCTCGTAGTTACGTGTGGTGGCCTAACATAGACGGGGCAGTAGAAACGATGTGCAAGCAGTGCGAGACTTGCGCGGCGGAGGCGGACGCCCCCCGGCGGGCTCCGATACAACCGTGGCCATATCACATGCGCCCCTGGAGCAGGCTTCACATTGATTTCCTAGGCCCATACAAGGGTTTAACATTTCTCGTAATAATTGATTCTACCTCCAAGTGGATAGAAGTATTTGAGATGAAACGTACTAATGCTTATAATGTTATAAAAGTGTTAAGATCTACATTCGCGAGGTTTGGTTTACCGGAAGAATTAGTTTCCGATCAGGGCCCACCATTTACCAGTACAGAATTTAAAAATTTCCTAAGAAATAACGGCTCCTGAGATAAATGGCGAAGGGCGCCGTACGAGGTGTGGACAGTTTGTACAGGTATTCAGTAGTGGCGGATAGCGGTCAATCTTATAAAAAGACACATAGATCAAATGCGTCGTAGGTCCGATTTTCTGATGTTACCTGGTCCGAAGGAGATGATGAGAGTCAGCAGGCTGATGAGGTCATGGGTGAAGAGAATGTTGCTCGTTTCGCCAAATAAGGGGTTGAGAAGGGTAACGGATGCTGTGATTAATTTCAATGAAGAGGCAGGGAAAATGATAACCAGGGCGATGGAAGGCAGTGTTCCTTCCGCAGAACAGTCTCGCCCAAATTGCCACGTCATCTGTGTCACCCGTGAGTCGTCCCAGACGGACACGGAAACCAGTGAAGAGATTTGTCCCATAACAATACAACTATCATTTCTAAAATTTTTCTGGTTTGCAAAATATAATTATGTTGGCACCATTTGCTTAGATATAATTAGGATTACATTTAAACTTGTGTTGATTTTAATTGTTGTTAGATGTAGTGAATATTGGATGTACTTACTTATAAGTTACCAAGTTATAAGTTAAGCTTGCTGACCCCTAAGTCTAGTATAGTGGTGAGGTGGTGTCTGTAATTGTAAGTATTTTGTAATAGCCTGACTGGCAACATTGTGCTCGGTAAGTTGCTGGTTAATCCGACTGGCAACACTGTGGGTGCGCGGTGATGTAGCCCGCCAGTCTGTCAATATACGACCTATGCAAGTTGTTTCGGTTTCATTTTATTATCCAAGTACTCTTCAGTATCAAGCAATTATCATCAGTTGGAATATCAACACACTCCACTCACACTTCACCTAAGGACCCCTAAGGACACCAGGACGTTATCGAAGGTAGGCGCCAACTTGACAGTAGGTACGCTGGTGTTGCCTCACTTATTGGCGCGTGTAGCTCGTGTATGCCATAGCATACTTAGTGCTCACCTTCCAAATCTTGGATTAGGTGCCCCGATAACGCCTGGAGGAAGTCCACGGCTCTTCGTCGCATGGCAAATCGGAAAGCGGTCGGAGGCTGATGGAGTCCCCATTGAGGCCTGAAGGCGATGGGTCCTCGCGGTGTGGGTGGCTGCTATGTTGCTTTTTGAACCGCGTGCCCCTGACTGAAAAATCCCGGAGCCAATGGAGACTGAGTATTATTACTCCAGTCTTCAAAGGCAAGGGCTCGGTACAGGAGTGTGGCAACTATCGCGGTATAAAGGTCATATCCCACACCATGAAGATCTTTGAGAGGATTATAGACCCGGATCCGGCAGGAGTGTGCTGTCTTGGGTGTCAATATGGGTTTCGTCCAGGGTACGGAACCATGGATCCTATCTTCACCTAAGGATCGCCATGGAGAGATTGCCAGGTCGAAGAACACGCCTCTGCATATGCTCTTTTCTTGATATGCAGAAGGCCTTCGACTGTGTTCCTTTGGGGTGATCTGGTGGGCACTGAGGTCCAAAGGTACCAGAAGCCTATGTTGACATAATTCGAGACATGCGTACCTCAATTCCGATTCCGTTGTTAGGACCTCTGTTGGTGACACTAAACCTTCCCCGTCACCCGGAGTTCACTGGCTCCGTCCTTAGTCCGTTTCTGTTCAGCGTGATATTAGACGTTTTGTCCAGCCAGATTCACATGAGCAACCTCCTTGGTTGCTTATGTATGCTGACGATATCGCGCTGGCGGACGCGACAGGGAATCGGTGGTGCGGCGTGTGAAATGTGGAAGGACTCGCTCGAGAACGGAGGTCTGAAACTCAATGTGGCGAAGATCGTATATGGCTAGCAACACGACAGACCCCTATGTCTGTGCGCATAGGCGGTGACTTGGTCGAGTGCATAGACCAGTTTAAATATTTGGGGTCTGTACTCCACGCGTCGGCGACATTGATTGCGACGTCAGGAACGTATTTCCGCAGCAGGCAAAATGGCGTGAGTGACAGGTGTCACTTTGACCCCAAAATGCCGGTTGCTTAAGGGGCAGGTCTATAAGACCATCATTAGACCTGTTCTCCTGTATGGCAGTGAGGCGTGGCCGGGCTTGAGCGACACAAGCAGGAGCTGCGTGTCACGGAGATGAATATGCTGCGGATGTGGAGTTACGCGGAAGGACCGCATCAGAAACTCCCGCATCCGTGGCAGTCTTCATGTCCGTGACATAGCGACAAACTGCAGGAGGGTCGCCTGTTGGTACGGTCACGTCTACGTAAACCGGCATGTTACGTGGGTCATCTTGCCATGCGCCTCCGCCGGGCCGGAACAAGCGGGTAGACCAAAGAAGTGCTGGCTTGACGTTGTAAGAGATGACATGCGTGCCCCAATCTAATACCACAGGATGCCAAAGATCGCGCGAAATGGAGGAAATGGTAAGAAAGCGGACCCGGGCTCCAACGCGAAAGCCGCGGTTGCAACAGGATAAACGCTGAGATGATGGTGAGACTTAGTGCTCACCTTCGTCATCGTCTTCAGTCTAGATGTCCACTACTGGACAAAGGCCTCCCCCAAAGCTTATTCCGTGGGGGCATTGCCATAATCCCCACGCTTGGCAGGCGGGTTGGGGATCGCGGTAATTTGACATTCCACAGGAGAAGCGCTGCTGCCCGCTTCCTGGTGAGAGTTCCTTAGTCACCTCACGACACCCACGGGAGGATAAAGTGCGGTTGGTACTATTCTATGCCCGAAAAAATTTGGCCACTCTGGATTCGGTCATACTTTTGTGAATAATGTGTTTGCTATAAGTACTGCCTTGGCTGTGCCATGGGTTGACTGCCACTGAATGAATTAATGATTTTTTATCAAGTAGAGTACTTTCCAAAGAAAGCACCAAGAAGTAATGAAATGCGGAACTTTGGGGAACTGTGTTATTTAATTTTGGAATTCGACTCGATTCGATTTTGATATAATAATAATAATAGGTTGAATCTCGACCTCCGTTCCACCTGATTAAACGACGCCGTTAACGATGGTATCACGTCTGAACGAAAGCATTCAACAACGCATAACTCCAATTAGCAAATTGGAGTTATGATAAAGTTCGGTTGGTTCATCAAGCTGCTATTTTATAATTGCATTCAACAAAAATTAAATTACTTCTGCTTAAATAAGCCGACCGACCTGCTTCATCGCTACAAAGTCTTTTTACTTCCTCTTAGCACTCCGTTAGTTATTCCTATTTATCATTAGTATTTTTCCAGCAGTACAGCATCAAATGGCAATACCCGGCAAGTTATATTAGCGATTCTGTCGAAATCACAAATGCAACGTTGAAACACGACACAATAAATAATACTATGAAAATGTAAAGCCCAGTATAGGTATATACATATAGTGGATTGATACTTTTGCTCGTGACTGTACAGTCGAACAAAACTTGGCAAAAGGTATCTCATATCTTTAAATTCTTCTAATCATACTGCTTGTGTGTCCCACAGCTTGGCAGAAATGAAAAAAGTATGAGTTCAGAGGGTATAATAAGTAGTATATGAGTAAAAGATTTCCAGGAAACGCAAGATGAGTGTTTTCAGGATATTGAGAGCACGAAATCAGCTGTGAGGTGAACCACCCCTGGTAGTGATTTTTATTGTTATACGAGTTACATTGACGAGTTAACTTTGTTAATCATATTTTTTATAAAGTTAGTATAGAGCAGGATTTAGTTATTACGTATCTTACACGTTACAAATCGGAGTGGAAAACCGGTCGAGAATTTGAAAATCTAAAGACTTTCGATCATAAACTCATGGTCTGAAGTTGATTTCAGTTAACCTGTCCCAAAACACCAAGTATATGTTTAAAAATACATCTGGCGATAAACTATAGAATAAATTAAGCAGACCAGTGGTACGACTGCTACTTTACTTGAGTTGTAAGTTGGAACCCGAACAAGCGCCATACTCTTTATATAAATTACTAAGCTTCGCCCGCGACTTCGCCCGCGTGGAGTTCGTTTATATCGCGCTTTTTACTCTCGGATCATCAATTTTTTCCGGGATAAAAGGTAGCCTATGTTCTTCTCAGGGTATAAAGATTGTTCGTGCCAAATTTCATCAAAATCGGTTGAGAGGTTTAAGGGAAGCGTAACAGACAGACAGACAGACAGAGTTACTTTCGTATTTATAATACTAGCTTTCCGTCCGCAGCTACGCCCGCGCGGAGTTCGGTTATATCGCGCTTTAGATTTCCTCGACTGTCGTAATTTTTCCGGGATAAAAGGTAGCCTGGCAATTCTTTCTCAGGGTCTAAAGATTGTCTGTACCAAATTTCATCAAAATCGGTTGAGAGGTTTATGGAAAGCGTAACAGACAGACAACAGACAGGCAGAGAGTTACTGCATTTATAATATTAGTATGGATTTCTAAAACATCGTAACTATTCCAAAATATTCAAAATGCAAAACGTTAATGTTCGAGTTTTCACTTCTGCCACCACCCCCGGAGAGTGCAACCCGTTGTGTATTGAATGTCTTACACAAAATATGTGCTACATGCGCAAACTGACTGCTACTACTCCAAAATCATGCAGCGAACGATCCTTTACATTGTATATTACGGCATGCCATATCACATAATCAGCGCATGTTCAAATAGTATTAACTAACCCTCGCTACATCGCTAAATAGAATCTGTAATGCCGTACGACGAACGCGGCGCGACTAATTGATCAGCCAATTTGTGGAACGCAGGCGTGCAGCCGCCTTTATGGAATTACAAATAGCTATATAGTTGATATCCATTAGAGGAATCGAAGGCGCTTCCTATTTCATTATACAGTTGTGTTAATTTTTATGAAATGAGTCGTTAGTTCTGCCTGAGTGAATATTTACTGACGAGCTTATTTATTATTTGGTATCTGTAGTCCTGCAAGAAGCGAACAAGCATTGACTTACGAATTATTATTGCTTCGAACCCAGTCAGACTTCTTCTATTATTATTAAGCCTATAGAGGTCCACTGCTGGACAGAAGCCTCCAAAGCTTTTCACGATGACGGGTCTTGTGCTGCCCGCATCCATCGGCTTCTCGCAACCTTCACCAGGTCATCGGTCTACCTGTTGGGGGCCTCCCTTTACGCTGCGCGTCTTCCGGTACGTGGCTGCTACCCAGAACCTTACTGCCCCATCGGCCATCGGTTCTACGAGCAATGTGCCCTGCCCACTGCCACTTAATTTTAGCGACTCGAAGAGCTATGTCGGTGACTTTTGGTTCTTCTACGGATCTCCTCATTTCTGATCCTAGCGCGCAGAGAAACTTCAAGCATAGCTCTTCCATCGCCCGTTGTGTGACTCTGAGCCTTCGTATGAGCCCAATCAGACTACTTTGAATAAATTATTTCATCAGCACGGCTCTTTAAAAACAGCAAAGGAAAATATCTTGAGGAAGTCCGCTTATTAAAGCACCAAATGTTCTAAGACCTGTGACATTTACCAACCGCCACTGAGCCCTACGTGGAGATTACTGCCTACTCTTACTCACTGAACAATCAAAATCTAAAGTCATTTATTCAAATTGCTGAGAATCAGCACTTTTGAACGTCATTACATAAGACAGTCGTCTAAAAACGGCCGCCCTTCGCCACTTCCTAATGCTTTCGCTGGGAAGAAGAAGTGGCGGAACAATCTCCCAGCAGCACAGTTGTCTGTTCATTTAAAAATCCGGCCAAGTGCGAGTCGGACTCGCACACCGAGGGTTCGCCAAACGTAAGGTATACAATATTGCTGTATCTTTGAGGCGTTAACTTAGAAGTTTGATTTTTCACTGCTTAAAGGGACAATTAGATCAAGGTATTTGTATTAATTAAATTTTGATACCTTTATTCATTCGTGAGAAATAAGGTAGTAAATTTAATTTTATTAAAATATTTTTATTATATTATATAACTTAAAAAATGTGATTTTTCGCAATTTTTCCTATATATTTGCATTATATGATAATGCTTCATGCCAAATTTCAAGATTCTGAGTTTACGGAAGTATCCTGTAGATTTTGATTCCTTTGCGAGTGCTGAAAATTTGTTGAAAATATCGCATAACTGCTGTATCTTTAGATTGGCTTTGGCTTAGAAGTTTGATATTTCATGCAGCTTAAAGGGACAATAGACTTGAGTATTTCATGTGAATTTCAGCTTCACTAATGTGTTCTTGAGATAAAGGGTCTTGACAGACAGACAGACAGACAGGCAGACAGACGGACAACAAAGTGATCCTATAAGGGTTCCGTTTTTTCCTTTTGAGGTACGGAATCCTAAAAAAACACATGACTTTATATGAGAAGAGGCCTTTTTGAGGACATATTCCCAATGCACAATCGAAGCAAGAATAAAAACAACAGATATTTACATGAAACTTCATCATCATCATCATCATCATTAACCTTTTTATCGTCCCACTGCTATCACAGGTCTCCTCTCATACACAGAAGAATTGAGCGTATTCACCACGCTTGTTCAATGCGAGTTGGCGATTTCAGACTTAAAGTCCAGGTTTCCACAAGATGTTTTAATTATAAACTAGTGCTTGACTACAATCCCGCCTGATGGTAAGCAGTGATGCAATCGTTGATGGTAAAGCGCACAAGTTTATTAAGCCTATTCGCATAAAATCTTAGTGAGTAGGAAGGAAGACGGCAGTTGAGCGAGTTGATGCAATGTTAAACCCAACAACACGACCAACCCTGCTGCACCAGAAGGAGATTAATCTGGAGACCCTCCACGATCGAACTACCGACACAATAACATTTGGCGCATCATACCCGGCACATATCGCAACAGAACTGCTCAGACCCGTCCTCCGTACGTTTTCCCTCACCTTGTAATCAGTTACTTGCCTCGTGTAAATAGGGCTTTATTAAACAAACCCAGTTTATTCCAAATTAATTTACATCTTATAAGTAACACAAATTTTCATTTACTAAAATCTCAGACGTAAAAATATAAGACGCTTGTTTCATAAAAATTTAACTTTACGATGAACTTGGCTGGATTTTATGCTAAATCTTTACTTTAACTTAACTAAGACTTCAACGTCTCCAAAGTGTTAAGTAAACTTTAAGTTTTAACAGCTTAATTTACTTGTTACAAACACTGTAACGTGTTTCAAACATTGTTAAAATATTGATCTATTAAACCAGTGTTTTTCAAACGTGTGGTCGCAACCCCGGGGGGGCGCCAAAATTCAATGGCGGGGTCGCCTTTACTTTAAAATTATAGGAGGGTTCAAATGGAATTTAACACTTTAAAGTTTCAGTGGTTGATTATGGGAATTCTGTTTTTCTATTTAAACAAGAAGTAGGTATCCAAAGTGATAGACAGAAATTCCGTATTAAATGCAGCGGTGTAAAGGAGGGGTGGGGGGCGGGGATTATACTTTATATTTATCTCTAAGAAGAGGACTCTACCATTCAAAAATCACTATGTTCAACAGACTATAGATGAAAAGGTTATATCAAAACAAATTTTGTAGCGCTAACAATTTTTTTTAACCATATTTTCGTTTTGTTTTACTACCTACTTATCACCAAGGGGCCGCCACGAAGCATTCATATGGCACTTGCGTTGACTGAAGGAGGAAGACGACTGTACTTCGCTGCCACCCAACAAATTAAGAATAATGACTATCTCACTAATGTCATACACGCAGAAGCTTGTGAGGATGTATATGTGGATGGTATTTAGTTCTTTTTACTTTAGGATCTTTATCCCGATGTTCCCATGGGATCAAAATCTAAGCGGGTGAATCCGCGGGGCGCAATTAGTCTAATTTAATCTAACTAGCCTGTATTGTCCCACTATAGGTAAAGCAAAGGCATCCCTTTTCCTTTCCCACACAATCTATCGATTTGCTGGTACCGGTCAGTTTCAAATTTTTTATATGCTAGTTGCACGGTAAATTCTGCTTCTGGGATGTAGAATCCGTGTGGAATCAGCATGACGCGTTGTTTGTATATTGCATTTGTAGATAGATACAGCTACATTACCCGCAAAGCCACTAAGCTTAAGTCTACAGTATATTCAAATTTACTCACATCACTATTCTATTTAAACTTTTATTTTGTGTAATTTCGAGTAACAAAATATAAACTTTAGTTCAATATTATTTTAGTTAATATCAGAGTGACATGCGATATTTAAAATCTCAGAGATATTTGGACTTCAAATATCTCTGAGATTTTAAACACACTGAATTTTAATAACCACACAGCAATGTGTACTTGTTTGGTAGGTTTATCGCCAATGTATATTATATTACATATACTTGCTTGCAACATCATTCACCTAGCCATTTTCCAACTACATTGGGGTCACCTTCCAGTCTGACAAGATTCAGCTGAAGACAAATATATTACAAGTATATTACATGGAGCGACTGCCTGCCTGCCCGTGGTAAGACTGGTTGTCAAACTTTCAGGCTTCTGACTAGGGTTGTAACGGAGGCTTGTTAGCGGAGGCGGAGGCGGATGCGGAGGCGACGAGTTTCACCTCCGCGGCTGCGGAGGTTAACGGAGGCGGAGGCGGAGGTGAAAGTACATATAGAAAAATTGAAATTTATTGTTAATTAAAACAATTTTTTTATTTTAAATACGTACATTAATAGTAGTATACTTGGTAAAAAAACTATTACCTTCTTGTAATGAAAATTAAGAAGAAACAAATTGTGTTTGCCGCATTCCCACCTCGCACTAGTTGATTCTTGACCATTTCGCGCTCAAACGCGGCCGGACGGTTGTTGAGCGTCGCAGCTTGTGCGTTATTTATTTTATAAATACGTAAATAAACCTCCGTTATAACTCCGCAAAAAATTGTGCGGAGGCGGAGGCGGAAGCGAAGATACGATTTCTTGCGGAACTTCCGCAGTAACGGAAGCGGAGGCGAAGCTCCGTTACAACCCTACTTCTGACCACCTACAACGATTGTCAAATATCTACGAACGACAATCGGGACCAACGGCTTAACGAAAGCATTTCCAAGGCACATACAAATGTTCTATGTTCTGTGCTCTATGTTAAGGTTATTGGTTTCCGCATTCCGCACAATGGTCCACTGGAAGGACTAACTTGTTGTATAACGTCCCAAAAATATCCTGCTTCAAATAAAAAATCAGACTCCAAAGTAATACGATTTATTATATAAATACTGGGGTGGTCAGCCTTCATGCAAGCACTGCACAGAGGGCTGTCTATTATACCTATTGCAAACACACATTCAGGTACACACATTGCATATGTTAGATATATCGCCCCCCAAGATACAGGCCTAGCCTAGTTTAGGGGACAGGGATAAACCTATTGTACCTACCTATTGTAATGCAGTATTAATGTACACAAAAATTGAAAAAAATGTATTTTTGTGCCAATAAAAATATTTGTATTTATTTGTATATGTATACGCCTAAAAACTCGATTAATTTATTAAAGTACTTTTAAAACTATACTGATTAAACTCTCTACTAAAGAAGAATTATTTTTGAACATCTTATTCGCTTCGTATCATTAGTAAACCTGTTCAATCACACGATACATTGTTGCATTGGCAACATTGTATCCGAATAAATTCGTTACTACAGTTAATAACTCCGGGTGATGCGGAATTCACGTAATCAGATTTCGGAGCTGGAGGGTTTTTATAAGGAAACGACTGCACATAAATGCAAATGCTAACCTATTACGTTAATGTAGGAGGTTTATAAGACTTGAGCATGTAACAATGTTTTTTTTTTATAAATTGTAAACAGCGCCTAATCGCAATCCCGCCTGATGGTAAGCAGTGACGCAATCGTTGATGGTAAAGCGCAGTAGTTTACTTATTCTAGCCTTGGAGACACTCAAATTGTAGTCCAACGGAAACACCGCCACTGGCAAATTGTTACAGTCCCTCGAAGCACGCGGTATAAAGGAGGAGACGAAACGCTTCGTCCGGATCGTAGTGGTGTTAACAACGTAAGGGTGGAAACTCGCCGTACGGCGGGCCATCCGATGGTCGAAAATACCTATACAATTTTAACTCCTTTTTAAAGAATCAGAACCTGTAAGATATGGTATCACCAACTGCTGGGTATATGCCTCACCTTTCCTATGCCATACGAAGATGAAAAATCATCAAATATCTTCTTCTGTTCTGGGCGGAGCGGAAGGGCGTGTCAGACTTTAACTGGCTAAAACCCAACATGATTCTTTACTTTTCTGTGCGCCATGGCCAAGGTATCTCTTCCGAACCCCCTGCGGCCCTGGCAGTTCTGATGCCATACTTCCATGGGCCCTGGTTTCTTAAATATCAACTAAAATTTAATAAGTATAAAAAACTTTATATTTTTTATTATAAACAACTTCATAATCCTATGTGATGTTTTTACACAGTATACATTTAAAAAAAATCCTTCTTACAAATGTGTTGTACTCTTTAAATGATTTGATACCACAACGCTAGTTATCACTTACTGATAAACTGTTATTTAGAATTACACCCCAAATTCGATGCCACCACTCCACTACCCTGAACTAAAATTCAATACAAGAAGAAATGCGACCGAAAGACCCCTACCAATTGCAGCGAATCAAATCGTCAGATTACATTCCTATAACTAGTGTTTATCACTTGCCTCAGGCCATTCGGCCTCCGACGAAATAATTTCGGCAAATGACGTTTAGGCGCCGAAAACGTCGGAAAACGTCGGTAATTGCCCTCTCGCTATATAAATTGGCTGAGTGTGTTACCGGCAGTGGGAAGGGCTTCGGGTCCAACTAAGATATCTCGATTTGAAGGATTTTTTTTGATGGTTCGATTTTCGGATAAAAAATACTTTAGATGACGGAAACGTCAACGACTTAACGAGGAATATTTTACAAGACAATCTATCTATCACACTTAATAATAAAACCTTAAATATATATATATCAATTAGATCTGCCATAATAATTAAACAAAAAGAATAAAGCAACTATTTTTATACCAAACAAACCAATATAAATAATACTCTTACAAAATCGCGTGTACTTATGATTTTTTTTTTTTAAATCCTAAAGCGAGAACCGCGAGTAGCAATGTTTAGTAGCACTCCTGAAAATGAGGTTTGTCGATGGAGCCGGGGCGGTGCTTCGCGCAATTACCGCTCACCAGCGGGGCGCCACCGTCGGCCGCGCTGTACAGGAATTTATGGGAGGCGCGTGTCAAACACATTTTAACGACACGACAACAAAAAAAATACTAATGAGAAGGAAATTCTGGACTTAATTGTAACAAATTTATTGCAAGACACTGGAAATGTCAATGTAGGAACTTTATGGGTGTCAAGTAAATACTCTAATAAAATAAATAAAATATTTTTGTGGTATGTGTGCCCGTGCTGTTAAACAGCATACGACAACCTTGGATGGCCACGACATGCGAGAAAGCCCTCATAATAAAAATAAATGTCATGTTGATAACATTCTTCTGTTAGACAGACATTATTTTTAATAGTTATAAACTAGTGCTTGGCTGCAATCCCGCCTGATGGTAAGCAGTGATGCAATCGTTGATGGTAAAGCGGAATAGCTTATTAAGCCTATTCACTCAAAAAAACTGAGTGAATAGGAAGGAAGACGGCAGTTGAACGAGGTGATGCTATGTTTAACCCAACAACACGACCAACGATGCTGCGCCAGAGGATGATCTGGAGACCCTCTACGACCAAACTCCCGACACAACAACATTAGGCACATCGTACCCGGCGCACATCGCAACACAACTGCTCAGACCCGTCCTCCGTACGGCTTCACCAGACATCATGCTGGAACACGAAGAATCGCTTGGCGGCAAGACTTTGTCTGGTGGGTGGTAACTTATGCCGGCGGCTGATGTTGTTGCCTACCACCGAAAAGCATTATTGCCCCAAGAACTTTAAAAAAGAACGAAGTATTCTATGTTTATTATCAGAAAAATCCCCATTTTAATTCTTACGAAAGAAAATGCTCTAACAGAAGACTTTCCTTATGTAAATATAACTCGTAATTCTTTTCAGAAATAAAGACTACTCGTAAAATACAGTCTTATGTAACTAGAGCCTGAAGTTATTATGACTGGTTATTTGTAGGGGCTTACTTGCCCCAGTTGCACTCATATAAAGTCGTGGCGAGGGAATTTAGAGGACTGTGCTGCTGGCATTTTTGAGTTAATTCACCAAACATAATGTGCATCGCATTCAGAGAGAGTTGGGAATGCACGGGTTTTATAGATGAAGTTTTTGATTGTAATAGTGCCTATTAACAAACGAACAAACTTGATATGGTCGGGATAGCGATTGCGAATATGGTTAATTCTAACCTATTCTTTAGTAGACTGGAGACATTTATTTTTATTAAGACAAATTTTTCAAAACATCTTGAGGAAACCTGGTCTCTTAAGTCTGGAATCGCCAACCCGCATTGAGCAAGCGTGGTGATTATGCTCTATCTTTCTCTGTATGAGAGGAGACCTGTGCCCAGCAGTGGGACGATAAAAAGGTTGATGATGATGATGATGAAGGTAAATTTTGTACTCAGCTACTATCTTAATATATTTTTAACCGACTTCAAAAAGGAGGAGGTTACTCAATTCGACCGTATATATATATGTTTTTTTTTTATGTTTGTTTGCGCATAACTTCGTCGTTTATGAACCGATTTTGATAATACTTTTTCTGTTGGAAAGAAAACATTCCCAAGGTGGCCCCATGAAGGACATCGGGGTTTGAGGGTGGAAGACCAGAGAAATCAAGGGGAACTTTCAAAACTTGTAGGGACGGCTAGTGAATTTGTAAGTTTTTTCATTGGGTATTTTAAAGTACTACTATTTAATAAGGGTCTGGAGTAGATCTGATGATGGAGCCGGGAGACAGGCGAGGGAACTCCTCAACGATTCACAGCAGCTACCTTGTGTTTGTGCTTGAATAATACCTTACACCTATATGGGCGGTGACTGTCATTAGTGAGCTGATGATGAAGACAAAGGTCAGTTCAGGGAACTCCTTATCGATTTACAGTAGCTACCTTGTATTTAGACTCAAATCATTTATATTGATGAGAAAATTGCATCCATGTGGGTTATAATAAAAGTCTGCAGTAGATCTGATGATGGATCCGAGAGGCAGTCGAGGGGACTCCTCAACGATTCACAGCAGCTAACTTATGTTCGTGCTTGATTAATTGGTATTGATAAGTACTTTACACCTAGATGGGTTGTGCCTGTCATTAGGGAGCTGATGGTGAAGACAAAGGTCAGTTCAGGGAACTCCTCAACGACTTACAGTAGGTACCTTGTGTTTGAACTCAATTCTTAATGAGAACTTTGTATCCATATGGGTTATAATGAAGGTCTTCTGTAGATTGCAGGAGTCTATTCCCAACTATGTTGGCAGCAGCGTCCGCAGCAGCGGCAGTAGCAACTAAAATTTGTAAAAAAAAACCTTTTTATAAAAAAAAAAAACATACAACGAATATACTGTATTCGTTTTTGCCACCGACTTCCGAAATTAGTTATTTTCACTTTGTAGTGTTTTTTCTTGGAAGTCGGTTGTTTTTTTTTTTTTTTTTGTAAAAAAAATTTAAAATTTATATTTGAGAAAATAAACCGTTACCCATTACTTTGAGGTACAGTTAATAAATTAAAATATGTAGATGTACATGTAACCCAAGAAAAGTTATGAAATGTATGCAATGTACGCTTACAATTTGATTAGTATATTCCAATTTTAAAATGCATTAATGATTAAATTAAACAAGCATGTTTTTAATATGGCATGTATTGAGTTTGACCTTCTGTTTATACACTCCCGGATTCCTAAAGCGAGCCACCAAACGAGACATAAAGATCTATACCTAAGACAAAAGTAATAATGGGTCAATGAAAAAGTTTTGATGCTGTTTTGCTGTCCATATACATAGATACTACATGGTATGTCAAACCTAGTGTAATCTTTATTGTAGCTGTAATAAAGTTGCTATTGAATTGAAGTTATCTGATGTATAATAACAGTGAAAGGACTGTTACTTAAGTCTGTTGACTGCTATTATTTATTATCCTGAAGACTGTGGCACAGTTTACACTAGTAAAGTCGTCAACGTTATCTCTTATAAATACGTACATCGGTACATATATATTCATTGCCATGATGTTGTACTTATATAGACTAAGAGATATTTGTAATTCTTTGAGTGATTAATAAACTATTATTATTATATTATGTGTTTGCGGATTGGTGAGATGCTACCATGTTGCAGAGGTGGATGCAGCTCCACGCTAAGTTTTAATTTTATGTATGTATGTATGTATATTTGTGTCTGTAACCTACTAAAACTAGAACTTAAGTAAAATTGTTACTAACGTTATGGTCTCCGGTCTGAAATAAAATTTTTCTATTCAATTTTAGTTTAGTATAAACTTAATACAAATCCCTTTTCTTCATAGCTGATTTCAAATGACAAAATAGTTAACATCACATTTGAATCACCGACAATGCTTTGAAGTCAAAAAAAGGCCACTAAGCAACGTTTCTGAAAGGTCATTCACAAAATTATATTCTAATGATATTATCTAGATTATAATACTATATATACGTATTAGAATCTGCATCGACGTCAATAGGAAATGTGCCCAAAAGGCTGATAACATGGTAAAAATAGGCAAGCGTTCTAAAATAAATATAATAATTATTACTATCTTTCCATATAAATGTTGTGTCAACAAACACGAATTTGAAATGTGGAAGAAGAAGAAGAAGAAGACTTACACCAAGCGAGATAAAAAATGTTTTTGTTTTCTCCCTTGGTGCACACACATTTTTAGAACATATGGAGCAATGGAATAGCAATGAATGCTTCTAAAACCACAAATGGAGGGGCTAAAATGGCTTCGCGGGATTTAATACCTTCCTTCGATCTAGACTGTAACCCTTTTATATGGAAAAGAAAAAATGGCGTCACTGTCGCACTGTAAAACTCTTAACCTAGTAATGGGTTATGGAAATATCATGCACCTTTACCTCTCTTGGGCTCTCGTCGTCTCGTAGGAGTTCAATCAGTTGGCTCCGTCTTCGACTTTCTTCACCCTCGCGGTTCGGCACAAACTTCACACAACACCCACGTGGATATAAAGTTCCCCGCTAACAGCTTCGGTTTCTTTTCTTGAAGCCACAAAGACACGTCTCCAATTTGAGCGGATGGTTACAACTTATAATCGAATGATTATATCGTTCAGCGATAAATTCAATGCTTCGAACTGATTCCAATTGATAAAAGTGTGTGTACAATTTGGGTGCTGGTGTTTTTACAAGTCGTTGGCTGGAATAGGTAGGTAGTGGGCATAATTGGCTGGAATAGGTAGGTAGTGGGCATAATATGATATCGTAATCTGCATTACAAATATTCATACATGCTATCATTTTAGTATCTACTACAAAAGCAAGATCTTGTTAATGAGTAGTGTGTGTGTGTGTGTTTCATAAAATAGAGTTTGTACTCTATATTATGAAACACACACACCCTTTATATAAATACGGCTATCATTCTTGTGAATGATAGCCGTATTTATTTATAGGGTAATAAACTAAGCTTTTTAGCTTGTTTACTGAGACTAGTGCCCAAAAGTGTTTACTAAATAGCTCCAGTCACATGACGAAATACATAAAAGTCGAAAAGAACTGCCGCTATCGTCATTTGAGAAAAGCCTTTTAAGGATTTTGACATTCAAAGTATAATAGAGCGTAACAGAACTTTTGACTGAAACATAAATAAACCGACAACTATTTATCGATACGAAGTTTGGTTTTGGTGTTATGTTTTGTCATGTTTATTAAATTTTTTGTTAGTTTAAATTATTCGTTTTTATTTTTGTAACTATAGCTTGTCTATAAATGAAATACAGCTGTTGCTATTTCGCTATATCCCATGTAATGTAGACATCTTTAGAAAAAAAAATATCTATCCCTAAATGTAACATGTACAGTAATGTACATTCATGTATTAAGGAAATAGAACATAGATATGTACATTTAATTTCTCAGACTGCGCATACCACGAGAAGCTTATTTCATTTGAATTTAATCTTTATGCAAGACTACACTGTACTGCTGCTACGTAAAATCTTCTCGTCCGAAATACCGCAGTGTCTCAAGACAAAAGTCTTCGACCAGTGTGTGTTGCCAGTGATGACTTATGGAATTGAGACGTGGTCGCTAACAATGGGCCTTATAAGAAGGCTCAAAGTCACTCAAAGGGCAATGCAGAGGGCTATGCTTGGGGTTTTACTGCGCGATCGAATCAGGAATGAGGAGATCCGCAGAAGAACGAGAGTAACCGACATAGCCCAAAAAATTGCAACACTAAAGTGGCAGTGGGCTGGACACATTGCCCGTAGGACCGATGCCCGATGGGGCCAACGACTTCTCGAGTGGCGACCACGCACCGAAAGACGTAGCGTGGGTAGGCCCCCAACAAGGTGGACCGACGACCTGGTGAAGGTCGCGGGAAACCGCTGGATGCGAGAGGTGCAGGACCGGTCGTCGTGGAGAACCTTGGCGGCGGCTGAAATGATGATGACACTGCACATACGTATCACACTTAAACAAAAGAAAAAACTGCAAACAACCATTCCTGAAATACAACGCGATAATCCCTTTAAGTTAAGACATGCTTAGAAAGTTTTCTACAGCATTTAGCTTAGAATCTAATGCGAGTAGAACCAATACTTTACTTCGCAGAGCTACTACAGAGTCTTTGTCTATAAAGGGGTGTTTGGGAATTAGAAATTCCTTTTAGATTAGTGTGTTTGTTGTAACTCTGTAAGAAAAAGATGGTTGAAATACAATTTCTGTATTCGAAGTTAACATTTAGATCAAATTCGAAATGACTGTAATAATACTTGTATCTTTCAAGCAGAACCCATCTAATATACATATGTAAATTGATGTTTTCGTTCAAACAAATCCATCTGTTCAACAAAATATATTAAAGACACACACTCGATTTTAAAATCCACATCACTATGCCAACAAACCGCGAACCGAATTGGTAGTTTCATAAAATCGATAAACCAAACACAAGTCTGTCAAACAGTAATCAAACATTCAATCTGTCTGCGAACAGGTTATAATCGAGGGTTGGATAATATAATCGGATGGAACGCATGCCGGGCGTGGATACAATATGCTAATTCAATGTTTGCCAAATGTTCTGTGCCTATTCGATTCCAGTCGTCGAACGAACGCCACGCACTGTTTATCGATAGTGATGTGATAGTTTTGTGCAGCACTAATGTGTTGAATGCAATAAATAATTGCAATCGTATCGAAATACTTCTTGATTATATTGTTTTAAATCATGCTGAAATTGTGACATGGAGCAATTTAAATTGATTTTTCCTTTAACTGGCTAACAATTCAATACCAAATCAGTTTTGCTATTTTTAGCTATGTAATTGTGATGTTTGCTGTTAAAATATATTTAACAAAGTTAGCAGATATTTCGCTACGATCCAGAACGGATGGGAAATCATCAAATGACCTCTCCGCTCTGTGGGTTCTCTCTCGAGCTCACCCGTGTTTCTTCACTTGTCTGAGCGCCAAGGCCACGGTTTCTTCACGATTACGATTTATCCCTTACATTTAAGTGTTTGGCGTTATACACTATCAGGATGAATTTACTTTTATAAAAACAAAGGTGATCGGAGTTTAAACTCCTCTGTCCTACTTTGTAACTACAGGAGCAGATGGTCACATCACTACGTGTAAACACACTGAGCAATGGACTATAGACCAGTCCAAATGCAACGCAACAAAACTCAGTGATTGCCCAAGAATGTTATTGGATTGGGATAATATCAGTTTCAGTTACCGCAGTTTTAATAACACAAACAAATTCGTGCTCTTTACAGTTATAAATGTCAGCTCTTTGTACATTTTAGACATTAGTCTTTGCACTCCTAATATTCTGTGCACCTTAACTAATTCCTTTTTTGAACTTTAAATAATTCCTAATTTGGGGTCATGCTAAATAACCTGTAACTGCCACCAACTTGGATGCAGCAGTCGCTGTTAATTGTGGTTATGTGTGTGTGTTTTCTTTTTTTTTATTTGTCAGATTTGGTCAGAGTGGTGTAACTTAGTTACTGCCCCAAATCGACCAATGCAATGTGACCAGCTGGCAGTTCAAGGCTCAAAAACCAAAAATAGGCTGATTCAATTAAAAATTTGAGAACAAAGAGTCTAAAAAGTCAGAAGATCGATCAAATACACACATCAAAAGTGTCTAGGGATCAACATATATTTTTGCAATAACTTTTCTCCTGATTGATATTAATTAAAATTTTCTTTAAGGATTCATCAAATAAAGTGTTTTCGTTTGTCACAGTAACGATAAACCAAGTCACCTTTGCATTAATAAAGAAATTTGCCATTTTCCTAATAAAGGGATATTTGACATTTGAACCACTAACACAAAAGTTCGAAAAAAAGACTGAAATAACAGTTTTCTCTAAAATTTTATTGGGTAACTTAAACAATTAATAATCCGTGTTTCTACCGCGAACACTAACAACACAAGAACATCGGTTTGGCATACTCAAAATGAGTTCATCCAAATCACGCTATGGAATGGCCGCCCATGTTCGTTGCAACAACAAAAAAAGGTCTTCTTGCGACTGGATACCCTCCATATTCGGCAGAGCTCTTCTCTGTAGCATATCCCATGCATGCTCAATCGGGTTCAAGTCTGGCGACTGAGCAGGCCAGGGCAGGACATTGATGTTAGCTGCGGCGAGAGTCTGTCTTACAACTCTTGCGGTGTGCGGTCGTGCATTATCATGCATTAACTGAAATAAGGGACCGATTTGCACTTGTAGAGGAACGATGACGTCTGATACAATCGTTTCAGCATAAATTTGAGCGTTGAGGTTGCCTCTGATCCAAATCAACTCAGTTCTTCCGCCGATCCAAATACCCGCCCATACCATGATGGTTCCACCACTATAAGGATGGACTTCCTGGCAGGATTTTAATCGCTGTTGGCGTCCAGGGGTTCTCCAGTGTCGTATACGTCTTGTATCCGGTCTCATACCAAAACGAGACTCATCAGAAAAGCACACGAAACGCCATTGTTCTTCTGCCCAATTTCTGTGTTCAAGAGCCCATTGATATCGAATCCTACGATTGTGCATTGCTATAGGTGGTACCCGTAGCGGTCTTCGGGAATGAAGGTTCACTTCATGCAAGCGGTTTCTGACTGTTTGGTCGCTAATTAAGTTCCCTGAAGAGTGATGAAGCCTCACGGTTAACATCATGGCGGTTATTGTTGGAGCTCTTCGAGTTAAGATTTGAATGTATCGGTCTTGTCTCCGTGTGGTGCAGCGATACCGTCCTCCATGGCGCTCAGCCACGGTACCAGTGCTTCGGTAACGTGTCCAAAGTCGACTGATAACACTCTGACTTGTATTCAGAGCTAAAGCCACAGTACGTTGCCGGGAACCAGCTTCTATCATTCCCACGGCTCTGAGCATTTCTTCCCTGCTTAAATGACGTCGCCGCTCCATAATAACGTTGGTTTTAATCAGTAGTAGGGAAACAGTAGCACTAATAATGTCTTCAATGCGTTGTATGTTTTTATAGGGAAAATATTGACAGCTGATTTTCATCTTTTACTCGAATTTGATTCACAGTTCCTGATTCAAATTATGAAATGCACCAAAAAGGATCCATATAAATTTATAAAATCATAAATTTATTACAAAGCCACATCTCAATCTCAAGAAATCCGCATAAAAATGCTTGATCCCTAGACACTTTTGATGTGTGTATGTATTTCCCTTGACTGAGTCAATAACTGCAAACTTAAGCGGGTAAATAGGCATTTAGTTACTTGGAGAACAACTGGGAAACTACTATAACAACCAAACTGCTACAAAAATAAAAAAAGACTAGTAGGTACATATTTCCATGACTCATTCTCTAAACGTATATTGTATCAGTCAGCTTAGACCATTGAAAGAACAAGCTAAGAAACTTGCGCTATAAAGTTGAACCGTTTAGTCATCCTTACAGCCGCATTTCCTTTAGTGAATAAATACTGAAGCAAGTAAGTAGTCTCTCAAACATTCTAAGATGAGAACTACTCAGCTCTTTCACGCCCGCGTTTTATATAGTTCAATTCGCCGCACTCAAGACTTTGCGGATTATGCGAGTAAAATAATTAGATGTACAACGACCCATTTACAACTGTGTCCAAATAAACTTGATTCTTTCATTCCATTGACCACAAAACTGTAAACAAAGCCAATGGAAAGATAGATGGATTTTGTGAGGAATTACATAATAAGACGACAGAAGACTACAGAAGGAAGTGGGAATAAGGGTGAAAGGGAGAAGAAAACGTGTAGCAGTTGGCCATTGCCTTTGTTTACAGTACTTATTCAAAACATGACTCTGTCCCTATCTTCTTCAAACAATTAACAAAAATAGAATATCTAAATGAAAGTTGTGCAAGCGGGTCTAAGAAATGTAAGTTAACATTACAGATGTTAGTTGGCTTGTTTTAGGACATGAATTGCTGAGACCTAACGCTAGCCTTAGTTACAGCAGAAAATATTTTTTTTTCTTGTTTTTTTTTTTTATTTCATAAAACTTGACACTGTTCTACTGCACCGTAAGTCCGGGGCGGGAAAAAGTTATTAAAATGAAACTTAGTTAAATAATACTGAAAAATGAGCAAAGTCATAACGCAAAATTTACCGTCTATTTCATTACAGCACAGTTTGCTGGAAAATTCAATAAAATCGGGTATATTGCAGCGTATAATGTATTGCATATTGCAGCCTTTTGGCGTAAGTGAGGTTGTGGGAGCGCGCATATTAACTATGCGAGAAGTGCACAATGAGGGAGCGCCGAGTTACTTAGCGGTTGTTTTCATACGACTAGATTTTACATGAAGGCTTTTAGAGAGAAAATTTTAGGGTTGAAATAAAACCATTAGCTAGTGATGGAACCTTAGCAAAATTATGTCAGTAAGAGACAAAATCGATGTAAACGCTATTAGAATATTCCTTTTATTTGTTATTCTGTAGTTTCAGTCCTAATATACAATATGTAAAGCAAACCCTGTCTGATCCGTGAAGGTATTGTTAGGAATCGATAACTGATTCTACGAATGCCGACAAAGCCGGACTAAAGTTTAAAAAAAAAATCCCCCTAAAAAAATTAATATTATTTTGCAAAAAGAGGTAACTTAATACATGTGCGGTAGGACACCCTTCCGCGGGCGACGGGGGGCAGGGCACGCGACGCGTGGTCGAATCGCATAAGCGGACAGTCAAAATAATGTAGTCCCTTTTTTAAAAATTACCAAATTTCGGGGAAGTTGGGATTAATTCGCGGGAAAAAAAGAGTATTTTAAAATTCATTAGTATTGTTACTATGATATATATAATATATATATATTATAAACTAGCGCTTGACCGCAATCCTGCCTGATGGTAAGCAGTGACGCAATCGTTGATGGTAAAGCGCACTAGTTTATTAAGAGCCTATTCACTCTAGCCTTGAAGACATTCAAATTGTAGTCCGACGGAAACACCGCCGCTGGCAAACTATTCCAGTCCCTCGATGTACGCGGTATAAAGGAGGAGGCGAAACGCTTCGTCCGGATCGTAGTGGTGTTAACAACGTAAGGGTGGAAACCAGCCGTACGACGGGTCGTCCGCTGGTGGAACGGAGATGGGGAATTAAATCATGCAATTCCATCGCACACTCCCCGAAATGCATCCTATAGAACACCGAAAGGCTGGCTACTCTACGCCTGTGCTCTAGGCTTTGGAGACCGACTCGAGTTAGATCAGGGTCACCAATCAGCCTCTTTGCACGTCTCTCCACTGAATCCAAAGCGGCCAGGTGACATTTGGCAGCACCAGCCCAAATGTGGCTGCAGTACTCCACACACGAACGGACCTGTGCTTTGTATAACATTAGAAGCTGCCCAGGGCCTGTAGCCAATGTAACATCGCTTCGTAGCGAAGCGAAATCGAATACCAAACCAACCAATGACGGGAACGATTGACCACGTGATTTATCGCGTCGCGTGATCAATCGTTCCCGCCATTGGTTGGTTTGGTAAATTGGTATTCGATTTCGCTTCGCTATGAAGCGATGTTACATTGGCTACAGGGGCAGGTATGAAGTACTGCCGGACCTTTGCGATAACGCCAAGTTTCCTGGCAGCCACCTCAGCCTTGGACCCAATAAACCGCCCAAAGTTAAGGTCCGAGGAAATCTCAACCCCCAAAAGCTTAAGGCGGTCGGAACACTCCAAGGACACATTCCGAAAAGTAGGAGCCAAGGTGAACGGGCTCCTTTTGGCGGTGAAATGACACGCCTGTGTTTTGGCGGCATTGAATGCTACAAGATGATGATGATGATGTTACTATGATGATTACCTTAAATTTGATATTATATTTGGTCATGTGTTTACCTAACCTTCATTATCCTTATGGGTCGGACAGGGTTTTCTTTACATATTGTATTTATAGCCAACTAGCTGCGCCAGACGGTTTCACCCGCATAAGTTTTGATCCCGAAGGAATATCGTGATAATTATGTAATTAGTCAAACAAAATGTCACCAATATTATACATTCATTTCTACAAGGTACCAATGATACATCCGAAAATTATATTGTCACTTTTTAAAATTTACCAAATTTTGGGGAAGTTGGAGTTATTTCGCGGAAAAAAATATTATTTCAAAATTCATTAGTATTGTTGCTATGATGATTTTGTGAAGTTTCAATTTTATTTGGTCATGTAGGAGGCCTATGTCCAGCAGTGGACGTCTTCTGAAATGATGATATTGGTGTGATTACCTAACCTTCATTATCCTTATGGCTCCGAAGGGGTAATCTTTACATATTGTATAGTATCAGAGCACCCTCATATGCCTTGGTGTTATAACACTAGGTTAAGTAGACGGCTGGTGGTGATCGCTCACAGACTGCGATTTAGTCACATGCCGCTCAATAAGTTTAGATTTTTGATAAAAAAGATTAATTCAACAAACTGTGAGGTTTGTGCAACGCCGGAGATGTCTCACATTTATTGACGGAATGTGTTTGATCAGATTGCTGTCTGAAAGAGAATAACGAGTTGCAAGTAAATAGGTATGAAGTTGGTGCACCTACTTGGAGGCCGCCTGCAAAGTTGTTGTATTTGTTAAGATTCCGTTTATTTAAAAAAACAAAAGATAATATTTAGTTAAGTTAATGGTTTAGGTACTATGGGACTGGTATAAACAGTCGTGTAAAATTCCCTATAAAATAAAGAGAGAAAAAAAATCATTGAATTCGCATCGTTTTCTAGTTAAGTCCCATCAAAGAATTACTTTGACACCTCTAATTTAAGGTATTTCAAAGTAAAGTATTATCAAAATGAAGACGTGTCGGAGTTTCTCTTAGTCTAAATAACATCTTGTCATATCCGTAATACTTCCAAATTCATTTGGTAGGATTACTTATACACGTCAATCATATTTTAAAAATGAAATATAGTCTGCGCTTTCTATCTGACAAGTCTGAGAAGAAATGCCGAAACACACTCAGACATACATAACATATTCTTGGTCAGATGCCTTACCAGTTCTCCTACCTCATTCACCTCGAAGTGAATAAATATATTTATACAATAACAACAGTGTGGATAAACCTAGTATGGCTTCATTTATCTATCAAGGATGGCATGTAAACAGCAAACCATAACTTCATTTACCGGAGTCGGCTCGACGTGCTTTGATTAAAATTTATCGACCTAAATTCTCATTTGTTTGGCCCTTTGTTCGCGTTACCCGTCCATAGTAACATGGACAAATTATTTCTAATTCGCTCTTGGGTACGCTCGATGTTATTATGTAGATAGGATGTGGAGCTCTTGCTAAAGGAAATATCTGGAATTTAATTCTCAGTTTTGACAGTGTTCTGGGGGTTCTCATTCAGGGGGTATCTGTTAGAATCAAGGCTGAAGGCTGTACCAATATATAGAGCAAAAATATAGCGAACGACAGATACACAGATTTTTTATTGGTGTTCTATAGGATGCATTTTGATGCGTCCGTTACGGCGAGTTTCCACCCTTACGTTGTTAACACCACCACGATCCGGACGAAGCGTTTCGCCTCCTGCTTTATACTGCGTACATGGAGGAACTAGAACATTTTACCAGCGGCGGTGTTTCCGTCGGACTACAATTTGAGTGTCTTCAAGGCTAGAGTGAATAGGCTCTTAATAAACTAGTGCGCTTTACCATCAACGATTGCATCACTACTTACCATCAGGCGGGATTGCGGTGTAGCACTAGTTTATAATTATACAAAAAAAAACCACTTGGAACTCTTTTTCGTATTCTTCTTCATTTTACATTACCTATTATTAATATTTTACATTTATTGGGCAGAATGTGCTAATAATCATTGGTCCCGATTCCTCTGTTCACAAACTAGATTAAATTTAAGTTCTGTGTAACTTTTATCTCTCTATTACATTGAGAAAAGGACAGAATATAAAATCATCATCAACATCTCAGCGTTTATCCCGGTTGCATCCGCGGCTTTCGCGTTGGAGCCCGGGGTCCGCTTTCTTACTCAATTTTCTCCATTTCGCGCGATCTTTAGCATGTGGTGTGAGATTGTTGGCACGCATGTCATCTCTTACAACGTCAAGCCAGCACTTCTTTGGTCTACCCCGCTTGTTCCGGCCCGGCGGAGGCGCCATGGCAAGACATTTGTGACCCACGTAACATGCCGTTTTTCGTAAGACGTGACCGTACCAACGTAGGCGACTCTCCTGCAGTTTGTCCGCTATGTCATGGACATGACATTTTATCTTCTGTCATGGACATGGACAGAAGATAAAATGTTCATCTCAAATGAATCCGCTCCTGACTTAAATTGACGTATTTTTATCGCCATGTTTATAATCGCGTCTAAACTGATTAAACTGAAATAGAAAGATGCACTTAACTTTAAATTAGTTTAGTTTGTTAACAAGAGAATCTGCGTCATAGGCACCTGATTACACCTGATTTATACATAATATGATTTAATTGCCTATGGCATACTATAGTGGAAGTAGACCAGACGCATTTGCCTCATGTTCCGACGAGTCATGGGCCATGTAGATCCCATAAAACGCTCTGCGGAATTCAAACCTACAATAAGATGACGCGATGACTTTGGCGCTTATGGCAGACAAGATTGGTCCACACTAAAGACAGAGAGGAATGGGAAGGAGAAAGGAAGACTCCCTGCGGTGGAACAACATAGGCAAAAAATAAAATAAATACATACCAGAAGTTTAATCAAGAATAAAAGTTGGACCACACTGTTTAAAGGGTGCAAGTAAAGTATTTTGTTGCTTCAATTATATTGTTCCTGTGCAAGTTTCTTATCTCTGGCAAGAAAACGAGGTTTTATTTTTCCTCGGGGGATGAGGGACAGTTCTTGTAATTTTATGATTGTTTATAATCTAATATCAGTTTCAATCTGTCAAAAATACTTTTAATATCCGAATATTTTGGTAAGTTTTTGTTTTTGACGTTTATTTGTCGCCGAGATGAGACTGCAACTAGATTTCGAACATTTTAAAATACAAGAACTTCTGTTTTTTTTTATATATAACTAGCTTTCCGCCCGCGGCTTCGCCCGCGTAGAGTTCGGTTATATCGCGCTTTTTGGATTTCCCTCGGGAATATCAATTTTTTCCGGGATAAAAGGTAGTCTAAACCTTCCTTAAGAATCACTCTATCTATTAAAAAAAACCGCGTCAAAATCCGTTGCGTAGTTTTAAAGATCTAAGCATACATACGGACATACAGCGAAAGCGACTTTGTTTTATACTATGTATTGATTATAAACTAATTCTTGACCGCAATCCGGCCGGATGGTAAGCAGTGATGCAATCGTTGATGACATAGCGCGCTAGTTTATTAAGAGTCTATTCACTCTAGCCCTCTTCTTCTTTTTCCAGTGCCTCTTCAATCCTGAAGGTTGGCCGTCAGCTTCTTGTATTCGGTCTTGTCAACCGCAAGTCGGAACTGTTTTTCGACACAATTATTAGTAGTGGACCGGCATTACTTTCGTCGAAAAATTCTTGAAAAACTTGAAGAAACTTAAATTGTAGTCAAACGGAAACACAGTATGTGCACCGTTCCTACTGCACTTCAAAGAAACCTGTAAAGCACTTGTGGAGGCATGAGGAACAGGGAGTAAAGTTCACTCATCCTCCGTAGAAAAGGGAGGATCCTCCGACCAGAGGGGTGTTATGTCTGGTGGGCCACTTGCCCAATGGTTGAAATAGGCAAGTTGTATATGTATACTAATTGCACGGTAAACTCTGATTGCGAGATGTAGAATTCGTGTGACGTCAGTATGACGTGTTGTTTATTTTTGTGGCGTTTGTAGGCACTGCTACACGCTAAACTATTTATAATTCAAATTAAAGAATGTTTCATAGTAGAATCTGTACTTTTAGTACCTAATAAATATTTTCTCGGTGGTAAGCCATAACATCGGCTGTCGGCAGAACTTACCACCCATCAGACAAAGTCTTGCCGCCGAGCGATTCGTCATGTTCCGGCATGATGTCTGGTGAAGCCGTACGGAGAACGGGTCTGAGCAGTTGTGTTCCGATGTGTCGTTTTACATTGCATCACCTCGCTCAAACGCCGTCTTCCTTCCTATTCATTCTGGTTTTTTTAAGCTAGAGTGAATAGGCGTTTAATAAACGACTGCATCACTGCTTACCATCAGGCGGGATTGCAGTCAAGCATTAGTTTATAATTATTAAAAAAAATAGCACACAAATCTCTAATTCCCGAAGGGCAGGAAGAGGCGTACTACATATATCTCGGCCATAGCAGCATTAGGTCGAGAGATAATTCTTGAGGAAAAATACATATTAATAAAAAAATTATAGCCTACAATTAAAATACACTTATATATCCTATATGAATTTAAGGGTAGAACTTATTGCTTATTGCTTATTTTACTGTATATGGTAATTACTATAGTAACAATGGTAGACAATTAGTGGCTACCATGTGGCCGCACTTAGGTTAACCTAAGCATACTATGGTTCTGTAAGCTGTAAGCTATATTTACTCAAGAATTTTCCCCTGAACTATATTCGAAATCAAATAAACATTAGTTGAATATGTTCGACAAACATTTCGCTTGTATAAACGATTATCGCATTGGTAGCCGACAGCCTCATTACTTGGCTATTATTGTTTCATATTGTGAGAGTAAATAGATTTTATTGCCTGTATTTAGGTTATTTTAGCGATGTATTTGTTCTGTATTTCAGTAGTAAATTGCTTGGGTTATATAAATGAAATAGGTATGAAACTTTGACGTCTGCTTTCTTGGCGTATGTAGCCAAAACAATGTATTGTTTGTCTCAAAAGTATCAGATAAAAATATAAACAAATGGACCCGAAAACGTACACGTGGATGATAATTTGTAGTGCCACTGCCAAATTGTAATGCTTTGATTTTATTATTTTAAACTGAAGTTAAAAATACCATAACATCGGCTGCCGGCGGAAGTACCACCCACCAGACAAAGTCTTGCCGCCAAGTGATTCTTCATGTTCCGGCATGATGTCTGGTGAAGCCGTACGAAGGACGCAGTTGTGTTGCGAATGTTGTGATATGGGCCGGGAACGATGCGCCAAATGTTGCTGTGTCGGGAGTTTGGTCGTGGAGGGTCTCCAGATCAGTCTCCCTCAGGCGCAGCAACGTTGGTCGTCTTGTTGGGATTAACATTGCATCACCTCGCTCAACTGCCGTCTTCCTTCCTATTCACTTCGTTTTTTTTTTTAGTATAAAGGCTCTTAATAATCTAGCGCTCTTTGCCATCAACGATTGCATCACTGCTTACCATCAGGCGGGATTGCGGTCAAGCAGTAGATTATAATTATAAAAAAAAACCTTAATTTTCGTCTAACACTATAAGGGCAATAATAAAAAAAAAATAAACCGGGTATATTTAGGTACACTTGTAACTTGTAACATATGTAGCCACCATACTTTTTCGGAAAGAAACAATGCCCCTGACCTAAAATATTATAATTCGTACATTTTGCTTCCTGATGGACTCGTCCGAATAACTCAAAATAACGCGTCACTACCCCATTAAATAAACAAACGCCGCAGCAGTAAAAAAACAACCTTACTACTACAAGTTAACAAAGTCCAATTTCGAACTAAGGCCTCGCAAAGTTGAATAAGCAAACATAATTTCGAAAGCTAAATAATGAAGAACTGCTTTGTTCCATTAGGGGCTCGCGATGTTGAGGCAGTTTCGACACGCACTAAGCTAGAAAGGTCCACGTCGTTCATTGAACAAACTTCCAAAGTGCGGAACCCTTTCTTCAGAGCGTATTTACTGAGCCATCGCATGAGATTTGTCAAAGAAAACTCGGGAGCTGTACAAATAGAAGAGGTGGGAACGAATCAACTCGAGATAAATAAAGAGGATTGTTTTTGTGCATTCAAATTGTACATTGTTGCGTAAAACGGAACGGTTTGTGCTCGGTTTGTTGGTTCGCATGGCTGTATTTTGTTGTTATGTTGAAAGCAGTTTCTTTATGATTTTTATAGTGGAGAAAACAGTGTTACTTAGCGTAGCTAGCGACCCACCTGTCGCCATTTTCTTTGCGTAATTTTTGCGGGCTTACGCTTACAAATATCCTATGACAGACCGAATAGCGTCGCGTAATTTCAGCTGCAGCTCGCTTGACTACTCAAAATTCAGTACGAATTCCTCTCGACGAAGTATCTCTTTTCGAATTGGACATCAAGCTCTCAGAACTATACAGATATATACAGACTACTAGCTACTAGTCATTCAGTGGTGGGATAGATAAAAGATCCTAAATCCCAGTAAAGGCCTGTCGACGGCAACATCCTGAATTGGATCACTGAGAAAAATGTTCGGAATTGCATTGCTGTCTGCATGTATCGTTTAACTAACGAATTCATTCTGTGATACGATGTTGTTGAGGAAGATTGAAAGGTGATCTGTGATATTCACTGATGGGAAATAGTCATTAGATTGCATCTGTTTCTAGGTAAAACAACCAAGATTCATACTGCCTTCTGGTCACTTACCACCCGCAAACCGCAGCGGTTACTATTCATGAGAGTAGGGTATGTTGTAGATATGAAATAATTGTGAACACTTACAATGGGTATGTCACATTACCCTAAATTAGGTCAATCCTTGGACCTGCCTTCGCAGCCAGCATCTCCAGCCTGTGTGATACTTAGAGACTTTGTATCCACGTGTGTTCAGAACCAATAGGCTTGCTTTAAAATTGCATACTATCAACGAGCCTGTACGCAGCTGTATGCCTTGCTTGAGGGGACTTTTTTAAGAATTTTAATAATTAAAATTAACTATTGAACCCTGTTAACTCGCTACTTACCACGTTTACGAGTAGAAAGATTTTTTAAACATTGCAATACTAGGTCAGGTAGCTATACAATTGTGTACATAAAATATATGGTATCCATTACAGTACTATAACAATTTAAAGCTAACACTAAAATAACAACATTATATCCTAAATTAACGAAAACTATTCAAACAGTGTCAAAAATTTTATCTGCATCTCTATCGCTATATACTTACGTTATATGACAATGCTTAGCCTTTGGCCAAGGTAAAAGCTAGCCCTTGAGTCCAAGGAAATGTCAACCCAGTCGTTCTAAAACGACCATGAGCACTGCCGGAGGCCGGAAGGTTGCATCTCCAAATAGCTCGAAAATATAAATATCACTACAGTACTAACATTATATTTGCCTAGATGAAATAAAACTCTGCAAAAACACTTTTCTCACTATACCTATGACGCGCCACGCGACGCGACGGTTCGCGGAACACGAAGCGTCACGTGGCGCGTGATGGGCGTTGAAGTAGGTATGAGATCGCCGCCTAAATTTTTATAATAGATCAATTCGTCATAGAAAATGCTATATAAGAATCTTAATTCAGTTCATATTATTTTCATAACTGCCATATAATGCTCCTTTTAAATGTTTAAATCAAATGTTTCTACAGATATTAATCAAGGCCCGCCCTTATTTAATATACCTTCCAACACCATTTTTCCTAACACTTCGCCTTGATCATCACGTCACTTATCAACAAGTTTGCGCCTTAACATAGCAAATATTCAATTAGGTCCCAAGAGGTAGCCGTCTTGAGGCGCCTCGATCCGATCGCTTCAACTTAGACACAGTTGATTACCGGTCGCTACTTATTAAGTGGTGTAAGTTTATAATTTTCGTGATGTTTTAAATTTAACTTGTTTGAAGTGTGGAAGTATCGTTGGAGGGTTGAAAGTGAAAACATTTGCTAGAGTGCCTGAAGTTATGGAAGTTGAGTATGTGAGTTTTGCAAGGGTTCCCCCGAGAGATATTTTAGATTAATGTTAATCTTTCTGCAATATTTAACCGAGTTAATTTACATTATGAAAGTATACATAGTCGTGAGTTCCTAAGTTTTTCGGAGCAGTGGTTGCAACGGTTGCGACTTACAAGTTCTAAGTTATGAGTTTAAACCGAAACAAACACTTTAATTTTTAGATATAATTTCTCACCACGGCTCTGAAAACGGTGAAGCAAAACGCGGTATTTGGCAGTCTGACAAGTGGCGAAAAAATTGAGAACACATATGTATATCAACCGGCACTGGGCTAACGTGGTGGATGTACATTTCCTCTCTTATAGGAGGCCTGTGTCCTAACAACGGGAACATTATAGAGCGATTAGCTGCGCCCAGCGGTTCCACCTGCATAAATTTCGATCCTATAGGACTATAGAGATAAAAGTATCATCCTGGTTATAAAACATTCAGGAGTTTTTGCGTGAACAAGTAAAAACATTCATCCATCTAAACTGTCACGTTAAGGTTTTTTAGTAGGATTATACAGGTATTATAAAATAATGGTGGTTATTTGAATATACATGTGTATAATATACGTTTGAAGTCTTGCCGCCAAGCGATTCGTCGTGTTCCGGCATGATCTCTGGTGAAGCCGTACGGAAGACGGGTCTGAGCAGTTCTGGTACGATATGCCAAATGTTGTTGTCTCGGGAGTTTGGTCGTGGAGTCTCCAGATCAATCTCCCTCTAGCGCAGCATCGTTTGGTCGTGTTGGTCTTGGACATTGCATCACCTCGCTCAACTGCCGTCATCCTTCCTATTCCTAAGTTTTTTAAATGAATAGGCTTAATAAACTAGTGCGCTTTACACTCAACGATTGCATCACTGCTTACCATCAGGCGGGATTGCAGTCAAGCACTAGTTTATAATTATTAAAAAAAAAAAAAAAAGTTAATTTGCGGATCAATTAATCCCTGACTACACCTATTCGCTTATGTGGTTAAAATTACCTTTTTTCGCCATGGTTCTTGCTGCAGCTCAGACGGGTTAAAGTCGAACCCAAATCACAAATCTACCTTAGCAAGAAGGCAATTTTACCAACACCGACCTCTCGAGTTGATAAATCGAATACTGGTAATGTAGGCATTTTTCTATTAATATTTGGTTGGTATTCCAACCATCCACCCTATTTGACCTTAGCACTGCTTTTCAGCATTGTAACCATCTTCTGTATCTAGGCTTTCTTCTTCTGCATATTCGGACACAGCCAGAGTCACAGTAAACTACTAAAAGCATAAAACAGTACTACCTGTAGGTTCAAATTTCAAACTTGTAGAAAAACTTGTAGAAATTTTACAATCCATAACACTGAGCTACTAAACTCCGGAGCAATCATCGCGCTGTCAGTAAAACCGCGGACAATTGTTGGAATGATATTGCGACAGAGCCGTCAAGCGGGGCCCGATGGGGCCCCTGCCCGACTGTCCACAGCGCTATCTTGCCAACTTTTCTCGTTTAAACTTATTCCCTTTTATCTGCGAGTGGCCGACGTGGGCCACCCCGACTTATCGCACACTTTTATTAAATTACTTGATAATTTCAATCCTTGATGTCTCGCGTGGCGGCTTGTTTATTCTTTCCCGAGTTTTTGTGAGTTTTTAATGGCCTACATAATAGCGGGTGAAAAACAAATGATTTTGGTCCTGCTAGATAGTCTCTTATTTCCAGTTTTGTTTTAGAATACTACTGTTCGGATTGAAGTTAGGATGTTTTCTATGTCCTAACCCAGGTCCTGCGCCCTAATTGCGTAACACACTATTACCTATAATGATTTGGAATCATTTTGAAGCCTATTGATAATCCATTGCTCCATATATTCGAAAAATCATCATCATCATCATCACAGCGTTAATCCCAGTCGCATCCGTAGCTTTTCAGCTTTGGAGTCTGGGGGTCCGCTTTACCAGTCTAAGTGCTGATTTTTGGCTAAACTTCGACATTTTCCATGAAGCGACTGCCGTCTGACCTCCACAACCCGAAGGCGATATCAAAGCAATGCAGTTAGACCAATTTAGAGATCAATTGTTAGACTTTTGAGGACTCCAACAACCCGTAACGACTGCCACTAGATGTTTGTATGGCAACCGGGACAAACGGCTTAACGTGCTTTCCGAGGCACGACCAGACCAGTGCAAATATTCATATTCATGCATACAAATATTTGCACTGTGCGGGGATCGAACCCGCGCCTCCTTGCACAACGGCCGCGTTCGCTACCGCTACGCCACGGAGGCTGTCATGTTTTGTTTATTGTTATTCATATTCGAAAAATGTGTCTGCTAAAGAAGGTAAAAACGCAATGAATGTGATTTAACTGTCAACATGACACCAATTACTACTGATAGTCATCATCATTTCAGCGTTTATCCCAGTCGCATCCGAAGCTTTTTCAGCTTTGGAGTCTGAGGTCCGCTTTTACCAGTCTAACTGCTGATATGGCTAAACTTCGACATTTTCCGTGAAGCGACTGCCGTCTGACCTCCACAACCCGAAGGCGACATCGAAACATTGCAGCTGACCAATTGTTAGACTTTTTGAGGGCTCCAACAACCCTTTAACGACTGCCACTAGATGTTCGTATGGCAACCGGGACCAACGGCTTAACGTGCTTTCCGAGGCACGACCAGAAAGCACGTTAAGCCGGGACCAACGGCTGAACGTGCTTGCCCGGTTATCTATAATGAATTGGAATCATTTTGAAGCCTATTGATAATCCATTGCTCCATATATTCGAAAAATGTGTTTGCTAAAGAAGGTAAAAAACGCAATGAATGTGATTGAAATGTCAACATGACACCCATTGCTACTGATAGTGTGTTACGCAATAGGGTAGACTAAAACAAACGAAATAGTCCGTCAGCCAGATTTCCAATAAAAACTAGACACGTATTTTTTCTTTTTTCATATAAACAATAAATGAAACCGACACAGTGCGTTGAAAACTCGTGTGACGTCACTCCTTGCTACACTTTTTACCAACGAGTGACGTCACCAGCCCCCACCTTGATCTTTGATCTTTGATGCCTTCTATATTTGGCAATTTTTATTGATTTAATAAAACAAAATATACGTAATAATAATAATAATAAAAAAATGGCAACACCGAAAACGTCAACATCAAATTTTTATCAGTATAAAATATATTATTTTAAATCAGTTTTTCTATTCCATATGGTGAAATATTTAACAGAAAACTCAAGCCCAAAACTATAATAATTTAAAATTTACGTAAAAAAGTCTCTATACACAATGGAGTTGTTTTATAATCGAACAAAACCGAACCATTACAGCTGACATCTGTCATGTCACCGTGGACAATACAAAACCAAGAAAAGAAAAATATTTAATATGAATTTGCAATGTTGACAAGATCTGCCGCTCGACGTGCACGCCCACCATCTCCGGACTCGTTGCTCGGCTCCGCCTCGTCGCCGCCGGTCTCCAGCGCCACTGCAAGCGCTGTGACAACCCCGGCCGCGGCAGTTGCGTCGAGCTCGAGCGACGAGTACTTCTCTCCGCCGACGACGCCACCACCTGTTCGCCGACGGGGAGGACGCCGGCCGCCGGACCGCTTAGGACCTCGAGGCCCATCGGCTTCTGACAGGGTCCCAGCTCCCGGCGGAAGTGTGCAGCGCATGAGATGGACACAATCCATCAATGAAAACGTCATGCGCTCATACTATGGGGCTACAGAGGGAGGAAACAACCTGACCGCGTACCGTGTTCGAATGCTCTCTCTGTTTCAGGTGCTTGAGCCAGCTGTCAACGTGTCGGCGCAACGACTGTCGGATCAGGTACGGGTTATCCAGCGTAATCATATGTTGGATGATACTGTGCTTGATCGCCTGCGAAACGAAATGCAGAGTAGCCGTATCATTGCTCACCAGTCGCAGACTGCGGAGATACCACCGCAGCCCACGAACTATGCTGACGAGGGGAGTAATGATAGGGCTACAAATGTAAGTACCCAGTGCAATGAGGAGTTAATAAATGCTTTGGAGGCTGCGATTCGGGAATATCGTTTCACCCCGGCAGAACTGAGACCACGCCTGCCACGTTTGCCCATGCATAACAGAAATAGGGCACTGATGGCTGCTCTGGATGCGCAGTTATCAGATTATTTTGATACCTGCGAGGACCTCACTGATACTCATTCAATCCTGTACTGCGCAGCTGTAGCAGCTTGTCGTGTAGCTCATGTCAAATTTCCCAGTGACTCTAGAGCTACACGACCGAAACCAGTAGTACCAGCTTGGCAGCACAGGATTGAACGTCGTATTGGTGGGGCCAGAGCACTCATCGGTAAACTAATCTGCTTCAGGGAGGGTAATACTCGTCCCAGAGTGATGCGCTTTGTGAGGCGGGCATTTGCAGGTACAAATATCAGCCCACAAAATTATATGGCCCGTGTCACGGAGCGCATCGACTTCCTGAAGCAGAAAGTGTATGCATGGGCGAACCGTATCAGAAGATACAAACGACGAGTGGAACGGTACACCCAGAATCGCACCTTCCAAAGCAATGAAAGGCGGGTTTATAGGGACTGGGAACGACCAGAACAAGGTGTGACTGACACGTGCCTACCGGATGATGATGCCATGTGTTCATTTTGGCGCAGTATCTGGTCGGTACCTGTCAGTCACACTGAAGGTGACTGGGCCCGGGATGTCGAGAGAGCCTGCGATCCAATACCTGAAATGGGGGCTATTACCATCTGCCCCCAAGATGTAGCTTGTGCAGTCCGTCCGTTACCTAACTGGAAGTCTCCAGGACCGGACGGGCTGCATAACTTTTGGATAAAATGGTTTCCAAGGTCGCACGCTCGCTTGGCATCTCAATTCCAGACTGCTTTGGTGTCTGGTTCATTACCTCAGTTCCTAACTACTGGAATAACCCACCTGCTCCATAAATCAGGTAGCACCGCGGAACCCAAAAATTATAGGCCGATCACCTGTTTACCGATGGTCTATAAAGTTCTTACATCCATTTTGAAAACTAAAATTAACAAACATATTGACAGCAACTCCATCATGTCTGCCTCTCAAAATGGATGTAAGAGCGGGTCCCGCGGTACTAAGGAGCTACTCCTTATTGATATGGCCATTAGCCAACAGGTTCGTCATTCCCGAAAGGATCTGTCGACATGTTGGATAGATTATAGGAAGGCCTATGACTCAGTCCCACATACATGGCTCATGCGGGTGCTGGAGTTGTATAAAGTGGATGCAACTCTGCGCACCTTCCTGATGTCGTGTATGAGGACATGGAAGACAGTCCTTCGCTATCCAGGATGTCGAAATATTCAGAGGAATAGCGAACCGATACGGATCGAGCGAGGAATATTTCAGGGCGATAGTTTGAGTCCACTTTGGTTTTGCTTAGCATTGAATCCTCTAAGCACACTATTAGAGGATTCAGGTCTAGGCTATCGGTTGAGGAGAGGTGGTCAGGTTATATCGCACCTCCTCTACATGGATGACCTGAAACTTTTTGCTCCCAACAATTCACAACTGAGGGAGCTACTGAAAATTACTGAAACTTTCAGTAGCTCCATCAGGATGGAATTTGGTGTGGACAAATGTGCGGTCATGCATGTAAAGCGAGGAGAGATTATGGAATCCGTGGGAACCCAACTCACTGATTCCATAAACCTTAGAGCCCTCTCCGCATCCGAAACCTATAAGTATTTGGGTATGTCGGAAGCGTTGGGTATCAATGTTACTGACATGAAGCAATCGTTGAAAGAACGCTTCTTTGGCCGCCTGAAAAAAGTACTTAATAGTCTTCTATCAGGCGGAAACAAGGTGCGCGCTTTCAACGGTTGGGTCATGCCGGTATTGATGTACTCTTTCGGCATACTCAAATGGACTCAAACTGAACTTGACGCCCTGGATCAGAGGGTCCGTACGCTGCTGACTGCAAATCGATTGCATCACCCACGGTCATCGGTTATGAGGCTGTATATCCCGCGAAAATGTGGAGGTCGTGGCTTTTTAAACGCCAAGACCCTCCACAATCGCGAGGTATGCAGTCTCAGGGACTATTTCCTAGTGACCGACGTGGGGATGCATCGAGATGTGGTCGCGGCTGACAAGGGCCTCACTCCGCTCTCCTTGGCTAAAGAGAACTGGCGTAAACCAGTAGTGCTTGACACAAATGATCGCATGGAGGTATGGAAGAGCAAAGAGCTTCACGGCCGCTTTTTCCGAGCCCTTCACGGGCCCGATGTAGACTTAAAAGCGTCCGTAGCCTGGCTACGATTCGGTGACCTTTTTGGGGAAACCGAAGGTTTTGTATGTGCAATTATGGACGAAGTTATGATGACGAACAATTACCGGAGATTTATTGTGAAAGACGGCACAGTTGACATCTGTCGGGCATGTCACCGGCCGGGGGAATCAATAAGGCATATTATCTCCGGGTGTTCTCGTCTAGCTAACGGAGAGTACTTGCATAGACACAACCTTGTAGCCAGGATCATTCATCAGCAACTTGCTCTTAAATACAACCTTGTGGAATCGGAGGTGCCGTACTACAGGTATACGCCCGACCCAGTTCTCGAAAATGGCTATATCACATTGTACTGGGATCGATCCATCATCACTGACAGGACTATTGTTGCCAATAAGCCTGATATAGTGATGGTGGATCGATCAGAGCGGCGTGCAATGATTGTTGACATAGCCATCCCGCATGATGAAAACCTCGTGAAAGCCGAGAAAGATAAACAAATCAAGTATCTTGACTTGGCTCACGAGGTTGTCGACATGTGGGAAGTGGATTCAGCAATCATTGTACCGATAGTCGTGACAGCCAATGGCTTAATAGCCAAGAGCCTCGACCAACACCTCAGGAGGCTCTCGTTAGGCAGCTGGATCAAGGGCTTGATTCAGAAAGCGGTACTGCTGGACACGGCTCGCATCGTCAGGAAGTTCCTCTCTCTGGAGCCCTGACCGCCGGTAGCTTGGACCCTGTTCCCGATACCGGTGGGCTACTATTTTTTATATTTTTAAATGTTTTTTATGTATTTTTTATGTAGAAATATTTAAAAATGTAATTTATATGTATATACTATGAAATAAAGGATAATAATAATAATAATTTATTTGCAAGAATGTAGGTGTACAATAATAGTATGTTGTTCATAAAAATAAAAGTAGGCCCCTTTACATTCTACCATTAGATGTGGTGTGCAAATATTAAAATTTATCTAATTACAATGTTAAAGTCATCCCATTATATATTACGTATTAATGTCAATTTATAAAATGTCCATGATTTTTATTACAATGTCAAAAAATAAATAAACACTATAGATATAATTACATCAATAAATACAATAATCCTAATTCAATGTCATCATTCAATAATATAATTAATGTCACAATTTCTAATAATAATAATAAATACATTACATAAAATAGTCAAACAAAATCTTTTTCCAACAAAAAGTCTGCAACACTATAATAAGCCTTGTCTACTAAAAAATTACGAAGTCTTTTCTTGAACAATGACAAAGTACAATCCTTCCAACTACTAGGTATTTTATTATAAATCAACGGTGCCATGCAGCAGACACCCTTGCGCATCAGAGTTGTTCTAGCACCAGGGATACATAGACTGCTATTGTCACGCCTATTCCTTGGGAATGCATCAGCCATTCGTGTGAAGCGACCTGGGTTTAATTTTACGAACACTGCCATTTCTAAAATATACAAACTTGGGAGGGTTAATAATTTATATTGTTTAAAATATGTCACGCTGCTGTCAGTAGTTTTTAATTTAAAAATAGATCGTATGCATCTTTTTTGGGCCTTAAATGCAGTTTCTTTTTCTGTTGAATTGCCCCAAAAGATAACTCCGTATCGCAGATGGCATTCAACAATACCATAGTATGCAGTAAGGCATGCATCCAGATTTACAATCGCAGACAAGGTATATAGAGCATATGCAGATGAACTTAGTTTTTTGCAAAGCAACTCAATGTGCTGTTTCCAGCTAAGTTTTTTATCTATTTCTAGCCCTAGAAATTTAGTACTAACGACCTCGTTAATTTTATTACCGTTATATTGCGTGCGTTGATTACGTATTCTAAAATTCATTATTTTAGTTTTGTCAATGTTAATCATTAAATTATTTATTTCAAGCCAGTCTATTATTGATAATATTGTTTGGTTAATGTCAGATTCTAAGTCAATTATTTTATCATTAGTAAATAAAACGTATCCAATATTTTTCAATAATCTTAATGAAACTAGAATCATTTTATTGCAATCTTTGATGCCTTCTATTTTTGGCAATTTTTATTGATTTAATAAAACAAAATATACGTATCCAATATTTTTCAATAATCTTAATGAAACTAGAATCAATTTTTTTTTACCCAGGAAATACCTCTTATTACCCTACTGGCCTATCCACGTGCCAAATTCATCCAAATCCGTACGGTCGTTTTAGCGTGAAAGCGATAGAAAGAAACAAACTCAAGAACTTTAAAGATACTTGTCTGGGTACCTACCCCACCAAATAAAGTAGGACCAAATAAAGGTGTTAAGGGCACCGTTGAGACCTCTCAAAAGTGCCGTTAACACCTTTATTTGGTCCTATATCAGGCTTAGACCCTAACCGACAAGGTACGAGCTATGCCTCGATCCGTTAAGGGAATATAGGGCTTCGGTACTTGGATTACGATTTTCATATAATCTTATATCTATAAAAATTATCTATCTTATAAAAATTGTCGTCCTCCGTGGCGCAGCGGTCAACACGCCTGCCTGCGACGTGGAGGCCCCGGGTTCGATCCCCGGCCAGGTCATGATGGAAAATGATCTTTTTCTGAATGGCCTGGGTCTTGGATGTTTATGATATGTATCTATTATAAAATATAGTATCGTGGAGTTAGTATCCCATAACACAAGTATCGAACTTACTTTGGGGCTAGCTCAATCTGTGTGATTTGTCCGTATATGTTTATATTTATATATGCGTAACAATTTACATTTTCACTGTGAATTTATGTATAAACCTACCTACCTAAGGTATAAAATGCCTATAAATTTTGCCTTAAGTTCCTCCCTTCAAAACTCGAATGATAAAGACAACGTAACGCAAAAGATTTTCAACTTAATTTACTTACCTAGGTAGTAATCCAATATCGAAAATATTCCACACCAAAAATATTTTTAAAATGTATATACCCCTCTAAAACGAGATTGATGAGGCGTATTAATCCACAATTTACATAAAAGTAAAGATTTAAATCGTTAAATTTGCTCTTAAAATACTCGATTGCGCCAAACAGTGTCTAAACAGAGCAGAGTAAGCTCACGCACCCAATGTGTGTTCATAGATATGACTATGAGTGAGTGAGACAATACTATTTAAGTGTTATCATCGATGATAAAGGAATGTATCTTTTGACGCAAACGAATCTAACTATGTAAATCTTTGCAAAAGAAATCTCACGAGTGCGATCGAAGTAAATCTCTAAAATGTCAGATAAGATATTGAAAATTAATTTTATCTGGTCCCGATTCTTAAAGACTTTATAATGGCGATTCCTGAGAAGTTTATCCAGTGTTGGAATGGGCTCGAATTGGAAAACTAATTGAACAATTGCCATAGCGTCGCAATTATTAAAGTATGGGAAAAGTTTGTTAATATTGTGAGCTTTCGACTGTCAAACTGTCTTCTTCGCGATTGCAGTGCTGTAATTGTTCAATGTTATTGTGGATTTATTGGTAATTTCTTGTTTTAGTTTGTATTTAATGTTCGTTTTGTACCTAGCCGTTTTATGACGGGCCTTTTTCTGGCACGTATCTAGTTGAATTTTAATACAAATCACGATTTAAAATTAGGTTTTTCGTCTCTGGTTGAGATAAAAGCACTTATTGTCCCACTGCAGGGCAAATGCCTTTTTTAGTCCAGAGATGATATGAGCATAGATAGAATAGAATACTGTTTATTATGTAGACCAAATATATTACAGAACATAAATATAAAGATTTTACAAAGGGTGACACAATGGGCGGTCTTATCGCTAAGAGCGATCTTTTACAGACAACGTTTGGATGGAATACTAAGGGGAAGGAGAGAGAAATAATGTAGGTAGTCTACAGTTTACTATTTACATAGAATATACAATAAATATGTACGTTAAGTGTATCATACTAGTTTAAATAAATATATACATACATCTAATTATTTATTAGATCGCCACGCTTTCTCAATGTCCTGTAAGTCTAGGCTGGTAGTAGTTGGAAGAGCGTTGCCGAAAATCAAGTTAAATGGCGTGCTCAGTAGAAGAGGCCTATGTCCAATAGTGTACCCTTATAAGCTGATGATGATGATAAAGTTTAGGTTTTCCACGGATATTACTAATTTGCACCGATATCAGTACGAGGATAATATTAGTAGAGCAATGCTTCTGGTTTTTTTTAGGTGACTGCAATCCTGCCTGATGGTAAGCAGTGATGCAATCGTTGATGGTAAAGCGCGCTAGTTTATTAGGCCTATTCACTTAAAAAAAACTTAGTGACTAGGAAGGAAAACGGCAGTTGAGCGAAGTGATACTATGTTAAACCCAACAACACGACCAACGATGCTGCGCCAGAGGGAGATTGATCTGGAGACCCTCCACGATCAAACTCCTGACACAACATTTGGTGCAACGTACCCGGACACAACACAACACAACTGCACAAACCGTTCCGCCGTATTTTCGAATTGTTCGTAGGGATCTCTGTTTGATTGTCAAAGGAAACAGTATTCATGTTTAAAATTACTTGAACAGCCGATCGATTCTATAAAAATCTCAGCGTGAAAGGTTAAGTGAAGTGAATTCAGAGTGAGCTGTCTATAGGATCTATACCTAGCATTAGTTGGAATAACACTCCACGCTCACTGCGGCCATATTTTTTACGGTTACAGGATCTCTCAATTTCACTATAACAGTATACAGCCTTTTTTAGGAAATTAGGTTGTATACAGTAAGAAAGCTGGAAACTTATAAACGCTTACAGGCGCTTGACAGCGCTGGTAACCCGCGCAGGAAAATATATGAACGCGCCGATAAGCACTGAACGGTGCCGACAAGTTCCGCGCAAATGACCAAATCATCGTCCGAAGAGTCCGACATTTTGCTTGGTCTGCTTCAACCTGCTTCCTGTGTGTAGTATGGATGTAGTACGGAGCGCTGACAAGTGCCGGTAAGCGCTTATAAGTTTCCAGCTTCCTTTGTGTATACGGCTTTAGGAAGGACTGAAATAATTTTCCTGCTGCGATCTTCCCGTGTGATTGCAATTATAGTGTCTTCAAGCCTAGAGTGAATAAGGCTCTTGATAAAACAAAACTAGTGCTCTTTACCATCAACGATTGCATCACTGCTTGCTATCAAGCGGAATCCGCGGTCAAGCACTACTTTTTAAAGTAAAAAAAAAGTTAGATTCGGTATCTTAAGTTTATTCTTTACTTTTCATCCCTTCGGTAGTTAATGCAATCAACTGAAAGCTTTTACATTATTTTATGAAAATAAAAACAGCCAGAGCTTTTATTAGCAAAAAAAAATTAACGTCTCAGACATAAGAAACTTAATACTAAAGTCGTTCAAATTGTTACGTGCCTTCGTGTTAGTAAGTTGATATTTTTAACTTCATTTTTTCCAGAAAAATTAAACTTCATTGGTTTATGTAAAGAAACAAAAATTCAGCTCACTTTTTCTTTGTAATTTTGGCACAGTTTTAGACATTTTTAAATTAATTTAATGCATAGCAAAAAGGATTTTTAAATAAATATGAAGTAGTCTGTTGATTACTTTTGTGAAATTATAAGAAATGAAGCTTCGTATATTATTTAGAAGTGATGAGAAATTTAAATAAACACAGGCTACATTATTCAATCATAGTTGTTATTTGCTCGTGAAAAGCTTTCTTAAAACTCATTTAAAGCCGTTTGATTGTTTCAAACTAGTCTCAAATAATGCTTGAATCTTGACTTCTTGAGTAAATTTATATAATCATCATCACCATCTCAAGAAGTTCCTCAAAGAAGAGTTCTGGCCGGTTTTGTGACCAGCTCCGTGACACCAGTCAACGAAACACGACGCCGACGCTTCGTGTCGTCGCCGAGTTTACCTACATTAGCTGTAGTTAATTATGTTATACGTATTTATAGTATTTATAATTATGTTAATATAGTATTGTATATTTTTATATGGGCTTTGATATCGGTAAATAAACAGATATGGCCCTAAATATGTTTTATTCATGAAAATTATCAACTTAATCCAAAAACCCAAACTAATAACAAACAAAGTCATGGTAGGACGTAGTTATTAAATAGAATTAAATAGAATCAAGTAACATAGTACACCAAGTCGTGGTGGCCTAGTGGTTAAAACACAAGCCTCTCAAGTATGAGTGCGCGGGTTCAATTCCAGGTCAGGCAAGTACCAATGTAACTTTTCTAAAGTTATATGTACTTTCTAAGTATATCTTGGACACCAATGACTGAAGGTGAAGGAAAACATCTTGAGGAAACCTGGACTTTAAGTCTGAAATCACCAACCCGCATTGAGCAAGCGTGGTGATTACGCTCAATCCTTCTCTGTATGAGACGAGACCTGTGCCCAGCAGTGGGACGGTAAAAAGGTTGATAATGATGATGAATGATGAAGTAACATAGACTCTTAAGAACACGTCACAAATGGTTTGTCCAATAATAAAACAAAAGAATGAATTTATCATGAATGATGTAATTTTGGAACATTTTTTTTAACACTATAAGCTGGAGCTTATTCCCGCCTGGTGGTAAGCAGTGATACATCGTTGATGGTAAAGCGAGTTTTAGTCAGACGGAAAGACCGCTGCAGGCAAATGGTTCCAGTCCTTCGATGTACGCGCTATAAAAGACGAGGCGAAACGCTTCGTCTGGATCGTAGTGGTGTCAACAACATAAGGGTGGATACTCGCCATACGACGGGTCGTCCGATGGTGGAACGGTCGCGATTAAGTCATGCAATTCCCGCACACACTCTCCAAAATGCATCCTATAGAATACCGACAGGTTGGCTACTCTACGCCTATGCTCCAGGCCCTGGAGTCCTTTTTTAAACAAATCTGGGTCCCTAATTAGCCTCGTCGCACAAATCCAAATTTGCCAGGTGGCAGTTTGCAGCACCAGCCCAAATGTGGCTGCAGTACTCCACACACGAACAAACCTGCACTTTGTATGACATTAAAAGCTGTCCCGGTGTGAAGTAACGCCGTTCTTTGCAATAACGCCAAGTTTACCTGGCCTGCCTGGCAGCCATCTTGGCTTTGGACTCAATGAACCAATGAACCCCCTTTTTTTGTTTGGGATGGGATATCATCAAATCACCTCTCCCGCTCTGGGCGGAGCGGAAGGGCATGTCAGACTTTTACTGACTAAAACCCACCCGTGTTTCTTCACTTGCCTGTCCGCCAGGGCTACGGTTTCGGGCAGCCATCTTGGCTTTGGACTCAATGAACCGCCTAAAGTTCAGTTTTGAGAAATCTCAACTCCCAAAAGCTGAAGGCGGTCGGTTTTATGATTTTAAAAGAGCGTCCATGGAATGTCTAATGGGCGACTAGCTTCATCTTACTGACTGACTGAACCTTTGACAATTCAAAAGTAATTTTGTTTTTTGTTTTTTTTTATTTGAAATTAATGCTTTGATTTTGATTTCTATAAAATAAAAGAACATCAATTTACTAAGCCCTTCCTTCAAGGAACAAAACTACCATCAACTGAACCCAAATAATCAACAAATATGTCTTTTGCGAACTGTCAATTCGAAGGTTTTTTTGTCTGTAAATTAATTAGACAGAATGTAATTGACTTATAATATTTATAAAACATTTTATAAGTCTGGCAATCCTAAAAAAACAATGTTCACTGCTTTAATCAAAATTCAGCCAACCAGTAAGTAACCTCGTATGTATAATATTCCCCTTATTACTCTAGAAGTAAAATGAGGGACACAAAGTTCGCGTATAATATGAACACAGATTACACAGGGACTTTCTGGGAAACGTTTTTGTCTGGGGAGTTAAGATGCTGCCTATTATCCGCCGTACTTATTTAACGGGCTCAGATGAAATTTACCATCCGAGATCTGGGCCCGTAACCACGAGAGAAAGAGGACAGAAGTTATGGAAAAACTCACAACATATTCAAGATTATTTATTTGTTAAAATCCGAGTACACATGCAAATTGTCACACTAAATCCATACTAATATTATAAATGCGAAAGTATCTCTGTCTGTCTGTCTGGCTTTCACGCCAAAACTACTGTACCGATTGTAATGAAATTTGGTATACAGATAGTTTAGAGCCTGAGAAAGGACATAGACAAGACATATAAAACATCCAGCTATGACCAGTATGAGCAGAGCAGGAAAAAAAAATGTTGCGGAAACGGGAGCAAACGTAGGTACTACTTATTGCTCCCATTATTTTAACAGGCGCTTATTTCATATAAACTGAGCTCATTCGGCTAGAAGCTTACGCGGGTGAAACCGTGGGGCACAGCTAGTATAGCATAAAACACAGATTAAACTAACATCTATTTTCTATCCTTATCTTAATGAAATAAAAAAATAAAACCGGCCAAATGCGAGTCGGACTCGCACACCGAGGGTTCCGCTGTACAAACGTAGTGGTTTACAATTTATGACGTACTAGCTTTCCGCCAGCGGCTTCGCCCGCGTGGAGTTCGGTTATATCGCGCTGTTTAAATTCCCCTCGAGAACATCAAGTTTTTCCGGGATAAAAGGTAGCCTATGTTCTTTCTCAGGGTCTAAAGATTGTCTGGCCAAACTTCATCAAAATCGGTTGAGAGGTTTAGGCGGGAAAGCGTAACAGACAGACAGAGTTATTTTCGCATTTATAATACTAGCATTGATTTAGAATTTTTCACAGTTTTGAGGCAATTAGATTTAAGAAGTGTTTGATATGAATTTCAACTTTAATATCTCTACGCGTTCGTGTGAAAAAGGGTAGGTAGTAAGTTTATAATTATTAAAAAAATATTTTATGTCATGTAAGCAAAAATAATATTTTAATATTTTATATAACTTGAAATTTATCATTTTCACAATTTTTCCTTTATCTGTCTGCACTATAATATAACGTTGCTTCGTGCTGAATTTCAAGATTCTGAGTTCACGGGAAGTACCTTGTAGGCAAAGAGATTTAGGATATATAGAGAGGGCATGTGTCAAAATGGCATAGAAAAACTGTGATCCCATGGTTCAGTTCCGCCATCTAGTACAATATAGCAAAATTAGATCGACAATTGGAGACATCAAATAGTAAAAATGAAATAAGTTTATATAAAATATATTCAGCTATTGCCCGGTAGGTGGTCAGTGTGGTCTATGTTGCCAGATCCGATTTAATACCCTAGTATAGTTCAAATCGGGTAAATAAATATTGAAAAGTAAATAAATTAAGTGAAACTTGTCTTGTACAAACAAAAACTGTTTTAGAATTTTATTCGCTACTATTCATTTACCGTGACACTGTCTATTGGCATTTTAGATGTTTTATGCTTACGAATTATTTTAACGCTCAGTTTATTGCGATTTTTGAGTGTAATAGACCTTTTAGGCCATAAAGCGCATTTTGTTTTGCAATTTTCGTTTGCATTTCGTTTTTAGCAAAATTATTCTTTTTACACGCTTGTTTGCAAATATTTTTAAATGGCAATGCAAAAAACTGTGGTAGGGTTTGTATCATTTCGATATAAAGTTATCGATAATATTCAAAGAAGTTACTACGACGATGTTTTTTCGCATTATGATAGCTTGAAACAAAAATTAGGAAGCAGAATAATTATGGGTAATTTCAAGTTTACAAGTTTCTTATTTATATAATTCTTTTAATATAATAGGCGTTAAAGTTTAAAATTGCCGATTAGTACTGAAAATCTAAATAATTGCTTATTTTTTAATATTTTATGAATATATTTCATTATAAATAAGTCATGTAATCTATGTACTTATCCACTTAACCGTAAATTTTATTCCAATTTTTACGGATATGTAGAAAAGTACTGAAATTAATAACTTACTATTTCATTTCTAATACAAGGTACCGATTCTTTTTTTTTTTTAATTTGATCGACAAGTCTTTCCAAAGTAGATAACTTCTCCTTTAAAATGCATTGAGCATAATTTCGACGAATGAGACGGAAGCCAATTTTCTTCTCTACGGTCTATCTGGACAAATCGTATCCACTTTTTCCCTACGACATTATTTTTATTCGGAAACCAAAAATAACAAAAACCTAGGTAAATGACTAGTAATTGTTAATTCAATTTTGTTTATTAATATGATATGATTATGTTTAATAAATAAACTTGAAATATAGTAAGTAATATTTTAAGTTTATTTAGCTATATTTTAAATGTCAATAAAATACAGCAAAATGTATTCATCTTAATAAGTATTATCGATAACTAAATCGATAAACAACATTACTACATCTCTAGAAGAAAATAGTAAAACTACTCAACAATAGAGGGCGCTTATTACAATAATGGAAAATTTTCTAGAACTAAGATTTTTTTTAAATTTGAATTGCAGACGAAATATAAATAATTCATAGAAAAACATTCCGAAGTTAGGTCCAGTCGTTTTACTTTAGCGAGATGTACAGTAACACAAAGCGCAACATGGCATATTTCCTTAGAAAATGTTTATTCTTAGTGGACACAAATTACGTCCTGACGCGCAGACTAGACTGGGCGACTTTTAATCAAGTCGATAAAAGTATTGGCTTACGATTTTGTTCGTGATGTCCTGTCTATTGTAAATATAATTTTAATGTCTTTGCGTGTAGGTTTTGATTCCCTAGCGTGTGACGAAAATTCGGTATAAACTGCTGTATCTTTTGATCGCTTTAACTTAGAAGTTTGATTTTTTCACTGCATAAAGGGACAATAGACCTAGGTATTTGGTATAAATTTCAATTTGATGCCTTTATTAGTTCGTGAGAAATAAGGTAGTAAGTTTCATTTTATTAAAATATGTTTATTATATTATATAACTAAAAAATTGTGATTTTTGCAATTTTTCCTATATTTGCATTATATGACAATCCTTCATGCCAAATTTCAAGATTCTGAGTTTACGGGAAGTATCCTGTAGGTTTTGATTCCTTTGCGAGTGTCGAAAATTTGTTGAAAATATCGACATATCGGCTGTATCTTTTGATTGGCTTGGCTTAGAAGTTTGATATTTTCACAGCTTAAAGGGACAATAGACCTAGGTATTTGGTATAAATTTAAATTTGATAACTTTATTCGTTCGTGAGAAATAAGGTAGTAAGTTCCATTTATTAAAATATGTTTATTATATTATATAACTGAAAATATGTGATTTTCGCAATTTTCCCTATATTTGCATTATATGACAATCCTTCATGCCAAATTTCAAGATTCTGAGTTTACGGGAAGTATCCTGTAGGTTTTGATTCCTTTGCGAGTGTCGAAAATTTGTTGAAAATATCGACATATCGGCTGTATCTTTTGATTGGTTTGGCTTAGAAGTTTGATATTTTCACAGCTTAAACGGACCATAGACCTAGGTATTTGGCATAAATTTCAATTTGATACCTTTATTCGTTCGTGAGAAATAAGGTAGTAAGTTTCATTTTATTAAAATATTTTTATTATATTATATAACTAAAAAAATGTGATTTTCGCAATTTTTCCTACATTTGCATTATATGACAATGCTTCATGCCAAATTTCAAGATTCTGAGTTTACGGGAAGTATCCTGTAGGTTTTGATTCCTTTGCGAGTGTCGAAAATTTGTTGAAAATATCGACATAATCGGCTGTATCTTTTGATTGGCTTGGCTTAGAAGTTTGATATTTTTACAGCTTAAAGGGACAATAGACCCGAGTATTTCATGAGAATTTCAGCTTGATACGTCCACGCGTTCTTGAGATAAAGGGTGGTGACAGACAGACAGACAGACAGACAGACAGACAGACAGACGGACAACAAAGTGATCCTATAAGGGTTCCGTTTTTTCCTTTTGAGGTACGGAACCCTAAAAATGAACTAAACTTAAATTTAGTTTCGTTTTTGAACACGAGATTCGGCGCCTTTGTTTGTACAGACGACAGCACATCAAGCTACTACAGTCAGTCATATGTCTTTATTAGATTTTCAACCTTAGAGGTAAAGCTTTAAAGCTCAAGGTTGATTGGGAAAATTTGACAGTTTCGGGTAACTTGACCTGCTGTCGAGGTTGTCCGTACAATATTATACTGTGTTAAAACAACACGTCCTGAACATTCAGAAGTCGTTTAGTTCGCACTTTTAAAATAGAAAAGGCATTTTCCAAATGGGTTTGTAAGCCAGGATGTAAAGTGCCGCTTAAAAGTTAGGAAACAACTAAACTTTAAGTCTAAAAAGAAATGGTGCATAAGTAGTAACAGAAGCACGGACACTATACTTACACTGTTCTTAGCTAAGATAAAGGCTTACTTAACTTATCTTTTTCACTATTTCGTTCGTATATTTTCTGACTGCGGACTTTGCGGCCCTAAGTTTAAAAATGTAGATCAATATTGTGAGAATGTAAGCAAAAATAAAAAAAAAAATATTACCCATTCGCTGACCGATCCCGGTACATCGGTATAAAAATATGTAAAATTTTTCAGAAATGTTTAATTTTTATCTTTTTTATATAATTCTTCAGTCCATTTATATTAGACCAAAAAGGTAACGCCGATGACCACACGATAACATAACGCCATGTGGGTATTATACAGGGTGTATCTGACATCGTAACGCAAACTTCGCGAAAAGCATGTCCCTAATAAAATTATGATAGTCATTTATGTCGTTAATGAACGGTTACAGAATACATAGTGTTTAAAAAAAGTGTCGGCTCGGCTTTTGAACGTTGCAAGCGTGCCGCCGTGCGGATTTGTAGGTATGACTTTGATCCCTGATGTGAACTCTATTAAATCAGCCGATAAGATAGTTTTTCGGGTTTTGTTTTCATTGCGCTTTTTTATGTAATTAGCGAATTATTTAATTTTTACTTTAAAATCTTATTGGGTTATAAAAATATAGCAATTGTGAACGGTCTGAAGTGAAAAAAAACTACATACATATTTTTAAAATCATGAAAAAGCCGACGAAAAATTCCACCACTGGGGGGTTCAGAATCATGTACTGAATCCATGGTACTCGTTTGTGCGTCGATGTCAGATACACCCTTTATAATGTTAGTTTTCTATTATTACAATATACAACGTTATTTTTTTATATGCGTAATTCGAAGCACGCATCTATATTTTTATGTAAAGAATTTATGTACAAAATTTCAAAAAGATATCATGAAAAATAACGAAGTTATGAGCTTGTTATGTTACTTACCTGGTTGTCCCAACAAAAATATGGTCAACACGCCGCTCACCCGCTCGTGCCTGCAATGGCGCGGCGTCGTCTTGTGTTTGTTGATAATAATTTCTTTTTGTACTGTATTTAACTACTGATAACATTTCCCGTCACACTTGCAGGCTTTAGACTGTCGTAACGGTCAAAAAATTCAGCCGTAAGTGATAAAAAAAGTGTAGTATAATTTACTTCTTCTTCTTCTTCAGCCTATAGATGTCCACTGCTGGACAAAGGCCTCTCCCAAGGCATGATCGGTCTTGTGCTGCCCGCATCCATCGGCTTCCCGCGTTCTTCAACAGGTCATCGGTCCACCTTGTTGGGGGCCTCCCTACGCTCCGTCTTCCAGCACGTGGCCGCCACTCCAGAACCTTACTGCCCCATCGGCCATCGGTTGTACGAGCAATGTGCCCTGCCCACTGCGGCCACTGCCACTTAAGTTTAGCGACTCGAAGAGCTATGTCGGTGAATTTGGTTCTTCTGCGGATCTCCTCATTTCAGATTCGATCACGCAGAGAAACTACGAGCATAGCTCTTTTCATTGCCCTTTATTTGACTCTGAGCCTTCGTATGAGGCCCATTGTGAGCGACCACGTTTCGTTTTTAATTTACTTAAAACATGTTAATTTTACTTTTACTTTTTATTTAACGTTGTGCATCCCTGCACAACGAGGCGCGGACTCCGTCCCACTATGCGCACGCTGTGCACAGTTCACGGCAGATATTAAAGACCACTTTTTATGATCTGCCGTAACCACAATGCAACAATTTTTGAATATTTTTAGTAAAAAATATAACATGGTGTAAAAATGATTGGAACTCATTCAGTTGCTTATTCTGAACAAACTATAATCAGGTTTCGCATAAAGTAAAAATAACGTTGTATACCCAGATGACGGGGAAGGGGATGGCGATGCCGTCGAAGATTATGTCTATCAAATCACGATATTTGATAGTGATAGTCCGTCATAAACCATAAATTCGGCATCAGTTAACAATTAATAGAAAACACTCAATAACACATACAAAAAGAAGCGCTAAAGTACATAACTATTATTATAATGCTAATGTTGTGCATTTCTGAATATTTTGGAATGGTTAGGGAATAATTACGCACGAATTGCTTTATTCATTATATACACGAATTTTACCAACATACAGACGGCTCCCATTAGTAGACGCCATCCGAGGATGTGTGTAGCAGGCTGCATTACAAACACAGACGCACACTCGCGCAAGCGCCCTACGCCGCTTAAACGAAACAGCAAAATCATTCATATATTTTCACCGCGCGCTAGAATGAGAGGAGAACATTACGCCACTCCGGCGATCTACTCTACTTACGAATTTTCAATGAGTATCACGTGTCCTGATGCGAGTTTAACATTTTTTACCCATAACAAAAAGTGCACAACGCTGCTAAAAAGTTTTCACTTCAAAATACCTTTCTAATAATTTAAAAATAGTAAACGGCGAATAACTGGAGCGTCTATGCTATTCATACAACGGCATGCAGCTCAAAATGGACTACAAAGCGTACACAAGTGACGTACACGAAATCAACAGACAAAACAACTATCACAGTTAGTAGTTTACTCTCCAACAAAAACTCGACGGCACATCATGCTGACGCGAGCCCACTTATGTAACAAAGCCAAATTCGAAAAGGGTCATTTCTCCAAATCGAATTACAGTTTTTTCCAAGGGAAATTTTTTTAGATTGGACTCGGCAGGGACGTCAGATAGTAAAATTAGAGCGTGGCCCGTAATTGTTTGAAGCGAACGTACGCTTGTTACCAAATAACAAACTCTACCATGCAAACCATTCCCACCTTTATTCGCCGGTGTTAGAGGTGATTGTGAGTGGAAAGATAAAGTTGGTGCTGATATCCGAAATTAGAACAAAGGGTTGTCACCGGTAGAACGTTGCTCAATAAAGTTTAATCAGAGCCGACAAGCAAATGTAAGTTACGTTCAACCTTACACCTTCATTGGTAGTGACGTAAATACATTTGTGTTCGTGACGTAACGAGCCTGCATAAGTCGCTGGGAATGCTATTATGGGCGCTAATATTCTAAATTTTGTTTGAGAGTAAGTACGGGAGAAAATCTATAAGGATTGTTTTCATTAATGAGAGAGACTTATTATCTTCCTTCTGACCCTTTTGGTTGATTGTAACGTTCACACTTTTCGAATGACGCAATTATACTCGTATTTTTTCCGAAGTCTGCCTCTGTTTCCACGACATCTCAACAATTGATCACGACTAATGGTAATAAATTACTTTCATATACCTTCCCGCTTCCTTTTTAGTATATTTGTTTAACATAAAACCCCACTCACCGAAGTCGTGGTGGCATACTGGTTAAAAGACCAGGCTCTCAAGTATAAGTGTGCGGGTTCGATTCCAGGTCAGGTGAGTACCAATGTAACTTTTCTAAGTTATATCTACTTTCTAAGTATATCTTGGACACCAATGACTGATTATAAGGTGGGGGAAAACATCTTGAGGAAACCTAGACTAAATTTAAGTTTGAAATCGTCAACCCGCATTGAGCAAGCGTGTGATTACGCTCAATCCTTCTCTGTATGAGAGGAGACCTGTGCCCAGCAGTGGGACGATAAAAAGGTTGATGATGTGATGTTGAACATAAAACCCCACTCACCAGTCACCCACCTTCAATGACACAAATGACTTCTGAGAAGTTTCACATTATTTTGGCATGCTATTTCTCTTGGTTATGTGGTAATCGCAAGGACTGTACATGAAAATCACACCAAACACAATAGTTAAGTCGACATAAGAGTACAAACAACCCCTAACGTAGCTGCGTAGGCATTGCGCATTCACAAAGACAGTGAACAGCCGGCCCAAATGCTACCCAACAAAGCCTAGGATGGTCGATAAGCATGACAAACATCATCAGGCATCCAATGAATATTGACGACGCACATGACGCGCGAATGACGGTGCACAGATATTACAGCATCACTAAATATTATAAAACAAAGTCACTTTCTTTTTCCCTATGTCCCTTTATATGATTAAATCTTTAAAACTCCGCAACGGATTTTGATGAGATTTTGATTTTTAATAGATAGTGTGATTAAAGAGGAAGGTTTATATGCATAATAACATCCATTAAATTGTGAAGAAATACTATTATTTTTGAGATTTCTAATGTGATGTTGCCTTATCAAAATAATGTACTAAATATTGGGCACATTGAAAATGTCTACAAAAAAGTCCGCGATGGTATATGTATCTCTTATGGATATCCCACAATAGCTTTTTTTTTTCATTTACTTTTTACGACAAATACCGGCTAATTTTCGAAGCGATTTTAACCAATACAGCATTAATCCTTATCCACTTTAATACCTTAAATGCATTGTTGATTTAATATAGATCTATATTGTCCTTTACAGTATATGATTTAAACGAATATTTTCGAAGATATTACAGATTTAAAAATTTCGGGCAGGAGCGGCCAGCCAGGGCGGGAGGAGCGGCGGCGGGCCGTTATGTTTTTTATACGTTCACAGTTTTTCTGTAGTGTAGGTATTTAGCAAAGAGTATAATAATAATAGGGTAAGTATTTAGTATCAGCATTGCACCCTTGCGAAGCCGGAGCGGGTCGCTATTACCTAACTCAACAGCTGATTTCACAAAGAGTCTAAAATGCAAACGAGGGTTTACGGCCTAAATAAAGTCTTAAGTATTTTGAAATTACTCAAAAGTTAATTCTTGAAGTCATTGCAAAAGATGCATGAGTATATTTTAATGAGCAGCGAATTATACATAAAACCTCTCTAACGCCCGGCGCTTACATCGGCATGGAAAATGATCCTTCGGCGTCCCTACATGCAAGCGCCCACTATCGGAAACTATGCCTTGGCATGCTGCAACGTTCTTAAGGATGACGTCAGACGACCTACCGAAGGATCCTGTAGCATTCTCAAAGCTGCCGATACAGTAGCCTCAACCATACCGAAGCGTTATTTTTGTTACTACGATCATATATCATAGACATTTCTACTTTATTGAAGAAAGATGAAAATTAAATTAATGTAGTACATATAATGCTTCTTACCACCTAAAATCCTCAGCCGTGCCGACGCCTATAATGGGCGCGGGCCTAAAGCTTTAAAACAAAGGATATTTACCAAAATAAGATACTCATCAACAACAACAATGTAGAATAGATTGTCCAAAACTTTCGCTGTATCTAATTTGATACACGCAATGGTACGCCTCAATGCCCGTTCCTTGCTATGCCAAACCCAATCGCGGGAATACCCAATCACAAACCGAAATAGCTTTCCTGAAACTCAGCAATGTCGATTTTATATCAAAAGCCGAATCGAAGAGATAAAAGCTCGCGAAAAATCTTCTCCCTTGGCCCCGCAAGCGATTATCAAACCATTTAGTTTTATTACCATCGATCGTTTTCTGAAACTCATTCAAAATGGTTGACATTTAACGCACGAATTCATTTCTAATTTTCCGTCATTGTTTGAGCGAAATTAGTATTTGATTGCTTCTCAGCGTAAGGTCACGAATTCGTATAGCCAATATAAAAGTTGAATTCGTGGGAATTTCTATTAAAATTTTTGATGTGGATATTATTTGTTTTTATTTCCTAGAAAAGATTACGTCATTGATAAATATTAACATTTTTGAGGTGGAGTAGGTTTAAGTGAAAATTTGGTGTCCTGAGGCCTTGTAGACTGTTTATAATGTCCGTGTAGGTTTTCTATTTTGTTAGTACTTGTTGACTTGCCTACAACGTCTTCCCTCCCATGTGTATGGAAGGGAGGAGACACAGTGATAACACATTACAGTGATAACACATGTTACACCGTGTTTTGTAAAAAATTGTATTTTCAAAAAAGTAACTGTGCCGTAAGTTTCTTGCCGCTTTCTTTCTCAATAGGAAACGACCGATAGACAGCCTGACAGCCTCGGTGGCGTAGCGGTAGCGAACGCGGCCGTTGCGCAAGGAGGCGCGTGTTCGATCCCTGCGATATTTGCACTGGTCTGGTCGTGCCTCAGAAAGTACGTTAAGCCGTTGATCCCGGTTGACATACGAACATCTAGTGGCAGTCGTTACGGGTTGTTGCAGCCCTCAAAAATCCAACAATTGGTTTAGCTGCAATGCTTCAATGTCGCCTTCGAGTTGTGGAGGTCAGACGGCAGTCGCTTCACGGAAAATATCGAAGTTTAGCCAAAATCAACAGTTGGACTAGTAAAGCGGACCCCAGACTCCAAAGCTGAAAAAGCTACGAATGCGACTAGGATTAACGCTGAGATGATGATGATGGCACTGTGTTTTCAAAAAAGTAACTTTGTTATCTTGCCGCTTTCTTTCTCCATAGGAAACGACCGATAGAAACCGTACGTCTGAGGTTTCATGAACTTTACCTGTTTTTTTTTTTTTTTTAATGTGAAGCGAACTCCCCGTGTGGTACCAGGCTTAGAATAGTACCATCCCATATCCTCCTGTGCCTGTGTCCATGTGCTCGGTTATACCGCGCTTTTTAGATTTCCCTCGGGATTATCAATTTTTTTCGGGAATTTTTTACGTCTGCAAAATTTCAAAGCAATCGGTTCAGTACTTACAGCGTAAAACCGGAACAAACAAACTCACTTTCCCATCTATACTAATATATAAAGCTGAAGAGTTTGTTTGTTTGTTTGTACGCGCTAATCTCAGGAACTACTGGTCCGATGTGAAAAATTCTTTTTGCGTTGGATAGCCTATTAATCCAGGAAGGCTTTAGGCTATATAACATCCCGCTATGACCAATAGGAGCTGAGCATGACTAATTCTACGCGAACGAAGTCGCTGGCGGCCGCTAGTTTATAATATTAGTGAGGATTAGGGTTTTATTTCGTCGATTAAGTGTTTTTTATTAAATTTGTTAGATACCATCGATGCATGAATTAGAAGAAGGTAAATCAATGTCTACGCTATGATTGATGAGAACAGTATCAGTTCCCAGCACAGCCACGTATAACAAACTCAACGCCTACAGTTTTTCATATAAGTGCCATAACAAACATATGACAGTACATAAATTGAATATTTTGACAAAAAAAATGCGTATCCTCTGTGTTATGTCAGTCACAGATGTCGAAACAGCAGTTTTAGAAATTTATATGTATGCGCAACCCTTGGCCTAGATTATGACTCGGTTTTGTAGGTAAAATTGCTTCCATTTCAATAACTGTCATGTTGGGAGGATATTATGATTATTAAATAAGATAGGTTCTATTGAAAAGTACTTTTCGTATTTGTTAAAACCGGCCAAGAGCGAGTCGGACTTCGTACCATTATAATAATTTTAAAAAAAGCGTGAGGCGTTTTGTGCCATAATTTTTGTATATTAATCGCCTCACGCTTTTTTATAAATTATTTTTAACTTTTTAGATTGATATTCTTTTTTTAAAAAAAGCGAACGAACGTTTTGAAAACGGTGGGACATTTTACAGTAATGAGCCGCTCACTCGTAGTCCAAAGAGTTAGAGACGGACAAACAAACAAACAAGCAAGCAAGCAAACATACAAGTGAACCTAATAAAAAGCATGTAAAAATACGTTTATTCTGCTTGCAGTTTTTATAGCGGCAACAGAAACACGTAATCTGTGTTTCAACTGTCTATCAGCTCAGCTATCACGGTGGTAGACAGACGGACAGTCGGAGTCATAGGTCCGTATTCCAGAAGGAAACTCAAGCATTGATCTCTGCTTAAGCATTACTTAAAACTAGTTTCAACCAATCAAAAGGCTTGAAACGAGACTTAAGTAGAGCTTGAGTTTGAGTGACGTTCTGTAATACGGACCTTAGTTAGGCTTTTCTTTTGTTCTGAATGGGAAATCATCAAATGACATTTCCCGCTCTGGGCGGAGCAAAAGAGCGTGTCAGACTTTTACTGACTAAAACTCACCCGTGTTCCTTCACTTGCCTGTGCGCCAGGGCCACGGTTTCTTTTTTAACCAACCCGCAACCCTGACCCAGGAGGCGTCGGTCTTCGTGGACCCGTCACGATGTGCTGATATATCTTTGAGGCGCGCGTGAAACACAACGCGCCTTGGACCCGGGCCTGGTCCTTAGCCGCAAGCCGGGCGCCTACGATGGCCGTATGTTTGATGTTGTCTCCTGATCAGAGCGTCTCCTGCGACGGCTAGAAGCATGAGGGAGCTGGTATTCCCGCTTCCTCACGCGCTCCGCCTCCTCCTTTGCCAGTATCACTGCTTCGCCGAAGGAGGTGGCGGCCTGCCATACACTCTAGTTCCGGACCATGGCCGGGACCAGGGCCGGACGCGAGAGATCGCCGCCGAGTAAAAGGCTTCCGTTACTCTTTGGGTACAGAATAAACATTAGTATTTTGTACCGTTCGAACCTATAAAGATATTTCCAGACCGTAATTTCGATACAATATACCAACTACAGTACAATCCGAGCTGCGACATCATATTCCAAAGAAAATACTCTTCTTTTTGCATTGTTTTAAATTTCATTATTTTAAAAGCTTTGCTGAGTATCACAATTACGTTATTAGAAAATTGATCCTTTTACTAATTGTAATTATACTGGACCCATGTGGCAGATAATGGCCCGCTATCACAGAGAGGCAACCCGTGTCCCAGGAATAGAAAGTAGTATAGACATATAGGATCATCTAATTACTACATTGTGGAACCAAGTCACGACTCGTGTTATTCCTAAAATTCTCAATAACAAAATTATACAAACTAGTCCGCTGTAGGTACAATCTACTTACTACTAATCGTTGCGAACAACTTAGAAGATCATCTAGTTTGATTGGATTCCCAACTTCCACTACACTATTGCGTTTATAGCTTCATAAGGATTATTGACTCTATTAATACAAATTAAGGACATACTTGGGCGGTTATACACGCTATGTTCAGCAGCTATTAGAGCATAATGTTGTATGTACTCCGTTCTCTGGCATATCTCCTAAATGAGAGGAGAGAAGTTGGATAAGTGTGTCAGTAACTGTTTGGTAGACTGTTATTATTATGTCAGTTGTTTTAGTCAACGGGGTAAACTAGCTTTTGATGAGTGTACCGACATTACAGCGTCAGTTAGCACTAAATTATGCTTCATTCTTCACCATGCTCTCAAAATGATCATGGAGAACTTCTTGAGTAAGCAGGCATGTCTTAGAATCATATATATAGGTATTCGAAGATATGTGACATTTACCAACCCGAACTAAGCCCGTGAGGTAGATTACGGCTCAGGCAGTAAGAAAGCCCAGCTGTGAGATCTTTATAGTTGGGTTATGCTAGCATTATGCTTGTCGAAAATAATTTCCTTGCAAAAAGTACACCAATGATACAATTTCACCTCCAACTCACTCAATAAGTCATCTATAAATTTGGCCTTTTGGCCACTTTCCAGTAACATTTTTAAAGAAAGAAGTATTTATAATGGCTCGTAAAGAAAGGTCATAAAACTAAAACAAAATAAATGAAGTAAATAAATAAATTGTTTATTTTCTCAGCTTTGCACATAATTTTTATAATAATTTTTCTTAATTCTAAATAGCACTGATGTATAATTTGCCTGAACTAGGTAAAACCTGTGCTTCAGGCGTAAAAGTGCTAAAAATAAATCCTATACGAGTTCAAAAGGATCCCATCTCAGCATGATGCTTCGACATTGATTGAATTTGTTTTAGTTCCCCATTCTAGGAACGTCCACTGTATTGTGTCGAGTCGAGAGTGTGTCCAGAGATACCTAAAAATCTCGCATGCAAAACACCTACCCTATAAAACAACCTTGGTCCCGAAAACCCACTATTTGATATAGGTATATAGCTTCTATTTGTGCCGAAATGACGAAACGGACGCACCCCTTCGGCCGTTTACGCAAACTGTAAATAAAGTGAAAAAATATTCTTAAGGGTCACCTCACACTGTGTCAAGTGTTTACAGTCACGCACGAAACGTGTAAACCGACGTTTATGGAACCGACATTTTTCTTGCAACTTTGAAAACAAACTGAAGGTGAAGGTGTTACTATGGCGTCTGGTCTTGATAACTTGATTCGCAGATCAGTTGAATATTTACATTGATTTGCTCATCGGTCATATATTCAATTCTATTCGCAGATCAAAGTGCCTAGTGTGAGTTTGTTTTGCTAAGCTCTGATTCGCTAGCTACTTAGAGGGTACCAATTAGAGCGCCGAACAATATAAATGTGTCGATCGTCATCGTTAACGTAAAACAAACTATCATAATCATCTCAGCCACATGAAGTCCACTGTTGGACATAGGCCTCCCCTAAGGATTTACAAGAAGAACGGTTGTACGCGGACTGCATCCAGCGCTTTCCTGCGATTTTGATCAGATCATCCGACCATCTAGTCGATGGCTGTCCGACGCTGCACTTGCCTGTACGAGGTCGGCATTCAAGATCCTATCTGCGCCATCGGCCATCGGCTCTACGTGCTATGTGCCCAGCCCACTGCCACTTCAAAGAGCTAATCCGCTGGGCTATGTCGGCAACTTTAGGTCTTCTACGAATCTCCTCATTCCTGATTCGATCACATAGAGAAATACCTAGCATAGCCCTCTCCATAGCTCTCATAAAAAAATAAACTATATTCACATCGTTTTGCAGATCAGTTAAATAAATATTCACATCGAGTCTACTTTAGAGCTGACTCTTATAAAGACGCGTATTAAGCGCCTTTCCCTTATTGACTAAAAAAAAGCCGAAGCAGAAGGAAAAGTCTGAAGCCTTCCTGGATTAATGGGCTATCCAACGCAAAAAGAATTTTCCAAATCGGACCCGTAGTTCCTGAGATTAGCGCGTTCAAACAAACAAGCAAACAAACAAACTCTTCAGCTATACCAATTTTTGGGGAAATGGAATTAATTCGCGGAAAAAAAAGATTATTTCAAAATTCATTTGTATCATTTTGTACGATGATGATTATGTAAAATTTCATATTTTATTTGGTCATGTGTATACCTAACCTCTATTATCCTTTTGGGTCGGACGGGGTTTTCTTTACATATTGTATATTAGTATAGATTATTTTATTCCTACCAAATTACAATTCTCCAAGAACAGTTTAGTTGAGTTTAAAACATGGCGACTAAAAATACGTCAATTTATGTCAGGGAACTAATCTATACTAATATATAAAGCTGATGAGTTTGTTTGTTTGTTTGTTTGTTTGTATGTTTGTTTGTTCGCGCCAATCTCGGGAACTACTGGTCCGATTTGAAAAATCCTTTTTGCATTGGATAGCCCATTAATCCAGGAAGGCTTTAGGCTATATAACATCACGCAGCGACCAATAGGAACGGAGCATAACTAACTCCACGCGAACGAAGTCGCTGGCGGCCGCTAGTTTAATGTTATAGCGGCAACACGACAGTGGACTCCATTGTCAAACGTCAAATCGGCACCCTATCGCCCACACGCCTCTAGCCGCCGCAGGAGACTCCCGGTCGGGAGACAGCATCTAACTACCGGCCACCGTAGGCGCGGCCTTACGGGCGGCGAGCAGTGGGCAGCCGCCCGGTAAGGACCAGGCCCGGGTCGACGACGCAATGTGTTTCACGCGCGCCTCAAAGAGATGTCAGCACATCGTGAAGGGTCCTGATGGCCCATGCCTCCAGGGTCAGGATTGCGGGTTGATTAAAAAAGAAACCATGACCCTGGCGCACAGGCAAGTGGAGGAACACAGGGCCTGTAGCCGATGTTACAATGGCTAGGGCCCCTGGTGGGTTTTAGTCAGTAAAAGTCTGACACGCCCTTTCGCTCTGCCCAGAGCGGGAGAGGTCATTTGTTGACTTCCCATCCACACCAAGTAAAAGGACAGGGAAATCTTAATAATAAGGCAATTTGAGTGTCTACAAGGCTAGAGTGAATAGGCTCTTAATAAACTAGCGCTTTACCATCAATGATCGCATCACTGCTTACCATCAGGCGGGATTGCGGTCAAACGCTAGTTTATAATTTATAAAATAAAAAATGAGATTTCCATGGTTTTGTCTTACGGTATTTTTATGTTATAAGTATTGTGGCTGAAGTCTTCATAAGAATTATTCAGATTGCAGTAAAAGAAAAACAGTCACAATAACCTTCTTGTGGCAAATAGAAGCAAAATGTAGGTGATAAAGTGAGAGCTGTGGTGTTTACGTCAAGTTCTCACATAAAGTGTCGCATGAGATTGTTTGATGTTATTATACCGGACGTAAGAACAACCGTTACGTAAATAAAGAAGTGTGGCTTATTATATAGCTTAATTAATAACGTAAATACTGAGCACCACAAAATCAGTAAAAAAAATGAAAATAGTTTTCGGGTGCTGTTAGGGTTACCTAGGTACTGCAGTGCGTTTGGCATGTTCGCTTTGGCGCGGGTTGATGACTTTCATGCCATCATGAGGAAGAAGGCGGCCTCGTTGCTAGGTAGAACTAGGACCAGCGCTAACAGCATCCTACAAACCATGGCCAACAAGTACGATGCGCCGGTGTTTAGGCACTGGTTAGCATTGCTTGTGCGGCAGTCATGATTAATTTTGTAAGTGTTACTAACTCCTAGTAGCTAACCATTGGACCATTGTTGTCATTAAATAAAATAAATTAGTATTATATCACTTTACACCATTTTTGTATTATCACTGTATCATCAAATGGAAGGTCTTTCCAGTGTTACCCTTTGATTTATTTCCCACGTAACAATATCAATGATATCACCACATTCACTGGTGTGGCTGAGAACCGGTCCATGTATTTATCTCCGACGCCCAGCGTCATTGTACCCGACGGCACACAACCACACCCAACAGCAAGCTACACCGAAACTCCATTACATGATTGCTTCGACCACTTAACGTTATCCTCACTAATTAATATAAATGATTAACAAATTGCACACCGCACCCGGCACTAGTGGGGTTCGTGATATCAGTTTTGTACGAGGTGATTTTTCTCTCAACCCGTTCGAAAAGCGTGGAAAAATCTGCTAAGATTTTAAAACGTTCTTTCTAGGATTATTTTTGAATAGTTTGGGAATATTTACTGTAATAGTTTCTACAGTCAGGTCATAGTGACCTTTATTTTAAATTTAATAAGGTTGCTATTTTATTGCTCCCACTGAGAAGTCTGTCAAAATCATTGTGAACTTTATTCACGTTACAATAAGGTGCTATTAACCATAGATTATACAGGGTGTATCTGACATCGTAACGCAAACTTCGCAAAAGGACTACACGGCATGCCAGTAGCAAAATTATGATAGTCATTTATGTCGTTAATGAGCAGTTACAGAAATATCAGTGTTTAAAAAAAAGTGTCGGCCTGGCCTTTGAACGTTGCAAGCGTGCCGCCGTGCGTTTTTATAGGTATGACGTTGACCCCTGATGCGAACTCTAATAAATCAGCTGATAGGATAGTTTTTCTAGTATCCTTCACATTGCGTTTTTTGTGTAATTAACGAATTAATTAATTTTTACTTTAAAATCTTATTAGGTTATAAAAGTATAGTGTAACACGCTGCCCTAACATTTCTTCGTATTTACGTGGTAAACGGGAGGCTACCCTTCCCCCCCCCGCTTCAGCAAGCGCGCCCGCGCGCCGCCGGTGCCTGCGGCCGCGCACCAGTAGTCCGCGGTCCGCCAGCGCAGCCGTTGCATCCAGTGTGACCATTTGTGGCAGATTTCTGCCATTTTGGCAGATTTCGCCCCTAAATTTTTATGGTGGCAGATTATGGTGACGATTTGAAAATTCGGCAGAATTTGGCAGATTTAAAAGATTTTGACGGATTTAAAAGATTTTGAAGAAATAAAAATAACCGAATTCAATTTTTGATGCGTTCATCTTTTTCAAATGAATTACTATAGGTGTTTTAAGTAATTTGGTAAGATTAATTTTGTGAAACTTGCAACACCTGTTTCATAGACAGTCCGTACGGGTAGTCCCGGCTTCTTCTTCTTCTTCCTCTTCAGCCTTTAAATGTCCATTGCTGGACAAAGGCCTCCTCCAAGGACAAAGGCCCCGGCTTATCATGTTGTAAATCAAGTGCGTCATAGGATTATAGACTGTAATGATAGATACTTATTGTGTTCATATTCTTATACACTTTATTGTTTTCATTTCAAACAGACTTTATTACCTTATTCTCTTTTGAATTTTGGTGTGTTGTGTTTCGTGATCGTGAGTGGTGAGGTTCAGTTCTAACTTTTTAAGTAATAATGAACAGAAGATATGAGCGTGCTTATAGACATTAGAGAGAGATTTACAGTTTTTGGATCCACAACATGCAGTTTACAAAGATTTTACTTTAACATTAAACGTAGCAAAGAATTTTCCAAACACTATAGACGAAAAAGACATTCAAAAACTTGATGATGAACTACGACAAATTAAATTTGATAACAGTGTAAGATACTTGTTAGAATCAGGTAGAAGTAGCACAACCAGCACAATTTTGAACGTAGACAAATATTGGGGAGCTATTGGAAAAATCTTGTACGCAAATGGGGCTACAAAATATCCAAATATTACAAATTTCACAAAATCTTTATTATCTTTGCCCATGTCTAACGCTTCGTGCGAGAGTATAATAATTATTATCTCAGATAAATTTAAATAAAACAAAAATTAGGAATAGGTTCTTAAATCAACATGTTTCTTCTATCGTTAATAGTTACTAAAGAGGGGATTAGCACGGAAATTGTGTTTTCTTTAAGCCAACTGAAAATATGAATAAGAAGATGTCTTCCAATCTACTTATTACGAAAATGAAGATTGGACGCAAATGTTGACATCAGAGCCAGTTGCTGATTTAATAATAGGTGTTTGACTGCTACGTGGAAGAATTTTTATTTTATTTATTTATTTTTGATAAACAAATTTCATTAAATCGTGTTTTTTTTTCGTTTTCATGGTGGCATTTTTTGGGGTCACGTGTGGCAGAATTTGGCAGAATTTCGCCCATTTCGTGGCAGATTCGCTATTTCTGAGATGGTCACACTGGTTGCATCGCGCATTGTTTATTAAATATTATAGTTATAAAAACTGTTATAAGTGGCGCTCCAACACGTGGCCGCGAACCAATTTGTGCCGGTTGATCGTAAACGGTATTCCTGTGTTCCGGTTCTGTGGTACACTTACGTAAACATTGAAGATGCCTCCACGTAAAGTACGAACGGACCCAAAGTCAAGTGACGCTGACGCGCACTCCAGCTGTGATGAAGAATCCATAAAACCTTCGCCAGTGTTCATGTCTGGTGACCAGCTGACTTCATTTCTTACCGCCTTCGCGAATACTCAGGCGGAAGCAAATCGGCAGCTCGTCGAATCCCTCATGGCATCACACGCGGCAGGTGGTTCTTCCATGGCGACGCCCTCACCGACACTGTCGTCGACTAGCAAATCAGGGAACATGTCCAAGTGTACGGCACGCTTTGATGGTTCGAACCGAGATCCTGAAATCGTGGAAGCCTTCATCGACTCTGTCGAGATGTACAAAGAGTGTGCATTGGTTAACGATGACCTTGCGCTTCGGGGTCTCCCGATGCTGCTCCATGGCGAGGCTGCAGTTTGGTGGAGAGGGATCCGGACGGAGGTGTCCTCGTGGTCCGAAGCAGTCAAACGACTACGTAGTATGTATGGTACTCCGTGTCCTGCTTACAAGTTATATCGGAAGATATTCGCTAACGAACAAAATGAAGAACTCGCGGACTCCTTCATTGTACGAATAAGAGGCATGATTGCTAAGTTTCCTTACGTATTACCCGAAGAAGCTAAGATAGACATGATATACGGATTATTACATAAACGTATTCGAAAGCGATTACCCCGGGCTACGGTAAGCAGTATTGAGTCGCTAATCGACAAAGCTCGAGATATAGAAGAATCCATCACGGAAGATTCCAGTGCAAGTACTTCATCGCAGTCGGCGACGCCGGCGACGAGCGAGCGGAACGCGCGGGAGCCGCAAGAGGGCCCGCGCGCGCCTCGCGGCCCTGCCACGTGCGTCGATTTGGCGGGAACCAGTGCGTCGTCCCCGTCGCTCAGTGGTGCGGGAGCTCAGCACTGCCGCCATAAGCGACAAAGACGTTTCTACATGAAGTACGAAACCGAGTAAAAAAATAAAACGTGTTTCAAAAATTAAAAAACTTGCTGTGCATATAGAAATAAACTTAATTATTATTTTGTGATGCAAAAGTATGAATTAGGGTTTGATCTATCAGTATGTATACGTAAATTTTAATAAAATAAATGTTTTATATTTAAAAACTCAATTTTTCCTTTTCTTTTTAGTAATAAAAATGCAAGAAAATACGTGATACTACAATGAAAAGACGCTTCTGGTTAGAAACGTCCTTTCAACGTAGTATTTGTTTAAACGCCTTTTCTATTTAGTAATTATTGTGTTAATATGTTCTAGTTATTTAAATAATAAAGACGTTTATAGCCATTTGCTGCTTTTCTACTTAGTAAAACCAACTTACAATTAAAAAATAAAAACGCTTGCCCATTTTTAGAACCCTTGTAAATCTAACCTCTACCTTCAACCGACATCAAAAAAGTATGTAATATTTCCAGAACTGCTCAGTTTTCGTATATGTTAGTCTAGATAACAGCGTCTGAACAAATGTGCCAAATTTCAAAAGTGTATGTTTGTATGTTTTGTACGCGCATATTTCCGGAACTACAAGTTTGATTTAAGTAATTCTTTTTTTTGTTGTTTTTCTCAACTTAGTAAATACTATAAATTTCATCTAAATTCATACCTTATATTTATGCTGTCAATCGGACTAAGTTATTTAACATCTTTCAAGTTCAATTTATATTTCAGTTAAACAAATATCAACTTTATTGCCATTGTAATCAATTTGATTTCTGAGTGACAAACCTTATTTTAAAAGTGTTACCAATGTTTGAAGTTGTATCGAAAATTAACTCTGTTGTATAAGAATTTAATGTTTTTTTTTCTAATAATTCATAATTTTTTTACATATTTGGCGAATAAATCCCATACATAGATTAATCTTATTTATACTTTTCAACCAATGTGAGCTGCCACGCCCTTTACACCTTCTTCTTTAGCCTATAGAGGTCCAATGTTGGACAAAGACCTTCGCCAGAGCTTTCTACAATAGCCGGTCTTGTGCTGCCCGCATCCATTGGCTTCCAGCGACCTTTACCAGGTCGTTGGCCCACCTTGTTGGGGGCCTCCCTACGCTGCATCTTCCAGTACGTGGCCGCTACTCCAGAACCTTACTGCCCCATCGGCGATCATCGATCTTCTGCGACCAATGTGCCGCGCCCACGCCCACTTAATTATAGCGACTCGAAATGCTATGTCGGTGACTTTGGTTTTCGGTCGCCTCATTTCTGATTCGATCGCGCAGAGAAACACCGAGCAACTCTTTCAATCGACCTTTAAGTGAGCTTGAGCCTTCGTATGAGGCCCAATGTGAGCGACCACATTTCAGTTCCATATGTCATCACTGGCAACACACACATGACGCAGATGTAGCGTAACTTCCCGAATGCTGCCCAGCTGAGCTAGATTCGACGACACACCTCTTTCTTGAAGTTTGACCTCCCTAGTTGGGCTGTTTTTTCCAGGTAGATATACTCGTCAACAACTTCAAGTACAGAGCAACTAACTAGAACTGGAGTGGGTGCGACATGGGAGTTCGACATGATCTTCATCTTATTCATGTTTATCTTTAGACCCAGTTGTTGAGAAACTCTACTGAGGTCATTGAGCATTTTTCCCAAGTCTTCTAGGGTCTGCACCATGACCACGATATCATCTGCAAATCGGTGGATAGTGATGTACTCGCCGTTGATGATGATACCAAGTCCTTTCCAGTTCAGAGCTTGAAGACATCTTCCAACGCAGCAGTGAACATGTTGTGTGATATGATACCTCCTTATCACACTCCACGCTGCAGTTGAATCGATTTCGAGTCCTGATCCTGGAGGCGGACTGACATAGTGACGTTTTTGTACAAACACTCACCACATATCATCTCATCCTGTAGCACCGCCCAAGCCTCGATCGAATCGAAGGCCTTCTCATAGTCCACAAACGCTAAGCTTATGGGTGTGTCATATTCTTTATAACTTACCGCAGCGTATGTTTGTGGGTTGGGAAGGCTGGAAGTCGTCGAACCTGCGAGCGTAGACGGTTCTTGATCACCCTAGAAAACAGCTTATAGACATGGCTCAGTCGGTCTGTAGTTTTTCAGGAGGGTATTATCTACTTTTTTGAAAAACAATACCACCACGCTTCTGTGCCATGCCTTAGGCGTTTCGTCTTTGAAAATGACGTAATTAAATAGCTTCTGAAGCGCTTTAAGTACTGATTTTTTACTCACTTTCAGAAGCTCAGCCGTAATTCCATCATCTTTAGTTACCTTATCGTTCTTGGGCTGTTTCAGAGCCATAACAATTTCGTACAAGCTGGTGTTCGGAATATCGACGTTGTAGTGTCGAGTTAGTCTGGCTCTAGGATCATTGGCCAGGTTTACAACAGGTGCGTGTGTTGATGTGTATAACTCTCCGTAGAATTTTTAAATCTCACGCAAAAGCTGTGGTTTGGAAGCGATCCTACCATTCCCAGTCTTCAGCTTCGCAAGTAGGCTCCGTCCAACAGACACATCTCTTGCGATTGCTTTCGAGCCCTTGTTCCATAGCCTCTTTAATACCCTACATTGCCCCTGCCCCATTATAAAAGCCCCAGGTATTAAGCGAATAAGTTTTTACTTACATTTCCATTTTAATGATATTTTAATATTTTTATGCTTTTCTAATCCGCTGGGTTATTTCGGCGACATTAGTTCTTCTACGAATCTCCTCTTTCTTGATTCGATCATGTAGAGAAGCACCTAGCATAGCTCTCTCCATAGCTTGAGCTTTCTTATAAGGCCCATAGTGAGGGACCATTTTTCAGATCCATATTTCATCACCGATAACACACATTGGTTAAAGACTTTTGTCTTTAGGCACTGAGGTATTTTGCATGAGTGAGAGACACTACGGAGCTTCCCAAACGCTGCCCAGCCGTGTCCTATCCCTCGAAACACCACGTCCTTAAAGCCGGAATTATTGATTTGGATCAGCTGTCCCAGATACAGCTTCTGTTCTTCTGTTGTCACTGACTGCCTGGACGCAACTGAAGAGCACTATTCCCACATCGCGGGCCCCACCACACCCCGCACAGCTAGCAATACTAAGTAGAAGAGACGCTACTGCCACTTGCGCTTGCCTAGTTTTTGTAATACTAAGCTAAAAAGGCGCATCTACACAGAAAAGTCTTTTCTTCTTATGACGATGCAGATGTGCCTTTTCATTTTATGATGAATTAAATATTTTGAAAACAAAAAAGACGCTTCTACTAAAATGCGTCTTTTCAACTTAGTGTACGTCAGAAACGTCTTTTCATTTTAGTAATATTTGATTCACATTGCAGACACGTCTTTTTTAACAGTTAGATTTATAGGGTTACGTTTAATTTATGCGAAATATAAAAATATTGGTGTATGCCATTTTTTTTATAGATTTAGAATATGCATCTAACTCAATTTGGAAAAAAATGTTAGATGCGTCTTTTTCCCTTATGACGGCAGAGCAGTCGGTCGCGCGTTCGCAGGTTCGATCCGTACGTAATCCGTGTAACAAAGTGCAAAGTGCCGATAAAAATAATACCGCGAGTGAATCAAAGTTATTCTGTGTGTATTGCAAAGGTCGAGGTCATACGCGTGATTTGTGCCCTAAGAAAGACTCTAAATTATCGTCTAGTAATAATAAGTCTAGTCTTAGTTGTTACGGCTGTGGGGAAAAAGGGTATGTAAGAGCGAATTGTCCTACATGTAAAAATAATAGTATATCGAGTGTGAGTTGTAATGTTACTAGTTCAAATGAACCACAACCTCAACGTAATGTATTTTATTCAATTACCACGACACAAGACTGTTGTAATGTAAGCAGTAACTCGAATAATATCCTTCCGCCAGATCGTCCTATTTTAAATATAGAGATTTTAGGATATAGTGGTTCAGCGCTTATAGATACTGCCGCACGGCGTAGTATCGCGGGTTCAACGCTGTATGCACTTTTGTTACGTTTAAATGTTCAATTTAAATCGCAGACTATGTCGGTCAGACTGGCTGATGGTACTATTCGTACGAACACTGTACTGTTAACATGTGTTAATGTGAATTGTATGTCTTTGTGTATTCCTGTGGAGTTTGTTGTGTTCCCCGATGCCTCAAACAACGAAACACTATTAGGGATAGATTTCATTACTAAGTCCAAGTTGTTCTTGAATTTTTCTTCCATGACATGGTATACAGCTGATCGGCCTCAGGTCATTCACCCCCTACTGACGGAGAGTTCTCGTGAGGTGGTGGAGTGTGCCTCTCTCAACCTACTGAGGGCAGATGAGGGCACTCTATTGACTGAGGAGGAGCGTGGTGGTTTGGAGAATCTTTTAGGTGAGTACTCCGATATTTTCGATATAGTCGGAGAGCCGACTCCATTCGCGGAACACCACATAAATACCGGTGACCATCCGCCTATTGCTTTGCCCCCGTATCGCGTTACGCCGGCCAAGAAGGAAATCATGCGCGCCGAGTTAGACAAGATGTTAGCAGAGGGCGTGGTCGAGGAGTGTGAATCCGCCTGGGCAGCACCGTGCGTCTTGGTACCGAAACGTAATGGTACGTATAGGTTTTGTGTCGACTACCGAAAGTTGAATGCGGTTACCAAGACGGATGCATACCCTATGCCGCGTATCGACGAACTTTTACAGTCGACCAAGAAGGGTTGTGTAATGAGTTCTCTGGATCTTCGCAGTGGTTACTGGCAGGTCAGTACCACCGATCGTGACAAAACGGCGTTCGTCACGCCGTATGGTACGTACCGCTTCAAACGTATGCCGTTTGGCCTTAAGAATTCGCCAGCGACGTTTCAGAGGCTCATAGATCGTTTCAGATCAGGATCTACTCTTGGCGGTAAGACTATCTTAGGTTATTTGGATGATCTTTTGGTTATTTCGGAAGACCTGGAGTCCCATTTAGTGGATCTACGTGCGGTATTCGAGCGTCTCCGTATGTTCAAGCTGCGAGCAAACCGAGAGAAGTGTGTGTTTGCCAGAGACCGGCTCAAATACCTCGGCCACGTGATATCTCGCGATGGGATATCTCCAGATGAAGAGAAGGTAAGTGCTGTTTTAGAGATGAAGGAACCGACAAACCTCCAGCAACTTCGCACCTTCCTCCAAACCTGCTCATGGTTCCGCAAGTTTATCCCAGACTTCGCCAAGGTAGCTGAACCACTTACTCGCTTGACCAAAAAGTCTCAGGCATGGGTATGGAGTTTAGAGCAAGTTAAGTCTTTTGAAACTCTGAAGAAACTCCTAACCACGGCCCCTATCCTTATTCAAGCGGATTATACGAAACCATTCGTATTGCGGACTGACGCCAGTAATTACGCACTCGGCGCAGCCTTACTCCAGGGGGAGTCACCGAATCAGGAACATCCAATTGAATATGCCAGCCGTCTACTCACTCCGGCTGAGCAGAATTATTCCACTACGGAGCGGGAGGCTCTCGCAGTGGTATGGGCAGTAGAACGTTTCCGAGGTTACATCGATGGTCATCAGGTCAACGTGATAACAGATCACCAACCCTTGAAATGGCTTTTTACTCTCAAGTCCCCAAGTGGCAGATTAGTACGTTGGGCCTTGAAGTTGCAATCTTTCGACCTGCATATCGATTATGCCCCAGGTAAGATTAACGTACTTGCCGATACGCTCAGCCGTCCCGTGATATCAGATGGTCCTTCATCTGAATCGGCTATCTGTCCTGTTGTTGTTGATGTCCCACGCTGGAATGCAACCTCCACCCGTGATGCGCAGTTAGACGATCCAGAGGTTGCAAAGATCATCCATGACCTCGAAGGTAAGGATGAACTTAATGTAAATCGTTGGTCCGAGAGAGGCTATCTCCTTAATCAAGGTGTTCTGTATCGGTATGTACCTGATACTGATTCCGAGGAGCCTCAACTCGTCGTACCGACGAGCCTGCGGAAAGTAGTCATGATCGAATGTCATGACTCGCCTACCGCCGCTCATGGTGGTATTGATAGAACAATACATCGTATCTCGCAACGATTCTATTTTCCTGGTATGAGACGGTTTGTTACCGAGTACTTGAAGACCTGCATCGAGTGTCAACGCTACAAGCCATCAACACTCAAACCAGCCGGCCTGCTTCAAACTCCTGTACCGTCTCAAAGGTTTGAAACTATCGCAACCGACCTATTTGGTCCATTGCCTAAAGGACCCCAAGGTGAGAGATGGATCCTCATAGTGGAGGACACCACAAGTAAGTGGGTGGAAGTTTTCGATCTCACCGAAGCTACAGCAGAGACGTGTGCTAAGACTTTGGTCAATGAGGTATTTATGAGATTTGGTCTTCCAAGACGGATGATTTCTGATAACGGAGTGCAATTTGTGGCAGATGTTATGCAGAAGGCGATGTTTGTTCTAGGTGTCAAACAAAGCCTGGTGCCCTTATATCATCCTGAAGCGAATCCTGTTGAACGGAAAAATCGGGATCTAAAGGCTCAGCTCGCCATCTTAGTGGAAAGCCGCCATCAAACTTGGCCAGAGGTACTACCGTTTGTACGGTTTGCTTTTAATAGTTCAGTAACCAAGTCCACGGATCATACCCCAGCTTACCTGACCTTCGGTCGTGAGCTACGTTCACCCTTAACTGCTCAGGCAGACCTTAGAACAGTAGTGGAATCCGAGAACTTTGTTCCTCAAATTACACCTTACCTGCTTAAACTCGCAGATAGCGTCTCGACGGCCAAAGAGACTCTGCAACGGCAACAAGATGTCCGCAAGACATATGCCGATAAGGGTCGGACGTCAGCCCATGAATACCTGGAAGGAGACTTAGTCCTAATGCGGACCCATACGCTTAGTAATGCCGCAAAGGGTGTCACATCGAAATTTAATCCAAAACGAGATGGACCGTACGTCGTCTCTAAAAAGGTGAGTCCTACTACCTACCTCCTAGCTCATGATAAGACAGGAGAAACCTTCGGTAAGTATCACGTGTCAGATTTGCGTCCCTACCATGCTAGGGAGGGTGAATGTCCTGAGCCGATTATTCCCAAACGTAATAGAGGTCGCCCACGGAAGGTGACCTAACTGCAACGTTCTTGCTATCGTTTGTTTGACCACTCGGGAGGCCCATCCCTGGTCAAAAGGGGGAGAGTGTAACACGCTGCCCTAACATTTCTTCGTATTTACGCGGTAAACGGGAGGCTACCCTTCCCCCCCCCCCGCTTCAGCAAGCGCGCCCGCGCGCCGCCGGTGCCTGCGCGCACCAGTAGTCCGCGGTCCGCCAGCGCAGCCGTTGCATCGCGCATTGTTTATTAAATATTATAGTTATAAAAACTGTTATAATAGTGTTTTTTTTTTATAGGGAAAAAGCCGACGTAAAATTCCACCACTGGGGAGTTCAGAATCATGTACTGGATCCATGGTACTCATTTGTGCGTCGATGTCAGATACACCCTTTATAGGTAACGGAGAACGGACTGTAGTTTTAGCTGTGCAATGGTGTCTGTTCTCTTCTTTGCAAACTAAACTAATTTTAAGGTCAGAGCATCTTTTTGTTTATATTTCGTTAAGAAAAGAGAGAAGATACCATATTAGTTTAGATCTGTCAAATTAAGATAATTCATAGACAGTTTAGACGCGATTAAGCATTGATTGACAGCCTCCGTGGCGTAGCGGTAGCGGACGCGGCCGCTGCGCAAGTTGGCGCGTGTTCGATCCCCGCACAGTGCAAGTATTTGTATGCATGAATATGAATATTTGTACTGGTCTGGTCGTGCCTCGGAAAGCACGTTAAGCCGTTGGTCCCGGTTGCCCTACGAACATCTAGTGGCAGTCGTTACGGGTTGTTGGAGCCCTCAAAAGTCCTACAATTGGTCTAACTGCAGTGCATCGATGTCGCCGTCGGGTTGTGGAGGTCAGACGGCAGTCGCTTCATGGAAAATGTCGAAGTTTAGCCATATCAGCAGTTGGACTGGTAAAGCGAACCCCAGACTCCAAAGCTGAAAAGGCTTCGGATGCAACTGGGATTAACACTGGGATGAGTTTAGACGCGATTTAAAAATACTTCAAAAAATACATCAAATTTGACAGGACTACAGTAATGTTTATCTTCTGTCTTTTATTTAATGAAATGAAAACAAAAAGAAGCACTGAACTTAAATTATGTTAGTTCAGTTTGTTCACAAACTAAATTTAATTTAACTTCAGTGCAGTATCAGTTTATTATTTGGCTGTCTGAAATTATTTCAGCTGACTGATTCTGTCAAAATCGCAGCATGAAAAGTTAGGTGAGAGCTTGAAGTGAGCTGTCAAAAGTGTCAATCACTCACTTCACGGACAGAATCGATCCGCAGTTCACATGGCTTATTGAGGAAACTTCATTCAAAAGAGCTCGCGATCAAAAGCAGGCTCCTTTCAAAATTCATGCTTCCTTGCGTCTGTATGTACATACTATCATCATCATCAACCTTTTTACTATGCTACTACTACTATACTATATTCTCCCCAAATAAATAATAATATAATTTTTCGTTTATTTGTAACGCTTTCACGCTGAAATGGCTGACCAGATTTGGATGCTATTTGATAATTGGGTAAACTTTAACCTCGGTTAGGCTATCGTAACCAAGTATATACTTAAGGAGACTTTATACCGATATTCCCACAGGATTCAGACGTATATGGGAGAATCCGCAGGGCGTAACAAGAAAAAAATTACTTACATTAATAAAAATCGCATAGCAAGGCAGCGAAGACACCGCACTTTACAAAATCCATTAAAATTTCATCATGTACTCCAGCTAAGCGAATAAATTAAATCGATCCTCGTAACATTTCACGAAACATTGCACATCTGTTAGAATCATTTTTAATCTAAATTCCATCCATGCCCGCCCTTTGTACTGTGGCAAGTTGCCCCACCACCCTCATGGGCCACGTATTGCCTGCATTATACTGGATAAGAATTTATTCCACACGAATAACCGGAAACACTTTAAAGAAATTGGGCAAAATCCTGCGGGAGAGGATACTCCTTTTAAGACAAACTAATAAAATCTTAGAAGGGATTAAGGATGATTTTCGGTGAAACTATGTGGGTTGGGGTCACCTGAACAACTATGCTGTACCTACGATATATTAATAATATTTTTATACAATATTCTTTTAATAAAAATAACATGGTTAGGAGCCAAGGTTGGCTACCTGAAAAAATCAGTATAAACGGGCTTAGGTTAATCCATACTAATATTATAAATGCGAAAGTATCTCTGTCTGTCTGTCCGGCTTTCACGCCAAAAGTACTGAACCGAATGTAATGAAATTTGGTACACAGATAGTCTTGAGCCTGAGAAAGGACATAGGCAATAAAACATCCCGCTATGACCAATAGGAGCAGAGCAAGAACAAAAAACGTAGCGAAAACGGGAGCAAACGCGGACCTACATATTGCTACCACTATTTTAACAGGCGCTTATTTTAAATCAACTGAGCTCTTTTGGTTTGAAGCGTACGCGGGTGAAACCGCGGGGCACAGCTAGTATAAAATAAAAACGTGATTAAAGTGAACTGAAACATTCAAACTTCAAAATTAAACAGCCGCTAGGTACACTGACTCGTTTATGAAATAAGGGGAAGTTGTATGTGTTCCATTATATTTTTGTTGACTTTAATTTTTTTAACTAGGTCCAAATCACCAATGCAAATTCTTGCTTAAGAATATTAATAAAATAAGGTGAAAGCTTATTAATCCTATAGTGACAGTTAACAGCTTGACAGCCTCCGTGGCGTAACGGTAGCGGACGCGGCCGCTGCGCAAGGTGGCGCGTGTTCGATCCCCGCACAGTGCAAATATTTGTATGCATGAATATGAATATTTGCACTGGTCTGGTCGTGCCTCGGAAAGCACGTTAAGCCGTTGGTCCCGGTTGCCATACGAACATCTAGTGGCAGTCGTTACGGGCTGTTGGAGCCCTCAAAAGTCTAACAATTGGTCTAACTGCAATGCTTCGATGTCGCCTTCGGGTTGTGGAGGTCAGACGGCAGTCGCTTCACGGAAAATGTCGAAGTTTAGCCATATCAGCAGTTGACTGGTAAAGCGGACCCCAGACACCAAAGCTGAAAAGGCTTCGGACGCTACTGGGATTAACGCTGAGATGATG